>CM062819.1:1304797238-1306078100 GCA_031772625.1 Pinus tabuliformis | reverse complement strand
GTTGTGATGAAAATGTCATGAGGTTGTAGCTCAAGTTTGGTTCTTTCCTTGGTTCACATTTTTAGCAAACTTTGGTGAAGGAAGCATGGAAAATTCATGTTACTAAACCCTCCTAAATGACATAAAAACCTCATATGACACAAATAGGCTTTAGAATACCTTCCTTCATAGGTGAATAAAAGTTGCATCATTCTGAGGGCATTGGACCATTCATGCTTCAAAATATTTTGGAGGACTCCATATTTCCAATCTTGATCCTAACGTTCCTCCTTCAAGAATAAATGCAAATCCACATTCAACAATCTTTGTTTCTTAAACCATCTCTCACCCTCAGTTGGAAAACCCATAGCTTCTGTAATAGATCCTTTGTGACTCGAAACTGTGGGTTTCTGATTATTTTTGTGTTTCCATCAAATGAGTAAATGAATTCATGGAACCAACTCATATTGTGCATGTTGAAGCATTGAAACACTGGTTCCCATCCTGCATTTCTGAACAACGTTAACATCTATGGATACACTTCAAAATATATCCCATCAAGTTCAAATCGCTTCATGTGACCTAATCAACCCATCTTGCAAATAGTTTGATGTTTTAAACACATTTCCCAACCTTGAATTATCCCGGCCAAATGTTTCAAACTGCTCAATAACTTTCTAGCAAATTGTAAACATAATTATGGGTTTGTTGTAAATTACAGTTTTAAGGTAAACATGGCAAATTAGGGTTTGATTTTTAATGTCTCTCTTGGGCTTCAAAATGTTGCTAGTCATCACATCATGGATGAAAAGGGGTAGGGATTTGTGAAAAACACTTGGGCACTTGAAAAAATGAAGTTGGTCGCTCGCTCGAAAACCTAAAATTTAAATTTTTCAGTGAACTTTATGAAAATATTTTTCATAGCGTCATGCTACAAAAATATTTTGAAGCACCAACTATAGGTTTGTGATAGGTTAATTGCACTGCAAAGAACTGAGGATAAGCTTAGGGTTGGGTAAAAAAATTGATTAGACCTACCCCTAGGCTCTGATAGCAATTTATACAAAAAAAATTATAAGGCCCTTTACATAACCATGACTTTGAAAAATGAACTAATAAATATTGCCTTTGGGCCTGTAGAAATTCTGCAAATTCTCTACAAATATCACTCTAAGACTATGTAGAAAATCAGACTGTAGATTAACCCAATAATGCAATATACCAAAGCAAAATACTATAACCTACTTCTACTATCAATGTTCGGAAGCTTAAAGATTGAGCAAGATCGAGTTGAACACATATAACCAGAAGAAGAATCAATGCACAATACACATGAAAATACTTTGGGGAATTCCTCAGCTAAAACCCCACTATCTGTATTATCATACAAGGTGGAAATACATCAAAATTATACAAAGCCTTAGCTCTCACAACTAGCCAGCTCTCAGTACAATCCTCCTAGATGCTCACAAGTAATCAGAGCTTCTCACAAGCCTTCTCCTCTGCTCTCCAAGCTCCTATTTCCTTGCTCAGTTACCTCTGGGATGATCACCTTCACCTAGTGTAACACTGCTCTCACACACTGCTCTAACACACTGTCATAACTGCGCAATCCTCAAGGAACCTTATTCCTTATGCATTCATGAGTTTCCTTTATAGGAGAAAACATGCAAATGATAGTACACTGTCCTTGTCTTTAATCTCAACTAGGTCTTTCTCAGAATAGACATGCATGAGTTATTGATGAGAGAATTTTCAGTCATCTGGAGTACACTTGTTGAGTGCATGCATGCATCAACTCACCGATAACTCATAATTAGTTCCTCAAATAGTTTGGAACTAATTTAACTGGACTTAACTTAGTAAATTGAACTAACTAATTACAATTCAAATATAACTCAATTTTATCTCCTTAATTAAGGGATAATTTCCTTAATTTAAGGGATAACTGTTGCATGGCTTTAGAAGGACTTCTAACTTGAATTTCTCCAACTAATTAATCCATAATGAATTAATTAATTATTTTTCAAGCAGTTGGTGAGACTAAATTCGAATTTAATTCACAATTTTAATTCAAGGACAAATTAAAATTGGAATATTCTGGATTCTATTTTTATCATTTCTTGTTGCTATTTTAAACAGGGCCTTTAGGGAAAGGTGAAAACCTGAGGCTAACAGGTTGGTTAGGGTTTCTGATGCACATGCCTAAAATCAAGGAAAAAGCACCACTTGTCTAAAAGTCATAATTAGCAACTTAGTCCAACTAAGTTGGACATCAATTGGGCAACTCCTATTTTTTAGGGATGCCAATTTTGCTTTTTCAAGGAACTTCTTTTTCACACTGGAAAAGGAGATTACGAAATTCACATGCTCAAGAGTTTGGGAAACTCCTTGCCTCAGTGAATTGCGCAGTTTCTGAGGGGAAGGATGGCTCTACTCAATTTTTGAGCTCAAGGTTGGGTTTTTCTCTAGGATTACGTAGTTTCTGAGCTCAAGATTGGCTTTCATTTCTGGAATGCACAATTAATCTTCATAAAATTCATAACATAAAGTAATCAAGCGATCGTGAAAGTCGTTAAGAGATTCATCAGGCGTTTTTATTAGATGCATGTTTTTCTCTATAAATAGTTTTATAAGCATACCTTTCAAAGGCACGGTAGAGATGCTTGACAAGATGTTTGAAAAAGTGAATCAAAGTATTTGGCAATGTGTAGCACCATTCCTTAACGTGCGCTTTGAATGTGAGAACAAACAACCTGCAAGCAGTGTCCTCGTCGTGAAAAATGTGATGAGTGCAAAATTCAAGAAAATGAGTGGTGTGCTCAAGAATGGTTATTCCACCCTCGCCATTGAACTTTAGAATTGACAAGTCATTATTATCCCCTTGGGCACTATAAGATTTCTAGTTCTAGAAAAACATGTGCGAGGTTAAGATATGGGAAGAATCCATTGAAAGATAAAGAAATTTCAAACAGTCTTCACCGGCTCAATTTTCCATCTGGCCCTCCTTCTAGTTTCATAAATGTTGATCATGCTGGACTTGCCAATATTTAGGGGGTCTCCTCGATATGTATCCTAATTGGACCTCACATCTTTTGGAGTAGTAGCCCCATCGGGAATACGATCCGATTGCCAAAATAGTGGGATTTATTGTTATGCCTTGGCTACGATAATGCATAGAATGATGTATTCATGACTTTGGTGAAACAAGTGTATAGCTTTATGAAGGGTCAAGTGCAATGCATGAAGGTTTCTAACACGATGAAGGGAAAGTGAGTGAGTCCCTTAGAAGCTTGTAATAGTAAGCAGCGTGAAAGGAACACACAAGCATAAAAGGCATCACAAGTTAGTCTACAAAATAGTTCACAAGTTAACCATGAAGGAAATATACAACATCACACATTCAACAAGAAACATAGTAATGCAAACAAATTAGCTCATAAGCGTTAGCGTAAATCAAATAACATATATTGCAAACATAACAAGAATACTCCTATATTCACAACATATGCATGAAAACGTGTCGGATCTGAGCTTTTATTAAAGTTAAATTCCCAAGCATACATATACAATTCATGAACCACTAGTCCCAATAGTAGAACATGAAGCCAACACCTGCTCCTCCAAAGAAAGATACTCCATCTATGCTACGAAGAATCCTAGGCTAAAAACTCCCAAGCTTTTGATCCTAAGCCGAAATCCTTTTACATGACTAATGAGGGTATATTTATAACAAAAGGGGTGACTATTCATATCCCTTTGTGACTCTTTGACTTCCCTCATGATTGTTTGACTTCCTTCAACCGTTACCTTTGGACTTCAGTTCAAAATGACTCTTCACATTCCACAATTGACACTTGGAATTTAAATTACAAAAATATTACAATATCGCTCATACCTATGTAAGAAAAAATTGTTTGGAGTCAATTAGATAGCCTAATAAGACAAAAAAAGCTAATCTTGAGTTTGGGGAAACTCAAGCTCATCCACCTCAACTTGTAGCCCCTCGGTCACATAACGGTGCAGCTTCCCCAAACTGTGCAATGGGAAGTGAACTCTAGCCTCCATTGCATCTAGGTAAACTAATTTGGCACCCGTTTGAATTTCCTTCTTCAACAGGAGCAACATGGTCTTGTTTTGGAAAGAGCTACCAATTTACTTTTGTATATTATTCATGTTCACCACCATATATTCCTTGGTGGCAGTCTATTTGAGTTAGTCCAATTATTCTTCAACCTCATGCCTCACTAGATTCTTGCGCTTGGATTCTGTGGGTGAACCAACTAAAGAGATCATATGTGATTTGACCATGAAATTTTTTATGTTGGATAATCATGCATATGAGGCTTGAATATTGGTGAAGAATGAGGCAAGATATTTGTTACTCTGAATGATCATATGCACCTGTGCTTTCTCCAACATTACTTGATGCTTTTTTACTTTGCCAATTCGAACAAGGTCCCTTTGTGTTGCATTGACCACTCATGCACGACGGTGATGGTTGTATGGATAGCCTTGAGAGATATAGCATTATCTTTTCACTTATTTTGCATACATTTCAAGCGGACAACTGATTTATGCACGATGACAAGCTCCTCATAGAGGCTCTACATGGTTTCTCCCAATGTCGATACTTCACCCAGTATGGTTGCCTTAGTTTCTTCCAGATATACCTGTGTGAGAGCTGATATTTGGACCTTTGCTTGGAGCTTCTCAATTTGTCTCCTTGAACTTGCAAGTTCTTTACCATTTTCCTATTCTTAGCCATGAGGCACTCCGTATTTGACATGGTAGCACTTGTGAAGGCCAAGTTGGCTGCATAAATGGCCTCTAGATTTCTCCTGGTATATGTTACAATCACCCTTTCTCTAATGAATGCAAGAGATGTAATATTGTCTAGAAAATGTTTCTTTCTTGCTTGTACAATCCTCTTTTGAAACTAATCGTAAGTTAGATTGTATGTATCCATAACCATAAAATCATTGAGATGTAGAAATTAATGTGTAGATTCAATATTGCTCATGAAATTTACTAAATCACAAGACTTGAAGCTACTCTATTGATCTGCAGAAGTTGATTCACCGTCTAGAACAAGAATCATACACATGCAAAAAGGAAACATCACACATGAACATAGATTTATCTAGGGGAAAGAAACTTCCTAAAGCCCCTTACTATCTAGATTTCATTAATTAGAGAATAGATAAGAAATACAATGCTTTCTCAAGCCAGAGCACACCCTGCAAGTGTATAGTCTATCCCTTTGCTTGATTGGCTAAACCTAGCCCAACACTTAACCAATTTCAAGCCTTTCCAAGCTCTTATTTCTTTTTGTTATTCCCTTGGGACATTGCCCCTATTTTTAAGGAATTTCACACCAAGGAATTGTGTAATACCCTTAGTTCAATCTTTGAGACATACACCACTTGTACACATGGGAATATGCTACAACTAATAGTACACTGCCCTGGAATCTCCATATCAACTGGGTAATTCAAATTCTCTACATGCAAAATTTAAGTTGGCTAGATTGATTAGTTAACTAGTTGAGTGTGGTTGAAGTTCCACTTCCACGACTTGACCTCCACTAGTTCTTCTGATAGTTATAACTAGTTAAAACTGACAATAACTCAAGTTAACTGAAATATATTGTTGCAAATTAGCAATCAATCATGTCGAAATGAACTCAAGCATACCTAACTCGAATTTACTGAATTAACTTAGTGACAAGAGCCATGTCACCTCACTTAACTACCTCCAAGTATTCTGCTGAGATAGAAATTCAAATTTTAATCTAGTTTTACCAAGGAAAAGTCAAAACTAGATTTTTTTTGTTTCATTTTAAACACTCCCTCTCAACAAGAAAGGGATTATCAACCACCCCTATCTTGCACCAGTGGAACTCGAATTTTCCTCTTAACAAAGCCTTTGTCAAAATATCTACATCTTGTTCCTATACCAGAATGTACTCCAACAACATAATCTACCTCTGCACACAATCTCGTAGATGGTGATACCTCATATCAATATGCTTGGATCGATCATGAAATACAAGATTCTCTGAGAGTTTGATACAACTCTTATTATCACAGTAAATCATTGTATGATCCATCATCTGACCAAATAACCAAACAAGAATATTTCTCATCCAGATTGCCTCATATGTTGCTCTACTTTCAGCCATGTGTTATGCTTCTGCTAAGATGAGTGCATCTGATCTCTGCTTCCTGATGTACCAAGAAACTATCATTGACAAAACAATAAAAATTCCTCCTCATGTGCTCTTCCTTTCTGATGGACTCCATGCCCAATTTGCATCTGTGAAGCCTTGCAACTTCACTCCCTTTGTTTGTTCATACCAAATACCAAACTGAGTAGTTCCTTTGAGGTATTTCAACAAATTCTTTGTTTCCTTCCAATACAGTTTGGTTCACCAAATACATGAGTGAACCCACAATATACCTGTAAATGGTAGCCTCCACTAATTCACCTGAAGTAGCACCCTCTTTCCTCTATTTTCCTGCTAGAGGAGTCTCCATGGGTTTGCACCTTTCCATGTGGAACCCATGAATTATATCATTGGCATACTTTCCCTAAGATACAAACAGTTCCCCATCACCTTGCCATACTTCCAATCAAAGGAAGTAGTGCATGAGGCCCATGTCCTTCATCTCAAACTCTCTTGCAAGATATGATCAACTTCTCATCACTAGTAAGGATCAATTCATCAACATATAAAAAAAATAATCAATAATTTACCTTCTGCCAAAATATGATAGAGGTTTGCATCTACTTCACTTTTGGTGAAGCCCAAACTGATGAGATAGTTATCGATCCTAGTGTACTAAACACGGGGTGCTTGCTTGAGTCCATACAATTCTCAAAGGTCTCAAACCTCTATGGATGCTCAATATGGCACCTCCTCCTCAATAAATCCATTGAGGAATGTTGTCTTCACATCCATCTGGTGGATCTTCCACCCCATCTATGTTGACAGTGTTAGAATTAACCTGATGGATTAGTACCTTTCTTTTGGAGCAAAGGTATTCTCATAGTCAATTCCCTCAACTTGAGAGAACCGCTTGGCCACAAATCTGGCCTTGTGGTTTCCTATGCTTTCGTTTGTGGCATGCTTTACCTTGTAAATCCATCTCAAACCAACCACTGATTTGTTTTCTGGTCTTGGGACCACTTCCCAAACATTGTTTCTAACAATGGAATCATATTCATCTACCATAGCATCAACCTATACCGATTTCTCTGTAGCATTCCCTAAAACACCTTGGAAGTCATGACCTCACAACTAGAATTACATTTTTCCATGACTTGGAACCTTACATTCACTAGAACACATTGGCACTCCCTAGTTGTCATGCCCTCTATTATCCTCCACAATGTCCCTAGCTGATGAGGAGATCGATAGAGGTAACCACAAACCAAGCTTTCAGTTTGGTAGCTAGCCCTACCAAACCAGAGAGGGTTATCTCTATGAAATTACAGCCAAGAGATGACTGGAATGTAAAGGATTTTAGGCTAGATAGCTAGGCTTAGGCGAGTTTTGGAAAATTTATTGTTTTGTTGCTGGATAAGGGAGAAAAACCAGGTAGCTAGGTCAGAGGATCAAAGAGTTACAACAGGAAAGATATAAAGGAGCAAGGTAGCATTACTTTTGTGATGGATCTTAGGGTTTGTCGGTGTAGCGTAGTGTTTAGAAGAAGCAAAAGGTCTTAGTGAGCATGAAACGTGAATTCTTTAAGCAAGAAAGAAAGTAACACATGATAATGATTTTTCCATCAAAATAGAGCTTTATGAAAAGAATTTTGTTTATAAACTGTAAGGAAAACCATTGAAGAATTGATGAATGGAAAGAGAAGATGAATATATTTCATATAAAACTATAACAGAGAAAAAATAACATCACAAAATTATTGCACATGAATTCCTAGATAATAGTTGCAAATTGTGTCCTTTGATTTACAGAAAATGTCCAAGTACAAGCTACAATAGTTCTCTCCTCTGAAATCCAACCCGTTCTATCTCTGAGAAACTAATACATAAAGACCAAAACAACATTTCCCCACTCTCAGGGGTCAAATTCATGACTCTAGGAACTATTCCATGAGGTGTTCTAACCAAACCCTAATGTATAGGGAAGTTAAAAACAACTTCTACAATTAACTTTGACTCCAACCTCTCTCATAAATGAGGTAAAATTTACATCAAAACAACTTTCGAAGACTAACAAACCATTATTTACATTTACTTTTACCCCTCACATTCATCTACTTCACCCTTTTGAATTTTACCAAAGTCAAACTAGGAATTACAAAAAATTACACAATGAAAATTTTACAAACATCTCAGAAATTTACAGATGTGCAGCAAGCTGTTGGAGGCCATTATTGAGTGCCTTTATAAAGTTCAAATCCAAATCGGAAGCCTTTTATGGAAATCTGTGAGAGTTTAGATGTCTTTAGAGTATTTGTGCACTCAAAATGACCCATTTTTGGCTGATATATGGCCATTCTTCCCAGGTGTCTCCAGGTGCACAATGAAATGGAAAAAGAGGGGCAGAAAGATGATTTTTGGCCTCTTTTTTGAAAATTTCTCAAAAAATGAGCCCGAGACCAAGAAAGTGGGAAAATGGGTTTTGAGAGGTGTCATAATATTTCCAAAAATGTTGAGTTTCCATCATTTGGAGCCCTGAGGAATCCTAGACAGAAAATTGCCAAAAAAATGCAAGTTTGCACCAGTCTGCACCAAAACACAAATTTTTCTCCAAATCTTCCAAAAGTTTTTCCAGAGATGCTTGATGAGGTATGTTATGCAATCACAGATGCATCAACAAGCAAACCTAACTTACCCTTCTCCTCTTGTCTGATTAGGGTTTCCTTGAGTTTTTCCTTCAACTGCTTGATTTTGACCTTGACAACCTGATTCCTTGTGTAATAATGGATGCCCATTTTCTTTTGCAACTTGTTATCCCTGTTGGCCTTTTCAAGGAGCTTCTCAAGCTGGAAATTTACTTTGTCAATCCAAAACTCCCTGTCCTCATTTATTTCCATGGAAATCCTGTCTTCAAAGGTCAATTCTTCCATTGGTGCCTTTTGTTCTCTTTCCCGCTAAAGTTCCTTCCTAAGACCCATTGTCCTTGGTCTCTTCCTTGCCACATGTCCTTCATGTTGCTCAGTGTCCTCATGGTCCACCACCTCCTTTCCTTTCATCTCTTGTTTCTTGGCTCTGAATTATCTTTCTCCATGACTAGTTGTTTTTCCTTAAGTTGACTGTTTTCTTGCTCAAGGAATGAAATGATGAATTTGGCCCTTTCCAAATTTTCCTTGAGCTCCATGATCTAGGAATCCTTCTCTTTGATGACTTGTTGAAAGGTTTGATTCTCATCGTGTGCCTCCAAGTCAACTAGGTCAAATTCATGCTCAATGGGCTCCTCATCATGCAAAGAAGCCTCATGATGTGATGGTGATCCCTATTTTGTTGATGTAGTATGCTTGGCCCCTTCCTTAAATTGAGGAGAAAACACAAGGCCTCTGCCTCTCTAATATGTCTTGGTCACCTCAAGCCTAGGTTCCTTGGAAACCTCATCATGTTTTCTTGATGACCCCACCTCCATGGGTTGTACTGACATGGTTTGGTGTTGGCTTGGTGAAGTGGTAATATGCATTTTCAAGGCTGCCTCAATGAAGGTGTCCCATGTCATGTTCTTCTCTTTCAACTGATTGAGTACTATAACCTTTTTCAAGCTATGGTGAAAGAGGCTAGGATAATGCACTCTTCCTTTCAATTTCACCCTTTAAGACATTTTGGTTAGGGTCTTATACAAGTAGCTGCACAAATTTAGAGACTTGGCAACTGTAAAGTGCATGAGAAATCTTATGTGGTATTGATATAGCCTATAAAATATTCCCTCACATGTGAAGAAATTCATCACAACCTTCATCAGTGGTGCATATGCCTCCAATATGTATCTGAATGGGAAAACAAGTGAGTGAGCTCCTTTGTATTGTGATTTCAAGTAGGGTTTGTACTCTTTTAGGTCTAGGTTCATGCCTTTGAACCTATTTTCACCATGGTTTAGTATGCTTATAGCTTGAGAGATGACATCCATTGAAAACATGAAATTAGTCCCTGCAATGGTGATCTTATCTTCCTTCAAGGTGAGGGAAAATATACCTGTGAGATGCTCATGGTAACCTACTTCCTGCACTCTTTGACAAAACCCTAAACAATTGACATCTTCGAAGCATTACATGAGAAATGGAGAGGAGGTGATTTCATTGCAATTATATGGCTCAAACCTCAATATATTCCCCCCCTTGTTGTACTTCCTCTTCTCTAATGGTGATGAGTCAGGCTCCATACTTCAAACCCTAGGTGAAAGGCAAGCAAAAAAAGTCAAATTTAATGCTGTGAGGGAATGGGGTGGTATGATGGACTTAGGAGTTGCCTAAATTTGTAAGGAAATTTAGGAGGGTAGGGGATGATGTTAGTGAGTAGGGGAAAAAGGAATTTTTGGAAATGAGTGAGGGGAGGGGGTGGAAAGGGCCAAAACACAGGCCTATCCTAGAAAGAGATAGGGTAGATTAGGGTTTAGAGGAAAATGATAGAAAATGAGGGGACACGGCTTTGTGATGGATGGAAATGGTGTATTAGCTGCAAACAAAGGTGTAGGGACGAGGAATATAGGGTTTAGGGTAGGAACTCATCATTTGAGGATCAAAACCATGGAAATCATGTAAACCATAGAAGAAGAAGTATTTGATCATTTTCTTGACATATGAGGCAAAGGAGGGCATGAAAATGATTAAACTTACTTGTTATAGAGCCCGGAGGATGAAATGTTTGGAGAGGAGCTTTGAAAAACGAATTTTGGTGGTAAAACACCAATTTTGGAGAACTATGCCCCATTCGAGGTGGATCTTTGGTGGAAATACTTGGCACAGTTCGATCTGGGAAGTCCTCTTCATTGTCATCCATTCTTAGGGACATGCCAAAACTCTCTAGCATGGTATAACTATTAGCCCTACTATCATATTTACTTTCATCTCCATCTTCCTCTTTTAGTCTTCCACAACATTAAATATATGTATTTATAACTTGATAACATTATCAAGATAATTGTTACAAAATTTGTTATAGTTTCCTATTCAAACTCAGGCCAATAGAGAAAACAAGCCAAACTGACTTGCTAGCAAGTCAAACTCACTTCTTGGCTAGTACAAAATTGCCATTCTTGTAAGAAAAAATTAGCCTAGTTTGCTTGAGTTTTTCCCGTGTTTGAGCCGATCACTTACCCTCCGGTCTCACCCAAGTTTTCACGGAGCCAAGTTTTGTAATAATAAGAACTAAAACATGGAAAATCTCCTCCTGCCAGAGAAATGTGAGATTGCAATAGGTAAAAACCAAGGAAAAACGTATATTGAAAAGAAGAAACGTGTACACATTAGAAGTTTTGATTGCGAAGGACTCATATGACTTGTTGTTCTTAGAACGCTAAACTTAATTTATTGCAAGATAACCATATGAAAGAAACGATAGTCAAAAGTAACAAAGACAGTAGTTGACTTGAAAAATGTCACTTCAAAGGTATAATAGACTTGTTTTCTGTTAATTAATGATTCATTTACTCATCAAACATGATTTTTTCTCTTAGATTTATTTCCCTCATTCAGACTAAATAGGTCTATTATATGGAACTCTAGTTCTCACCAATTTTGTTAGAAATCGCTTAGATCTAGGATCTCTATCTCTTTAATAGAAACGAAATAATTTTACTAGAGATGCAAATTTTGCAATGAAAGCCCTTACTACTTGTATGGAAGTTTTAAATCCGACTACACATTTTGTTTGTGCACAATTTCAACTATTTTTCATCTCTTCTCAACATTCTTTTCCTTTTCCTACCTCTTTTTCCTAACTAAAACTTTATTTTGTTGTACCTATTACCTTGCGTTCATTTGCTGAATTTTTTCCTTCTTGAACTCACAGTTCATGATGGTTTCTTCTCTCCTGTTTTCCAACTTTCTTTATTTACATTTTTTTTTTATTCCATTTAGAGTTGTCTTCCAAGTTCACTTCAGTATTTGATGGGGGTTTTCCTTGATCCTTCACTTTCTTAGGTTTTTTGCATAACCCATTCTCCTTTTTCCCTTCTCCTTGCATCTCAAAACCCTTCTTTCCTTTAGTAGTTAGGTTATGGATGTTGAATTTCCACGATCTTGGGTCTAGGATAGGATCTTAAAATCTCTGACACTACAAAACCAAGAATCTCAACGATACTACTTTGCACAATAGTATATAAACAACAATAAATCACACATGCGCAAAATATAGACAATTTTTTACAATTTTTAACCCAACTTCGTTATATTAAACAAAATATAATACAACAATATAGGGCTATGAAATATCACCTAAAAGGTCAACTACTTAAGAATCAATCCTATGCTAAATCACACCTACCTTCTAATTTTTAAGATCTTTGTGAACTTTCACCTATGACCCTTAAATTCAATGCCCTCTAGCACCTTGAATGGTGGAATAGAAGGCATTGCAATAGGATGTAAAATCTATTCCCCTTCACCTTTGTTAAGACCTCTAGAGACACCTATAATACATACTCCTCCTTTGACTCAACATGAAGTTTTGATTTTTTTTACTTCCTTTGCATACCCCTCCCTTGAAACCCTGTAAGAATATGGTGTGCCCCATTTTGTTGTCGTAATATTCAACCATGAGCTCTCTTGTGAGGATGATATAGATCTCATCGTTCAAGGCCAAACCCAAATAGAAATAATCACACCATGGATTAAGAATTGGCATTGAGTTTTGGTAAAATCAAGGACCTCCTTTCAAGATTGTGACCTTGTTTTTAGCATTCTCAAATGTAAGGTTTAAAACCCACATTAAAGAGGAGTGATTTTCACCTTAGCCTTTGCAACCTTTGCCCAAGATGAATCTATCTAATGGACTAGCTTAGATATGTTAGGTCTAGGATTTGTAGAGTACCCAATCAATGCTTTTGAGGCCAACTCCCTAGCCACAACTAAAATTTAGTCCTATTTGAAGAGACAACTTGAACAATCCTCCTAAAAAGAGACACTTTCACTTCCTTTTGATTAATTTACAACAAACCTCAACAAATCTCCTTTATTATTTTCCTCTTCCATTCTCCAACAAAAAATCATTAATCTTAAATCATAAACACTTTATATAGGTAAGTATTCTAATCATTTTCCTCAACTCACGAGGTACCTTTACACCTCAACCCATGTAAGTGGACCTAAGTTCATTAATCTTAAATCATAAACACTTTATATAGGTAAGTATTCTAATCATTTTCCTTAACTCACAAGGTACCTTTACACCTCAACCCATGTAAGTGGACCTAAGTTGATGGCACAACCCATCACACTCTAAGATGGTTCCAATTGTCTCCTCCAAACTAGGGCATAACACACCTTACGATGCCAAATGGTTAAGTCATCTCTAACTTGTGGGCTTTTTTCCTTCACTAAACACATTCTAGCTAGTGCTCATTAAACACATTGCACTAACTCCACTAACACACACCAAAATTCCAAGGTACCATTAAGATATGGCATGCACCCAAGTTCTTAGACTACATTGCCATAAAATGCACCTTTAACTTTGGATATCCCAAAATAGTAATATCCCAACCCAATATGGCCTATTTTTTGGATTTGTATAATTTGCTCCTTATCTGATCCTTGCACCTGCTTGGCACTCCATGAAAAATCTACTCCAATGGTCACCTTCCAAGTTCCAACACCTCCTTTTGAAACATGACATAACCATCTATATATGTTGCAACAACCTTGCCAACTTCTTTAGTGGGCCAGACATGTATTTCACATTTCTTCTTCATCTTGCAAAATGGTTGTGCCAAGGAGAGGGTATCAACATTGATAAAGGAATGTTCACTTAGTACCAGTGCCAAGTTGCCTTCATGTGACTCGTCAAATGTCTTAAGTTTGCTTCACAACTATTCCACGTCTTCATCCCTTGTTAGAGTCTTCCTAGACGTGCACTCTTGCCTCAATTATAACATAACACTAGCATCCCAAATGTGCATGTTCGTTTCATCTGTTAATGCCTCGTTGAAATTGTATTATCACACTGCTTAAAATGAAATGTTCACATCTTAAGGCAAATAACCTATTTTTCTTATGACAACTTAAAATATGCAAGTGACTAGGAGAGGACTCCATTTTCTCAAGATGAAAACAAAGGGTTTTACAACCCCATTCACACAACAATTTGAATTTATTTAACATAGAGAAGGATACATACCCTACCCCTTCCAAATTTGTCCTATGACTTTTAAGAAACCAACACTTGTTTTTAACTATTAAATCCACTTACTATATACTCTCTTTTGTTTGCACATACCTAATATGAAAGAATACATAAATATTTTTAGTACAACCAAATTAAAAGCACTTGTTTCCTTTGAGAAATTTCAAATTCTTACTAGTAAACTTTAACAAAATCATTGCATATAAATCTCAATCTTAAAATTAAATAATTATTTTTATTATGATAAATACCACTATATGATAAATGTTTTCCAACCGAAAAGAAAAAAATAAATGTTTTCCAACCTAAAAGAAAAAAATAGGTAAGAGTAAGAGTAGTTAGTTGATCAAATACAACTAAAATTGTATCTATTATTTTTTGGCGAGGGAAAATTTCAACATTTTTTAAAAAGCTAAGCACCAATTTATTTACGTTCGAGGACTAGGGAGGATTTGTTCATTTTTCAAAAGGAAAGAGCCAAACTACATTGTTTTGTAGCTATCATAGATCTGTATGAGTTCTACATGGTAGTAATGCGCTATGGATTTGCAGCTTGACCAGTTACCTTAATTCGTAGATTTAATGCATGTGACAATGATTTGAAGAGGGTTTTCAAGAAAATAGCCAAACGGGATTGCAGAGAGTTATGAATGGGGGTTTTACCAGTAGTAGACCCAGTATCGAACCCCACCATCAGATCTTCAATCTATTGATAGGTGAGCAAGCTAATTGTATGGATCACCATCACCCTCTTGTTCATTAGAAAATCAGGATATAATTTTGATATATTATTACTAATATTTTTAGATTTCTTACCAAATATTAAACTCACTTCATTTCCTAGCAACCGACTGCAAATGGATGAGATTGTAGAGTGGTTCAACCCAAGGAGAGGTTGGCTCTTGTACAAAGTGCAAGTAATTCTTACGAGGTGGGAAATTTCTCCTACAGTTGCCCACGCTGCAAGCGCTCCTCCCTCTTAGCTGGACTTCGTTGTCATTTAAATATATAGAGTTACATGTTGCTCGGCTTGTCTTTCATATCTAAATACTCGGCTTGCCTTTCATAAAGTTTTTGTTACATGTGGCTGGATGTGCTTAGTATTTACAAATATTCTCCTGCTCAATGTCCTTGCTATTTAAATACACATATGATACTGCAACATGCAATAATGACAGGGAACGCTAAAATCACATGCAATAATCTGCGTCTGTAATGTTTTTCAATAAATATTGTTGTATGTTTTTCCATGTGTTTACTATTCTTAAATATTCTTTTGGTTGATGCATAAGGAAGAGGCGGATCCTAGTCCATTCTTGAATCTTGGCTGCAAGGGAGGAGACTAGATCCATAGCTCGCACTTGCAAACATAATAACCTCTTGAGAGGGGTCTCAAATCGAAAGAATTGAATCTCTTATTACAACTTGGGGAAAGGTGGATTTGGCTTCATACAACTCCCCAAAACTGTCTACCACTCACGATGACTAGAGAGAGGGCGGGCCTACACCAAGCCTTTTAAAAGAGGGCACTTGACCGCTATGGTGCCGTTAGGACCAAGGTCAGTCCAAATTATATCTCAGACGATTTTAGAATTCTTAGCGAAGTGTTTTTCTTTGTTTGAGTCGTCGTGGATGAAACAAATCATGTGCAAAATCATATTTGAATCGGGGTTTTTAGGAAACTTGGTGCATTATATGTTGCAGCTGGTCTCATTTTTTTCTAAGATTCTACAAATGCCTATGTATGTTCTTTTTAGCATCTGCAGGATTAAGCGCAATTTTGGTTTGCCCATTCGAAATTAAAGTTTGATTGGATGCATATTTTTTTCTTTATTCGGGCTAATAGGTTTTTTAGGTGTCAACGAATCTTAAAGTTTTGGAACTTTGAAGATACAGATATCAGAAAATGTTGTGCACACTTGCTTGTTTATGTTCTTAAAGTTAACAGACCCTCCAAAAGAAAAAACTTTCCAATTCTAGGACATCCACATATATACATGCTTCCAACTTTCTTTTCTTCTATGCACATCTTCAAACTCAAGGACTTTTTTGAGCTCTTGTTCACGACAAATTACATTTGTCGGTACTGCAGACAAATGCAAGGCTACCTTAACTGCAATAATTTGAGAGAAATCTGTAGAGAAAAATTGAAAATCCCTTCATGGGCGTAGTTTGAGCAACTAAAAGCAATATGCAAACTTCAACATCAAGAGAAGTAAATCAAAACCATAGAACTAGTTAAGATTCCTACATCTACAAGGAAGTGAGTCTACCCTTTGGATTCCACTTTTGTATCTAGTTTGACAAATTGTTTGCCTTCTTCCTCGAGGACTTTATTGTTTGAAGAGAAACAGGTTCCCTACATTCTCCTTGTCAGTCAAGGGTCCACAAATATTATTTCAAATCAGGTGCAAAAAGCTGCTATTGTATATTTTTCCTTTCTCTTACAAACCTTTATTGGATAAGGTACCCTAAAAATTGAAGCTACTGCATGTGGAAATGGAGATATGCCAACAAGTTTATTTGATTATAAGTAACAGATTGAAATATGAGCACAGGATATCAAATCCAACACTTTCAACTACCCCAATGAAACTCTCAAGGTAAAAGTAAAATCAGCATTCATGTTAGCAAGCAAATTTGGTGTTAACATTAGGTTCCCCTTATAAACGCTGTCAGTCAAACATCCATCTAAAACACCAAAAATATTATTTGATATCGGGGTGCAAAAACCAACTCGTGTATATTCCATTCTCATTCATGATTTAATCAGACAATCTAATGTAAAAAATGAAGCTACAGTATGGGCAAACAGAGCTCAGTCCATTCATATTCTCTGGCAATGTGAAATCGATCAAATATATGCACAGGATATAGGGCAGACACTTGTAAGGGCCCAAAGGCAACTCCTTTTAATTTAATTTTTTTGTTTTTATTTTTGGGGGTAATTGGGGAAAATCCATTTTAAGATAAGACATGGGTGCTTGAGGAACAAAAGATCTGTAGATGCACCCTGTTAGTCTAGAGTTCATCTTTATAAAAAAAAAAGACCTCATTTAACAATGGGGCACAGAAAATCGACTTGTGTGTATTTTCATTCTCTTTCAAGCCTTCATTGGAAGAGATAATTTAAAATATCAAGTTGTGGTATGTGAACATAGAGATCACTTGGTTCAAATTTTCATGTGACATTGAAATATAGGAACATAATATTAGAGAAAAAATTTGTAAGGGCCCAAAAGAAACTCTCTAGTTAAAAGGAGGAAAGCATTCATGACAATAAGCCAAATTTGGTGTTGAAAGAGAATCAGGTTCTCACGTGCTCCGTTCTATTGTTGGAAAAATGTTGGCTGCCTCTCGAGGATTCTATCTGTTAAACACCAAGAATACCATTTGAAAGTTATGTGAAAATATCCCACTTGTTTATGTTTAAAATTCATTCGGGAAATCATTAAAAAGCACAAGGGTGTCGAAGATGTTAATTAATACGAGCCCAGATACAACTCTTTGACTAAAAGAGGAAAGGGCATTCAAATCAATGAGCAATACCTCTTCAAGGAACAGAGGGGCAGATTAATAGGCTTTGACTTCTTACCACTCTATTTTGGAACATTATCTCAAGGAATTTGACAGTGCCATGGGTCACCAAGACCATTATGGGAAAAATCATAAACAGATAGACTATGCTAATCTAGAATTCACAAGCTGCAGATGCAGACTTGTTGATGAGAAAGGCATTGCTTGATAAGCATGGAGTTACTTTTGAACCTTCAGTTTGAGCAGCTCAAAATCAAAATCACAGAAATGAAATAATGATAAATATGATTACTACTACAGTGTAGCTTGAATGGTTGGTATTTGGGGCTTCTCAAGGCAAATATAAAGTTCAGAATATCTGACTCAAGACTCATTTAGATATTCCTGCATGGACATTTTTTTCTATTCAATAGACAAAAATTTGACTTTCTCCAAAAGCAAAGACTTCCCAGTTCCAAGACATCCACATACATACATGCTTCCAACTTTCTTTTTTTATATGCACATCTTACAAACTCAAGGATGTTTTTTAGCTCTTCTTCATGGCATATTACAGTTGTCAGTACTACAGACAAATGCAAGGCTGCCTTAACTGCAATAATTTGATAGCAATTTGTAGAGAAAAATTGCAAACCCTTCATGAGCGTAGTTTGAGCAACTAAAAGCACTATGAAAACTTCAACATCAAGAGAAGTAAATCAAAACCACAGAACTAGTTAAGGTTCCTACATCTACAAGGAAGTGAGTCTACCCTTTGGATTCCACTTCTGTATCTGGTTTGACAAATTGTTTGCCTTCTTCCTTGAGGAATTTGGTGTTCGAAGAGCAACAGGTTCCATGCATTCTCCCTGTCAGTCAAGAGTCCACAAATATTATTTCAAATTTGGTGCAAAAAGTTGTTATTGTATATTTTTCCTTTCTCTTACAAACCTTTATTGGATAAGATACCCTAAAAATTGAAGTTGTTGCATGTGGAAATGGAGATATGCCAGCAAGTTTATTTGATTATAAGTAACAAATTGAAATATGAGCATAGGATATCAAAGCCAACACTTTCAACTGCCCCAATGCAACTCTCAAGGTAAAAGTAAAATGGGCATTCATGTCAGCGAGCAAATTTGGTGTTAACATTAGGTTCCCTTTATAAGCCCCATGAGTCAAACATCCATCTATTAAACACCAAAAATATTATTTGATATCGGGGTGAAGAAACCAACTTGTGTTTATTCCATTCTCATTCAGGATTTAATCAAACAATCTAATGTAAAAACGGAAGCTACAGCATGGGAAAACAGAGCTCAGTCCATTCAAAATCTCTAGAAATGTGCAGTCGATCAAATATATGCACAGGATATAGGGTGGACACTTGTAAGGGCCCAAAGGAAACTCCTTTTAATTTTCATTTTATTTTTATTTTTGGGGGTAATTGGGGAAAATCCATTTGAAGATAAGACATAGGTGCTTGAGGAACAACAGATCCCCAGATGCACCCTACCAGTCTAGAGTTCATCTTTATAAAGAATAAAGACGTCATTTAACAATGGGGCACAGAAAATTGACTTGTGTGTATTTTCATTCTCTTTGAAGCCTTCATTTGAAGAGATAATTTAAAATTTCAAGCTGCAGTATGTGAACATGGAGATCAGTCGGTTCAAATTTTCATGTGACATTGAAATCTAGGAACAGAATATCAGAGGAAACATTTGTAAGGGCCCAAAAGCAACTCTCTAGGTAAAAGGAGGAAAACATTCATGAAAATAAGCCAAATTTGGTGTTGACAAAGAATTAGGTTCTCACGTGCTCCGTTCTATTGTTGGAAAAATGTTGGCTGCCAATGGAGGATTCTATCTATTAAACACCAAGAATACCATTTGAAAATTATGTGCAAATATCCCACTTGTTTGTGTTTCAAATTCATTCAAGCAATCATTTAAAAAACACAAGGGTGTCAAAGATGTTAATTAATACAAGCCTAAATACAACTCTTTGACTAAAAGAGGAAAGGACATTCAAATCAATGAGCAATACCTCTTCAAGGAACGAAGGGGCAGATTAATAGGCTCTGACTTATTACCACTCTATTTTGGAATTCTATCTCAAGGAATTTCACAGTTTCATGGATCACCAAGACCACTATGGGTAAAATCATAAAAAATAGGGCATGCAAATCCTTACTTCACAAGCTGCAGATGCAAACTTCTTGATGAGAAAGGCATTCCTTGATAATCATGGAGTTACTTTTGAACCTTGAGTTTGAGTAGCTTAAAATCAGAATCACAAAAATGAAATAATAACAAATACGATCACTACTGTGGTGTAGCTTGAATGGTTGGTATTTGTGGTTTCTTAAGGCAAATATAAAGTTTAGAATATCTGACTCAAGGCTCATTTAGATATTCTTGCATGGACATTTTTTTCTATTCAATAGATAAAAATTTGACTTTCTCCAATAGCAAAGACTTCCCAGTTCTAGGACATCCACGTACATACATGCTTCCAACTTTATTTTTTTCTATGCACATCTTAAAAACTCAAGTACCTTTTTGAGCTCTTGTTCACGGCATATTACAGTTGTCAGTATTGCAGAAAAATGCAAGGCTACCTTAACTGCAAGAATTTGAGAGGAATCTGCAGAGAAAAATTGCAAATCCCTTCATGAGCATAGTTTGAGCAACTAAAAGCAATATGCAAACTTCAACATGAAGAGAAGTAAATCAAAACCACAGAACTAGTTAAGATTCCTACATCTACAAGGAAGTGAGTCTACCCTTTGGATTCCACTTCTATATCTGTTTGACAAATTGTTTGCCTTCTTCCTCGAGGACTTTGGTGTTCGAAGAGCATCAAGTTCCCTGCATTCTCCCTATCAGTCAAGAGTCCACAAATATTATTTCAAATCAGGTGCAAAAAGCTACTATTGTATATTTTTCCTTTCTCTTACAGACCTTTATTGGATAAGGTACCCTAAAAATTGAAGCTGCTGCATGTGGAAATGGAGATATGCCAGCAAGTTTATTTGATTATAAGTAACAGATTGAAATATGAGCACAGGATATCAAAGCCAACACTTTCAACTACCCCAATGCAACTCTCAAGGTAAAAGTAAAATGGGCATTCATGTCAGTGAGCAAATTTGGTGTTAACATCAGGTTCCCCTTATGAACCCTGCCAGTCAAACATCCATCTATTAAACACCAAAAATATTATTTGAAATCGGGGTGCAGAAACCAACTTGTGTATATTCCATTCTCATTCAGGCTTTAATCAGACAATCTAATGTAAAAACTGAAGCTACAACATGGGAAAACAGAGCTCAGTCCATTCAAATTCTCTGGCAATGTGCAATCGATCAAATATATGCACAGGATATAGGGTGGACACTTGTAAGGGCCCAAAGGCAACTCCTTTTAATTTTAATTTTTTTATTTTTGGGGGTAATTGGGGAAAATCCATTTGAAGATAAGACATAGGTGCTTGAGGAACAACAGATCCCCAGATGCACCCTGCCAGTCTAGAGTTCATCTTTATAAAGAACAAAGACATCATTTAACAATGGGGCACGAAAAATTGACTTGTGTGTATTTTCATTCTCTTTCAAGCCTTCATTGGAAGAGCTAATTTAAAATTTCAAGCTGCAGTATGTGAACATGGAGATCAGTCGGTTCAAATTTTCATGTGACATCGAAATCTAGGAACAGAATATTAGAGAAAACATTTGTAAGAGCCCAAAATAAACTCTCTAGGTAAGATGAGGAAAACATTCATGATAATAAGCCAACTTTGGTGTTGATAGAGAATCAGGTTCTCACGTGCTCCATTCTATTGTTGGAAAAATGTTGGCTACCAGTCGAGGATTCTATCTATTAAACACCAAGAATACCATTTGAAAATTATGTGCAAATATCCCACTTGTTTATGTTTCAAATTCATTCAACAATCATTAGAAAAGCACAATGGTGTCAAATATGTTAATTAATATGAGCCCAAATAAAACTCTTTGACTAAAAGAGGAAAGGACATTCAAATCAATGAGCAATACCTCTTCAAGGAACGAAGGGGAAGATTAATAGGCTTTGACTTATTACCACTCTATTTTGGAATGTTATCTCAAGGAATTTGACAGTGCCATGGGTCACCAAGACCGCTATGGGAAAAATCATAAACAAATAGACCATGCTAATCCAAAATTCACAAGCTACAGATGCAAACTTCTTGATGAGAAAGGCATTGCTTGATAAGCATGGAGTTACTTTTGAACCTTGAGTTTGAGCAACTCAAAATCAAAATCACATAAATGAAATAATGACAAATACGATCACTACTGCAATGTAGCTTGAATGGTTGGTATTTGGGGCTTCTCAAGGAAAATATAAAGTTCAGAATATCTGACTCAAGACTCATTTAGATATTCCTGCCTAGACATTTTTTTCTATTCAATAGACAAAATCTGACTTTCTCCAAAAGCAAAGACTTCCTAGTTCCAGGACATCCACATACATACATGCTTCCAACTTTCTTTTTTTCTATGCACATCTTACAAACTCAAGGAATTTTTTGAGCTCTTCTTCATAGCATATTACAGTTTTCGGTATTGCAGACAAATGAAAGGCTGCCTTAACTATAAGAATTTGAGAGGAATCTGCAGAGAAAAATTGCAAATCCCTTCATGAGTGTAGTTTGAGCAACTAAAAGCAATATGCAAACTTCAACATGAAGAGAAGTAAATCAAAACCACAGAATTAGTTAAGATTCCTACATCTACAAGGAAGTGAGTCTACCCTTTGGATTCCACTTCTGTATCTAGTTTGACAAATTGTTTTCCTTATTCATCGAGGACTTTGGTGTTCGAAGAGCATCATGTTCCCTGCATTCTCCCTGTCAGTCAAGAGTTCACAAATACTATTTCAAGTCAAGTGCAAAAAGTTGATATTGTATATGTTTCATTTCTCTTACAAACCTTTATTGGATAAGGTACCCTATAAATTGAAGTTGTTGCATGTGGAAATGGAGATATGCCAGCAAGTTTATTTGATTATAAGTAACAGATTGAAATATGAGCACATGATATCAAAGCCAACACTTTCAATTGCCCCAATGCAACTCTCAAGGTAAAAGTAACATGGGAATTCATGTCAGCAAGAAAATTGGTGTTAACATCAAGTTCCTCTTATGAACCGTGCTAGTCAAACATCCATCTATTAAACACCAAAAATATTATTTGAAATCGGGGTGCAGAAACCAAATTGTGTATATTCCATTCTCATTCAGGCTTTAATCAAACAAACTAATGTAAAAACTGAAGCTACAACATGGGAAAATAGAGCTCAGTCCATTCAAATTCTCTGGCAATGTGCAACTGATCAAATATATGCATAGGATAGGGTGGACACTTGTAAGGGCCCAAAGGCAACTCCTTTTAATTTTTTTTTATTTTTTTTTTATTCTGGGGGGTAATTGGGGAAAATCCATTTGAAGATAAGACATAGGTGCTTGAGGAACAACAGATCCCCAGATGCACCTTGCCAGTCTAGAGTTCATCTTTATAAAGAACAAAGACGTCATTTAACAATGGGGCACAAAAAATCAACTTGTGTGTATTTTCATTCTCTTTCAAGCCTTCATTGGAAGAGCTAATTTAAAATTTCAAGCTGCAGTATGTGAACATGGAGATCAGTTAGTTCAAATTTTAATGTGACATCGAAATCTAGGAACAGAATATCAAAGAAAACATTTGTAAGGGCCCAAAAGCAACTCTCTAGGTAAAAGGAGGAAAACATTCATGACAATAAGCCAACTTTGGTGTTGACAGAGAATCAAGTTCTCACGTGCTTCGTTCTATTGTTGGAAAAATGTTGGCTGCCAGTCGAGGATTCTATCTATTAAACACCAAGAATACCATTTGAAAATTATGTGCAAATATCCCACTTGTTTATGTTTCAAATTCATTTAGGAAATCATTAAAAAAGCACAAGGGTGTCAAAGATGTTAATTAATATGAGCCCAAATACAACTCTTTGACTAAAAGAGGAAAGGACATTCAAATCAATGAGAAATACCTCTTCAAGCATCAGAGGGGTAGATTAATAGGCTTTGACTTCTTACCACTCTATTTTGGAACGTTATCTCAAGGAATTTGACAGTGCCATGGGTCACCAAGACTGCTATGGGAAAAATCATAAACAAATAGACCATGCTAATCCAAACTTCACAAGCTGCAGATGCAAACTTCTTGATGAGAAAGGCATTGCTTGATAAGCATGGAGTTACTTTTGAACCTTGAGTTTGAGCAGCTCAAAATCAAAATCACATAAATGAAATAATGACAAATACGATCACTACTGTGGTGTAGCTTGAATGGTTGGTATTTGGGGTTTCTCAAGGAAAATATAAAGTTCAGAATATCTGACTCAAGACTCATTTAGATATTCCTGCCTGGACATTTTTTTCATGTAGAAATATCTTTATATTTCATATAGGAATCTATATATTTAGATTCTTTGGTATGAATTTAGATTCTTTATATTTCATATCATCATTATAAAGGAGTATAAATTCTTCTTCAAAAATTCAACTGTCCATCCATTGGGTATACAATTTTTAGTTTTTTGGAGTTTAAAACTGCTTTTATCTCCTCTTTGGACACCTATGCCTCTAAGTCTGTGCTCATTTTATCACTGATAATGCTGGAAAATAGCTTGATAATGTTCATGATTTCACAAATATTTGCTGCCATTAGACTTTTAAAATGTTGCTTTCTCACTTCATCTATCTCCTTAAAAGACTTATTAACCCTAGAGCTATTTGGCTTATTGTTTTCCCAAATAATATGAATGTTTCTTGTGTGACTTGCGTACTTGTGAAAAAGTTTAGTATTCCTGTCACTTTCATAGAACAAGATGGTTCTCCTTTTTAGCTTTATTTCTTTTTCCTCTCTGGAAAGTTGGTTTGTTTTCCCTTCCAGCTCTTTGAGAGGATTGATTTCATCTTTCAAAAACACCCCTGCTTTATCATTATCAAAGGTTTTTAATTCATTTTTTGACATCCTTTAAATCTTTTTGAACAAATATTTGAGCTCAATCTGCAGATTCACCTTTTACCCTTTTCAGATTGTCTTGAACTGCTTCATGTCTCTATCCTCATTGTTACTATTATAATGTCTTCAATCCTTGATGACCACAACCTTCGAATCCTTTTTATTTAGCCAGTAAGTGATTAAACTTAAATGGGGTTGGATGCTTCTTACTCTCTCATTCAATTTACAGAAATATAGGGCGAGCTTCCCTAGATGATTTATGATCTCACTCTCTGAATCTAACATCAACTGAGTAGAAACAAAGGATTTATCTAACCTTTTTCAAATTCCACTTCTGCCCTTTTAGTTATTTCTCCAGGTAGGTGCTTATTTAATTGGTTCTACGTCAATCGAATTTTGAACTTCAAAGAAATCACTGAAAAATCATTTAGAAATGAGGTTTTTCTTGCTACAAGGGCCCCACTGATTGTCAACAATGCCCTTTCCCTCCTATTTTCTGGAAACCATGACTTTGCTTTAGAATTATTATAGTTTCTTCTAATGGAACTTGGTGGTGATCTTGATCAAGTTCTAAACCCTTTCCAGACCCCAAAATCACCCACAACATTCTTTCTTTGATCTTGGATGGTAAGATGACTTGAACATATCATCAACTTTATTTTGCGAGGCCTCTTTAACTGGCTGACCACCCAAACAGGACAAAGAACGAATCCCTACATCATCTGATGAAGCTTCTAAGTACTGGATTGCATGGTCTAAAGAATGGATAACTGGCATGAAGAGAATGCCACAATTTCTTGAAGCAAAAGATGGACCCAAATTCTAGTGGGGGGCCTTAAAGTCCCTTAAACCTTCCTGAAAGTTACAAACAATTTTGGAACACCCAATAATGGAAGGGGATTCTTTTAGTACTATTTGATAGCATGAAAAATTGATAAAAGGGGACCTATCTTGAAAAGTCACAGGAAAATCTTGTGTTTCTTCAACCACTTTAGGACCACATACCTCAGACTAGAACTTATCACCTTCCAAAGCTAGAAGTTGGAAAAACATCTGAATCAATAGTCTTGAGATTTGCCTACCCTTTTTCTTTTATGTTGTTCAAACTTCAAACTGGTCTCCAAATTAGAATCTGTAGATACCACCATTCATACTTTTTGCTCTCTCTACAATCTTCCCACATAATTGTATGAGAGCCAACCCAATGAAATGGGACTTTTCACTATTCAAAAGTCCAACTTCTAGTTTAAAATCCATTTTCCTTGGGAAATCTCAGTATCTGTAGGTAATCTCAGTATCTTCATGAAGATCACATTTTAACCATTCTCATATCTTTGAAACTGAAAATTTTATCCAAGGAGATAAAACTGACCTATAGCATTACTGACCCTTCTAAAATTTATGAATTCCTCCACATCTCTAAAGGGAGCTTGAATCTATTGCAAAGATGTTTGTTCCTCCTTTGGGTCAAAACCTAGTTTCCACTTTTTAGGCACAGTCTAGAGGCCCCCCCACATCCAATCTTTCTTGAGAAGCAGGTTCTCATCCTCCTAGATTTTCACCATAAAACAAATCCAGCCCCAGACTAAAATATGTAATGCATGTTGAGTTTTGTAGCTCGGAAGGTACTTCTAGTCTTGTGTCTTGACTAGAAAGACCTTGATTTGCCTTGTTATGACCTTGAAAAATGATGAGCCATGTCTGTTATAATGGGTTCTTAGACATTTCTCAGAACAACCCCTGCAACGTTTTCCATCTGCCATGTTGAGAAAATGCAACTGAGAAGAATGCAACTTAAAGCAAATTTCCAAACCTGAAATCTGCACAAGAATCTTCACACTACTTTTCCATGTATGCAAAGCCAAAATGAAAATCAGGCAAACCCTCTAGAGCTGCTCTCACCATTAATAATGTCCAATTACATGTAGCAGGGAAACCACCAACGACAGTGGGCATTAACTCTCACGAAGGGGATCGAACAGTTCTCCATTCCCATCAACTCAACACCTTTCACTCGACCAACAAATGAGTCACATATGGAGGCGAGAGGTATCTAAGAGTTCATCCCTACATATTTATTTCTTATCATGTCTCTATTTTTTTAAATTATATTCCCCTTCTTATAGTTAGAGATTTACTTATAAAAAGTTAGTTGTTCATGTTTCAGTCTTTCAGTTTACCACATGATATTTGATGGTGAAGGCACTATGATATAACATTGGTGTAAATATTTGAACAACAAATCTACAAAAACGTAAATGAAACCAGACGATATGAAAGGGAAAAAATTAAGAAAACAGGTGCCAAACTATGTATAGACCGTGTGGTTAAATTATAACAAAAATAACTCAATTACCGAATCCAAAACTAATTCCCTATCTCCATGTGACTTCAAAACGTTTGTACAATAGCTTCACATTCTCAGCATGTCACTTTGGAACAAACCAACTAAACTACTTATAGTCAAATAAATTGTTGTTGGGTCTTGAAATTGTCATTCATTTCCATTACACTTTCACTATTATGTCCATTATATCACCTCCATTTCACCTTCATTTCACTACCATGTCACTACATTCATCTCACTTTCATTATCATTGGGTCACATTTATGTTTTTCCAAACTTTATTAATTCTTAGCATTTTTAAGTGAATTTGTGGTTAAAAATTAGAAAATAATGTGCATATGCTTATACCTAACAAGTGGGATGAGATTGTTGACATGTGTAGGTCAAAAGGAAGCTTCTAGAAGACCTTTATGTGGCATCCTAAGGCCAAATTCGAATTTGAGTGGAGAGGATCATGGGATCATGAGGATATGTGTCACATTTCCTATTTGTATTGAAACTCTAAGAAGACATGTGTCTTATCATTTCCTATTTTGATTAGAACTCTAGAGGTATAGGGAGAGATTCATGGACTCTCATTAATGAGATGACTTCTCATCTTTTTGTATAAATAGGAGATCTCTCTCCTTCATTTGGTAGTTTTTTGGTAGCTTTGGAAAGATTTTTTAAACTTTGTTAGCTCAATTTGTTGTACTTTGTAATTTTGAAGAATTTGAATAAAGATTTGAAGTTCTCAACGTGGAAGGAGATGTGAAGTAGGAGATGTCATGGAGCATATTAGAATGTAAGGTAAAATAGATTTATTTTGTAGTTTTGCTTTGATTTCATTCAAGTATGTCATTTTATTGTTTTCAAGTTTAATAGTTTAGATTTTCCATTCATGCAAGTTTAATTCATGCAAGTGTGTTCAACCGGTTGATTGTAGATTTATCTAACTGTGTAATCTATGCTTAGTAAAGTAGTCCAAGAAAGTATTTTCTAATTGGTGCTTGGAGCATTAGAGCACACAGTAGAATAGTTTTCTTTTACATGTTTTGTATTTTTTTGCAATTTCATTTTCAGTTTTAGAACAATGAAGTATGGAGTCCTTCAAAATGCTATCAAGGAGGTAGTTCTCCCAAAATTGTATAGCAAAGTGATAAAACACTTCATTTAGCTGTTATAGTAGATTAGTTGCAATTTCACTTTCAGTTTTAGTCTTTCATTTTAGTTTGTTGCAATTTCATTTTCTGTTTTAGAACAATGAAGTATTGGATCCCTCCAAATGCTATCACAAGGAGGTAGTTCTCCCAAAATTGTATAGTGGAATGATACAACACTTCATTTAGCTGTTATCATTTTTGCTTTCATTTCATAGAAATTTTGCTGGCTTAGATTAATCTAACTATTCAAAGTTTTGATTTGTTTTTATCTAATGTTCATTTCCTTTTATCCCTTCTTTAGAAATTAGATTTTAACATTAAAATTCATTAGATTTAGTTGTCCATTAACATTTAGAGATTTTCATCTAAAAGCATAACTTTTCTTTCTTACATTAATTTCCTTAAGCATGAGAAACAAAACCCAAAAAAAAAAAACCAACATAAATTATAAAACAACGAAGTAAGAGAAAGGTTAACTAAGCACATATAGTGCACCACACTTCATTAGTTTACAATACCCAGATTGATAATTTATGTAGAGCAATTTAGGACACTAAATTGACTAGACATCTTGGCGTTGTTTTCGGGGAAGTGTAATTAGGAGACCTTATTTCTTACATCTAAAAAAATTAATAATTTCTCGAGTATGCTCTACTCCTGCACTTTGTGTGATCTGGAGGATCATAAAAAGAATTTTTATGTTAAAAAATAATAATAATAATAATAATAAAATTCATTTGATTCAATAAAAAAGTAAATAAAAACAAAAAATAAAAAAATCCCCACTTCTTTAGGTTCAGTTGTCCAAGATTGACTGGTTATGGTTTGTAGTGACCCTCAAAACACCGTGTCCTATTTTAATAAGATTTTGCAAATTAGCTACGGAACGTAGCCCTGTTCCACAGCTAACTGTGTGTTCCACAGCTATTTCCAAGGTTTAACAGGTTACAGGTGCCCAATGAAGAAACCGACCACATGGGCATCTCTGGAATCATCCCGACATGGATTCTATCCTAGTCATCCAACCCAAATCAATAAAAAACCAGCTTAAGACCTCAGTCAAAGTCCTGTTTTCAGTATGTTTACCTTGAAGCCTTTGTTGCCTGAAATTGAGAACCATTAATCATTTTTATAAAAATTTCACAATTTCAGGAGAAAAAAAGAAGAAGGAAACAACCAATGGCTATCTCCAATCCCAGTTTCCACTGTGGCCTCAATAGAAAACCTACATTCCTGTTTGAGTTTTGGCCTTGAAACAAACCTACAAAAACATTTAAAAAAATAAAATAAAACCTACAATATAAACAATCTGAGCTGCGATCTTCAACCAAAGTATTAAATTGTTGTTTTAAAATATCTAAGGCACAACTTTGAATTAAAAAAAACCACCGTAGCAATTGTTTAGCAACCAGTTGGGTAGTATCGATAGACCATGTGCTTGCTATATTCGCTCTTAGTATTTGCAGACAAACAAGATATGAAAAGTGCAATGAATCCAATGGAAGTATGTGAGGCTCTTGGGCTTCATGATCTACGAAATAGGAAGTGGCACATTCAAGGTACTTGTGCTACAAAAGGAGAAGGCTTATATGAAGGACTAGACTAGTTGGCTACGACTCTGAAAGAAATGCAAGCTAGCGAACTATCTACGACAGTTGGTGGTTCAAGAATTGGAAAAAACATCGGACAATGCTGGTATTTGGAATGGCAGGCATCCATTTATTTTTCATGTGTCTATAACTTGGATATTTGTATCCTGCATATTTATGTGAATGAGCATCATGCGGTCTCACACATGCTGATTGGAAAAGCCATATGCGTCATGTACCCTTAGCCATTGCCGAAGTTTCTCTCTAGCTGCACAATTATTCAATTGTCGTCATCACCATTGCCAGAGAACATAAGTATTTAGATCACTGAGAGCCTTACTGATGGAGGCTATATCACTGAAACTGGCTGGTTCATTTGCTATTGTCTATGCTGTGATTTCATTTGAAAACAATTTTTTTTTTAGATTGATTTTACAGAAGATGTGATTGACAAAAACGTAGAACTGTAAAAAACATCAAACTTTAAATGCACGTTTTAGCCAAATGAAGACGAATTAGGAAAAAAAACATGGGTTTTTTCGGGGATGGGGTCAATTAGATAAACCAGAAATAGTTTTAAGAAATTCGCGACGGTTTGGGAGAATTTCTCGGTTCTCTGAAGCCCCTTTTGGCATGCCACGTGAGGAAAAACGGATTTTATTTAATGAACAGAGTGTTGTTTTAAACACGACATGCTTCAGGGATGCTATTTGAATACGACACATCTGAGGAAAGAAAATTCAACTTGAAAACTAAAACATTCATATGGAAAATCACGCCATGCCTCCCGCTTTAATGCTAACAATCTCATGTCCATTTTTGACTCGTACTTCACCATTCCACCTGTTTAATGGCTAATTACATGACTTAACCCAGTTGGATATGGCTCTTTACATCTCTACTGTTCCTTTTATATACCGAGTTTCTCGTTTTCACATCCGCACCATTCCTATGTATACGAGCACTCAGATTATTCATTTAGTTTTCAATTCTCTCTGTGTATAAGCAATACTCTGTGTTCATACAGTCTACGTGTGCAGCACCTCCATTCCTTACATCCTCCGCACTACTTCATGCATACAGTTCCCCTACTTCATATATCCTCTATGTTTCATTCCCATATCCATCATTCTCTTTCCACATACTCTGATATTTCATTCCTGTCTTTGTAACTGTTTTTGCTTCCATATACCACTGCCATTTATAGAGTCTTCTACACATAGACAGCGAAGAAAAGCAGAGAATTGGAGTGATGGGCCTCATCGTAAAAACAAAACCTACATGAGTGAAATATACGAAAGGATATCCTCAGTTGAAAGGGATGTTGAAGAAAACTGGTTGGTTGTCTTTTAGCTATGGAATGCAGCCACATTCCATAGCTAATTGGTTGTTTCGCAGCCATCTCCATGCTTTTGTAGGTTACAGGTGTCAAGAGAGGAAAAGGACCATATGGGTAGCTTGGAAAATATCAGGGCATGAATTTTGATTTGGTTCATTGTCTCAAAATGAAGAAGCCATCACCATTTTCAAGGTGTGTGTTATCACTAAGTCACTGCATGTCAAGGAGCAAAATGAAAAAAAACAAAACCAAAGATTCACAGTTAAAAATAAATAAATAAATAAATAAATTGAATCAATGAAATGAGTAGATTATTTGCTCACTTTTCTGAAAGGTATTGATTAAATTTTGGACTGATGATGAAAAATTAATGGCTAACTTTCTGTTCAAGATTTTTAGCTACAGAAATTGTGCATGTTTTGCAGCGAAAGTCATTCCGTAGCTAAAGCTATTTCGTAGCTAAACATCAATTTTGCAACTGAAAAACCTCACTGTTCAAATCAACCTAACTTTCTCATATGAAATCAGAATTTGATGATTCAAGTGTCATTGGAAATATATCAATGATATCAACACAATGAGAAATCCATCATCAGAATTTGAAACAGTGACGAATGAATAAATTGCTCAAAAGATATAACAGTTAACTTGAGGCACTAATTCAGAAGCAGGTATAAATTCTTTAGGTTTTCCTTTGTGAACTTGTTTCATTAATACAAATTCTTAGTTTTGTGTGTAAATATCATAACTAGAGAGATTGATCACCTCTCTCTTTTGATAGTCTTACATTCCATTGCAGAAGAAGTATTAGTTTTTTTTGCAGGTTCCAGGAGGAAGGACAAATGACTACAAGTGAATAGTGTCTCTCTTAAGAGACCAATTTGTTTCATAAGAGGATGAAGAAAACATCAATGCATGAGCACATGCTAATGCAAAATCAGGTCCAAACACTTGCAAAACTTTCAAATACTATTGTCTCCATCACATCCATACTTCATAATAAACCATTCACCTCATTTCCCTTCATATTTTCCATTTACGTTCACATACACTTTCCATTAATTTTTGTCCACCCCTAACCCACAAATAAAGGCAAGAGGCTCAGATACATGCTTATTTCCCATTGCCATTACTACTTTCCATTGCCATCTTCCATTTTCATTTTCCCTTTCCTATCATTTTCATTTCGCAAATAAGCCCTGCTTCAATGCAAATTATTGAGTCCATAGTCCTTTGAGTCTAAATTCCTTGCAAAAACACCTTGAGGCTTGCATGCCTTAATGGAAAGTCCTCATGCCGACGAACAATGGGAATACATTAATGTCCCTTGTTCATCAGATCTTCTAGGTGACTCGACATCGGCAAATTTATTCGTACCTAGCAAGATGTGTTTGGGCATCTTGACTCTCATTGTCATCAATGGTGAGAGTTCTCGTGTTGACTAGTGGCATCCATTAATGGCCACTAAGTCAACAATTTCCTACTATGTTTGACATCATAACATATATTCACATAGTAGGAATTGTGCCAATGAGTTTTGAAAACATGAAGACTATTATTTTCAGCATTTTGGAGCAGATTCAGCAAGTTTTAGTAGAAGCAATAAAAAGTCATCTTGACTCTTTTATCCATGAATTTTTTTGTCCAGCCACTTGAAGAAGATTATGATCATAATTTTGTAGCCACCACACACACAACTCATCCATTTAAAAGGGTAAGTTAAGGTACGTCATTTTCTAACTTTTGACCATAGAATTTCATAAAAAGCTAGAATGATAATTGTTGGAAAAACATTTCTCTTCCTCATTTCATAAAATTGCCAATACCATCAGTTGGGGGGGAATACATTCATATTCATATCTTTCCATGTTCATATCATATTCAGAAGCCCACATACTTCCAAAATATATTAACTATTACATTATTATTATGAGCATATAATGGCTTTTCAAAAGTGCTTAAAGGATAATTGGATACAAACACAAACATGGTTGTCACACAAGAACCAACCGTGATGTAATCCAATAAAGATATACTTTGCAACAATAATCAAATTATCATTATGCAAAGTTCAAAGATCAAAATAGAATGCAACAACAAAATATGGTTGTAACATAAGAACCAACCATGTTGCAATTCAAGTAAAACACTTTGCAGAAGTATGAAGTTATCAAATGATATCATGCAAAGTTAAGCCAAAGCTCAAGGATCAAAAGAATTAATGTAATATATATTGCATGAGGACATGCAATAGCTTCAGTTGGGGGGTATGTTGGGTCTTGAAATTGTCATTCATTTCCATTACACTTTCACTATTATGTCCATTATATCACCTCCATTTCACCTTCATTTCACTACCATGTCACTACATTCATCTCACTTTCATTATCATTGGGTCACATTTATGTTTTTCCAAACTTTATTAATTCTTAGCATTTTTAAGTGAATTTGTGGTTAAAAATTAGAAAATAATGTGCATATGCTTATACCTAACAAGTGGGATGAGATTGTTGACATGTGTAGGTCAAAAGGAAGCTTCTAGAAGACCTTTATGTGGCATCCTAAGGCCAAATTCGAATTTGAGTGGAGAGGATCATGAGATCATGAGGATATGTGTCACATTTCCTATTTGTATTGAAACTCTAAGAAGACGTGTCTTATCATTTCCTATTTTGATTAGAACTCTAGAGGTATAAATAGGAGATCTCTCTCCTTCATTTGGTAGCTTTTGGTAGTTTTTTGGTAGCTTTGGAAAGCTTTTGTAAACTTTGTTAGCTCAACTTGTTGTACTTTGTAATTTTGAAGAATTTGAATAAAGCTTTGAAGTTCTCAACATGGAAGGAGATGTGAAGTAGGAGATGTCATGGAGCATATTAGAATGTAAGGTAGAATAGATTTTATTTTGTAGTTTTGCTTTGATTTCATTCAAGTATGTCATTTTATTGTTTTCAAGTTCAATAGTTTAGATTTTCCATCCATGCAAGTTTAATTCATGCAAGTGTGTTCAACTGGTTGATTGTAGATTTATCTAACTGTGTAATCTATGCTTAGCAAAATAGTCCAAGAAAGTATTTTCTAATTGGTGCTTGGAGCATTAGAGCACATAGTAGATTAGTTTTCCTTTACATGTTTTGTATTTTGTTGCAATTTCATTTTCAGTTTTAGAACAATGAAGTATGGAGTCCCTCAAAATGCTATCAAGGAGGTAGTTCTCCCAAAATTGTATAACAGAGTGATAAAACACTTCATTTAGCTGTTATAGTAGATAGTTGCAATTTCACCTTCAATTTTAGTCTTTCATTTTAGTTTGTTGCAGTTTCATTTTCAGTTTTAGAACAATGAAGTATTGGATCCCTCCAAATGCTATCACAAGGAGGTAGTTCTCCCAAAATTGTATAGTGGAATGATGAAACACTTCATTTAGTTGTTATCATTTTTGCTTTCATTCCATAGGCATTTTTTCCGCTTAGATTAATCTAACTATTCAAAGTTTTGATTTGTTTTTATCTAATGTTCATTTCCTTTTCTCCCTTCTTTAGAAATTAGATTTTAACATTAAAAGTCATTAGATTTAGTTGTCCATTAACATTTAGAGATTTTCATCTAGAAGAATAACTTTTATTTCTTAGATTAATTTCCTTAAGCATGAGAAACAACCCCCCCCACCCCCCCCCAAAAAAAAACCACAAAATATAAAACAACAATGTAAGAGAAAGGTTAACTAAGCACATATAGTGCACCACACTTCATCGTTTTATGATACCTGGATTGATAATTTATGTAGAGCAATTTAGGACACTAAATTGAATAGACAATTGCTATGGCACATGATACTTTTATAAATGGATTTCACAGAGTGGGAATTGTCAATGTAATAGAGTGTGAAAAGAAGAATATCTCAAGTAAAAAATGAAGTAAAGATATCTAAAATCCGAAAGGATAAGTCACAAAATTTTGAAAGTTATTAATGTTAAGCAACAGATTGATAGAGGTCACTGAAGTTGCAGTATTTATAGATGGATTAAAGGACACTATTAAAGGTATGTCAATGACTCAAGGCTAGTTCTCCAAACCCGCATAAATCTTTTTTCAAACTATGCATCTAATTCCTGAGATCAAATGAATGTTAATCTACTCCTTGTCAAGCATGAGGCTGAGTTTACTTGCAAAGGTTTCTGTCCTTGTTCAATTGTTTACAAGTTGATGTGTATTTTTATGTAGAAATACTCCTTGTCTGATGATTTCATCCTTCAGACAGATGATTATTATGGTTAGTATGCCTTCAACATAAAGGTTTGTTTACTAGTTGGCTGATGATTTAATTCTTCAGACATAGATGATTATTATGCTTAATATGCCTTTAACAGAAAGGTTTGTTTACTAGTTGGTTAATGATTTAATTCTTCAAACACAGATGATTATTATGCTTAATATGCCTTCAGCAGAAATATTTCTTGAACTTGCTGACTCTTGTGCTCTAAATTATTTTGAAATGCTTACAAAGTTGTGGTTTATACAAGTTGTTTCAAGACTTTATGGGCTTCTAATTGGTTGATTATGGTCCTGCATGACATGTTTGGTCTTGTTTCTTGCAGATGTTGTGGAAAAATTGCGCAGTCAAAGGCAAATGGATGCTTTATAGTTTGTCTTTGCATTTGGACTTGTAGAAAAATTTCCACTTGTGCCTTTGTTGAAGGCATATCTCGAGCATCAAAGGAAAGCATCACAAGAAATAGCAAAAAAAGGAAGAGAGCATGTTGGGCCACTGGTATGTTTATTCTTATTGGTGTGGTTCATGCTCCCTTGTCAGTATAAACTATCAAAATATATACTTGACATTAGACATATTCTCTGAACACTTCCATGTCTTATTGCAAAATTCAACAACCTCAAATTCATTCATTCATTGAACAATGTAATAAAGTGCATTGAAGTGCTTCATAGCTATAAACTTTACTAGAGTTGTTATTGAGTCTTTGGATGTGGTTATATTTTCAAAGCACACACGTACAAGAAGAAGAGAAATAATATGCCCCACTAATTTCAAGTTATCTTCCTGCGAATAGGGTGTTCCCTTCTATCATGCGGAAAGAGTCGTTAGTGCGGACACAACCGACCTCCTTAGAAGCAAAATCTTTCTAGTGACAAACAAGACAAAAAAATCCTACCTTTCTCTAAACATGCATGGCAAATACAAGTAATCAGGGGATCTTTAACATACCTTTAGTCCAACGCTTTGTAGTAGTCCAGCCTCGCCGATCCGGATGAGCTCCTCCTTCTCTTTGAAACCTGCATTCACTAACAAGCCAAAAGATTAAATAGCACCTGATAAACTCACAAAACAATACATATCCATCATACAGACCAAGGAGTATATGAAACAAACCATGAATAACAATCTGTTGAGAAAAATAAGTTCATTTGCATTAAAAGGTAACAAAAGGAACCATTACAACCTGAGCCTTGGTGTTGTGCAAGTCCCTCCTAGGGTCCAACAAGAGTTTTCCTTTACTTTGATCAGCTCACCCACTCTCAAATAAGGCTAGGAAAGGATGGGAATCTCTCCTCTCAAGCTTTACAAGGGAGTCCTAATTCCAGCAGCATCTACCCTTAGGAATGTTCAGCTTTCAACCTCTCCTCCCTTTGGCCCAATGCCTGTATTTATAGTGCTCTAGAGGAAGTTATTCAGGTCCACCATCAATGGGATAAGCCCCTCTTTGGATGGGATAGCTCCCCTCTTGATGGGATAAGTTCCTCTTTGGTAGGGATACATGAACCATCTGGAGGCGCTTCATACACGTCAAACAAGCTTCTAGAATGCTCTAGAAATGACCACAAGTAACTTTTTTGGAGTGAAACTTGCGCCTTTTGACCTTTACAGGAGTACACACCCATTGCTTTATAGACAGAGCGTACAAGTACGCAGGTACTATGAACTTGGGGTGCGTACATGCAGGTAAGGCTAAGAGAAACTGCGTACCCAGAGATATATAGATTTTTAATGACTTTCTCTCTTTTTGGAGTTTGACATGGAGAGCAGAGGTATGAGGCTTGCCAAGGAGGATAGTATGACAGTTGATGGAGCCATACTAACTGCAAATAGTCATGGTGACAAATTTTAGTGTAACACCTTCCATAAACTTGACGACTCGCTCTACTTCTTTCTAGGGAACAAATTTTGGACTTTCATGAATTGTGAGACAATTCTAACCCCATAACTGTCCATTTCTTATTTAAAGTTATACCCACTAAAAAGGAACTCTCACAAGGAGAATTACATTCCTGTTTCAAAAGAACCTGCAATCGACTTACACCATGCTATTTAATATTTTATGTATTTCTTTGCATCCTTGGCCTGTGACATAAAGACGCAATAGGCTACCTTGCATTTTCTATACAAACACTCCTAAACAATAATAAAGTATGCCCAAATATGTCATTTCAAATGATCTATGCATCTCACCTTTTGGTTTTTCAATAATTGAAGTTGATACCTATATTGATGAGATCATCTACAACCGAAGCCACGGTGACAATATCTGTTATAGTTTTATCCGTGTTGCACTAAAGGTGTTTTTTCTTTAGCAACACTACAATACATTGCAGTTTCCGTTCAACGGAGAATTGTACCCAGTGGCAACCTTTCTCTGTGTGCAAATGGGTTGAATTCATAGTAGACTTTATCTATTGTTTTGAAGGTGTTTCTCCTTCAATAGTACTTCATCTCAGTAGATCCTTTCAATCTATACCTTTAGTCGATGCATACAACCTTGGGGTACATGCCACAGATTCCAGTGTTGTTGTGAGGGTATAGCAACGATGAAAGAAGCACATCGATTTTAGGCATTTTATGGTTGTTGTATGCAATCATATTTGTTTAGTGTTTCCAAAACTTATATAGAGCCATATTTAGTATAATTTTATATTTTGACTTAGATGCTCACTTTTCTTAATTTAGGTGTTTTTCTTAGTAATATTTTATGCACAGATTTATCTTTAAGAGAAGTGCACAGTAGAGAAGGGTTTCATATTTTGAGTAGGGGACACTCCTCTAGGTAGGAGGTACTATATTCTAGGGTGCTTCTGTCATGCATGTTAGGTGCTTTATCCTAGATAGAGTTCCAAGTCCCTACCAGACATGACACCAGTGGACAAAGTTCCAAGTCCCTAAATTTTCCAAAAACCCACCTGAGCCTAGCTATCTAGCCTAAAATCCTTTACATTCGAGTCATATCTTGGCTATGATTTCATAGAGAAGGCCCTCTCTGGTTTGGTAGGGCTAGCTACCAAACTAAAAGCTTGGTTTATTGTTACCTCTTTCGATCTCCTCATTAGCCTGAGACATTGTGGAAGACAATAGAGGGCATGAAAACTAGGGAGTGCCAAAGTGTTCTAGTGAATGTAAGGTTCCAAAGTCATGGAAAAATGTAATGCTATTTGTGAGGTCATGACTGCCAAGGTGTGTTAAGGAATGCTAGGGCATGCTAACATGTGCTAGATAGTACTAAGGCATGTCAAACAAGATAAGATGTTCCAAGTGCTAAGGAATTCCAAGATGTATAAGGGTTCCAAGTCCTTGCCTCCTCTTCTTCCATATGCTATCCACTTATGACATTTCCTTTGAAATATTTGGTGCATTGGCTAGTTATAGGTTATTTATAGGTTATAAATGTCTTCATAGTTTCACTTCTAATTGAGTATTCAACTGAACATATTGATTCTCTTATACATAACTATTTTTCTCTCCACCCACTTTTCATAACTTCAATAACCATTAGGTAGGGACCTATAGCTTCGATGCTTCTTTTCTTGTTTATTAAAATATTGTCGAGACTTTAATTTATTGAAAGTTGTAGAATTTACAATTTATGAAGTTTTAAGGTCTAATTTTTAACATTATAATTCTTTAAAGGGTGCTAGCTCAATGGAAGAGCACCTGCTTTACAAGCAGGAAGTTGGTGGTTCGATTCCATCGTGCCCTGACATCCATATGGAATGGCGACAATCAATTTTTGGTGATGGAGGCTCTTTTGACCATCACCAATGAGCTTTGGTGACATTTTTCGACCCTCACCAACAATATGAAATGGTGATGGTCAACGAACACTACCATATTTACACATCAATAGTGACGACCCTTGGCTATATGAAATGGTGACAATCGTTGTTCATCATTATAGCCATTATTCGTGATGGTCCTTTAATGTCACCACAACACCTATACTTCTGTCAATGCGACTTTTGGTGACGGTCAATGAACGTCACCATATATATGCACCAATAGTGACGGTCATTAAAGATCCATCACAATAAATCATTGTTGTTCATATGAAATGGTGATGGTCACTATCCGTCATTATAACCAATATTCGTGACGGACCATGAATGTCACCATAACACTTATACTTTTGGCGATGCCACCTTTGCTGACGTTCAATTTTCGTTGATCAAGGTTATGGTCCATCACCATTTCTCATATGAAATGGTGACAGTTGCTATCTATCATTATAAATCATTATTGGTGACGAACTTTGAATGTCACTACAACACCTATAGTTTTTGCGATGCTACGTTTGGTGACGTTTAGTTTTTGGTGATGGAGGCTATGGTTCGTCACCATTGGTCATATGAAATGGGGACGGTTGCTATCTGTCATTATAAATTATTATTGGTGACGGAATTAGTATGCCAATACAACACCTATACTTTTTGTCGTTCAGTTTTTGGTGACGAATGCTCTTTTGACCATCACCAATGAGTTTATGGTGACATTTTTAGCCCCTCACCAATGTCCTTTTTTCTTGTAGTGAACTGAAGCTCCATCTCAAGGGAACACCTCATTTCCTTCTCCTGATCAAATTTCACATCTCATCTGACCACTGTCATCCTAAGGCATGGAAAGTACAAATGATAGTTGTGAGTTGTTTTTGTGTACCCCACAAATGTACCCAACTTTGTTGTTGGCTCTAGCTTTTTCCTTGCTTCCTTGGAAACATGACGATAAATTGATGATCCAAAGATCCTAAAGTGTGACACATTTTGTTTCTTCCCTATAAATGCTTCCTCTAGTATACTCATGCCAAAAATCCAGTTAAGACTCTTGTTCTCCAAATAAATTGTTGTGTTTCACGCTTCATCCCACAAGTGCAAAGGTAGGCTTTGGTCATGCAACATTGTCCTTGTTTCTCCCACTATACTTTTGTTATTCCTCTTAGCCACCTCATTCTATTGTGGTTTATGGGGTATTTTCAACTCCCGTCAAATTCCTTCCTTTGCACGGAATTTTTTAAACTCATTAGACGCGTACTCACCTCCATTATTGCTCCTGAGAGCCTTCACTTTCTTGCCAGTTTCTTTCTCAACAAGTTCTTTAAATTCAACAAATTTGGAGATTGTCTGGTATTTCTTCTGCATGAATTAGATCTAGCACTTCCATGAGAAATCATCTACAAATATACCATAATTCTTGTGCTTGGTAGTGGAGGTTGTCAAGAAAGTTCCACAAACATCATAATGGATCCTTTCAAGGACTACATGTGCCTTGTTGTCTCGATCATTGAAGGTGTATTTTGTGTACTTCCCCAACGTACACCCTTTGCATGTATCTCACTACTCTATTTCTCCTTTGGCTAGGCCTGTAGAAATATGTTTCATGATCTCCAAAGCACCATGATTGAAATGGCCAAGTCTTCTATGCCAGAATTCACCAACATCTCGGCAGTACACCTTCTCTAATTTTGTGCTCAATGTTGCACAATCTTCCACATCTAATTTGTATATTTTCTTCACTCAAACCCTGATATGCTTCACTTGTCCCATGGCAATGTGTTTCAGGAAAGCCTTCCTTTTGTTGAATATCACATTATAGCCATGGTCTTCCAACACAACTACAAAACCTAGATTCTTCTTCAGACCTAGTACAAACATCACATTCTTGAGCCTGAGAGGGGAGCCAGACTCCCTCTAAAAATTAATTGTACCAATATCATTCGTGCTATACTTCCATAATATCCCATCTCTGTGTGCATATGCATATTGTTCTCCTCCAGGTCGCTAAAAAATTCTTTGTTCCCCATCATGTGGAATGAGGCACCACTATTGAGATACTACACACTACCCATGACTATGATTTCCATGCATGCAATGAGGGTAAAATCAAGTTCGAGCTGTGAAGCCAAGGCCTCACCCACTGCTCCTCTGGTGGTCTTCTTGCTTGCCTTCTTCTGTGGACACTTCGTTGCATAGTGTCGGAATTCATAACAGTGAAAGCACTTGATTCTGGACAAGTATTTCTTCTTTACCCCTTGACTCAAATATGCTTTGGATTTGGATTTATTTCCTTTCCCTTTATTTTCATTTCCATCCAAGGCACATTTTCCCTCATCCTCACCCTTGGATGAGGTCTCGTCTCTAGTGTTCCGCCTTATCTTTTCTCATAACAAATCGGACCAAAGGCGTTCCCAATTTGGTAGCTTCTCTATCCCGTTCATTAAATCTTGGCAGTTGTGTTAGCTCTTGGGAAGTCCTAGAAGGGATAGGCTCACCAAATCATCCTCTGCTACACTAACACCAACTTGACCAAGTTCATCATGACATTGTGTGAACCTGCTCAGGTATTGTGGAATGGTCTCATTCCTTTGCATCTTGATATTTCAAAGTTTGTCCTTGAGTGTCAGTTTCCTTTGGTCACTACTATTTTGGAATAAAAAGTTTAGTGCTTGCCACATTACATATAGAGTCTCTTTCCCATGGATATTGGAGACAATATGATCTCATACTCCCTCCAATATGATCCTTCTCGCCTTGGAAACACACTTCTTCCAATCTCCTAGATTCTGAGCATCAAATGTTGCTGTTTTGGAATATCATTATCAATCAATTCCTTCAACCCATTATCCTCTGGTGTTTCCTCCATCAGATCCTTCCATGTAACATAATTTTAGCTTCCCTCAAATGCATACTCGAGCCTTAATCCATTGAAATCCATATTCTCAGTCCTTAAGAAAACCTACAACTCTGATCTGCAAATTCAATTCTTTTATAATGAAAACTTCAAAATATCTTCTCTATAATAATTCGAGGTCTGATACCATGCATAAATTAATGTGTATATTTAATAAGTCTCATGAAATTTTCTAAATCACAAGACTTGAAGCTACTCTACTGATCTATGGAAGTTAATTCACCATCTAAAACAAGAATCATAGACATGCAAAAAGGAAACATCATACATGCACAAAGATTTATCTAGGGGAAATCAACTTCTCAAAACCCCTTACTATCTATATTGCATTAATCAGAGAATAGAGAATAAATACAATGTTTTCTCAAGCCTGAGCACACCCTGCAAGTGTATAGTCTATCCCTCTACCTGATTGACTGGGCTTGTCCCAAAACTTAGCCAATTTCAGGCCTTCCCAAACTCTTGTTTCCTTGCATTGTTCCCTTTGGAAATTCATCCCTATTTTTTGGGAATTTCACACCAAGGAATTGTGCAATAGCCTTAGGACAATCTCTGACTGCATGCACCACCTGTACACATGGGAATATGCTACAACTAACAATACACTACCTTGGAATCTCCATCTAAAGTGGGTAACTCGAATTCCCTACATGCAACAATGATTTTGGGTTGGTTGATTAGTTAACTCATTGATCACTAAGTGTGGTTGAAGTTCCACTTCCAAAAGTTTACCTCCATTAGTTCTTCTGACAGTTAGAACTAGTTAAACTGACAATAACTCAAATTAGCTGAAAAAGATTGCTACAAATTAGAAATTGATCATGTATAACTGAACTCAAGATTCCCCAACTCAAATTTATTGAGTTAACTCAGTGACAAGAGCCATGTCACCTCAATTAACTGCCTCCAATTATTCTGTTGAAATAGAAATTAGAATTTTAATCTAGTTTGACCTAGGCAAAGTCAAAACTACATTTTCTTACTCCATTTTCAACACAAGAGGAAAATTTTCCTTTCCTTCACTTAGAGCTTGCTCTATTGTCAGAGGAGGGAGAGACTAAATGGTGACCTGCTGAGTGCTTAGCATAAGATCAAAATCTTAGTTTAGCTGCTCTAGTTCCACCTCCATGTATTGAATCACAATCAGTTCTTTGATTTCTTGAGCAAGTTTCTTCTCCTGCATACATTTGCTCTCTTCTTCTAGTAGTCATTTTTTCTCATGTTCCCTTTCTTGTTTTATTGTTTCTTCTTCTTCTTATATTCTCTTCCTTTATTATTCTTCTTCTTCTTGTTTATTCTTTTATTCTTTCAATATCCTTTGCTCTTGTTCTTCCCTCTGCTTCATCTCTTCTTCCTTCTTCCTCTATTTCCTCCTCTTTTCTATTGTTATGGCCACTTTCATAATGCTTCGATTATCTTTTATCTTGCGGCTCTGCTCTTCCACTGGACTATGTGAAAATTTCCTCTTGCCCTTTTCGTGCACTTGGTTGCTCCTACTGGTTCTGCCTCTGGAGTGACTTATTTCTAAGGAGTAACTTGTGATGTTCCTGTTAAGTTGATTGGTTCGCGAGACTTGGAGGCATTGTAACATTATTCATCTCTTCCTCCTCAAGCTTGTAAAATGTCTCGCTTGTCCATTGAAAATGAATCCTTGCAAAATATTATTTTCAAACATTCCTAGGATCGTACAGATTGAATCCCAAATGACCAAATGTGAATTTCTCTATCTCCTTTCCTTCAGTGTCTACAACCTTCAAATTCTTAATCTCGTACAATCCAATTTTCATAGGAAGAATGGGCCAAGGTGATTTCTTCTTTTGGTGCAACACTCCCGATAACCCTGTGGAGAGATGATAAGTGACTTCTTGTATGGCAAACTTGTTGGTAGCATACCTTGGCAGAAGATGTGGAGGATTCTGACCAGCAAACACTCTGAGTAATGTGTCATCCAGTGAGGCAAACGAATTTGCTAACTCTGACACTGCTTCCATTGCCCCATGGGACATGCTGTTGGAAATAATACTGAGAGGGGGGGTGAATCAGTATTATTAAACTCTTTTCAATTTATACAAATATTTGCAGTTCTGACTAATGAAACTTGTGTATACCTTCCAGACTTATAATTGAATATATTCTTCAGATGTGGATCATTAATCTGTGTGTCAGAACCATATAACAATAAACAGGAACAAGAAAAATAGAGCAACCAATCACACCAAAGAACACAAGATATAAGGTGGAAACCCAATGTGGGTGAAAACCACCTGCTGCAATATGTCTCTATCTTCTTTCAATTAGAAACTTCTTTTTACAATGCTTCTGTACTGATGCAGTCTTATACCAGCACGCAGGCTTCAACCTGCAGAAGGCTACAACCTTCTCTTTTCTCTCAAGGACCATGTTTCATGAATTTTCAGACTGGATCCATGAATATCAATCAAACATCAAATAGATCTGCAATTAATCAACTTCCTTGTGCAACTTACGGAATCAATAACTTCTCAGAACACAGTACCAGTAACCAGACACCAGTTCAAACCCAGAACATAGCAGTAACAAAAAGAAGTAGTTAAAACATATTTCTAGAAAAGTCCGCAACTTCACTAATAGAAACCTGCACACATCCACAACTTCTCTGTGTCTAATCTGCAGGTCTCCGCGCCCACACTGTGTCAGGCCTGCGAACGTCGCACCTGCGGTGTGCAAAACCTGCGAACCTCCACACCTTTTCTTTGATAGACCTGCGGATCTCCGCACTTTTTCTTTGATAGACCTGCGGATCTCCGCACTTTCTCCTTGTCTGCCCTGCAGTTCTCTGCACCTGCACCGTGTTGCACCTGCAGTCCTAAGGGTACAGATAGTTTTTTAGACTTCAAGTATACCCCAGACTATCAGGTTTACAGATTTGATCATGCGCCAAGGAGATCTCGACCCATCAGTAGATCCACCTTATAATTCTCAGGTTTCTCCTTGATTCAAATCCAGTTATCACTCACCAACCGATCACCAGAATTTCAGATCTTGCACTCCTTAAGATATTCAACACATAAGCGCCTAGCCAATTGATCTCCCTTCCTTTTTATAGACAAGGCCTTACTCAAACCATGGTCCAAAACCTGGGTTCAATATTTTAGATGCAATACCATGGACCAAAACCATAGGATCAAAAACGTCAGACTAAATACCATGGATCAACCATAAAATTTCCCACGTGCGCGCATTTCTCTGCATGAAAGTGTGTGAACTTGACGTCTGTACTTTTTGTTTGGAGAACTTGCAGGTATGTCCGCACCTCTTGTTCGGATCACCTGTGGGTCCGTGGCTTTTTTTTGGCGCACCTGCGGGTATCTCATTTTCTATCATTTTGAGAGCCTAAACTGTGTTTTGTCACCAGAGAGAGTTGCCATCAAGGACAACACCTGTGCCATAATGCCAAAGCTGAGTCATAATGCCAACAATCTCCCCCTTTGGACTTGATGGCAACAATGCCAAATCACTCTCCCCCTTTGACATCAAGGGCAAAGGGCGGACCAAGATATTCTCTTTCCTTGAAAAACATTCCACTGACCATACTCCCCCTGAGTACCTGCTGAAATCTTTGAATGAGCTCCCCCCTTTGTATATGCCAAGGTGTACCAATCTGTCCATGCTCCCTCTGAGTTCATGTTGAAATCTCTGCTCTGCTGAAGAGTGTTGTTCATGCTCCCCTTGACTGTAAGCAAGATCTGCAAAAATATGTTCTAAGAAGAACATGACTCTATCATAAATGACCTTCCTATCACCAAAGACTCATACATACATCCATCTCCCAACCAAGTGGGAATTGACTCATCTACCCAACCAAGTGGGGCTACATCAAGGTTTACACATCACAAGAGTATAACATCATCCATCCCAGGCATAGTGGGGAAACCAACATAGGCCGTTACATGACCTTGACAAAAGAAATATAAGACATAGAGACAAAACATCAGCAGCATAATAATGCCAACAATGCACTATTAGAAGAATATATGCTCCCCCTGAACCTATGCCAGTTGGTCTCTGACAGATCCATAAACCAGCGAATGTATACTCCAACAATTTCTGAAACAGATAAGATTCAACAGCAAGATGATGCATCAACTACCCCCAGCTTTTGTCTGAGGTATTCAAAGGTCTCCCTGGGTAGTGGTTTGGTAAGAATATCAGCAACTTGTTCCTTACAGGGAACATACTTCGATTTGACCTTTTGTTCAAGCACTTGTTCCCGAAGAAAATGATACTTGATTGGTATGTGCTTGGTCTTTGAATGCATGACAGGATTCTTTGAAATACTGATTGCACTTGTATTATCACAGAAGATGGAGATAGGTGGAGTACAAGTGATTTGCATGTCTTGCAATGTTTGCATCATCCAAAGGAGTTGTGTGCAGCAAGATGTAGCAGCTACATATTCTGCTTCAGCTGTAGATAATGCAATAGAGCTTTGTTTCTTGCTAAACCAAGATACTAATCTAGGACCCATGAAGAATGCACCACCACTAGTGCTTTTCCTGTCATGCACGCTCCCTGCCCAATCCACATCTATGTATGCATGAAGTGTGAGGCCTGTACCTTTAGGATACCATAAGCCATAGTTTTGAGTTCCTTGAAGATACTTGAAGATTCTCTTAACTGCCTAAAGATGAGTTTCCTTTGGATTTGCCTGAAACCTTCCAACTATTCCCACTACATGCATAATGTCAGGTCGGGTACCTGTTAGATAGAGCAGACTACCAATCATGGATCTATAGGTTGGTTGATGTGCTACTGCCGATTCATCCTTCGCACTGAGGCTACATCTTGTCACCATAGGGGTACATACTGGTTTCGAATCCTCCATCCCATATTTCTTCAAGATCTGCTTGAGATACTTGGTTTGTGATAAAAAAATATCGTCTTTATTTTGTTGGACTTGCAAACCAAGGAAATATGTGAGCTCAACAAGCATGGACATTTCAAACTCCTTTTGCATCACCAAGGCAAAATTTTGACTCATGCCTTCTTCATTGCTGCCAAAGATGATATCATCAACATACACAACTAGTATTAGCAATTTCTCATTGTCAACCTTTATATATAGATTGCTATCAGTTGATCCTTTTATAAAGCCTTGTTGATGTAGGTACTTATCCAACTGATAATACCACGCCCTAGGAGCCTGTTTAAGGCCATAGAGAGCCTTTTTGAGTCTGCATAAAATATTCGGATCATTTCCAAGAATAAACCCATCTGGTTTTTCAATATATACTTCTTCATCCAAGTCTCCATTCAGGAAAGCAGACTTCACGTCCATTTGAAATACTTTGAACTTCTGAAAGCTAAATAGAGCAAGGAACATCCTTATAGCCTCAAGTCTGGCAACTGGTGCAAATGTTTCTTCAAATTCTATGCCTTCTTGTTGTGCATACCCTTTACAAACAAGTCTTGCCTTATTTCTAACCACATCCCCATTTTCATTCAGCTTATTTTTGAAAATCCATTTTGTTCCTATGACATTTTTATCTTTTGGTCTAGGAACCAACTCCCAAGTGTTATTCCTTTCGATCTGCTCAAGTTCTTCATCCATTTCCTTGACCCACCATTCATCTTTGCATGCTTCTCTTACATTTTGTGGTTCAGTGGAGGAGAGCAATGCCAAATAACTTGAAGCTTCTGCAATTGTTCTTCTTGTTTGTATACCTGCCTCTTTCTTCCCCAAAATTTGAGATTCTGTATGATTCTTCTAAACGTACCTGGATGGAGGTTTTTCTTCTATCCTTATCTGTTCCTCTGGTGCCTCATGAGTTTCTTCTTCATCATGAATCTGATTTGATGTTGATGGATAGTCCTCATCATCTTCGAAATCTTCAGACCTTACCTGCCTAGGAGTGTTTTCTTCATCAACCACTACATCAATACTTTCAACAATTTTTCCAATCCTTTTATTGTAGCACTTGTAAGCTTTGCTGTGGGGAGAGTAACCAAGGAGAATGCCTTCATCTGCTCTAGCTTCAAACTTGCCAAGATTTTCATCAGTATTTTGATATAGCATTTTCTTCCAAAAACTTTGAAATATTTTACCATAGGAGTCTTACCATACCAGAGCTCATGAGGAGTTTGAGTGCTGTTTACCCGGACGTTCGTCTTGTTGAGAATAACAACTGTAGCAAATGCAACTTCACCCCAGAAAGTTGCGGGAGTTCCAGATTCATCCATCATAGCACGAGCCATTTGTTGAACTGTTCTATTCATCCTTTCCACTACTCCATTTTGCTGAGGAGTCCTTGCAGTAGAGAATTCCCTTCTTATTCCATGTTCTTCACAAAAATTGAAAAATTCATTTGAGGTAAACTCCCCACCTCTATCAGACCTGAGGCATTTAATTTTTTGATCTGATTCGTTTTCAACCAAGGCTTTGAAAGATTTGAATTTTTTGAAGGCTTCGTCTTTGTGCTTCATAAGTCCTATCCAACACATTCTGGAAAAATTGTCAATGAATAATATAAAGTATTCTTCTCCCCGAGGTGACCTTTTCCTAGATGGACCACATACATCAGTATGTACAAGTTCAAGTGGCCTGCTAGCTAATCCTTCCTTCTCAGGGAAGTTAGTTCTGGTTTGCTTACCAAACTGCCATGATTTGCATATTGTATTGTCTGGTATTCTGATGTCTGGAAGACCACGAACTGCCTGGTATTTGCATGCTTTCCTTATTTGTGAGAAGCTTAGATGCCCCAATCTCCAGTGCCATAGCTAGTGTTCATCATTCCTGCTTAGATAGCATTGATGTTGCCCTTCTTTGAATATGTATAAATTATTTAGAGTTCTTATGCCTTTGATCACTGTTTTTCCTGTATCAAGATCACGAACACTACATCCATTTGATCGAAATATTACCTTAGTTCCTTGATCGCACATCTGACTGACACTCAATAGATTATGCTTTAAGCCATCAACATACATAACATTTCCAGCTTTGACCTTTTCTTTCAACTAAACAGAACCTTTACCTTTTATGAGCGCAGGGGTGTCATTTCCAAATGAGACCTTCTTCTCCTTCTCTAAGGCACTATATGATTGAAGTTTTTCCTTATCACCCGTCATATGTTTCGAACATCCACTGTCGATGTACGATTGATTTTCCTGCCCTTCCGCGTATAAGGCTATACCACATCTTTCTGGTTGCGGTTCTTTCATTCTCCATGTTTTGGCACTTGAGGCTTGCTCCTTCTGAGTTGTCTACCGAAACCTGCTCCTGCATTCAGAATCTTCATGACCGAAATTGTTACAAATGGAACATTCTATTTCATTTTCGAGAGCAGAAAAGTTATTGTAGGTCCTTTTCATGATCCCAGTCATACTCCTCTGTTTTTGAGCTTCTCTAGTCATGATAGTTCTGTAGGCAACACATTGGGTTGCTTTGTGTCCAAATTTATGACAAGAGAAACATTGTCCATTGAAGAAATTCCTGTGATTATCAATCCTGTGGACCGAATGATTGTATTTTTCATTGACATCCATTCTTGAAGAAAATTGAGGATGATTTACCTGTGGTCTGTTGTAGCTTCTGTTTATCCTTGACGTCGATTGTCCCCAATTTAGTTGGTGATCTCTGTTCATTCTTGAAGTAAAAGGTCCTTGATTTTCCTGGTGAGCAGCATTTTTCCTTTGCTGTCGATTGTCAACTTGCTCACTTCTCCTTGCTGCATCAAGATAACTTTTGGAGGTGGATGGCTTCTACGCTTGATATGCTTCTTCATTATATCCCATACCTGTCTTGATTAGTGGAGAACGCTGCACTTTGATAATATCATCTAAAGTGTCAGATCCTTTAACAAATCTAAGTTAAGAGCTTTTGTTTTCTCAATCTCTTTTCTAAGTTCCATAATTTCACATTCTAACTTTTCATGATGTTTTTCCTTTTCAGCAAGTTGGAATTGTAGAGTATCTATGATCACATTCTTCTCTTCTAAACAAATTTTGAGTCTAGAAATCTCTTCATAAAGACCTTCTTCATCTCTAGCATCCAGAAAATCATCATCTTCAAAAGCCATTAAAAGTTTATAATTATTACCTTGCTCATCTTCATCACTATTTGAAAGTCCATCACTATCCTCATGAGTGTAATATCTCTTATTATTTACATTATGTTTTCTGTTCCATCTAACTGGTTCCTTACCTTTGTCAAGCTTATCTTTATGAGGACACTTGGCAGCATAGTGACCGACTCTTCCACAAGCAAAGCATTTGAAAGGTAACTTACCTCTGAATCTTCGAGAGCCCCGTTAAAGATTCTTGACAAAATTTGATTCTTCCTCTTCTTAGAACCTTTTCGACCACAACAGCCTCTTTTATTTCTTCACCCAAAATTTTCACACAATTAACAATCTCATCTATTCGTAGGAAATAGTTAGCCACACTTTCATCATTGTGCATTCTGAGATTTTCATACTGAATTCTGAAGGTTTGAAGTTTTGCTCATTTTACCTATTCATCTCCTTCATAGCTCATAACGATCTTGTCCCATATTTCTTTTGCGGTTTTGAGCTGCATAACCTTGACGAATTCTGTTTGAGATAGACTCGCTAATAGAGTATTGATAGCCTTTGCATTTGTTTCATACTTCTTCTTACCAGCCGGATCTGTAGGAGTTGCCGATGGAAATGTGTACCCTGTATCTATGATATCCCGGACTTCTGTACCAAGAGATTGAAGATAGGTTGTGATTCTTACCTTCCAATAGACAAATTTAGTCCCATCAAAAATTGGTGGCCTGATCGATGCTTCTCTCTCGTAGTTGCTCAGGATGATAGATCTTCCTTCAAGTGATCAAGCTTCTTTTGAAGGACCTGCTCTGATACCAATTGTTGGAAATAATACTGAGAGGGGGGGTGAATCAGTATTATTAAACTCTTTTCAATTTATATAAATATTTGCAGTTCTCACTAATGAAACTTGTGTATACCTTCCAAACTTATAATTTAATATATTCTTCAGATGTGGATCATCAATCTGTGTGTCAGAACCATATAACAATAAACAGGAACAAGAAAAATAGAGCAACCAATCACACCAAAGAACACAATATATAAGGTGGAAACCCAATGTGGGTGAAAACCACCTGCTGCAATATGTCTCTATCTTCTTTCAATTAGAAACTTCTTTTTACAATGCTTCTGTACTGGTGCAGTCTTATACCAGCACGCAGGCTTCAACCTGCAGAAGGCTACAACCTTCTCTTTTCTCTCAAGGACCACGTTTCATGAATTTTCAGACTGGATCCATGAATATCAATCAAACATCAAATAGATCTGCAATTAATCAACTTCCTTGTGCAACTTATGGAATCAATAACTTCTCAGAACACAGTACCAGTAACCAGACACCAATTCAAAACCCAGAACACAGCAGTAACAGAAAGAAGCAGTTAAAACATATTTCTAGAAAAGTCTGCAACTTCACCAATAGAAACCTGCGCACATCCGCAGCTTCTCTGTGTCTAATTTGTGGGTCTCCGCGCCCACACTGTGTCAATGCTGTGAACTTTGCACCTGCGGTGTGCAAAACCTGCGAACCTCCACACCTTTTCTTTGATAGACCTGCAGATCTTCGCACTTTTTCTTTGATAGACCTGTAGATCTCTGCACTTTCTCCTTGTCTTCCCTATAGTTCTCCGCACCTACACCGTGTCGCACCTGTGGTCCTGAGGGTATAGATAGTTTTTCAGACTTCAAATATACCATAGACTATCAGGTTTACAGATCTGATCATGCGCCAAGGAGATCTCGACCCATCAGTAGATTCGCCTTATAATGCTCAGGTTTCTCCTTGATTCAAATCCAATTATCACTCACCAACCGATCACTAGAATTTCAGATCTTGCACTCCTTAAGATATTCAACACATAAGTGCCTAGCTAATTGATCTCCTTTCCTTTTTATAGACAAGGCCTTACTCAAACCATGGTCCAAAACCATAGAGTTCTAATACTAGGGACCCAAAACCTGGGTTCAATATTTTAGATGCAATACCATGGACCAAAACCATAGGATCAAAAACGTCGGACTAAATACCATGGATCAACCATAAAATTTCCCACGTGCGCGCATTTCTCTGCATGAAAGTGTGTGAACTTGACATCCGCACTTTTTGTTCGGAGAACCTGCGGGTATGTCCGCACCTCTTGTTCGGATCACCTGCGGGTCCGCGGCTTTTGTTTGGCGCACCTGTGGGTATCTCATTTTCTATCATTTTGAGAGCCTAAACTGTGATTTGTCACTAGAGAGAGTTTCCATCAAGGACAACACCTGTGCCATAGCACCAAACCTGAGTCATAATGCCAACACATGCAAGGTGGATCTTCCTGATATATTAACCTATAAAATGGAATGAGGAAGTGATAAGAAAATTTTTGAATTACTCCTCTGTAATTTCACTCTAAAAGCATCTTATAATAAATGTGCATGGCAGGTCCTTTGGGTAACCAGGTCCAACTCATGTTAGGAAAAGATTTCTGAGCATAGATTTCATCTAGTAAGTAGGAAGACATGTATAATTTGGCTTGATTACCCTTCAGAGTGCTCTTAGCATTATTTGCATGGGTCCTCTATTTTTGAGACAACAAATCTTACTAGTAAAATGGTTTTCCTTCATTCACAACTTGAATAAGCAAGAATGCCCAGCCTTCTAGAAATGTCTTAGTACTGATTTGGCCATAGATCCAAAAAAATAATATTATCAAGTACTGATAAGATTTCATGGGGTATTTGGTCTTGTAAGTGTTGCTTGGTGTTTTGTGGAATTTGGAAGGCTCTTTCACCCAACTTTCGACGATATCCTTTGTGTTCAAGTAGTTGGTGAGCATAGAATAGGGAATCCATGTAAGATTCTGGCAGTGGAAAATGATACATAATCTAAAAATAATGTGCCATAAAATATGCAAGCCTTTTTCCATTGGCACTATAGAGATTCATAGTCTTGTTATATGTATGAGACAATATCTAGCTGACATTGCCTACACATGGAAAAACTAGGTACCTGAATGCAATCTTGTGTAATCATGACCTTTGGGCATTGACATACACCTGTTGATCTTCAAGATATGCTTTGAATATTTTTACTAAGAACACCTAATTTACCTTCTGCCATGTAATGTCTGAATATTTCTCTATTGAAAACTGACTGTTTGAGAAAACTGGAAAATTTTTTGGAGTACTCTAAACTACCTCCCCATTGCTTCTCTTTGTAGTGTCCTTTGAGATAAATCTCTTGGGAGCCACAGTTACAGTAACTAATCAAGAGAAATACTAAAAAATTGTAGTACCTTTAGGAGAAAAATGCACTCATGGAAAACATAAATTAGCTCAAGAAAACTGACTCACAAATCAAGATCAAGATAGCAACCAAAAGGCTAAGAGGGAAAATTGCATAATTTCTGGGCTGAGGGAAGAGATTGGCCTCATGAACTATGCATTGCATAGCATCAACTGTTAGGCCCCTATACTACTAGTGTAACCCATTATTGTTATTAGTACAACCACCTTATTATATGGTTGTACCCATGTAATCCCCATATTGTTATTATTGTGCCCTTACATTATTATTGTTATGTCGGCTTTGATTATATTATGACCCCTTAGACTCCTATATATAGAAAGGAGGTCTTGTCACTTGTATCATCCAAGAATTGTTCATTTGTGTAATGTAAAGGAGGTTTCCCCCTCGAAGAGGCTGAATTCTAAGGCGTTGATCTATCTTTTCTATCTTTTTGTGCGCTGGTTTCATAACATTTGGTATCAGAGCTTTGGATTCCAGGGTTTCGCTCCTCCAAATAGGTCATCGTGGAATTTTCGCTATAACTTTTTTTATATGATGTTTCAAAAGAGAAAAAAAAAACCCATTTGAGATGAAATCACACTGAATCCTTGATCCTAATTTTAGAGCTTTTTGCGCTATATCCGCGGAGATATGATTTGAGGAAGTTTGTCTTTTTGCAAACTCCTGAATTACATTCCAAATAGGTGACCTGGGGAAAATCGTCATAACTTTCTCTCTGAGCATCGGATTGAAATTTCGTAAGAAGGTATAGAAAGAGGACGGGCCGTAGTTTCTTGTATATATTTTTCAGAGCCAAAGGTCAAAACACGGACACGTGGCACATCGTACAAGTTCGCTCTACTAAACTAGTCTATAATCAGGTTACTGTAGTAGATTTGACATAATCTTCCTTGGAAAATCTAATTTGGATCAGGTTGGTGGCATTGGAAATAGGACATAGAGGGCTACTTTAGGTTGCAATTTCAGAACTGGATGATCTGAAATTATAGAGATACATCAGAGGCAATATCGAGCTCCTACAAAGTGAAAAAAGGTGTGTAGATTTTTTAAAATTTTTGCTTAAGCTTGGTTTGAAAAATTATTTTGAAGGAATTCAAAGGGCATAGTAGAGAATTATTATCGGTAACTGATGCCCCGAGGAAAGAAAATGCGAACACCTAGTAAGCAACCTAAAATCTCTAGCATGACTTATGAAGAAGAGGAAGAAATGCAACATGATATATCAAAATTACAAGACCAAGTGCAACAAATGTCACTCGCACAAAAAGTAATAGAATATAAGATGGATGGTTTAAAGAAAGATGTGGAAGCTAAGATGAATGATGTGGAAGCTAGGATGGACGATTTGAAGATAGATTTGAAGACAGATTTGAAGACAGGCATGGCAAATTTGAAGATAGATTTGACAAATTTTCTACAAGAAATACTTACTAATGGTGAAATGGTAGTAAAGGAAACTCATGATGCGAAAAAAAGAAATGTTAATCATGATTTCATAGACTCTAATGTTGGATCGAAGACCCACCATATTCCAAAAATCGATATGAGGGATTTTGATGGCAAGGATTCGGTAAATTGGATACTACAGATGGAGAAATATTTTGATCTACATGGTGTACCACTATTACAAAAGGTATGTATTGCATCTAATTATTTAGAACTGAATAATTTTTTATGGTATAAAGGGCTTTGTTCTCGTAAACCACTTGTCACGTGGTGAATTTTCACAGAGGAAATGATAGCACATTATGAGGATACAAAGAGTAACTACTTCTTTAGCCAATTGATAAATCTCAAACAAAAGGGTTCAATGGAAGAGCACATTGAAGACTTTCAAAAATTGAATAGAAGGGTAAATTATATTCCAGAGAAGCAAAGGATTGATGTCTTCATAGGGACTTTAAAGGATAAAGTTCAACATGAGGTTCGTTTTTGGGAACCTGATTCATTGGAGGAGGCATTCGAGTTGGCAAGAAAAATTGAAAGAGAAATTATGAAAAAAAGGAATCCCACCACTCATGAATATAATTATGGAAGTGTTTCTTCTTCTAGCCTTCCACAACCCACAAGGCTTACACCACAATAATTGGAAGAAAAAAGAGAAAAAGTGCTTTGTTACAATTATGATAGAAAATGCACTAAAGGTCACAAGTGTGCTGAGAAGAAATTATTTTACATAGAGTATGAAGAGGAGGAAGAAAAGGATCAACAAACATCAAAAGAAGAGGATATATGCTAGGACCCAACCCCAGAGAAAGAAGAAATAAATCCAACCATATGTTGTAAAGCATTGGCAAGAATTACCACTCAAACTCTCAAGATAGAAGGACATATCAAGAAGAAAAAGGTTCAAGAAGTGAAAGATCACATCGAGAAAGAAGAAAAGAATCCAACCATATCTTGTAATGCATTGGCCAGAATTACTACTCAGACTATCAAGACAGAAGGACATATCAAGAAGAAAAATGTTCAAGAAGTGAAAGATCACATCGAGCATCAAGAAATGAATCCAAGCATATCTTGTAAAGCATTGGAAGAAACTACCACTCCTCAAACTATAAAGATAGAAGGAAATATCAAGAAGAAAAAGGTTCAAGCAATGAAAGATCACATCGAGCATTAACAACAAGTTCTTTAACTTTTAAAGGATAACACCACTTTGGTGCAGAATTGAATGAAAAAACAGGTAGATCAACATCGCAGTGAAAAATATTTTAATGTAGGTGATTGGGTATTTTTATGGTTACATCTCAAGCAAGCTATTTATGAGAAGGAAATGTTGGCAATACTATATACACTTAAGAAATGGCGACCTTACCCAATGGGAAGACACTTCAAGGTAAAAATGGATCATGATAGTCTTAAATACATTTTAGAACAAATATTATCATTAGAAGAACATAAAAAATGGGTCACAAATATGTTGGGTTATGACTTTGACATCATCTACAGAAAAGGGAAGAAATTTTTTGTTGCAAATGCACTCTCAAGAAAGGATGAGGATGTGGAAGCATTGTTTTGTGTTATTTATATTATCCAACCAAATTGTATAAACGAAGCAAGGGATGAATGGAAGAAGGACAAAGAAGTGTGGCCACTCATTCAAAAGTTGCAGAATATCCCAATTCAAACAATATTTCTAGAACTTGAAGAGGAAGGAAAAATCATATTGGAACCTGGAGCAGTCACAAAAACAAGAACCCGACAGCTACGAAATCGATCAATTTCAAAGTATCTCATCAAGTGGAAGAACTTACCTGCTGAAGATTCCACATGGGAGGACAAGAATTTTATACAAAAGCATCAAGAACTACTCAAGCGTTGAGGACAACACTTTTTGAAGGAGAGGGGCATGTTAGGCCCCTAGACTACTAGTGTAACCCCTTATTGTTATTAGTACAACCCCCTTATTATATGGTTGTACCCACATAGTCCCCATATTGTTAATATCGTGCCCCATTGAAGCCCACTATTGTTATTATTGTGCCCTTACATTATTATTGTTATGTCGGCTCTGATTATATTATGACCCCTTAGACTCTTATATATAAAAAGGAGGTCTTGTCATTTGTATCATCCAAGAATTGTTCATTTGTGTAATGTAAAGGAGGTTGCCCCCTTGAAGAGGCTAAATTCTAAGGCGTTGATATATCTTTTCTATCTTTTTGTGAGTTGGTTTCATAACATCAATAGTCAAGGGTGAGGCTTGAGGCTAGAGATTTCACAATGTGTAGTATCAACCTAGACAAACTTAGGGAGAATACCCATTGACCAGTCTCAATGGCCAAGGGTGAGGCTTGAGCCTTGGAACAATGCAATGCACAATTGGGAAAGCCATGGATTGTGCATTATGTAGTCTCAAAGGCTAAACATGAAGCATGAGCCTTGGAGTTTTGCAATGCCCAGTTGATCATGGAAACTGTTGGCCAAGTAAGGGGCAGATCTGCCTAGAAAAAGGATGAGAATGTGGTAGATCTAAGTGATAGTAAAAGTGAAAGATAGATCAGTGATAGTAAAAGGGAAAGATAGATCAGTGAAAATCAAGTGGAGAAGATCAACATACAAAAAGAAAAACAAGCATGCATAGGGAGTCCCCGAAATGGAAACCACTAATGGGTAAAAACAAGAATTTGATTTGACACTTGTAAAAAGAGAATGATAGATCGAACCAACATTTCTACAAGGTAATATAAGATAAAATTCCAGCAACTATGAAGAGAAACGAGTTAAATAGCACTCACAAAAGCGAAATGACAAAAAGTGACAAAAGAAAAACTTGACTAAAAAAAGCATCACAAACTCAACCAAAAGTTCCATGATCTCCTTGGGAAGGATAGATCTTTGAGATTGAGTGCGCAAATGAGCTCTAGGGGAATCTATTATATAGATCTAGGTTGGTTAGGGTTACTTATTTTTCACACTGGAAAAGGAGATTGTGCAATTCCTAGGCTCAATGGCTTAGGCAACTCCTTGCCTAAGTGACTTGTGCATTTCCTAAGGGGCAGGATGGCTCTGTGCAATTTCAGAGCTCAAGGCTGAGATTCTCTCAAGGATTATGCAGATTTTGAGCTCAAGGTTGGCCTGCCTTTTTGGATTGCACAATTTCTGAAGGGAATACTGGCAAAGCTGCAAAGTCAAGGTAAAAGATAGCTTTTGTCTAAAAAGTTTTAGGTCGAGATCAAAACAAGACATCACAAGAACTGGATGAAAGATAAGTCTTTAAGATAACATGAATACTTGACAATGGTGAATAATGAGATCCCGTGGATAGAAGGAAGGCTCCAAAATCTAAGCATGGGAAAAAATATTGACGATGGTTGTAGCAGCTACTACACTTGGAGACACACTGGTAGAACTCCAACTCTTTCTATGGGTCTTAACTCATGTAAAATAAGTATAAATCTTCAAGAAGTATTGTTTATTTCATTGATCACCATATCTTCATTACTTAGCTTGAATTAAAAATATTGTCCCTTCCATTCTCTTCATTGGAAACTCAATAACAAAGAGAAGTCAAATTCAGTTGTTTCGATTGGGGATGGGGAGTATATAGATACACAAGTGAAAAAGGATTTTCAAAGTCTTGGTTTTCATCTCTAGTGTTGTTCCGCTACTAGGAGGCCTAGAAAATACCCTGATAGAGTCACTTTAGGGACAAAAACATTGATCCACTGCCAGCAAGCTTGGAGAGTACCCTAGCAGAGTTTCTCACTCCACCTCACTACGAAGGAAGGCTTTCTCTTCTTTTCCATTTTTTTATTTTTATTTTATTCATAGAATTGTTCATCGACACTTATTGATTTCATGGGGTAGAAGAGGGATCCTGAATTATTGAGAGTAGAGGAGGTTCTCCCTTCATAGAAGGGTATTTATACACCACTAAAACACAGTTCACTTGTTAAAGTTTCCTACTCTCCTTACTCTACTTGACTTAGGTGACAAGGAAAAGCTGACTAATCATTAAAACTGATTAGAGTAGGTTATACTAGTTATAGATTCAAGCATCGTGATTCCACTACATTTCTCTTTGAGAAAGAACATATTTTCCATCACGGTATCATTGACTAAAAGGTGAAAGATCCATGCAAAGAGAGGGAATAAATAGATAACCAACCATTGATAGTAGCACATTTTCCTCTTGAACTTCACCATGTCTTTGAAATGAAACATGGTCTCATGCATAATTTATTTGCAACAGAAAAGAAAGAAAGGGGTAGTTCAAAAAGAAAACGAAACAAATAAAACTACCCGTACTCCTAAATTAACTGAGAATAGGCCAGGCTTACGTAAAATGAAACTTCCATTGTAACCACAGAAACATATCCTGACCTATATAGGCAAGGAAATACACAATAAGAAAGATATTCAATAATAGAATTAGACAAGAAAGATAACTCATGACATGCTGCAACATTGAAAGACTGAAAATGCAGGCAGAAAAATACATGAAGAAAGCACATGTCAAACATTCTATAGATGCATTATGGCAATGATACGCATTGCAACAAGATGACATGTAAAAGCATTATTTTGAACTTCCAAACTTGGAAAACACAAAGAAAGTGACAAATTTGTGTTTGGCTAATGGGCTTGCTAGGTAAGACTCCTCCAAAGATTGAGCGATAGGATCATGAAAAAAATACAGAGGATGTGAAAATTTTGGAATGGATTGTTTTCAATCTATGCAATTAATTGATGAGGATTCTTGTGAGGTGAAGTATTATCCTGATCATGATTGGAACTACCATCAAGACTATGAAAACCTAACATAACCACCAGCACGTGCTGAAGTGCCTCGACAACTTGCGGTAGATCTAAGACATTAGAATTTAGGTCATCGAATACTGGTGGTTTAGAAAAATTAATAGTAGAAAATGCAGAGTCATGACTAGATGGGTTCATGAATAGGTCACAACAGCGATGATTAGAAATTCCATTGTCAAGAAACAAAGGATCTTCATGATCTGATGAAGCATAAAGAGGGGAAGATTGAAAATAATAAATTTCACTCCATGTTTGTTCACAAAGTTCAGATGATGGATGGGAAATATCAGGAAGAGAATATTCTCCCTCAGTAAGTTGAGATGTAAAACTGACATTCCACGAGTCCTGAGTGTGATCAAATTAACATCGTTAGAAACCAATTCTACGAAATGAACAACAAGTATGACAGATTGTGGAAAATGTCGGGATAACAAGGGAGAGGTGAAAAAGGAGAAACACCAACTTTCATCACATATTCTTGTTTAGAAATGGAATCCCACACATAATCATTGTAAATGATATTGCAAGTTCGTTGGTCAACACTAACTCCATCTTGAATTTGATGCTCATGAACATTAGAAGAAATGATTGAAACAGGTGGAAACAACAACTCACAATCAGGAGGACTAAAGGAACCAACAAATGGAGGACGAGGAGAAATATCATCACTAGAAACATTAGATCCATAGTCCAAACTTGTGTTTAAATTTTGAATATGTGGGGTGGGAGAAGATGGTGGTAGATCAATGGATGGACTCTCAAGTTCTCCAACCTCACCCTGCGTAAATGGAGTTGTTTGATGAGAAGAAGATGAAGAGTCACTTGGAACAACAACTTCCTTCGTCATAGATTTAAGAGCTCCATAACCAGTATATGTTGGGAGACTTTCAAAAGATTCATATTCTGTTGGATTCATCGAAATATGAACAAGAAATTCGAACTTCTCTTTCATGAAATTCCAATCAATATCATCTTCAGAAAATTCATAATAGAAATGAATGAAGTGATCGTGAAAATCGTTAAGAGATTCATCAAGTGCTTTTCTTAGATGCATGATTTTTCTATAAAAATATTTATAATCATACCTATCAAAGGCACGGTAGAGATCCTTGACAAGATGTTTGAAAGAGTGAATCGAAGTGGTTAGAAATGTGTAACACCATTCCTTAATGTGCTTCTAACATGAGAACAAACAACCTGCAAGTAGTTCTCACAATGAATATCGTGATGAGTGAAAAATTCCAAAAAATGAGCGGTGTGCTCAAGAATGGTTGTTCCACCCTCGCCATTGAACTTCATATTTGACAAGCCATTAATTATCCCCTTGGGAACTTTCAAATTTGTAGTTTTAGAAAAACATGTCGAGGTTAAGATATGGGAAGAAGCCATTGAAAGATAAGGAAATTTCAAGCAGGCTTCATGGGTTTATCTTATCATTTGGCCCTCCTTCTAGTGCCAGAAATGTTGACGATGGAAGACCCGCCAACATTCTCAGGGTCTCCCCAATATGAGGTCCCAATTAGACCTCACATTGTTTGGAGTAGGAGACCCATCTGAAATACAACTTGGTTTCCGAAATAGTGGGATTTAATGTTATTCCTTGGTTGCGATAACACATAGATTGATGTATTCAAGACTTTGGTGAAACAATATAGCCTTGTGAAGGGTCAATTGTAGTGCATGAAATGTTATAACAGAATGAAGGGAAAGTGAATGAGCCCCTTAGAAGCTTGTAATAGTACGCATCTTGAAAGGAACACACAAACATGAAAGGAATCACAAGTTCACATACAAAATATTTCACAAGTTAACCATGATAGAAATATACAACAACACACATTCAACAAGATTCATACTAATGCAAGCAAAGTAGTTCATAAGTGTTAGCATAAATGAAATAACATATATTACAAACATAAAAATAATAGACCAACTATATTCACAACATATGCATGAAAATTTGTCGGCTCTGAGCTTTTATTCAAGTGAATGTCACAAGCATACATATAAAATTGATGAACCACTAGTCCTAATAGTGGAACATGAAGCCAACACCTTCTCCTCCAAAGAAATATACTCTCTCTATGCTACAGAGAATCCAAGGCTTAAAACTCCCAAGCTTATGCTCCTAAGTCAAAATCTTGGCCAAAATCCCTTTACATGACTAATGAGGGTATATTTATAACAAAATGGGTGACTCTTCATCCCCCTTTATGACTCTTTGACTTGCATCATGACTGTTTGACTTCCTTTAGTCATGACCTTTGACTTAATTTCAAAATGACTCTTCAAATTCCATAATTGACACTTGGAATTTCACTTACAATTTGATCTGAAAATGGGGCACTCAAGCTTCTTGTCTAACTTACAAGAACCTCTCCCACTTCCAAAGCTTATTTATTCCCAAGTCTTTATGATTAACCAATGTAGAATTAAATTTGTGCTTGAAAACAAGGTGTATGCTTATGGTTATTTTAACTGTTTATGTGCTTTAAAATATGTTGTTTGTGCTGATATGTAAATACATATGACAATATACAAATGTAGCAATAAGCAAACACATAAGACAACAATTTAATATGGATTCCACCCAAAACTCTTGGGCTACGTCTCCTTGAGCTCTAGTCAACTCAACTAGGCTCTCTGGGATTGTGGTCTAAGTTCTTTTTACAAGCTCTTGGCTCAACTCCACTGTTTTACATAGAAACAATGGGTTTAGACACCATTTTATCCGCGGCTCTTGAAGCTCTCGGATTTCTGGCTCTTGGCTCTCGCTCTAGCTCTCGGCTTTGACTCTGGCTCTTGGCTCTAGCTCTTGGCTCTGGATCTTGGCTTTGGCTCTAGCTCTCAGCTCTGGCTCTGGCTCTTGGCTCTAGCTCTCGACTCTGGCTCTTAGCTCTCAGCTCTGGCTCTAGCTCTTGGCTCTGGCTCTTGGCTTTGGCTCTGGCCCTCGGCTCTAGCTCTTAGCTCTGGCTCTGGATCTTCGGCTCTAACTCTAGTATTTTATAGCCCTCTAGCTTTCCACTTGAACTCCAAGTGACTCCCTTGGCTGCGTGTGCTTTCAACTTTTGCTTTCTGCACTGCTTGTCTTACTGCTACCTTTTTGCGCTGCTCTCTTTTGACGTAGCCTCCTGCTTTGGCTTTGCTTTCAGCAACAACTCCAACAACCACTCTCTATCTCTGACATTCATGGCTTTTAAGCCAATCGGTGATTGTCTATTCATTTTTCCTCTCGAGCTCTTCGGCTCCCAACCTCTATCCCCTCGAATCCCCTTCTAAGCATTAGCAATCATGGCATAACGTCTCCAGGGAAGGTAGCCACCTGTTCCGCAATGGAAGGGACCATCGGGCCTTTGAAATCCCCAAAATAGTCATTCTTTGTTTACATAGAGAAATGCATTCAAACACGGGAAAATCCGCCAAAATACAATTTATCGGACTTCAAAATCCCTTAAATCCGCTCTATAACCATATCAAGTCCACCTTTTAATTTCTAATCGCATCCCCATCGTTGATCTAGGAGATCTAGATCCAAAAATTGTGGTTCATTTCAGGCAACTCCTTCATACGGGGGTTAACCACCTGGACACGCGGTAGCCAATGTATGGGATCAGGCGGAGCCCGGCCAAAACCTCTTACCGCCTTCGGTCCTCCTGAAATTCCGCTTGTTTCGGACTTGAAATAATATGCAATGGCATTTATAAACCCCTTAGGGTTTGGTTTCATCGCATCGGTGCTTTCCATTCATTTTTCATTTATTAAACGAAATATGTGAAAATACATAGAAACTATCATTTGACAGATCTCAAATTTTATGGAATATCATTTATAGCTCTATCGGGTCCGGCTATCACATCGCGCATATATATATATATATATATATATATATATATATATATATATATATATATATATATATATATATATATATATATCTATATAGCCCCGCTCCTCTGTGTAGTTCCAATTGCGATCCGCTGATATCAACTATCATGATATCGCATTGGCCCGGGGTCCTGCATTTGCCTTGTGGTATCGCCGATTGCGATCCACGATATCAACGATCACAATATCGGCGGCCCGGTCCTGCCTTTATGTTATATGTCCATGCAATCGGAGGTGCTTCCCCTTTTCACTTAAATCTTCCTTTGACCTCCTTCGATGCGATTTTATTCATAAATCCTTTTAGGCCATTTTTTGAAGATTTGCCTCTTTTTCTAAAGAACCAAGGGCATCTTCTTTCCGCGATTACTTCGGCATACTAAGTCCATTTTTCCCCATTCAAGTTGCAGCAAATTCAGAATGAGACAATCTATTCAATGGGGTTATTTCTGAGAGCAGCCTATGACTTTCATTTTCCTCTAATTTACAAAGGATTTGTGCCATTTGGCACCCTTTACCTCTTAGATGAAGTATTTTAGACTTAGAGATTTATCCAGGATCCATTTTTGGATCACGCCTTCCCACTAAAAGAACTTTTGGTCTCCAAAATACTGATATACTGATCTAAACATTAAATGAGAGTGACTCATCCTCTTCTTTCAATCTCCCCCTACACTTGCCTTGCATAGTGCCTCTGAACCAAAGTTTTTGACCACTTCCCTTCTTGGATGGGCTGGTCTTCCTGGGAAGAACTGTCTTCCTCCTTACCTTCCTGCAGAACTTCTGCTGAAATGGTCATAGAAGGTGGTTTGAAATTCTTTGCCTTGATCATTGATCCAAGGTGGCTCAAACAAATGTGAAGTACATTTGCTCCACAAAAATTTCATTTGTACCTATTTGACAAGCTATCAACAACAACTATTAACAACAACAAAATACAGACAAAAACTGGATGGCATAAACTCCTGCTCCAACAAAAGAAATAGATTTTCACATCTTGTGAACACCTCCATTTCTTACATATGCATACAAATGATGGACAAGATGACAAGCCCACGAGACATGCCTTTAAACAAATGACCCTTCAAGTCAAGCATGCAGAAAAAGACCATTCGGACTCTTTTTAAAAAGATGAAACTCTTCAACATTATCTCCATTTGGAGACCAAGTTAACTTCTTCCAAGTCAGCATTGCATCACATGCATGTCAAAGCAATCAACCCTGCAAGTTAATTACCATACATGTTCAAAAACAAGGAAATCATAACATCCCTGTGTTCATGCATCTCCTGCTCATGCATGCATTTCATACTTCAACTTTCACTTAAGCACACTGTACTTTCGAAGCTGAAATGAAATATAATGTAGATGCATCAATAGACATGCAGTCTTAATTGGATAAGAACTCTACCCATTTCTTACCAATCCCTTTCAAAGGTACTACCTTTGTCTACGCATCAGCATCATCATGTGAATCATTTTGAGACACATCATTCATGGAATTTTCACTTCCATTTCTGCCATCTTGTCCTTCCACTTTCTTCAGATTTTGTGGAAGCATTGCTGGATTCAGAGTCCAACATTTTGCAACAAGATGTCCTTGCTTATGGCAGTAAGTGCACTACATGTGCACCCTCTTGACAACATGATTTTCCTTGTCCAATGGACCTTTGGCTTCTTTCTTCTTTTCCTTCTTCTGCTTCCTGTATGTGGCCATTCTCTTCCAATATCTAGAAACATTATGGCTATCCAAACCACAAAAGGAACAAGCAATTCTTTCCCCATCTCTATGTGGAAATTTATCATGCTTTGTAAAATCAAAAGGAATATGTTTAGAACCAGATTTATACCTTTCTCTTTCACCTTTATTGCCTTCCTGAGGAGGTGAATCAAATGAAGAAGTGGCTCCCTTTGTGACACCATCAATCTCTTCAAGGCTGTTGGAGTCTTCCCAAATCTCTGGTTCAAGTGTGTGCTTCTAAACACATGCATCCTGCAAATGAAGTTTTAAGCCATTGTATTCCTCCTTAATACAATCTTCACACTTTGTAATGCAGCCCCTTCATGGAGTTGTTTTAATGGCCTTCATGGCAGCTTTGGAACTTCCTCCATAAGCTTCTTGGGCAACAAAGAGTTGTGTCTCCAACTAATGTAGCCTTTTCAGGTTCATATTTGCAATATGAAGTTGCCTCTCCATTTCCTGCAATTTGTCAGAAAGCAACTACTTCTCTTCCTTCATGGAATTCAACTTCTCTCTAAGTATGTTGCTCTTCCTTCCATCCTCTTACATCTCTCTCACCATATCCATCATGGTGAACAATTCTTGCTTCATGTCTTCATCAAAGAATCTTGTGAAGAAAGCAGAATTTGAGGACCCACTTGTAGAAGTTGTCATTATGCCAATGAACAAAAAAACTTCAACAAGATAAATAAAGAGCTTATTCAGCAACCTTTTGCAACAAACCTCTTGTGCTCCAAAGATTTCCTTGAGGTCCTTTGGGATAAGAAGAGTGCCTTCAACTCTCTTTCCTTATTTTCCTTCCTGGACTGAGCTATCAACAACTTTCCCTTTACATCTGCAAACTCAGAAAATAGTCAGTCTGCAACAAGCATACATCAATTAGACAATCAATTCTTGACTACCCAAACACCTTTCAGACAAGCAATCTTTGCTCTGCCAATTGAGCATTTTTGATATAACCTCCTTTGAAGGTGTGGTTAATCAATATTAAGCTCTGATAGCACCTGATCTGAAAATGGGGCACTCAGGCTTCTTGTCTAACTTACAAGAACCTCTCCCACTTCCAAAGCTTATTTATTCCCAAGTCTTTATGATTAACCAATGCGGAATTAAATTTGTGCTTGAAAACAAGGTGTATGCTTATGGTTATTTAACTGTTTATGTACTTCAAAATCTATTGTTTGTGCTGATATGTAAATGCATATGACAGTAAACAAATGCAGCAATAAGCAAACACATAAGATAACAATTTAATATGGATTTCACCCAAAACTCTTGGGCTACATCTCCTTGAGCTCTAGTCAACTCAACTAGGCTCTCTGGGATTATGGTATAAGTTCTTTTTACAAGCTCTTGGCTCAAATCCATTGTTTTACATAGAAACAATGGGTTTAGACACCATTTTATTCCTGGCTCTTGAAGCTCTCGTCTTTCTAGCTCTTGGCTCTCATTCTGGCTGTCATCTCTGGCTCTGGCTCTTGGCTCTAGCTCTTGGCTCTGGCTCTAGCTCTCAACTCTGGCTCTGGCTCTTCACTTTGGCTCTCAGCTTTGACTCTTAGCTCTCAGTTCTGGCTCTAGCTCTTGTCTCTGGCCCTTGGCTTTGGCTCTTGGCTCTGGCTCTGGCTCTTAGCTTTGGCTCTAGCTCTCAGCTCTGGCTCTTGGCTCTGGCTCTGGATCTTTGGCTTTGGCTCTGGCAGTTTACAACCCTCTAGCTTTCCACTTGAACTCCAAGTGACTCCCTTGGTTGCGTGCACTTCAACTTTTACTTTTTGCGCTGCTTATCTTCCTACTGCCTTTCTGCTCTGCTCTCTTTCGCCTTAGCCTCCTGATTTGGCTTCACTTTCAGCAACAACTCGAACAGCCACTCTCTATCTCTAACATGCATGGCTTTTAATCCAATCGGTGATTGTCTGTTCATTTTCCCTCTCGGGCTCTTCATCTCCCAGCCTCTATTCGCTCGAATCCCCTTCTGATCATTAGCAATCATGGCATAACGTCTCCAGGGAAGGTAGCCACCTCTTTTGCAACGAAAGGGACCATCGGGACTTTGAATTCCCTGAAATAGCCATTCTCTGTTTACACAGAGAAATGAATTCAAACATGGTAAAATCCGCCATAACACTGCTTATCAGACTTCAAAATCCCTTAAATCTGCTTTATAACCATATCGGGTTCGCCTTTTAATTGTTGATCGCATCTCCATCATTGATCTGGGTGATCTAGATTCGACAGTTGTGGTTCATTTCGGGCGGCTCCATCGTACGGGGGTTAACCGCCTGATAAGGGTGGTTTTCTCTCTCTAGGGCCTGGACACGTGGCAGCCAATGTATGGGATCGGGCGGAGCCCAGCCAAATCTTATTACCGCCTTCGGTCCTCCCAAAATCCCACTTGTTTCAGACTTGAAATAATACATTTATAAACCCCTTCGGGTCTGGTTTCATCGCGTTGACACTTTCCCTTCATTTTTCATTTATTAAACGAACTATGCAAAAATACATAGAAAATTGTCGTTTAAGAAATCTCAAATTTTATGGAATATCGTTTATAGCTCTATCGGGTCCGGTTATCGCATCGCGCATATATATATGTATATAGCCCTGCTCTTCTATGTAGCTCTAATTGCGATCCGCCGTTATCAGCGATTGCGATATCGCATCGGCCCAGGGTCCTGCCTTTGCCTTGTGGTATCGCCAATTGCGATCTGCCGATATCGGCGATCGCAATATCGATGGCCCGATCCTGCCTTTATGTTATATGTTCATGTGCCTTCCTTCGACCCGATTTGTTGGGGATCAACAATCGGGGGTGCTTCCACTTTTCACTTAAATCTTCCTTTAACCTCCTCCGATGTGATTTTCTACATAAAGCCTTTTAGGCCATTTTTTTAATATTTGCCTCCTTTTCTAAAGAACCAAGGGCATCTTCTTTCCGCGATAACTTCTACATACTAAGTCCATTTTTTCCTATTCAAGTTGCAGCAGATTCAGAACGAGACGATCTCTGCAATGGGGCTATTTCCAAGAGTAGCCTGCGACTTTCATTTTCCTCTTATTTACAAAGGATTTGTGCCATTTGGCACCTTTTACCTCTTATATGAAGTCTTTTAGACTTAGAGGTTTATCCAGGATCCATTTTTCGATCACAATTAACTACAAAAATATTACAATATAGCTCATACCTATGTAAGAAAAAATTGGGTAGAGTCAACTAGACAACCTAATAAGACAAAACAAGTTAAGCTTGAGTTTGGGGAAACTCTAGCTCAACCACCTCAAGTTGTAGCTCCTCAATCAGATAGAAATGACAAGCCTTATACTATGTGATGACTTCCCCAAATGTGCAATGGGATCAGGCTGAAAGTGGACTCTAGCCTCCATTGCATACAGGTAGACTAATTTGGAACCAGTTTTAATTTCCTTCTTCAACAGGAGCAACATGGTATTGATCTTGACAAGGACACCAATGTACTTCTGCATATTGTTCTTGTTAACCTCCAGATCTTTCTTGGTGGTGATATGTTTGAGTTGGTCCAAGTATTCTTCAACCTCCTACCTCACTAGATTCATGCGCTTGACTTTGATGGGTGATCCAACTGAAGGTATTTTATGTGATTTCACCATGAAATCCACATTGTTGTATAATCGTACATATGAGGCCTGAATATTGGCGATTAATGAGGTGAGATGTCTGTTACTCTGGATGATCATTTGCACCTGTGTTTTCTCCAACTCTATCTGTTTCCTTGTTTTCTTTGCTAATTTAGATGGGGCCACTTTGTGTTGCATTGACCACTCATGCATGTAGTGATGGTTGTACGGATAGCCTTGATGGCTTTAGCATTATCTCTTCACTTCTTTTGTATGTTGTGCAAGCGGAAAACTACTTTTTGCATGGTGACGAGCTCCTCATAGAGACTCTGCATGGTTTCTCCCAATGTTGATACCCAAGTATGGTTGCCTTAAGTTCTTCCAGATATAACTGTGCAGGATCTACTTTTTGGACCTCTACTTGGAGATGCTCAATTTGTAGCCTTGCATACTGCAAGTTCTTATCCATTTTCCTATTCTCAGCAATGAGGTACTCCATATTTTACTTGGCAGCACCTTTGAAGGCCAAGTTGGATGTAGAAATGGCCTCTATATTTCTCCTGGTGTCTGTTACAATCACCCTTTCTCTAATGAATGCAAGATATGTAAGATCGTCTGGAAATGTTTCTTTATTTCTTGTACAATATTCTTATGAATCTCATCGTAAGTTATATTGTACGTATCCATGACCAGTCCATCATCAAGAGGAATAATTTCCTCTTATTCACTTGGATCTTTCTCTATCATTGGAGGAGGGGAAAAGTGAATGGTGACCTATTGAGTGCTCAGCATAATATCAACATCTTGGTTTAGCGTCTCTAGTTCCACCTCCATGTCTTGAATCACAATTAGTTCTTTGATTTCTTGATCAAGTTCCTTCTCCTGCATCTATTTTCTCTCCTCTTCTAATATCTGGTTCTGCTCTTGTTTCTCGGCTTGTTTCTACGTTGCTTCTTCTTCTTCTATTCTCCTCCTTTCTTCTTCTTCTTCTTATTTCTGCCTTTCTTCTTCTTCTTCTTATTTTTTCCTTTCTTCTTCCAAACTCATTTGCTCTTATTATTCTCTCTTCTTCATCTTTTCTTCCTACTTCCTATGTTCCCTCCTATTTTTTGTTGCTATGGTCACTTTCAGGATGAATGGATTTGCTCCCATCTTGTAGCTTTTCTCTTTCACTAGACTATGCGTAACTTTCCTCTTTCCCTTTTTGTGCACTAGGTTGTGCCTTTCTGTTGGTTCTGCCTCTGGAGCGACTTCTTTCTGAGTAGTAACCTCTGAAGTTCCTGCGAAGCTGAATGGTTTGCAAGACTTGGAGGAATTGTAATAATTATTCATCTCTTCCTCCTTCGGCCTGTAAAATTTCCCTCTTTGCCATTGGAAATGAATCCTTGCACAATGTTCTTTGCAAACATTCATAGGATCTTATGGATTGAAGTCCAAACAACCGAATGCAAAATTCTCTATCTCCTTGCCTTTGGTGTCTACAACCAATTATTGATCTCATACAATCCAATCTACTGAGGAAGAATGGGCCAAGGTGCCTTCTTCTTCTGGTGCAACACTCCTAATAATCCTGTGAAGTGATGATAAGAAACTTCTTACATGACCAAATTTTTGGTGGCATACCTCGATAGAATATGTGGAGGATTTTGACCACCAAACACTCTGAGGAAAGTGCCATCCGGTTAGGAAAACCAATCTGCTAACTCTAAAAGTGCTTCCATTGCCCCATGGAACATGTGAGGTGGCTCTTCCTAAAATATTGTCCTATACAATGGAATGAGGAAGTGATCAGTCATATTTTCAATTACTCCTTTATAATTTCACTCTAAAAGCAACTTGTAGTAAATGTGCACGGCATGTTCTTTGGGTGGCCAGGTCCAACTCATGCTAGAAAAAGAGTTCTGAGCAAATATTGCATCCAATAGGTAGGAAAACATGTAGAATATGGATTGCTTACCCTTCATAGGTTTCTTAGAATTATTTACTAGGTCCTCAATTGTTGAGCCAGTAAATCCAAATAGTTGAATGGTTTTCCTCCATTCGCAACTTGATTAAGTAAGAATGCCCAACCTTCTAGAAAGGTCTCAGTATTGCTTTGGCCATAGATCCAACAACATAATATTATCAAGTATTGATAATCTTTCTTAAGATATTTGGTCTTGTAAGTGTTGTTGGGTGTTTGGTGAATTTGGAAGATTCTTTCACCCAACTTTGGACAATATCCTTTGTGCTCAAGTATTTGGTGACTGTATAGAAGTGGGAATCCATTTAATATTATGGTAGTGTAAAATGATACATAATATGAAAATCATGTGCCATAAAAGATGCAATCGTTTATCTACTAGCATTATTAAGAGTCATGGTCTTGTTCTCTGTATGAGACAGTATCCAACTGACAATGTCTACACACAAAAAAATCTGGGTACTTGCATGTAATCGTGTGTAATCCTGACCTTTATACATTGAAATACATTTTTCGGTCTTCAAGATCTACTTTGAAGCTTTTTGCTAAGAAAACCTCATTCACCTTATGCCATGTAATGCATGACTCTTTATTTATGAACAACTAAGTGTTTGAGAAAACTGGAAAATTCATTGGAGTACTCTCAACTCCCTCCCCAATGTTTCTCTCTGTATTTTCCTTTGAGACAGATCTCTTAGGATCCATAGTGACAATAACTGATCGAGAGAAGTTCTAAAAAATTGTAGTACTTGTAGGAGAAAAATGCACTCATGGATCACAAAGCAAGATCAAGGGAGAAACCGCAAGACTGAGAGGGAAAAATACGTAATTTCTAGGCTAAGGCAAGATACTGGCCTCATTAACTCCACATTGTGTAGTTTCAATAGTCAGGTGTGAGGCTTTAGGCTAGAGACTACATAATGCATAGTCTCATCCTGGGCAGATTGAGGGAGAGACTGTGAATTATGCAATGTCAGTGGCCAAGGGTGAGGCTTGAGCCCTAGAACTTTCCAATATGCAGTTGGGAAAGATGGGGACTTTGTGTTATGCAGTATCATAGGCAAAGCATGAAGCTTGAGCCTTGGAGTTGTGCAATTCCCAGTTGATCATGGAAAATTCTGGCGAAGTAAGGGGTAAATCTGCCTAGGAAGAGGATGAGAAAGTGGTTGATCTGAGTGATAGTGCAAGTAAGAGTGAAAATATGACTAAGGGAAATATAAATCAGTGAAAATCAAGTGGAGAAAATCAACATGCAAAAGGAAAAACAAGCATGCATAGGGAGTCGCCAAAACGATGACCACTAATGGGTAAAAACAAGTTGATGTGACACTTGTAGAAAACACACAACATATTGAACCAACACTTTTACAAACTAATATAATATAAAACACTAGAAAATATGAATAGAAACAAGTGAAACAACACTCACTGAAGCGAAACAACAAAAAGCGACAGAAAATGAGACAAAAAGCAACAAAAGAAAAACTCACTTGGAAAAGTGTCGCAAACTCAACTGAAATTTCCTTGATCTCCTTGGGAAGGCTAGAGCTCCAATATTGAGTTTGCAAATGAGTTCTATGGACATATATTATATAGATCTAGGTTGGTTAGGGTTTCTGACACACATGCCTAAAATCAAGGAAAAAGTGCCACTTGTCTTAAAGTCATAATTAGCAGCTTAGGGGACTAAGTTGGACATCAATTAGGAAACTCCTATTTTTTAGGGATTCCAACCCTACTTTTTTGGGAAACTTCTTTTTCACACTAGAAAATGAGATTGTGTAATTCCCAAGCTCGAGGGCTTGGGAAACTCCTTGGGTAAGTAAATTGTGCAATTTCTGAGGGGAAGGATGGCTCTGTGCAATTTTTGAGCTCAAGGTCAGTTTTCTCTCCAGGATTGCACAGTTTCTGAGATCAAGGTTTGTCTTCTGATCGCAGAGCTAGCCTGCAAACCCCAGAATCTTATGACAACTATTTATACATCTCAGCTTTTTGTTCAAATCAAATCCTCAATGTCCATTTACATGCGGAATCTAATATCTTGTTCAAAATCTTTCACCATTTATTTCAACATTTTCATTAAAAGCCATGAAATTATATCAATTCCAAATTTACTTCTCTTCAAGAAAATTCATGCTTTGAATCCTTCAAGAAAACCCAATGATAAAATGAGTTCAAATATTCCTCAACTGGAGTAAATTTCACTCATAATTCTGGTCTATGCACTTATGCCCCTTTCTATGTAGAATTTGTAACATTCTATATTTAATTCAAATCAAGCTGCATAACAAGATTTCGATTTGAGCTTAATACAAATTCAAGTTCCCATTTGATAAGCGCACTCTACCAATTTACTTGCTCATGACAGTTCCTATAAAAAAACTTAGAATTTGATCAATCATACCTGTCCATCCGACAATGGATACAGATTGTGTTCAACTTCAACGATCTGCAGATGTATCAGTTCTTACAACTTCTGAATGTGTTCAAAAACTTAACACATTACACTTGAGTTGTATGAATACTGCTTCACAATACTGACAACATTTAAAACTCAGCGCAGAGCCTACTTACTCTTCAAAGCATCAATACACTTACCCTTAACGCTGTGCTTACTCTGCGTTAACCATTTATGGCAACCCAAAATCAAAGGAACAGCGTCCTACTCACATTCATCAACTGGCGCTTCCCACATTTTATCAGATTCGAATTGATTTGTTTAATGCCGCACTTCTGGTTTATACAATCCACCATCATTCTGCCTGTACATTGCATTTTCACGCTTCTGTACTAATATTCATTACAAAGAACTTTCAATCGATGGATATCAAATCATCATCGATTCGATGCTCTTCCTTCCACAGTAACCACAATAAAACCGTGGTTAATTCCATTCACAAATTCTGGAAATCGTTATACTCTTCTTCGACCCCTGAGATCATCGCTATTATCATTTCATAATTCTCTCTATCGAATTCAATTAATTACAACTGGAGTTTCTGCTTTCAAATATAAATTAACCAGAATCTGATGTTTCTGGCATTCTCAAAAGCCCATCGATTCTTCAGTAAAGATTTAAAATTTTCCAGTTCAATTGAATTAAGGCTCTTATACAAAATCGATATCACCATTTACCTTTCAATCGATATCACCGTTTACCTTTCAACCGATTGCTCCTCTATTCAACGCAGACTTTTGCTACTTGACATTCCAAACATAAGTCGAATTATCTAATTCTGGATTGTTGTGCTTGAAAATTGATCCACAGATCTGAGATTATTAACCACTGGTTCTTCTAATGCGGACAAACCTTAAAATCTGAAACGCTTTCCAATACCAATTAAAACCTCTTCACAAATTAGTATTGCAATTAATCGATTAAAACTTTTGTATCGATTTCCATATACATTGTCGAACCATTTAAATGGGAACAGCGTTCAACATAATCTTAATTTGCAGGCAGAATATCATTTAATGAGAATAGCACCCTATCATATGCTTCAGCCCTTCAATGCTATATTCTTATACATACAATCTGTCAATGCTCTATACACAGTGTTATAGACATTTTTGTGCCTCGCAGCATGGAGCATGAAATGTCAATAATTACAGGGATCCTCAGTCCCTAAACATGTTGTTCTTACCCCTAGAAGAACAAGGTCAGCAAACCACAGCACTTCCCATCAGTTCTCCACCTGAAAACACTCAAAAACAGGCTATTTTTGGATCATGTCAGCTGCTCCACTGAGCATCTGCGCTGGAATGCAACTGCTCCTCCTTGTACCTGCGCTGAAAGTCAAATCTAATGAAGGCTACCTGCGCTGGGCGAGATTGGCCAAGTGGCACAGTCATTCTGCAAGGTGTCAACTACCCAGGAAGCTTCCAAACTGACACTTGGTTCAAGGGATTCGCCCTGTGATGAGTAAGAGGTACTTGATCTCCATGTGTAAGCAAGGATCTCCAAGTGGACTTAAGAACTGAAGTTTAACTGAAGAGGGAGAGGACACAAGGCAGCTTTATGTCAGTCTCAAGCTGACTCATCCTCTCTTCTTCTATCCTATATATAGAGCTCTTCTATGAGGTCTAGGGAGGCTGGAATTTTGTGCAAAGTAAGGAAGTGCTGTTGGTTTACAGTTAGAGCTATTGGGTGATTGCTTTTATAGAGGGGAAGAGGAGATTTCTTGTTGCTGGGGAGGTGCTGCTGGATTGGAGCCATTGATGGTTGTAACCTTCTCAGAACCCTTTTACTTCTATCAATAAAGCTTTGAATGTTCTCCTATATACTTGTATTGCATTGATGTATTGTATTTACTTGTATATCTGATTCACTCTAATCCATGCATCAGTTATGAGTACATGTTTCTTGTAGTTTTCCTTCTCTTGTTTGTGCAGGATCTTTGTGTAGCTGGACCGGCAAAGGGAGCAAGGAGCTGGGAACAAGAGACAAAGAGAGAGGATAGGATCGACAAAAGCGAAAGACACCGGTTGGTCAATCTTTTCTTCCTTCTCTGTACTTTCATAAAGGAAAATATCAAAGCTTTACTTTCAGTTGTTGCTAAGGACTGTCACCCTTAGAGTAGGGATAGGGTCATCCGAGTCGGATACTTTTCCCCACAACACACAGTGAATCGACTTCTTCCCAATTGGTATTTAAAATCTTAAATTGCACTGAACTTCGGTTTTATTTCAATTACAGAAAATGAACGCAAATCCACCAATAAAGCTTTAAACACAGCTTCAACCACAATTAATAAAAAAAATACTTACAATCCTGGTTTGGCCTGATATTCGTAATCTATGGCCCTTACAAACTCCCCGAAGGCATCCAATCAGAAAAACCCCTCACTCTCTACTAACTCAATGTCTTGTTCTCTCAAAACCCCTTCCTATTTATACAAATTTAAAAAATGGTCTAATTAAATGCTCAATCCCCTTAATATCTCAACAAATCCCTAAATCTCTCAACATCCCTAAAAGATAGATTCTCATCCCTAAAACTTAGAAACTAATTCCAACTTAGGCTCCCTCATTAATTCTAAATAATCTAGAAACTAATTTCTCTCACATTTACAATTTCTCACAAATAATTAATTAATCACTCAAAATAATATTAATATTTACATGAAATTTTGATATTTCTTCAAAACATGAAACCCCCTAGCTTAGGTAAAATACAAGGTGTTTTTCGGAGATGATGCTCCTGCATCAGACTCCCCATGTAAGAAAATTAATGACCACCTGGTCATAAGTCTGGATATTTCCTCCTGGATCCCATTTTTTATTTTGCAAGTTATCATCAATTTTTGTTGTCGTATGTTTCTTTTCTCCAGGTCTCCATATCTTATGTTGTCTTACTCCACTAGCTGCACTTTCACAACCTGTCTCCATCTTCATTTTACTATTGTTGCTGCTTCTCCTCGTCCCTGCTGATGTCTTCCTCTGAGACACTTTCGTCATGATTCTTCTGATTAATTCAATTTCCTTGTCCAATAAATCTTCAGGCTGCTGATTTTTTTCTGCCTGCTGAGCTAAGACGGCTTTCTCAGTTTTTACTCTCTCTATCTGTACTATCACTTGCTGACTTCTTGCTTCTATGCTTGTTTCTATTCTAACTGCCACCCAATCATCCATGCCCTCTTGTCTTCTGGAACAGAAAACTTCTTCTTCCTTCATTTGACTGCTCAACTGAGTCAAATGTTCTACAACAATACCTGCATTCACAAAACACTTGTTAGAACAAAAATCATAAGGCATCAGTGCCTTGTCTTCCTTTGCCAGCATTTCAGTATGTTGTCCTGAAATTTCCATCTCAATCAGCACATCAGTATGCTGATTCTCTCTGCCCAAAGAATCCTCTGAAGAATTCTCAAGACTGTCAACCAGTCTTTCTCTCACATCATCTGCTTCCATGATATCTTTCTGCACTCGTTCACTGTACTGAACTCTTTCGTCTGCCATCTCCTTGTCATACTCCGAATTCTTCAACAAATATTCTAGCAATGCAATTTCTCTGTAGCATTGCTGAAGCATATCATCATCACCTGCATTCATACATAAACTTTCAGTTTGCATAGAATGTTCAACAGTATCAGCTGTTACTTCCCTTATCTGCGCTTCAGACTGCTTCTCTTCTTCAGCATCCACAAGAATTTTCTCTTGTACTGTAACAGCAAAAGCATCACTGCTTTCTTTTTCAGAATACTTATCATTTTCTGCTTCCTCTGTCTTTATTCCCTTCTGAGATCTTGCTATCTCAGCATCAATCTGAACAGCCTTCAGATTCAACTCTTCTCTCTCCTGAACAAACTCTAAAGCTTGCCCATCTCCCTGTACTGTACCTGCAAACACACACAATTCATCAGTTTTAAAACCACAAGACTTTTCAGTCTTGACTGCTTCCTCAAGCACTCCCCTCTGAACAAATCTGCATGTGGAATCTTCAAATTCCAACTCTGGCTCAAGAACTCTAAGTTCCTTTTTCAACAAGGCAATCACAATTTGCCTCAACCTCCTCTGCAATTGTCGCCAAATCACTTTCTTTCCCTTCAGTGGAAAGATCCAACCTCTATTCTGATTTTCCTGCTCTTGCAGCCATTCTTCCAGTACCTGCAATTGTACCTTTATTACTGCAATCTCTCTTTCTCTGACTTCATCAGTCATCTCACCTCTGTGGCATCCCTCTGAACCTTTTCTCTGATCCTCCATGATCACTTTCTCCATGAGTTGTTCACTCACTATGAGTTGTACTAGCCTCTACGACAGCAATCTCTTCTGCTGCCACTTACCTCACCAAGCCCTCCTCACTCAGTCTTTTGGTAAGTACTGGTTCACTGCTTCTGGAACCTCTTTGAGCACTCTCCTCTGCTCACTCTCTAGGCTATCTCTTCAACTCACCTTCTTCTTCAGGACACTGCGGTTGTCCTCCTTATTCAGCCTTCAACTGAATCTCAGGTTCACTTCCATCATCTTGTCTGCAACCATAAACTTCAATCATAAATTTCAAATCAAAAAATCATCTCACCTTTAAGATCTTGCATGATCTTTTCCTCCCTGCAATCCTGTTCACTTATGTAGTTTGCATATCAGATTTAGAAATCTGATCGTCCTTTCAGTCTTTCAACAAAAATACATTTCAATTCAACAAAACCTTCTTGTCATCATTTAGAAAATAAATATTTCAACAGAGCATTCCGGCTCTGATACCAAAAATGATCGCAGAGCTAGCCTGCAAACCCCAGAATCTTATGACAACTATTTATACATCTCAGCTTTTTGTTCAAATCAAATCCTCAATGTCCATTTACATGCGGAAGCTAATATCTTGTTCAAAATCTTTCACCATTTATTTCAACATTTTCATTAAAAGCCATGAAATTATATCAATTCCAAATTTACTTCTCTTCAAGCAAATTCATGCTTTGAATCCTTCAAGTAAACCCAATGATAAAATGAGTTCAAATATTCCTCAACTGTAGTAAATTTCATTCATAATTCTGGTCTATGCCCTTATGCCCCTTTCTATGTAGAATTCGTAACATTCTATATTTAATTCAAATCAAACTGCATAACAAGATTTCGATTTGAGCTTAATACAAATTCAAGTTCCCATTTGATAAGCGCACTCTACCAATTTACTTGCTCATGACAGTTCCTATAAAAAAACTTAGAATTTGATCAATCATACCTGTCCATCCGACAATGGATACAGATTGTGTTCAACTTCAACGATCTGGCAGATGTATCAGTTCTTACAACTTCTGAATGTGTTCAAAAACTTAACACATTACACTTGAGCTGTATGAATACTGCTTCACAATACTGACAACAGTTAAAACTCAGCGCAGAGCCTACTTACTCTTCAAAGCATCAATACACTTACCATTAACGTTGTGCTTACTCTGCGTTAACCATTTATGGCAACCCAAAATCAAAGGAACAACGTCCTGCTCACATTCATCAACTGGCGCTTCCCACATTTTATCAGATTCGAATTGATTTGTTTAATGCCGCACTTCTGGTTTATACAATCCACCAGCATTCTGCATGTACATTGCATTTTCACGCTTCTGTACTAATATTCATTACAAAGAACTTTCAATCGATGGATATCAAATCATCATCGATTCGATGCTCTTCCTTCCACAGTAACCACAATAAAACCGTGGTTAATTCCGTTCACAAATTCTGGAAATCGTTATACTCTTCTTCGACCCCTGAGATCATCGCTATTATCATTTCATAATTCTCTCTATCGAATTCAATTAATTACAACTGGAGTTTCTGCTTTAAAATATAAATTAACCAGAATATGATGTTTCTGGCATTCTCAAAAGCCCATCGATTCTTCAGTAAAGATTTAAAATTTTCCAGTTCAATTGAATTAAGGCTCTTATACAAAATCGATATCACCATTTACCTTTCAATCGATATCACCGTTTACCTTTCAACCGATTGCTCCTCTATTCAACTCAGACTTTTGCTACTTGACATTCCAAACATAAGTCGAATTATCTAATTCTGGATTGTTGTGCTTGAAAATCGATCCACAGATCTGAGATTATTAACCATTGGTTCTTCTAATGCGGACAAACCTTACAATCTGAAATGCTTTCCAATACCAATTAAAACCTCTTCACAAATTAGTATTGCAATTAATCAATTAAAACTTTTGTATCGATTTCCATATACATTGTCGAACCATTTAAATGGGAACAACGTTCAACATAATCTTAATTTGCAGGCAGAATATCATTCAATGAGAATAGCGCCCTATCATATGCTTTATCCCTTCAATGCTATATTCTTATACATCCAATCTGTCAATGCTCTATACACAGTGAATCGACTTCTTCCCAATTGGTATTTAAAATCTTAAATTGCACTGAACTTCGGTTTTATTTCAATTACAGAAAATGAACGCAAATCCACCAATAAAGCTTTAAACACAGCTTCAACCACAATTAATAAAAAAAATACTTACAATCCTGGTTTGGCCTGATATTCGTAATCTATGGCCCTTACAAACTGCCTGAAGGCATCCAATCAGAAAAACCCCTCACTCTCTACTAACTCAATGTCTTGTTCTCTCAAAACCCCTTCCTATTTATACAAATTTAAAAAATGGTCTAATTAAATGCTCAATCCCCTTAATATCTCAACAAATCCCTAAATCTCTCAACATCCCTAAAAGATAGATTCTCATCCCTAAAACTTAGAAACTAATTCCAACTTAGGCTCCCTCATTAATTCTAAATAATCTAGAAACTAATTTCTCTCACATTTACAATTTCTCACAAATAATTAATTAATCACTCAAAATAATATTAATATTTACATGAAATTTTGATATTTCTTCAAAACATGAAACCCCCTAGCTTAGGTAAAATACAAGGTGTTTTTCGGAGATGATGCTCCTGCATCACCTTCCTTTGTGGATTATGCAATTTCTGAAGGGAAGAATGGAAAAGCTGCAAATTCAAGGCAAGAGATAGCTTTTTTCTAAAAAGGTTAAGGTCGGGAACAAAACAAGACATCAAGCACTGGATGAAATATAAGTCTTTAATATAGTGTGAATACTTGATGACAGTGAATGAGTAGCTCCCGTGGATAGAAGGAAGGCTCCAAAATCTAAGCATGGGAAAAATTTTGGAAGGTGATTGTAGCAGCTACAACACTTGGCGACACACTAGTAGAACTACAACTCTCTGCATAGGTCTTAACTCATGTAAAACATGTCTAACTCTTTATAAAGTATTGTTCATTTCATTGATCAACATATCTTCTTTACTTACCTCGAATTAAAGATATAGTCCCCACCATTCTCTTCATCGGAGGAACACTAACAAAGACAAGTCAAACTCAGTTGTTTCGATTGGGGATGGGGAGTATATAGATACACAAGTGAAAAAGGATTGTTAGAGTATTGGTTTTAATATTTGGTGTTTCTCCGCTGCCAACAGGCCTAGACAGTACCCCAATGGAGACACTCCAGGGACACAAACATTGCTCTGCTGCCAGCGAGCCTAGATAGTACCTCGGAAGAGTTTTTTTATTCACCTTACTCCACAGGAAACCTTTCTCTTCTTTTTCCCTTTATTTAATTTTTTTGCATTGTATTCATAGAACTGTGCATAAGCACTTATTTATTTCATGGGGCGGAAGAGGGATCTCAACTTATTGAGAGAAGAGGAGGTTGTCCCTTCAGAGAAGGATATTTATACACCTTTGAAACATAGTTCACTTGCTAAAGTTTCCTTCCATCCTTTACTCGACTTACTTGGCAAGACAAAATTGACCAATCATTAAAACTAATTAGAGTAGGTGGTACTAGTTATAGATTCAAGCATCGTGATTTCACTATGGTTCTCTCCGATAAAAAACATATTTTACATCAGGGTATCATCGACTAAAAGGTGCAAGATCCATGCAAAGAGAGGGAATAAACATATAAAAAATCATTGAAAGTAGCACAATTTCCTCTTGAACTTCACCATGCTTGCTTTGAAACCAAACACGATCTCATGCAGAATTTATTTGCAACGAAAAATAAAGAAAGAAAGGGGCAGAAGGAAAACGAAATGAAACAAAAAAAAGGAACAAATAAAGTTAATGCTACTTCTAAAACAACTAAGAATAGGCCATGCTTACATAAAATGAAACTTCTGGTGTAACCACTAAAGCATTGCCTAACCGATATAGGTGAGGAAATCCATAGTAAGAAATATATTCAAGAATAGCAGTAGACAAGAAAGATAAACATGACATGTTGCAACATTTGAAGACTGAAAATGCAGGTAGAAAAATATATAAAGAAAGCATATGTGAAGCATTCTGCTAATGCATTATTTAGTTCATACACATTGAAACAATATGACATGTAAAAGCTTTCATTCGAACTTCCAAACTTGGAAAACACAAAGAAAGTGACAAATTTTTATTTGGCTAACAGGTTTGCCAGGTATGACTCCTCCAATGATTGAGTGATATGATCATGAGAAACATACAGAGTATCTAAAAACTATGGAATGAATTGATTTTCGATATGTACAATCAACTAATGAGGATTCCAATGAGATGAAGTATTATCCTGATCATGATTAGATCTAGCATCAAGATTGTGAGAACCTGACATAACCATTAGCGCGGGCTGAAGTGACTCGACATCTTGTGATAGTTCTAAGGAATCAGAAGACAGGTCATTGAAAACTGGTGGTTTAGAAAAATTCACAGTAGAAAATGTGGATTAGTGACTAGATGGGTTGATTAATATATCACGAAATCCATGATCTTAAATTCCATCGTCAAGAAACAAAGGATCCTCATGATCTGATGAATCATAGAGAGGAGGAGATTGAAAACAAGAAATTTCGCTCCTTGTTTCTTCACAAGATCAGATGATGGATGGGAAAGATCAGGAAGAGAATATTCTCCCTCTCCAATTTGAGAGGTAAAATTGACATTCTACGTGTCCTGAGTGTGATCAAAATTAACATCATCAAAAACAGATTATTCAAAAGATATAACAGGTATGACAGAATCATGGAAAATGTTAGGATAATGAGGGAGAGGGGTAAAAGGATAAATATCAAATTTCATCGTAGATTCTTGTTTAGAAATAGAATCCCACACATAATCATCATAAATGAAATCGCAATTTGGTTGATAAACACTAACTCTATCCTAAATTTGATCCTCATGGACATCAGAAGAAACGATTGAAACAAGTGGATGCAACAACTCACAATTAGGAGGACTAAAGTAACCAATGGATGGATGACGAGGAGAAATATCATCACTAGAAACATCAGATCCACGGTCCAAACTTTCCTTTAAATTTTGAATATGTGGGGTGGGAGATGATGGTGGTAGATCAACGAATGGACTCTCAAGTCCTCCAACCTCACCATGCGTAAATGGATTTGTTTGATGAGAAGAAGATGAAGAGTCACTGGGAACAGCAAATTCCTCTGTCATAGATTTAAGATCTCCATAACCAGTATATGTTGGGATATTTTTGAAAGATTCATATTATGTTGGATTCCTCAAAATACGAACAAGAAATTTGAACTTCTCTTTCATGAAATTCCAATCAATATCATCTTCAAAAAATTCATAACATAAATGAATGAAGCAATCATGAAAGTCGTTAAGAGATTAATCATGTGGTATTCTTAAATGCATTATTTTTCTATAAACAAATTTATAATCATACCTATCAAATGAATGGTAGAGATCCTTGACAAGATGTTCAAAGGAATGAATTGAAGCGGTTGGAAATGTTTAACACGATTCCTTAACGTGTGCTTCTAATGTGAGAACAAACAAATTGCAAGTAGTGTCCTCCAGTAAATATCATGATGAGTGAAAAATTCAATAAAACGAGTGGTGTGTTGAAGAATGGTTTTTCCATGCTCACCATTGAACTTCAGATTTGACAAGTCATTAATTATCCCCTTGGACACTTTTAGATTTGCAGTTATGGAAAAACATGTCGGGGTTAAGATATGGGAAGAATCCATTGAAAGATAAGGAAAGCTCAAATATATTTCACGGGCTCAGCTTGTTATCTGTCCATCCTAGCGCCAAAATTTTTGACGGTGTTGGACCCGCCAACATTCAGGGGGTCTCCCCAATATGTAATCCCAATTAGACCTCCCACTATTTGTAGTAGGATCCCCATGCAGAATACGGCCCGGTTGCTGGAATAGTTGGATTTAGTGTTATGCCTTGGCTACGATAACGCATAGAATGATGTATTTGTGACTTTGGTGGAACAAGTGTATAGATTTGTGAAGGGTCAAGTGCAGTGCATGAAAGGTTCTAACATGACAAAGGGAAAGTGAGCGAGCCCCTTAGAAGCTTGTAACAGTAGGCAACTTGAAAGGAATGCACGAGCATAAAAGGCATCACAAGTTAGCCTACAAAATAATTCACAAGTTAACCATGATGGAAATATACAACAGAACGCATTCAACAAAATTCATAATAATGCAAATGAAGTAGTTCATAAGCATTAGCGTAAATGAAATAACATATATTGAAAACATAACAAGAATAGTCCTACTATATTCACAACATATGCATGAAGATGTGTCGGCTATAAGCTTTTATTAAAGTGAAAGTCCCAAGCATACATACACAATTGACGAACCACTATTCCCAATAGTGGAACCTAAAGCCAACACCTGCTCCTCCAAATAAAGATACTCCCTCTATGCTATGGAGAAGCCAAGGCTCAAAACTCCTAAGCTTATTCTCCTAAGCTAAAATCTCAGCCAAAATCCCTTTACATAACTAATGAGGATATACTTATAAAATAGGGGTGACTATTCATCTCCCTTTGTGACTCTTTGACTTCCCTTATGATTGTTTGAATTACTTCAACTGTGACCTTTGGAATTCATTTCAAAATGACTCTTCACATTCCACAATTGACAATTGGAATTTCACTTAAAATTAATTACAAAAATATTAAAATATCGCTCATACCCATGTAAGACAAAATTGGGTAGAGTCAACTAGACAACCTAACAAGACAAAAAAAGTTAAGCTTGATTTTGGGGAAACTCTAGCTCAACCACCTCAACTTGTAGTTCCTCGGTCACATAGCGGTGCCAAGCCTTGTATTATGCAATGAATTTCGTAAACAATGCGATGGGATCAGGGTAGAAGTGAACTCTAGCCTCCATTGCATTCTGTTAGACTGATTTTGAATTGGTTTGAATTTCCTTCTTTAGTAAGAGCAACATGGTGTTGATCTGGACAGGGCCACCAATGTACTTTTGCATATTGTTCCTATTCACCTCCAAATCTTTCTTGATGGCAATATGTCTAAGTTGTTCCAAGTATTCGTCAACCTCCTACGTCACTCGATTCCTACGCATAGCTTCAGTGGGTGAGCCAACTGAAGGGATGTTATGTGTTTTCGCCATGAAATCCACGTTGTTGTATAATCGTGAATATGAGGCTTGAATATTGGAAATGAATGAGGCAGATGTTTGTTACTCTGGATAATCGTTTTCACCTATGCTTTCTCCAACTTTTTCTGTTTCCTTGTTTTCTTTACCTATTCGAATGGGGCCCCTGTGTGTTGCATTGTCCACTCATGCATGGTAGCAATGGTTGTATGGAAAGCCTTGAGGGATTTAGCATTATCTTGTCACTTTTGTTGCATGTTGTGCAAGTGGATAACTAATTATGCATGGTGATAATTAGCTTCTCATAGAGGCTTCGCATGGTTTCTCCCAATGTTGATATTTCACTAAGATGGTTGCCTTAGTTTCTTCCAAATATACCTGTGCGGGAGCTACTTTCTAGACTTCTCCTTGGAGTTGCTCAATCTTTTGCATTGTAACCTGCAATTCCTTTTCCATTTGTCTATTCACAGCCATGAAGTACTTCGTATTTAACTTGGTAGCACCTACAAAGGCCAAGTTGGTTGCAACAATGGACTCTAGATTTATCCTGGTATCTGCTATAATCACCCTTTCTCTAATGAATGCAGGAGATGTAAGATCGTCTAGAAAATGTTTCTTTATTTCTTGTGCAATCTTCTTTTGAAGCTTATTGTAAGTTAGATTGTACTTATCAATGACCATACCATCATCAAGATGAACAAAATTTCCTCTTCTTCACTTGGAGCTTGCTCTGCAGTAAGAGGAGCGGAGGACTAAATGGTGACCTGCTAAGTGCTTAGCATAAGATCAAAATCCTGGTTTAGTGACTTTGGTTCCACCTCCATGTCTTCAATCACAATAGTTTCTTCAACTTCTTGAGAAAATTCCTTCTCCTGCATCTGTTTTCTCTCCTCTTCTAGTAGTCAGTTCTGCTATTGTTCCTCAGCTTAGTTCTGTGCTGGTTCTTCTTCTATTCTCCACATTTATTCTTATTCTTCTTCTTTCTGCCTTTTTTCTTCCAATCTCCTTTTCTCTTGTTCTTCCATCTACTTCATCTCTTCTTCCTGCTTCCTCTGTTTCCTCCTCTTTTCTGCTACTATGGCCTATTTCAGGATGATTGGGCCTGCTTTCATCTTGTAGCTCTGCTCTTCCACTAGACTATGTGAAACTTTCCTCTTTCCCTTTCTATGCATTGGGTTGCGCCTTTTTGAGGAGTAACCTGTGATGTTCTTGCAAATCTGACTGGTTCAAAAGACTTGGAGGCATTGTAACAATTATTCATCTCTTCCTCCTCAGGCATGTAAAATGTCCCACTTGGCCATTGGAAATGCATCCTTGCATTGTGTTCTTTGCAATCCTAGGATCATACGGATTGATTCCAAATGAATGACTGAAAAATTATCTATCTCGTTGCCTTCAGCGTTTGTTTCCTTCAACTTCTTGATCTCATACAATCCAATTTGCATTGGAATAATGGGCCAATGTGCCTTATTCTTTTGGTGCAACACTCCTGATAACCATGTGGAGTGATGATAAACGACTTCTAGCATGACCAACTTGTTGGTGGCATACCTCAACAGAAGATGTGGAGGCTTCTAACCACCAAACACTCTGAGGAAAGTGTCATCTGGTGAGGAAAACCAATCTACTAACTCTGACACTGCTTCCATTGCCCCTCGAGACATGCAAGGTGGATTTTCCTTAAATCTTAACCTATACAATGGAATGAAGAAGTGATCAGTCAACTTTTCAATTACTCCTTTGTAACTGCACTCTGAAATAATCTTGCAGTAAATGTGCACGACATGTTATTTGGGTGACCAGGTCCAACTCATGCTAGGAAAATAGTTCTGAGCACAAATTGCATCCAACAGGTAGGCATACATGTAGAATTTGGCTTGCTTAACCTTTGAAGGGTTCTTATCATTATTTACATGGGTCCTCAATAATGGAGCCAACAAATCTGACCAGTTGAATGGTTTTCCTTCATTCACAACTTGATTAATCAAGAATTCGTGGCCTTCTGGAAAGGTCTAAGTATTGATTTGGCCATACATCCAACAACATAATATTATCAAGTACTGATAAGATTTACTAAGATATTTGGCCTTGTAAGTGTTGTTGGGTGTTTGGTGGAATTTGGAAGGCTCTTTCACCAAACTTTTGACGATATCCTTTGTGTTCAAGTAGCTAGTGACTGCATAGAAGTGGGAATCCATGCAAGATTATGGCAACGAAAAATGATACATAATCTGAAAAGCATGTGCCATAAAATATGCAATCCTTTTTCTACTGGCACTATTGAGAGTCGTGGTCTCATTATCTGTGTGAGATAGTATCCATCTAACAATGTTTTCACATGGAAAAATCGGGTACCTGCATGCAATATTGTGTAATCCTAACCATTGGACATTGAAATACACATGTTGGTCTTCAAGATCTGCTTTGAAGATTTTTACTGAGAATACCTCACTCACCTTCTTCCATGTAATTTCTAACTCTTTCTCTATGAACAACTAAGTGTCTGAGAAAACTAGAAAAGTCACTAGAGTACTATCAACTGTAGGTTTTAACCTTGTGCAGAAATTACCTGCAAACGAATTTTAAAAATATAAAATATATAGTCGTGATAATATAAAACAAATACACAGATATTTCCCCTGGATCCCAGAACCAGGACTACTGGATTGATTTTTAATTATGTTCCTCTCATTGTTACAATACATATATATACATGTCGAAGCATTCATAACCCCCAATCCATTAAATGTGGATTAGAACATAACCATAGTTCCCTTGACCATATCTACAATATACCATGGGTAGAAAACCATCATGCCCAAAACCATGTGCAAAACCCATGCACAAAACCATAGGTAGGTCCGCACACCTAATATAGGGTCCAAAAAAAATTCTCGAGGTGTGTGGGGCTAGTCATGGAAAGAATATAACACACACCTAGCATCAACTGCCTCCCTGGTGATGCTCTCTATAATGTCCTTTGAGACAGATCTCCTGGGAGCCATAGTGATAGTAACTAATCAACAGAAGTGCCCAATAATTGCAGTACATGTAGGAGAAAAAATGCACTCATGGAAAACATAAATTAGCTTAAGCAAACTGACTCACAAAGAAAGATAAGGGTAATAACCACAGTAATGAGAGGGAAAGATGTGCAATTTATGGGTTGAGGGAAGAGGCTAGCCTCATGAAGTCTGCATTTTAGACTGTCCTAAGTCAACGGTGAGGCTTGAGGCTAGATATTATGCATTACACAGTCTTAGCATGGGCAGATTGAGGGAGAGACTGCGCATTGCATAGTCTCAATGGCCAAGGGTGAGGCTTGAGTCATGGAATTGCACAATGCACAGTTGTGCAAGATAGGGATTTCGCATTGCACATTATTAGAGTCCAAGAATGAATCTTGAGCCTTGGAGTACTTGCACAATGCCTATTTGATCATGGAAATCACTAGCCAAGTAAGGGAAAATCTACCTAGGAAGAGGATGAGAAAGTGGAATATCTGAGTGATGATGCAAGTAAGAGTGCATATCTGAATAAGGAAAATATATATCATTGAAAATCAAGTAGATAAGATCAACATGCAAAAGGAAAAATAAGTTTGCATATGGAGTCACCGAAACAATGACCACTAATGGGTAAAAACAAGAAGTTGATGCGAAACTTGTAGAAAGAAAATTACGGATCGACTAACACTTGTACAAGATAATATAAGATAAAATCTCAATAAAAATGAATATAAATAACACTCATAGAAGTGAAATGACAAAAAGCGACAAAATAAAAACTCACTGAGAAAAGCTTCGCAAAGTCAACTGAAAGTTCTTTGATCTCCTTGGGAAGGCTAGAGATCCAAGATTGAGTGTGAAAATTAGCTCTAGGGGAATCTATTATATAGATCTAGGTTGGTTAGGGTTTCTGATGCACATGCTTAAAATCAAGGAAAAAGTTCCACTTGTCTGAAAGTCATAATTAGCAGCTTAGTTTATTGAGTCGGACATCAATTGGGAAAAGCTTATTTTTTAGGGATGCCAACTCTGCTTGTAACATCCCTGGTTAAAAATCCATGTAAAAATATATAAGACCACGGTCATGGGACACATATTCCAAGTTGAATGGTGGGAAAAACATCCTAGTGGGTGTCACTTCGGTTTATTATGGCTAAGGAAATAAGCAAAGGAAATGCCAAAGGCTTTAGAAAGGCAAAATGGATTTTTTGGCACATTTATTTATACAAATAATGGAAATTAGGAGAAAAGGAATGTGAAAGGTCACAAGTTGCATGTGAGGAGGAAAATTAAGGAAAATAATGGAAAATGAAGAAAATAGAGGCCTCATTAATAAAAAGGCTTTTGAGCATCAATGGGTAGGCTTGGTCAGTGTAAGATTTTTGTCAATTTAGTTTTGGAGCTCTCATTCTACTCTCTCTCTCTCTCATACTCTTAGACACTTATATTTTTATTGAAGAACTCTTGGAGAGTGTGGCATACTTGGATGCTTGAAGCAAGAAGGCAAAGGAAGAGAAGGAAAGTGCAAAAGGACATCGAGGTTAGCAGCTATAGCGGGTTTTGCTTGCAGATATTGAGTTGCATGTGTGTTCTCCTCACTTGTTTTGGCATGCATGGCATATGCATGTGGTTTGTTGGTCATGATCTATCATGGGCATGGAGGATTTCCTGGATTGACAATGTATTTTCCTAACCTTTCCATTTTTGGGATAGCCATGGTGTTATGGGTTCATTTCTTTGTTTTTCTAGTTGGTTTTAATGTTTCCTTTATCTTGGGTTGAGTTATTAGTTCCTGGAGCCTTGGTTCGACAAACGCTCAGGAAGCCTTGTAATGGCTTGGGTTGAGTTACTAGCCCTGGAGCCTTGGTTGGATAAATGCTTTAGAGACCTGTAATTTCTTTGTTTGAATTATTAGTCCTGGAGCCTTGGTTGGAAAAATGATCTGGAGCCCTTGGTGGGTTGAGTTAGTAGTCTTGGAGCCTTGGTTGGAAAAATGCTCTGGAGTCCAGTAGTAGCTGTGGGTTGATTTACCAGTCTTGGAGCCTTGGTTGGACAATCGCTCTGGAGCCTGGTAGCATCTGTGGGTTGAGTTACTAGTCATGGAAGTTGGGTTGGAATAAATGCTCTGAAGCTCTGGACAACTTGGGTAGAGAATGATTTGGTGATGGTTTGTGATGTTTGACCATGAGGTGGAATCATTGTTTGATGGGTTGAGGTGGTTTGGCTTTTGGAATCCTTGGTTTGGTTTTGATGGATTGTTCCATGAGATCCAACATTCATGCTTGGAATATGGAACATGGGTGACTGGCTGAAGAAAGATTTGGTTCATCCCAGTCTACGTTGGGTGGTTCATGGAAGTCCCATACCTGGTTGATATATGGAATCATCAATAAGAGCTCTCTTTCTCCTTTGCATGTTATAGGTAAATATACTTGTTTACATGTGGTTTATATGGCTGTTATATCCTTTATATTTTGTTGTTTATATGATGGTTATGAATGAGTTTTATGACAATGTAAATGTATGGCTCTCATCATGTTTTGGTTAATTACTAATTGTACAATGAATATATATATTAATAGATTATAATGCAGTTATGGTGATGAGGAATCAATTATTCTTAGTGATTCTCGGATAAGTATGAGACCCCTATGCTATGATCTGTTGTTTAAGCCTATAGATTGCATCTTTGTGACATGTTTGACGAAATCCCTCTCATGGCTAGTAGGGGTCCAGTCTAGTCCTTGTTGATATTTTTGCAAATTTATCTTTGTTCTGTTGTGAAATTTCATTTCTAAAGGTGTCATTGAGTTCTAACTACTGACTTGGGCTCTAGGCCTAGAAAAGTGGCACAAATCTCAGAGTCGCAGGCACAAGGCTAGGGAAAAAGTCCCCGAAAGCTCCCTTTCCCTAGTTGTGGGAGCTTTTGGAGCCTCCCAGATGCACCCTTGTCCATATCAAGGGAGCATCCAAGGGTTTGATGCACTAAAATGTCACTTGGTCGTAGGGGATGGTTACATGAGTGGTTGGGATGACTCCTGGGAGTTATATTGTTGTTGTGGAAGGTCTGTGTGATGTGTTCCATCGGTTTCACTTCCTTAACTGAAACATAGGGATTCAAATCATATCATAATAACCTCTTGTCACATGTTTACCCCGGTTGGCTGGTTACTTGGGTAGATGTGACAGGAGGGTGTTACATTGCTTTTTCGAGAAACTAATTTTTCACATTGGTAAAGGATATCATGCAATTCCCAGGCTCAAGGGCTTGGGAAACTCCTTGCGTCAGTGAATTGCACAATTTCTAAGGGGAATGATAGTTATGCATAATTTCTAAGCTCAAGGCTAAGCTTCTCTCTAGGATTACGTAGTTTCTGAGCTCATGGTTTGCTTGCCTTTTTAGATTGCGCATTTTTTTAAGGGAAGATCGGTAAAGTTGCAAAATTAAGGCAACAGATAGCTTGTGTCTGAAAATGTTTGGGTCGGGATTAAAAAAATAAATCATAGGCATTGAATGAAATATAATTCTTTAAGATAGCGTGAATACTTGACGACTATGAATGATGAGCTCCTATGGACAGAAGGAAGGCTTCAAGATCTAAGCATGGGAAAAAATTTGGAGGGTGGTTGTAGCAGCTACAACAAGCTTGTACATCACCATCAATGAACCCATACATATCTAAATTAAGGTTGTATTACCCAATATGAAGAAACTCTTACAATACTTTCTTTAGGTTGACCCATAAAGACAAGTTTCATTATGTTAATTAGGTTTTGTGTTGTAGTTCAAAAGTTTAGGGGGGACTAGGAATGATTATCTTTACTCACTAAGTTTAGGCTTTTTGTCCTAAGTGGGTTATTAAAGGAGTGGATGGATAAGAGAAGTATAAGTTTTTGATATAAACCCCATTGGGAAAGAATAGGATAGTCAATAACAACCTCTTGAATTCACTACTTATTCCTACTAAAGTTCTTATAAAGGGAAAAATTATAGCTTAGAGCATCTAGAAGTCATGGGAATCCACTAAAATATATTTTATTTGAAAGGGGAATATTTTTTGAAATAGCTTTCCCCTTAATTATCCTTGATTTGAGGTTTGAACTCAGTTCTTTTTTAAGGTAAACCTGAGTAGATTCCTCTTGGTTTTTGACAAAATGACTCTTTTGGAAGGGTGTTTATCATATCAGAGACATTTATGACAATAAGACTCACATTTGAAGCCATGTACAACACCCAAGGAAGATTTACAACTTGTGGAATTTGAAAGATACAGTTGAAGTATGATCCATTATTAATGATGACATGTTTCCCAAATGGTGTGTTGGAATTGCCCCAAGTGTTAGCTTAAGTGGTGACGATCTAATTGTGAGATGTATCCCTAGTTGGGGAGGTCACATATTTGACTCTCTTGATCCCCTTGATGTGTGGCACTTGGAACTTGTGCACTAATGATTAACTCTAATAACCAAAAGTTGATCACAATGAAGTTTCTAAGGGTTTTCTTGTGGCTAGTTATAAGGGAGAAAAAGAAAAGAAATTTGGATGATGGTATCCCAACAACATGGTGGAAATATTGGAAATGCAATGCATTTAATACTTTTAATAAGTAGAAACCTACAAAGGAATACATAGAACTCAATGCGTATATGATACTCTTGACATATCTGTTAGTGTCAGTCTTTGCAGCCTTCCTCCAGTGATCAAACATGCTCTTACAAAGTGATTTTAAGGTGTCAAGGTCAAATTTTGTCATTTCAGTGAGTCTTCAAGGAAAATTTGGTCACTACGTATTAGGTCTAGGGTTTGTTTTCACTCTTTCCAAAGTTGTCCAAATGTCGGTCCATGTCATCATTCAGCTGAGTGTACCATCATTCAGAGGGTTTACATCTTGTTCATGCTTCAGTTGCACCTAGGTAAGGTCATTTCCCTCTCCTAGGGTTTTGAAGCTAATTTCTCTTGGATGGTCAAATCATTAGAAAAACTTGTATCCTGATGTTCATACACCTTCCCCTATCCTTAATGTACCTTATTAAACACTTCCCATCACTGAGATCCCTCAAATTCCTCATTTTTTCATAAACCCTAGTTTCTTGCTACAACTTGGCAATTTTCTAGGCTAGACCTGTGTTTTTCCCTCTTGGACCCCTTCCCCTCACTCAATATCTGAAATTTCACTTTCCCCTACTTCCTAACATGCCTCCCCACCTAGCAAAATTTCCTCAAGAATTTAGAAGCCCCCTATCCCCTTCATTTCACTTCATTTCGACAAATCCCCTGTTCCACACATCGAGATAGGTTTCACTCAAATGATGTTTTTGACCAATAAAAGATGAATTTTTGAAAACTGAGAGAGGTTTTTATCCACAATAGGCCAAGGAAGAAAAACATCCTTCACTGTTTACACAGGTGTCACGGGTTTGGATAAATGTCAAAAATACAATTGCCTCGGGAGATTTGATGCACCTCTAAAGTGACCTTGGGAAAATCAATTTTTCTCCTAGCTTGGTTGGCCAAATGACTTTCTTGATGAGTCAAATGATAACTAGACACAAATATATTTCCAATGAGCTATCATAAGCTCAATTTTGAGTTTAGGAAGGCATTCAAAAGTTGACTGCAATAGCTCTCTGCCTTGAGGCAGCCTCATTTGGCACATTTTGACCAGTCTTGGGAGATTTGATTTTTGATAGGTCAAATGAACACCAAATTGAAAAATTATAGTTGGGTTGGAAATTAGACGCAAATACCTTTCTAATGAGCTATCCTACACCTAATTTTCACACCGGGAAGGCCTCCAGAAGTCACCTGGAAAAAGGCGCGGCGCATTGGTCAGTAATTTCCAGTGTAAATTTACACTGGCGCAGTGCACTAGGCTAAAAACCCTGATTTCTCTCAGAAAACTCCCTCAAATTTCCAAAATCACTCAACTCTTCTAGTGTGCAAGTAATTTAAGCCCTATTCCTTGCTATTGAAGGAGTTTTTCATGCACTTTAGGGTGGTTGTGTAAAAGAAAATTCAAACCCTAATACCTTGCAATTTGTGCTCACAAATAAGTACTTAGGGTTTGTAGTTGGTATGTTGTTTCCAAATTCCATTCCCTCACTTCCACACTCTTTGTTTCCCACATTCATTTTCTAGTTTCATCCCCATATCCCTAATTCCCATATCCCTAAATTCACTAACCCTATATTCCTAAACTCCCACTATCCCAAACCCTAGCTGTTATCCTTAAAGCTCCCTCATTCATTCCTAAGCCCCTTTTTCCTATCCCTAAGTCACATCATTCCCTATCATTCCTATTTCCCCATCTCATTTGTAAAATCCCAAGTTACTCCAACATTTAATGATTTTCCCCTCCTCCAAAGTTTGTCAAATCGTCAAAGGGCAAACTACCACTTGGCAAGACTTCATTGTTCCCACTGTCCCATTTTTGCCACAATCCCTCATTTCCCTTTGGCACACATTTGGCATTGAAACAAGACACTAAGTTCTCATTTCTCATTCTCAACAAACCAAACATACACTTGGCATAGACTTTCAACACCATGGAGGCGGGCACCGATACATTATATGACCAAGACAGTGACTTTACAACTGAAACTGCATGCACCAGGAGTGCACTAAAACGCCATAAAAGGGAGGATAGACTCCGAATTTGGCCAAAGCTTCTTTGGCTAAGAATGGCACTTGATGGGGGACCTACAGCCTAAATTTCAAGAAACTTGGAGCATTTTTTACATTCTGAAATTTTTTGCACTAAAAAACAGGGTTTTTCTCCCTATGCGCCGCGCCACGTGGCGCACGCTTTTGCTAGGGAGATCCAAATTGAAAAAAGTTTACATTTTTGGATTTGGCATGAAAAATCATGACTTCTGGTGCATGGCCAAGAAGTTTGGGCAAGTTTTGAGTTCTCAGGAGGTCAAAAACACTCATAAAATGACCTTTCTGCCCCTATTTTGACACACAAGAAGCAGTCCTGGGAGATTGAATTTTTGGAGGGGCAAATGGGCACCAAATTCAGAAATTCCACTTGGGTTGGAAAGTAGACAGGTAGGGATTTCCAATGAGCTATTTTGGACTAAATTTTGACTTCAGGAAGTGCCTCAAACTTAGCCCCAAAGTGGCGTGACGCATACAAATTTTGGCGAGGTGCATAGAGAATTTTGGCTTGTTTTTCACTGTTCAGCTCAGCAATTCGCCCAGTTTTGACCAGTTTTGCTTCTTGGTGTTATTTTTTACCTTTCATGATGTAATTTGACAACCATGATGTAATATTGGCACATTTTAACTTGTTCTAGAAGATTCATTCACCAAAAGGTGAAATGTGAGTGAATGAATCAGTTTCCTAGCATATAGGGGTAAGTTGTTTGACTACCTAGTTTTCAGTTCCTTGTTTAGAATTAGTTCAAACAACTCCTAGAATGATGATCTAGACCCCTAGAGGAAAGGGAATGGGTTGGGCTAGTCTATATCATGTAATTCCTAAGTCATTTTCAAGGTTGGACACTTGGGATTGCTTTTTATATCATTGTACATTCTATCTCTGCATTTTTGGCTAAGGAAAGACCAGGGTTTTGCAGCACTATTTAGGATCCTTGTGGCTTTATGTTTTTGATGGTTTGCTTCTCTAAGTAATTGTAAGTTCATTAGTGTTATGTGTATCATTTTCCTATCTTTTCTTTTGAATTTGAACAAATGAGTGATTAAGGTGGAATCCATTAACTATTATGCTCTGCCTTTGAATTTGTTTAAATTTCCATGTTTTCATCTGTTTAAGGAGAATTCTTGAGACTCTCTTGCTCTTCTTAGCCCCTCACCAATCCGATCTATTCATTCACTCAATTTAAAGCATCAAAATGATTGCCTTCCTTGCCCCAATCAGAACTCTGTAGAAACTGTGCCTCATCCCCGAGCCCAATTTGCCTTTCCCTGTTTCCAACACCAAACCCCCAAAAACTTGAATCAAACCCTTGTACTTCATACCTAGCCTAATATTAGCTTTTATTACAGTCATCTTGAGCTCAGTCTTTGCAGCCTTCCTCCAGTGATCAAACATCCTCTTACAAAGTGATTTTAAGGTGTCAAGGTCAAATTTTGTCATTTCAGTGAGTCTTCAAGCAAAATTTGGTCACTAGGTATTAAGTCTAGCGTTTGTTTTCACTCTTTCCAAATTTGTCCAAATGTTGGTCCATGTCATCATTCAGCTGAGTGTACCATCATTCAGAGGGTTATCATCATCATGTCAAGTTCCAATGGGTCATTTTACATCTTGTTCATGCTTCAGTTGCGCCTAGGTAAGGTCATTTCCCTCTCCTAGGGTTTTGAAGCTAATTTCTCTTGGATGGTAAAATCATTAGCAAAACTTGTATCCTGATGTTAATAAACCTTCCCCTATCCTTAATTTACCTTATTAAACACTTCCCATCACTGAGATCCCTCAAATTCCTCATTTTTGCACAAACCCTAGTTTCTTGCTACAACTTGGCAATTTTCTAGGCTAGACCTGGGTTTTGCCCTTTTGGACCCCTTCCCCTCACTCAATCTATGAAATTCCACTTTTATCTACTTCCTAACATACCTCTCCACCTAGCAAAATTTCCTCAAGAATTTGGAAGCCCCCTATCCCCTTCATTTCACTTCATTTCGACAAATCCCCTGTTCCACACATCGAGATAGGTTTCACTCAAATTATGTTTCTGAGTACTAAAAGATTAATTTTTGAAAAATGAGAGTGGTTTGTGTCCAAAATAGGCCAAGGAAGAAAAACCTCCTTCACTTTTTACATAGGTGTCATGGTTTAGGAGAAATGTCAAAAATACAATTGCCTCGGGAGAATTGATGCACCTCTGAAGTGACCTTGGGAAAATCAAGTTTTATCCTAGCTTGGTTGGCCAAATGACTTGTTTGATGAGTCAAATGATAACTAGACACAAATATATTTCCAATGAGCTATCATGAGCTGAATTTTGAGTTGCGGAAGGCATTCAAAAGTTGACTACAACATCACTCTACCTTGAGGTAGCCTCATTTGGCACATTTTGACCAGTCTTGGGAGATTTGATTTTTGATAGGTCAAATGAACTCCAAATTGAAAAATTATAGCTGGGTTGGAAAGTAGACTCAAATACCTTTCCAACGAACTATCCTGAACCCAATTTGGAAACCGGTAAGGCCTCCAAAAGTCACCTGGAAAAATGCGTGGCCCGCTGGGAAGGCGCGGCGCATTGGGCAGTAATTTCCAGTGTAAATTTACACTGGCGTGGCGCACTGGGATAAAAACCCTGATTTCTCTCAGAAAACTCCCTCAAATTTCCAAAATCACTCAACTTCTAGTATGCAAGTAATTTAAGCCCTCTTCCTTGCTAGTGAAGGAGTTTTTCATTCATTCCTAAGCCCCTTTTTCCTATCCCTAAGTCACATCATTCCCTATCAATCCTATTTCCCCATCTCATTTGTAAAATCCCAAGTTACTCCAACATTCAGTGGTTGTCCCCTCCTCCAAAGTTTGTCAAATCGTCAAAGGGCAAACTACCACTTGGTAAGACTTCATTGTTCCCACTGTCCCATTTTTGCCACAGTCCCTCATTTCCCTTTGGCACACATTTGGCATTGAAACAAGACACCAAGTTCTCATTTCTCATTCTCAACAAACCAAACATACACTTGGCATAGACTTTCAACACCATGGAGGTGGGCACCGATACATTATATGACCAAGACAATGACTTTACAACTGAAACTGCATGCACCAGGAGGGCACTAAAATGCCATAAAAGGGAGGATAGACACCGAATCTTGGCCGAAGCTTTTTTGGCTGAGAATGGCACTTGATGGGGGACATACAACCCAAATTTCAAGAAATTTGGAGCATTTTTGACATTCTGAATTTTTTTGCACTAGAAAACAAGGTTTTTCTCCCTATGTGCCGCGCCACGTGGCGCGCGCTTTTACTAGGGAGCTCCAAATTGAAAAAGGTTTACATTTTTGGATTTGGCATGAAAAATAATGACTGCTGGTGCATGGCCAAGAAGTTTGGGCAAGTTTTGAGTTCTCAGGAGGTCAAAAACAATCATAAAGTGACCTTTCTACCCCTATTTTGACACACAGGAAGTAGTCATGGGAGATTGAAGTTTGGGAGGGGCAAATGGGCACCAAATTCATAAATTCCACTTGGGTTGGAAAGTAGGTAGGTAGGGCTTTCCAATAAACTATCTTGGACTCAATTTGGACTTCAGGAAGTGCCTCAAACTCAGTCCCAAAGTGGCGCAACACATACAGATTTTGGCGCGGCGCATAGAGAATTTTGGCTTGTTTTTCACTGTTCGGCTCAGCAATTCGCCCAGTTTTGACCAGTTTTGCTTCTTGGTGTTATTTTTGACCTTTCATGATGTAATTTGACAACCATGATGTAATATTGGCACATTTTAACTTGTTCTAGAAGATTCATTCACCAAAAGGTGAAATGTGAGTGAATGAATCAGTTTCCTAGCATATAGGGGTAAGTTGTTTGACTACCTAGTTTTCAGTTCCTTGTTTAGAATTAGTTCAAACAACTCCTAGAATGATGAGCTCGACCCCTAGAGGCAAGGGAATGGGTTGGGCTAGTCTATATCATGTAACTACTAAGTCATTTTCAGGGTTGGACACTTGGGATCGCTTTTGATATCATTGTACATTCTATCTCTGCATTTTTGGCTAAGGAAAGACCAGGGTTTTGCAGCACTGTTTGGGATCCATGTGGCTTTATGTTTTTGATGGTGTGCTTCTCTAAGTAATTGTAAGTTCATTACTGTTATGTGTATCATTTTCCTGTCTTTTCTTCTGAATTTGAACAAATGAGTGATTAAGGTGGAATCCATTAACTGTTATGCTCTGCCTTTGAATTTGTTTAAATTTCCATGTTTTCATCTGTTTAAGGAGAATTCTTGAGACTCTCTTGCTCTTCTTAGCTCCTCACCAGTCTGATCTATTCATTCACTCAATTTAAAGCATCAAAACTATTGCCTTCCTTGCCCCAATCAGAACTCTGTAGAAACTGTGCCTCATCCCCAAGCCCAATTTGCCTTTCCTAGTTTCCAACACCAAACCCCCAAAAACTCAAATCAAACCCTTGTGCTTCAAACCTAGCCTAATATTAGCTTTTATTACAGTCATCTCGAGCCCCATCGATTATCTTTTGCCGAGATTGACCCGGAGAGAGCCCTCTCCTGTCCTCGTAGGGCTAGCTACGAGGCTGAGCATGGTTTGATGTGGACCTAGAACCTTGTCTTTCAACCTGAGGCAAATCTAGGCTCTAACAATATCTATATATATATATATATATATATATATATATATATATAGAGAGAGAGAGAGAGAGAGAGAGAGAGAGAGAGAGAGAGAGAGAGAGAGAGAGAGAAGAATTCAATTTTTTTATGAAAGAATAAATTTGAAAATAGGAGTGGTAGGATTGGGGTAGGAGGTGATTATTCACTAAGACTATGAACAAATCAAACAATATTTCTATTGGGAACTATAACAACTACTAACATAATTATATGCCCTTTTTTTGGGGTTGCCTCAAGCCTCTAGTCCCATATCAACAATCTAATTGGAGCGATGGACTCTTGAATTATTATTCTTCATATCCACTTGGGTTCCTACTGACCCAGATTTTTAGGTTTTAACATAGTTTAACCCATTTCTTAGTCCCCAATCCCTTTTAATCTCCATGTCCAAGATAAAATTTGCAGCATCGATATCCTTCATGTCAAATTTAGAGGAAAATTGAGTTTTCACATCCTAGGTTATTTCTATGTCATTTCCAATTAGTTTTTATCATCCACGTGCAAGACCAGATAAATAACATGATCACCAACTAATTTGAAATATATGCAGTGATCTACTTTTCTCTTTGTGAAGTCAAGTCTTAGTATACAAGTAACAAATTTTTGATACAACGTCTTTGGTGATTGCTTTAACCCATACAGGGACTTTTTCAGCTTACATACTAGCTTTTTCTTTCATTTCATAATGAAGCCTTCTAGTTGCTTCATACAGATCTCTTATTCTAGATCCCCTTGTAGGAATGTTTTCTTCACATACAAATGTTCTAATTCAATCTCACAAACAATAGCATTAGATATTAAAATAAATCTACTTGAAGTTAACTTACAAATAGGAGAAAAAATATCGCTAAAGTCAATTCCCTCTACCTGGGAGTAAACCTTTGCTCGTAACCAACCTTTTTGTTTCTCCACTCTACCTTTTACAATCAACTTATTATTATACACCCATTTTCTTCCAATGGGATTTCTTCCATTTTGAAACACCACTAGATCAGAAGCCTCATTCTTTTCCAAGGTTTCCATTTCTTCAACCATGGCCTTTTTCTAAGTTTTCCATCCTCTGAATCCACTAGTTTCCTAATAGTTCTAGGATCATCAATAGTGATAAACAAAGTAAAATTTGAACATAAATTAGGTGTATAATACCTTTCTTGTTGCCTTCTTTCCTAAAATTATCTCCTCAATGTTGAATTCTATGGTTATCTTCTAATTCATGTTCATATATAGAGTTTGATTCATCGTGCTTCAATTCAAACTCTATATTTTATGGGTCTTTCTACCTTAGTTAGTAATCCTATTTAATAGCATCTTTGACTAATATAAATACCATATCTCAGTTATACACAATCTTCTTAGCTTATGAGTTCCAAATCTTATCACCTTTCAAACCATCTTTATATCCAATGAAGATACACTTTTCAATTTTCTTATCCACCTTACTCCCATTCTCCTTTAGAATGTGTACATAAGAATCATAACCAAAAACCCTAAATTTTTTAAAAGAAGTTTTCTTACTAGTGCATACCTTATGTACCAAATAATGAAGGTGATTTATTTACCAGATAACACACAGTGTCCACTGCTTCTGCCCAGAATTTTGGTTCTAGCTCAACACCATTAAACATGCTCCTTTCTTTCTACATCATTGTCCTATTCATTCTTTTTGACACTTCAGTCTATTGAGGTGTGTATGGAGTAGTATTATTCGTTGCCATATTGCACTTCTTACAGAATTCTTCAAATTCATTCCCATATAATTGTATGCCATTATCTATCCTTGACACCTTAATTTTCTTATTTGTTTGATTTTCCACAAGAGCTTTAAACTCTTTGAACTTGTAAAAAGTCAATTGTCTTCCCAAGGAAATAAATCCATGTATTGCTCAAAAAGTCATATATAAATGAGACATAGTCACTACAAGGAAAAAACCTTCTGGTGGAAGTTATAAAAGCTATTTTTAGTGCTATAAAATTGGCAAAAATTGTCAAAAAAACATTCGCTAAAAAAATTGTTTGTGGGAATAGATGTTTTAGTGGAGCTTATAATGGAACTTCATCAAAACTAAAAAAAATTGGGTGGTCGAAGGCTTTAGCGGATGTCTTTTTGGGTGCACTTTATGGAACAAGCAGCCCCGGTATGCTACTTCTAGAAATGCACCATGCTTCATACATAATTAAAAGCACCGATGCATTTAATTCAAAGAGATCTAGCACCTAAAATGTATACCACCCTGGTGCTTACAATAAAAAAATCCTCGGTGTGTTCAACTCAAACAGCCCCGGAGTTTGAAATGTATATCATCCCGGTGCTTATATAAAAAATTCCCCGGTCATTCTTTGATGAAGGAAAGGATCCGGGGCATGCAAAAAATAAATGTAGTACTGGTGCTTTCTCTTAAACACGCACCAGTGACACATCTTGTTTATATAAACGCACCAGTGTGTTTGTTATATATAGTTGTCGGTGGTATTAATTTTAATAGTGCACCAAGAATGGAAATAATATTTTGTATAATTGGGGGGTGTTAGTTCTATGAAAGTACTAGTGCGTTAAGAGTTACAATGCACTAGGGCATTAATTAAAAACAATATTTATGCTTGAAGCCCTGAAAGCCCCAGTGCTTTTGTTTTCCAAAACGGCACTGGTTATGCTCAAAGGTGAAATCGCGGTGCTTTTATTTAAAGTAAAGCACCAGTGTGTTCTTATGTTCTGGATGCACCAGTGTTTTTGTATGAAATTTTCTCTTTTTTTGAGACATCGATTTGTGACAGCGCAATTATCGTAATTTTTTAAATCTATTATTCATTGAAAAATCGACATATATCTTATAACAATATTCATATAAATTAATATTTGATTAGTGAATTTGTATATGATGTTTGGATTAATTTTTTTCTATTATCAGATTTTGCATCTCTTTATTATAATATTTAATAATCCATATATTTAATAAGTGGTGTAACATTTCACAACAACATTGGATAACACAATAGAATAAATTAAAATGAATTTTATTATATATCAATAAGAGGCTTTTTTTCATACATAATGGTATTGTTATTGTTAACCCCTTGTCTTTCAATTGGGACACTATGTCTATGATTACATTAAACAAAATGTTTGATTTTCACAAACAATTATTTCAAAAAATACAATATGTTGCATTGATATCCAAATAGATCATCATTCTTCATTGGAACTTTTGTCAGTGGTCGAGCTACTTCCATAATTTGGGTTATTTTTGGAGGAATTTTTTGTTGATTGCATCGATTGTTTTCATCTTCTTGATCTTGTTCCATCTACAAACATAAAATTAAAGTGTAATGAGCGTATCTACATTGGTGAGAATAATGAAAATTGAAATAAATAATATACATCAATGTAAATCGAATAGAAATGTACCAAAGTAAGAAGTGACTTATAAACTATGCACATGTCATCAAAACCAAGTCACATGCCTTGTTGCAACAAGTCTTCTACTAGCATAGTTGCATACTTTGTTTCTTACATGTTGTAAACCCCATTATAAATCATAGATATAATATAAAACATTTTTTTGTTCTATTAATTATAAACTTGAAGAAGTGTAACGACATAGATACTTACAAATTCCACAATTAAGTTTTGATCTGCCAACATATACTCACAACCCTTATTTAAATTAATGTCAATCAATTCTTCTGATGACTCTTCTTTGTATGTTAGAACCTATTTGAAGAGATTCAAGGATGTTTGTTGTAAATCAATTTAAAATATACAAAAATGAAACCTTGAGGTTTTATAAGGAAATATTAACAATTACTCATAAACTTTGAAATCAACATTTTTTTCCTCGTAGCCTTTTTTTATGTGCTAAATGAGTTCCATCTTGTTTTATTTTCTACAAGAAAATACTTGAAAATTAATATTTAATGCTAAATATTTCTTTACATGTACAAATTCAATCATGATTACATAGATTTGAAGCACGTTCTTGTTGAGATGGCTCCTCCTGTGATGCAATTATGTCCATTTCTTTGACCATATTCTTATACATTTTTTTTGGACATCCCTACTAGCATGTTTTGCATATACACGCGTTTATCATTTTGGATTTTCATAATATTTTTGAAAAAGGTAATAAACTATTTTTATAATGATATATGAAAATTAAAATATGACAAAATCAATATTAATAAATTAATGGTTTGTAATAATATATACATATAATTATGGAAAATAATTTTATACAATTAGGAATATTATCTTTTGAATGATTCTTTTTTGTCGTTGTATTTTTTTGCTATTGTAAGTGTGACATGTCTCATTGACCATTTCTCTAGAAATGCTTCATGTAGTTTAGATATAATTTCGTTCTTAGAATCATTGCATTTATTTTTTATTCTAAGTGGAAAGTACATATATACGTTCATTCCACTAGATCCCTCATAGTTTCGTAAAAAAATTCCCCCCTTCATTAACCTCTAGCACCACTCCAGATGAGCGAAGGACCAATTCAGCATCATTTACATGTTCCATAATTTTATTTTCTTAAAGCAACATTGATCGTTTCCTTCGTTGTTTCTCCTTGTAAAACATTAAACATATATGAATTAATAGATTGTTTGAAACTTATTATCTGATATTCTTAAGTATATTATTAATGAAAATTAATAATAATAATAATAATAATAAAATGCATATTGAATAGTATTTTTTCATTCACCTTATTCATCATTCTACAATTTTTCTATTAGATTTTACGCTCTTTTGTACTTAGATTAGAAATAATCTTATCGACCTTGTTCATATTGTGGCACTGCATGACACACACTAACTAATACATATTAGTTAAACTTACATATAGTTCAAACATATTAATTTTGTAAAGAAATTACAAAGAAATTTCATTCTCTAATATTTTTTATGTGTTGTCACTGTGTCGATTAGTATTTTTGTTACTTGAGACCTTCTGGGACATTTTTTATCAATATACAACATGTACCATTCAATACAGAATCCATTAGATATATTTTACAAATAAATCAAATAATTTTTAGCAAAAACAAAACTTTGGTAATCGGTGTGTTTATTTGAATAAGCGCATCGGTGCATTTATTTGAATAAGTGCACCAGTGCATTTATTTGAATAAGCACATCGATGCGTTTATAAGATTAAATTTGCAGGTCATTTAATTTTTCAGCACCATCATGGAAAATTAATTTTTAAAAACAATTTTAAATTAAGACAGTGTGATTTGTAAAGCTAAACACATTGCACGGATTTAACGGTGCTATTAGGAATAGGCGCGTCGGTGCACTATATTACACCGGGAGCAATGATGAACAGACTGGATAGAATCGAAATTGTTATAATATATCGGTGTGTTGTATTACTTTGATAGCCCCAGTGCGTTATATTACAGATGGTGCACCAGAAAACATATAGTCATTTTTCATTAAAAAAAAGGAGAGGGTTGATGGTGTGATTTGTAAGGCTAAACATGGTGGAATGATTTAATAGTGCTATTAGGAATAGGCATGTCCGTGCATTATATTACACTGGGAGAAACAATGAACATACTGGACAAGATAAAAAGTATTATAATATACTAGTGCATTGTGTTACTCAGGCAGCCCTGATGCGTTATATTACATAGGGCACACCACAAAACATATAGTCATTTTTTTTTAAATCAGAGAGGGCTAACAGTGTGATTTGTAAGGCTCAACACTCCATAATGATTGAACGGTGTTATTAGGAACAAACGTGTCAGTGCATTATATTACATCGGGAGCAACAATGAATAGACTGGACATAACCGAAAGTGTTAGAATTTACTGGTGCGCTGTATTACTTAGGTTGCACCAGTGCATCATGTTACAGATGGTGCACCACGAAACATATAGCTATTTAAAAAAAAAACAGAGAGGGACAACAAGGTTTAGATCTAATTCAATAAGTGATTCCCCTACTTTATATGTCAACTTCCTATATATAGTAAGTACACAAAGCCATTAAATCTAAAATGCCTAAATTGAAAAACCCTAATTGTGAAGTGGTAGAGAGAGTTAAACCCTAATGTGAAATTTTGCAAGAAGAAGAAAGGGTTTAAGGTAAGTATTGAATTTCTTTTTTTCTAAATTTTAATAAAAAGATTTACTAGTAAAATCTATAGTAATTTTTTATTATACAAGGTTTTTATTTTTATTTTTCTTGATTGTGAATAAATCTAACAAAATTTGTAAAATATTTTAACAGTAAAATTTAAGATTCTTGTTATCCATGGTTTTGAGTGAATCACCATACCTTTCAACTTCTGATCTTTTGGTGGATCCAAAATATTTTGCAGCTCTGATCTGATCTTCTCTTGCAAATGATCTCTCTTTTAATTAAACCCTAACAGAAATTGTAAATTTTTTTATTAGTAAAATAAATAATAAAATTTAAAACTTATTATGTAGGTTTTTGAGTGAATCACCATACTTTTTAGCTATTGATCTTCTGAATAGTTCTATTGCTCCAAAGTATTATGTTGTTGTTCCACAATGCTCTTGGTATACATCTCTTGTAAATCACTCCCTTGAAATTTTGGGTAAAATAATGAAATGGTGAATAATTCTTTACTATTTAAAAGACTTTATGAAATTATATTTCAAAAAATCAATTGTCGTTCATTTTTGAATTTTTAAAAAAAGAAAAAAATTGCGTGTTTTATTTTATTCAATTTCTCTGCACATCGGTGCATACAATAGTTAAGTGCACCAGTGCATTTATATAAAAAGAAAACTGACATTTCGAGGGTGCCATATTTTTTCAACAAACCAACATGATTCAATTCTTTTTCATTTTCGAAATCCTGAAACGGTGCGATTATTTTTTTAATGCAATGGTGTGGTCTATATTTAAAAGAGCATTGAGACGGTTGAATTCATTTTTATTTTCTAAATTCGGGAAACAATTGCGTACTGGTGTTGTTTTTTATTTAAACGTACCGATGCATTTTTATGTAAAAGAGCACTGATATGATAACTTATTTTTTATTTATTCAGAATGATTGAAAACTAGTATAGGTATTATTTAAACGCCTCGGTGCTCATATTAATTAAACAGACCATTACGGTTTATTCTAATTAGCGCACTAACGGGGTTTAAAATCTATCTGAAATTTTATTTTCACATAAAATGGCATATTAATCTCAAATTATCCTTTAGGATGCATCCACATGAATTATAGTAGTTCATAGTATACATTTTCCACTTAAAGTCGCCTTGTTCTTGAAAAATGGTTTTAAAACTATATTGAAATTCAAATTGTGGTTATATCGTTTTTGAGATTAATTTTAGATATTCACACAAAAAAAAATTCTGGTTTTTCTCAAATATAGGCACAAAATCTCAATAATATCAAATGGTCAATTCTTCAAATTTTAGCTCATTCCATATTGTTGATCAAATTCCTTCACGAGTTCTCCCTTTCCATCTCGAGTAAGTTCTGATTTTATTTATATTTCGATTATTTAATTGAATATTTTTTAATCCATGTCAATTTGAATAAAAATGTATGCAAATTATTTGCAGGATTTAGATTCGGAATTGAGTTCAAATGCAAAAAATACTACTCCATATTATTTTCAAAAACGTATGAAGCTCTTATCATGAGTATCATAGAATAGGGTGAGGGTAGGTAGACGAACAATGGAGATCTGTAACCCTCCGTGAACAGTGCCTAACATGAGCTAGGGTTTGACTACAGCCCTCGAGTATATGCAGAACCTACCCCTCCATTGCAACAAATCCATTTCTACCTTGTTGTTGTATCTCTCTGACGCCGTTTACACCTACCCACATTCCCCGGTCGCTGATTTTGTGTATTATTCTTCTCGTGATTCTATTGTGATCCTCACCATTCTCCTATCTGCAGTCAGTTACAACAACAACGAAGGTTTGACATCCCCGGTGGCAGCTGGTGCGTAGCACTTGGAAAAAAGTTATGGAGATGGACTTGGTTGATTATTCTGAAGACCCGTTCGTGGATGTCTCCAACTGGCCAACCCCCCCTCAAACACGGACGACCTACTCCCCTTAAGTAGCGACCTATCAAAATTTATTGCTTTGTTTCCCTTGATCTCGGGGCCCTCATGTCTGGTTGTTACCCTACTAGAGGATCCCGCCACTTGGCCAGTTTTCGCCACCTCTCTCCCTTCGCCGACCTCCCTACAGTTTTTGGCTCGTTGTATAGGCGCAGACCTCACCACGAGCTCCTCGGGTTATCCACCATTCCCTCCATCTATTGGATCACACATCCCTACATCTACCCATCTTGTCGAACCCTTGATATTCCCTCAGGTTACCCCCCTCTCGGCACCGTTATCAACTCCCCTCTCTGACAGCTTCACTAGCATCCCACCGATCTCAAAAGCTTACCCTTATGGGCTTGGTCCCCACCCTTCAAACCCTCATCTGAACCCTCACCTCAGTGGCTCTCAGGAGGACTTCACCGACAAGGGCCACAGGCTGAGGAAAAAACAAAAGTGCATCAAAGTCAGGACACAAGACGTTGCAATTCGGTTGGGCAAAGATATCCAGTGGGGAGAAACGATGGATACCACTAACAGAGTATTGGTAGGTAGGGTTCATGGGAGGAGCTACTCTGCGACACGGCTTAAGCAATGGACAGCTAAAATTTGGGGACAACATTTGGCTGAACTACCCTTCGTACAAACCTTTGTCTGGAGATGGTTTGTGCTTCGCTTTTCCAGGGCCCACACAAATTAGGTTCTATCTTCGTTATATCACATTGAACAGACCCTCGTGCTCCTGCAATGATGGAACCCTCTTTTTGACCCTGAGAGGGAGAAACTAGGTGTTGGACCACTGTGGGTACATATACCAAGCCTGCCACTCCACTTCTGGTATGAAGACATTTTCAAGCGCATTGGGAACACCCTGGGCACATTTCTGGAGTATGATAAGTCATACCTCACTACAGGCATCATGGAATACACAAGGATACTAGTCCATATTGACACTAGGGAAGGGTTGTAGGAACATATCACATTGCTCTAGAGAAATTTCTCACGACTCAAATCCTTGATTATGAGGGGGTCCCTTTTAGATGCAAGAGATGACATAAGGTGGGACACTTATTTAGGGACTACCCCCTGAATGGAAAAGCAAGAGCAGTATAAAAGGGGAAGACAATTCTAACCAAGGCTATAAAGGAACCTGAGAACCACACCTCCTCTGAAGAAGCAGTGACAACACCAGTTAAGGAGACTCCGAAGAAGTGTGACAAAGAACCATATCGGCCTCCCTCTCCTCCTCTGACAAGGGAAAGGTCGGCTGCGGTGGTTGCTCTTTCTTCGGGTATGTCCACATCTAACCCCTGCTCTATACATTTATCTTCTTCATCATGTATTGTAGTATCATCATCGGTTGATCATCAGTTCTCTTCATTCATGCCCTCTCCCCCCATTTCTCTAGACTACACTCTGTATCCCCCCTCCCATCCTTTCCGGAGGTATCCCCATCTACCAGATCCTCCGACTTTGATGAAGGTTCTCTATCCCACAGCTACCCGCTTTGATCCCTCTCTCGATCACAACCTCCCGACTCTATTGGCATTGGATTAGTATCTCCCTCCATCCCCCCAAAGCCACCAAGAGGCCAACCATCCTCCCTATCCAAAGCCAAGATGCAGGCAGGGGAGGAGATTGCTTCGGGCCAACAACTTGCTATTGACCAGGTTCTTAGAGCACAGAACACCCTAGAGCCATCTCCCCCATGAAGCTTCTATCCTTTAATTATAGAGGGTTAGCTAACCCTAGGAAAAAACTAGCTTTCCGTAGACTTCTTAGGACTGATCAGGTTGATGTCATATTCCTTCAAGAAACCCTGGGTCTTACAGAAGTCATATCTCACCTGATAGAATCCATGCTACTTGGATGGTCATTTCAATCTCTTGATGTCAATGGCTGCTCGGGAGGCATTGAAATGGGTTTCAGTAATCAGACTATCAAACTATGTAGCATATGGGGAGGCATTGGACACATCGGGGCAGACATCTTCTCATTTGAGCTTGGGTCTGACATTAGACTTATCAATGTATATGGGCCATGTCAAAATTGTGGGGTATTCTGGGAGCATTTACTGAACACCAACCTTCTACAAAAGGACAATATAATCCTTGGAGGAGACTTAAATTTCTCTATTGGATTCTCGGAGTCATGGGGACACCATGCCCAAATTGACCCCCTATTTGCTTTCTTTGAGAACATCCTGGAGAATCACAACCTTATAGATATTCCATCTACAAAAATTCAACCTACTTGGAGGAACAAAATAATTGGAGAGGACAGCCTCGCTAGAAGGCTAGATTGCTTTCTCATCAAGGAGCGACTGCTGGGTATGGGCTATAACTACAGGCAGTGGGTTGGATCAGGGGGTATATCAGATCATTTGCCGATATACCTTGAAATAAGAGGTGGATTGAAAAAACTCAAAGTCCCTTTCAAGTTCAACTCAAAATGGTTGAAAGATGCACCCTATATTCGATTAGTAACTGATTACTGAAAGACCCACCCTCCTGCTGTTGGTGGGAATATAGCAAAAGGTTTTTCTCATAACCTAAAGTAGTTGAAGAGATTAGAAAAAATCTGGGCACACAACAAGAGAGAAATGGATGATCGAATCCTAAGGGACATTGAAGCAAAGATTGTTGCCTTGGAAGATGAGCATGGGAGGGGTTTTACTACTACTGAATAGAAGGAGAATCTCACTACCTTAATAGCTAAGAGAAGTAAAATTCTAAAGGACCGGGAAGAAACTTGGAGGTTGAGAAGTAGAGAAATATGGTTGCTTAATGGAGATGATAACACAAAATTCTTTCAAAAATATGCAAATGGCCGAAAATCCATCAAATCCATTTGAAAATTGATAAATAAGCAGGGGATAAGAGTGAATAACTTCCAACAATTAGCCTTTCTGACCACATCCCACTTCAAGCAAATCTACAAGGTACCTTCACTCCTGCTGAAGTCATCAGTGGCACATTTTTTTCTCAGTTTTTTGGATAGGAGACCACCTTGGATCTCAACAGGGAAGTCACAATGGGGGAACTTGAGGCTACCTTAAAATGGTTCAAGCGAGACAAAAGCCTAGGACCAGATGGCTAGTCGATTGAGATCTACACTTCTTTCTTCGACATCCTTGGAGAAGATCTTCTGAAGGTAATTGAAGAATGTCAGACCACTAGAAAAATGTATGAGGCATTCAATTCCACCTTCATTTCCATTATCCCCAAATTAGATAACCCCGTCTCCTTTGATGATTTCCACCCCATCTCCCTATGCAATTGTATCTACAAAATCATTGCCAAAATAATAGTCAATCGTCTTTGTCCCATACTATCTGTTCACATATCCTCTAAACAATTTTCCTTTCTCCAATATCGACAAATACATGAAGTTGTGGGAACAACATAAGAAGTGATGCACTCTATACAGTCGAAGAAGCTGAAAGGTATGATCCTCAAGGTAGAACTCTCAAAAGCCTTTCATTGGGAAAGTTGGTTATATATCATAATGATTCTAACACGTATAGGCTTTCCCTTTGAATTTGTAAAATGGATCATGTGTTGTATAATAATTATATCTTTCAGTGTCCTTGTAAACGGATCGGCAACACCTTTCTTTCACCCAGAAAGAGGACTCAGACAGGGTTGTCCTCTGTCTCCATTATTATTTCTTCTCATCATGGAAGGGCTCAGCCGACTTATTAAGGAATAACATAGCAAGGGAATATATAAGGGTATCAGGATCACAGACAGATGTATATTGACTCATTTACTCTTCATGGATGATGCGTTTATTTTTCTCAATGGTAGTATTGGGGATCTTACTAACTTACAGAACACCATATAATTATTTCAAACTACTACAGGCATGGTCATTGATAATACTAAATCCACCATTACAGCCACATGATGCACCCCTCATGAGATACAGTATGCTCTCCATATATTTCCATTCACTCTTTTGCAGATGGAGGATGGCCTTAGATACCTGCGATACAGACTGAAACCTCATGGTTACAAGATAACATACTAGACATGGTTAATATCCAAGATAGAAAGAAGGCTCAACATCTGGTATCATAAGTAACTCTCTAGAGCAGGGAGACTGGTACTCATCAAAGTTGTTCTTGATGCCACCCCTATATATTAGATGGCATTGGCATGGATCCCCCACGGTACCCTCTCCAGAATACAAAACCTCTATTGCAGATTCCTTTGGAAAGGCAATCAGTTAGGAAGAATCTTTGCCTAGGCCAAATGGGAATCACTTGCTTTCCCAAAGAAATTGGGAGGATGGGGAATTAAAATGTTGGAGGACTTTTCATCTGCACTTGCGGCCAATCTAGGCTCGAAATTGATCACTACAAACAGCCTATGGACAAAGGTGGCTTATACAAAATACATATCCCCCCTAAATCTAATGGATCGGATCTGATAGCCAAACTAGAATAAAACAGGGATCTCAATCATCTGGAAAGTTATTTTAAACTCCAGGCCTATTATCTGTGGAGGGCTCACATTGAAAATTCAATCTAGCACATCATTCTGAATTGGATTAGACCCTTGGATATGATGTGGTAATGCCCACAGACCGCCTCAAGAACTCATGCTACACCTTAATAATTTGGGTATCACTCATATCAATCACATTGCAGACCTGGAGCACACCACTATATTTTATCAGGCTTGGAAATCTGCTCGTAGAATACACATCCTTCTGATCTGGCATCAACTTTGGGAGGACCATATAGCAACACTGACAAAATCACACATTAGAATTGTGGAAGGGGACGATGAGATTATCTGGGCGTATGCGAAAAATGGGGTATACTCCCCTAAGGAGGGATATATCTGCTTAGCTTTTGTTTATAAACCACATGTTATTGAATCTTGGTGGTGAAACTTGTCGAAGTTAAAGGCGCCACCCAGATCTAGATTATTCATGTGGATAGTACTAAGAAATAAGGCTCCCATGTGATACAACCTAATCAAACGAGCTCAACATGGCCCCACTTGGTGTTGCACTTGCAAGAACAGCTCTGAATCAATATATCATCTCTTTCTTACCTGCCCGGTCATAAAGGACCTCTGGAACTCTATCCTTTTAACAAGCATTCCCCATTGCACATGGCAAGGCTTGACAATAATGGAAGCTTGGACCACATGGTGGACCTTCGTGACCCCGACCAAGGTTAGAAATACCCCTCTCCTCATTTGTTGGGCAATCTGGATTTCCCATAGCTGATGCATTTTTCAGGACATCATACCTCATTAGCCCTCAATCACTGCCTGTCTTCTAGCATACTATGACTCCATTCCTGAAGATGATGATAACCCCCCACTAGGCACATTGTACCTGAAGACATCAACCGAGAACATCCATAGGCTTTTTTGATGGCTCAACACAGGACACTAGGTGTGGGTTCGGAGCAATTTTATACCTATCCGATTCCCACCACTACAAAATCCAAATGGGCCTGGGAAGGGGAACCAACAATTTTGCAGAGCTGATCACTCTTAAATATCTCATTCAATTTGCTTTGGAAAAACATTGCAAGAATATTCAAATATTCAGAGACTAAAAAAATTATTTGCAACTAGACTAACAAAACATCAAATTTCTCTACTTACTCTCTTAGACCTATACTGGACGAGGCACACAGACTCATTACACATTTTGATCTCTTTGTTTGTCGTCATACCTACAGCAAACACAACCAATCTGTTGACCAGTTATCCAAGGAAGTTGTGATCTGTCCTCGTGGCACATGGCTGATACAGGAGCAAAGGGATGGTGCCCATCCATCCATACATGGACTATATAGTTTAACTGGCTCAGCAAGAGCCTGTTTTTTTTGCACATGTTTATAGTATTATGTTTTTGAATTATCAAATGTATATAAATGATAGACATATTTACTCCCTGTGTGGAGATTTTTTATTATCTTTATTATGAACAATACTGAAGACAGAGCCTCCCTGTGTGGAGTGCATTGAGCTATTTTGGTACACTCTTACTTGATAGGCACTCAGCCTCACATACAGCGTATGCGAAACACATCTACAATATGTAATTTTCCTATACTAATGAAAATTACGATTTTTCTAGAGGGAAAAAAAGGAGTATCATATCGCAAGAAGATGGTAGATGAAAACAGAAGCCTCTTCACCCTTCCAATTCGAACATGGCATCTTCTAGCCACAATCCTGTATCAACAATGGTAATAATTGTTTGGTATACTGAAGATGGTAGATGAAAACAGAAGCCTCTTCACCCTTCCAATTCGAACATGGCATCTTCTAGCCACAATCCTGTATCAACGATGGTAATAATTGTTTGGTATACTGAAATTTCAACAAACCAATTGCAATGATGTACTTACTAATATCATTGATATTGTATTAATGACGTTCAATATTTTTTGAAATTAGGATTCTAGTGATGATGAGCGACCCACCTACCATCTTCCAATGCACCCCACTACAACATCAAATCGAGAGAAGGTTGCATTAAGAGAAAGACTCGGAGAGGAAGCATACAAAGAATGGTTGAATCAACCACCTATTCAATTCCCACTACGTCCAGATTCACCAATTAGGAATGACTACAACAATAGTAGTTCTTCATCACAAGTTGGCAATGGAGGAAATCAAATGGAGGTTGGTATGGATGATTACTTATGGGATACGACTGCCATGGAGGCAATGTTGTTAGATGCATTCTAGAATGATGAGCTAGGGGATGATTCTCATATCACTGATACCTTATTCGAAAGCCTGAAATCTGCTTCCACCACCCCTCTCTTTAGACCTAGTGGCAAGTCAAAGTCTACTCAACTAGGGACAACGATGTTGTTGTACAATGTGAAAAAAAAGTTTTGAATGTCGAATGCACATTTCTCAATAATATTGAGGTAATTGTCTTGCATGATCGATCAAGTTCCTTATATTTTGTCACACAATCAAATTTAGATATGGTCGATTTTATGAATGTTAAATATTGACATTGTACAATTATATTCCCCACCAACTATAGGATATTCAGAGATAAGGTTCTTCTGAGTGATAAGTCTTGTCGGGTGTTTGTAAAGAGGCAAAGTAGTTGTTGCAAATGTTGGGTGTTGAGCATATATCATATCATGCATGTCTAAATGATTGTATGCTATATAGAGGAGGATATGCAAACAAAGAGATATGTTTGAAACATGCACTTGACAGGTACCGTAATTCAAAAAAATGTATAAATCACATGTTCCTCCTCATAATATATTGAGGCACATGCCTATAACCCCAAGGATTCAAATAATCTTTCGTTACAAATAATTAGATATGTTTCATGGGAAAAATGCCTCACACATGAGTGATTTAGGAGTTATGTGAATCCCAACAAATTCAATAGCCATGAAGCATATACAGGATACATGGTCTGAAAAATTCAAGGATGAAGTACGAAGTCTACGACTCAGCATAGCCATGAATGGCATCAACCCATATTCCCTCCAAAACACCAATTATTTTGTTTAGCTTGTAGTAGTGATCAATAAAAATATCCCCCCATGGTTGTCTGTGAAGAATCAACATCTTATGTTGGATCTCATAGTCCCTGGTAGAAGACAAGTGAAGAATATGGATGACCACTTACAACCATTGGTATATGAATATAAGGAATTATGGGAAAGGATACATTTGTATGATGTATCAAGACCCATTGAAAGAGAGAGGAGTTTTACATTGTATGGCATATTTGCTTACACCATACATGATTATCCAATATTAGGAGTTTTCTCTATTCAATTACATTCTTATTGATTTGTTTAGTAACAATATTGTTTCACATATTAATTTAATTTGTTGCAATTGTTCATATCTTCATGGTCGCTAATTTTCTGACCTGTATACAATAATTTCGTAGGTCTTGTAACAAAAGGGTGTCATGGATGTAAATTTTTTGGTCCTTCTCTGAAGGTTAAGTGGTCTCACCACCTATGAAATAAAGTATATTATTTTTCCACGGTATACCCCCCAAAATAACACCCTTACAGAAGAGAAACATTTACTTCCAATGGTAAACCAAAGAGAACCCAAAGGCCTGCGATAATGACACCAGTTGGATGGCTTAGAGCGTATGAGATAGAGAAGGAGAAGGAGTTTGCATAAATGTTTGAATCAAATGGGGAGCCTATGTTCGATGATCCATATTTCTTTGACACCTATGTTTAGAAATTACCCATTGGGATGAAAGGAAATCTGCCTTTAATGAGCTCCCATCTTGGGAGCATCTTACTATTTCCCACTTACTATATCCCATGCATATATTTAAAAATGTTTCATCTTATTTATGGAGGCACATATCATCGAAAGAAAGTGACACATTGGTTGTTAGGAGAGATCTTATTTCTTCAAAAACTAAAAAGAAAAATTGGCCAAGACAAGAAACTAGAGAAGAGGTTGGCCCCTCTTGGTCTTTCAAATAAGGTGATGTCCCATGGATTTTAAAGAAAGGTGATCTTTATTTGGCAAAGGAAGCTATAATGATTGTGAGGGTGTCTTATTTATATGGCTCTTCACTACGGCGTTGCTTCACTGTGGATGATCGTTTGTCGAGGTTGAAATCGAATGACTATTTGAACCTTCTAAGAGTATGTATGTCAAAAACATGACTAATATTTTTTTATTTTTATGTAATCGGATATTTTATAATTATTTTTTGTATAATGTATTATTTATTGTGCAACATCATTATCCTCTGCTCATGCATGGGTGTGTGAACCATGAATGTGGTGATGTTTTTGTAGCAATGGGGTAACAAAAGACACCTTATTAACAGTTGGTTATTCTCTGCAAAGAAATAATATATAGAATTGATTGTTGTTAGTGGAAACACATGAGAAAATAAAGCATTGCAAATGTTGAAAACAATGCATACATAACATAAACTAAAAAACAAAACACATAAATGGTGATTTATGAAGAAAATAAGTCAACAAAATAATGGAAAAGGGCTCCCTTTATTGACTTTTGAAAGTAGAAGATGAATAATAAACACTTGGAGAGAATTATTTGAACAATGGTGCTCAAAAATCCTCAACAAGGAGTTTCATTTCTTCACTCTCTTTGCAAGCTTCTCCTCTCTCTCAAAGAAGTGTCAAGACTCTCTCAATAGTGAAAACCTCTCCACACTAGAGTGTTGGATTGTTGAGAAAAAATTTGGCCAACACAATAGTGCTCTACTTCTTCTTCAAAAATGGAATGTAGGATTGCTTGAGAATAATTTTTCCAGCATAAAATTCCCTTGTATTTGATCCTCCAATGGCTTGTTTATATATAATTTTGAATCCCTCTTCCCTCTCTTCATCCATCAATGAGAAAATGACCCATGGGTAGGAGAAGAGTATCCCTTAGGGGCTGCATATCTTCAGGGCGAATCGAATTCAATTGTCCTTCATTGGAACATGTCAAGGAATCTCATCTTCTAAGTGCGGGAAGTGGTCCTAAATCGTTGAGTCACACTTTTCTTCGACCGCATGGCTATCGAAGGAAAAGAAACATAGTTGTCAATTTTGGCCTATAGATAGGCCATGCAGTTCAATGTTATGTAGGTTTTAACCCCGTACAGAAATTACCTGCATACGAATTCTAAAACACAGAAAATAAATAATGCGAGAGAAGAACACATAAAACTCATATACACAGAGATTTTCCCCTGGATCCCAAAACCTGGACTACCAGCTTGATTTTTCATTATGTTCCTTTCAATGTTATAATACATATTTATACATGCCGAAGCATCCAATACCATGGACCGAAAACCATCGCGTCCAAAAAGCATGTGAGAAAATCATGCACAAAACCATAGGTGGGTCCGCCCAACCAAACATAGGGTCCAAAACCAAAATTTTCCGAGGCGCTGCCCCGGACCCCATAAAGTGGGGTTACAGGTGCCCCTCAAAACCCCTGTTAACTACATGGAAAGAATATAACACAACCCAACATTCTCCCATTTGTTGTTTTCTTTCCACAGGGGGCCACAAGAGAGCTTAGTCATTTCTCCAGCCCTGAAATGCCCATTGTCTCTCTACACCAAGAGAACTTCTCAAAGCTCACAGATTTTGTCAATGCATCTGCAGTATTCTTCAAAGTGTCCACCTTTACCAGCAACACCTTTTTGTCTTCTATCATATCCCTCACAAAGTGATATTGAACATCAATGTTCTTTGTCTTTGAATGATATGCGGGGTTCTTTGCCAAGAAAATTGCACTTTGGCTATCACAGTCTATCCTTATAGCTTCCTATACTAACCCCATACTTGAACACAATCTCTGCAACCAAACTTCTTCCTTGCTTGCATGAGTGGCTGCGATGTATTTTTCCTCTGTAGTTGACAGTGCCACTACATATTGTTTCTTACTCATCCAACTGACTGCACCTCCAAATAGGTTAAACACACACCCACTTGTAGATCTTCTCTGATCTAGATCTCCAGCCCAGTCTGCATCAAAAAAGCCATGAATATCCAACACTCTGTCTAATCCTGGTCTTCCTTGGTAGCACAAACCATAATCACTACTGCCACGCAAATACCTGAAAACCTGCTTCACTGTTGTCCAGTGCTCCTTCCCTGGTTTTGACATAAACCTGCTCAATACTCCCAATGCATGCGCAATGTCTAATTTAGTATAGACCATTGCATACATCAGGCTACGGACTGCACTTGCATATGGAACACGGGACATGTCCTCTTCCTCTTCTTGTGTCTTGGGACATTGTTCAGCAGATAACCTCACACCTACAGGAATAGGAACCTTCACCGGTTTACTATCCTGCATATTAAACCTCTGCAATATTGTCTTGACATACTTTCTATGGTTTAACCAGAGCTTCCTCTTTGCCCGATCTCTTTTAATTTCCATGCCCAAAATATAGTTTGTAGCACCAAGATCTTTCATGTCGAATTTGGAGGACAATTGGATCTTCAAATCCTGGATAACTTCTTTTTCATTTCCAACCAACAACATATCATCCACATACAAGACCAGATAAATAACACGGTCACCAATTAATTTAAAATACAAACAGTGATCTTCTTTGCTTTTGGTGAAGCCAAGTCCCCATATAAATGTATCAAATTTCTGATACCACATCCTTGGTGACTGTTTTAACCCATAGAGAGACTTCTTTAACTTACATACCAGTTCTTTCTTACCCTTCACCGCAAAGCCTTCAGGTTGCTTCATGTAGATCTCCTCTTCCAGATCCCCGTGAAGAAATGTTGTCTTCACATCCATCTGTTCTACCTAAAAATCAAAAGCAGCAGCAACAGATAAAAGTAATCTAATAGAAGTTACCTTAGCAACAGGAGAAAAAACTATCACCAAAATCAATTCTCGGCACTTGGGAATAACCTTTTGCTACCAACCGAGCTTTGTATTTCTCCACTTTTCCTTCTGCATTTGTCTTCTTTTTGAACACCCATTTGCTGCCAATGGGTTTCCTTCCAGCCGGAAACTCCACCAGATCCCAAACCTCATTTTTGTGCAAAGATGCCATTTCATCAACCATGGCCTCTTTCCAGAGTTTTCCATCCTCTGAATCCACTGCTTCCTTCACATTTCTGGGATCATCATCAATAACAGACAAAGAAAAATTCGAACAGAAAGCAGATGGACTATACCTTTCTGGCTGCCTTCTTTCTCGAACTGATCTTCTCACAGCCGAAGTTTGTGGCTCTTCATCTTCTGATCCTCCTCTACTGTAGAGTCTGATTCTTCCTCCTTTAGCTCAAACTCTATCTTCTCAGGTTCCTTTGGTTGGACTTCATGTTTAATAACATCTTTCACCTCTCTAAACACCAGATCTTGGCTATAACACATATTTCATTAAAATTGGAAATTTTTTATTACAAAGACATCACCAGAGTTGAGATTTTTGGTTATTTTGAAATTCTAGATTCACTGTTTAATTCCAAATTTAGTGAAATATTTGTTCTATACATAACCTTCCTTGTTACTAGGTTCCAAAGCTTATAACCCTTTAAACCATCCTTATACCCAATAAAGATGCACTTTTCATATTTACTATCCAACTTTGTTCTTTTCTCCTTTGGAACATGTACATATGCATCACATCTAAATACCCTCAGATGTGAAAGAGAGGGTTTCTTACCAGTCCATGCCTCTTGTGGAGTCCTATCCTCCAACACTGATGAAGGTGACCTGTTGACTAGGTAACATGCACTATCCACCACCTCTGCCCAGAATTCATGTCCTAACCCGGCACCACTGAGCATGCTTCTTGCCCTTTCCATCAACGTCTTGTTCATTCTTTCTACAACTCCATTTTGCTGAGGTGTATATGGAGTAGTCTTCTGCCGTGATATACCACACTTCTTGCAGAATTCTTCAAATTCCTTACTGCAAAACTCTCCACCATTATCTGTCCTCGACACCTTTATCTTCTTCTCGATCTGGTTTTCGACTAGAGCCTTAAATTCTTTAAACCTATCAAAGACTTCAGATTTCTTCTTAAGGAAATATATCCATGTATTCCTTGAGAAGTCATCTATAAATGATACATAGTACATAGACTTACCCAATGATGGAACCTTCACAGGTCCAAACACATCACTATGCACAAGCTCTAATATATGTTTCGCCCTCTTACCACCAGAGGGGAAAATCACCCGATTTTGCTTCTCGTATACACAATTTTCATAGAAATCAAAATCTAGAGAGCTATTACTCATACCTTCTACCATACCTTTACCATGGAGTATTCAAAGGCCCTTCTCTCCAATATGTCCAAGCCTTTGATGCCACAGCATGGTCTTTTCTCCAGAGACCACTAGATTTTCTGCTCCACTTTCAAGAACCATGGAACTGTTGCACCCATCAACAACAGTGCTACCTTGCAGCTTGTACAGAGTTCCAATCCAAACTCCCTGCATCAATACCAGTGCTCCCCAAACCATCTTGCAGGTATCCTTCTCGAACACTGTTTTTACACCTGCAACATCCAGCTTACTAACAGAAATCAGATTTCTAGCTAATGCAGGAATATGTAGAACACCCGGAAGTGTTCTAACCCTTCCACCTTGCAGCCTTCCTGTCATCCCCCAAGAAGACATCACCACCATCATATTTCTCATACTCACAAAACCACTCTCTATGGGGAGTGAAGTGAAAGGATGCACCTGAGTCAATCAACCATGCCTCATGATCTACATGTGTACTTGAAGAAGCCAAGTACACATCCCCACCTTCATCTGAGTTGGTTATCACCTCTGCAGAAGGAGCCTCATCAGATCCCTTTCCTTTGTTCGGATATTTAGATTTATAGTCCCTTTTGAAGTGGCCTTCCTTTCCGCATTTCCAACACAGCACCTTTACAGGTTTTCATGGAGATTTAGAGCTCCCACTCGATGACTTATTTTTGTTTTTGTTCTGGGACCGTCATCGTACAGACAAGGCATCACCATTTTGGCTCTCCATATTTTTCCGTCTCATCTCCTCCGTCATCAAGGCTGAGACTATTTCATCAAACTGCAAGGCACTTGCATTGCTACCTATTGCGATAACCAGACTATCCCACGAATCTGGTAGAGAACACAACAAACTGATGCACTTATCTTCATCTGAAATTTTAATATCAACAGATGCTAACTGACTTACCATAGTATTAAATGCATTTAGATGCTCTGTCACTGAGTATACATCTTTCATCCTAAGGTTATACAGCTTTTTCCGCAGGAACAGTTTATTCACCAGAGACTTAGATTGGTACAAAGTCCCTAACTTGTCCCACAAAGCCTTTGTTGTAGCCTCCCCTGATACATTCAGAAATACTGAATCTGAGACACACAATCGTATTGTGCTCTTTACCTTTCGATCCAACTTCTTCCATTCTTCATCAGACACTCCCGATGGTTTAGTTCACAGATCTACCGCGATCCACTGATCTTTATCCACCAACAGATCTTCCATCTTTAGTTTCCACAACTCAAAACTCTGACCATTAAATTTCTCGATCTCTATCTTTCCACTGCTCACTATCTTCTTTCACCACTAGAATCAATCTCGCAGATCTCCCACTGAACAGGGTCTACCACAGGCCCAAGCGAAACCCCTCAGCAACAAAGGCGTCCCCTTGAAGCCAAATCTGCTCTGATACCAAATGTAGGTTTTAACCCCATACAGAAATTACCTGCATACGAATTCTAAAACACAGAAAATAAATAATGCGAGAGCGAACACATACACATAGAGATTTTCTCCTGGATCCCAAAACCAAGACTACCAGCTTGATTTTTCATTATGTTCCTTTCAATGTTATAATACATATTTATGCATGTCGAAGCATCCAATACCATGGACCAAAAACCATCGCGTCCAATACCATGGACCGAAAGCCATCGCATCTTAAAAACATGTGCGAAAATCATGCACAAAACCATACGTGGGTCCGCCCAACCTAACATAGGGTCCAAAACCAAAATTTTCCGGGGCGTTGCCCCGAACCCCAGAAAGTGGAGTTATGGGTGCTCCTTAAACCCCTTGTTTACTACGTGGAAAGAATATAACACAACCCAACATTTTATACATGAGACTTTTGGATAATTTAATTTTTTGAATTTTCATGATGTCTTTAGCTAGAAAATCTTCACTTGTATGTTATGTTGGATGACTTTGGGTGCCATCTGAATTGTACAAATGTGTGTATGATTTTCCAGTGTTAACAATGACTTCCCCCAAGCCCTGTGATGTTCGATATCTAGATTATCTACATTTGTACGTTGGATAAAATCAAAGGAGATTCATATGCCTAGCATTCCACACTGTCATCAAGAGATAGTTGAGATTATTTGTATGTTTGAGAAGGAAATACCGACAAATTTAATGGACTTGTAGGTTCATCTTCTAATTCACCTAATAGATGTTGAATTAGTTGGGGTCGTTTATTTTCGTTGGATGTTCTTCCTAGAGATGTACATGAAGAAATTTAAAGGTTTTGTTTGACAAAGGGAAAAACCTGAGGGTTCTATGGCAAGGGGGTATATATCATATGAGTATTTATATTATGCCAGTGAGTACATCAGGCATATCGACAACACACTAAGTGTGGCAATTTGGGATGATGAAAGGGATGAAATCAAAAGAGAAGGGGAGCTTCTCAAAACAAATGGAAAGAGGCACATGATAAAGAGTAAGTGCAGGCTTATCATTTGTCAAATTACTACATAATAACTATTCACAATGAATTTCATATTAATGCATATTTTGATCTCATACATTGGTTTGATTTCATATTAATGATATATATGTCGGTTTGATTTCATTATCGAATTCAGAAATTGAAACCATCAACAAATTCATTCTTTACAATATGGAAGTGACACAACCATGGGTTTCATTGTACGAAGAGAAGAGGAGGAAATGGGATAGTGAGAGGAAATAATTCAAATGGTTGAATGGTAGAAGTGTGCCTTATCCTAATTATTTAAAAGAAAATATGTCAATGAGATGCCCTAACAATTTGGTTGTTGATCAAGTCAGAGAGAAATACAGTTCATATGGCTTTTACTTGTGTGCTAAAGAGGATGTGCTAAACGTAGGGATTGGGTGCAACAACTCAGTAATTATAATATCTTTTTGTATAGTTTTAACTACATATTTCACCTTTTAATTGTAATGTCTATATATATTTTATATTTTTAATTATGTTCGAGTTATTATACACATGACACTGTGATTTTTTCACCTTTTTTATAGGTGCATTTATTCCCATCTATGTTGGCATATGGACATCATTTTCGCACATAGGATGTCGATGATGGATGCATGACACAAGACTATGGAGTGTAAGTCGCGTTCGACCAATCTAGTCATGCTAGCCACCGCGATCAAAACCTAATGCAGGGGACATTAGGCTATGCTGGAAAAATACAAGAGATCATTCAAGTGGACTTCTCTTCATTCTAATGTGTTATTTTTAGGTGCAAGTGGTGGGATACCCTTGATCCAAATAATGTAAAGGAATATCGCGATAGTGGGTTGATATCCATCAATGCTAGAAATATGTGGCATGAAGCTAGGGAGCCTTATGTTTTTCCAAAACACTACAACCAAGTGTTTTTTTACCTAGATGTGTTAGATAGAGATTGGTGGTTTGTATTAAGACACAAATCTAGATCAAAACATGTTTTGGAGAACAATAGTGTTATCATGCCAAGAGTTGAGGAAGATAATTAAGGCAATGACAATGGAGAGTGATATGTACTTGTGTTATTTCATTAATTATATTATTGTTGTACGTTTTTGTTTTCATTATTTCACTAAGTATTTCAATTGTTGTTTCTCCCTTTGTTGACGTATCTACTACATGACTGACATATTTTTTTATTTTTATTTTTGTAAGCTTGGTAGGACTACATCTTCATCATGTCCAACATATCACTCCAATTGGGGTGGGGAATTGAATAGGTAAATTCATATCAAGGAGCGCCTTAACAAAGCACCCTCTCACCATCTATCCAAGACCCCATGGACTACATGATTGGCATATAAAATACATCAGCCTCATACAAAAAACACAAAAAATATATTAAAAAAAGAAGTATTTATTAATATGGAGACATAACTTTTAATTAAGAAAAAAAAACATTCTCGGTGTGCCAAATACACAGCCATGCATCGGCTTCGATGATCTGTAAAACATAACCACACTATAGATGTTGCGTACATGCCTGTGACGCACCGTTGTTGGTCACATATTTAAATTTTCGTAGCGGTGTGTCACATGTATGCACCAGTGCATACACATAACATTTTATCACCGAGACAGAACGTTAACGTTATCGAACATGCTGAGATATCACTATATTTTTAAATATTATTTAGGCGATGCATTGGGTAAATATGATAGCATCGATGCGAGCAGAACATACCAAGCACACCGCATTTGTGATGGTGATTAAGAGACATTTGTTTGAGTTTCAAATAGATTTGGTGATGCATTTTTGTTTCCTGTTTAGATTATATAAAATAAATATCTATTTTTTATGTATTTGTAACTAAATTATTTAAAGTAGACATGTCTTTATCATTGTGAACATGATGTAATACTATCTCAGAGAAATGTGAAAAGCATGAATTTTAGTGAATATCCAATGATAATTTAATTTGTATTATTTAACTCATATTTATTATTAAAAAAAGTTAAATTTAAACCAATACAATAGCAAATAAAGAACCAAAATAGCATCAAAATGTTATATCTTTATTACTAGAAAAAAAGTTCACTTGTCTCTTTAAGGGAGAACTTCCAATAGAGAAAATCCCCAACTACAAGTAACTTGATCACAAGCCTTATTTTACATTTCTTTATCCTCATCTTTAGAGAGAGAATTTTTTTATTTAAATTGGTAAGAGTTGTTATAAAGATTAAATTTAAATTGCTTGAAAATCTCATAACTTTAGTAATAAAATAAATTTTATAAAATTAGAATTTTTTAAGTTGTATTAAATCTAAATTAATTGTGTCGAGAGGCGCTCTACAACTCAGTATGGGAGATATTTTGCCACATAACGTTACATTTAAAAAATAGTAAAATAATGATTGAAATTATCAAATTAAAAATAGTAATAAGAAAAGAAATTAATGTCGGCCATAATTACAATACTTTAATTTTCACCTTAATATTATACAAATTTATATAGAGATATAATGTAACCCAAAGGAAAAAAAATAATAATAATAATAATAATTTAGTTTTTATTATGAGGAATAAATATAATGAGTAAAAAATATATAATTTATTTTTTACTACAAGGAAAAAATGTAATTTTTTCACATGACAAGAAATAGTATTATTGATATTACATTATGTGTAATTCATTCTATGTTCCATTTACATGTGATATTTAAAACAAAAATGCATTTATAACAAAAAATATTTTACTAACAATAATAAGTAAAATATTTCAATGTCTATATTAAATAACATAATTTTATAGCTATTTTATATAGAGAAAAATAAAGTAATTTAAATTGAATATTTTCTTATATTTTCACTTTAGTGAGAAAGATTGAGAGAATTCTTATTCCACTAATAATTGCTTTCTAATCCAATGTATGAGGGATATTTGTAAAATTTTCAATGTTTAATATGGATTTGATATGTAATAGTTTAGAAAATATTAATGATAAAAATAATTAAATATATACATACACGGAAAAAATATGAGGGGGGCATATTTAACATTTTAATACAGAGAACGTGAATTATAAATAAAATATTTCAATGTCAATTACATATATATTAATATACCAACTGCCTAGATCCACCAAGCGCCTAGAGGGATCAAATATCTTTTCACTCAAAAAGATGTTTGCATCTCATGAGATTTGATCCTCTCAGCGCTTGGTAGATCTAGAGTTAAGATGGATCTAGGCTATAGGTTGTAAAAATATTTTGACTTAAGTCTTTTAAATTTAACAATATATTGAATTTTATAAACCAATATTGAATTAATTAATTTTATTTTTGAATAATTTATTATTAAAAATATTTTATGTTAAAAATTGAATGAGTTACACATTTTCATCTTTTTAAGAACTAACTAAATTATTTTACCTTTAATTATTTTATCGTTTTGAGTATTGAAATATTTTACTAATTAAGTTAGATTGAATATCAATGAACTATCTAAGCAATAAAAAAATATTTATCGTAATTTTACAATCATAATTTCAACCATACTAAACTTTGTAATTTATAAAAATATCTTTGCAATTTTTAAAGTAAGTCGTTTTACATGCAATTTCATATATAAAAGTTTGATATAAAGTCACCAATACATATTTTATAATAAACATTATTTCATAAAAATAAACATCATGATGATAATCATCTAACAGATATAAACATCATCTAAGATATACATTCAAATTCACTACCATCATCTAATTATATACACTTTTAGTAGCACATATAAACATCATTAGCTAGCACACAAATCTAATAATCTAATAGGGCATCATCATTGTGATCATATCTAAAAAAACACAAATATTGTAATCTAACATCATCACCACACACATCCTCAAATTAATATAAATCTCATGTCAAATATCTGATACAAAAAATGTAGTAGTGCCAACAGCCTAGTCTACAAGAGAAGCCGGTGGATGGTCAACTACTGCATGATCAAGTACGTATGTCAAACTCACTTGAGGTGGAGGAATAAGAGGTGGTTGGTTTGCAGTAGAAGGTGGTTGGTCTGCAGGAGGTGTTTGGTATGATTTGTTAGGAGAAACATATGACACATACTCTAACTTTGGCATCTCATCATCAGGTGACTAATGCGTAGGCGTACTACAAGAAAGATCACCAACACCCTAACGACCATGATCCAGTGGGGTGGCACCACCAGAATCATCATCATCACCATCCTCATGATCATCATCATCACCCTCATCGTCATCGTGACCACCTTCATCTGATAGATGAGTTGCTGCATGATGCCCTGCAGCCTTAATTGTTTCAAGTAAAGTACTAGCTTCGATGACATGCTACATAAGAGGCATCAAATCCCATATAAAATCCCTGTAGAGATCCACGAACATTAGATCTATGTTGATATCTCGATGCCTCACAAGGCGAACTCCTGTCGAACCAAAACTCTTGCTAATCTATCACAGTAGTCTATCTGAAATCGCATAGAAATCCTCCATCTCTGAATGTCCATGCCCCTCTAAGGATGTGCCTCGCCCATCTCCTCATCTCCTCCATCTGACAGTGGGGGAGGAGGCATGTCCCCATCATATGAGTGTTATCGGGAAAACTAGTGTCTATTCAGAGCTTCTAGTCCCACTAAGACAGGTAGCTATCTTAGAAACAAACAAAATAAAGTCACTTGTGTTTTCCTTTATGAGAGATAGATGAGAAAGAAGCAGAGAGTACCAACCTCATTATTTCGCTTGGCTCCTTGCTTGTTTCCTTTCCCCTTTGACAAAATTTCGCCACTCCTTCCTTACTTGTCCCACTTCAAAGAGCACCTATAGAGTCAAAGTAGCATAATACCATCAAAGCATAGAGATCTATAACCATAAACAATATAGGATCAGATGTATATTAACCATACAGATGCATATATCAATACAAGGTTCAGAGATATACAAGAATATGGAAACTCAAATAGCTTTATTGATAGAAGTAGTAGAAGAGAGGATTACAACCCATTGGTCTGACCCAGTGCCATCCTCCCAGCATGAAAGCCCTCTTCACCTTATAAAAAGGAAGATCACCCAACAATGTCTTCAAAGAGAAACCAACAGCACTTCCTTGCAAATTACAAAATTCTAGCCCTTGGATCTCTGGGATGAGGGATCCATATATAGATGTTTGCAAAGGGATGAGCCAGCTTCTGGGATTTTGATTAGTGTCATCTCTCTTATAGTTCTTGGTTCCACTTGGAGATTTCATGATCTCTTACTCATCCCTGGGCGAATTCAGAGAGGCAAGTGTCAAATGAGTAGCTTCTAGAAGATTCTCAGGGTCTCCACCTAGCAAACTGCTTCTGCCATTTGTCTGCTCTCGCTCATCGCACCCTACAGAAGGGTTGTCTAGTATGCATCGCACTTTTTGCATGTGGCAAGTGAGATGCATCACACCCTTAGCACCGGCCAGTCTGTATGGTCCTGTTTTGACCAGTTCTAAGTAATTTTTCAGGGAGAACTTCTGGGAGATGATGTAATCAGCTGACCTTGCTCCTTTAGGGTATGAAACAACACTTTTAGGGACTTAGAATCCCTTGGTTTATGGACATATGTGATTGGGGTTGCAGTGCCCAAATATGTCCATAACAATGAGCCAATACCTACAAAATATATAGTACACAGAAATAATTAGACAATTTCATTAAACAAATTAATAAAACAAGTTAAATAACGTGCTAGAATAAATTTTGTTCTAATTCATCAAAACAAGAAAATGAAACTAGATTAATTTAAAGAAAACACTAATATTACCTCTATCATCTAGAGGCTCATCTTTTGTCAATAAGATGTTGGGACACCCTCTCCAATCAATCCTTGCGTATGGATATGCCAACACGCCAAACACATGGTCATTCACACTGGCCAAGAGCGCCAATGCCTCGTCTAAAATCCTAGCCGGAAACTCCAGCATGCCCCTCTTGGCCATCATCCACACCAACATGTGTGTCTATGCCTCAATGATCATCCTAGGAGAATGAAAATCAAATGTAGGCCTCATCTCTAAAAACCTCTCAAAAAATAAACAAAAAAACTCAGAAGCAAAAAGGAAGGTCTCCCTCCCCTGTCTCGACAATGCATGATATCTATCTAAAGTCATGCAAAACTACCTCAAAAAAAGGGCAAACCATCTGATGCAACATGGCACTTGAATTAAAGAATAAAAATAATATAAAAGAGGGAAAATAATGCACTTCCCATCACCACAAGAATGTGCAATGGTTCTAACTAATAATGAGATGCACCTAGCCTCCTCTGTAGCAAAAGAATAAATTTGTAGTTGTCCACCATGGACCTAAAAATCTGATGGACAGACTGCATGAGGCTTGGCATGTCTCTGAGTGTATGTAATTTGACTCTTATTTTCAAAACTATGGGGGACATAAGGGAAATTGGTAAAATCCTCCCCTCTCTTGGATAATCCAGTGATAAAGTATGTGTCCTCCTTAGTGGCCCCATACCAAAACCCATAACCAAAATGGAAACCGTGATTCTAGACATTCCACTGGGGGTTCAAATGCACCAATAAGACTGAGTGCACCTTCAGGGATGTACCCTCCTCGTAGTGATTGAGGAGGCCTGCATTCCTCAAGAGCACCTGGGTCACTATAGTAATAGGTAAAGGGTATAAATCCCTCTCCCTCTCTCTAGCCTACCATGGATGGGACATATTGTATGAGTTTACCTATTGCTCCTACTCCTGCTATTGCTCCCTTTGCTGACGTCTATGCTCCATGATTGACATATAAAAAGATAAAATACAAATTTTTTTATTAAATGAAATATGTATTTATAACTACGGAAACATAACTTTCAATGAAAAAAAAAAATACCAATGCGCTCAAAACACAGTCATGCATCGAATCTGGTGTGCTTTCAACTATAATCGCACCGATAACAGTGCACACATAACTATGACGCACCGCGGGTATTTCAAAAATTTTAATTTTCATAGCGGTGTGGCATACTTGTGCGCCGATGTGCACGTATAACCTTTTGGCACTGATACGGGACGTTCAGGTTATCAAACACACCGAGCTATAGGAATATTTTTAAATATTTATTTATGGTGCGTTTGGTAAATATAAACACATCGGGAATGACACACTGACGTACAATCTGTCACATCTTTCTTGGTGCATTTATATTTACAAAACACACCTCCACAAAGGAGGTGTGTTATGTTCATGCACCGAAACGCGGTGCACCCTGTAAATTTACAAGGCGCAACACTCCTGGTGCGAGCTCAACATATTGAGCACATTATGCGTAAAAAAAAAAAAAAATCCGAAGAAATGAGAAATTCAACATAATTTGCAATTATAATCCACTAAAAACCTTTAATTAGAAAGAAACATAGAATTACTAGACATTTAGTCATCGGGGAGGAATTGTGGACACGTAGTGGAGAAAAATAAATTTTCACACCATTTGAGAAAATTGGAAACTCAAATAGTGAGCACAAAACTGAAAGGTGGTGAGCAAGAGAAGCACCGACATCAAGGCACTTACATGTGGAAAGAGTGGAAACGATGCTTCAGATCTCTGCCACACTATAGATGGTAAAAAAGAAAATTGCGGTCGAGAGGGATTTTTTTATTTAACCATACTCAGGTGTGTTTCGCGAAGCACACTAGGGCAGGATATATCCAAAAGAACCGTTTGTTTTTTTAATTTAAAATTATCACAGTGCTTTATCGAGATGCCCCACGGCTTTACGTTACTGGTAATACATCGGTGTTGTGGTTTTACAATAGCACTGGTCTTTTTTATAAATTAAAAACCTTATATTAATACATTTTATAAGATGCCTCGGGGCGTTGTTATGCATTTACTGCACTGGGACGTCACTGTTGAATAGCACCAGGACGTTTTACTATATGAAGGATTATGGTACATGTTAATATTCAAGCATCAGTGTGTTTCAGTATTTAACACACCGTGGCTTTTATTTTCCAAAAAAAAAATCCACGGTGCACCATGTTATATTCAGCTATGGTGCACGTATGGATGGTAAAGCACTATGCACTTGAATAATTTAGATGCACCATCAAAGAAACATCCGCCCGCCCACCTTCACAAGTGAACTCTTCTACAAATGGATTTTTGGGTTATTTTTATAGGGTCCTCCGCAAAAACCTCTACTAGAAGGTATTTTCCTTGTAGTGAGTACACAAATTTACCCAGTGATGGAACTGACATAGTTCTAGGCACATCACTATGCACCAATTGTAATATTCCCTCTGACCTCATAGAACCAAAGGGGAATCTTACTTGAGATTGTGTCTGACATAAATAATGTTCACAAAAATTAGAATCTAGAGAAGAATTAGACATACCTTCTACCATACCATTATTGTGTAGTACTTGAAGGCCCTTCTCTTTGATAGGTCCCAATATTTGATTCCACAACATAGTATTTTCTCCAAAAGTTACAAGAGTTTTTCCTTCCTCTACTCCACTCTCAAGAACAATGGAATTGTTGCACCCATCACTAATAGTTCTTCCCAATAGCATATATAGAGTTCCAATTTGAACTCCCCTCAACAATATTATTTCTCCTTGAAGCATCCTTCAAGAATCATTTTGAAACATTGTTTTTACACCTACATCACTCATCTTGCCTACATAAATCAAATTTTTGACTAATCCTAGGATGTGTAGAACACCGAGGAGTGTTCTAATTCTTCCACCCATGAGATTTAACTCAACTTTTCCTCATCTTATGACTATGGTTGTGGAGCCATCTCCTATGAAAACATCACCACCATTGAATCTTTTACACCCGGAAAATGAAAAGTCATATGAAAGGATGTGTTAGGTTCCTATACCAATAGGAGTCATAATTTTTGAATGGTTGAGGTTAAACTTGTAATATGTACATACCTTTTCTTTCTGCAAATTTTTTCCATATTCAAAAACTAAAAAATGTAAATAAGGTATGTCCTAAAAGAAAAATCAAAGGACAAAAAGAATAAAAAAGGTGAAAAAAAGATGAAAAGTATGAACCCCAAGAAAGAAAATACCATGAAAGTGTGCAAGTCAAAATGCCACTACTATTTAATTTTTGTACAAAATAAATGATTGTGTGTAGTTTGTAACCTATGCCACAATCTATGATAGTCAAAATGTTTAAATTTGGCTATTTCATGTTTTCAATTTCATGCTTATAGTTAGAAAATAAAAATCTGATCAAACAGTGTAATCTTGGAAGATAAGTAGATAGGTAGAGTCAATAAAGGAGCTCAACTGTTTAATCTGAGCCCTTGGATGTAATAAGGTTAGACTTACTTAGATTACTATTGTAAAAGAAAATAAAAATGTTTTGATAAGGGTTTTCCAGCTTAAAGTGCACCCTAATAAAGAGAAGTAAAAATGGTAGGATGAATAGATGGGTAAGTAGTAGAAAGGTTGCAGAATTGTGATGATTTTTAGACAAAAGCATATTTATCACCCTCATCATGAAAATTCCAAGTATTAATGAGCAATTGGACATGCATCAAGTCCACAAAGTCAATTGATTAATTTCCCTCACTCATTACACCTTTCACTTAACTAATTTCCAATGAAAAGTCTTAAGTACCCAAAATCTTAAGTCAAAGGGGCTCAGAGAATTTCTCTAACTTCTGGAGGGACCGAACCCTCGGCCCAATGACTTATAGGTCCTAAGTACTAAAATTCCCCCCACAAACATTACCCCCTTCACTCTCCCTCATTTTCCCAAACAAATCCCTTTTCCTAAGATAAAACACCATTTTTCCTAAGGAAAAGCCATTACCCCCAAGTAAACCCCTTTTCCAAAAAACCCACAAAAATAACACTTAGCCTAAGTTATAATGTGTTTATGAAAATCAAATGAATTATAAATATACATTATACTTAGCGCTAAATCCATTTTTCACAATGTTCATATTAACTTTTAATTTTATTTATATATTAATTCCCGAAAAATAACCCTTTTCCCCTATGTATTTAATAAATCCCTTTAATATTAATACTCCATTCCTGAATTTTGAAATATAAACTTTATAAATATCCAAACCCGACAAATGAATTAATTAATCAATCAGTGATTAATTAAAAGTCAAATCCTCTGCCAAAAAAATCACATCTAATGCATTAATCTCACCCTAATCCCATATTAAATCCAAAACCACCAAGTTAATTGCCCGCCAGGCCCCCCCACTACCATCCGTGCATTTTCATTGATTGATCGCCACCCGATCTTCCCCCTTCAAATCCAACGATCCACATTGATTTCACACAGGCCCGAAACCTGAACTTTACCTGCCTGAAATGGGTTGTTTTCCCTTGGGTCCCCGATGCGATGTGGCGCCCGATGAGTGGAATCGAGCAGCCTCCCCCCAAAACCACCTAGCACTCATAAAGCGGTGCAAAAAAACCCGCTTTCTGTTGCCCGCTAAACACCAAACTATCACATCACCCCGTTAACTACCAAAAGTACTACTATTCCCCAAACACCAGCCAAATGTTGACTTTGTTAATAAAGCCAAAAACCTCATAATATTTGTTTTATCGTGAAACTAAAATTCTAGACCTTCATGCATGCAACTGCACGACCTCCAACCACCAACCTACATCCAGTTGCCGACCTAAAGAAGCCATTGAACTCACAGTCCACCCTCCAGTTCACACAGACTTTCTGCAACTGTGCACAGTCGCCCATCAACCTGTTCAATGTCAATATTCCCAAAATTCCGGGTATTTTATCCAAATTCAATGGAAACCTTGTCTCATTTTTGAACCAGTTACTTGCATTGCTTGGAATTAATAAGAAATTAAGTGAAAGAACTACACAACGACCGAAGACTACTTTGTATTGGAACCCAATTGCCCTAATTGACTGAAAAACCCTTTTTCTCCATTCTTAAATCCACAAGAACTAAGAATGGCAACCCCAATTGCTATGGATGTTAGGATAATTTCCACTCCTCAAATGGACTTGGATCACCTTCCCATTGTTGATAAAAACTTCCAAATCAAGGACACCTCTGTCCTTGAATCCCCTATCAAATTGTACTGCTGATATAGGGACCAATACCTAAACCAAGCCGATAAAATAGGTCTTTGGGAGTCTAATTTTCCCAAGTATCAATTCCCTGAGGTGCACATCTTTCCAGAGATTGTCCATTATTGCCATGCAAACTATATTCCCAATCAAAGAGTAGTGATTTCCCCTGACCACACCATACTTTTCACCATCACTACTGAGTCAATCAATGAAATGCTGCAATTACAACCAGCGCAGAACTTAACCCCTATTTCAATTGGAGACCTACTAGACAAATTTCCCAAGCTTACAACTACCAAGATCGTTGAAATTCTTCAAACCCTCATCAGGGAGGAAAAGCATGTCCCAATACAACCTCCTCCATATGTGTCTACCATATTTTCCCCATTTGGTCAGGATATAGTAGCAATGATCTCTTGTGTTTTAGGCTATACCACCAGTGAATACATAGATGAAATCATTTTAGCCTTCATGTCCATTTTTACTCCAAGACAGCCCCCTGTTGTCATGTATGATTATGCCAAATACATAGTAGATAAGATGCATGAACAATTTTTGAGAATGAGTAATGAAAGAGTGTTTAAGTATTCTTCAGTTTTGTACCACCTTTTCTTATACTATCAAGCTGACAAGTTCCCATTCACTCTCCAAAAGCTTGACATTAAAGGTCATCCTAGGTCAGTAATTTTTTGGACTCCTTTTATACATAAACATGATTCCCCATATCCATACACAGATTTCATTGATCTTTTTGTACATCCAGTAGTGACCATGCTGCTAGGAAGTCCTCCTCCAAGAATCAGTTCAGACATCAGGAGGATCCTATAGTTGTCAAGACAACACAAAGTGGGAGATTGGTACTTGTACCAAAATCACACAGAAATTAGGATCTATGGTTGTGAGTTGGCTCCATATAAACTGCCCAAATACCTCCCAATGAGGTTATTTGCTCTGGAGTAATACAGGTAGATAATCAACTCAGATGAGGCACATTTTGTTAAAGCCAAAAAGAAGGCCCAGCTCAGAATCAAAGATCAACTAGGCCCCTTTGCATGCAATAGCAGAGAAGCTAGAAGAGAAGCAGAAGAAATCCTTCAGAGACTCAAACTAAAACAAAGCTTAATGTGGAGATATGACCCCCGTGACTTCATCTACAACAAAAGACAGAAAAATAAGATGACTCCCTACATTCACCACCGAATCCCTGAAATACAGAAATATGCAAATCAGTTGGAATGGGTGGAGAATACTCTAGTGGACAGAGATATCATTGAAGTTGCTATTGAAAATGCACTAATTGATCTAGAGAAAAGGCTTGATGAAGGTTCTTTCCTGCAGGTGCCAGGAGAATCTCAAGCACAAGGAGAATATCAAGCACAAGGAGAATCACAGGCACACAGTGAACAACATACATAAGAAGATTCCCAGGTGCAAGAAAAGTCAGAACAACTAGACTTATCAGAAGAACTGACTCAAACAGGTACACAACATTCGAATATGAGTACTCCCCCTAACTTTCAAACTCCTCAAAATGAGGAGAAGAACCTCAAAAGAAATAGGGAGGAGGCCACTACATCAGGGAGAGCAACCATACAAACATATGTAGAAACCAGCCTAGTCAAAAGGCAGAGGTTAAATCCTGTTTCGAAGCAAGAATTCACAGAAGAAACAGTGGGGACCACCAGCATAGAGAAAGAAAGAAGCAAGCCTGCCACTCCTTCTGGGGGCACACCAGAACCTTCCACATCTCATACTCAGATGTTGGAAAGGAAACAGAGTGTTGAAGTGTCCTCATTTAGGATGCCAACAGACAAAGATCAAGATATCAGAGAAAGGGAAAAGGACATCAAAGCTAGGATTGAGAGGCTAAAGGCCCAAACTTATGCACAGTACCTCAAGATGGCACCTACCAACCAAACAAGGTTGATGTCAGCCTATGATGTGAAAGAAGGCAAGATGCAAATGACAATCATGAAGCCTACCACACAACAACCAAGATCAGTAGCTGACTTCTAGAATATAGATTTTGAAGTGTTGGAAAAGGACATACATCCTATTGACCAGATTGAGTTGCAAAAACAGATAGGGGAGATGATTTACTCCAACTTGAAAACGAAATCCATCACAGCCCACCAATTACAGAACTCCCTGAATAATATATTAGCTCAGTTCCAATTGGAGAAGGCCTCTTCACAAGAAAAAGACACCAGAATCAAGTCCTTAGAAGACTTAATCATTAAGTTGGGACATGATCCCAAAGATGTAAAGGCCACTGAAAATTTGATAAAGAAGGGGAATGATTACATAGCTGCTTTGAAGAAGCAACTCAAAATTCCACCATTGCATCATCCACAAACAACAGAAGTCCTAGAAATACAAAAAGGACAAGAAGAGCTTATGGACTTGGTCCTAAAGCTAAATGACCAATTGAAAGAAATAGAGAAAGAATTGGACACATTGATTCAGTCCAAACAGAGTGAATTAGCCACTACCTCCACAGTGGCCATTCTCACAGTAACAACTACAGTCCCTTCAACATTGGCAGCCTCTTTAGCACCAACAGCTCCATCTGCTATAGCACTGCCAGTCATAACTAAGTCTACAATTGCAGGTACCTCAACAGAAAAGACATCAGAGTTAGTGAAAGCCATGGAGGAAATGTCCATCCAGTCAACAGAGCTTAAGAGGCTTAAGGAGAAAGTGGCAAGCCTAGAAACTGACTACAAGGTTGCCCAAATACAACAGGAAGAAGAAGCACAGAAAGCCCTAAGGATGGGTGAGAAGATCAAGGTCCTTGAAAAAAATTTAACTTTGCAAAAGCCACTAAGACAGACTAACGAGATGCTCTAGGCCAATATCATTGAATCTATCAATGATATTTGGCCATCAATTCAAGTAATATTTGAGCAAACATAATTGGTGAAAGTGGCCACCAAGCAATTCAAAAGATAAAGGAAGACTTAGGAGACCAGCCTAAGGATGCTAATCGACTCATCCATTTCTTGAACAACAAGAACATGCATGAACTAAATGAGCTTGGTGTGGAGAACAGAACTGAAGCCATCATTGAAATCAAAAAGGTTATTTATAAAAGAAACCTTATGCTTAAACTGGAGGAGAAATGCCATAACATGCAAGTTGGCATTGACAGATTCATGACAAAATTTCAAATTTTGAGGGAGAAAGGCCTTCCAAGTCCCATGGTCATCCATGACAAACTTATGACCCAATTGGACTATGTTGACAGATTAAAGAAATTATCTAAGGAACAGGCAAACACTTCAGGAGTCAAAGCATTGCCAACGGGGAAAGTATTATATGATACTTTAGAAAATCTATTCTTCCTAGAGCATGAGGTGAAACATCTATTTGTTACCAAACCAAAATTTGCCAAATACACTGAGGCAGATGAGCTATATATAAGGATGCTCAAGGTAAAGTTACCTGAAGATGAATGGTGGGAAAAGATGACAAATTTACTATAAGTTACCACAGTAAATCTGAAGGCAAGTGAAAGGACAAATAAACAGGGTCAAAGAGTAATAGGTTAAAGAGTATCAGTTAAAAACCAAAGACAAAGATGATTCCAGCGTACACATATCAGCCATCCTAAAAGGGATCAAGTTCAACTGCAACAAACAGCACTACCACAATAAGAGGGACAGTATGATGCAATTTTCCATCTATCTCTATCTTCATGCTTGAAGATATTTTTATTTCCTAGATAAATTCTCAAACTGTTATGAGATATTTTGTAATATTTTTGTATAAATACTTCACATTTCGAAGTATTTAGGGTGGATTCAAAGACATTTCTGTAGACATTTTCTGATCAAGTTAAAGTTCTATTGTATCAAGACCGGATTGACTTGCTGGATCAAGAAATAAAGTAAAGACATTTCACAGGATTCTTGTGTAAAGGGAAAATCAGGTAAGTATTCTCTCATGTGTATTATTGTTTTTCCTTATGTTTATTAATAACCATATGTGTTTCTATGAAATATGAATGGAAAACTAGGAATGATATTTCAGAACTTGCTTTAGTGCACTCTGTCTTGACTATTTACCTTCTTAATGTTTTCTGCTAAACTATCTTAGTTAGGGAATTCTTAAATGCTTCCTTACTTCCGTAGTTTCTCCTTGTGGCCTATGTAGAAAAGAATTCTTAATTTCTCTATGTTGATGATCACCTTCTATTCTTCATTCTGATCCTTGTCTAAGGATTATTCATTGCCCTTTTACCCTGGTTAGAATCATTCCATCCATTAGCCCTTTGAAGATTTGGCTTTCGCTTTGCTAGCCTGCCCTGTGAACACTCCCTTTAGTGATCTGGTCCAGTTAAGCCATCCTTTGATTGACTCCATATCCCAATGGCTTGAAGGCCTTGTTCCATCCATTTGTTCCTAGAATTCCACCACCCAACCAAATTCAAAACCTTACGAACACTAAGAACTAGCCTAAAATCCCAAACAAAACAAAGTTAAATTATAAAGGGAGAGCCCTCTATGGACTTAGATTGGCTAGAACCAGAGTCTAAAAGATTAGGTTTGTGGTTACCTTGGATTATTCCTTCTTTTGATAACTTCTAGGGAAGACTTCTGAGTAATAACATAGTGGCGACCATACTAGGGACTCAAATCCTCAGTCTTAATAAACCTTTGAGAAATTTCAAATCTTTATTTCAAGCCTCTTGAAGGATTTATTAGAAGTTGTTTATAAAAATCTCATAAAAAGAAAGTAACTAGAAAAGTTTGAAACTCTAGCTTCAAGGAGAACTCACTATACTAGGGCCAATCCTAATCCAAAACCTCCCCAAGTATTTGATAATCCTAATCTGATTTCAATTATATCCAAAAGACAAGAAAGTTCAATCAGTCCTACGCCTTCAAGTGAAGCAAATTCCTACTCGGATGAGTGGTTTTTTTTAGAAGACCTCCCCTTTGACGATTCTTTTGACCTTTCCCTATTTAGAACCAGGTCTGAGAGTGCACTTGATGACATAGTTCTAGATCCAGAATTTACAGCAGAACTTGAAGTCCAAAGGGCAAACTTGTCAATTGATCAATACATTGTAAATTCCCCTCAGTCATCCCTTACTACTGTTAATATCCCTGAGATTTCTCAATCAGTTTCAACTTCCTTTAGTTCACCATTATTCCCTTCCGTCTCTGAAGTTCATTCCTCACCTCCATTTATACCTTCACTTCCCCACCAACCTACCATTACACATCAGTCACCCGTTACTCCAAGTTCTCCATTACCCACTGTATCATCTTCTAGTACCCAAACTCCACTTCTTAGTCCTGCCCAACTTAGAGCCATGGCAAATAGATATGCCCCTCTTGTGTTACCTGCTCCACTAGGTGCCATGCCACAAGACTACCAGAACAAAATTGTTCAATTTGATGGCATAGGACCCTATACAGCATAGTAGCACACAAGAAAGATGACAGATTATTTTGAATTACATGAAATTGATCTTGGAGATGTCCAAATGATACTTTTTGCTCAGACTCTAGCTGGTGATGTAAGAACATGGTTTATATCTTTACCGACTAATACTATAGATAGTTTAAAAGTATTTTACCGACAATTTTTAAATAGATGGGAAAAGAAAAAGAATCCTCTTCAGATCCTTTCAAAATATCAAAACATTAGGAGAGGACCAAATGAAACAGTCCAGGACTACTATACTAGATTTAACAATATATACAATGCAATACTAGTCAACCTTAGACCCCCACCAGGCTTAGCTCTGATAAAGTTTCCTAATGGGTTCAACACTGATATGGCATTCCAACTTAGAGAGAGAAACCCTCCAAATCTAGAATATATGCAGAGTGTAGCATTTAGTGTTGAAGCTAACTTGCTATCAAAAATAGCTAGGGTTCGGAACAAAATGAGAGCACCCTTGAAAGATGAAGCCTCACCCTTTGACCTTAAAATGGATGCCCTAGCCAAAGGAATGGAAAAACTGATGGATAGGATGGAGAACATTGAAATAAAGCCTCATTGGGATAATCAAAAGGCATCTCCAGTGAGAAATCCAAACTTTAGAAAGAATCAAATTCAAAACACTAGAAAAAATGGACCTGATCAGAATATTAGGCCACATTTTCAAGAAAACTATGCTGAAACTTCCCATTCAGAAGACCCTGAACAAGACACCCAAATTAATTTAATGGGATTAGATGAGGAGGAAACTATCTTTTTGACTCAAGATGATCAATAATTACACATTCTTCAGCAGTTGCAGACACAATCAGGAGAATCATTCGATTACAAGCAAGGGTATGATTCTGCTATCTTCGAAGTGCACAAATAGTACAATTTGAGGAGTAAGAAGAACACTGACACTCCTGACCAAAACAAGAAAGCAGTACCAAATCAACCTAAGAAAATTAAAGTAGTTCTAGTTACCAAAACTCTCGAAATCCTCTCTAGACCAAATCAAAATCCTTCTGGTCCCACCATTGTAGATATAACCAATGACCAACCCCCTGATAATCAACCATCCACCTCAATTCCCTCCAAGGAGACAGTGGAAGAAACTCCAAACATCACCTTAGAAAATCCACCAAAAAAGACTTCAAATACAGAAAAAGAAGAGCAATCTACTCCAAATCCTACTGTTAAAATTCCAAACACTCAAACAAAGAAATCCCCTTTACCTTTCAATTTGGGGGCAGAGGTGGCCAAATTGAAAATCTCGGTTCCCTTAATAGAGCTGATTAAACATGAAACTTACAAATCTCAAATAAGCAAATCTTTAAACTTTGTTGAGAATGAAGACTCTGTTAACTTATTTGATGATCAACCTGAGCTTATTTTCGATCCTGATGTTAATGGAAAACCACTGGAAGGAGGGATACCACCCTTTTACATTAGCCTGAACATTCACGATAAAATCCTACACAATGCTATGCTAGACTCTGGGGCTTCACACAATCTAATGCCTAAATCTATTATGGAGAAATTGAACTTAGATATCACTAGGCCTTACAAGGACCTGCTTTCATTTGATTCAAGTCAAGTACAGTACCTAGGGCTGATCAAAGACTTGTCTATTTCCCTAGTACAATACCTTGCTAAGACTATTCTTATGGACATAGTTGTTCCTGATAGACCACCTAAATTGATGAGCCCCAAAAAAGGGTAACTATATGGGCTCATTTTACGTCTTAATTTGACTTAATCCACCATTATCATTAGTCTATTGCATGTTTTTTATCATATTTATGCTAATAGAGTGAATTGGGTTAGTCATTATGCCAAAAAGTCTAATGTGTGCTTTATGCAGATTTTTGGTTAATTTTGAGACAAAATGAAAGGTTTAATGAGCACTTGGCAGCGAAATTCATGGAAGAACAGAGGAGAGTATTTGTAGGAGGGTATCTCCTTCATTTATGATCCCTTACCTCGAATTCTCCATCAAAAACTTGGAGCACAAAGCCAATGGGCAACCAAGCAAATCAAGTAGGATTGTTGTTATCTTCAGTTCCATGAAGCCAAGTTCCTTGATTTTAGGACTGTTGGAGGTCCCCATTTGTATAAATAAGAAGGCTTAGGGCTTCAGTTTTGTTAGTCATATTTTAGTTATATTTTAGCCATTTGATAGTCTATTTTCGCACTTTAATGCAGCCTTGTAATCAGCTCATTTTCGAGCTCTTTTTGCAGACAGTTTTGTGATGTAACTATTAATTTTTTATCAATGAAGATGAATCCAGCTTTGAACCAGCACTGATCTTTCTTAGGGGGTTGTAGCTCTTGGGTTGGGCCCAACCCAAGTGCCCAATACCTCCTTTGTGTACTTTTATGTGTTTTTATTGCATTCATAGAATAATTTTTGTTATATAGGTTAAATCTTGCTTTGTTACTTAGATTGTTTTTGATGATTAAGATAGTTGTTCTTGCTTCAGGTTGATTTGATAGTTTGATAATAGAAAAGATCCACAAAAAGGCTACCAATCAGGCCTTGATCTCCTTTCTCCCTCCCTCGAACCATGAATTAAGACCAAGGCACACTTGCTGCGACAAAAACATTGTTTTTGCCTTCCAATGCAATTGCTAGTGTTAGAGTTTGAGTTGGAAAAGTTGATATCAGTTGTGTTTCCATGCTTATATCTATTCTTGCTCATTTTCCATAGCTTTCTTGCATAACCTCTTGTTTATAAAGTTTTGTTCATCATTTTTCTGGTTTCTAGGTCAGAATAAGGTCAAATTAGATAAAACTCTGTTTTCTTAGTCTTTGCTTAGGTCAGTTTTGGAAAGAAGTGAACAGAACACCTGTAAGACACTCCAGCCTATCCTTCCTCCATCATACAACCTGATCCAGTCTCTCTCTCAATATTTCCTTCACTTATTCGCAATACTTTCCCAACTTGCCCTAATTTCTACATTTTTGTGAAACATTGCTTCCTTCACCTTTGAACAAATCTAACCATCGTCTCCACTCCTGAGCTTCATTTACTAGGTCTTAGACCCTTTAACATCGCTATCCATCCTTCATTTCCACTTTCCCACCGTTTTTCCACCTTCAACCCTCTAAAAACCACTTTCGGCCACTTCCTGTAGAACTTCCTGTCCTGTAGATTCCCTGCAGCCTCCTGTAGAAGTTCATGCGAGTGATTTTTCGAAGTTAGATCACGGTGGAAATCTCCACAAGGGTGCTAGGGACTCCTTAGGTCCTCTCCACACCTCCCCAACCTCCTGCAAACACCCACTCCATTTCCTTTCGCCAATAAACCTTTGCACAGTCACAAATAGTTAAAACACAAGCATAATAATTCTGCATAAAATTGCTCAAAAATACAAAAGGGTGATTTTTCTATATTCTCCTTCAGAAGTAGCTTAAACACATGCATTTTACCTTTTCAAGAGTCATTGGCATCCATTTCAGTAGTTTACATCTCTTTTCTTGCACAAGTAGGGTTAGTCAGTAAATCTAGGGTTTGCTAAGGTTTTCGTTTCCTTTCAGATTTCATCTTCTTTCTGCAAGTAGACTAGCCTCTTTCGAGTTAGCTTCCTTCCATCACAGTTAAAAGCTTCTTCTGAGAACTCATAGAAGTTGGCTTGAGCTCCTAGTGAACTTGTGCCAGCTGATCAAGTGACAACCTGCAGTAAGAGCTAGTACTTGTGCATATAGCACTGTCACTTCCAAGTTTGTTACAAACTACCGGGTTGATAAATGTAAAGTAGGGAGTCCCAGGGGTTGCAGCATCATTGCTGCAATACTAGAGCTCACCATCTTTTTAGCACCGTTACAAGGGAAGCGTCAAATTATTTCGTGATTACTGCTTTTCTTCTATTTTCTACTGCAACTTTCTGCTAAGTAGTTTATTTTAGCAAGAGTAGAGTAGTTGTTTCATTTCCATTCTACAATTTCACTTTAGCAAGCATAGATTAGATATTTCCTGCTTTCCTTTCAATTCTGCAATTTCAATTCTGCAAAAGTAGATTAGACATTTCCTGCTTTCATTTCAATTTCGCAATTTCATTTCAGCAAGCGTATATTAGCTATTTCCTGCTTTCCTTTCAATTCTGCAATTTCATTTCAGCAAAATAGATTAGTCCTTTCCTGCTTTCACTTCAATTCTGCAATTTTATTTCAGCAAAATAGATTAGTCATTTCCTGCTTTCATTTCAGTTCTGCAATTCCATTTCAGCAAGATTTATTTCAGTGAGTTGCAATTTGTTGTTCAATCAATTTCAGTTTTGCAGGTACAAGCAGAGAAAAAAAAAAAATCAATCAAAAAGATTTCATTTCATGCCTCGTAGGAGTAGAGATAATTCAGAAAAATGTTTGCAAAACACCCCCACCGCTTCACATAGCCAACCTTCTCTCTTCTTCGATGGCTGTGATTAAGAAGAACCCTTAGGTGGACAGCAAGACATATTTGAAGAACCTATAGGGGAGAAGAAGAAGAAAACATTCCTCTGGAGCAAATGGCTGAAAATAGAAATGTTGGGAGCAGTACTTTTTCTTCCAACTCATCCATTGAAGATGAAATTGGAAACATGTGGGAAGATTTCAAGAGTGATATGAGGCAAATGCTTTCCATGCATATCAAAAGATATTGAGAGGAAGTAGAGAGGGCTTTGGCCATATTTTGTCCCAGGTGCACTAGAAAGCATCCTAAGAACGAATGTCCATTGCACTCTGTAAAATTGTGTTTTGTCTGTGAAAAAGACCATCCTAAAAATCAGTGCCCTTCCTTGCCTGGATTTAAAGCTATGTACCAAGGGGCTGAAGGAGCCACTGAACCACTCTACTTCATGAACCAAAGGAGGCCACATGGACCCAGACCTTACGAGCAGGGAATGCAAGGGACATTTCAGACTTATTACAACCCCTATCAAGCCACTTCCATGCCTTCTTGGGATCCCCCTGCTCATCCTTCCTAGTCCACACCCCCTCCTTGGCCGTATCCATCTCAATATCATGCTCAATCAGCTACTCATCCATTTCACCCCTATGCTTAGCCACAGCATCAGTGGAATGCACCTCATCAGGGGTGTAGGCCCCAGTACAACTCTCCTCCCGCTCCTTTGCCTCCACCACCTAATCAACTGCAACCATCGCCTCCTGTTCCACCAAGGCAACCCCAAATGCCTGCTCAACCGAACCCAAACCCAAATAATAGGCAGGCTCAGCAAGTATATAGTGGGGAACCACCTGCCCAACCACAACACCATCCACATCCATCTCAAATATACACTCCCACTCAACTACCCATACCACCATTTCCAAACCCGCACATTGGAGTAGCTCAACCCAATTACAATGCTGAGGCACAACATTTCCAAACAAGTCCTCTTAAGCTCCATGATATTCACCATAGCTCAGGAAGAGTATTGCAAAACAGAGATTATATTGATATCATTGAAGGACCACATCCAACAGAAGAAGATGCAAAAGAGAAGATCAAAGAACCATGGGCTACACTTGATAAAGAGAAGACAACAGAATCAGAGATCGAGAGAGCTCCCTCATGGTTACCATCAAATCCTCCATGTATTCAATAGAAGAATCAACAAAAAGAGGAAGATATGAAGGTCATGGTAGAATAAGACATGAAGAATGATCCAGATCAACAGAAAGGCCAAGGACATCACAACTATATTGAGATATGGTTCCAGACGGTCACTAAGGTGTAGCATCCCTCTCTTCCTCAACTATGCTTGATCCCTTCAAAGTCAAAGCAGTTGGTCTCTGAAATCCAGATACCTGTCAAAGCATGCATTTCAATCCTCCACACAATTTTTTCTATCATCTCGATGTGCACATGGCTTCGTTGGAAGTATTCTTATACTTGAAAATGATTTATTTTTTTTCAACTAGGGTAGAGTAGAGAGAAAAAAAAATAAGAGAAAAAAATGAAAAATAAGAGAAAAATAAAAATCTAAGGTAAAAAACTCCTCGGAGGCGCCACAGATTGGCTCATTGACTGAAAACCTCCATGAGGTGGTCAATGGGTTGGAAAGAAGAGAAAAGAAAAAGAGAATAAGATCCCTGGGTGAAAACCTCCCTTGGAGGTGCCCAGGGCAAGTCGTTAGGGTGAAAACTTCCTTGAGGCGCCCTAGTTGTTTTCAAAAAAAAAAGAATGAATTTCCAGTCATATTGCAGGTTTGCAGGAGAACTTTAAGAAGTAGCAGCAGGTGCCAAGAAAGATCTGAAACAAATAATAGCACTATCCTACCTTCCCTCACCCTTCTCCATCATTTTTGACATTCTTTCCACCTCACTATGCTTCTTTTCTGAAAATTGTTTTTTCTACAGGAGGATCTTGTAGAAATTACAGAGAGCTAGAAATGGACTTCAAAAGTAGTTTGAGGAACAGGGAAGCTTCATAAAGGGTTTATAAATCCCCCTGCAATCTTCAAACCTCTCTCCCATCAATTCCAAGTCTGCATTACAACCCAAGCTCATTTTTTCTTACTGTGCAAAAACTGTAGAATGCTCTTGTTACACAAAAATATCGTCACCATGACTATTTGCAGTCAGTATGGGTCTATCATCACTTGTAATGTCCTCCTAAGCAAGTCTCAGACCTCAGCTCTTCAAGTCAAGCTTTGAAAATGAGAGAAAGACATTGAAAATCAACAAAGCTCTGGTTCCGCACTTTCTCTCACTGTTTCCTGCGGTCCCGCACCCCCTGTTCACATTACCTGTGGACCTGCCCGCTCTGTCCCTAAAGGAGTGGGTGCGGACCCCTGTGAAAGTCAAAAAGGCGCAAGTTTATTCTAAAAAACTCACTTTGGGTTAATTCTAGATGATTCTAGAAGGAATTTTGACGTGGATTGTTCACTCTTAGGTGGTTCATGCATCCCAAAAGAGAAGGAGCTAATCCCTTGATGAGAGGAGCTATCCCTTTGAAGGAGGGCTTTATCCCTTTGAAGGAGGACCTAGTAACTTCCCCCCATTGCACTATAAATTAAGGCATTGGGCTGGTTGCTAGGGAGGTTAGAAGCTGAATATTTTTTAGGGTAAATGCTGGTGGAATTGAGACTTCCTAGTTAAGCTTGAGAGGAGAGATCACATACCTTTTTGGCTTCATTGGGAAGAGAGTGAAACTTGTCAAAGTAGAGGAGACTTCTTGTTGGACCCTGGGAGGAGCTTGTACAGCATCAAGGCATAGGTTGTAAAGTTCTTCTTTGATTTGAATTAATACAATCAGATTCATTTTTCTCAACAAATTGTCTTATGTCATTTGTTTCATGAATTCCTTGATCGTCGTGATAAGTATGCTTTATGATATTGGCTTTTCAAGTGCTATTTGATTTGTTTGCTTGTTTGTGTTTGCAAATTCGCTACAAGGGAGCTCATTTGGATCAAAGGAGCGAGGCTTCCACAAACTTGCATTGGACCCAAGGTAGGCCTAAAACACTTGTTTGCCTTTGTTTATAAGTTGCATATTTAGGGAAAGACAGTTTTTTATTGGCTTGCTTGTCACTAGATATCGTTAGATTCTAGGAAGGTAAATCTTGTCTGCAAGATCGACTCATTCCGTGTGACAGCTTTGATACAAAAATACATAGAGTAGAAATTTGTTTTTTCCCTAACTTGAAAACCGTGCATCCATTTAAAAAATTGTTTCATAGGGAGTTGTATAGGGATGATGGCAACATGCCCAAGCAATTTCAACCAATTCCAGTGCACGGTTTCCAAGAAATCAGCCTACATCACCTTCAGCCATTTTTGCATTTTCTCCATATCCATCCATCCATTTAAAAACCTGTTTCATGGGGAGATGCATATGGGTGATAGTAACCTACCCAAGCAATTTCAGCCAATTCCAGTGCACGGTTTCCAAGAAATTGACCTCTGTCACCTTCAGCCATTTTTAGTTTTTCTTGAAATTTGTGCATCCATTGACCACAATTTTCTATGGAAGGTGCATAATGATGATAGAAACATGCTCAAAAAATTTCAGGTCAATCCAGTCTATCGTTTGGGAGCTATGGACAAAACAAGTCGTTGTCCTGCAAAAATCGAGCATCAGTAGCATGAGGGTGCAAATCTGAAGGTTGAAACAGACTCCTGTAGCTTAAATCCTGCCAGAGGACACCTGCACAAGAAAAATAGCCACAAATCAAACAGCAAAAATCATATAGCAGAAGGGATAGATGCATGCAAGCAAAAGAGCCAAGCAGCATGCACATTTCGACTTATAGGTAAGTGTCTAAACCAGTTCCTCTATTTGCATCTGTATGATTTGAAACTTCATAAATGAATGAAATGGTTTGGATTAAGCTAGAAAGGTGTCCAATTAATTAGACACCCTCAGCGAGTTCGATCGTGCTCATCCGGAGATCACACTGCACGTGTGTCTAGCCAACTCATGAAAAATCTAACAGTTAGGTAGTGGCAGATGTTTTGAACTCCAGTGCAAATGATGTCAAGTGATTAACAGGCAGAAAACATGAAGTTTCATAATAGCATTGTAGTGGGGACCAACGGTCTGCATGGGGCCAACGTACACTTGGCCAACTCACCCTACATCACCGGAAGTCTCCATAAACAGCCATAAGGACTCCTCTTTGAAGTACTCTCACCACCTTTCTTTCCATTTTATCATCATCCCCGCAACTGCAGCAAGCTCTATACCACCTCCATAGCAGCGAACCAGTCATTCTCTGCCATTTTTCAAAACCCTCTTGCTTATTAGGTTCTACAGGAACGACAAACACAGCCTACAGAAGCCAGAAGATTTCTACAGGAAAGGCAGAGAACAGCTCTGCGGAAGGAAAACTCGGGATTTTCGTCAAAATTCAAGCTTGAAACGAGGTAGGCTAGGGAAACCTCTTTGTATATGACTTGTTTGAGTAAGGTGGTGGATTAAAAACATGGCATTGGATTGAAAAAGAAAGTGAAGCTTAAAAAAGTCCGCCTACATATTTTCCCTGAGTTCTACACAGTTCTATGTTTTCTTCTCTATATTCGAAGTCTATCTCCTTCTTTCTCAAATTCTCCTGTAAAGAAAATACATGCAACCATAGAAACCAACCTGTATGAAAAAAAAAAAAAAAAAAAAAAAAACGAATTTGCATATCTGCCTACTCTCTGAAAAGAACCTGTGTTATTTATCCTCTGTTCTGTAAAAAATAATGATAATAATAATAATAATTCTTTTCAAAAGCAGAGAGTCAAATTCAGGATAAAAGCAGTTTAAAACAAAGGAAAATATTGCAATTTGATGTTGTAAGGAGAAGCACACGGTAAATTCCTTATTTAGTTTTAGAAAAAGACGAAAATTTAGCTATCCCTCTGTTTTCAATTCTGCCTACTTTCTCACCTGAGCATTTTGTTTAAAAAAAAACACTCAACACCATATGGAGGACAAGCTAAAGGAATTAAGAGGAGATTCAACCATGGTAAGGCACATAGAGAGCAGTAAAAGAGCCTAGCTATAGGAAGAAAATGAACTGCTGAAAAAGCAATTACAGCAGTAGGAAATTCGTAAGGGAGATAGGTTGTCCATCTTGGGAGGGCAACAACAGCAATAAGGTCCCCTAACAGACAATGAAGCAACAGAGAAACAGTAGCAAGAGGGAGAGCCACAAGCTGATGTTGAAATGCTAATGAAACTGCTGCAAGAAAAAGAGTCTCATGAAGCAGATAAAGTGCAGATTTTAAAACAATAGTTATAGGAAAAAGAAGCCCAAATGGCCTGCATGGCCAACTGGGCAATAGAAGCCTTGCAATGTAGAAGCAAACCAGCAGTGAAAAGGAGGAGCAAACCGAAGAACTTGAGAAGAATAGTAATGAGGAAGCACCAGACATTCAAACAGAAGGAAAAACAGAGAAGAGAAAAAGGACAAAGGTTGAGAAGAACAAGGCCAAGAAAGCCCAAAAGAAGACTGCCACAGCCAAGGCAGGGACCCAGCAAGAAAAAGAGAATACACCACCAGAGATAGCAGAGACATAAGCAAAAATAGTGGACATAGGAAAGGCTGCAGGAAATGAAGGAAAAAAAAAAAAGAAAAAAGAAACATCCCCTAAAACATTGGCAAGGGAAGCGGCAGCTGTGCTTACTGCATTAAGCACACCAGCAAAACAAAAAGAAAAGAGAAAAAGGCAAGCCTCCATGTATTTCAAGGCCAGGAAAAGCACAAGAATTCAAACAAGCAGAATAGGAGGAGTAGTGGAAGGACATGGACAAGAAGGCAGAATTTTATGGCACACATGAGTAGACCACATCAGAAGCTTGGGATGATAGGGAGGCCACCAGGGCCATCAAAGATGAAGAGATAGATCAGTTGCTCAGAGGATGAGCAACACTTTCAGTAGGGGGTGATGATGAGCCCTAGAAATGGGTAATTATATGGGGTCATTTTACCTCCTAATTCGACTTAATTCACCATTCTCATTAGTTTATTCTATGTATTTTATCATATTTATGCTAATAGAGTGAATTGGGTTAGTCATTATGCCAAAAAGTCTAATGTGTGCTTTATGCAGATTTTGGTCAATTTTGAGACAAAATCAAAGGTTTAATGAGCACTTGGCAGCCAAATTCGTGGAAGAACAAGGGAGAGGATTTGTAGGAGGGTGTCCCCTTCATTTATGAGCCCTTACCTTGAATTATCCATCAAAAACTCGGAGCACAAAGCCAAGGGGCAGCCAAGCAAGTCAAGTAGGACTGTTGTTATCTTCAATTCCAGGAAGCTGAGTTCGTTGATTTTAGGAGGAATGTTGGAGGTCCCCATTTGTATAAATAAGAAGGCTTAGGGCCTCAGTTTTGTTAGTCATATTTTAGTTAGATTTTAGCCATTTGATATTCTATTTTCGCACTTTAGTGCAGCCTTGTAATCATCTCATTTTCAAGCTCCTTTTGCAGACAGTTTTATGGTGTAACTATTATTTTTTTATCAATGAAGATGAATCCAGCTTTGAACCAGCACTAATATTTCTTAGGGGGCTGTAGCTCTTGGGGTTGGAACCAACCCAAGTGCTAATTACCTCCTTTGTGTACTTTGATGTGTTTTTACTGCATTCATAGAATAATTTATGTTATATAGGTTAAATCTTGCTCTGTTACTTAGGTTGTTTTTTATGATTAAGATAGTTGTTCTTGCTTCAGGTTGATTTGATAGTTTGATAACAGAAAATATCCAAAAAAAGGCTACCAAGCAAGCCTTTATCTCCTTTCTCCCTCCTTCGAACCATGAATTGAGACCAAGGCACACTTGCTGCCACAAAAAACATTGTTTTTGCCTTCCAATGCAATTGCTAGTGTTAGAGTTTGAGTTGGAAAAATTGATATCAATTGCGTTTCCATGCTTAGATCTATTCTTGCTCAGTTTCCATAGCTTTCTTGCATAACCTCTTGTTTATAAAGTTCTGTTCATCATTTTTCTAGTTTCTAGGTCAGAATTAGGTCAAAATAGATAAAACTTTATTTTCTTAGTCTTTGCTTGGATCAGTTTTGGAAAGAAGTGTGCAGAACACCTGTAAGACATTCCAACCTATCCTTCCTCCATCATACAACCTGCTCCAGTCTCTCTCTCAAGATTTCCTTCACTCATTCGCCATACTTTCCCAACTTGCCCTAATTTCTACATTTTTGTGCAACATTGCTTCCTTCACCTTTGAACAAATCCAACCATCTTCTCCACTCTTGAGCTTCATTTACCAGGTATTAGACCCCTTAACATTGCTATCCATCCTTCGTTTCCACTTTCCCACCATTTTTCCACCGTCAACCCTCTAAAAACCACTTTCGACCACTTCCTGTAGAACTTCCTATAGAATTTCCTGTAGATCCCCTGTAGCCTCCTGTAGAAGTTCATGCGAGCGATTTTTCGAAGTTTGATCACAATGGAAATCTCCAGAAGGGTGCTAGGGACTCCTTAGGTCCTCTCCACACCTCCCCAACCTCCTACAAATGCCCATTCCATTTCATTTCGCCAATAAACCTCTGCACATTCACAAATAGTTAAAACACAAGCATAATAATTCTACATAAAATTGCTCAAAAATACAAAAAGGTGATTTTTCTATATTCTCCTTCAGAAGTAGCTTAAACACATGCATTTTACCTTTTCAAGAGTCAATGGCATCCATTTCAATAGTTTACATCTCTTTTCTTGCACAAGTAGGATTAGTCGATAAAACTAGGGTTTGTGTTCTTTTCATCTTTCATCTTCTTTCTGCAAGTAGACTAGCCTCTTTCAAGTTAGCTTCCTTCCATCACAGTTAAAAGCTTCTTCTGAGAACTCATAGAAGTTGTCTTGAGCTCCTAGCGAACTTGTGCCAGCTGATAAAGTGACAGCCTGCAGTAAGAGCTAGTACTTGTGCATATAGCACCGTCGCTTCCAAGTTTGTTACGAACTACCGGGTTGATAAAATTAAAGTAGGGAGTCCCAGGAGTTGCAGCATCATTGCTGCAATATTGGAGCTCACCATAAATATGGCATGCTATTGTATAGATCATGGGGGGCTAAACTCCAAGGATATTTGTAACTTGACATGTCATATGCCACAATTTTAGTCTTTGGACATCCTAAAAAACTATACAGAGAGACCCTGATGAAGTATGTAGTGAGTAGCGAGGAGAGGCCTCAAAACTTTCCTATATATTCCATGCATTATGACATCAATTCTTTCATTCTATACAATGTTGAACCAAACCAAGAAAATACTTCAAACAACGTTACTTCAGAACCAAAAGATTACAATTGCAGCAGAAAATCAAATTGTCTAAATTCAAGAGCTTTCAGATAAAAAAGATGATCAAGATACCTTAATCAAAGAAGATTTTGTTCCCCCAGAAAGTAAGAGATATGAACATGAAATACTATGGCATCTTGAATTTGATGGATCAGTGAACAAATTAGGAGCAGGAGCAGGAGTGTGGATTTACAATTTAGAGAATGATCACTTAGAGGGTCATGCTTACAGGCTAAACTTCAAATGCACAAACAACATGGCTGAGTATGAAGCACTTCTTTTAGGTCTCAAATTGGTTAAAAGGTTAGGAGCCATAAGAGTTTTTATCATGGGAGATTCTGAGTTGGTTATTAAACAAATCAATGTTGTATATATGACTAGAGATCCTAGGCTAGTTTTTTATAGAGGAACAGTTGTAGAATTATTGAATACTTTTCTAGAAACTAAGCTTGTAGTCATTCCAAGGAAACATAACATGCAGGCTCATAGTTTAGCAATGTTTGCCAGCACTTGTATGTTACCATTTCAACCTAACCATCAGTACACTGCTGAGGTTAGGCATAGACTTGCTATCCCAAACAACTTGAAAAACTGCCAAGTATTCAATAATGACCAACAAATAAACAATTTTCTAACTCTAGAGGAAGAATTTGTAAATAGCAACATAGATACTGACATAACATTCTATCTTGATTTTACAGATAAAATAGAAATTAACAAGTTATAAGATGAAGAGATAGATAGATTCCATCCCACAAAGTTTACTAAATCAGATATTAAAAACCTAAAGCAAGTTGAAATTGAAGAGATAATTAACGAAGATTCTGAAATCATTAATCTCAAAGACAACTTTTTGCCGAAAGGATTAAATCCTTTAGAAGACTTGTTTGATTCAAATGGTGTCACTAGAAAACTGAAAATGAAACCCTTGAAATCTGACATAGAGGAGTGTAACATAGGCTCTAAGGAAGATCCTAAATTGATAAAACTTTCAAAATCCTTACCTCCTTCTGAAAAAGTAAAATGCATAGAACTGCTAAAGGAATTCCAAGATGTCTTTGCTTGGAGTTATGAGGACCTCAAGTCCTATGACACCATTATAATACAACACACTATCCCCATAAAAGAAAACTAGAAACCTTTTAGACAGAACCTTAGAAGGATTAATCCCATTCTGTTGCCTTCTATTGAAAAGGAAATTAAAAGAATGTACGAAGCCAAGATAATAGCACCAATTAGATTCTATGATTGGGTTTCAAATTTGGTGCCCAGAAGGAAAAAGACTGGTGAGATTAGATTGTGTGTTGACCTTAGGAATCTCAATAAAGTTTCACTCAAGGATAACTACCCTCTCCTCAAAATGGATCACAGGGTAGTAGGTTCAACCAGAATCTCATTGTTGGATGGGTTTTTCAGTTATAATCAGATCTTAGTCCACCCAGATGACCAAGATAAAATTGCATCCACTACTCCTTGGGGCACTTTCATGTATGTGAAGATGCCTTTTGGATTAAAGAATGCAGGGGCCACTTTTCAAAGAGAAATGGATATAGCTTTTGCTAAGGAAATCCATGACTTCCTAGTAATATACCTAAATGATATCACTATATTCTCTAAATCTGATAAACAACACCTAGATCATCTAAGGCAGGTCTTCATCAAGTGTAGAAAGTATGGAATTTCTTTGAATCCTAAAAAATCTTTATTTGGGTTGGAAGAGGGAAAACTATTGGTCCACATGATCTCTAAATATGGTATCCGAATAGATCCTGCAAGAATTGAAGCCATCTTACAGATACAACATCCTAGGAGCATCAGAGAACTACAAGCCTTTTTAGGTTTCTTAGAATATTTATTTCTAACTTAGCAGAACTAATGAGATTATTAAATAACATGTTGAAGAAAGATTCGACTATTAAGTGGACAGTTGAGGCTTAAAGGTCTTTTGAAGATATTAAGCTAGCCTTAACACAAACACTAGTTTTGATCAGTCCGAAGTTTGATATGGATTTCATTATATTTTCTTTTGCCTTAGAACACACAATTTTTGTACTCCTACTGCAAAAGAATGATCAGGGTTATGAACAATCTATTGCCTTCTTTACCAAAGCCCTGAGGGATGCCCCTTTAAAGTATAATATAATGGAAAAGAAAGCTTTTGCATTAGTCAAAGCTATCAAATATTTCATAGTTTACATCTTATATTCTCATGTAATAGCTTTTGTTCCCCATGTTGTGGTCAAAGACATCCTAACTCGGGATGGTCCAAATGGGAAGAGAGGGAAGTGGACAGCTATTATATTAGAATATGACCTAGAAATCAAACCTACAAAGTTGATCAAAGGCCAAGGTTTTGCCAAGCTCATGGTTGAATCAAACTGTTAGGCCTTAGACATAAATTTTATTGCAGAAATGGATAATGGAGAGGAGATGGCGACTCCACCAATCATCCAGGCCTTTATTGAATCACCATGGCATGCTATCATCATATATGTTTACCAAAATTTACAAGCTCCTCCTGAATTATCCAAGACCAAAAGCAGGTTTTTAAAAATGAAATCTTTAAAGTTTTGCAAAATTGACAATGCTTTGCTCTGGAAGAATCATGAAGGCATCCTTCTTAACTATTTATTAAAAGAAGAATCTGACAATGTGTTATAAGAGTTTCATGCAGGTGACTGTGGGGGACATCTTTACTGGAAAACCACTGCTGACAAGATTCTTAGAGCCGGTTTTTATTGGCCCACTCTCTTTTTTGATGTAAAGAAATTTGTAGCCTCGTGTCATAAATTTCAGATTTTTGAAGGAAAGAAAAAACTTTTACCCTTACCTTTGAAACCAATATCTGCTGAAGCACCATTTCAATAGTGGGGTCTTGACTTCATTGGTGAAATCCATCCACCTTCCTCTGCCCTACATAAATGGATTCTCACTACTACAAATTATTTACCAAATGGATAGAAGCCATACCATCAAGACAAGCCACTGATACTGTTATAATAACCTTCCTTGAATCCAACATCCTATCTAGATTTGGGTGCCCAACCAAGATCATCATTAATAATGTAGCAGCCTTCAAATCTAAGAGAATGATTGATTTTTGTAATAAGTATCATATAACCCTAGGACACTCTACAACTTATTACCCTCAAGGAAATGGACTAGCAGAGTCCTCCACCAAGAGTTTAGTGAAAATCATCAAAAAATTGTTGGAGGATAATAAGAAAAACATGGAACAAGAAGCTAGTAAATGCATTGTGGGAAGATAGGCTAACCACAAAGAAATCCATTGATACCAATCCTTATCAATTAGTTTATGGAATGGAGGCTATTTTCCCATCTTCCTTGGGAACACCAGTGATGAAATTACTCCAAGAGGTGCAAGTTGAGCCAAAATATATTCAAAGGAGAATCAACCAGATAATTCACTTACAAAAAACCAGGGAAGAAGTATACATTAGATCCCAAGTTGTGCAAGAAAGGATCAAGAAAGCTTTTGATAAAAGGACCAAAGCAGAATATTTCTACCTAGGAGACAAAGTTTTGAAATGGGACTCAAGAAGAGAGGATAAAGGTAAACATGGGAAATTTGATTTCCTGTGGAAAGGCCCATATATCATTTATGATTTTAGGGTAATAATGCTTTTTTCCTCAGAGAATTAGATGGCACAAAAGCAGAAGGAGGACCAGTTAATAGTCGAATGCTTAAGCACTACATTCTAACTAGTTACTGATTTCACTAATCACTTGCACATATTCTATTTTTATAAAGTTTAGAGTTGATTGGATAGTGAATTTTTGGAGTTGAAGCCCGAAGAGAAGGCCCTAAGCTTCAAAGGTTTTATTGTCATAAATAGCAATAAGGCAGAAAAGTGAAAGGGAAAAAGATGCAGAAGAACATCACAGCAATTCAGAAGGCCATTGATCTAAAAGTTCTTGACATTTCACCAAGAAATGCCATCTCCAAGTGGAGCCACTGTTAGGCCCTATACCAATAGGAGTCATAATTTTTGAATGGCTGAGGTTAAACCTGTAATATGTACATACCTTTGCTTTTTGCAAATGTTTTCCATATTCAAAAAATTAAAAAATTTAAAGAGGGTATGTCCTAAAAGAAAAATCAAAGGACAAAAAGAATAAAAAAGTCAAAAAATATGAAAAATATGAACCCCAAGAAAGAAAAGACCATGAAAGTGTGCATGTAAAAATGTCACTACTATTTAATTTTTGTACAAAATAAATGATTGTGTGTAGTTTGTAACCTATGCCACAATCCAGATAGTCAAAATGTTTAAACTTGGCTATTTCATGTTTTCAATTTCATGCTTATAGTTAGAAAATAAAAATCTGACCAAACAGTGTAATCTTGGCAGATAAGTAGATAGGTAGAGTCAATAAAGGAGCTCAACTATTTAATCTAAGCCCTTGGATATAATAAGGCTAGACTTAGTTAGATTACTATTGTAAGAGAAAAGAAAAATGTTTTGATAAGGGTTTGCTAGCTTAAAGTGCACCCTAATAAAGAGAAGTAAAAATGGTAAGATGAATAGATGGGTAAGTAGTAGAAAGGTTTGTAGGTTTTAACCCCATACAGAAATTACCTACATACGAATTCTAAAACACAGAAAATAAACAATGCGAGAGCATAACACATAAAACACATATACACAGAGATTTTCCCCTAGATCCCAAAACCGAGACTACCAGCTTGATTTTTCATTATTATTCTTTGAATGTTATAATACATATTTATACATGCCGAAGCATCCAATATGATGGACTAAAAACCATCGCGTCCAATACCATGGACCAAAAACCATCGCATCGAAAAACATGTGCGAAAATCATGCACAAAACCATAGGTGGGTTCGCCCAACCTAACATAGGGTCCAAAACCAAAATTTTTCGGGGTGCTACCCTAGACCCCATAAAGTGCGGTTATGGGTACACGTCAAACCCCCTATGACCCCCCCCCCCCCAACTACACAATTGGCGCAATGAAAGGGGCTCCGCCCCCCTCTAACCCCCCAATTAACTATGTGGGCTAGTCGTGGAAAGAATATATAACACAACCCAACATTCTCCCACTTGTTGTTTTCTTTCCACAGGGGGCCACAAGAGAGCTTAGTCATTTTTCCAGCCCTGAAACGCCCATTGTCTCTCTACACCATGAGAACTTCTCAAATCTCACAGATTTTGTCAATGCATCTGTAGTATTCTTCAAAGTGTCCACCTTTACCAGCAACACCTTTTTGTCTTCTATCATATCCCTCACAAAGTGATACCGAACATCAATGTGCTTTGTCTTTGAATGATATGTGGGGTTCTTTGCCAAGAAAATTGCACTTTGGCTATCACAGTCTATCCTTATAGTTCCCTGTACTAACCCCATACTTGAACACAATCTCTGCAACCAAACTGCTTCCTTGCTTGCATGAGTGGCTGCCATGTATTCTGCCTCTGTAGTTGATAGTGCCACTACAGATTGTTTCTTACTCATCCAACTGACTGCACCTCCAAATAGGTTAAACACATATCCAGTTGTAGATCTTCTCTGATCCAGATCTCCAGCCCAGTCTGCATCAACAAAGCCACGAATATCCAACATTCTATCCAATCCTGATCTTCCTTGGTAGCACAAACCATAATCACTAGTGCCACGCAAATACCTAAAAACCCGCTTCACTGATGTCCAGTGCTCCTTCCCTGGTTTTGACATAAACCTACTCAATACTTCCACTACATGTGTAATGTCTGGTTTAGTACAGACCATTGCATACATCAGGCTACTGACTCCACTTGCATATGGAACACGGGACATGTCCTCTTCCTCTTCTTGTGTCTTGGGACACTGTTCAGCAGATAACCTCACACCTACAGGAATAGGAACCTTCATTGGTTTACTATCCTGCATATTAAACCTCTGCGGTATTGTCTCGACATACTTCCTCTATTTTAACCAGAGCTTCCTCTTTGTCCGATCTCTTTTAATTTCCATGCCCAAAATGTAGTTTGCAGCACCAAGATCTTTCATGTCGAATTTGAAGGATAATTGGGTCTTCAAATCCTGGATAATTTCTTTGTCATTTCCAACCAGCAACATATCATCCACATACAAGACCAGATAAATAACACGGTCACCAATTAATTTAAAATACACACGGTGATATGCTTTGCTTCTGGTGAAGTCAAGTCCCCATATAAATGTATCAAATTTCTGATACCAGATCCTTGGTGATTGTTTTAACCCATACAGAGACTTTTTTAACTTGCGTACCAGTTCTTTCTTACCCTTCACTGCAAAGCCTTCAGGTTTCTTCATGTATATTTCCTCTTCCAGATCCCCATGAAGAAATGTTGTCTTCACATACATCTATTCTACTTCAAAATCAAAAGCAGCAGCAACAGATAAAAGTAATCTAATAGAGGTTACCTTGGCAACAGGAGAAAAAATATCACCAAAATCAATTCCCGGCACTTGGGAATAACCTTTTGCTACCAACCGAGCTTTGTATTTCTCCACCTTTCCTTCTGCATTTATCTTCTTCTTGAACACCCATTTGTTACCAATGGGTTTCCTTCCAGCCGGCAACTCCACCAGATCCCAAGCCTCATTTTTGTGCAAAGATGCCATTTCATCAACCATGGCCTCTTTCCAGAGTTTGCCATCCTCTGAATCTGTTTCTTCCTTCACAGTTCTGGGATCATCGTCAATAATAGATAAAGCAAAATTTGAATAGAAAGCAGATGGACTATACCTTTCTAGATGCCTTCTTTCTCAAACTGATCTTCTCACAACCAAAGTTTGTGGCTCTTCATCTTTTGATTCCTCCTTTTCTGTAGAGTCTAATTCTTCCTCCTTAAGCTCAAAATCTATCTTCTTAGGTTCCTTTGGTTGGACTTCATGTTTAATAACATCTTTTACCTCTCTGAACACCACAACTCAGTTGTACACAACCTTCCATGTGACTGGGTTCCAAATCTTATAACCCTTTAAACCATCCATATACCCAATAAAGATGCACTTTTCATATTTACTGTCCAACTTGGTTCGTTTCTCCTTTGGAACATGTACATATGCATCACATCCAAATACCCTCAGATGTGAAAGAGAGGGTTTCTTACCAGTCCATACCTCTTGTGGAGTCTTATCCTCCAACGTTGATGAAGGTGACTTGTTGACCAAGTAACATGCAGTATCCATTGCCTCTACCCAGAATTCTTGTCCTAACCCGGCACCACTAAGCATGCTTCTTGCCCTTTCCATCAACGTCTTATTCATTCTTTCTACAACTCTAATTTGCTAAGGTGTATATGGAGTAGTCTTCTGTCATGTTATACCACACTTTTTACAGAATTCTTCAAATTCCTTGCTGCAAAACTCTCCACCATTATCTATCCTCAACACCTTTATCTTCTTCTCTGTCTGATTTTCCACGAGAGCCTTAAATTCTTTAAACCTGTCAAAGGCTTCAGATTTCTTCTTAAGAAAATATATCCATGTATTCCTTGAGAAGTCATTTATAAATGATACATAGTACACAGACTTACCCAGTGATGGAACCTTCACAGGTCCAAACACATCACTATGCACAAGTTCTAATATCTGTTTCGCCCTCTTACTATCAGAGGGGAAACTCACTCGATTCTACTTCCCATATACACAATTTTCACATAAATCAAAATCCAAAAAGCTATTACTCATACCTTTACCATGAAGTATTCGAAGGCCCTTCTCTCCAATATGTCCAAGCCTTTGATGCCACAACATGGTCTTCTCTCCAGAGACCAGTAGATTTTTTGCTCCACTTTCAAGAACCACAGAATTGTTGCACCCATCAATAACAGTGCTACCTTGCAGCTTGTACAGAGTTCCAATTCGAACTCACCACATCAATACCAGTGCTCCCAAAACCATTTTGCAGGTATCCTTCTTGAACAGTGTCTTTACACCTGCATCATCCATCTTGCTTACATAAATCAGATTTCTGGCCAATGCAGGAATATGCAGAACACTCGGAAGTGTTCTAACCCTTCCACCTTACAACTTCAACTTTACTTTTCTGCGACCAATGGTTCTAGCCTTCTTATCATCCCCTAAGAAGACATCACCACCATCGTATTTCTCATACTCGCAAAACCACTCTCTATGGGGAGTTAAGTGAAAGGATGCACCTGAGTCAATCAACCATGCCTCATGATCTACATGTGTACTTGAAGAATCCAAGTACACATCCCCACCTTTATCTGAGGTGGTTTTTGCCTCTGCAAAAGGATCATTATCAGATCCCTTTCCTTTATCAGGAGCTTTAGATTTATAGTCCCTTTTGTAGTGCCCTTCCTTTCCGCATTTCCAAGACACCACCTTTACAGGTTTTCCTAAAGATTTAGATCTCCCTCTAGATTTAGATCTCCCACTTGATGACTTATTTTTGTTTCTATTCTGGGACCGTCCTCGTACAGACAAGGCATCACCATTCTTCCTCTCCATATTTTTCCATCTCATCTCCTCCATCAGCAAGGATGAGACTATTTCATCAAACTGCAAGGTAGTTGCATTGCTACCTATTGCAATAACCAAACTATCCCACGAATCTGGTAGACAACACAACAAACTAATGCACTTATCTTCATTTGAAATTTTAATATCAACAGATGCTAACTGACATACCACAGTATTAAATGCGTTCAGATGCTCTGTCACTGAGTCTCCATCTTTCATCCTCAAGTTATACAGCTTTTTCTGCAGGAATAGTTTATTCACCAGAGACTTAGATTGGTACAAAGTCCCTAACTTTTCCCACAAAGCCTTCACCGTAGCTTCCCCTTATACATTCAGCAATACTGAATCTGAGACACACAATCGTATTGTGCTCTTTGCCTTCCAATCCAACTTCTTCCATTCTTCATCGGACACTCCCGTTGGTATAGTACCCACATCTACCATGATCCACTGATCTTTATCCACCAACAGATCCTCCATCTTGAGTTTCCACAACTCAAAACTCTGACCATTAAATTTCTCGATCTCTATCTTTCCACTGCTTTCCATCTTCTTTCACCATTAGAATTGATCTCGCAGATCTCCCACCGAACTGGGTCTACCACAGGCCCGAGCGAAACCCCTCAGCAACAAAGGCATCCCCTTGAAGCCAAAACTGCTCTGATACCAAATGTAGGTTTTAACCCCATACAGAAATTACCTGCATAAGAATTATGAAACACAGAAAATAAACAATGCAAGAGCATAACATATAAAACACATATACACAAATTTTCCCCTGGATCCCAAAACCAGGACTACCAGATTGATTTTTTATTATTATTCTTTCAATGTTATAATACATATTTATACATGCCGAAGCATCCAATACCATGGACCAAAAACCATCGCATCCAATACCATGGATCGAAAACCATCGCGTACAAAAACATGTGCGAAAATCATGCACAAAACCATAGGTGGGTCCGTGAAACTTAACATAGGGTCCAAAACCAAAATTTTCCGAGGCGCTGCCCCGAACCCCATAAAGTGGGGTTATGGGTATGCCTCAAACCCCCTGTGACCCCCCCCCCTCCCGCTACAAAATCGGCGCAACGAAGGGGGGCTTACCCCCCCCCTCTAACCCTCCAGTTAACTAAGTGGGCTAGTCGTGGAAAGAATATAACACAACCCAACAAGGTTGCAGAATTGTGATGATTGTTAGCCAAAAGCATATTTATCACCCTCATCATGAAAATTCCAAGTATTAATGAGCATTTGGACATGCATCAAGTCCACAAAGTCAATTGATTAATTTCCCTCACTCATTACACCTTTCACTTAACTAATTTCCAATGAAAAATCTTAAGTACCCAAAATCTTAAGTCAAAGGGGCTTAGAGCATTTCTTTGACTTCTGGAGGGACCAGACCCTTGGCCCGATGACTTATAGGTCCTAAGTACTAAAATTCCCCCCATAAACATTACCCCCCTTCACTCTCCCTCATTTTTCCAAATAAATCCCTTTTCCTAAAATAAACACCATTTTTCCTAAGGAAAAGCCATTACCCCCAAGTAAACCCCTTTCCGAAAAACCCACAAAAATAACACTTAGCCTAAGTTATAATGTGTTTATGAAAAGAAAATGAATTATAAATATACATTATAGTTAGCGCTAAATCCATTTTTTGAAATGTTCATATTAAATTTCAATTTTATTTATATATTAATTCCCGAAAAATAACCCTTTTCCCCTATGTATTTAATAAATCCCTTTAATATTAATACCCTGTCCCCAAAGTTTGAAATATAAACTTTATAAATATCCAAACCCAACAAATGAATTAATTAGTCGATCAACGATTAATTAAAAGTCAAATCCTCCACCAATAAAATCATGCCCGATGCATTAATCTCACCCTAATCCCATATTAAATCCAAAACCACCGATTTAATTGCGCAAAGGGCCCCCCCACTACCATCCATCCATTTTCATCGACCGATCGCCACCCAATCTTCCCCCTTCAAATCCAATGATCCACGTTGATTTCGCACGGGCCTAAAACCCGAACTTTACTCGCCCGAAATGAGTTGTTTTCCCTTGGGCCCCCGATGCAACGTGGCACCCGATGAATGTAATCAGGTGGCCTCCACCCAAAACCACCCAGTGCTCATAAAGTGTTGTGAAAAAAACCTCTTACCGTCGCCCGCTAAACACCAAACTATCACTTCACCCCGCTAACTGCCAAAAGTACCACTGCTCCCCAAACACCCGCCAAATTTTGACTTTGTTAATAAAGCCAAAAACCTCATAATCTTTGTTTTATCGTGAAACTAAAGTTCCAGACCTTCATGCATGCAACTGCACGACGTCTAACCGCCAACATACATCCAGTCGCCAACCTGAAGAAGCCATTGAACTCACAATCTACCCTCCAGTTCACACAGACTTTCTGCAACCATGCACAGTCGCCTGTTGACCTGTTCAGAGTCAATATTCCCAAAATTCTATGAATTTTATCCAAATTCATTGGAAACCTTGTCTCATTTCTAAACTAGTTACTTGCATTGCTTGTAATTAATAAGAAATTAAGTGAAAGAATTGCACAGGGACCCAATACTACTCTGTATTGGAACCCAGTTTCCCTAATTGACTGAAAAACCCTTTTTCTCCATTCTTAAATCTACAAGAACTGAGAATGGCAGCCCCAATTGCTATGGATGTTAGGCCAATTTCCACTCCTCACCTGGACTTGGATCACCTTCCCCTTGCTGATAAAGACTTCCAAATCAAGGACACCTCTGTCCTTGAATCCCCTATCAAACTGTACTGCCAATATAGGGACCAATACCTAAACCAAGCCAATAAAATAGGTCTTTGGGAGTCTAATTTGCCCAAGTATCAATTCCCTGAGGTGCACATCTTTCCAGAGATTGTCCATTATTGCCATGCAAACTATATTCCCAATCAAAAGGCAGTGATGTCCCCTAACCACACCATACTTTTCACCATCATTGCCGAGTCAAACAATGAAATGTTGCAATTACAACCAGGGTAGAACATAACCCCTATTTCAATTGGAGACGTACTAGACAAATTTCCCAAGCTTATCACTGCCAACATTGTTGAAATGCTTCAGACCTTCATCAGGGAGTAAAAGCATGTCCCAACAGAATCTCCTCCATATGTGGCTACCATATTTTCCCCATTTGGTCAGGATATATTAGCAATGATCTCTTGTGTTTTAGGCTATAGCACTGGTGAATACATAGATGAAATCATTTTAGCCTTCATGTCAATTTTTACTCCAAGACAGCCCCCTACTGTCATGAATTAGTATGCCAACTACATAGATGATAGGATGCATGATATTTTTTTGAGAATGAGTAATGAAAGAGTGTTTAAGTATTCTTTAGTTTTGTACCACCTTTTCTTATACTATCAAGTTGGCAAGTTCTCATTCACTCTACAAAAGCTTGACACTAAAGGTCATCCTAGGTCAGTAATTGTTTCGACTCCTTTGATACATAAGCATGATTCCCCATATCCATACACATATTTCATTGACCTTTTTCTACATCTAGTAGTGACCATGCTACTAGGAAGTCCTCCAAGAATCAGTTCAAACATCATGGGGATCCTGCAACTATCAAGACAACACAAAGTGGGAGATTGGTACTTATACCAAAATCACACAGAAATTAGGATCTATGGCTGTGAGTTGGCCCCATATAAACTGCCCAGATACCTCCCAATGAGGTTATTTGCTCTGGAGTACTACAGGCAGATAATCAACTCAGATGAGGTACATTTTGTTAAAGCCAAAAAGAAGGCCCAACTTAGAATCAAAGATCAACCAGGCCCCTTTGTATGCAATAGCAGAGAAGCTGGAAGAGAAGCAAATTTCAGAGACTCAAACTAAAACAAAGCTTCATGTGGAGATATGACCCCTCTGACTTCATCTGCAACAGAAGACAAAAAAAATAAGATGAGTCCCTACATTCACCACCAAATACCTGAAATAGAGAAATATGCAAATTAGTTGGAATGGGTGGAGAATACTCTAGTGGATAGAGATAGCATTGAAGTTGTTGTTGAAAATGCACTAATTAATCTAGAGAAAAGGCTTGATGAAGGTTCTTTCCTGCAGGTGCTAGGAGAATCTCAAGCACAAGGAGAATCATAGGCACACACTGAACAACATACAGAATAAGAGTCCCAGGTGCAAGAAAATTCAGAACAACCAGACTTATCAGAAGAATTGACTCAAACAGGCACACAACATCCCAATATGAGTACTCCCCCTAACTTGAAAACTCCTCAAAATGAGAAGAATAACCTCAAAAGGAATAGGGAGGAGACCACTACATCAGGCAGAGCAACCATACAAACATATGCAGAAACCAACCTAGTCAAAAGGCAGAGGTTAAATCCTATTTTGAAGCAAGAATTCACAGAAGAAACAGTGGGGGCCACCAGCATAGAGAAAGAAAGAAGCAGGTCTGCCACTCCTTCTAGGGGCACACTAGAACCTTCCACATCTCATACTCAGATGTTGGAAATGCAACAGAGTGTTGAAGTGTCCTCATTTAGGATGCCAACAGACAAAGATCAAGATATCAGAGAAAGCTACAAGGACATCAAAGCCAGGAATTAGAGGCTAAAAGCCCAAACTTATGCACAGTACCTCAAGATGGCACCTACCAACCAAACAAAGCCGATGTCAGCCTATGATGTGAAAGAAGGCAAAATGCAAATGACATTCATGAAGCCTACCACACAACAACCAAGATCAGCAGTTGACTTCCAAAAGATAGATTTCGAAGTGCTCGCAAAGGACATACATCCTATTGACAAGATTGAGTTGCACAAACAGACAGGGGAGATGATTTACTCCACCTTGACAGGGAAAGCCATCACAGTCCACCAATTGTAGAACTCCCTGAATAATATATCAGCTCAATTCCAATTGGAGAAGGCCTCTTCACAGGCAAAAGACACCAGAATCAAGTCCTTAGAAGACTTAATCATTGAGTTGGGACACGATCCCAAAGATGTAAAGGCCACTAAAAAGTTGATAAAGAAGAAGAACAATAACATAGCTGCTTTGAAGAAGCAACTCAAAATTCCACCATTGCATCATCCACAAACAACAGAAGTCCTGCAAACACAAAAAGGACAAGAAGAGATTATGGACTTGGTCCTAAAGCTAAATGACCAATTGAAAGAGACAGAGAAAGAATTGGACACATTGATTCAGTCCAAACAGAGTGAATTGGCTACTACCTCCACAGCTGCCATTCCCATAGTAACAATTGCAATCCCTTCAACATTGGCAGCCTCTTTAGCACAACAGCTCCACCTACTACAGCATTGCCAGTCATAACTAAATCTACAACTGCATGTACCTCAACAGAAAAGACAACATAGTTAGTGAAAGCCATGGAGGAAATGTCCATCCAGGCAACAGAGCTTAAGAGGCTTAAGGAGAAAGTGGCAAGCCTAGAAATTGACTGCAAGCTTGCCCAAATATAGCAAAAAGAAGAAGCATAGAAAGCCCTAAGGATGGGTGAGAAGATTAAGGTCCTTGAAAAAGATTTAACTTTGCAAAAGCCACTAGGACAGACTAAGGAGATGCTCTGGGCCAATATCACTGACTCTATCAATGATATTTGGCCATCAATTCAAGTAATATTTGAGCAAACAAAACTGGTGAAAGTGGCCACTGAAGCAATTCAAAAGATAAAGGAAGACCTAGGAGACCAACCTAAGGATGCTAATTGACTCATCCATTTCTTGAACAGCAAGAACATGCATGAACTAAATGAGCTTGGTGTGGAGGACATAACTGAAGCCATCATTGAAATCAAAAAGGTTCTTTCTAAAAGAAACCTTATGCTTAAACTGGAGGGAAAATGCCATAACATGCAGGTTGGCATTGACAGATTCATGACAAAATTTCAAATTTTGAGGGAGAAAGGCCTTCCAAGTCCCATGGTCATCAATGACAAACTTATGACCTAATTGGACTATGTTGACAGATTAAAGAAATTATCTAAGGAACATGCAAGCACTTCAGGAGTCAAAGCATTGACAACGGGGAAAGTATTATATGATACTTTAGAAAATCTATTCTTCCTAGAGCATGAGGTGAAACATCTATTTGTCACCAAATAAAAATTTTCCAAATACACTGAGGCAGACGAGATATATAGAAGGATTCTCAAGGTAAAGTTCCCTGAAGATGAATGGTGGGAAAAGATGACAGATTTACTATAAGTTACCACTGTAAATTTGAAGGCAGGTGAAAGGACAGATAAACAGGGTCAAAGTGTAACAGGTTAAAGAGTATCAGTTAAAAACCAAAGACAAAGATGATTCCAGTGTACACATATCAGCCAGCCTAAAATGGCTCAAGTTCAACTGCAACAGCCAACACTACCACAATAAGAGGGACAACATGATGCAGTTTTCCATCTGTCTCTATCTTCATGCTTGAAGACATTTTTATTTCCTAGATTAATTCTCAAATTGTTATGAGATATTTTGTAATATTTTTTGTATAAATACTTTACATTTCAACATATTTAGGGTGGAATCAAAGAAATTTATGTAGACATTTTCCTATCAAGTTAAAGTGCTATTGTATCAAGACTGGACTAGCTTGCTAGATCAAGAAATAAAGTAAAGACATTTCACAAGATTCTTGTGTAAAGCGAAATTCAGATAAGTATTCTCTCATGTGTATTATTGTTTTTCTTATGTTTATTAATAATCATATGTGTTTCTATGAAATCTGAATGGTAAACTAGAAATGATATTTCAGAACTTGCTTTAGTGCACTCTATCTTGACTGTTTACCTTCTTAATGTTTTCTGCTAAACTATCTTAGTTAGGGAATTCTTAAATACTCCCTTATTTCTGTAGTTTCTCCCTGTGGCCTATGTAGAAGAGAATTCTTAATTGCTCTTTGTTGATGATCACCTTTTTTTCTTCATTATGATCCCGGTCTAAGGATTCTTCATTGCCCTTTTACCCTAGTTAGAATCATTCCATCCATTAGCCCTTTAAAGATTTGTCTTTTGCTTTGCTAGCTTGCCCTGTGAACACTCCCTTGAGCGATATGGTCCAGTTAAGCCATACTTTGATTGACTCCATAGCCTAATGGCTTGAAGGCCTTGTTCCATCCATCTGTTCCTAGAATCCCACCACCCAACCAAATTCAAAACCTTATGAACACTAAGAACTAACCTAAAATACCACCCAAAACAAAGTTAAATTATAAAGAGAGAGCCCTCTCTGGACTTAGGCTGGCTAGAAACTGAGTCTAAAATATTAGGTTTGTGGTTACCTCGGATTATTCCTTCTTTTGATAACTTCTAGGGAAGACTTATGAGTGATAACAAGATGTTCCTAAGTCGACCAACCATGCCTCATGATCTAAATGCGCACTTTAAAAACCCAAGTACACATCCCCTCCATATAAGGAGGTTTAATTTCTGCAAAAGGACTATATTCAAATCCTTTCACTTTATCAGGAATTTTCAATCTACAAACTTTCTTGTAATTCCTGTGTTTTCCATATCTCCAACATACCTTTATGAACTTTCTTGGAGATTTAAATATTACTCTATATTTGGATTTCACATTCGAGGACTTACTTTTATTTCTATTATGGGAGCATCATATTAGAAACAATGCATCTCTATTCTATATTTCCATTTTTTCCTTCTCATCTCCTTCAATAACAATAAAGGGACTATTTCATCGAACTTTAAAGTAGTTGCATTACCACCTATGGAAAAAACCAAACTATCCCAAGAATCTAGTAGAGGACATAACAAACCGATGCACTTATGTTCATCTGAAATCTTAATATCCATAGATAATGGCTTAATTACCAAAGTATTGAAGCATTCAAATGCTTTGTCACTGAGTCTCCATCCTTCATCCTCAGGTTATACAACTTCTCTACAAGAACAATTTGTTTATCAGGGACTTCGACTGATACAAAATCCCTATTTTTCCCCACAACACCTTTGTTGTAGCTTCCCCTGAAACATTCAATAATAATAAATATTATATACACAGTTGTATTTTGACATTTTCCTTTCAATCCAACTTGGTCCATAATTTTTTTGACATCCTAGTAGGTGTAGTACCTAGATCCACAATAATCCAACGTTCTTTGTTTACCAACAAATATCTCATTTTGATATTCGATAACTCAAAACTCTACCCATTGAATTTCTCGATTTCTATCTTTGAACTATTAGCCATTTCCTTTTCACCACAATAATCACTTTTGCAAGTCTCCGACTGTCACAATGTCTACCATAGGCCTGATCCAAACCCATTAGCCACAAAGGAATTCCTTTGAAGCCAAAATTGCTCTCATACCAAATCTAGGTTTTAACCTTGTACAATTAATTGCTAAAAATAGATTCTTAATAAAATAAAAAATATGCAAAGGAAAACACACACACAAACATAAATATTTTATTGTAAAAGCCCAAGGCTAGATAAACCAACATATATATATATATATGTGTGTGTGTGTGTGTGTGTGTGTGTGTGTGTGTGTATGTGTGTGTGTGTGTTCAATGCTACAATATAACATATATTTCATGGGGCATGCATGAAATGTTAGTCAATTTACCCTATATTAGAATACAACCATAGTTCCTTAACTGAAACTACAAAACCATGGGAAAAACCACCATGTGTCACAAAATTGTTATTAACAAAAGCCATGTTCTAAAAATTTCCAACAAACAATTGTAAAAAAAATTCCCAAAATATTTTTTGGGGTGTTTCCCCCAAACCCCCATGCAAGGGGGCTTCAACCTCCTACGAAACCCAAAAATAGGGAGGGCGGGTGCACCCCCCTATGACCCTCCCACTGCACATCTTGCATTTTACAACACATGCAGATAGTCATGAAAATAATATAACACATACCCAATAATGTTGGATCAATAATTTATTTTTCATCCATCTCAATGATTATAGAGTGGAAATTTTGGAGGAATCAACTTGCATGGTCATTTGGGGGGCGGGGGGCGATTTAGGAGACATTTAAGGCCTTAAATGACCAAATTTTATGGTCCAATATATACACATTTATACCCCTCCAATAATGCAAGAATCGGCTCAATCAGAGCTTGTATGAGAAATTTATGCCTTTGAAAGTTGACCATTCGAAATTGTCCACCATAATTATAGAGGATGCCACATCATGTTACTCATGGAAAATGGGATATAATGTGGGAAATATGAGTAACACTCTAGAATGGTTGCGTTGTAACTCATATTAAGGGTTGAATGGGTTAAAGTTAACCACTAGTAGGCTATCAAGTTGTGTTACAACCAAACTACTAGGAGGAAAAGGGGTTCCATTTTATTCTAGTGCATTTTGTTCCATAAATGAGCAGAGTAGCTAAGAGTGGATAGAGAGAGAGAGAGAGAGAGAGAGAGAGAGAGAGAGAAAATAGAGATATTTTGTGTACTATATCATCCCATGGGCCAAAATTCTCACTTATTTGTACTTTCATCCATTTCTATTCAAAGAAAGAGAGAGAAAACCAACCTTACCTTCCAACTACATTTTCTCTCGTAAAGGTTTCCCAAGTCATACCTTGTGTTATTATCATTGTGAGTGATTGTATTTGTGTTTGTTATCTATTTTCCATATTTCACATATTACATTCATAAGTGTAACATAGTAATTATCAAATCCATAAATCTAAGGAAAAAATAATGGTCACAGTGTAGATTTTGGATTTCCATTATATCTTCAGAATTTTTTTTGTGACGAACTATCTAGTGGAATATCCATGGCAGTTTACAAATCATGTTGGTATCAACATAGGTGTCTTTGGGTATTTTGTGGGACTTTTTAGAGGATCCAAATTGGTTTAACTAGAAAGTTATAAAACCCTAGCCATGGTCGTTGAATCTATTAGTATCACTCGAGATCCAACAGAGGAGAGGTCTCAAGGCTAGAAGAATAGAACACAGATATCATACATAACATAAATATCGTTATGGTGGCTCTAGAGAACAAGTTGGGAATCGAAGAAGATGGAGTTTCCAACTCATAGGTCAGATTATAGGGGGATTGGGGGATCAAGAAGAACTAGAGAGGGAATCTAAGAAAGAATCCAAAAGAAACAACCCAATTTGAGTGTCATGAACCATTCACAATCCTTATTCAAAATGGAAATATCAAGGTGATATATATGCTTTGAAGTTAAATCACATGTTGTAACAGTTATAGGTTTATTTTAGTGTTCACCACATAGAGAAAGAACAAAAAAAAATCATTTTCTCAATTGAAATTAGGGAATCATTCCCTGACTTTTGGGAAAGACACATAGATACCACGATTTTGGAGGAAGACCCTTAAGTGACTAACTGGGAGTATTTCAAAATTCTCATAAAGTCATAGTTTACCCTATTAGGGATGTAGAGAACTAGTGGATCTGGTGGCATTACTTCAAACATAGACAGTGGCAGAGTGTACGGGAGTACACCACAAAATGTAGAAATATGGGCATAATGTTGGGTATCTCCCCAAAGAACTTAGAAATATTCCTAAAGTATATGTGCAGTCTATGCATCCAATGTGGAAGCAAGTGATGGTGTTCAAACCTAGAACAATGGATGAGGCTCGTGTACAAGTGTAGTACCTAGAGAACATAGGGAAAAAGAAAGGGAAATCAAGTGGGTCAAAGTAGAAGGAGAACCAAGAAGATGCAAAGGAGGGGATGAATAAGAAGAAATGGGGAAATGAAGAAAATACAATAGCCACAACACACGAGTGAAAAGATACCAATAGCCACTGCAACCACTATAACATTAATGGTCATACATAGAAGAAGTGTTGTAAGTTGCATCTAAAGCTCAACTCAAAGAAATGAAAGAAAGATGGTAAGAAGAAAAACCCTAGGCCATAGAGTCGAGTAATCGGGTGGAAAGTAGATCAAGTGTAGATGAGACAAGTTTGTATACATCAATGTAGAAGGGGGTGAATTTGAGTATCCTTCAGCAACAAGAAGAGAAGGAAATGATGAAACTCTTCCATCATTAGAGAAATTGTGAGGTCTAAAATGGGCCTCCTAAGAAAAATGTACAACCAAAATAAATTTTATAAGAACCAATAGGATTCAAGATGATTATGTCAACCATGGGGGACGATTCACCATTTTTGGAGTAAAAAGGTAAAAAGATTAAAAAATAATAAAATAATAAAACTGTATTTTCAACTCGTATTTTCAACTTATCTCCCTAAGGTTTTACTAAAATTTCAAGCTATAGTACATTAGATCCAAAATTTAATTCCTCATCCAAGGAGTACCCATGTTGCATACTTTTGATGGACCCTCCAACACGAAAAATGAAAAATACATCAAAAACGTGATTGCAATCACGTTTTTCATGTATTTCTCATTTTTCGTGTAGCAAGGTCCATAGAGAGTATGAAACGTAGGTACTCATTGGATGAGGAATCAAATTTTTCATCCAACGAGTGCTCTCTCTCGAAAATTGAGTAAACCCATAGGGAGATAAGTTGAAAATATGATTTGAAAAAGTAGTTTTTTCCTTTTTTCCCTCTAAAATTTGATGATAAAATCTAATCTTATTTTAGTATTTCCACTATTATCTTATAATTTCCATAAGAGGCCCATTTTAGACCTCAAAATTCCTCTAATATGATAAAGGTGTGTGTCAAGAAGATGAAAATTGATGCTCTAGTCGACTCAAAATCATAAGCAAATCTCATAGCAACAAATCTGGTCAAAAAATTGGGTTTGGGGACTCATGACCATCCTAGCCCATATCCATTGGGATGGGTCAAAAAGAAACAAGAGACAAAGGTAACCAAACAATGCAAATTCAAATTTGTTATCAGTGCTAACTTTATTGTTGAAGAAGAAATGAATGTAGTTCCAATATATGTATGTGGCGTTATTTTTAGGATTCCCTATATGTACATGCAAGATGTGATATTCATGAAAATAGTGAAACAATACCACTTCAGCAAAGACACAAAATCCTTCATCATTAGCGCACACAAGGGAAAGTAGAATATATCACTAGTAAGTGTCAACTAGTCCAAAAAGTTGATCAATTCTAGCCAGAAATATGTTTTTGTTATTTTTAAGAGAATTAGTCTATAGAAGGGTCCATAAGAGCTAAATTATCCATAGAGGGGTGTACTAAGGACCATAAGAAATAAATGGAAAATTTGATACAAGGATACAAGGGTGTGTTACAGGAATTTAAAGGGATACCACCCAAGAGGGCAGTGGAGCACAAGATATCGTTGTTGCTAGACTCTTTGTTGCCAAAGATTGGAATGTACAAGAAATCCATTATAAAGGCAAATGAGTTGAAGTAGTTGCAAAAACTACTAGAACATGGTTTTATTCGACCAAGTACCTCACCATGTAGGTCACCCATTATATTTGTGCTTAAGAAGTATGTGACGGAAGATGTGCATTGATTTCAAGGAATTAAACATAAGTATACTCAAGAATAGGTATCCCCTACCTAGGATAGATGATATACTAGAGGTCAAAGATGAAGATACCTAGAAGAGCACCTTCAAAACCAGGAAATGTTTGTATGTGTGGTTAGTCATGCTATTCGGCCTATGCAATGCACCATATATGTTTGTGAGGTTAATTAATTATGCATAGCACTCTCTTTTAGATTCATTTGTTACTATTTATTTGGATAATATACCAATATGCAATGCTACCTTGGAGGAGTTCTAACATTTGATGCAGGTGCTAGAGACATTGAAGAAGCATGAGTTGCTAGAAAATCTCAAGAATTTTGAGCTTACACAATAATATTTGGTGTATCGAGGATATGTGATAGGTGGAGGAGAGATACAGAACCAATATACCCCCATACATGCACATTTACTCTATGGTGAATGTAGAAAATTTGAAACTCTATGAGCCTTCCATGTTAAATCAAGAAGAGGAACATGTCCTAGCTTATGTAGACGATGTGGAACCATAATATCAAGCAGAGTTGACAGAGGATACAATTTTGTAGAATAGGTCTAGAACTACAAGACATGGGCAACATGACCTTTGGCATCTTGAGTTGAAAGTACAACTTTCAAACAAGGCTAAATGGTACTCCAGGGAGAAGGCATTGAGAAAAATTCCCTCACTTCATTTACTAAATTATTTTGGGGGCCATAAGCCTCCAAAAATGGGGAGGTATGATCTAGATTGGATCAATATATTATTTTTCATCCATCTTAATGGTTTTAGAGTGGAAAATTTGGAGGAATCAACTTGTAAGGTCATTTTTACTAGCAGTCCTATTTTGAAAAATTTTGGGTGAAAAACTTATGAGCCATTTTGAGGCATTAAATGACCACTTTTTTTGGTCCATAATCTACATGTTGGTACCTTTATAATGGCACAAGAATCACCTCAATTAGAACTCATATGAGAAAGTTGTGCCTCTCATAAGTTAACTTATTGACCACTACAATTTGAGAGAATTCCACATCATTCCTTGTTACTCATGGAAAAGGTGTTAGCCACATCAAAATTATGATGAAAACTCTATAACAATCGATTTATAAGTCATATTGAGGGTTGAATGGGTAAAATTTAACCATTAGTAGGTTATTGAGTAGTGTTATAACCAAGCCACTAAGAGGAAAAGGGGTTTCATTCTATTCGAGTGATTTTTTTCCATATATGAGAAGAGTAGCTAGGAAAGAATAAATAGAGAGAGAGAAAAAAGAGTATTTGTGTATTGTATCATCCCACACGCCATAGGTCTCACTTTTTTTTACTTGCATCCATTTACATGCAGAGAAAGAAATATCATAGTAGCCTCATCTTCCAACTGGGTTTTCTCCTCTAAGGATTTCCTACGTCATACCTTATATTATTTTGGTTGTGAGTGATTGTATTTGTGTATATTCTCTATTTTACATCTTTCATGCATATTCATAACACAGTAAGTAACGAATCTAGAAATGTAAAGAAAAATTAACCCTCACAGTGTAGATTTTGGATTTTTATTATATCTTTAGAATATCTATTGTGATGAATTATCCAATGGAATATCCAAGGTAGTTTATTGATCACCTATCTAGTGGATCTGAGGTTAAGAAAAACCTTAAAAAGTATTTTCTCTCTTATAAAAAGTTTTTTATCACAATAAGTGATCCATGTTCTTCAACAAAATAACAAGGAAGCATATATCTTGGTTAATCGAGGCACTACCTTAGAACTAGGAACCCTTCTTATAAATGAATAGGTGGATTATCATACAATTCCTTAATAATCAATTCATGCATTTGCAATGATATGGAGGATTAAACATATGTTTTCAAATTCAAGGGACAACATGGAAGCATGCATGATTATGAGTGTAAATATAGTTCAAGAGAGTAATGTTCATGTATTCCTTTGGAGGGCCAACCTGGCCATGGGTGGGAAAGTACAATTTCTTTCTGTACGAGATTAGGTGAAATTTATGATTTCATCATTTTATGTATGAGATATATATGGAGTGCACCCATCCCTTGCACCTCCATTTCTTTGGAATTATGACATCAAGGATATGGCTATCTTATTTTGTTTGATGTGAGGGAGGTGCAGTCCCCTGATCTTGCTAACTGAGGATTGTGGCACAGATACCCCAAGATATTAGTGGGGAACTAACAAGTTGACATAGGTAAGGAGGGTCGTGAGGGGTGTGTAATTTTCCATGGTTTTGGGAGGGAGTAGTAGTCATGTGAGAAGACTAAGTAAATTAGAGTTGAAGGATGGGATGAAGTTGTTAATGCATGGGAATTTATATGTCATGTAGGTTAATGAGAGAGGGAAGATTCAAATTCTAGTTAATGAATAAGACAAGTTCTATTTATGTGCATGAAAGTTACTAATTGGGAACCTGGTTGGTTTTCTTTCTTACTTGGCCACATTTAATTATCTGTGGGGTCTACAATAGCTACAAGGAATGTTATTAGTTAAATAAGGGTGATTATACCTATTCATTATCTACTCACCTCTATTAAAAATAGTGGTTTACATGCCACTTTAATTATCCAAGAATGTTGTCATTCTAGGACTTAAGGATTATTGGTACAATGTTTAGAAGAGATCAATAGCATAAAATTGACAAGGAAATTCTAAGTCCATAGGAAGAGGAGCTACAACTTTAATTTAGGTACAATCAATTTGTTATTAGTTTGACTACAACAATGGATATTATGGTTGACCAAAGGACTCAACTTTGACGAGCTAAAGAAGAAATTGGATGCCTTCGATATCAAATCAAGGAGCTAAATCAATGAAAAGAATAAGATAGGTTGTTTTCCTCTTTCTCTAATAACTTGGTTTCTCATGTTAAAGATTTGATTATATGTTTAAACAATGTATCCCCCTCAATGGAGTCAGGACATCCTCTTAAGTGGAGGGTCCCATTTCGTAGCACTAGTTGTCATGGTGCGTCAACTTTGTTGCATACTAGGACTATTTATGAGGCTTTACAAGTATAAACAATATTGAATAAGAAAAATATTCATAAGAGTTTTGATGGATATCAAGATGGGTCATTGGGTGTAAGGCACTCTTTCGTATCTCCTTTTATATTTACAGTTTGAATTCCCCAAACATCTTAAAATATTTCTTAGTGAGCATCAAACTAATAAATAGAAACTATACAAGAATCACAAGGAGGATTATCCTAAAGGACTTAACCTAATTATTAAAAACTCAAAATTTTAAACAAGAAGCTAGGTTAAAGAAGTAAAACCATAATCATTTACTTGCAATACAATAGATCTAACTTAAAATTTCAAAGAAATGAAATAGACAATAAATTATACCTCATGTGCATTATTTCTTTGCACTAATTTGGATTAGATAATTATATTGTTTGTCATCTATCTCATTTCTTTCATAATGGAAAAATTAGAGGAATCAACTTACAAGGTCATTTCTATTTTTGGGTCCTAGTTTGGAGAATTAAGGATTGAAACCTTTCAGAGCCATTTTGAGGCATTAAATGACATTTTTGGGGGTCAAAACTCTCTTGCTTAAGCACTGGAACCCATGACATTATTCTACACTTAGAGACTGTAATATCCCTAGTTAAAAATCCATGTAAAAATATATAATAACATGGTCGTGGGACACGTATTCCAAACTGAATGGTGGGAAAGAACATCCTAGTGGGTGTTCACTTCGATTATTATGGCTAAGGAAATGGCCAAGGATTTGGAAAGGAAAAATGGAAATTTTTTGGCACATTTATTTATGAAAATAATGGAAATTAAGATAAAAGGAAGGTGAAATGTCACAGGTTTCATGTGAGGAGGAAAATGAATGAAAATAATTGAAATGAAGAAAATAAAGGCTTCATTGATAAAAAGGCTTCTGAGGATCAGTGGGCAAGTTTGGTCAGTGTAGCTTTGTGTCATTCTATTCTCTCTCTCATACTCTTGGACACTTAGAGTTTTCTTGGAGCACTCTTGGAGAGTGTGGCATACTTGGAGTTTTGGAGCAAGAAAGTAAAGGAAGATCAAGAAAGGGAAAGAGGACATCATGATCAGCAACTAAAGCAAGTTTTGCTTGCAGGTACCGAGTTGTGTGTATGTTTTTCTCACTAGCTTTGGCATGCATGGGATATGCATGTGATTTATTGGTCATACTTTGTCACTGGCATGGAGGATTTCCAGAATTGACATTGGATTTTCCTAGCCTTTCCATTTCATGGATATCCATGGTGTTGTGGGTTCATTTATTGTTTTTTTGGTTGGTTCTCAGGTTTCCTTTAGCTTGGGTTGAGTTACTAGTTCCTGGAGCCTTGGTTGGACAAACACTTTGGAGCCCTGTAATAGCTTTGGTTGAGTTACTAGTCTTGGAGCCATGGTTGGACAAACACTCTGGATCCCTTGGTGGGTTGAGTTACTAGTCCTGAATTCTTGGTTGGACAAACTCTCTGGAGCCCTGCATAATTCGTGGTTTGAGTTACTAATCCTAAAAGCCTTGGTTGGAACAAATTCTCTGGAGCCCAAGAAGGCTTGGGTAGAGACCAATCAAGTGATGGTTTTGTGATGTTCGACCATGAGGTGGAATCACTGTTTGATGGGTTGAGGTGGTTGGCCTCTCGAAGTCTTAGATGGTTTTGATTGATTTGTTTTATGAGATCCAACATTCATGCTTGGAATATGGCATGGGGGTGACTAGATGAAGAGAGATTTCACTCAACCATGTCTACAATCAGGTGGAACGTGGTAGTCCCATACCAGGTTGGCTTTAGTATCCTTAATATGAGGTTATTTCTCCTTATTAATTCACGAGTATTATACTGGTTTATATGTGGATTATATGGTTGTAGTTTACTTGGTATTTCTGTTGTTATTATACTAGTTATGAACATGTATTATGACAGTGGCTATGTATGACTCTCATCATGTTTTTACTTGTAATTGAATGAACAATGTATCTATGGCCTAATAGATGATAATGCAGCTAATTTGATAAGGAAACAATGCCTCATAGAAAATCTCAGATAAGTATGAGACCCCTATGCTTAGATTTGTTATTTACACCTATAGACTACATATTTGTGATATGTTTGACAAAATTCCTATCATGGCTAGTAGGGGTCCATTCAAGTCATTGTTTAAGTAATTGCATTTGTATCATCATTCCATTGTTATCTATTTGTTTTGAAGGTTTCATTTAGTTTTGGGTAGTGACCTGGGCTTTGGGCCTGAAAAAGTGGTTCAAATCCTAGGGATGTAGGCACAACATTGGGTAGAAAAGTCATTGGATGTTGGCATACCGTGATGTGTGAGCATCCAGAGCCTTATGGACGTATGCATGCCCATATCAAGGGAGTGTCCGAGAGAGTATGTGTGTATATGTGTATGTGTATGTGTGTGTGTGTGGTTATTATTATAAATATCATAATGAGTTGTGCTATAAAGCTCCAGTAAATGGTATATTTTTCATGTTTTAGTAGATGGTCATTGTAAATACTGCTACAAGATGTGTTATTACACTCCATGGGAAGTATGTTTTGTTTTCAATGGTATTGTTGGTTATAGGTTTCATTGAACACGGAGGACGGTGTTCCCCCAAGCGGGAGGGTTTTGTAACAGCCCTGGTTAAAAATCCATGTAAAAATATATAAGACCACGGTCATGGGACTCGTATTTCAAGTTGAATGGTGGGAAAAAACATCCTAGCGGGTGTTCACTTCGGTTATTATGGCTAAGGAAATTTGCCAAGGCAATGGCCAAGGCTTTGGAAAGGCAAAATGGAATTTTTTAGCTCATTTATTTATGAAAATAATGGAAATTAGGAGGAAAGGAAGGTGAAAGGTCACAAGTTGCATGTGAGGAGGAAAATGAAGGAAAATAATAGAAATGAAGAAAATGGAGGCCTCATTAATAAAGAGGCTTCTAAGGATCAGTGGGTAAGCTTGGTCAGTATAGTTTTGTGTCATTCTATTCTCTCTCTCATACTCTTGGACACTTAGATTTTTCTTGGAGCGCTCTTGGAGAGTGTGGCATACTTAGAGTTTTGGAGCAAGAAAGAAGAGGAGGAGTAGGAAAGCGCAAGAGGACATCACGATCAGTAGCCACATTAGGTTTTTCTTGCAGGTACGAAGTTGCATGTATGTTTTACTCACTAATTTTGGCACATGCATGTGATTTATTCGTCATGATCTGTCACTGGCATGGAGGATTTCCTAAATGATAGTGGATTTCCTAGCCTTTCCATTTCCTAGATAGCCATAGTGTTGTGGATTCATTTATTTATTTTTTTGGTTGGTTCTCATGTTTCATTTAGCTTGGTTTGTCTTACTAGTTCCTAGAGCCTTGGTTGGAAAAATGCTCTGGAGCCCTGTAACATCTTGGGTTGAGTTACTAGTCTTGGAACCTTGGTTGGAAAAATGCTCAGGAGCACTTGGTGGGTTGAGTTACTAGTCTTGGAGCCTTGGTTGGACAAATGCTCTGGAGCCCTGTATAAGTTGTGGATTGAGTTACTAGACCTGGAAGCCTTGGTTGGAACAAATGCTCTGGAGCCATGGAAGGCTTGGGTAGAGACCAATCTAATGATGGTTTTGTGATGTTCGACCATGAGGTGGAATCATTGTTTGATGGGTTGAGGTTGTTGGCCTCTGGAAGCCCTGGATGATTTTTATTGATGTGTTTTATGAGATCCCACATTCATGCTTGGAATATGGCACGGGGGTGACTAGCTAAAGAGAGATTTGTCTCAACCATGTCTACAGTCGGGTGGAACATAGTAGTCCCATATTGGGTTGGATTTTATATCCTTACTATGAGGTTATTTTGCCTTGTTAATTCATGAGTATTATATTGGTTTATACGTGGATTATATGGTTGTTGTTTCCTTGGTATTTCTGTTGTTATTATATTGGTTATGAACATGTATTATGATAGTGGCTATGTATGGCTCTCATCATGTTTTTACTTGTAATTGAATGAACAATGTATCTATGGCCTAATAGATGATAATGCATCTATTGTGACAAGGAAACAATGACTCATAGTGAATCTTAGATAAGTATGAGACCCCTATGCTTAGATTTGTTGTTTACATCTGTAGACTACATATTTGTGATATGTTTGAAGAAATGCATGTCATTGCTACTAGGGTTCCATTCAAGCCCTTGTTTAAGTAATTTCATTTGTATCATTGTTCCATTGTTATCTTTATGTTCTGAAGGTTTCATTTAGTTATGGGCAGTGACCTGGGCTCTAGGCCTAAAAAAGTGGCTCAAATATCGGGATGCAGACATAGCAATGGGCAGGAAAGTCCCTAGACACTGGCATACCATGATTTGGGATCATTCAGAGCCCTTTAGATGCATGAATGCCCATATCAAAGGGAGAGTCAAAGAGTGTAATGGTCTAAAAACTCAGTGGGACTCAGGGGTTGATTACCTGAGAGGTTGGGATGGTTCTTGAGAGTCTTGTTGTTGATGTGGAAGGTATGTATGGTGTGTTTTCGTCAGTTCCACTTCCATAAGGTGACTTAGGAGGTCGAATCATATCAAAGTAACTTCTCTTCACATGTTTACCTCAGTTTTTCGGTTACTTGGGTAGATGTGGGAGGAGGGTGTATTTCAAAGATGCAAGAATCATGGTAATGGAAGTTTGTATGAAAAATATATGCCTCCTGAAAGTTTACCTACTATGTTTGACCACCATTGTATGGGTGAATTCCACATCAAGCCCCATTACTTATTCATGAGGGGATAGTCACATGTGGAATATGAACAAATTAGTAGACGGATCAAGTTTGTAAATCTAATTGAGATTTAAAGGAATCAAATCTTACCCCTAGTTGGTTATCGGGCTATGTTAAAATCGAACGACTAGGAGACAAAGGGTTTCAATTCTATGTGATTATATCTTGATCCATAGTAGAGCAAGGAAACTAGTACTAGGAATTAAACAACATAACGGAGGGGGTTACCATTCTCTAGTATCATAATCGTCCACAAGTCTCAGATAATTTTATAAAGAGTACCTTCTCCTTTGTACTTACATTATTTCCATACCAAAAAATGGAGCAAAGTAGCATCACCTTCTAGTTGAGTTTTATCATGTAAGGATTTCTAAAAGAAAATATTTGTCATCATTATGGATGGTGTGCGATATTATTTGTTGTTGTCTATTTTCTGCATTTTATTTTATTTCATGCATAAGCAAAAAAATAGGAATTAACAAATATGGCATCTAAAAGAATTTAACCTTCATAGTAATTCAATTTATTTTGTTAGGCTATTATGACAAACTATCTAGTGGAATATCTACAATAGTTTACATATCAATTAACTCCTTCCTTAATGAAGACTTGCTCTGTACAAACTATTTTGCACTATACCCTTGAAACATTACTGAAAAATATACATTAATACACAATAGATTTGTAAAGGTGACACAAGTTTTTTCTGATTTCTCTTTAAATAATCCAATCGATATTACAAATGGAGAGATTAAATTCTTATATGGATTTGAGCTCTAACTCCTCTTCCAATAAATATTACGTCCTTATGATCTTCTATGCGAAAAAGGACTAAAATATTTGCAACAACTAGCTAAGTGGGAGAATTAGGTCAATATCCCATAGAAAAGTGCTTGGATACAATGTTCTAGATTATTCTAGTGCCACATGTCACCTTCTTCCACCCATGTCTTCATGCAAAGGAAAAATTTGGATGTCATTTATCTTCCTCATGTGCAAAATAATAATAAAATAAAAGCATGGATTTCTAGTACATGTGCATGAATTTCAACTATAAATTCCATCATGAAGGCATTTTCCTAGAAATAACCACATTATAATAATATTATTATTTGAGGGTGAAATTTCAAGAAAACGAGTGGTTTTCCATATGAAAATCTTTATTGTGAGTCACTCTTGTAGAAGTGTATGCTAATTCCAAGTGTAATTCTTGAGTGATCTTTCTAGAACCCCTTTGGCCAAGTAAAATCTAAGATAATCCTTTACTAAATGTGTCGTTGGTACTTGTGCTTATTGAACTGCTTTTACTAAAACAAACCCATAGAATTGTGATTTATTTTCACATTTAGACCCTCACCATGCATGACTCCACCTTGTAAGAGAGAAAATAAGTGTTCCCTTGAAGAAAATGCATTTATTACCACTTTTACCAAGTCAACCTTGAAGTTTTTAGCCTAGAAGGGGTGCCCTTAACATTTTTTCAAATGGGTCTTCATCAATTACATGTGATGTCAAAATATGTGCAAATGGGTGCCCTTTGACCAAGTTAAATCATCACTAATCACTTCACATGTGTGCAAGGTGTGAACAAGGTTATGCAAGAAGTGGATATATTCTCATAGTGGAGCACACCACCTAGGGATGTGTGCATGAGTTGACAAAGTGGATGAGGTGGGGGGTAAAACATCTATGGTGCATGGATAAATAGCCTTATTAGTCAACTAAGACTCAACTAACTCCTCAAATCTTGCACCAAAATATATGAACAAAACGTGAGTGGCATGGCATGTGTGAACAAGGCTTAGGCTAAGGTGAGGCAAAATTATCTTTTTGTCATGCTTTTTCCCTACATATGTTCCAAAAGGGGGAGTGCCTAGTCTCATATGTACTTATGGACTTAATTTATAACCCATGGCGACAAATTCACATATAAAATTTATGGAAAAGGCCTCAGTGACTAATTAGAATAATAGAGTATTGATAAGCTAGTACTAGGCATTCAACCTAGGGTTTATGATTTTTAAATTTTAATTAAAATATCCCAAACTAGTTAGGTGTGTGTTTACATTGGAAAAAGTAGACTATGAGATTTTGAGGTTAAATATGGTTTAGGACTTACTGAATTATAGACAAAAGATACCATGGGCATTCAAGTAGATGGAGTGAAGTGAAATATAGATGTAAATAGGGATTTTACCTGGGGAAAATGTTAATATGTGATGTGATACAAAAAATAGCTAGGTAAAATGTTGACAAGTGGTGAAAATTTATGTGATAAGTTTATATTAGTAAGGAGAGAAAGTTATAATAAGCTTTTAATAAATAATTTACAAGGTAAAAATGTGAAAATGATATGAATATGACTGGAACTAGGTAAATGTATCACCATGATAAAGGTCAATCTTACAACACTAAGTGAAAGTGACTAAGATGTGACCACCATAGTGATGAACCATAAAGAAAAAAATACACCCATGAAGCACTCTCCACCAACATTCCAACCTTTGGAAGCCTATAATGATTCCAACAATCTACACAAGATCATGTTTACCACTCATGTCAATACTAAGGGTAAAAGTTGAACCATACTTGGGGACATAATCTCTTTGAAGAAGAGTGAATGAGAACCCCAATATATTTGATACAGCCTTCAAAAATAAGGAAGAAATAAGATGCCCATGTGGAGGGATTGTATAAGTGTCATTCTTAAACAACACATCCAAACCTATTACAACTTCATTAAAATTGGCTTTATAAAGTAAGGCACAAGCTAACAATTCGAATGCTCATAATAGAGAGGTTATTACTTATATCCCTCAAAGACTTATTCTTTCTACTCCTACTATGCTACATGAGAAAAATACAAATATTAAGTTTAATCATATAGCGAGTGGAACCTCTCTAACTCTTTGTTTACATAGAAAATATTCCCTTGTGTTTAATTATGAACACAATTAAGGAGACATAAAACATCATGTATATATGAGTTGGAATCCCCATAGAAACAAGGCTAAAACAAATATATAGGAGAGCCACAACACCACAATCATGCCCAAAATGGCATGAGACTTTACATATTTCTTCTAACGGAAGTTGGGTAAGACTACAATACTCATATTGGGGATACATCAAATCATTAAAAATGGGAGCACTTTCATTTATACCCTCAAGGATTACATTCTTAGGATTTCCCATTACAATTTTTCCTTGGGAAGAGCATGAAGCTAAATTTTGTATCTACTACAACAATCCTCCTCAATTCCTCCTAGTGCTTTGTTCCTAGAGGAAATTGAGAGGCCCACCTAGTCAATAAGCTCATAAGTTACCTTGTAAACCCTAGCTCAAACTTGTAAGATATGATTAGATCTCCAATGACTTGAGAAAATTAAGGAAGTATTATGAGCCTAATTAAGCCTTGTTGGCCAGTCCAATAGAAGTGAGGATCATTAAGCCTTAGTACAATAGCACAAAGAGTCCCTACAATTCTTTAGCCTACTGAGGTGACTCTTACAAAAAAATTTCAATTTGGTTTCCATTGCAATTTTTGGGTCTTTCCAAGGCAATGTAGCACCCTCTTGAGCCTTTGGCTAGTGCTATAACACCCCACTGACCCTCATCCCAATGTTATTTCCTCGGGCTTAACCTTGCAACTTGGTTTTCAACCTTCCAACTTTTGTGTAGTACCCTCCTAGACCCCAAGATAATGCTATAGTTCCCCTTCGACAATAGGGAAGTGTTAAAGCCCCAAGAAAATCATTACTTGGGTCATTTCTCTCCAAAAAATTCCTTGTCAAGTTATTATAGTGCCCTCATGATCATCATCCCATTGCTATGGTGTCCTATTTGGTTTCAATACAACACTATAACCCTAAAATTTGGTCTCTAAGCCAATTTTTCTTCCTCCTTAAGCCTACATAGTGCATCATTGAGAATCAAGGCAGTGCTCTAAATCCCCACTAAGCCTTAGTACAACATATAGCCCTAACAAAGTCTCTCATAACTCGATTTTGGCAACACTACATCTCTATATGGCTCCACTGATCCTCAATGGAGTGTTATAATGCAATATTGGGCCTAAACCCAATGTTACAATGCTTTCTTGTGCCTCAAGCTAGCATTATGAAGACACTCTCAAGGTTTTCTCCCACTCATAATGTTTTTTCTCAAGTTTTCTTAGGTAACATTGAATTAACTAAAAGTAAAAGTCAAGTTAAAAAGATAAGCTACTTGAGTAATTAATGCAAAAATGCTCTCAAAAACTCTTTAAAAGAGACTCATAACACTCCCTATTCCTCACATGAATTAGATCGTGTGTTATGGAGGTCAACTAACTTTATAAACTGAGTATTTCACCTCAGCTTTCCTAATTATCATTAGATTTAGCTAGCTCAGCCCAACTAAGTGATTTTTTATGCTTATTCAACTCGTTTTGTATTTTATGGTCATTTTTAATGCATTCAATTACCCAACAACCATTTTATTTGCATGAAACAATTATTTGCTTCATTTTTAACCAAGTGAGTGGGTTTTGAGTGAAGTTTAATAATCTTTGGGTTGTGTTAAGCTTTCCCTCTGCAACCCTCACCCTCCAATTACTCAATGTGCGCTTGGCTTGTGGAAACAGAGGAAATCCCTCAACATGACCTCACCAGTAGTCTAAGAGCATAGTAAAGACCAGCTAACCCACAAGATGGCTACCTCATTACCTCTCCATGCTCAACACGACCCTAGTGTTGCACCCAATCCAGCCAATAGTTGATATTTTACTTCTACAATGTTTTTCAAGGTAGCAAATCCTGACAAATCTTTGTCCTTGGTTGCTTAGGGTTTTCATTGCCATAGCACCTAGGATTGATGCTCAGCTATTTTCATGTTCTCAGCTTAGCTTTTTGGGTTAAAATCTCTATTGTTTTTCTATTTTTCAAACTAGGTACATTAGTAATTATTTCTTACCCATAAACCTAGACTTTCTCCCAGTACTAGAGTGAGTTTCTGCATGGAAAAACACCTACCCATGTTGGTCAAGAGTGTGAATATGACAGTCTTGTTTTTCCTCAGCAATGAAACCTCCTATCTTCCATTGACCAAAACAACCTTTAAACCTGTACTTCTCAATTTTCTACATTTTTCATTGTATTCTAATCTTTATAATGGGTGACTTTTTCTTTTATTGAGTTTGCAAGAAAACCATGTATGTGTCCAAGAAATGAGCCTGCAAATCCTTAAGGAGAGGTTAAGTCGAGTGAATAAGTAAGCGAAGAATTGGAGGAGCTTTTGAATGCTAAGGAATTATCTTTTAGTGTCTTCACTAGTAAACTAACTTAGGACAACCTAAAGCAACATTGTATTGATCATGCTAAGAAGCATACAATCTTGAAATATTTCCTAGTTTCACATAATAAATATATGCCAAATCTCTTGCAGGACACCTCAAAATATCATGTAGTCACGGGGATGTTACTACCCAACAGAATTAAGATGACCTAATCATACTGAGAAGTATATGTGCCTTATCTTCAACACATCATGAAGCTCCCATTTGAAGATCCAATGAGATTGTAATAGCTATTTAGAGTATTATAACATTTTATTTTATTGTATTTTTAAATAATGAGAAGTTGAAGACTTGTAATTGACCCCATATAAGTTCAATAGCCATAAGGAGTAGTTACTAACTGAATCAAAAAATATTATAAAACTCTTGGTGTGAAATGTTCTGAATTTTTTAATTTTTTTATTTTCCTATGTACTAGAGTTAAGATACTAGTACATATGGATTCACTACTATAATATTAAGTATCTTTGAAGTTCATTGTTGAAGCCATATTTCTAAATGCATTGTGATTTTGTTTTAGACTATTATATTCCAAACTATATTAAAGAATTCTACACCAATAATATATGTGGGATAATTTAATTTCACCTCTTTATATAATAAATTATTATAAAAATATTTACTCGCTAATGAATGTGAAATATATCTCCTCAACATAAATTAGAGCTTCTTTTGACATTAACTAGACATGATTACCTTCCAAAATCACATATTCTAACACTAAAGTCAATACAAATAATGTTTTGTTTCCGTACAAGCATCCCCTTGATTTTAAGTAATACTAAAACGCATTTCTTTGGGATTTTAAGCAATATTCTTTTTCCTCCATACTAGACTCCATTTTCCTTCCATCAAAATGCCATAGTATTTCACTTAAGCTTGATAATTTTGACTTTAGGTATTATTTTTATAATACTCTTTTTTTCTTTTTTTTGGGTGGAGAATCTTGTAATTTTGAATTGAAACTTACTTTTAATTAACTTGAAAATATTTAGAACTTTAAAACTCTTATAACCTTCTTCTTTTAATTCGTTTTCCTTTGATATATAAGGTATTTTGGAATATGGGTTTAATATATAATTGACTTTGGTGTGAATATATAATATTCACTTTGGCAATAATATAATATATAATATAATATATACATATTAAAAGAAAAGGATTATAAGAGTTTTAAAGTTCCAAAAGTTTTATTTTTTAACTTAATTAAAAGTAATCCTTCAATTTCCAACTCAAAGTTATAAGAACCAAATATATATATATATTTCGATTTAAGCTTCTTCATAATTTGATTTACACATATATATATTTCAATTTAAACTTCTTCATAATTCGATTTACTTATATATATCTTGTAGTATATGTTTAGTAAACCTTAAATAGTGTGTCAATATATTTTTCCATGAGTAGCTACATTCATGAAGAGACATGTCAAACATCAAATTAATCTTGATAGCGTTGTACTTGCATGATTATGTCAACGAGTTGCAATCAATCTAGTGTCAATGACCAAATGAATTCCTCGATGGAAGCTGTATAAACATGGATTACAAGTGTGCAATAGTACATAATGTTATATGTACAAGTGTACACTTACGAGACATGATTATATGTATCTATTATTGCATAGACAATTCAATTTAATAAATTGTGAGACGCATAAGTGCAAATGCAATTTCACTATATGAATAGTACGATTGAAATTTTTAATTAATCGCACAGTTTGTATCAATGTACAAAATTGCATGGCATGATGGTTTTTGTTAGGTCGGGAGGGTAAATTCATGAATCAATTGTATTTTTGCATTAAGAGAGAACATGGATATATACACAGAGAGGGATATTATTAGGATTCATCTCCCAATGTCTCTTCATTTTCCAATTTCCTTTATTTTTCTATTTACAGTATTTACATGGGTTTTTCCTAATCCCAAATATTATGTGTCAACATTCTCCCCCTTAATCTGAAGGGATATTGGTGAGTCCAAGAATCATTATGAATCTTTCAAACTTTTCTCTTCGAAGCGCTTTGGTGAATATGTCTGCAGTTTTCTCATTTGTGGAACAATGTTGTGGGTGGATTGCCTTGGCCTCAACATGATGTTGAATCAGATGATATTTTGTATCATATGTTTGGTTCGATCATAGAACTTTGGGTTATTGACCAAATTTATTGCAGAAGTGTTTTCAATCAAAGAGGAGTTGAATGTGCTTGTTTCTCCTACAAATCTTCCAGAATATTCCTAAGCGACAATTTCGTTTGTTGCTTCAGCTGCTACCACATATTTTGCCTCAGTTGTGGAATCTATTGGAACTTAATGTTTGTGTAACCTCCAAGAGATAACTCTTGATCCAAGACTCATAACATAACCTGAAGTAGATACTCCAGTTTCTTTATCTCCATCAAAATTTGAATCATAGTATCTAATCAAGATAAAGTCATCAACATGTGTATACTTGAGTCTAAAGTCTTGAGTTGCCTTCAAGTACTTTATAACTCTTTTTGTAGCATACCAATGACCCTCACAAGGCTTTTTCATAAACCTGGAGAGGATTCCGACAGCAAATGAAATTCCTGGTCTGATAGTAGTCAGGTAGTTGAGACTTCCTATGAGTTATTTGTACTTTTTTGCATCTTCAAATTATTTTCCTTCAGTGGATGTGAGATTTAATTTTTGTTCCATTGGAGTAGTCAAAGGATTGCACTCGTCCAAGCCAAACCTATTCAACAGATCTCCAATGTACTTCTTCTAAGAGTGATCTAGGTGGATGTTGGTGGCCACCCACCTATCCCATTTGGACCCCCACAACTATCTCTTTCAGTTTTTCAGTTTCTGTAATTGTAGCACAATTTACTATTTTTAGCAGTTTTCCGGGTCCTGAACTTCCAGCGCCGTTTTAAGGCCCTAAATGGCATTTTTTGGGAAATATGGGAGCAAGATGGGTCCATGGAGCCATGTTGCTCTTCCCAAAGTTATATTTCTCAGATAGATATTTCTAACAAGCTATTGTACGCGTCAAATGGAGATCGGTTTCCAAAATTACGACCCTGGGAAATTGATGTACCAATTTACCCAAACGGGGCCCATAATTTGGCGTTTCATCTTCTAGGGTTAGCTTTTGGGATGTTAAGGGTTTTCTATTGTTTCTCAACAATAAATAGGCCTTCGAGCCTCATTGTAACACAGTTCAAAGGCATCTAGCTGCCACTTCTCTTCTCAGAGATAAGCTACCATCGCCTTAGCTGGTTTATTTCCATTGTTGTTTGTAAACATATTTCAGTATTTTACATTAATGAAATGAAGTATTATTTCCACTGCATCTCTATGTTTATGGTTATCTCTGTAATTTATTGCGTTCCTATTTAAATCCGGATCAGTGGTATCAGAGCGGTCTGCTTTTTCTATGTTTTTCTTTACATGTCCCCAACGAGGTCGGGATATAAGGAGTTAGGGCTTGAACTGGTCGAACCTTTGCAAGACCAGCCTCATAAATCATGACGGCCTCCCATGGTGAATGAGAAGAAAGAGGAGGGGGTAGGAGATCCTATCAAAATCTTGCTCGAAGAAGCCCTCGAGCGGCAAAGGAACGCGATGATGGATAGCTTTGTGTAGATCCTTCAGCGGCTACCAAGAGGCGATGCATCAACTTCCAACAGCTACTCTGGAAATGCCACATTGTTCAAGGTAAAAGTTAATTTTGAAATCCCCATATTCGAGGGTCAAATAGATGCAGATGTCTTAGATAAATGGTTAAATATGCTAGATGGGTATTTTTCTGTTCATGAATTTTCGAGTCGGGAAAATATTGTTTTCGCTCTTCTCAAAGCAACCCCCCACGTCAAGGACTGGTGGGAAACCTACTACGAGTAGAAGAATTAAAGTACAAGCTCATTATTTTCAGTCGCACCCACTTGGGATTCATTCCGGGATGCCATCAAGGAGCAGTACTACCCTGTCAAAAGCTATGAGGACAAATACATAAAGTGGACCACGCTGTGGCAAGGAAGGGACCAAGATGTGCCGGAGTTCACCAACATTTTTCATACCCTTTGAACACAGTTGGGTATCAAAGATTCTGAGCTGCATCTGGTACTCAAATACCGCAGCTACCTACACAGATACATCCAGGAAGAGATGGAGTTCCTGAACATCTCCTCGCTCGGCACAACGTACTGATATGTTGTCAAAGTCGAGCAAAAGTTCAAACAGAAGAAGAGAGACTTTAGATCTGCGAATCCGAAGACCAAAGGACAAAGCCAAGGTGGGGTGACCCAAGACAACCCATCGAAGCCACAAGAAAAGAACAACACCACGAAGTTGAAGAAGGACACAGGAAAGTGGTGTGAGTTCCACAAGAGTCCCACTCATAACACAAGTGAGTGTCAGACCAAGCAGTCGTTGGTGGTCGAGTTGAAGGCTTCAGAATCAGATGCATGTTCCGACCCTGAATCAGAACCCGACAAGGGGAATGGCAAAGGGAAGCAGATCATTGATGCGGAGCCCAGCGTCACTGTTGCCACCGCCAAGATCCAGAAGAATGAGCCTGAAGATCCAGAGGAGGGGGAGCATCTTTTCCACTCACAGATGTGGGTGAAGGGTTCGCCACTGCAATTCACTGTTGAGAGTGGGAGCCAAAAGAACCTCATTTCAGCAAAGGTCATGAAGCGGTTGGGCCTACCGACTACACCACACCTGCATCCGTACAGTATCAGGTGGCTTCATGAAGGACGAGATCTCAAAGTTCGCCAGCAGTGTCGCCTTCCCTACAGCATCAAGCCCTTCACAGACGAGGTATTGTGTGATGTTACACCTTTGGATGTCTGTGATGTATTATTAGGCCAGCCATACTTGTGGAGGCGACATGTTGTCTATGAGTCAAGGCCTCGCGCTATCATTATTTCTTTGGATAATTCATTATACAGGATACCGGAGGTAGCCCCACCTACCACCACCTCTTTGATCTCTACTAAGAAAGGCAACAAGCTCATCTCCCAGACTAGGAGATTCATTTTCTGTCTGGTTCGCTCCACATCCATGACCCCCACAAATGATTCCTCCACGCAGCAGTAATAGAAAAGGAATATGGTCATAACAGAACACAGTAACAACTTCTCCTCACCCACAGGGGTACCACACAAGCTTCAGGTGGGAAGCAAAGTCTAGTTGCATCTGCAGAAAGAACTCCTTACAAAAGCCCATCAGAAGCTCCGACCATGCCGACATGGTCCTTACACCATTACTAAGGTTGTTGGAAATAATGCTTTGGAGCATAGCATTCCTCGATTCCTTCACCTGCACCAAGTGTTCAATGTGTACTGCCCTCGACCATGCTTCCCACCATTACTGGACACATCCGAGATTGCAGAACAACTCACCAGGGACCAAGTTCAGCAGATGGAGGAACTCAACGCAATGGGGACCATTGCTTCCTAAAGGGGGAGGAATGATCCAGGTGGATGTTGGTGGCCACCCACCTATCCCATTTGGACCCCCACAACTGTCTCTTTCAGTTTTTCAGTTTCTGTAATTTTAACACAATTTACTATTTTTAGCAGTTTTTCGGGTCCTGAACTTCCGGAGCCATTTTGAGGCCCTAAACGACGTTTTTTGGGAAATCTGGGAGCAACGTAGGTCCATGGACCAATGTTGTTCTTCCCAAAATTATAGTTCTTGGATAGATCTTTCTAACGAGCTATTGTACGCATCAAATGGAGATCGGTTGCCAAAGTTACCACCTCGAGAAATTGATGTACCAATTTACCCAAATGGGGCCCACAATTTGGGGTTTCGTCTTCTAGGGTTAGTTTTTGGGATGTTAAGGGTTTTCCATTGTTTCTCAACAATAAATAGGCCTTCGAGCCTCATTGTAACACAGTTCAGAGGCATGTAGCCGCCACATCTCTTCTCAGAGATAAGCTACCATTGCCCTAGCTGGTTTATTTCCATTGCTGTTTGTAAGCATATTTCAGTATTTTACATTAATGAAATGAAGTATTATTTCCGCTGCATCTCTATGTTTATGGTTATCTCTGTAATTTATTGCATTCTTATTTAAATCTAGATCAAAGGGAGGAATATAATCTTCGGATATTGGGTTACTTCCATACCAAGATAATAGTGAACATAGCCCACATTTGTCATTTCAAAACCTTTTCTCAGTTCTTTCTTTATGGATTCAATGTAGTTCTCATTGTTCCCTGTCATCAAAAGATCATCTACATACACCACAAGATATACAATTGTTTTTCCAACTTTCTTGGCAAACAAATTTGCATCATCAAGGTCATAATGTTTGAAATTGAGTTTCAAAAGATGCTCAATCAATTTCTCGTACCAAGATCGCGGTGCTTGTTTGAGGCCATACAAGGATTTGACAAGATTGCATAATTTGTGTTCTCGGCCCTTTATAGCAAATCCTTTTGGTTGGGACATAAAAACATTCTCATTCAAATATCCATTCAAGAAAGCAGTTTTTACATCCATTTGATGGACTTTCCAATTGTTCTGAGATGTTAAGGCAAAGAGTGTTAGGATGGTAACCCATTTTGTTGTGGGGGAAAGGTCTCCTCATAATTGACCCCTTCATTTTGTTAAAAACCTTTCGCCATAAGCCTAGATTTATGCTTTTCAAGTGATTCATTCGCTTTATACTCGTTCTTGAAGATCCACTTGCAGCGAATTGGTTTGGTTCCTAATGGAGGATCAACCAGCTTCCAAGTGCCATTCTTTATCAAATCATCATATTTTTTTGCATCACTTCTTTCCATTCATCATGAGAATTTGCTTCTTTGAAGGAAGTTGGTTCAAAATATGTAGACAAATTTAGTTCACATTCATAAGAAACATCCATATCAACAGGTGAATTAGGATCATCTACATCACCTCCATTTTGTCTAACAAAGCTTATTATTCTTGTCTTTCACACCTCATCAAGATGAACACTTTCAAGTGTCTTTGTCAGCCATTTTGGAGGACCATTCTGAGATGGCCTAGGTTGCTTAGTTGACTAAGATGGCGTTGAATCAAGATTTAGCCTTGAATTCTCGAAAATCAAAGTGCTTAGAATGAATTCAACCTAGGACCAGAGCGTAGATCTCGTCGTCCTAATCGCGAAGGTGTGAACGGTTCGTCAATCTGAGCTCGTATAAGGGAGAACGAGCCAGTCAAAGTTTTGGTCAAAGTTGGGCTGTGGGCCAGGTTTAAGTGTCCTACAATTTGACCGATCTCGAGGCATGAAACGTAGCTCCCGAAATTGTGGCCTCGTTAAAATGCCCAATATTCCTTAATTTTGAAAAAATTAAAAATGTATATATATATATATATATATATATATATATATATATATATATATATAGATAGATAGATAGATAGATAGATAGATAGATAGATAGATATGATTGGGGTGGCGGCCCACCAACCCCGCCACCCTCCCCCAATCGGACTTCAAATATATATAAATCAGAAATCAAAATTTCGATTCGCAGACGGGCCATGACCCCTGTCGGCCTCCCTCAAACCCCGTGACACTTTAAAAAATCTACTTAAAAATGGCTCAGCGGCTATCACCCCGCCGAACCTTCCAAGGCGGGCCCGGCCCAACCGAAGTTTTAATTTTTTTTTTTTGTAATGTATAAAAAAGGAGGAAGCAGGGTTTGACCACCCGACCTCCTCCCTATTAACCGGGATCACAACCAACACACCAAACGCCCGCATTGAGAAATCTGCTCGCCATATTTTACTTAAACATAGTTTTTCAATGCATTCAGGAAGAGGAGGCAGTGCACGTATTTCAAGGCAAAATTTTGCAGGAGGAGTGAAATTTCACTTTGTCAGAATTTGACAAATTTTATATGGTTTCAGCACTTCTCGATGCCACAAATGCAATGACGTTGTTCGTTTCTCCATCGGAGTTCTACATTTTTTTGCCATTTTTTAGTATGGAGGTGGAAACATAATTGCTGTAGAAACAGGGAGCGGAACCATGATCCTTGAAATTTTCCCGAAGAGGTCATTTTTCTCCATGTCATAATATAGTCAAGTTTATATTCATTTTTCACGGTTTATTGCAGGGATCGCAATGGCGAGGGCAGATTCACCTTTGGATTTGCAGATTTCCAGTCCACCTATCGAGCAGATCAAAATGGTGAGGGCAGATTCACCTTTGGAGTTGCATATTTCGAGTCCACCTATGGAGTAGAACATTTGAGGAATCTAGGGGGAATCTAAAAGATTCCTTGAGCCCCAGATTCTCAATTTCTCAGAATTCAGAAATTGGACAGTCGATTTTGCACTATTCGACACCACAAATCTGATGGTGCATTCAGATTTTGCATTCGCTCATTTCTTTTCCCAACCACTTTTCTAAGTGGAATGCAGGTGTTAGCATTCATGTGCGAGCAGTCATTTCCATGCAATTGATGCCATGAGATTGATGGCACGAACAGCTTCAACAATTTGACATTTGCTTCTTTAGATGGCCCTTGGATGTGAGGTATATGCAGTGTATTCATGTACTTCTTTTGTTATGCTTTGTGCTGCACAGATCCCTGTTGATGCTTGATGTGGGATCTTGTTTCTTACATGTTTTCATGGTTCCTACTTGATGTGATGCGGAATCGTATGTGTGATGTACTTGTTGTCATGATTCGTCATGTTGTGTTTTGAGATCCCTTGTTGTATGTTGATGGGATACTCATGTTATCGTCATGCATGTTTTCATTGAGATCCCTTTTATGCCATGTTGGCGGGATGATCATCATGCATGAGTTTTGTGTCATACTGATAGGAGTTTTTTGACTAAGAGTTCTTGTAGCAGAACATCTCTTAGAGCCACTCCTACATGAGGGCATTTCCCTTGTATGATAGCAGCATCATCTCTTATGTACATCATCACTATTAGCAGCACTTAATGCAGCGGTCTACACCATCTTGACACCGGGGCCTGGAGACGTAGTCTCTCCTGGATGAACTCTGTTATCAACAGCTTATGCTTTTTTATGTCGCTGATGATTGACATGTTCCTCTTCCTTACAACATGCACATGTATTCATTTATGTTCTTTTAAAAATGAAATTTAACACATAACGAAAGTAAAATGTCTTGGAAGGGTCCTTTGTCACAGCTGGACCTGGATCAAGTGGTATCAAAGCGGTCTTTGCATGGATGTGAATTGCAGCGTGAACAATGGAACGTGCAGCGATAGAGGATGAAAAAGCAATGTACGAGACCATGCTCAAAATTTCCAAAAGAGTGGAAATAATGTATGAAACTCTACAGAAAGAGACAAAGGAAAAGGAGCGATTGCAGCTTCAGTTGCAAGCCACGGAAGAGGCCCTGGAAGAACTGAAGCACAACAAGTAGAATCTTCAAACAGAGAACGTTGAATTGAAGATGCTTCTACATGAAGAGAAAGAGGAAAAACAAAGTTTGCTACGACAGCTGCAAGCTAAGGACGAGGCCTTGGAAAAGCTGCAGCGTGACCCATGTGAGGTAAAAAGTAGTTCTCTAAATTCATGTATGTTTCCTGATGATGATTTCGTTGTTTTTTAAAATCATACCATAGGAATTGGCTCCAAACTGTTGAAGAAAATGGGGTATGAAGGGAAAGGCTTGGGCATTAATGGCCAAGGCATTGTCAACCCTATCAAAGTAGAAGAATTACCATGTTGAACAGGACTTGGATATGTCAGAAAGGAAGTTCGGGAATGCGCTGAGACAGCTAGCGAACCACCAACAATAGATGATGAGAAGCTCTCATCAGTTCTTTCCAAATTGACAAAGGAGGTAAAAGATGTTGATTTCCTTTCGGTTTCGTCTTCACATAGTATGATTTCTGTTGGAGATTTGGATATCTCGATTACAGGGACAAACATGAGTCTCCTTACAAGGACGAGGCACGAGGAGGAAGGAAAACTTGGTGTTAATAACTAAGGCGTAACTCAACCATTGGAGGTTGTGTAGATACCTCAATTTGTAGGCTTGAGATACACCAAATAGAATGCTCGAAGGTGTTATGTGCTTATGAGACATCGTCGAAATCGTCGAGGAAAGAGAATGATGGGAACACATCCCCATCATCCCATGGAAGTTTCCATGGCAAGGAAAGAGCTGAGGCAAGCTCTCATCACCATAATGACATTAGAGACAGCAAGGGAAGGTATAACCACTTTCAATCTTCGAATGTTCATTTCGATTATAATCATGTTTTTAATGATGAACGTAAAACATGGAATCGAAAAACATGTACCTTTTGTGGATTACATAACCATACATTTTCTAAGTGTTGGAAAATAATGGCAGCACACAAAAGGATGAGACGTGAAAGACCCTCTCAACAACAAGAAATGAGACATGTTAAACGGATCTGGAGGAAGAAAACCTACTGCAGTCATTGCGACATAAATGGCCATCAAAGAGCCACTTGTTGGAGGCTCCATCCATAGCATCGCCTTAAAGACAAAGCGTCGGTGCGTGAACCAGGTGAAGCAGTTGTTTGACCATCGAATGCGCCACAAGGAGGTGATCATTCACCTTGATAAGTGAAAAATGGTTTCTAGACATGTTGTCGTTTCATGGCCGTGCTTTTGTAAATCATTTGTTGCATTTTAAAATGTAAAAGTGATGATGTGTTTTCCATCACTTGTTCAACAACAATGATGTCTGGTCTTATTTTTAGTTGCATGTTAAACTGAAGCGATGTCATGTTTCCATCACTTGTCAAGATAATAGTGTTTGGCCTTATGATTGTAAATCATGTGTTGCAGTGATGATGTGCTTTCCATCACTTATTCAAGCAACAATGATGTGTTGGCCTTATTTTCGTAGCTGGGGTATTGTGTCCATCTTGTTGTAAACTTGACCATCGAGTATGTGTTATAAACTCGTGGCAAGTGTGGGACGTTTGGGTCATTAGTTGGTCATGAAAGTGAAGCATGTAATTTGCAAAACAATGTACTACAGGTTGAGGTTGCAGGTGTCGGCTCATCGCTTGAGGATCTGAAGAACAAAGGTGAAGGAGATGGAAGCGAGGCCTTTTTAGGATGCTTGTCATGCAGACAAGGTAGAGAGACGCTGCAGATTATTTTTCATGCTTTTGGAGGACAAAAGGCTCCTTAGTGGGGAGGATTGATCCAGGTGGCTCCAGAGACACACATAGGACAAAGAGGGCTTATGAACGCTCGAAAATCAAAGTTCTCGGAATGACTTCAACCTAGGACCAAAGTGTAGATCTCGTCGTCCTGATCGCGGAGGTGTGAATGGTTCGTCAATCCGAGCTCGTATGAGGGAGAACGAGCCAGTCAAAGTTTTGGTCAAAGTTGGATTGTGGGCCAGGTTTAAGTGTCCTACAATTTTACCGACCCCGAGGCATAAAACCTAGCTCCCAAAATCGGTCAAAATTGTGGCCTCATTAAAATGCCCAATATCCCTTAATTTTGAAAAATTAAAAAAAAAAAAAAATATATATATATATATATATATATATATATATATATATTATTGGGGTGGCGGGCCACCAACCCCGCCACCCCCCCATCGGACTTCAAATATATATAAATCAAAAATCAAAATTTTGATTGGCCGATGGGCCATGACCCCCGTCAGCCTCCCTCAAACCCCGTGACACTTAACAAAATCTAATTAAAAGTGGCTCGACCACCATCACCCTGCCGAGCCCTCCAACCCACACCCCAAATAAACACATAATAATGGAGGGGCAGTCCACGACCCCCGGCCCCTCCCCCATCCACGAAACAGTCAACATAATATTGGAGGGGCAGGCCATGACCCCGACCCCTCCGCTGCTCCCACGGAGCCACTGCAACCAACAAACAAAGAAACAAGTGGGTCAACCCTTAGGGCACGAACCCAACCCAAAACACACTGCATTAACAAACAGCAACAGTAAACAATCAGACGGAGGTGGGTACGGTGGGCGGGCCACCCAAGGCGGGCCTGGCCCAACCGAAGTTTTAAAATTTTTTTTTTTTGTAATGTATAAAAAAAGGAGGAAGCGGGGTTTGACTGCCCGACCTCCTCCCTATTAACCAGTATCACAACCAACACACCAAACGCCCACATTGAGAAATTCGCCCACCATATTTTACTTAAACACAGATTTTCAATGCGCTCAGGCAAAGGAGGAAGTGCATGCAGTTCGAGGCAAAATTTTGCAGGAGGAGCGAAATTTCACTTTGTCAGAATTTGACAAATTTTATATGGTTTCAGCACTTCTTGACGCCATGAATGCAATGGCGTTGTCTGTTTATCCATTAGACTTTTTCATTTTTCGGCCATTTTTCAGTATGGAGGTGGAACCATGACTGCTGCAGAAACAGGGCGTAGAACCATGATCCTTGAAATTTTCCCGAGGAGGTAATTTTTCTCCATGTCAGAATATAGTCAAGTTTATATTCATTTTTCACGGCTTACCGCAGGGATCGCAATGGCGAGGACATATTCACCTTTGGAGTTGCAGATTTCTAGTCCACCTATGGAGCATAATCTTTGAGGAATCTAGGGGGAATCTAAAAGATTCCTTGAGCCCCAAGTTCTCAATTTCTCAGAATTTAGAAATTGGATAGTCGATTTTGAGCTATTCAACGCCACAAATTTGATGGTGCATTTAAATTTTTCATTCTCTCATTTCTTTTCCCAGCCACTTTTCTAAGAGGAATGCAAGTGTCAGCATTCATGTGCGAGCAGTCATTTCCATGCGATTGATGTCGTGAGATTGATGGCACGAACAGCTTCAGCAGTTTGACATCTGCTTCTTTAGATGGCCCCTGGATGTGAGGTATATGCAGTGAATTCATGTACTTCTTTTGCTATGATTTGTGTTGAATAGATCCCTGTTGATGCTTGATGTGGGATCATGTTTCTTACATGTTTTCATGATTCCTGCTTGATGTGATGTGGAATCATATGTGTGCTGTACTTGTTGTCATGATTCGTCATGTTGTGTTTTGAGATCCCTTGTTGTATGTTGATTGGATACTCATGTTGTCATCATGCATGTTTGCATTGAGAGCACTTTTATGCCATGTTGGCGGGATGATCATCATGCATGAGTTTTGTGTTATACTGATATGAGTTTTTTGGCTGAGATTTCTTGTAGCAGAACATCTCTTAGAGCCACTCTTGCTTGAGGGAATTTCCCTTGTATGATAGCGACATAATCTCTTATGTACATCATCACTATTGACAACACTTAATGCAGCATCCTACACCATCATGACACCGGGGCCCGAAGACGTAGTCTCTCCTAGACGAACTCCGTTATCAATGACTTATGTTTTTTTATGTTGCTAATGATTGACATGTTCCTTTTCTTTAGAACATGTACATGTATTCATTTATGTTCTTTTAAAAATGAAATTTAACACATCATGAAAATAAAAGGTCTTGGAAGGGTCCTTTGTCACACCCGGACCTGGATCACTAATTTTGTCAATCACATCACTCAAAGTGTCATCTTGATCAGTGGTTAGAGCTTAATTGGGGGGTCACTGCTTCAGAAGGATATTCCAAATATAGATCTAGTATAGGGATCCCCCCTTCAAGATGTGGAATCTCATTATCAAACTCTTGAAAATACTTTGCATGTCCAAATATATCCAAGCGATCAAACTACCGCTCAAGGAAAATGTCAGTCTTGGAAGATTCAGGAAAGATAACATCTCTAGCCTCATCATAAAGACATTATGCTTTGGAGGTATCTGAGTACCCCAAGAAGATATGTTTTCGACTCCTTGCATTGATTTTGTTTCTTTGTTCCTTATGTATCAAGGCATAACAGGTGGAACCAAAAAAAATGCCTTACCAAAGGAATGTGGCCATACCACATTTCATAGGGAGTCTTTGTTTTGATAGCATGAGATGGACACCTATTCTTTATATACATAGCACATAGAGTTGCATTATCCCAAAAAATCAGCTTAACATTATTGAAAAATATCATCGAAAGTACCATATTTAAGATTGTCATGTTCATGCTTTTATCTACTTCATTATGTTGGAGATTATAAGGCATGTTTGTTTAATGTTTGATCCCATGCTGGAAAAGATAGTTTTCAAATTCATTTGAAGTATATTCTTTTCCATTATCAATATGAATAGAGCCAATATGAGATTGTGTATCATTTTCAATCCATGCATGAAAGTTCTTGAATGTTTCAAAAGCTTCGGATTTGTTCTTCAATAAATAAACCCAACACATTTTGGTGTAGTAATCAATAAATGTCATCATATATTTATTACCATTTGCAGAAGGAACGGGCATTGAGCTAGACAAATCAAAATTGATGAGTTCAATTTTTCTTTGTTCTCTGGTATGAGAATAATGAAATTATTGTTTGTTGTGTTTTCCTAAGATACAATCATCACATTGCTTAAGTTTTCTAGGAATTGTAGGCAAACCAGTAACACCATTTTTCTTCAACAAATGAAGGTTGTCTTTGTTCAAATGTCTGAATCTAGCATGTCATAAATGACTTGATGGAAGTGTACCTTCACCATAGTGAGAACTGTATGAAAAGTTATTTTCACAAGCAGAGGTTCCTTGCAGCTTTAGAAGTCTTTCTTCTTCTATCCCAGTCATGACAAGTCAGTGATCTAATGCTTTTCTCATGTAACCACCCCTCCCATATCTACCCAGTTTCACCGGCTTTCCAGGGTAAACATCAGAGGAGGAGCTACTATGACCTAGTTTGACCTCCTAGGTTCCATTAAGGAAGTGGATTCAACAAATGGAAACTTCACTAACCTTCCCGATGAGCTACATGACACCCACAAGCTAAACAACCACTCCAAGTGCCCAAATCCTGAGTTGGATTGCTTTTACTAACCTAGACTCCCAACCAGATGCACAATCCTATAAGCCAGTGGCTATGACCCTCCAGCCACATGCATAACATTGCCTCCAAGTGACTGCAACCCATATCTCCCAGTTCTGAGGGTGCAGTTCTAAAATATGAGCCGCCTTTTTAGGTCTAGTCTCCATACCACTTCCTAGAACTTGATGAGACTTCCAAAAATAATAAATGACATAAGGAAAAATCATCAAACACAAAATTTGATCAGGTACTTGACCTAACTAGGCCTAACCATGACAAACATTTCATCAAACATATGGCGAACATATAATCTTCAAGTCATGAATGCATATTTAAACATAGGGTTCTGATACTTATATGAGAGTCAGCACGAAGGTTTAATTCCCTCTCATATCAATAGTATCTGTTATCTCATGCACTCATTAAACATTCATCAACAAATCAAAGCACGTTAAGATCCATAGCCCATATACATCTTATAACCAGCAAATGAACAACATATACACCATGATAGAATAGCCATCAAAGCCACATAATAACAAGTACAATTACTCATGGTAATACAATAGGAAAAGAGTTCTTATTAACATATGCAAATCCAACCAAGTCAGGGACTTCCACGTACCACCCGACCATAGATTGGGTTGAACCAATTCTCTCTTTCATCCAATCACCCCCACACCATATTCCAATCGTGAATGTGGGTTCTCATGGAATAAACTAGGGCTTCCAAAGTTCAAACCACCTCAACCCTCAACTAGTCATTCCACCTCGCATTTGGACATCACTAAGACCAAATAGATCGGTCTTTACCCAGGTTGTCCAGGGCTCCAGAGCATTTGTCCCAATCACGTCTCTAGGAACTAATAACACACCACACCACCTTCTAAGGCTCCAGAGCATTTTTCCAACCAAGGCTCCTGGACTATTAAATCAACCCACCAAGGGCTCCAAATTTTTTGTCCAACCAGGGCTCCAAGACTGGTAACTCAACCCAAGTTGTTCCAGGGCTCCAGAGCATTTGTCCTAACCAACGACTCCATGAATTAGCAACTCAAGCCATAGCCATAAGGAACTTGAGCACCAATCATAAACAATAAGTGGAAAACCCACAAAACCATGGCTATCCGGGAAATGCAAAGGCTAGGAAAAACCACTATGAATCCAGGCAATCCTCTATTCCAATAATATATCATAACCAAATAACCACATGCATATACCATGCATGCCAAAACTAGCAAGGAAACCATACATGCAACTCGATACCTACAAAGAAATCATGGTGTAGCTAATGATCTCGTTATCCGCTTGCACTTTCATTCTTTTCCTTTGCCTTCTTTCTCCAAATCTAATAAAAACTAAAGTGCTCCAAATATGCTCCAACAATGCTCCAAGATTTCTCTAAGTGTGCAAGAGTATGAAAGAGAGAGCTCCAAAACTGAAATCTCAAAATTTGTACTAACCAAAATCCATGAACTAATCCTCATAAGCCCTTTTATCATTGACGCCTTTATTTTCTTCATTTTCCTTAATTTTTCCTTTGATTTCTTCCTCATGCAAATTTGTGACATTTCACCTTCCTTTTCTCCTATTTTCCTTTATTTCGTAAATAAAATGATAATTATTTCCACTTTACCTTTTCCAATTCATTTTCAAAATTCTGTATCCATTAATTAATCACCATTGATCCCCATCACTATGTTTTTCCCAACATTCAACTTTGAATACATGTCCCATGACCTTGGTTTTTATTTTTATTTACATGGAAAATCAACCAGGAGTTGTTACATCTAACCTCAACCTTGCCCTCAAATATGTGAATGGAGTGTCCTTGATGGAAGATGTGGACCAAAGAAAACAAGTTTATCCTCATCTCTCGGAGGTATAGAACATCATTTAGAAGAAATTATGGAAGACCAAGTAGTTTGAGCCTGATGGTGCCAAGCCCTAATGGCTTGAGTTTTGACTTATCTGCAAAGTAGATTGCTCCATCAACATTGTCAGTGAATTCTTCAAAGAAATCTCTTTTGGAAGTCATGTGGTAAGTTGCTCCTGAATCAAGAAACCAAGCAGCTTTCCATGAAGCAAGTGAAGCATTAAATAAGTATTCATTTTTTCCAATGTTGCAATGTGCCACAACATAATGAGAAGAATTGGGTGCGTTTACTTTCTCGCTACCAGGTGTTTTACCTTTTTTCTTCATTTATTTCTTACTTAATTCTTCCCAATGCAGCTTACATGTGGAAACAGCATGTCCATTTATTTTACATCATATGCAATGAAAATCAAACCTTTCTCCTTGGAAATGCTTGCCCCCCTGCCTCTAAGATTATTCCTTCATTGTCCTCTTTGGCCACCTCTTCCTTTAGAAGAATCTTGTCCCTAATTCTTCTCTTTTTGTGCAAGGAATACATCTTCTGCAAGATATTGAGCAACTGCCTTCTTCTTCACAAAAGCTTTCTCTCTTTTAGAAACTTGTACACTGGAGAGTTAAAAGAAATCTTTGAAAGTTTTCCACTTGTTTGTAATGACTCAAGATAGTGGGATACAATACCTTGACAAAGGCAGTGAGAGGAACATCTATTTCAACACCAGTGGTTTTTATGTCATGCATAATGGATCTTATTTTTTATGCTAAGGTAAGAGGTTCATCATTTTTCAACTCAATATTGAACAGCTTGATCATCAATTGAACAACTCCAAGCTCAGAGTGAGAGTCATATAATTCTTTTAGCTTCGTTAAAGCACCAAAATCATCTATAAAAGGAGTAATATGATGACTCGCCTCTTCATTGAATGATGTTGGGATCAAGGAATAGGCCTTTTTGTTCTTGTTTTCCCATATAGAAAACCCTTTGTCAGAAGTAGACTTTTGAGGTGGATTGCCTCCTTCTCCTTCACAAACTCCTTCCCACAACTCATTAAAAATTAAGGTGTGCTTTATCTTCCTCGACCACTCATAATAGTTCTCTTTTCTAAAAAAAACTACTCCCACAATGGAAATTAGTGAATGCATCATCAAAAAGTACTATGATTTTAATTTCCAAAATAATCGCCGCCTTACTTTTCCCTTCTTACCAGACTGATTTAAAAAAACTTCATAACAACGTTACTCTTCACTATACAAATTCAATACTTTAAAGTGAACATATAAACCTCCACTCATCAAATATATATTATATGATTTATATGATGGTTCCAACCTCTACCTTTTTCATACCATATAACATATACCCATTAAAAAAGGCTCAACAAATTTCATATTTCATTACATTATGCATGAACCACCATCAATTTTTTTTTAAATCCATTATATACCACCAACCAAAGAAATCTCAACGAACTTTAAAAATGCTACCACTATCTTTAAGGGAACTCAATGCGCATGAGTCATAGCTTTAAAAAGGAATTTCCACTTATATATTTACCATATATGTCTTTTATAACCCATATGCAACCAACGCCAATGCATTTTTTGTGACATCACATTACATACACGGTTTCAAAGTAAATTTGACACCATCACACGGCCTTAAACAAAAAACACATAACATTTTCAATGAACATGGTAATGCACAGACAGCTTCCAAATGCATCACGGGCTCACGGACTATCGGCCTTCACATCCCAACACTCAGAACATAGGAAAACAAACAGTCAAAGAGGCTTTAATATTTTTGCACCAGTCGAATGGAGAATTTGCGGTAGCGGGGCTACGAACTCCTCTTTTGAAAAAAACACAGCCGATGGCCGATGGTCTCAATCATTGTTTCAACGCTCAAAATTCAAGTCTCATTCAAATGCACAGATGAAAAGGAGAAGGTTCATCACATAGATAATTCAACAATGCATTGGATGTAGAGTATGGTTTGTCCAAATGCAGAGATTTGACCAAGATGGCAAATTGCAAAAAAAATGTAGGAGTTACTTGTACAGAAGGATTAAATTGGGAGTTGGCTTTGATACTATGTCAAGTCAAGAGGGTAACACCTGAATCAATTATATTTTTGCATTAAGAGAGAATATGGATATATACAAGGAGAGGGAGAATATTGGGATTCATCTCCCAATGTCTTTTCTTTATCCAATTTCCTTTTTTGGTTATTTACAATATTTACATGTATTTTTCCTAATCCCAAATATTAGGTGTCAACAGTTGTACGTATTTAATGTACATGTGAATGAGGATATGACAACATTATATACTGGTGGGGTGATTAAATTTGATTTCCAATGGGTAGATTTTATGACTACAATCAAATTACATAGCAACAAATTAATGGTATGACAAGAAGTACCAAAATGGGTCCCTGAAATGTATAGAAATTTGGGGGTTGATAGAATGATGGTTAGCTAGGCATGGCGATATGACAACTAGTAAATGGTGATATGGACTACAAAATTGGTATGGAATTGATACAGATGCAATTTGTACAACACCAAGGTGTCCCTTTTTTGGTTTTTTCCTTCAAAGTTCAAGTAGACTATTTTTTTTCACTATAGTTATTGAAGTGAAAATGACAAAGAGATAGAAATTTCGAAAAAAAACTTTGAAATTTTTTTAGAGTGGATAAAATCCTTCTCAAGAAGGGTCTACAAAATATAGCTAAAGGTTGTGACAAAAAACCAAGGCTCTAATACCAAATGTGACTACCAGTCTAGCTCAATAATTAAATACCCAAATATTTTGAACATAATAAAGAAATCCATAAGGATAGTAAATAATATATGAAATGTATGAGATTGGATAGAATGGATGGAATGATATAATACAATAAAGGACATCCTATAAATACCCAAGCATGGGTTTCCTTTCACTTGTCGTTTGTGGAGCATGATTATCTTGCTGATTCAAAGATCTTGTTTTTAGCCATGTTTGGGCCTCACTACCCGACGAGGGCGGGGTTGGGGGTTGATCCGAAAAAAATTGTGAACACTTTCAAACAAAAATCTCCATTTTTATGACATTTTACTGACACTTAGTGAAACATGAGCAATACGTTCTCTAAACAATACTTCAACGATCTATCTACATAAACAAGAAGCAAATAACTATGAAGTAATCAAAACACAACATGTGATAATAGATTTCGTCTAGTGTGGACTACATCTATGGGTTGTTGGTTATGATTTGGGATGACCTAGGTTCAACCTATATTGCGCACCAACAAAACCCTTAATCACTAGCCCTTTCAGCAATGACCTGCAAGCATATCGCAATCTCACCCAAAGTGACTATGGGAGGATGCAGAACCAGGTTTCTGCAACCTTCAGGGACATGGAGATGTGGTATTTTTATGTTTTCTTTATTTTTAACATTCATAAATCACTTCGCCACATTACATTAACCACTTAAAAATATCATATAAAGCCATAAATTATCATTGTGCTGAAATAAAGTGCAACTGTAATAAACTGCTACGCTACAATATATAGTAAGAAAATATACACATGAAGACACCAATTTTACCATGGTTCACCCCAATGTGAGGCTACGTCCACAATAACTGTTTCTAATATAATGATTCTTTGTACAACAAACATTTCTTGACCTATGCACTAAGTTGCAGGTCGCTTGCACACTAAGTTGCAGGTCACTTGCACACTAAGTTGCAGGTCGTCTGCACACTCATCTATAGACTCAGGCCTATGCGCACTCAATTGCAGAAACTCACCTCTTATTCCAACTACAAATCACAAGAATTCAACCATAACACAAAACTGGATCATAAGATTCTTTTTTTTCTTCTTATTATTTGACCCTATATATACTATTGCATCGAAGGGTACATCATTATAATACCATGGTCCAAATACCATGGACTCCCTAATACAAGCAGTTATGGTCCCAAAACCCATTGATCTTTTACATTATTACAAAAATAAGGGGTTTCGCCCCATCCCGTAGCCCTTATATCGCGTAGTGTATTCAAATTGCCTACGCACTCCACTTTTCACTCTGTTGGATGCTCCATTGCGCGCTCCACTCCACAAAACACGGAGTCTTTGCCAAAAACTAGGCCAAGTTGGGTTACGCCCAACAAACCCCCAACACTCACATGTGACTCATCCTGAATCACTCAGCTGCTTTTCCTCTAATTTTTGCTGCAATATTGTTGTAGGTATTGTTGAATTGCTATAGAGTCTCTGTGAACTGCTTCTCTTCATTGCACACATCTTCCAATAGTGCTTCTGTTACAGGTTTTGTAGCTTTTTTCATCACTATTGTTTCCCTCTGTCAAAGCACTTGAAGCTTCTCATCTACTACCTGGGAAAGTTGGAGAGCCTCATCCTACCATGGCTAAGTTCTCCCTGTCAAATCTTGTTCTTCCTTCCTGAGTTCTTCTATTTTGTTCTGGAGGGAATTTCCCTCATTAAACTTGGTGAGCTTCTACAAGATTGGTAAGGTCTTCGTAGTTTCTCGAATATTTTTCCGACGAACTTTGACACATCCCATATTGTAGCGAACACCCCTTCTTATGTCACATCTCATATGTACTTCGACATAATCTAGATTGTAGCAAAGTGACTTCCTACGTCAAAGCTTTCTGCAACGTATTTTAGAGTCCAGTGCCCACTTTCAACTATAGGTGGCACTAAGACTTTTCTCCTTTATTCCTTAGAGCGAGGTTGTAGGGACAGGTTTGTTCATATACAGCTTCAACCTGCTACCATTTACTCTTCACTGAATCGATTCTCCATTTAACTTTGCTAATTGAATTGTGCATCCATCAGTAATATGCTTGATAATATATGGGACCAACCAATGCATCTTGAATTTTCCTGGAAATTTTACAAACTTACTGTCATAGAGGAGAACAAGGTCTCCTACTTGGAACTTATTTTGCTTAATATGTCTGTGATTCCAGGTATTTTCTCTTTCTTTTTATACCTGTTGATGAAATCCTGCTATAAATTTGTCTTCCTCCAAAGTAAGCAACTGCGCCATTCTTTCCTTCATTATGTCAGGGTCTACCATATCTATAAAAGTTGCAATCCTCATCTAGGGACGATGTACTCCATGGGAATAACAACTTCTTGCCCATAAACTAATATAAGAGGTGTCTGACCTATCAACTTTTTTCATGTGGTTTTATAAGCCCATAAAAATGTTGGAATTCTAAGGTCACAATCATCTCTATTCACATTTCATACCTTAGTAAGTGCATTTTCCAAAATCTTATTAAATGCTTCTACTGTTCCATTTTCCTGAGGATGATAAGGGGTACTCTTTTGATGATAAACTTGGAACTCCTCAATTAATGCTTCAATAATATTATTCAGGAAGTGTGAACCTTGTTCACTCGTCAAAAAATTTGAACATCCAAATCTAGGCAATATGTACTCAAAAATAAACTTCACAGCAGTATCTACGATGCAGTCCCTTACTGGTTGTGCTTCAGCCCATCTTGTCAAGTAATCAGTTGTTGTAATTATGTACCTCACACCATTCCTCTTTCCAAGTGGGTTGATGGGTCTAACAAAATCAATAGCCCAGTTATCAAAGGCCTACAATGTAACCTGTGGTACCAATGACATCTCATCTCTTCTTGAAGGTTTTTATGTTCTTTGACACATATCGCATGCTCTACAATACTCCTTCCCATCTTTATGTAGTCTAGGCCACCACAATCCTGCTCTCAAAATATTCTGTGAAGTATATTTTCCTACATAGTTTCCACCAGCTACGCCACCATGAACTTCTGCAAGAATCATATGTCTTTCATGTTCAGGAACATATCTGTGTAATATTTCATCTGGTCCCATATTATATAACTGTCTTGCTATTAATGAAAATTTAGCTACCTTAACCACTAATTATTTATTTTTCTACATAGTATACTATGAAGGAGCCATCCCTGTGGTCAAAAATTGAATGATATCTACAAAATGGTCATCTGCAACTCTGATTACAAATAATTGTGCATCAGGGAGATTATTCTCTATGTTGGTTGGTTCTTCCCCTATTTCCAATATTGATAAATGATCAGGTCCTGCATTCAATCTTCCTGGTTTAACAATGATTTCAAAGTCATATTCCTAGAATAACAGTAACCATCTGCAAATCTTTCCTGTTAAGACGATCTTATTAAGAAAATACTTCAGTGCAGAATGATATGTAAACATTTTAAAGTGTGATCCCAACAAATAGTGTCTAAACTTCTGCAAATCATATACCATGTCTAGTCCTTCCCTTTTTGTAGTGGTGTAATTCTTCTCTGGGTTAGATAACTTTCTACTTGCAAAATTTATAGGGTGATCAATTTCTCCTGCACCAGGTTGTGCCAATACTACTCCCAAAGCTATACAAGATGCATCCACATGGACATGGAATTCCTTATTCCAATCAGGGAACACTAATATAGGTGCAGCTTCCATTTTTTCTTTCAATATGTTGAATCTCTTCTAACATTCTTCATTCCACTAAAAATTTACATCCTTCTTTAACAATTTGTCCATAGGTGCAGTGATCTGCACATACCCCTTGATGAATTTCCTGTAATACCCAGTATGTCCCAATGTAGTGTGAAGTTGTCTTACTATCTTAGGTGGAGGAAAATTTACAATGATAGCAATCTTAGCAAGGTCCATCATTAGTCCTTGCTTGGAAAAAATATGTCCCAAAATTATGTCGAAGGGTACACAAAATATGCACTTTTTTAGGTTCAAAGAGATCTAATATTGTCTACATGTTTGAGCATAAGTCTTAAACTTCCAATATGTTTGCTCAACAATCCAAATATTGTCCAATCAGTAAATTATACTTCTAAAAACTTATGGTTGTATTCCTTAAAAGCTGCAACCACCACTCTAGAAAATATAGCAGGGGTATTCTTTAAACAAAAAGGCATTACTGTGTATTGATATGAGCCCCATTCTATAGCAAATGTGGTCTTATGCCAATCTTCATGTGCAATCCTAATCTGATAATAACCTAAAATTCCATCTGTAAATGAGTGAGCTTCCTGACCTCCTACATTTTCTAGCACTTCATCTGTGATAGGGGTAGGGAAAGGATCATGTAAACATGCATCATTCAACTTCCTCAGATCAACACGGATCCTAATTTCTCCTTAAGTCTTCTTCTCTTGCACCACCATAGGACTCACCCATTTTGATTCTTCTACTAGTTCAATAATTCTTCTTGTTATCATCTTATCAAGATCTATCTTTACCTTCTCCTTATGCTTCAGTTTCATCCTATAAGGGCTTTATTTGACTGGCTTCACCTTAGTCTCAAGGGGAATCTTCGTAACTCCTAGGTCTCCTGGTATACCCTTCATCTCTGAAAACTTGGTAGGAAATAGTTTCTGATATTCATGAAGTAACTCTGTAATTTTATTGACTGTCTCTTCATCCTAGTAATCTCCTATTGCGGTAAACTAGGGTTCCTTTTTTGATCCTATATTCACCTTCTTTGTCTTCAGTGGCTTTGTTATATCTGGTATCTCTAACTCAGGTCCATTTACTTTGTGGTATCCTTCTGATTATGCTATGTCAATGTTGCGAGGATGTTCTTCTTCATCTGTAGTAAGGTTATAGCATTCCAGTGCATTTTCTATCTACACATCCGAATCAGGTTGTTGCCATGTCAGTGGGGTTACATTCTCAAATATCTTCTTCTTAGTTGTCTGAAGGGCCAAATCTATGTATGGACAATCATCTTCAAAGTTGAATGTTAATATGAAGCCACCAACCATGTCTGCCCAATTCATGGTACCATGTCAAAACTATGTTTCTAGGTACCAGTTCTTAGGGATTGTCTCTAATGTATGAACAAATCCATGTACCCATTCTTGTTGTGGAATATCCTTCCATGTTGTAGTGCATAACCAGATATGCTTCCTAGGATTAGTTTCGCCATCCTATTTTATCTCTATTTCTGTATCTATCTATCCAAACCTTATCCACATCAATATTCGACATTCCTTCCAACCTTCTATATTCTTCTTATGTGCATTCCACCATCTAGTAGGGGTAGCTTTCAGGGCTATATCCAAGGCTGGAAACCTTTGATTTTCTAGAACTTGTTCTTCATATTCATCAAGAAAAGTATTTACATCACCTAAACCATCATAAGAAGGTAGGTTACATACCTCAGATATCATACAATGAACTAATTTAGTAATTCTTGCACATCACCTTGTGGATACTTCATGTAACCTATTCTGCCAATTTTCCAACTCTTCTTTTGAGTTTGAGGTACAAGAACTATCATGCTCCCAACTCAACTTGCCCTCTGTAGTAGGGTTAACAAAATTATGTTCCTTTGTTTTCATTTAATAGATATTTTCTATATCAGTTGTGCATTATTCTTCCTTGACTAGTTCTGTGTATCTTGCTCCTTCTAAGGGATCCAAGGGAACAATTACTCTTACATTGTTTCCTTCAAATATCATATGTCTCTTCTTTAGATTAATTATGGCCATTTTATCAAATGCGCAATCAATTCCAAGAAATGCAAGGTAAGGGTTGTTGTCATTGACAATCTCTATTACTTCAAAATCAGCAACAGTGTGAACTCTTTCAATATCTATTGTGACACCTAATAGTCTTCCTAGAGGGAAGATCTTTTGTTGATTTTCCATCCTCAACTGAATAGGTGACCATGGTAGCTTTAGCTTACCCATTAATTCCCTTGTTTTCTTCATCAAGACATTAGCATTAGATCCCACATCCAAGATAACTTTATCCATCTCATATACTCCTATCTACATACTAAGCCTCATCTCCCTTTCGGTTCTTTTTTATCGATGCAAATTATTGACTGTGCGCATCTCACTTCGCAGTGTTTCTTTGGATGCATAGGAATTTATCAACTCCTGAAGCCCTTCTACGGCCTTTTGATCTCTTAATAATTTCATACAAGTCTATAGAAAATACTTTAAAATACCTGCTTGATTTTCTAAAATCTTGGCCTTGTGTCGGAGCTCAATCCTGTGTCGGAGCTCGATCCTATATCGAAGCACGGTCCTATGCTAACCCTGATGACATGTCGTAGTTACTTTTCTGATTAGGCTTTGGTTGTGCACTAGATGTCGAAGCTCCAGCATCCATAAAACTTTTCTTTGCTTCCATAAATACCTCTTTTTCTTTCTGAATATAAAAAATGGGAACTTTCTCAACATTTTTCTAACCCATGTACTTTCAGATTCTTTCTTCTCATCTGCTTTATCACTTTCGGTCACAGCTCCACTTCTAGTGACAATACTAATTCGAGGTTCACAATCCTCCTTTTAGCAGTCATCATTTGAATATTTTGTGTTGGCTGCTGATTTATTTTTTCTTGCACCTTTTCCATAATTACAGGGCATTCTTCAATTACATGGTCAAAGTATTTACAGTACTTACATGTCGTTGTAGGGTTCTGAAAATCTCTCGCAAAATGACCTGCTTGGTTGCAGGTATAGCAAATGATTTGTCCACGTCCTCGACTAGCTCTAGCACCTCAAACTTTTCCTTGGTAGCCTCCTCGGCCACTGCGTTGTCCACTTACTTCATTTCCATGTTCTTCTACTTGCATTTTATAAGTGTCAGCACCGCGCTCCATTATTAGTTCATAAGCTCAACAATTATTCTCATCATGTCCTACTAATTTATAGAATTTGCAATATAGGTTCCTTATGCTAGATCCTGCATTTAAGGGATTCGATGCCCCACTATCCATGTAATCCCTAAAGATAGGACATTGTTCTTTAGAATGGCTCTCTGATCTGCTCTTCGTACACCATACTTCTTCTCTAAATTCTTTGATTTTCTTGATATCTTGTATCTATAGGGTTAGGTTCCAGGGAAAATTTTAAGAACCACCCTAAATTTATATGTATAATAAATGGGTGAATCCCCATGATACATAGGAAAAATGGGAGGTGATTTTATCAATAATATAATATGTATATATAATTTTTTGGCGAATCTCTCACAAGATTATATTATCTTGTAAAGTCATGGTGAATCTTTCACTGAATTATAAAATCTTGTAAAATCTTGGCAAATCTTTCACTGAATAATAAAACATTATGAAGCCTTGGAAAATGTTTTGTTAAAGTATGAAACTATATATGATAATAGGAAAACATATTCATTAAACTGTAATATATTAACATACATGTTTGGAAAAAAGAAACATAATTTTCTCTTCCTACAAATAATGTTGCAAGTTTCAGTAGTCATGTTTGTCAAGGTTCTTATTGTACACTCTTGCATATCCTTCCATTAGTTTTGATAATATTCCACAAAATATTTATTGTAGGTGTTGATCTTGACCACCATTTCTGTCAAGGTAGGAGAGATTAATCTTTTCTCTACCACTTTTGTCAAGCTATCAAATTTCTTTCTTATTCCATAGACTCCAACTGCGAGATCAAAAAAAACACATCAATTTTTTTTCCCCAACATGTCAACAAGTAGCAAGCCCCAACTATATAATATAAGAAAGTAGTAGGTATCCCAAAGGCCTGAAGGGGATCTAATGGAAAGAAGTGACCGTTGTCAAAATCCTTCTAATCAATATATAAATATATAAATGTAAATTTATTATTATTTTAATTGGAAATCTTCAATTAAATAATAAAATTTAATCATGTCTCTCCCAATCTAAATTGCTTATTATCATAATTCACTACCTTCATACATCTTGCATTTTTTAACAACATTGTAACATGTGGATTAATTTCCTTTTTGGTGCACAATCTTTGCCTTTTAAGACAATATGGTGTAGTGGCCCAAACGCTACAGATCATTACGACAAACTAAGAATAACAGAGAAGATGAAAGGTTGTACAAACCAGCATATTTTTCAAACAACTAATCCAACATCAGTACCTTAACTTTTTCATGAAGATATCATATTGAGAACATCTGAAACATGGTGGGAAATCTGGGCAGCAACTATCTCTCTTCTACGAGGGTGATGCAGAAAGAGTGATAAGATTTCACTGTTTTGATTTTTTTTGTTAAATCAGAAAAACCAATATTAATGGAGATATTGGTATTTTTTACTAGATTTTGTGAAGTGACTAAATATAGCTTTAACCATTCACCTTAATATGTTTTTTACAATATAATTTCCTAAGTCTATTTGATATCTTCATTATCATAAAAACCAACCTATATCTATCTCAACTCCACATCTACCACTCTTAGAGGGATGAAATCTATTTATCCCTCTCAACACTTGGTAGACCCGAAATTAAGATGGATCTAAGATGATATAATTTCCCCTTTAAATAATCCATGCTCACATGAATACCATGGTATTACCATGGGTCAATACCATGGATTATCATAAACCTTGAGCTTAAAAACTACTATTAGTAATTTATAAAAATTAATAAAATTAATAATTGATTTTTTTTTATTTTTTTTATTTTAACCAAGTTAAAATGTGTAAGTGACATTAAATTACAAGATCCATCTTTACTCTTGATTTACCAAGCCCCGAGAGGGATCAAATATTTTTTCACTCTATTCTAGTTTGCATATCATGATATTTGATCCCTCTCGACGCTTAGTAGATTCAGAGTAAGGATGGATCTATGCTGGTTTAATTCCCCCTTTAAATAGGCTACATTCCACGTGAATACCATGCGTCAATATCATGTGCCATCTTTATTTTTATTAATACTAATATTAGGGTTAATAATGTTTTTTTGCATGGTATTAATAAAAATTTAGCCTATGGTATTTGACCCATAGGCTTCACCTAAATATACTGCATTTTTTGAGTGTTCGTAAATATAAGGTGACTTATGGAGTGAATATAAAAAAATGTTTTATTTATTTACCATACCTCTCGTTTATTTATATTTTTATTAATTTACCATACCTCTTTATAAATATGGTATTTAGCCCATAGGATTCACTTAAATAAAACCTCTTTTTGAGCCTTCTTAAATAGAAAGCGGGTTATGGACTAAATATAAAAAGAGGTTTTATTTATTTACCATACCTCTAGTTTATTTATATTTTTATTTATTTACCGTACCTTTGGAGTAAGTATAAAAAAAGGTTTTATTTATTTACCATACCTCTACTTTATTTATATTTTTATTTATTTACAGCCTTGCATGTTCGTAAATATAAGGTGACTTATGGAGTAAATATAAAAAAATGTTTTATTTATTTGATGATGATGATGATGATTAACGTCCACTGAGACCAAATTGGTTTATCGGACCTATCATTTTCTTAGTTTTTAATTGTCTAGCTCCTCATCTGTCTTGTCAAGATTGGTGCTATAGCTTTCTTTTTTTTCTCTACGATTTTCCAACTTCCTTTATCTTGCATCTCCTTCATCTCTTCTGGTTCTTGGGACAATGGTGTCTTAGCTTCGAGATCTATTGTGTTCGTCCTTTTGAAGATAGTCGGAGAAGAAGTTTGGTCTAGGAGATTTCCTTTGTTGTTAAATGAATATTTATTTTGTGCGGTATTCGAATCCTCATAACTATTGATGCTTGAGGTGTTATCGAGTTCACTTTTTTGTCGTTAGGTGGGGCTTTCCTCCTGCTTGTCTTGAGAGTTGTTTCTTTCTTGCCTGATTTCTTGTGATTCAAAGTTTTCTCGAGAGTATTCTTCTTTGATGACAGTGTAGTGTTCTTTTTGTGCTCCTTCCCACCATGTAGATCTATGGTGATTTTTTCTAGCAGAATTTTTCTAGGAGGCTTTTGGGAAATTTTTGGCTAGATGGCCTATCTCAAAGCAGGATCGACATCTAAAGAGGACACTTTCATAATTGAGTTTCTGGTTCCACACAGTCTTTACTTGTTAGGTGTATTTCAGCTGGGAATCCAGCGCTGAAGTCCATTTCCACACAGATGTATGCATAGGTGGTTCTGACATATTCCTCTATTTCTCGGCACCTGCAATAAAATTTCCCAATTGCATTTCCAATGGCTTTTAGCGAGGAGGAATTCCAGAGATGCAAGCGTATGTTTGGCAATCTCACCCAAACTGGTGCTGAGGTTATCATTGTTGTTGAGGGATCGAATGATGGGTTCCATGGCTTCATGAAAAGGCCTGAGTTTTCCCAAAACCAAGGGCCGGAATCTAGAATGCATTCTCTGCTTTCAGGGTTTTCAAAATATACTATAAAGAAACCCCTAGCACAGGGGTAGATATTAATTGCATCAGAAATTTACCATACCTCTCGTTTATTTATATTTTTATTAATTTACCATACATCTTTTATAAATATGGTATTTGGACCATAGGATTCACTTAAATAAAACCTTTTTTTTAGCCTTCTTAAATAGAAAGAGGGTTATGGACTCAATATAAAGGAGGTTTTATTTATTTACCATACCTCTAGTTTATTTATATTTTTATTTATTTACCATAACTTTGGAGTAAGTACAAAAAGAAGTTTTATTTATTTACCATACCTCCACTTTATTTATATTTTTATTTATTGGAACCAAATACAACCTCTGAAACCAGAAAATCGGGCAATTGTAATGGAATATAACCTCTCAAATTAGGCAAATCGAGTCAAATGAGTCTTTTCATAGTTTATCCGCCCCTTTTTTTGGGGCTAAAATGAAAAAAATAATTATTTTTTAAATAAAAGTTGGGCCAAATATATGAACTGGGTGTTTTTATAAAAATTTCGCCCCTCTAAAATGAAAAACCCCTTAAATTTCTCCCTTGGGCTAAAATTTGCCCCTAAAATTTACCATGTTAGGTTCGCCAGCTAACTCTGAATCTATTGCATACATGCATTAGTATCTCCTATAGGCGAAGCTTCCAATTTCATTGCAATCTCGAGAGCTTTAGCTTGACTTGTTATCTTTCATAGTGTCAATGGTAATGTGATATGCGGTAACAATGCAGCTATAAAACATTATTGATGTTGTTGTTGAGCTATGTCAAAACTCACTTGATCTAACAATACCCTAAATCTATGATCAAATTCCCAAATAGGCTCAGTGGTTTTCTCTTTAATTTCTTTCAACTCAGTGATGCACTACGACTCAGACTTCGGCTTCTTAAATTCTTTGATCAACGTTGTTTTAATATCTACAAATATTATGATATGACTATTTGAATACTTCATATACCATGTCAATGATCTATCTAGGAACGTCGTAACGAGATGCACTTTCTTTATATTTTCATCATTGATATGCTACACAGTCCATACATATTCACATAAAAACTAAAATTGTTTTGGATCTTCCAATCCAGTTCCTTTGAAAACAGGTAGTTTAATATCGTCATCCATACTTCTTTTTGGAGGGGGAGGGGAAGAGGAAGGGGGAGAAGTAAGGGGAGGGGGATAGGGGGTAGGAGGGGTAGAAGGAGAGGGAGGAGGAGGAGAGCTAAAAATACCTTGGCTATTACTGGATTCTGGCTTCGGCAAACTCTCAAGCTGGAAGGGTGAATACTGCAGAGTTACCTGACGGTTATCAGGGAGGCTTTCTTCACTTTCAGATTCACGTAGAAGATGGCTATAATTAGTCTCTATGAAAGTCTTCAAATATTTTCCACGAGGTCTCTTTCTGGTATCTACTCTATATCTCTTTCCACTTCACATTGTTCCAATCTCTTGCTCATATTTATTCTCTCTTCTTCCAAACATAAGTAAACTAGCAATATGTTGTGTGTGGAGCATGATTGTTCAGAGGTCTTTTTTTTAGCCGGATGTATACCCCAGGAAGTTTGTACACCCCTCCACGCGGGGGGGGGTGCGGGGGGGACTTGTCCCCCCGCGGGGGTTCGGGGGGGCCAATCCCCCCCGGCTGGAGGGTCCGGGGGCCAGTGGTCCCCCGGCGGGAGTTCAGGGGCAGCACCCACAAAGCAAAAAATAGATGTAAAATTGCCTTGTAAAAGTATAGTAATTTCTAGTCAATCTGGGTCGTTCATTAGGCGGTTGATCTGACAATAGAACTTATGTTTAGTTTAGGGTTTTTTGCCCTAGAAGGCAACCCCTCTCTTTGTGTGAGGGCATTGTATTTGAGGCCGTGATATAGATGTGTATTCTCTGAGTGAGAAAGAGAGAGGAGAGACTGTGAGAGAAAACAGAGGATATTACAGCGGATTTGTTGTAGGTTGTGTCTCTTCATTTTGCTGGATAATAGAAAGGAAGGACTAGCTGTTCGGGGTGGATGTAGCCCAAACTGGGTGAACCACGTATATCTGTGTCTCTCTTGTTTTATGCATTTTCTGTGTTTATATTTCTGCAATATTTTATGTGTTCCATTGCTCTGTAATATATAATTTTCTAACAACTGGTATCAAAGCCGAAGGTCTATTTGGCTGATAAACTCGTAGGAAAGAAGGGTTCCTCGTTCGAGTGGGAGCAATGGCAGAAGATGGTAAGTTTAGGGTCGAGAAATTTAACGGCCAAAACTTCTCGCTAAGGAAGATGCAGATGGAAGATTATCTGTATCAGAAAGATCTGTACCTACCATTGAGTGGAAAAACAAAGAAGCTAATCGCTATGACAGATGAAGAATGGAACCTTCTCGATAGAAAGGCACTCGGAACAATACGGTTGTGCCTCGTTGCGTCAGTTTCCTTCAACATTTCGAAGGAAACAACGACAGAGGGTTTGATTCAGGCGTTGTCGAAACTATATGAAAAACCCTCGGCCTCCAGCAAGGTATTTCTTATGAAACGGTTATTTAGTATGAAGATGTCGGAAGGTGGATCTGTTGCAGATCATTTAAATGATTTTAATATAGTTACAAGTCAGTTAAGTTCTGTAGGGGTAAACTTTCAAGATGAAGTTAGAGCTCTGTTATTCTTGTGCTCATTGCCAGAAAGTTGGAATGGTTTAGTAATGGCCATTAGTAACTCTGTCTCTGGATCTAGTACTTTAAAGTTTGATGATGTTGTCAGTGCTATCCTTAGCGAGGAAATGCGACAGAAAAGCTCCGGTGAGACATCGGGTAATGCTTTGAGTGCAGAGTCTAGGGGAAGAAAAATGGAAAGAGGAAAGAGCTCGGGATATCGCAGTAAATCAAGGAAAGGCAGATCCAAGTCCAGATCAGGGATAGTGTGCTGGAAATGTGGAAAGAAAGGACACCTAAAGAAATACTGTAGATCTCGGAAGGGAAAAGAAGGAGATGCACAGCAAGAAAACAATCATGAATAAAATGTGACAGGTGAGGTGTTACAAGATGCTTTGTTTCTTTCTTTCGAAAATATTACTGATTCCTGGGTGGTAGATTCAGAGGCCTCATTCCATGCCACACCTGATAAGAAATACTTTCATGACTATGTTCAAGGAGATTTTGGACAAGTTCGTTTGGGTGATGATAAACCCTGTAAAATTGTTGGAATGGGTAAGGTTCTTGTAAAACAGCAGAATGGAAACCAATAGCTACTAAAGGAGGTAAGGCATGTTCCAGATCTAAAGAAAAATATGATTTCAACAGGGCAGTTAGGCGGTGAAGGTTGCGTGACAACTTTCACAGATAGAGCTTGGAAGGTCACCAAAGGAGCCCTGGTAATAGCAAAAGGCGAAAAGGTTGGTACATTGTATTTATGCAATGGTATTTCTAACTCTGTTAATGCTTTAACTTCCAAAGGAGTAGATGCAACATTATGGCATCATAGGCTCAGACACATGAGTGAAAAGGAGATGAAGATTCTTCACTCAAGGAATTTGTTGTCGGGTTTGAAGAATGTTGATTTGGACTTCTGTGAAAATTGCATTTATGGAAAACAGAAGAGAGTCAGATTTCTCAGAGTTGGGAAAGAAAAGAAGAGTGAAAAATTAGAGCTTGTGCATACAGATGTATGGGGACCTGCTCAGGTATCATCTCTCGGTGGCTTTCGTTATTATGTTACCTTTATTGATGATGCAACTAGAATAACTTGGATTTATTTTATTAAGAATAAATCTGATGTATTTGATACTTTTAAGAAATGGAAAGCTTCGGTTGAGATTGAGACAGGAAAGAAATTGAAGTGTCTTAGATCAGACAAGGGAGGTGAATATTGCAGCAAAGAGTTTGATAGGTACTGTTCAGAGCATGGAATTCGCAAATAGAAGACAGTTCCAAGAACACCACAAGAAAATGGTGTGTCAGAAAAGATGAACAGAACAATCATGGAGCGTGCAAGGTGCATGAGATTGCATGCAGGATTGCCTTTACAGTTTTGGGCAGATGCTGTAGATACTGCTGTTTATCTAATAAACAGAGGGCCTTCAAGTTCCTTGGATGGTGGTGTTCCAGAGAAAGCATGGACAGGTAAAAAGGTAAACTACTCCTTTTTAAAGCCTTTTGGTTGTGAGGCATTTGTCCATATTGATAAAGAAAATAGAACAAAGCTTGAGGCAAAGTCAAAGAAATGTACCTTTATTGGATATGGTGTTAATGATTTTGGTTATCGCTTATATGATTACGAAAATCACAAAATCATTAGGATCAGAGATGTAATATTCAATGAAAAGGTCTTGTATAAGAATCAGTTGCAGGAAAAGAAGCAAGAAAAAGAAAACAAGGAATATGCAGTTCTTGACGAAATCACTGAAAAAGTAAAGGTGCTTGAAAATAATAATAATCAACAACCACAACAACAGCAACCACCACAACAGCAACAGGCACCCCAAACACCTGAAAGTGGTGTTAGAAGATCTACCAGGATAAGTAGACCCCCTGAACGATACTCTCCTTCATTATATTATTTATTGTTGACTGATTCTGGTGAACCCGAATGTTATGAAGAAGCAATGCAGGTTGAAAGCAGGAAGAAGTGGGAGGCAGCCATGGAAGAAGAGATGGACTCCTTAATGCATAACCAGACTTGGGACTTAGTCAGGTTGCCTGCAGGAAAAACTACATTGAAGAATAAATGGGTTTACAGGTTGAAGGAAGAAGATGGAGGAAAACAGAGGTACAAAGCTATACTTGTGGTGAAGGGGTTTGCACAGAAAAAAGGTATTGATTTTGATGAAATATTTTCTCCTATTGTTAAAATGACTTCAATCAGAACTATTTTAAGTCTAGTAGCAGCTGAAGATTTGCATCTTGAGCAGTTAGATGTAAAGACAGCCTTTCTCCATGGGGATTTGGAGGAAGAGATATATATGCAGCAGCCACAAGGATATGAGGTGAAAGGGAAGGAGAAACTAGTGTGCAGGTTGAAGAAGAGCTTGTATGGCTTAAAACAGGCTCCAAGGCAGTGGTATCTAAAATTTGACAAGTTTATGTCTAAACAAGGTTATACTAGATGTCACTCTGATCATTGTGTTTATCTGAAAAAGCAAAATGATGGCAGTTATATTATATTGTTATTATATGTAGATGACATGCTTGTTGCAGGGTCTAACATGCAGGAAATAAATGTGCTCAAAATAAAATTGGAAAATTCATTTGCAATGAAGGATTTGGGAGCTGCAAAACAAATCCTTGGTATGAGAATCACTAGAGACAGGAAAAATCGCAAATTAACATTGTCTCAGAATGAGTACATACAAAAGGTGTTGAAAAGATTTAATATGCACAATGCAAAACCAGTTAGTACACCTTTTGCTAGCCATTTCAAACTTAGTAAGGAAATGTGCCCAAAGACCCAAGAAGACATGGATTATATGTCTAAAGTTCCATATGCATCAACAGTTGGAAGCTTAATGTATGAAATGGTCTGCACAAGGCCTGATATTGCACATGCAGTGGGAGTTGTAAGCAGGTACATGAACAATCCAGGAAAGGAACATTGGATGGCAGTGAAATGGATTCTCAGATATTTGAAAGGTACCACAAATCAAGCATTATGCTTTGGTGGTTCAAACATTTCTCTACAGGGATATGTTGATGCAGATATGGCAGGTGACAGAGATAACAGGAGGAGCACTACAGGATATGTATTTACTGTTGGTGGAACAACTGTCAGTTTGGTTTCAAAAATCCAAAGTGTTGTTGCGCTTTCAACAACAGAAGCAGAATATGTTGTTGCTACAGAGGCTAGTAAAGAAATGATTTGGTTACAAAGGTTTATGGGTGAATTGGGTAAGGATCATGATATGGGCACATTATACAGTGATAGCCAAAGTGCCATTCATCTTGCAAAGAACTCAGCATTTCATTCCAGGACTAAACACATACAGCTCAAGTACATTTCATACGATCAGTGTTGGAAGATGGAGAGTTGAAGCTAGAAAAGATACACACTAGCCAGAATCCTGCAGACATGCTAACAAAAGTTGTAACCAGGGAGAAACTGAGAACATGCTCAGTTTCAATTGGTCTTCAAGGATGAAGATGAAGATGAGAAACAGCTAGGTCCAAAGAGGATTCATTTTCCAGCAAATGAAGCAGCGGTGGATTTGCTACAATCATTCTCCAAGTGGGAGATTGTTGTGTGTGGAGCATGATTGTTCAGAGGTCTTTTGTTTCAGCCGGATGTATACCCCAGGAAGTTTGTACACCCCTCCATGCGGGTGGGTACGGGGGGCACTTGTCCCCCCCACGAGGGTCCAGGGGAGCCGATCCCCCTCGGTTGGGGGATTTGAGGGCTAGCGGTCCCCCGGCGGGAGTTCGGGGGCAGCGCCCCCGAAGCCAAAAATAGATGTAAAATTTCCTTGTAAAAGTATAGTAGTTTCTAGTCAATCTGGGCCGTTCATTAGGCGGATGATCTGACGATAGAACTTATGTTTAGTTTATGGTTTTTTGCCCTAGAAGGCAACCCCTCTCTTTGTGTGAGGGCATTCTATTTGAGGCTGTGATATAGATGTGTATTCTGAGCGAGAAAGAGAGAGGAGAGACTGTGAGAGAAAACAGAGGATATTACAGCGGATTTGTTGTAGGTTGTGTCTCTTCATTTTGTTGGATAATAGAAAGGAAGGACTGGTTGTTCGAGGTGGACGTAGCCCAAACTAGGTGAACCACGTATATCTGTGTCTCTCTTGTTTTATGTGTTTTCTGTGTTTATATTTCTGCAATATTTTATGTGTTCCATTGCTCTGTAATATATAATTTTCTAACACAATATAATTGCATCCGTAAAACTCTCTTTCCACGTAGAATCATCTTAATCCAAATTTTTAGAGATTTCAAATACTTACCTCGCAACCCTTTGGAGAATCGCCATTCCTCTTTGTTGTAGGACACAATCAAGTCTACCACAAACTCAGTAATGAATCCTCCCAAGATGTTATCAACCCAGAAATCAACAGCCCTTGAAATCCTATTTTCAATGCTTTTGAATCGTTATATTTGTTCAAGAGTCCACACTGTAGGTTCTTCACCTTTAAAACAATTCTTTCTTTCGGTCAACCTTGATATCCACTCATACAGTTCGACAAGTAATGAAGTGAAGAAAATTATGTATTGATCTGTAAAAATATACTTTTGTAACCAGGCTTCGGACGTCAGACGAGGGTTTCTATTCTCTTGATTTGAAAATTATCTCTCTTTCCATTCTAGCCAATCTTGAATTTCCTTCTTCAACAAGTGCCACATCCACATATCCCTCAAACAAATCTCGGTCATGTAAACAAAACTATTTGTTGGTTATTATTTTGGCTAACCCAGGTTCGATCTATACTGCGCACCAAAAAAACCCTTAATCACTGGCCCTTTTGGTAATGACCTGCAAGAAGATCGTAATCTCACCTAAAGTGACTATGGGAGGATGCAGAAATAGGTTTCTGCATCCTTAAGGGACGTGGAGATGTGGTATTTTTATGTTTTCTTTATTATTAACATTCATAAATCACTTCACCACATTACATTAAGCACTTTAAAATATCATATAAAGCCATAAATCATCATTGTGCTAAAATAAAGTGCAACTGTAATAAACTGCTACGCTACAACAGATAGTAAGAAAATATACACATGAAGACACCAATTTTACGTAGTTCACCCCAGTGTGGGGCTTGGTCCACAAGAACTATTACTAATATAATGATTCTTTGTACAACAAACAGTTCTCGACCTGCACACTAAGATGCAGGTCGTCTACGCACTTAGCTGCAGACTCAAGCCTCTGCGCACTCAACTGCAAAGCCTCGCCTCTTCTTCCAACTAAATATCACAAGAATTCGACCATAACAGAAATATGGATCATAAGATTCCTTTTTTTCTTCTTATTATTTGAACCTATATATATTATTACATCGAAGGGTACATCATTACAATACCATGGTCCAAATACCATGGACTCCCTAATACAAGCAATTATGGTCCCAAAACCCATTGATCTTTTACATTATTACAAAAATAAGGCGCTTTGACCTATCCTGAAGCCCTTATACTGCGTGGTATATTCAAACTGCACTTCACACTCCGCTTTTCACTCCAGTGTGTTCCACTCCACAAAACGCGGAGTCTTTGCAAAAAACTAGGGCAATTTGGGTTGCGCCCAACATGGGCCCTATGTCAAGAGTGGGAAGGTCGCTTCATTAGTCTCAGAAAAAATATAATGAGTACACAGAATACTTTATTCCATAGAATGATAGATCTCTCATCTTAAGTGGAAATGTCTCTCCTACCAAGATATGTTCTTGTACAAAGAACTCTCACCCACAGAGTCTTTGCCTTCATCAAGACAAATAAATAACTTCTCATGAAAGTGGCATAAATGGACACTCTCACATAAGTGGCAACAATCCCTCTTGAATTTGTTGATCATATTTAAATCATACTCACCATCATCATAATCATCCCAAAATTCTGAAACAATGGCTGTAAACATGACTACTTTATGATGAAGTATCAACATGGCCCTCTTTCATCACTGCACCATCTCAATTTTCTTGTAATGGCTAAAATGATGAATTTCTTATAAAGATCCAGATCTCATTTTCCTATTACAGCATACGTAGATCACCATAACTTGCAACATATATCCATCCTTTTGCCAAAACAAAAACAAGTAAAGTGGCCAAAATGCATCATTATACCTCCCAATCTAACGATGGCCTGAAAATTAGTTGCTTATATGTCAAAATGGATTGTGCCACTGTGATCCTTGTGAAAAATCAGCTCAAATGAGTATAAAATTGACCCCATTAGGAAACTTTTAATTCTAGGCCTCCAAGGAAACTAAAAGATTCCTTGCAGATTCTTGTGTCAAGGTTCCACGCTCGAGGTTTTGCCTTTGGAAAATCAACTGCTCAAATGTAGAAACATATTGCACCATCACAATCCTTAAGAAATTCTGAGCAATATGAGTATAAATTTGACCCCTTTTCATCACTGCCAATTTGGGGCCTCCAAGGAATCTAAAAGATTCCTCATAGCATCAAAATATTCCTTATGTCAGGGTTCCACAAAGTCATGGTTCCACCTCTGGTTCATGGTTCCACAACACATCATGGTTTCATTCTTCAATCTGTTTTGTCGTGTCTCAGCCGCACGACTCCATTGAATGAGTGAAAAAAAACAAGTTTAAATAGCTCTCGATGGGCAAACATTACAACATTAGGCTCGTTGGGTTGTTGGCTAGGCATACGAACTTGGTGGGGTAGGCCCAAGTTCCAACCCTACTACCTTCCCATAAATAGTTTTAATAATGGAAACAGTTTGTTTTATTTGGGGGCTTGTGTTATAATTGGGGCCGCTTGTTGGGCGGGTCGGTCGGTGACCATCGCAAGTTCAAATCTCGCCGACACCGTATTACATGGTGATCTGTTGGGCTGGCAGGTATGTTAATGGTGGCCTGACCCCATATAATATATATTTTTATGTTAACTGTGGGGTGGAAAGGTTGGTGGCCCGCCACCCTATTTTAATTAATATTTCTCTTCTTTTTTTAACAAATCATTTTTAAACATCTTGTCGGATTCCAAGGGGTCACTGGAAAAATTAACTAGGTCACATTTTAACCAGTTCTAGTTGTCGCTAGGTGTTAATTTATCGCTCAATTAGTTGCTGCCAAATTTAGAGGGTTCCGCTAGATTTAGTCAGACTTCAAAATTTAGTTGTGCTCCAAGTTTAGCTGGCAACAAAATTCCTACTCCTTTGACTTGAAAATTTGACTACAATAACTTGCACATATGAATTTGAATTTGAGTGTCATATGTGTCATTTGAATCAGGATGACAAGCTCTCCAGAGACACTAAATCATTCATTCCCACTTAGGAGCTTTTGGTTCTCTAAAATTATAAACATAACTACACTCTCTATCTACATAACAGATGCCTCTGACAGACCACCTCCCCTTTCCTTCACCTTTGTACTTCGGAACTCAAAATGATGAAACCGGTACCTGTATCATGTGAAAACATGTAATGGCTAATACATGTTCAATTACAAGACCAAAACAAGACCCAAGCAAAACCCATACTTTCCATCAGTTTATAACATACTCATGGTCAAGTTTACATCATAAACCAATACCCATGCTATCCAACTAAAAGGCCAAAATATCACCATATTGCATATACAAATGATGTTATACATTTGCCACTTTTACAAACATTTTCACAACATGTGATTTACAAAGGCAGTCATTCCAAACTACTTAGAAAAGCTACACCTTTCTTACCCAACTAGGTTAATGGGCTTTCTTTTTGTAGCTGGCTTTCTTCTTGAGCTACTTCACTGACTAGTTCATTCATAGATACTGTCATGAGATTCTTGTCCTTCTTTGGTTGTTGCTCTAGATGGAGCTTCTAACATGTAGCTCTATGATGCCCTCTCTTGTTGAAACGAATACAAAAGTTCTTTCTGTTGGCTCGTTGGGGCCTGGCCCAGGTTCGGAGTTAATTAGCCAAACAAATCCATGTACCACTGGCCCTTTCAGCAATAGTCCGCAGGGCACGGACTGAGGTCTCACCCGAAGCAGTATGGGGGGATGTTGGAACCAGGTTTTCGCACCCTTGAGATGTCTGAGGGGTTGATTTAGTCCAACTGTGAATACTTTCGCGCAGGTTACTTCGCGCACTTTCCTAGCCTACAAGACCTTCGCGGCCCTGTTATATTCGTCTTCGCGCAGCCCTAACCAAGGGCTGTGGGGCTTTCGCACTACTAGAGCAGCAATCTGCGCTATTTCCCCAAGTCACACCATAGATCTTACTTATCTTCTTATAACGGTTAGTTATCTTCGCATAAACAGACACTTTATATTATATTCACTTATTCATCACATTCATATAAGTTCGCGTAGCAAATAAATAGTAAACTTGCAATTTATACCCAATATACTTCAATGCATAAAACAGGAAAATACACACAGAAATATTGTAGAACTTGTCTTTATTAATGCTTCAATTGGTTACAAACTCAACCTGCCCTACGCACTCAGCTGCAGGGGTCCCCGCACTCAGCTGCGGACTACTAGGCCTCTGCGCACTCAGCTACAGAGCCTTCTCCTACTCTACGACCCAAAGACACGACTCTACACTTTGACTCAATGATTTTTCTTCATTTCTCCATGTATTTCCTCCTCTTTACACTCAGAGCCTCGTTCTATTTATGCAATAGAAATCTCAAGCCAATACTAAATTTACAAAAGTAAGGGCGGAAACCCTATGACTCAATTACAACTTCGCACTCCGTGCCCACAAATCGCAGAGTCTTTACATCTGACTTAGTCAAAACTTGGACTTTAAGCCCCAAAACTTACCTTGGGGGGATCCCACCTCCAACAGGCTCCCAACACAAACATTGTGACTCACCCTCGAGTCATTTTGTCGGTGCGGAGATCTTCACGCAAAACCTCCCAACTCTGCTCGGACTGCTGCAAGGTCGGCAACATACTGAGAGGCTGTCTGCTGTATCCTTTGTATGCGTTGTTCCGAGACCACGGTGTCAGAACTACTTCCCTGTATCTGTTCCTGTGTCCCTTTCATTTGTTTATAGTCCCACGCCTTCTTTCAGCTACCTAAAGCACGAAGACTATGCTTCTGTCGGCTAGTCAGATAGTTGGGCCCCCTGTGTATGGCTTCAATCGACTGCCATTCACTTTGCCTAGGAAAGGTTCTCCCCTTAGCTTCGCCAGCTGCACCGCGCCTCCATCTGTGACCTCCTTAAAAACATATAGTCCCATCCAAGGCATCAAGCTATTCAACTCTCGGCGGTAGTCCCCAAATTTTTCAACGTAATCGTGCACACCCAATTTAATCACCCTAGTTTTCTTATCGAGAAAATCCTTCTTTATTTCCTCCTCAAGATTCTTGACTTCTGCTTCCACCAGAGCGCTTTTCTCCCTTAACCGCACTCTTTCTTTCATGAGTTCTTGGAGCCTAAGATCACCCTATCAGATTTCTTCCTCAGGTCCCAAGCGTTCTTCTTCGTTCAGCTACGCTATCCCTTCTTCCAAGGCTCCACGAACCGTCATATCTACCGGCGCTACTATGTGTGGCCTGGGCATATTATATTCTATTGGGACTACAATGTTTGCTCCATATTCCAACCTAGAAGGCATCCGTCTCGTTAGTTTCTTGCACGTTGTCCTATAAGCCCACAAAACTTTTGGTACACGCAGGTCCCAATCACTCTGTTGCACGTTATATACTCGGTTCAGTGCTTCGCAAACTTCGTTAAAGTCTTCTACATGGGTAACCTTCTACACACTCATTCTTTCCACACTCTTTCATCCCAATGGGAGGGATCATTTGTGCAATTGCCTCGCCCACGCATGCTTATTGACCATGTCCCCTAACACAAAGTCTGTGTGCATCCGCGCAGGTTGTTTAACATATGCCTATACCCACCTGGACAGGTGCGCGCGTGGACCATCCCGTCCATTATATTTAGCTATTAGTCACATCTGAGGCTTCCCAAAATGCATGCACATCATTTTCATGCATTCGCGCCAGTCCTCAAAGCTTCCTTGGTGCATACCCCACCACATCACGGGTGTAGTGCATTGTACCCATTTCAAATCCTCAAAACGTTGTTGTTCTGACACCTCTCTTTCAAATCTGTTTAGAAAAGCATCTACCTCGCTTAATCCATCATAAGTAGGCAGATCCCTCACTTCTTTCGATACGCAATGCAACAATCTTTTCATCATATTATAGTTCAGTGTGGTCACCTCGTGCAACCGGTTCTGCCATTGCTCTATTTCCTAATCCAAATTCGATGTACAGGAGATTTCACACTCCCATGAGATTCGTCCATCTGTGGTGGGATTTACCCAATCTTGCTCTCGTGCAGTTATCTTGTAGATGCAGTCTAAGTCGTCATCACTTTCATAGTCGTGCACTGGCTCTGTGTAGCACGATCCTTCTACAGGGTCCAAAGGTACGACTACGCGCAAAGACTTTTTCTTAAAAATCATCTTGCACTTCTTTAGATTTATCACCCCATTCATGTCAGTGGCCCAATCGATTCCTAATAGTGCGGGGTAGGGATTGTTTTCATCAATAATCTCTATCACTTCAAAGTCTACTAGTGCACTTGCCCCTTCAATATCCATGGTGATTCCCTACAATCTCCCCATAGGTATTATCTTTTGTTGGTTCGCCACTTGCAGCTGGATAGGAGACCATTGTAGCATAGGCCTTCCCATGTGCTCCCATGTCTCCTTCGTCAGAACGTTCACATCCGACCCTAGGTCTAGAATCACTTGTTCCATCTCATATTCTCCTATCTACGTGATCAAACTCAATTCTCTTCCCATCCTCATCGCATGCTTTCCAATCTTCCGGACTACATGCGGTTCTCTTGGCACGGTCCCAACAGATCTATTAATGAGTTCCTGCAATCCCTTTACAGCCTTACTGTCACGCAATAGCTTCATGCATGTTTCTAGGAACGTCGTTAGCATTGATGGGTCCATTTCTGGCTCCGGTCTATCTTTGCTTCCTGAAGTGGAGGCATCAGCAAAGCTCTTCCTGGCTTCCATGAAGGTTTCCTTAGCGCGCTCCAAATCAAACTCTGGTTCTTTCGTCAGAGCCTTGAGAACCCAATTACTATCTTCAGGTTGTTTGCTTTATCATCTCCTATAATAATTCCACTTCATAGCACAATGTTTACATTAGGGTCCTCCTCGCGTGGCTCGAACCTCGTCATCTGCAAGTTCTGAGTCGGGGGAGGTTGGAGCGCTCCCTTGTCGTGTAGCCTAGCTATCAATGTGGGAAAATCCTCCGTCTCATAATCAAACAAGGTACAATACAGATATGATGGACGTGTTTGATTCGTACAATCACGGGCATAATGTCTTGGCCCCTCGCAATTGTAACATATCAGCTATCTGCGACCTCTTCCAGGCCCTCCTCCACCCCGGCCTTTTCCACGCCCCTGAAATCCGATTCCTGTCATCATGGAAAATTTTAGGGGCTAATGTTCGCCCAGTGGGCTAATTTTCCATGATTTTTCCACAAAAAAGATTCGCCAATTTCCAATTTTATAAAAGACGATTCGCCCAAATTTTAGAATATAAAATTATTTTACCTTAAAAATCGCCAACATTATATAGAGACTATATATAAAATAATTATAAATTTGATTAATTTTACAAATATATCAATAAACATTTATAATTTGCATATTAGGGATTAGTGAGATTCGCCAATGTTTTAAACTTCAAGAAAATTTTCCATCCTTAAAATTTTCCTTGCCTGTCATTCTCGCGTTCTGGTCAAGGGGCTGCGTTTCGACCTGAACTCTGTAGGTGGGAGTCCTGTCCATCATTAGCTCATAGCTTCTACAGGTGCGCTCATCATGTCCCACTGATCTACAAAAATTATAGAATAGCTGTTGCGAATTCTGCGTGTACTTCTGCAACAGATGACAGTTGTCTGTAACATGTTTTCCTCCTATCTGACAAATCGCGCACCACAAAGCAGGCGTTATACTAGGTCCTACTTGTGCCTTCGGTCTTAATGGCATTGACCCTCCTCCCATGAGGTAATTCACGAACACCGGGCAATGGTCCTTGTCATGTCCCTGACCCTTGCACTTTACGCACCATACTTCTTCATGCACTTCCGGGCGAGCTGTCCTGTCCTATTTCAGACTCTGCATCTCAAGGCATAAGTTTTTCAACTGTGCGTGGATCTGCTGAACTCCCAGGTTAGGATCCTGTATCAGGGTCTCATGCAGCCTCATCGCGATCTCCAAGGCCTCTGCCTGAGTCTTTAACCTCTGTTGTGACAGTGCATTCCTTAAATGCGGCATTAGCGATGCTACAAACCATTCGCGGTGTTGTCCATCCGTCAAATTCATATTAGCTTCGTGAATTGTGCACTTCAGTCTTTGATCCAATTCCCAAGGAGTCTCACCTGGTAGCATTGTGATCTCCTTGAACCCGATGATCGACTCCGCCTCTGACTTCGGCCTACTAAATTCTCTGTTCAATGCAATTTGGATATCCGCGATCCCCGCATTTGGATTGTCATTAGAATGATTGATATACCATGTCAGCGCGCGATCCTGCAGAGAACTGACCAACGTTGCTTTCTTTAGGTTATCATCTATAACTCCCTGTGCTTCCCATACAACCTTTATCACGAACCAAAACTGGTCCGGATCTTCATTTCCTACTCCCTTGAACACTAGCAACTTTATCGCGCTTGCCATATTGACTCGCGGTGGTGGCGGAGGTGGTACGGGTGAAGATGGGGGTGAAGGAAGTGAAGATGGTGGTGGTGTGGGTGGGGTTGGTATGCACAGAATCCTCTACCTTATCAAATTGATCGCACTTCTTGGTGAGACCTTCACGAGCTCTTCCTTGTCCCCTCATGGAGGTGAAATCGAGGGGCTAGTTTCTAGTTCTGTACTATCTTTGTTTCTGTAAATTCTCCCACTTCGCGTAGCCTTGAACATCAATGTATTCACATAATCCCCTTTTCACACAGTAGCATTTTAATCCAAGTGTTCAGAGACTTAACGTACTTACCTCGAAGTCCTTTTAGAAAGTGTTGCTTTGCCTCACTATAGCTGACGAAAGTGTCTACCACGAATTCAGGGATGAATCCTCCTATAATCCGATTGAGCCAGTGATCAACAGCACGCGTGATCTTATCTTCTGATGCTTCAAATTTGCACACCAACTCTTGGGTCCACACAATAGGACTCTCAAGCTTGCACCTTCCTTGGTTATCTGCTAGTTTCACAATCCACTCGTACAACTCAGTAGGGAAAGATGCGAAGAAAATTTCATGGATCTCGGTGTATAGATAGTAGTCTAACCACTCTTCTTTTGATAGTCATAGATTCATGTTATCCTATGCTGCAAACTCGTGAATTCTTCTGTCCAACCAAAATTTAATTTCTTTCTTATTTGGATTACAATGATACAACATCAGACATCTCTATGTAGATTCTAGTCCTAGCAATGGAACCATTTATTGGCTTGTTGGGGCCTGACCCAGGTTCAGAGTTAATTAGCCAAACAAATCCCTGTACTACTGGCCCTTTCGGTAACAGTCTGTGGGTCGTTGACTGAGGTCTCACCCGAAGTAGTATGGGGGGATGCTGGAACCAGGTTTCCGCACCCTTGAGATGTTTGAGGGGTTGATTTAGTCCAACTGTGAATACTTTCACGTAGGTGACTTTGCACACTTTCCTGGACTGTGAGGCCTTCGCGGCCCTATTATATTTGTCTTCATGTAGCCTTAACCAAGGGCTATGGGGCTTTCATGCTACTAGAGCAATGATCTATGCTATTTCCCCAAGTCACACTGCGGATCTTACTTATGTTTTTATAACAGTTAGCTATATTCGTGTAAACAGATATTGTATATTATATTCACTTATTCAGCACATTCATATAAGTTTGCGCCGCAAATAAACAGTAAACTTGCAATTTATACCCAATATACTTCAATGCATAAAACAAGAAAAGACACACATAAATATTGAAGAACTTCTCTTTATTAATGCTTCAATTAGTTACAGACTCAACCTGCCCTGCGCACTCAGCTGCAGGGGTCCACGCACTCAGTTTCGGACTACTAGGCATCTACGCACTTAGCTGCAGAGCCTTCTCCTACTCTACGACCCAAAGACATGACTCTACACCTTGACTCAATGCTTTTTCTTCATTTCTCCATTTATTTCCTCCTCTTTACACTCAGATCCTCGCTCTATTTATACAATCCTATGGTCCGCGGACCATGGGTAGAACTTTCAAGCCAACACTACATTTACAAAAGTAAGGGCGGACAACCCTATCACTCAATTACAACTTCGCGCTCCGTGCCCACAAATCGTGGAGTCTTTACATCGAACTTAGTCAAAACTTAGGCTTTAAGCCCCAAAACTTGCCTTGGGGGGATCCCATGCCCAACACTTTCTTTCCCAGAATTTCTTGAAATTCTATCTATCCTGATGTGGAGAAGGGTCCACATGTCTTAGCCTCTTCCTCATTGTCGTTCTTTTCAAACACTTGGCAAAAAAATGGTAATTAAAACCACAAAATGTGCATGGTTTTCTATGTCGTGAGTTTTTCTCTTCATTATCAATCTGCTTGTAATCAAAAGGAACATTAGAATACTAAGATTGTTTATACCTTGCTTGGTTGTCTCTAGTGCAAGCCTGGTGAGAAGTACTTGCCTTAGCTCTTTCTCTATAATTCTCACTATCACGGGAAGATTGTGATGCGCTCTCAGCATCCTCTTTCCTCGACGGTTTTGGCAATGGCTTGGATTCTTTGTTTGAGGAATCCCTTGCTTCTGCTGCCTTCGAGCACTCTCCTTCAATATACTCCAATCCTGAAAATTGAGGCCTTCTTACAACCTCCAATGGTTGCATAATTCCTTGGCCATTAATACAAAGTCCTCCTCTGTTGTACCCCATCTTGGTGAGGAGTCTCGTGTTTGTTCTTGAAATAGGTATCTCAATGCTTCCAATAGAAATAACATCATTAGAAGAAGGAGTTTATGTTACCGTCAATTCTATCGATGATGTTGAGTCATCTTCTTTGACCATCTCTCATTTTCTTGTGGAACATTCTCCCATTTTTTCCTCCACGGCCTACTCTAACATGAACCTCAATTTTCGCTTCTCTTCCTCTACACCTTGTAGAATCCTTCTAAGTTATGCATTCTTTGCTTGAATGTAGTGGTTAATATCTTCCAACTATTGAAGTCTTGATCACTTCAATCCTTTGCCCATGATGACATTAACAATCCTTGGAAAATTTGTCAGACCGCTCTGATACCACTTGATCCAGAATTTTTGTGAACACTTTCAAACAAAAATCTACATCTACTGGACCTTTTACTGACACTTATATTTTCATGTGAAACATGAGTAATACATTATCTAAAAAATACCTCAATAATCCATCAACATAAACAAGAAGTAAATAACCATGAAGAAATCATAACACAACACGTGATAACAGAGTTCATCTAGTGTGGACTATGTCTTCGAGCCCTAGGTCAAGAGTGGGAGGGCCGCTTCATTAGTCTTAGAAAAAAATAATGAGTACCTGGAAGATCTTCGTCAACACAAGGATACCTGTCTCGTCTTGAGTGGCAATGTCTCTCCTATCAAGAGACGTTCTCCTACAAAGAACTCTCACCCACAAAGCCTTCTCCTTGATTAACACAAATAAATGACTTCTCACAAAAGTGGCATAAATGGACACTCTCACATAAATGGCAGCAGGTCCTCTTGAATCCACTAATCAAATTCAAACCATACTCCTCACCATCATGATCATCTCAAAATTTTGAAACCAATGTTGTAAACAAGACTACTTTTTGATGAAGTGTCAACATGGCCCTCTTTCATCACTGCACCATCTCGCCTTTCATGCAATAGCTAAAATGATGAATTTCCTACAAAATTCAGATCTCGTTGTCCTACTGCATCATACAGAGATCACCAAACCCTGCAACATACATCCATCCTTTCGCCAAAACAAAAACAAGAAAAGTGGCCAAAATGCATCATTATACCTCCCAATCTGATGATGGCTTGAAAATTGGCCACTCAAATGTCGAAACAGACTACACCATCGCTATCCTTGCAAAACATCGATTCATATCAGTATAAACATGACCCCATTCTGAAACTATCAATTTTGGGCCTCCAAGGAATTTGAAAGATTCCTTGTAGATTCTTGCATCAATGTTCCACACTCAATCTTATACCTTTGGCAAATCAATTGCTCAAATACAAAAATGGAGTGTTCCATTGCAATCCTTGTGAAATTTTGAGCAATCTAAGCATAAGTTGACCCAATTTCATCACTACTAATTATGGGCCTTCGAGGAATCTAAAAGATTTTTCATAGCATCAAAATATTCCCTACATCAAGGTTTCCAGGGTCATGGTTTCACCTCTAGTTCATGGTTCCACAACGCATCATGGTTTTGTTATGCACTTAGCTTCATTTTTTCTCATCCTCATAGCTCCGTTGAATGACAGAAAAAAGATCGAGTTTAAATAGCTCTTGGTGAGCGGACATTACTATGTTAGGTGCATTGGGTCATTAGATGGGCATATGAATTTGGTGGGTAAAGCCCAAATTCTAACCCCGTGGACTCCCCATAAATAATTTTAATAAAGTCAGTGGTTTGTTTTATTTTTTGGCTCTTATTATATTTAGGGTCACTCATTGGGCAGGTCGGTCGGTGGTCGGCGCAGGTTCGAATCCCGTCGTCCCCGTATTACATGGTGATCTGTTGGGTTGGTGGGTCCACCAATCGCAGCTTGCCCCCATATATAATATATTATTATATGTTGAATGTTGGGTGGCAGGGTTGGTGGCCCACCATATTTTTTCTAATATTTCTCTTTTTTAACAAACCATTTTGAAATTGTCCACTGAATTCTGAGGGCTCATTGGAAAAATTAACTAGCTGAAATTTTGACTAGTTTCAGCTGTCGCTAAGTGTTAATTTGTCGCTCAATTATTTGCTACAAATTTAGTTGGTTCTGTCAGATTTATCTGGGATGCCAAATTTAGTTGGTGACAAAAGTCCTGCTCCTTTGACTTTAAACTTTGACTGAAAATAACTTGCACATACGAAGTCGGATTTGAGTGTTGTCTACGTCATTGGAATCGGGATGATGATCCCTTCAATTTGGTTCTGGTTTCGATGAAATATAACTACTTTATTTTTTTAGCCTCTCCAGAACCACCTGGAGCAACTGTCATCATGGGATCCAATGAGGATAGAAACAATCTATTGGAGCCCCCCAGAGTAAGAGAAAAATTTAGAAAAAATGCCTTGTAATATATTCTAATTTCAAATTCGATATATATTTTTCATAATTAGGTCATATAGCTAACAATGGAAGTTATGTTGGGGGGTTTTGCACTAAAAGGAAACCCTTTTTATACGAGGGCATTGTATTGCAACTATGTAGTAATTGAGAGAGAATTGTAATTTAGAGAGAGGAGATTGTGAAAGAGTCAAAAGGAGGCTGCAGTAGATGTGTTACAGGTTGTATCCATTCATTTTGTTGGATGTAATAAAAGGTGTAATAAATCTGGCACCCTATGTAGCCTCAATGAGGTGGAATTTCAAACAAAATTTACCAAACTTGATCTTGCCATTTAAAATGGATAGGTTCTATGGTGCTTAATTCCCCTTGTTCCATTAAGGCTTAATGGTTTTCCTCATCAAGCTTTCATTTGGTTTACTCAAGAAAATAGTGTCTATAAACATTGAAGCATAAAATCTTCTCCAATTATGGAAAGATATCTCTCTCATTGGATTAATTCATTTCTCACCCAAAACAAAAATTTTCCATGAGGGTCACTAGTGCGCCACTTTATTGCAAACTAGCTCGAATCTTCGAGCGGTATGACACTAAGTGTTCCTCTATCATTGACAATCACACTTTCTCACATGATATGGATATGAGCCTTCCTTGTATCATGGGAAAAAACTCTTTCTCATTTTATATAGGAATGAGACTTCCCTATATTAATAGAAAAACACTTTCTTATGTGATATGGAAATGATTCTTCCTCGCATTGTTGGAAAAGCACTTTCTAATGTGATATGGCAATAAGCCTTCCCTATATTGCTAGAAAAATGGATTATTTTGTCATATATTGTGGGAAAATAAACTCATTCTTATATATCATTGGTATAAATGGATCTTGAAGTGATAAAGTAATGATTTTGTCTGATGTTGAAAATGTTAAGGCATGGACTTGGATGTTTTTTGGAATCCTTAAATTGAATATGAAACTAGCCTAGTAGTTGGATAGCATGTCAATTTGGGAACTTGCCTAACCACTTAATGTGTCACTATTTGGGTTCCCTAAATGATAATTTTTAAATCGTGAAGGTGACTTTTGTATGGTCCTAATGATAGGTGTGAGAAATGAGCCAACACATGGTTGTGTTAAAGCTTAAGAGGAGAAGTTTGTAGACTAGATCAAGCCATAACTAGTCATGGGAGACCAAGGAATGTATATATTTTGGTATTATGGCTTAGTAATCCTTAATATACACTTAATGAGATCATTGTTGCTATGCATAATTTATGATTGTGGACAAAACTACCTTTCCTAAACCTTGTGGACTGGTCTAGAACAACATAAAGCAAAGAACATAGAGTTTCCCTTAGAGAAATTGAATAATGGGAAAGAGGCTTACTTGGAATCCGTCGCAAGCTTTACTTTCCTCCTGGATTGTAAGCTCCAATCATAGCTCTGATTGCTATAATTAGAACATGCACATACAATCAAAACAATCCAAATATCGACAACATCTGCGTAGCATAATTTAATCACTTTATTCAATGGATCGACAAAGCATTGAAATACATGAATGTAAAAGTAACATAACACATATAGGAAAATGGTATACTCTTTGTATTAATATGAATAGGAGATATTTTACAACCAATAATAGTAGTTGATCTTATAGATATCTCCCCAAGTTGACTTGTCCTTATTTGTCACAAAGCACACCTCAATGTCACCCTAATGCATGAAGATGATGACTCTCTTACATTCAAGGCAGTAGCGTGAGGGCATGATCAGTCTCGAAAATCCAACCCTGATGTTTTGGATGGTAGTAAATTTATAAGAGAGGGCTGGTAGTCTAGGAATTATTATCCATTTACCAATCTAGTCTTGACATCCACTTAAGATGGGAGGATGAACTCAAGGGATAAGAGGTGAAATATCCAAGGTAGGATCAGATAGGATTCGTACTTCTTACCCAAGGTAAATGGTTAAAACAACCCCAAGAAGCTTTTGTAAGAGGAAGCTTCAGGATCCTTTCTAATTTTCCTGAATTTCTATAATAAAAACACTCCCAGCAAGGGATAAGATATTGTTGATCAGTGTTGGTGAAGAATGGAGCAACCTACTACTGAACGCAGGTCTCTAAAGGCGTGGGGTGTGTTGGGCCTTAAAAGCACTGATTTGAAGCAGTTAGACCCACAAACTCAGGAATTTGGAAAGTTCATGCTTAGGGATATATGTAGGTATGATGGCAACATGTTCACGGATGGCAATTGATCTAGTTTGTAGGCTTATTGATCAGATGCGAAAAAATGGCCTATAACAAATTTCCCCCTAAAGCACAAAGTTAGAAATGGTGGCTAATGAGTGAAGTGCTTTACCTCATGACAAGTTTGGATCAAGAACTATTGGTCGAGATCATCATTTTTTAGAATACATTTTCATCATGATATGTTTGTTGATGGAGGCATACCCATGCTCAGCACATAAGCTAACATTACATGTACAACAATCAAGAAGTTGTGTCCACTGATGTCAAAGTGTGGACCCGTGATTGGATGATTGTTTGTATGATCATAGCTATCATACTTTGTAATAATGCATTAATCCCAAAAACACAGCCCGAATGGATGGAACTAGATCTGGGGTCTTCTATCTTGTTCGCTCGATCATCCAATGTACGAGTCTAACCATGTGAATAAATGAGTTAGAGTCGAACATGGAAGACATCATCTGATTAACGACCAATAATGTAAATCATTAATAGATGCGACAGAAACCATCAATGATGTTAATGGATCTCAAGCTACAATAGTACAATATGTGTGGTGTGAATGAATGAGTTGAAGTCGAACACCACACAGAATCTTTCGGTCAAGGGCCAATGATGAAAACCAGTTGTTGAGAGCGAGGAAACTTGTCATTGATGTATACAAGTTCCAAGCCACTGAAGGAACAATTTCTAAGTTAACTTCTTGGATAATGAGCTGATGTCGACAGGAAGTGACCCATTGTAGGAGGGCCTTGATGTATCCCCCATCAATTACACGAAATAGGTATCATGATTTGAGACAAAATGATGTTGATGTGGAACTGGTTTAGGAACGATAGACATGGAATGAAGGCTTAAGAGTATCATAGGAGATATCAATTAAATCATTTCTCTTGAACATATCGGTGACACTAAATGGAGTTGTTAGAATTGACCCAAAACTGAAAAAAATGATTTGATATGGTGTGATGAACCAAAATACAAGAATATTTCCCAACCCAACAACCACTGAGATGAATTCCAGAACAGTCTCGAAGGAGATGGTCACCCTTACATAGCTTGCAAGGGAATTTGACCTTCCTTAGAGGATCAGAATATTGTCAATGGGAAGTGCATTTAGAGCAATAGTTGCATGGTTGGCCTCTCGCTTATCTGACTTCTTCTACTTCGTCTTCTTCTTAGCCTCCTGGTTACTAGATTTGAAACTTTCACTAGGCGAAGTAGAAGAGGAGGGTGAAGAAATGGCAGAAGAAGGTGAGAGTTCAACCTTAGAATCAACGTGATCTGGTTCAAATAAAGGAGAAGACTGGATAGGAGTTCGGACACTCGGGACCATTGAGGTCGAAAATAACGAAACAAGTAAACCAATTTTAACCAAGGGAGGGACAACGTTGCCATATAAGGAGCAATGGTGTTTCCAAAAGAAGGAAAAGGACTAGGATTCCCATCCGAGGGGAATCCTTGACCGGTAGACTCTAGAAACGTTGCTATTGGAATCAACCCTAAGGAATCACCAAGGAAGATAACTTTAACTAGGAATATTTCGTGGGTAGTTAATTTTAAGACACTGAAACAAAACTTTGCCTTTTCATGTTTTAAGAGTCGAGAAAAGGGCGAAAGGTGAATCTAGTCACTTTAAGATTTAACGAGCTCAAAAGGAAAAGTGCTCGATGACCTTTTAAATTTAAAGAGTCAAAAAGACCAAAAATGACTGTTGTGGATGATCTAGGCAAAAGGATTACCAAGTAACTGTGAACTGTAGAATACCTCTCGGTGAAGCAAGAAGTACGGGCAGACAATCTCCCCGAATGTTGTGTTCGGTGTATCACGTTTACAAGGTGGCAGACTCGACTTCCTATGGATAAAGGATTTCAACCTATAAGTGTCTCCCTTTATATACGCGACGGTATGGGGAGAACAAGTTTGTACTAGCGTTGTCTAATGCCGAAGCGAATGATAACTGCTAGGTTTAAATACGCTAGGACATCTCTAACCTAGAACACTAAATGTGAGCGTTAAGTTTCAATACTTCCTTAGGTTAAGTCAATAAATTTTAATGGTTGATCTTGAATTAGGTTTCAGTTACAAGGCCCTACTACTTTCATCTGACAAAAATCCTACATGTAGCTAAATGAGAAAAGAGATCTTTGTCTTCGATGAAAGTTAACACTATTTGAGAGATAGGGAATAAAAAATAAATGCAACAATCAAAGAATGGAATATTTCTTTAAAAAATCTCCTAAATGCACTGAATCTTCCTATAACAACAAAAAAAGTTTCATTTCATTTCCAATGCTTACAATGATGCAATTCTAGCTTGTCAATGATGGTACTAATGAAATATTTTCGCTTAAGTAAACTAGAATGATGTTCTTCTTTTCATAAAATGCAAAATGAATTTTCCACATAAAGCACTTGAATGAAAGTTTTCACAATTCTGAACAAACAAGCATCGATCAAATCCAAAGCATGATAAATGAAACTAAAAGCAACTTATTCCCTGAATCGAACAAACAAAACACATAAATGCTTCAATCGACAAACCAAGCAATGTAATATATGCTCGGAACAAGAAAAGAGACACTCTAAGAGAACAAATGAGACTCTTTCACTCATTTGATTGAAAATGAAGCAATGAAGATGTTGCGACTGAAAGATGGATTAAATGAAGTCGCAAATCAGAAACTTGACATAATGAGTAAACAAACAAATGAACGATAATTGACCTAGATGCCCTAGGGTCATAGAAACCATCCAAAAACATAAAATATCAAGCAATGAAACTTCAAACAAATCAATCAATCAAAAGGCAACAAACAAATCATTCTAGTTTCTTCTGGGCGGAAGAAGAGAGTCTAATGGTCAAGACACACTGGCACTGGAATGGAAGAAATTCTGATTTTTCTTAACTCAGAGACCAACACTACTACCTAACTAACAACTAGCACTGATCAGCACAACTGGCACGACTGGCTAGAGTACAACTAACACTGATAGGCCTAGTCAGCGTGAATGGCTAGGCTACAACTAGCACTGATTGAGGGATTCAAAGAAAAAATAAAAAATAACTTCACCTACAGGAATCAACGCAACTGTTTAACTGATAACAAGCGCTAGAAGGGGGTCGCTACGTCTGTTTTATAGAAACTCTCACTGATCGGCGCGTCTGTCAGAAAAATAAATGTGTTGACTGAGGATTCAAGGAAAAAAAATATTTCAAAGGCTAAAACCAGACTTGCCCCTGTAAATTTCAGACTTGGAGCAATAAACCAAGTAAAGCAGAGAATACTAAAGGGAAATGGTGATACTATAAAAGTCCACACAAAACCATGAAATGACAATCAGTCAAACAGAAGGATTGGCTCCCTAGTGGAGTCGCCAATTTGTGGTGCAGGTAAATTCTTAGTGCAGACACAAACAATTCCTCTAGCCCGAGAGAGCGGGTCTAACCACAAACAAACAATATATGGAAAATTTCCTTAAGCTAGAATCAATTAAGAAGTCCTACCTCTTAGAAGGTTATTCTGCTTGGTGACGATCCTGCTTCCTCACTCCAGCTATCTTCCGTTACCTTCCTTCAAATACCTGAAACAAGTAAACAACAACAACAACAACAAACGTGATAACATACAAAATTGTATTCAGCCTACTTAATAGGTCAAGGAACATTAAGCCATAAAGATGTAAAATGACACTTCATGTAGGAAATCAATCAATAGTTGCATCTATATAAATTAGAAAGATATTACAACTGGTGCCTTGACATCACTGGTCTCCTCCTATGTATCCGGGTTCCCACACTTATGCTAGCACTTCATGGATAGCCCCAACAAATGGATGTTTAAGGCCTCTTTCCCTCTAGTCTCAAACCAAACCAAAATCACACTATACTCCCTCAAACACACACTAGAAAGCTATAAGCTATAAATTACTTGTTGGTTATTCACACTTGCTCCAAAACTCCAAATAGCTTTAGCTTGGGAAAAAGAGAGGCTTATATAGCTTGGATGGATGGGAGATGGTTCCTCTCATCATGGGAGAAGGTCTTATCTATTAAGGTTGTTCCATCCTAATAGGCGAAAGGAGCCGAAACTGATTTCCTCGGCTCTATCCGGCCCAACCATCTACCAGACTTCTGTTACGAAGCTTCTAGACATGGAAGCTTTAGCTCCTTATTAAAAAAGCTTCCAAAAGAGGATCGGCGCAACTGGAAAAGGGCTCGGTCGATTCGATCAGTGCGAGGGTTAGTTTTAACCTCTGTAAATCAGTGCAAGGAGAAAACTGGTCAGTAGCACCGATCTTGTAAACGGGGATAGAAGGAAGATTCTTGGGAAATGATGGAAAGGGTAATTATTCTTCCCATGAAGAGGGACATACTGGGAGTTTATTCATGATGGGAAAGCATGTCAGGTACACCGTAGAGGTCCTCCGAGATCATAAATGGGGAGTATAGGGACAATGACAAAATGTTGTGTAACAGTGCCTCAGCTGACACCTGCAAAATTCTAACTTTGAATTGTGTTTATATTCTTTTCTCTACCTATAGTGGCCAAGTTATTTATTCTAGATGTCTTTATACTTGCAGAAACACATTCAGTTCTATGATGCCCTAATGTACCTTAGCCAAGATCATTTTATATTGATCATCAATTCTATCCCGGGTCTCCATTGTGATTTCTTAGACCTTCTCTCTGATCTCGTTGATGTCCCTAACAATGAAGACAAGCGCTTTTGCACCCTTGGACTTATCTTCTTTATGCTTTTTCCTCTTGCGTGTCACAGTTGTTTTGAATGTCCTTCTAAGTATAAAAGGTGAATCCTCTGATACTCCCGCATTAGTGAGGGGTTCCTCATGCTCTCATGCTTTATTTCTTTTGTTTCTATCTCTGCATCATTTTCACTTGTGCCTGCATCCTGCTGGGTACCCTTCTCTATTCCAACTACTCCACCGGGTGGATTCATCTATTCTTCTGGCCATTGTTGTACTACGACGATAAAATCATCTTCAGTTACTAAGTATGGAAATGGGTGCCATGTCCTAGTCGGGTCCTTCATTGCCTTCACATAGGTTCTATGGAAGTCTTCTTTGAAGTCTGTAATGTGATAATACTACTTATATAAACTAGGTGAGAGCCTTGGATGTTGATTCACCACCATGTGTAGATTTTCCATCACCATGAAGAAAATTCTAATTACCGTTGCGCGCGTCGGCTCCTTAGTAAACTGGAGGGAAGCATACCTCGCTACTTCACAAACATCCACCTCGATAGATGGAAACTGTGAGCCTTCTAACAGTCATATTTCCAGCCAGCTTTGACGAACCTTTCCTCGTCGTGTAGTTATTTTTTATTTGTCACGGTTCCTTCATACTTCATCATATTCATGCGTATCACGTAGTAATATTCCTTCAACGAATTCCCTTTTTGTAGACTAGTTTATAGTCTCATGACCACTTTCAACTGCAGTCGAAACTAAGAATTTTTTCCCTTCAATTTTCAGTGTGAAGCTCTAGGGATAGAGTCATCCCTATATATCTTCAATCTTATACCATTCACTCATCCCGGAATTAGCTGACCATTCAACTTCATGAGCTAAACTGCACCACCGTTAGATATATTCTTTATAATATAAGATCCTAACCAATGTGTTTTAAATTTTCCTCAAAACTTCACAAATTTTCTTTCATATAATAATACAAGATATCCTTTCCAGATTGTATTATTCTTGATATGCTTGTCATGCCAAGCTTTCTCCCTTGCTTTCTATACTTGCTGATGAAACCCTGCTATGAACCTGTCTTCTTCTAGAGCTAGTATCAACAACATTCTTTCCTTCATAATGTCAGGGTCTTCCATGTCTATGACAAATGCAATTCTCAAACTGAGCACAATGTATTCCATAGGCATAATTGGCTCTTGTCCATATAACAACCTAAATGTTGCTTTCCCTGTCAATTTATTGCATGTTGTTCTATATGGCCACAACACCTTTGGAATTCTTAAATCCCAAACATCTCTGTTCACATTGCATTTGCAATCCTTCACTAGTTGTACCTCAACCCATCTTGTCAAATAATCAGTTGCAGTGATTATATACCTCGCACTAGTGTTCTTTCTTGGCGGACTAATAAGTCCAATGAAGTCAATAGCCCATTTGTTGAAAGCCTACAAATTTACCTGTGGTACTAGCGTCATCTCGTCTCTTCTAGATGGATTTATTTCTCTTTGACATACATCACATGCTTGACATAATTATTTTGCATCCTTATGTACTGTGGGCCACCATAGCCCAGCTTTCAAGATTTTCTGTGCAATGGCTTTTCCTGCATAGTGCCGACCTACGACTCCTCCATGAGCTTCTATCAAAATACTTTCTCGTTCATGTTCAGGGATGTATCTGTGCAGTACTTCATCTGGTCCCATTTTGTACAAATTTCCAACAATCAACGATAAATCAGCTGCTCGAACCACTAACTCCTTTTGCTTCATAGTGTACTCTGCGGGCGCCATTCCTGTGGCCAGAAACTAAATAATATCCACAAAGTGATCATATGTGACTTTAATTGCAAATAACTGTGCATCGGGTAGGTTATCATCGATATTTGTGGGTTCTTCTCTTGTCTTTATTCTTGATAGATGATCAAGTCCAGCATTCAATTTCCCTAGCTTCACTATAACTTCAAAGTCATACTCCTGAAATAATAACAACCATCGATAGATATTTCCTCCTAAAACAGGCTTATTCACCAAATATTTTAGTGTGGAGTGATCAGTGAACATTTTGAAATGTGCCCCCAACAAGTAGTGCCTGAACTTTTGTAATTCATACACCATAGCTAATCCCTCTATTTCCATGCTATAGTTATTTTCCACGTTGGACAGTTTCCTTCTTGAAAATGCTATGGTATGATCAATTTACCTTGCTCCTGGTTGCGCAAACACTACACCCAATGATATGCAAGATGCATCAACATGTACATGGAATTCCTTCCAGTTTAGGAAAACTAGAATTGGTACAGTTACCATCTTCTCTTTTAGTACATCCAAGCTCTTATGGAACTCTTCACTCCATTGAAAATTCACATCTTTCTTAAGAAATTTCTCCATTGTTGCAGTTATCTGTGCATACCCCTTTATAAGCTCTTTGTAGTAGCCAGTGTGTCCCAGTGTTGTGCGTAGCTATCTCACTGTTTTTGGTGCTGGCAGGTTCACAATAAATGTGATCTTTGTGAGATCCACCATTAATCCCTGTTTACAAACTACATGTCCCAAAAGTATACCAAATGGTTCAAAAAAGATGCACTTATTCAAGTTTAATGAATTCTGATACTGCCTACACGTATCCAACATCAACCTTAAGCTTTCCACATGCTTCTTTAATAGACCAAATATTGTCCAATCATCGAAGTCTACTTCTAGAAAATTGTGCATATATTCTTTGAAGGCTGAAATTAAAACTCTGGAAAATATAGCAGGTGCATTCTTTAATACAAAAGGCATCGTCATGTACTGATAAGATCGCCACTCTATCGCAAAAGTCTTTTTATATCTATCTTGTGGTGCAATTCTAATCTGATGGTATCCTGAAAAGCCATATGTGAAAGAATAGGCCCCTATCCTCCTACATTGTTTAATACTTCATCTGTAAATGGTGTAGGGAAGGGGTCATGCAGGCATGAACTATTCAATTTCCCTAAGTCAACAAAAATTATGATTTCCCCATTTGCCTTCTTTTCCTGAACCACCATGGGACTTACCCATTCAGACTCTTCTACAGGTTCAAGTATCCCAGTTGTTAACATCTTGTCTAACTCTTCTTTCACCTTCTCCTTATATTTTAGATTCGGTCTATAAGGTCTCTGCTTGATAGGCTTTGCATCAAGCTTCAGAGGAATCCTCATAATTCCCAAATCTCCTAATATGCCCTTCATATATGAAAACTTTGTGGGGAACAAATCCTGGTATTCATGCAAAGAGATATGTTATCTTGCTGACTGTGTCTTCATCCCAATAATCTCCTATTGTCGCATACTTCGGTTTAGCCTCTGACCTTATATTCACCTTCTTCATCTTCAATGACTTTGTTATATCTGATTCTTTGATGTCAATATTGCGAGATCTTCATCCTCTTCGACAGTGAGATTATAACATTCAATTACACTACCTATCTACACAACCCAATCAGGTTTCCAGATAACTGGAACTTCATTCTAAAAAATATTCTTCTTAACTATATTTATAGTTGCATCTATATTTGGGCAGTCATCTTCAAATCTGAATGTCATTATAAATCCATCAACCATTTCTAACCAGCTAGCAATACCAAGTCGAAGCTCGGTTTCTAAATACCAATTTTGAGGAATTGTCTCCAGGGTATGGATGAAGCCATGCACCCATTCTTCTCATGGAATTTCTCCCCCAAGTGCTATACAGAGATGTATGTGATCTCTAGGATCATTCTGGCCATTATACTTGTCTACGAGCTTTGTTTCTACTTGACCAAATCTTACCCACATCAACCTTCTACATTTCTTCCAATCTCCAATATTCTTCTTATGAGTACCCCACCATCTAGCAGAGTAGCCCTCATTGCTTGATCCATAACTAACAATCTTTGACATTCGGGTACCCATCTTTCATAATCTCTAAAGAAATTATTTACATCACCCAAACCATCATACAAAGGACATAACTCAGTTGTCATACAACACACTGCTTTAGTGATCCTTGCACATCGCCTTGCAAACACTTCATGCAACCTGTTCCGCCAGTTTTCCAACTCCTCTTCTGAATCTAAAGTGCAGGAGCTATCTTATTCCCAAGTCAGTTTTCCATCAGCAGTAGGGTTAATCCATTCTTCGTCTTTTTCTATAATCTAATAATTATTGTCGATTTCATCTGCATTTTACTCTTCTCTGATAGGTTCAGTATATATCACTCCCTCTGATGGATCTAATGGCACAATAAATCTCACATTATTGCTTTCAAATATCATTTTCCTTTTCTTCAAGTTAATTATATCCATGTTATCAAATTCCCAATCCAATTCAAGCAACGCAAGGTAGGGATTATTGTCATCCACAATCTCAATCGCTTCGAATTTTGTGGTAGTGTTCACTCCATCAATATCTACCGCGATACTTGACAATATTCCTAGAGGGATAATATTTTTTTGATTTTCCATCTTCAGCTCGATAGTTGACAATTGCAACTTCGTCTTACCCATAAATTCCCAAGTTTTCTTCGGCAAGACATTGGCATCAGATCCTAGATCCAAGATAACCTAATCCATGTCATATTTCCCAATCTATGATGTAAGCCTCATTTCCTTTCAAGTCCACTTCTTGTGTCTATGTAGATTATTCATTGTGTGCATCTCACTCTGCGGTATCTCTTTAGGAACACAAGAGTCTATCAATTCCTTTAATCCCTCTACAACCTTCTGATTTCTCAACAACATCATGAAAGTATGTAGAAAAGACTTCAAAATATTCAGATCCAAATCTTGTGCCACAACTGATACTATTTCGCAGTTATCCTTAAAGATTCGCCTCACCTCCATGAATACTTTCTTTTCCTTCAGGATATCAAGTGCGGGAGTTTTTTCAGTAGTTTTTCTTACCCATGTAGTTTCAACTTTCCTTTTCCCATTGGATTTATCATTTCCAGTTGTAGCTCTGCTTCTTGTTACAATGTCGATGCGTGGTTGATCCTCCCTTGGCTCAGGGGTCATCATTTGGATATTTGCTACAGGTTGCTGGTTTCTTTTCTCCCACATCTTTGCAATAAGGACGGGGAATTATTCTATCACATCATCAAAAGACTTACAGTTATAGCAGGTTGTTGTAGGGTTTTGCGAAGTATCCTACCTATCCATAGTTATAGGAGATAATTTGGTCATATCCTTGACTAGATCCTCATCCTTGTCCTTAAAATCCTCCTTGACCATCGTGATAGTTTGGATCCTCATGTGTATGTCCCTCAGCATGCAATATCTAAGCATCAGCAGTGCTTTCCATCATTAGGTCACAACTTTTACAAATTTTCTCATCATGGCCTACTGATCTACAAAAGTTATGAAACAACTCCTTAGGGGTCTGAACATACTTCTGTAATAGGTAGCAATCTTCAAAGTGACCTTGACCTCTTGTTCGACAAATTTCACACCACAAACCCAGGTTTACTAGATTAGGTGCTCCACTTGCCAAATAATCTCTAAACACAGGGCATTGATCCTTATAATGACCCTTTGCTCTGCATTTTATACACCATACTTTTGATCTGGTCTCTTTAACTTTCTTGAGGTCCTGCAATTCCAAGGTCAAACTGGCTGGTTGAATCTGTATTTGTTGTACTCCTGCATGAGTATCTCCAATTGGCGAAGCTTTCAGCTTCATTGCAATCTCCAATATTTCATCTTGAGTCGTGATCTTTTGCTACATCAAAGGTAACCTAATATGTGGTAGTAGCGTGGCTATGAACCATTCTTTATGATGTTCTGGGGGTATATTAAAGCTTACTTGACCCATCAACACCTTGAATCACTGATCCAACTCCCACACAGATTCAGTCATTGTTTGTTTGATTTCTTTTAGCTCTGTGATGCACTATGATTTTGATTTTGGCTTCTAGAATTATGATACCAATTATTTCTTAATTTTATCCAACGAAGCAGTCGGGTTAGTCACATAGTATTTCATATACCAGGTTAGTGCTCTTTCTCACAATGTTGTGATGAGTTGTGCCTTCTTTACATCATCACTAGTAATCTCTCTTGATGTCCATATTGAATCAGCTATAAACCATAATTGATGAGGATCCTCTAATCCCAGTCCTTCAAAAATAGGCAACTTAATGTCATCAATGATTTTCCTTCTCGGGGGGTTAGGTGGAAGGGGATGGGGTGGAGTGTAGGGGAATTATGGGGAGGGGGTGGGCTGTAAGGGGGTTGGATGGATGGGGAATCCCAAAGAAACCATGATTCTTCCCAAATCCTAAGTTCGATGCACCTTCAGGATGTGCAGGGGAATGTCGTGGGGTTGTAGGGTTACTTCTTTCTTCTTCACTCTCAGATCCTCCTAACAAGGGGCTATAGTCAGTCTCAATGAAATTCTTTGGATATGCTTCGTTTCTTTTTTACTTCGTGTCATTAGGGGAATTTTGAGTTCTAAAATGGGCCTCCTAAGTAAATTATAAAATAATAGTGGAGATAATAAAATAAGATTAGACTACATCATCAAATTTTAGAGGGAAAGAAGAAAAAACTATTTTTTGAACTCATATTTTCAACTTATCTCCCTATGGGTTTACTCAAATTTTGAGCGGAAACACTCGTTAGATGCAGAATTTGATTCCTCATCCAAGGATTACCCATGTTGCATACTTTCAATGGACCCTACTACATGAAAAATGAGAAATACATTAAAAACATGATTGCAATCACGTTTTTTCATGTATTTCTCATTTTTCATGTAGTGGGGTCCATCGAAATTATGCAACATGGGTACTCCTTGGATGAGGAATTAAATTTTGCATCCAATGAGTACCCCCACTCGAAATTTGAGTAAAACTTTAGGGAGATAAGTTGAAAATACAAGTTGAAAAGTAGTTTTATTATTTTATTATTGTTTAATCCTTTTACTTTTTTACTCCAAAAATGGTGAATCATCTCCCTGGTTGACATCATCACCTTGAATCCTATTAGTTCTTATAAATTTTATTTAGGTTTTACATTTTCTTAGGAGGCCCATTTCAGACCTCAAAATTCCCATAATGAGACATTGGCTCAGGCTTATTTCCTCTTCATCCAAACATTAATCTGACTACATTCACAGAATTCTTTTTTCGCACAATAACATCTTAATACATATCTTAAAAGATCTTAAGAACTTACCTTGTGGTCCTTTGAAAAATCTTCGTTCAGCTTCGTTGTAAGACACAATCACATCTATCACAGACTTAGTGATAAATCCTCCCAAAATGATATCGATCCAGAAATCAACAACCCTTGAGACATTGTTACTAACATTCTTGAGTCGTCATATCAATTCAGGATTGCACTCCCTAGGTTCGTCATTCTTGAAACAAGTCTTATGCTCGGTCAAATTAGATACCCACTCGTACAATTCAATGTGGAATGAAATAAAGAAGATTTCGTATTGGTCTTCAAAGATATACTTCTTCTACAACCAGCCTTCAGTTGATAATCGAGGGTTTCTGTTCTCTTTCTCCGCAAATTCTCTTTCCTTCTGTTCAACCCACTCCAGGATTTATTTCTTCGATGGTCGCCAAAACATATTCCTTATAATATTTTATAATTCAGTAAAAAGCATGCATAACGATATCAATAACAAAAGAGAATGAACAAAAAAAGATGCACAATACTTCGCCAAAATTCTTTTGTATTAATAAGGATCTTCAATACATGATCTTCCTTGATTTGCGCACCCACCTACAAGTGGTCTGCGCACTCATCTGTAGACTCTTCAAGGCTTCTGCGCACTCAGTTGCGAAGCCTTCCCCAAAAAATAGAGACTCAAGACAAAGAATATGAACAATCTATGCTTAGATATCTTCTTCTATTCTCTATTTGACAAAGTATTACATCTTCTTTATATAGACTTCCTTGCTACAAGACAACAGTCCAAAAACCATAGATATGACAAAACAATGGACTAATACCCAAAACCAATTACAAAATAAGAGACTTTTGTCCACCCTAAAGCCCCTAAACACTTTGCGATGAATAGAACTTCGCCAACTCTGCACGCTTTTCACCTCAAAATGCGGAGTCTTTGACCCAAAACTTATACCAAGTTGGTTTGCGCCCAACAATTAGAGACCCAGGCTAGTGAGGTTCATTCTCGATTGCAATCTCTATGGCCAACTATTGCTCCATATGCCACTGAATAACCTGAAGATTTTTATGCCTGTTCCCTTGCTGAATGTTGCACTATGATTGAAGCGGCGTGCCAACATCTTGCGTCCAAACATGAAGGGATTCATAATATTGTCGCTAATATGAAATAGTCTTTATCTAATCATTCCACTATCTATCACACTCAACTTAGTGAGAAACTACATATTGCTACTTATCTTCATGATAATCTACCCCAAGTCATGTGAGAATCCCAACACATGTTTCTCCAGACCTCCGATGTCGGTCGTGTTGTCGCAAAGAAGAATGCAGCCATTGATTCCTTGCATGAGAATGCTCAAAATTTATATCAGCAAGCATTAGTGACCTTCGATCTGGAAGCTAAGAAGAAGCTCCTTGACTAGGAAGATGTACTTGATGCCAAAATTAATCAGTTGGAAGATGCAACCCAAGTCACAAGTGAGTCCTCCGTAGCCTTCGATTGAAAGCTAAAAATAATTTTGTGACTTTGAGCACACTGTCCACATTTTCCGATCAACAGATTTAGTAATTGGTTGAGTCACAACCCAATGACCTCAGTGAGAAGACCATTATTGACTTCTCAACCAAGGTTTCCACACTTATGGACTCATGTCACTCCTCTTTTTCCACATTCATAAGTTTCAAGGAGTCCACACTTCAAACTGTTCCAGAGTTGGGTCCTTTATTTGAAGGTATCATAACTAAAGCTAGTGGAAGCCAACCTGCAATAGATTCATAAGCAACAGTAGCAATACATTGACTCGAGGGTGAGTCAATAAGATGTGGTCGGGGCATGTTGGGTACTTTCTTTTTTTAAGGAATAATAGTTGCGAAGGGAATTTTGGATGAAACTTCCAAAATAAAAACATTGAAAAACCAAAACGGCAGTAAGATGGCTTGGAATTCGCACAATGGAAAATAAGGAAGCATGCCAAAGAACTAGGAGATGATTTTGATACAACCAATAGGAAGCCAAAATGATGGCCTTAGGTATTGAAAAACCATGGATCAAGCAAGCAAGGTATCAACGCAAGTGAGTGTGGCTATAAAATAATACATAAGGCAATGAGAAACAAGTTTAGGTAGTGCCGCAAATTTCAGATTGAGCAAGGAGAATAGATTGTGCTGAGCATCTAGATTTATCTAGTTTCTAAGATATGGGCTTGTAATTTTTTGTTACAGTATTGCCTGTGGATTTTGATATTGCACACAAGTATGTAATCTCCATAAGGTGTAATGCTGATGAATGTAATGAAACTGTTCTCTACTAATTAATAATATAAGGAAGATGAGAATTCTGGCACTTAGTGGTGTAATTTATGGGCACCTTTTAAAATTTTCTGCATATGTTTAAATTCATGTTGAATATATATACCATGAATGGTTTAGAATGAAAATTGTAGTAGTTGCGCAAGTCACATAATTAATCAAATCTAAATCCCCTTTATCCTTCCATGGTTCTGACTTGCCTCGGGTGAGACTCTTCTTCTTCTTTAAGGAGTGAAAATTTCCATGAAGTGCTAGACTACACGGCCTTTTTGTTTTCACCCTCAGTCAAATCCTCGATTAGTCTCAAAGTAATTTTTCTTGCCAACATTGGGGTATTTGTTTGACCAAGCATAAACGAATTCTAGGAAAGTAAGGTGGATGGAACTTATTAGAAATTTTTATTTAGAGATCAAACATATCAAAAGTGAAGAGAATCAAGTAACACTAATGCACTCAGTGAGAGAGGACAACTCGCTTGTAAAGTATTCCTATAAGGCAATTGATATTTCACATATTTTTATGAAGAATATTTTCATATTGTATGACATGCCTATGCCAATTTTACCTCAAATTTTGGAAGTATTTATTTACAATATTTGAAACCCTATCAACATTGATCACATCCTATCACCCTCAGACTTATGGAAAAATAGAAAGAGTAAATATAATATCAGAAAACATACTTAATATGTATGTTACACATAAACTTAAGAGCTGGGAAGATTTTCTTCCTTTGGTGGAATTTTCTTATAATATTGGCTATCAAGAATTGTTAAAGATGAGCCCTTTCGAAGCTCTATATGGTAGGAAGTGCAATATCCCAATCAACTAGGGTAATCTAGTGGATAGAGTCACACTTAGGCTAGATATGTTAAATAAAATGGAATATGAAGGCCGCACAAGAGCAACATAAGAGTTATGTAGACCAAAATAGAGCACATGTGGAATTTTGAATAGGATATCATGTGTAGATATCTCCAAACTAGGGAAAACAAAAGTTACTTAAGAGTGGGATTGTGTGCCAAGTTAACACCAAGATACTGTGAACCATTTCATATATTGAAGATAGTGGGGATGATTTGTTTTATGCATCTTTACTTTATATATATATATATATATATATATATACATGATGTTAATCATATTATTGATTGGACTTTGATATAGGTGGAATCTAAGGGAGAATTATATCCAAAACCACAATGGATACTCAACAAAGAGGATGACCACACTCCATGTATGTCAAGGTGCAATGGAAGCACTTTGGACCAAGTGAAGCAACATGGGAAGTAGAGGATGCCATGTAGAAGGCATACCCATTTTGGTTTTTTGTATAAGTTTGTTTTTATAGATAGCAGAACGTTGAGGACAATTTTTCTTTAAGGAGGATGGGAATGTAACATCATTTTTTCTAATTCCAATTTTTTGTAACATAATTGAAAGATAACAATGTTGGAGAGCCAATATGGATGGCTTGCTCAACTACTTGATGTAAATATTTTACTAATATAATTATAAATTTCTAAAGTTGAATATGCGAAAAAGCATAAATTGATTAGAAATATTATATGAGGGATATGAATGTTTGCTATATTCCTTGAAATTAATGTTCATGACCCTTGATGTTCTTGTTGAACTACCAACTAATAAGAAACTATGTGAGGAATGGGGAGAGGAGGTACTAAACTACCCAAACATGGGCTATGCACCTTACAACGAGTTCCTTGTTGAATTTTCAGCTCAAGAAGTGGACCCTAAACCTCTCATGCATGAAGTAGTTCTCGTGAGGAGAAGGAACAGCTCATTTTTTAATTCCAAGTTTTTGAGTTTGGACTATTATAGTGACTAGAGACATTAGACAAATAATATGGACTTGAATTTTTGTAAATACAAAATGATTGTACGCCATATACTTGTAAACCTGAGATTGGAAGCTGCACCACAAAGCCCAATCTTGAAATGTTTTAGATGAGGATACCAAAGAGAGATTCCCGTGCATGAATCCAGTAAACTAAAAATAACTAAACTATTTAGCTGGGTTTATGCACGTGAAGAAGATTAGAACAAGGATAATATTAGGGATTATAGAAAGTGGGAAGGAATTTCCTTCTATGTTGTGAAGTCCCTTAGTGGCCATATTTGTTGTTTGATCAACCTAAACTTATTGCTTTCACGATGGCATCCCGGTTTCCTAGCCAATGAAGGAAATTTTCCTTCATACTCTATACATTGAACTAAACTCTTTGTCGTTATTAACTAAGTGAATCATCCATTAGACATTGGATATGGTTGGGGGGTGGCTAGTTGTAAGAAATTTGTAGTGTAGTTTTACCTATGATTTGGTGGAGAGTGGTCATCCCTTATTCAATTTCCAACAATTTTAAGAGGAATAGATAAGTGTGTTCCTTTCTTGTAAATGAATTGAAATTTTTTCTCAATACTTCATATTTAAATATTATTTTGGCTTCATTTTGCATGTGTGCAATGGTAGTTTGAGAGTTCTACAGTTTTAATGAATATGCATGATGCATGATCAGTGTGCCTGAATGTTGAAATGCATTCCTTTATGAATATGAATGTTGTGTGAAGTGGGATCCTTTCATATATGTTAAATGAGATCCATATTTGTTTTATGTTCATAAATTCATAGGTTATCCTTGGATTATTTTCTTGAATGTAATATGTTTACATGCCTATTTGTAATCATATATGACTTTTTGTGATGTATGGTGTGTTTCCAAAGGGGAAGGACTGATAGGTTGGTGGTCCTAGTTATTATTAATATTTTGGTTAAATCATTGTTCCCTATGATTTGGAATAAAAAAGGTTAGGATGCCCTGGATAGGCCAAAGCAACCTTCTGCTTCTTGTGAGGATTAGAAGGTTTTGTTAATGATGAAACCAAAAAGCAAGAGTAGAAGCCCTGATGAGGAAGGAGAGATTCAAAAGGAAAGAACATCTAATGTTTATTTTGGAAGAGTTCACCAAAAAAATCTTAAGCTAAAGGAAATCCTAAGGAAGAACTTAAGTGGCTAAGGGATCTCAGGTTTAAGCCTTGGTTTTGGCCAAAAAGGAAATTTTGTGGTTTGACCCCTGTAACTTGATCTATTAAGATAATTTTGGGACTGAGCCCCTTAGAATGAAACTCTTTTGAAAATTAAAGATGGTATTCCCCATTGATATGGTGGAGTATTTGAAATTTGGGGTTTGGCTAGCCCCATCCTTAGCCTTAATCAAATGGATTGATGAGAGCAAGGAGCAAGAGATGGTAATAAGGAGAGATAGTTGTAATATTAACATATGAGGCCCTCGAGGAAATGGAAGTGTATCATTATGAAAAATCCTTGTTTGGCATTGCCCCTAAAAACAACTGTCATCAGAAGCATTTTATCTATTAACAAGGAGCATGAAGTGATGGCACTAAAAATTTGGAACCTCAAAAAAATAGACTAACCAAAGTATCAAGTACTAGGAGAACTGAAGGGTGATGTCATGATTAGATGACATGGTGATGCCATGTGTATTACATTTGTCACCTAGATTTGGCCTTTTTGACATGCCAACCTTGTGAATATGAGTGACATGTGGCACACATCAAGAGTGGAACATGGAAGAGGAAATGTCCTCTTATCCAATGTGTTAGGTGGTAATTTGTCATCCATTATTGATGTGGCATGCCAAACTATCATATAGACATATCAACATATTAAAATTTTGGCAAGACTACATCTTGGAAATCATTGTTACCTTGATAACCTGATTACATGGAAAACATGCCATGTGTCAAAAAATCCATCCTTTTCCATGTGGCAAGCTATGATTGGGTGACAAAGTTGTGAGGTGTGTTGAGTTGGCCTCATGCCTATTGACTTATCGATGTTTTGTGAGGATTTGTAGTTATAAAGTTTTTGTTGAATCTTCGATAAGCCATATTCGAGTATTGCCATACCAACATTTAATGGATTTAACATTGTTTTAGTGTATTATAAAGTTTAGTGCATATTAACACACTGCTAGGTTGATTCATCAATATATCGACATATCAAAATTCTCAGGGTTTGGAAAATGCACAACTTGTGAAATCACCAATATGGGAAGGCTCTAGTATAGCAAGAAACCAATAAACTTGGATCCATGCGTGGGAGATACATGGCTAGGAGTTTCCACGTTGTTGTATAAATAATGAAGTGGGACTTTGTGATAGGAGATTAAACTAAGATGAAATTTATATCGTGGGAAAGCTCTCGATGAGCCAAAGATGAGATAATGGTATCAGAAATGTGATTTAAAGTTATGAGAGAAATAAGACATTGACCCTGCCTTTGTAATAATCCTTGAAGGAATATTCTAATTACACTTCATAACCCTAATATGACATTAGGTGGCGATGTTACAAGAATATTCTGCATCACTCTATATAGATGTCATTGAAACCTTTGAGGTGTGACACCTTGTTATTCTTTTCCATCCAATGTTTCTATGTGGCATTTTATTGAAAACTTTTTAAAATGGGTGGAGAATAGTTTCCTACTTCTCTTCATGTAGGAAATACATTTTAAACCCTAATTTGTTGGGATTAATTCTCTTTATCATATTAACCTTTTTGCTCTTAAGATAATTAGAAAGTTTGGCAAAGATCTCACTTTTTAATACTCAGTTTCATTATTGCGGCAGATGGGCTAGGACGGTACATCAAAAAGGAAGCACAAGAGCACAGAATTAAAGGGATAAGGGTTTGGGGGAATGATCTCCCAATAACCCACTAGCAGTTCGTGGATGATATCATGCTCTTCTGTATGGTATCTCTCAGGGAAGTCAAAAGGATGAAAGACATCCTTGATCTCTTCATGGAAGCCTTGGGCACTCAAATTAACAAGGAGAAATCATGCGCTTACTTCTTCAACACAACTGGTAATGTAAAAACTTACCTTGCAAGAATTTTGGGATTCAGGGTAGGAGAGTTACCCACCAAGTATCTAGGAATACCCTTGGCAATCAATTCTCTCAAGATGGCAAATTGGCAGCAGACTATCCAGAAGATCCTAGGAAGACTAGCCAACTGGTCTTTTAGATCTCTAAACCTTGCAGGAAGAGTAGTCCTAGTGAAAGCAGTCCTGCAATCAATACCGATTTACCAATTATCTGGAATGGCAGCCCCGAAAGGGGCATGTTCCAAAATGGTGGAAATATTTAAGAAATTCATATGGGGAGGGCCTCAACAGCAAAAAAAATGGGCTTTGATATCTTGGCAAGGATTGACCAGAAAAAAGGAGGATGGGGGCCTAGGACTGAGGGATCCATACCTCATCAATCAAATTATGGGAGCCAAGTTGTGGTGGAGATGGATGGCAGGAGGAGGAGACCTCTGGAAACAAATATGGATGAGGAAGTATAACATGCCAGGGAGAGTAGAGGATATATTACGGTATGCAGACCCACCAAGAGGATCTACCATTTGGAACTTGGAAAGCCAGAATAGGGACATAATCACAAACCATGCCTTTTGAGAGATACGAAATGGTAAAACAGCTAAGTTTTGGGACGAGGCTTGGCAACAATGAGAAAAATTAAATGGAAAGTAAGAACTCAGAAATTTCCTACAGTTCTCAAAAGATGTAGGCCTAAATCGAGTAGATGAGTTCTGGAAAGAAGACCACAATGAGGAGAATTGGAGAATTTGGAAAAACCCAAAAGAATGGGGTCAAAATATAGAAGAAGAACAGAGAGAGCTCTATGTAAAAGAAATTGGAACAAGAAAGATATCTATCAGAACAGACCTGACATCTTGAGACGGGGTCACTCTATGAAAGGGACTTTTACGATCAAAGAAGCATATGATTTAAAAATTGAGCAGGAACAGGAAGGACTCCAACATCTATGGAAACAAATCTGGCATAGAAAATGGTGGCCGAAAGTTGCTCACTTCCTCTGGCTAACATGCAAAGGACGAATATTGACATGGGACCAACTTCAGAAAAGAGGGATGCAAGGACCATCCCTATGTGGTCTTTGTAAGCACGACAATGAAAACATAGAACACTTAACGAACTCATGCCAGTTTGCACAAAAACAGTGAGAAGCTCTCTATGGTGTCTTCAGGAGGACGGATAGGAATCAACAGAGCATAAGGGAGACAATCCAACATTGGGGACGAGGACACTTTACCAACCTGGTTCTAAATAGAGCTTGGGGGTTAGTAGTAGGATTTAATCTTTGGACGATATGGAAGGAACGAAACCAGCGGATTTTCAAAAACAAGGAATCCACTCCAGAGCAGGTATGGAGAGGAGTAATAGAACATATCAAGGAAACCATCCTAGTAGAAGAATGGCGCCAAGAGGACTGGGAGACCTCACCATCGGAAGCAAGAATCATAAAAAAGCTAAACCTAGCCAAAGAAATGGTGGGAGCGCATACATGGAAAGCAACAAGGAAGAGCAGGGAATTACCCCAGAATTTCACTAGACCAGCAGAAGGATTCATTAAATTGAACTTTGATGGAGCCTCCAAAGGGAACCCAGGTATTGCAGGGATAGGTGGCATCTTCAAAGATTGCCAAGGTAGGGTTAGATTGTTGTATTCGGCACATTGCGGCATGATGAGTAACAATGAAGCAGAACTCGTGGCAGTCCGACAAGGTATGAGAATAGCTGTCAGGCTCGGGTATAAACAACTGGAAGTTGAAGGGGATTCATTACTGGTAATCAACATGATGAGGAAACTCTACAATGGAAAGGCATGGGACAAGCTGAGCCAAAGCTGGAGAACAACAAGCCTCATCCAAGAGCTGGGAGAGATAATGAAATAGTTTGATTATATGATAATCAAGCACGTAAAAAGAGAAGGGAATAAAGCTGCCGATTTCCTGGCCAACTGGGGGTGTAATCAGCAAGGAGGACACATGGAAAGAACATGGCCTATACAACCAGGGGATACAAGAATGGACCCGCTAAGAGATATATTAGCCCAAGATGCTTATCATGACCAGATGCAATGATAATGATCACAGCAAACCCCCGATCAGGGTGACGGAGTGGGTAATCAGAGTAATAATGGATGTCAGGGGCCAGGAGGTGAAAGGACAGCATACCACTGCCCACACGATTATACCGCAGGGCGTGGTGAAGTCCCGCATGTTTGCAACGACGTCAGAAGGGAGCAGTGGCATGTGGTACACCAGTAAGAGGATAGGTGGTAAGGATGACTACAGAAGGTGGATGGGACGGTAGGCAGGTAAGGAAATGTATGAGAGGGAGTGTAGAGAAGGGAGGATGGATAGATTGTAGGGTAGCGGGAGAACGAGAGCGGAGGACCAACCATACTCGCATTCAACAAGCAGGCATAACAACCACGGGTAGGTTAACTATTTTCTCTCTGTAATTAGTAAGGGAAAGTTCAGCATGTCGGGTGGGGAAAGAGAACTATGCCCTGTCGAGAAGGAAATACCTCAAGGAGAAATTATGTTGCGTAGAAAGAGAAACAATAATGAGGAAGAATGGCCCTTTAGATTTGCGTCGCTGCTAGCCAAGCTTGAGGGCATAGAAGCTAATAGGGAGTGGCGCATTTTTCTCAGGGAAAAGGATAGTGAGGATCGAGAGGAATTTAACTGGGCGGAATGGAAGATCGAGGGCCCGACGAAGTTTCTCAGGCCGAATTTCTGGGTAGATAGGGGGAGATATGGCAGTAGAGAAAAGCAAGCCTGGGAGGGAAAGCTGGGCAAAAAGCTAAGCAAGGAATGGGTGGCATGCAGAGGCGGAAGAGTCGCAAGGGTAGAGAGTAGCGAGGGCATGCAAGGCGGGGGAAGGGAGGAGAGTCTTAGCGCGAAGCTCCCTTTGTACGCGTTACCGAGGTCGCACAGGGAATGGGTTAGCCTGAGGGACCTCAATTCAGGAGGAAGGGACAATGGAGGAGAGACTGATACCATGGGTCTGACCGAGAGGCAGGACGAGTTGAGCAGGGAGAAGGTGAAACCCACCCTTGTTTCACCTGAGTGCATGGGAGCAACAGGGTGCGGACAGAGTGGAGTCAGTGATGGAGAACCGAAACTCAATGAGGCAATCGGCATTTGGACTGGTAATGGTTTTATTATCCTGACATTGAACTATGATCTCTGTGAACAGGTAGTAGACAACGGCGACATGGCGCGCCCAGCCAGAGGAAGAGGTTGTGGAGGACGAGGAAAATCTGGTCCTCATTCAAAGGACCCGGGAACCTCAGAATAAAGGAAAAGGAGAAGACCCATCGACGAGACTGTCAGGGAGGCAGCAAAAGCAAATAAGGAAGGAATGGATGCAGGGATCCGCAAAATACAAGAAGAAATGGAGGAACGAATTATGGAAGAGGACTCTGAGGATGAAATGGAGGAATGGAAAGAATACATTCCAAATCCTAGGAACACGAGAGGGAGACCATCCCAATTCAAACAGACCTTGCATCTGTGCTGGCTCATGAAAAGATTGGTAGGAAAAGCAATGGAACATGTGTCCATGGGGATGGCTCTGATAGTTAGAGACATGCCAGACTACAAAAAGGACCTGCAAACTATCCAATTCCAGCTCTGCAAGCAGGATATCAGACTGAATCGTATACAGCGACACATTCCATGCATTATCGAAATGACACTAGCATCAGTTGAAGATCCAGCGACAGTTGAGTTAGAACCGGAAGACCTAAAAGATAGTTGAGCACAATGATAGATCAGGTTCTCTGTTTTTTAGTGGCTAGCTTTCTTTTACATGCATGCTTATGATATCTAAGACTATAGACTGGTTCTTAAATAGTTATGTATATATGGCTTGGGTAGAAAGACTGAGAACTTATCATTTTTGGATGGCTTACAATATACATCGGTGGACAACAGACTTGGTTTCAAACTGGGCAAGTTGAGGCCACCTGTTAATTGTATGTGGTTTTAGCTTGTTTATATATAAATAGAAAAGGAGGACCTACCTAAGCTTACAAAATATGTATATATATCACCTAAAAACTAATAAAATTTAAATTTATTAATTCATTCTTATATAAAATGTTTAGAACTAAAACTAAGAGGCATAACCCCTTGGTAGTCATCAAATTCCATGTGATACTTACTTTTATGATCTAAAGAATCTTCAAATTTGTGAAAAACACTAAACATTAAGGTCTATGGGCAAAGTTTCTATCAAAATTACTTAGGAATTTTCATTTAATTTTACTTAAAAAACGTAACAACATTTGAGCCTCACTTATCTTAAATTCCTTTCAATTAAAAGTAATTTATTTTTCAAAAACATTTACATATAATTATCATTAAATAAACTATCATTAAATACCATTATTAGTGGGTAGTCTAAAACTTACAAATTATTGATTATCAAACAAAAAAGAAAACAATCATTTTTTTTTCACCAAAAACAAATGAATTATAATGTGATTTCCGCCGAAAACTCTTCTCAAAAACATTGTTAAATAAACTATCACTAAATATTATAATTAGTAAGCTATCTAGAACTTTAACATAATTAATTGTTAAAAAAAAATTAAAAACAACCATCATTAAATAAACTATCACTAAATACTATAATTAATATCTTTAAATTTTAAATCATAATGAGAAAAAAAATAATTTAGCTACCTTATTTACAAACTCTATCCCATCAGTTCCTTACCCTAGACCAAATAGATGATATTTTTTTTGTTCGCCACAAAAATGTCCTAGCAAATATAACAAAAAAAATGTCTTGGAGTCCCTACCACATTATGATGATAAATAATTGTTATCCATTGGTATTAAAACCTGTGAGATGTCAAAAGTGTTACCCTAGACCAAATAGATGCTATTTTTATATTCGCCACAAAAATGTCCTAGCAAATATAACAAAAAAAAATGTCTTGGAGTCCCTACCACATTATGATGATAAATAATTGTTATCCATTGGTATTAAAACCTGTGAGATGTCAAAAGTGCTTGAGCATGAACAACATCCTCATTATGAATAACAAAAATGTCTTGGAGTCCCTACCACGTTATGATGATAAATAATTGTTATAGGTTGGTATTACATCCTGTGAGATGTCAAAAGTGCTTGAGCATGAATATCATCCTCATTATGACTATAATTATGTAAATTAAATATAGTTTTGGATTTTTATAGTTTATAGTTTTTTAATTAAATTAGTTATGTAAATTAAATAATTAGTAAATGTTTATACCTATTATAATATTTGATTGTTATACATTTTACATAATTAAAGAAAAATAAAAATTATTTAAATTATAATTATATTTTAAATCAATATTATTATTCATATATATAAATCATTTATATTTATATATATTTTAAAAAATATGAAGTAAAACTCTTAATTATGAAGATTTATTTTAATTTTACCATGGGAATTCTCAATATGTATATAGATTTTGTCACAATATCATGGGTTTTTAATATCATATGTCCAAAAATCATAACTCGCTTAATATGGCATTTGTTGATATGATGTTTTTTAGTTAATTAATTTAATTAAAAGAACATAGAAAAATCTCAACCTTTCATTTGTGTAGGCTACTATGAATATTTTAAAATGTTATCCACTTCATAATTACTCATAATTAAATTAGAATTCTAAAAACCCCATTCCAAAATAAACATATCCATTAAGATAATTATAATTAATCTATTTTTTAAAACATAAATTGACTTAAATATTCTCATTAACACCATTTTTAAGGTACTTACCAATATTGGTTTTTAACTTAAATTTTTTACACTAGTATAGTATTCTTCACATTTTTAGAGCATAAATAATGTTTATGTGCGTGTGTGTGTGTGTTTTTTTTGGCTTTTGGTCATTTTTTAAAAGTTAAATTTTCAAGTAAGTATTTCATTTTAGTTAAAACTTCTACATTTAAATATATTTTATACTTAGCAATATGGAAAAAATAATAGTTTATATAATTTATAAATAAAATATTTGGAAAAAATAGGTTAATTGATAATAATTTTTTAATGGAAAAAACATACACACATATTTCTCATAACATAGTTACATTTATTTTTTCCTTTCTTTCTAAAATATAGAATAAGATTCCTAATAATTGAAATTTACCCCCACTTTACCCTGGAAATTCTTTAACATGTAAATATAATTTTGTTACAAAACCATACCTCATAAATACCATATGTCCAAAAAATCATAATTCAGTGCATATGACACTTGTTGATATGATCTTTTTTTAAGTTAAACAAATTAATTAAAAGAACAAAAAGAATAATGTGGAGGTTAACTCCGCACCATCTACATACTAATTAGTACTAATTAAATTAGAATTATAGAAACCCTATTCCAAGATAAACATGTATTTTGGCATAATTATACTTAATCTATTTGGTAAAACATAAATTCACATAATTATTACTCTTTAATATTATTTTTTAACATACTTATCAATATTAGCTTTTAATATGGGTTTTCGTTGATGCTTTTGTATTCCTTTTACAATGTGCTTTCTAGGATTTTCGTTTTGGTATATGCAAGGTAATCTAGCTTACCACCTTTCTGCGTAGTCTACCCCCTGCATAATATATTGCTTAAGAAGATTGTTGAACTGTGAGTCGTGATGATTCACCATACCAGGTCAAATTAAATAAATACACGAGTTCATCACTGAAACTAATTTTCATCTTTTAGATATGTGAAAGTGATGATTGGGTCTAACATCTTCTCCACAGTAGATGAAATAAACAAATTAGGCAACGGATTTATAGTCAATCGAGCCTTGGCCCAATTGGATAAAGAATCCCATAGTCTATTGGCACACGTGTACCAAAATTCCCCTAATAAGCTTAAGTGTTTTTTATTATAATAGTAGCATAAACTTATATTAGCTTTTTATTTTCATTCATAATACAATACTAGAAATCTCAGTAGGGATAAAGATTCATGGAAAGCCCACTAAGGCCAAAGAATATTATATCATAGACATATAACGAATCAGATATACATGGACACAGATTTCAGGGAAAAAAACAGAAAAGAGGTCACTCGTTTCAGGTTAAATCTTAAAAAACATGTTATAGATCATTAAGTGAGTCCAATACCATAAAATCCAAGACAAAAAAGATGGAGACTTGATTTTTAAAAAAATGGAATTTAAATTCCTCGTTCTGGTTCAAGTTCTTCAACCTTCATTTCAGATTCAAGAATTTACTGAAAGAAATGACCTCTATATAGGCTCTCTATATAATATAGGTGGTGCTCCCCTAGAGGCTCTGGAATCGGTAACTTCAGGGTTGTAATTGCTCGATCGATCTGGAGCATCCGACTCTCTAAAGACTCAGACAATCATAAGCATCATGATCTAGCTCTCAAGCATCTCACTCTTTGGGGATTTATGGATTACTCAAGTTTGCATAATCTGGATCTCAATAAACAAGGGGCTAGGGATATGTGTAACTATGTGAAGGACCAACTGTAAGGGCATGGAGAGGACCTTATGCTAATGCTATGTTCCTATCGATGCTATGGATCCCATCACTGGGTAGGTGGTAGCATCTCTCTGTTCAATTTTGAATTTAGACTAAATTCATTTAAGTTTGAATTGTTTAAACCCTAGAAAATAAAATGGTAGGGCCATTTATACAAGATGTACGTTTTCCTATTTCTAAAATAAATGAGTAAACCTCTACAAATATTTACCCTTGCCTATAAGAAGAGAAGGGCCGTCGACAAGGAATACTAACCTTTCTTCCTCGGAATCTTTCTTTTGGAGTTGAAACTGGGGAAATTGGTGGTTGGAAAAGAGTTGGAAACTCCTCATTCACTACTTCAAAACCTTTGGAAGTGTTGCTCTAGCTCCTGTATATAAAATTCCAGCTCATAAAAAAGGAAACATAATGAATTTAAAAATAACTAAAGAAAATATCGACATGAATACCAACTCACTCTGAAAGTGTATTATTTGTTGATCAAGTTGGCCCTTCAACCTCAGCCACAACTTTCTCTCTCAACTAACATGAATCCACAGACACATAACACAAAGATTTGCGCACACACAACACAACAAGTTGCAAGCATACAACAACATTACACAGTACATTGATGCATACAATACTACATGGTACAGTACATTTATGGAGTGCTCCATAAGAAAAACAACTTTACATCACAATGTTTGAGAGAGAAAGAAAGATCTAACATCCATGCTTAACCTGTACATTGAACATTGAATTTTTTTTGTCATGTTACACAAACATCCCACAAACCAATTAAGGAAAAAATATTACCGTGTCCATGAGTAATCAAATCGATCTCCTACTGCCTTTCCCTCTAGTTTTCGGATTGTGCAAAACAACCTTTGAATTTCATCCTCTTGTGTAGAACCTTCTCTCAATCTTGGATTCCTATCATGATTCATTCACCAAGCATGACTATTTAATCACTCAACCCATTCCTAAAACGACAAGTCCAGTGTTATGCTTTTTTGGATTGTTAGCTAGCTTTTTACTCTCGAATCCTATTAAATCTTAAACCCAAATTTTAATTACCATTCCTTGCACCAATCTTTTAATTATCATTTAAAAGTTGAGTTGTCATATTCTTTCAAGTTTGCTTTTAAATGATATTTTTGAAAACCGCCCTTTCATGTGTTTTCAATTTTGTTTTAAATATAAAAAAAAAATAAAAAAAAAGCATTCTTTCAAGTTTATCGATATGTGGTAAATATATAAACTAGCAATTTTAGCTTAAATATTATCCAAAAAAAGACTGATATATGCTTGATTGTAATATCTAACCTTAATATCACATATAAAATCAAATATTAACTTCAAGAAAGTAAATTTTATTAAAATTATAAAATATCAAAATTATTTTAAAAAATTATATAATTTCAAATCGTGATTGGGTAATTTATAAGGGCATATTTTCATCCTTTCTATACATTTTAGTGTTTTAGATTTTAGATCATTCCAAAAATAAATACAATCTCAACTTAAATAGCATTCACTAAAAATTCTACCCCCAATAAAATTTTGTACTTTATAATAACATCTAGTATGAATCTCATATATTGAATCAAATATTGGCCACAAGAGAAGTAAACTTTATTAAAACTATTTGAAAAAAAAAAAAAGTAAAAATAAAATAATTAGTGTAATTTTCATTTGGATTAACTTAGTATTATTTTTTTCGAAATTGAATGGTAAATGGTTTTAATGAAGTATATGTAACTTATCTTGATATAAGCATTTATATATGTAGATCTTTACTTTTAATTGGGGTTAGTTTAGATGATTGAAAATTTTTTTTTCATTCTCTTTTCTCAAATTTAAATTTTACTTATTGCATATTTTATTTTTGTGAGTTGATTGATGCTAATAAAGTACTTACAATCACATTCTTCTTTAAATGCTTTGAAGTATGACAAAACATTTCCAAACATTTAATTATTATCAATCCAAAACATTTTACAATAAAAAAATCTTAAATGGCTAGTTCAAGTATGATAAATCTCTTAAAATTTTATTATAAACATTCAAATAAAAGGGAAAAAAAATCTCATAAATAATTCCTTAGAAGAAGAAATATAAAAACCCCATAAACGATTTTATTATAAGCATTCCAAAAAGGAAGAAAATCTCATAAATACTTAGAAGAAGAAATATAAAAATCCTATTAAGATGATAAATGATTAATTATTGTGTTTGTTTATTTTAGTATCTCTTTTCTTACTCCCTCAATTTCATATTAGTATTGAAAATCCTTATTCAATGAACATTCATAAAAATAATCATGATTTTATTATTATAATAGTTAATTATTTTAAAATAATTTTAAAACTCAATCGACTAATTTAATTTGTTATAAATTTATTGCATACTATATTTATTAGTGATTTATGTTTACCATATTTTATTTCATAAAATCAAAAGTAAAATTATATTAAGTTTTTACTAATATTTTTCTTCATGTTCATAGTTATAATCCCATAATAAGGGTGGGTGGTGGAGATATTGGGGAAAACTATGAAAAGTTTTTCCTAATTATCTCCCCTTAATCCCATCCCCACCCTCATTAGTTTTCCCTAATATCTTACCTCCATATTTTCTCTCATAATAAGGAAAAAGATGGGGGAAAATACTCACAAAAATAATGATTCTCCTATCAATATAATAGTTAATTAATTCTAAAATAATTAAACTTATATATAAATAGTTTTATAACCCAATCAACTAATTCAACTCATTATAATTTTCTATCATGGTATATTCACTAGTGATTATTCTTACCATATCTTATTTCATAGAATTAAAAGTTGGGATATATTAAGTTTTCCCTAGTATCTCCCCCCATCCTCACTCTCATAATCTTCCTCCACCATCACCCTCATAATGAGAGTGGAGGTGGGGAGAGATATTAATTATGAGGATGAGGGTGGGTGTGTAGGGAGGTATTATGGAAATCTTAATATGGTGGAGGGTGTGGGGATAGGGGGAAATATTAGGGAAAACACATTATGTGGGGGTGAGGGAAGATATTAAGGAAAACTTAATATGAATGGGGGTGTGGGGTTGGGAGGATATATTAAGGAAAACTTATTACCCTCATAATGAGGGTGGGGTTGGAGGGAGATATTAAGGAAAACTTATTACCCTCATAATGAGGGTGTGGGTGGGGAGATATTAGGGAGAACTTATTATGAGGGTGGAGATGGGGGTAGTTATTAATTAGAAGGATAGGGTTGGAGGAGATATTAAGGGAAGCTTATTAAGTGAGTTTGGGGGGAGATATTGGGGAAAACTAAATATGTGGGGGGGAATATATTAGGGAAAAATTATTACCCTCATAATAAGGTTGGAAGTGGTGGTGGGTATTAATTATGAGAGTGAAGTTGGGAAAACATAATATGAGGTGAGAGAGAGACATATTAGGGAAAACTTATTAGGTGAAGGTTGGGGGAGATATTATTTCCCTAATAAAGGTGTGGAGTTGGAGGGATATTTTAGAGAAAACTTTAGGGGGTGGGAGTATATATTAGGGAAAACTTAATACATTTTCCTTAATATCTTCCCTTCCCCCATAGCCTCCTCATATTAAGGTTTTCTTAATATATCCCCTCATACTCACCCTCATTATGAATTTTCTCTAATATCACCCCCCAACCCCATATTCCCCCCATATTACATTTTCCCTAACATCTACCCCCACCCACACAATCCCCTCATATTAAGTTTCCCTAATGTATCCCCCTACCCTCTCCCTCACCCTCATTATGAGTTTTCCTTAATATATCCCCCCAATCCTACACCTGCTCATATTAAATTTTGTTAATTTTTCCTTAATATTTTACTCAACCAAACCCTCATAATCCATTTCTTTTCACACATCACAATGTGATATAATATTTTATTATGTATGTTATTCTAATTTATCATTTATTTATAAAATATTTCCATTATTTATAATAATATTACTATCTATTAAGATTCAAATTATACAATATCATATCAACATATTTATAAATCTAAAATACACAAAAAATAATAAATATAATTATTAATTTTAATAATAATAATAATAACAAAAATAATAATTTAACTTTAATGTCACAACCAAGCTCAACAACAAATTGGTGTATGATACCCTCTTGATTGTGTGAAAATGAGCTTGCCTCAGCATAACGATTTTTCTGCTAAATTTTATGAAGGTCTACATACATATTTATTAAATATTCTAATATTAATAAATGTATGAAAATTATTATTGTAATATTTTCTAATATTATTTGTTGGCGGAACAATTTAATTGAATTTTGACCCCGTGTTCGACCTAGGTTTCCAACAAAGGTTTCTGCATAGTCTAACACTTCATCAACATTTTCACTCCCTTGAATTAGAGCGTCTCACCGAGGTGAGACAGAACAATAAAAAGGCATAAGGGATCTGGATTTAGATAACTAAACAACTTGCACAACCATTTATACATTCATTCACAGCTATTTAACTTACACATTTAATAGAAAGTAACCATATGCAAATAATTTCAAACGGGGGTGCAAAATACATAAACATGTAGTAGAACTCCCATTCTCCTTTTATTATTAAAACATCAGAGCATGATTACAACAAAATCTCCCCATTACATCTTGTATCACATTACAAACTTGCATGCATTTATTAAAATTCAAAATAAGTATCAAAACGGGTCATTACATGTTCAGATCTGCCTGTAAGCAGTCTTTTTCTGATACAATTCAAATTCCAAACATTACAAAAAAATCAAGACTTTGCAGCGCAGTCCAAACTATAAAACATTGTCTAAGCTTGCAATATGATCTAAACTTTGTGGCGTCATATAACTTGTTTCTCATTGCCTTTCGTCTTCTTTTATAGTCGTGCTCGCTTGATCTAGTCTTCAGTCCCTCGCTTGCTTGATCCATGGTTTTATAATACCTGGGGCCATTACCTTCATTCTTTGTTTAACCATATCAAAATCAGCTCCATCTTCTTTGGTGCACTCCCTTATTTTCCACTGTGCAAATCCAAAAACAAGTATTCCATTGCCGCTTTGATTTTCTAGTGATCTGCTTCCAGCAACTTTCTCTAAAATGTCCTCCGCAACTTATATTCCTTCAAAAATGAAGGACCCAACATGCCTCGACCACAATCCCATTTACTCACCCTCGAGGCATTGTATTACTGCTGCTGCTTCTAAACTCTGTGCATGTTGGCTTCTACTTGGATCAGCTATGGTACCTTCAAATGAATGACCCAACTCTGGAACAGTCTGAAGAGATGAATCCTTAATTGTTGTGTATGCAGAAACATATGAGTTCCATGAGTCCAACAGTGTAGAAAATTTTCTTGAAAATTATTTGACTATCTGTGCACTAAGGTCAATGGGTTCCAACTATACAAGTTCTTGGAGTTGTTGATCAACAAGAGTAGATAGTTTGTTCAAAGTGAGGAAGTGTTTTTTGCTTATGGGCGAGGTCGTGAAGAATGCATCTAGTCACCTGTGACGCATCGTCAAACTGATTAATATGAGCATCTAAGTCATAAGATTTATCCAAGAGTTTTGTCTTCATTATCAAATCGAGGTCATCATCACTTGCTAGAAGAGGTTCTTGACGTTCTTGCACAAGGGAACAATAACTTTATTCTTCTTCGCTAGAACACCACTGCAGTCGGAAATTCGACTGATCATATATTGTGACTCCTACATAAACTATGGAAAAATGTCTAGGATAGAGGTGACTTCCTTAATTTTATTGAGGATCTGGTTCTTGAATAGCTCTTAGGGATCTAATGTGGATTTCTGTAAGGAAGCGACAGTGTCCTGGAACGCAAGGTTATGGGCGAGAATTTAGTTATATGTCACTTCATAAAAAGTGAAACATTCGGTAGGGGAATAGGCAGCGAAATATTTAGGTAACTCTTCAGCAAAAGGTGCAAGTGTAGGCAACGTTGATTGCAATTTGGAATGAACATCATTTACTTGAGTTTATACTGCATCCTTTTCAAGGCACAACTAAGTTTATACAGTAGCGGAAACATGGAGTTTGTGTTCTTGTTCTTCACAAGTATCTTGAAGATATACACTTCGATTCTCAGTCTGAACAAGAAAACTCTCCATCTAAGACACAAAGGCATGAATAAAAAATATGTTAATGGTGTAAATTGAAATGGGATCTGGTGATGGAAGTCACAATTGTAATGGTTGGCCACTAGAACCTAAGACCTCTGACTAGTCTTGCGATGAAGATTCTCTCTGTATATCAACTTTTTTATTATGTTCAATTCTATGAAGAACAGGGGTCCAGATTAAAGTAATGAGGTTATGTTGTTGTGAGGAAAGGGAGATCACTTGATGACACTGCTCAAGGTCTTTCATAAATTAGCCACTTGCTCGGCATAAATGAATGAAGTGATGGAAGAAGATAGATGAGTTGAAGTAGCAGTAGGAGGAGAAACAATTGATGGTGGGGGAATGATAGTATTAGGAAAACCAACATAAGTGACAAAAGCAGAGTTAGGTTCCATATCTATTGGCTCATCAGTGATAATAGGTGAGTCAGTATGGTATGATAAGGTTTCTTTTGATGAATGGGGTATCTCTTCGGAGGCTGTATGCAGAGATAAGGGTTGTTCTTCATCAATGGAAAAAACATGATCGATGGATGGAGGCTCGACATCAAGGTCGATGAAGGTGGATGTAGGGTTAGTGTTGTGGAGTTGGCGAGGTGAAAGGAAAGTAAGGATGGTGGCGGGTCGAATGATGGATGCAATAGTGGGTGGTACAGTGGACATAAGAGTGATTTGATGTACATGAAGAGTTTGTTGAACAAAAGAGCCTACCTCCGACTAAGTAGCATGGGCTGAGCTCACACACTCCCTATCTTTCTTCAATAGGAGCTAGAGATCTTCTAACATATCTTTATCGCAAAGATGAAGGGGCATCTTCGATAGGTTTCATTTCATCAAAGTTGTATAGTATCTTTCCATTCTACTGTCACGAGATGACCAATGGCCAAGTGATGACTTCAAAGTGAAAGTCGTTCTCACTTATGTAGAATGACAATTTATGCATAGAAAAAGTTGTAGGAGAGACATGCTTCAACCGAAGATAACAAGAAATATGAGATATATCGAACCAGGCCTAAGGAGAGTACTGGATGAGTAGAGGGAGTGACACCTGCGAAATGGTTCTAGTCACATCATCCATTTTTTTGAACGAGTGGCCAAATGCAAGATCATTAATCTTTTTTTTGAAAATATCTTCAGTGATGTGCCAAGGTGCATAAGCATATGAAAGGTTCATCTTCCACAATTATGTCAAGGTCACGGCCTTCTGGAGCACACCATTTGGACATAACAAGGGAAAGAAGCAGAAATCCAAAAATAAAATATGTGGGTCGAGCATAAACATTATTGATGGCTTCAAATAACTCATGAAGGAGATAGCTAGACCAATTTGGATGATCACCTCAGACGTAAGCTTTTGCAACTGAGATGGCATCAAACAAACATTATGCTCTGGTATAATGACACATGATTTTAGTGGCGATAATTGTAGCAGCAACGCAAACCGACATATTATTGATCATATCGAGAAAAAATCCATGAAATTTTCTGGTGGTTCTATACTTCTTATACAAATTATTCTCATCTATATTCTTGCCACGTTTAGCAATTTTCTGAAAATTCCAGCCAATGTCAGCACCATAAGCGGACAATCCTGTGATTCTATAGATATCTACCGCATGAATGGGGTATTCCTAGTCCAACCAAATAGAACCCCAATGGAGTCGAATGATTAGTAACTTGGTGCAATAAATTACCTCACTAGTGGTGCCAAAAATAGGTAAGTTGTGCAGAAGAAGGAGAGTGGAATGCTTCAAGGGAAAGAAGAGTGGTCTAACTTTCATGGTAGAGTGGGCATTGGAATGGGTATCGGGCTCCATAAAAACATTGGTCCAAAGCACAAGTAAAAAAGTGGGATGAGAGAGGTCATTATCAACAAGATGGGCTTTGTCATACTTCCCCAAGAGGTTGTCCTGGTAGTGAATACGAGAGTAAATAAGGTACAATCTGACAACATTTCTAACTTGGTGAACCATGGTTAAAGAATGATAGGTATACATAAAACAAACAGGGGAGGGAAAAATTTAAGTGGTAACATAGCGAGAGCGGAAACTAAGAATGCAAGAAAAGTAAAGATGAAAATGAAGATGGAGAGCGAGAATATATAGAAAATTCAACGGAGTGGAGGACTTAGCCATTAAGCACGAGAAATATGAATTAAACTTGAATTAATGACAGACGATTTGAACACATACTGAGGAATGTCATGACATAACATAACATCTAAGTATAGAAGGAAATGTTATCGGGAATTGGGAGACAAATTTGGTAACTAAATCGGACATGACTGGAAATAATGATAGATAAGACAAGCATTAATGACACTGACAAGATAATATACGACAAAATTTCCCCAACCACAATGGGTTGCAACTGAAAAGACAACAGACTTGCAAAAAATACTGAAAACACAAACCACTAACTTGTTGAGGAAACTATCCTAACTCCTACTTACTACTCTCATGAAGGGAGGACACGTTATTTATAAGTTGAAATAGAAAAATAGGGCTTCAAGAGAGTGCCATTCACCCATCTAGAGAAAAGTGTACCATCTAATTGAGCAAGCAAAACAAAACCAAAATATTTGATTTCCGCAAAACAAAAAGGACCAAGCCAATGCTTTTGGAGCTTATCATGATTCCTATGACACTTGTTGTCATAGAGTAATACTTAGTCACCCACAAAAAATGATTTCTTCTTGATTTTTTTATTGTGCCAAGCCTTCTGGCACTCATTCTCAACAACTTGATGAAAATAAGCAAGAAATCAGGACTCATCTAGCTGCGATAATTCATGCACTCATTCAGGAATGGACTCATCTTAAGAAATTTCATTTTCATGAGAAATGAAAATATTAGGAATAATAAACTCAACAGGAACAACAAATTCTTTCCCATAAACCAGTTCAAAAGGAATGTACTTTTGAAACCGCTTGACTGTAGTTCAGTAGGCCCACAAAGTAGCAGGAACTCGTTCATCCTAATCATCTTTGTTTGTAGAGAAAATTAGTAAGTCATTTATCTAAAATTTTATTAAAAGCTTCGACAGTCCCATTAGCTTCCGAATGATAAGGAGTTCTCTTATGGTGTTTCATCATGAAATTATGCAGTAGAGCCTGGACAGTTTCATTTATGAAATGGGAATCTTGATCACTTGTAAGACTTCATGGACAACCAAACATGGTAATAATGTTTTCAAAGATAAACAAAGCATCCATATCAGTAGTGCAATCTTTAACTGGAGCAACTTCTACCCAATGAGTCAAATAATCCACCATGGTAATTATATGTTGAGCATTCAAATGACGAGTAAGAGGATGAATAGGCCGAATGAAATCAACTACCCATTTCTCAAAAACAACAAGATCTTGTACAAGTTATAAAGGTATTTTCATCGAAATGGAATATTCGGCCAACCCATTGAAGACATCGCAAGTCTTTGTGTATTCTTTTGCATCCTCTAAGAGAGTCGGCCACCAAAGGCCAACTTGCATAACTTTCTGAGTAGTAGCTTTCCCTCCAAGATGAAATCTTGCAACCCCAGCGTGACATTTCCATAATACACCTTTGTGTTCATGATCAAGGATACAATGGCGTAAAACTTGATAGACACCCATTTTATATAGTTGTCCTGCAATAAGTTGATAACCTATTGACCTTAGCACCAAATGCTTCTTCTGCACCATAGTATAATCAGGAGGACATTGACCTGTAGCAAGAAAAGGAAAAATCTTCTAAGTAATTAGGGACAACTTCAATACGAAACAAATGAGCATCTGACAACTGATCATCAATTGATCCCCCTGATTCTCCTTACTCTAACCTAGACAAATGGTTTGGCCCCACATTGGATCTTCCCCACTTGACAATCACTTTAAAAGTAAACTCCTGAAATAAAATAACCACTGACAAATTATTCCTTCAAGCACATGCTTATTAACTAAATATTTCAGCATTGAGTGGTCTATGAAAAAATTGAATGGACCTCTCAGCAAATAATGTCAGAAATTTTGGGGAGAATATACTACAGATAAAGCTTCCCATTCTGTAGTAGTATAATTCTTCTCTGCATTGGAATGTTTTCTACTTGCAAAACGGATAGGATGATCCAAGTTTCCTTCACTTGGTTACGTTATTATAGCTACCAAGGATATTCCAGATGCATCAACATGGACATGGAATTGTTTGTTCCAATCAGGGTATGCAAGAGTGGGTGCACTGGTAAGATTCTCCTTCAATGCATCAAATGTAGAATCACATTCACTAGACCACATGAAGCATTCAAATTTCTTAAGGAGCTTCTCAAGTGGAGCTGTAATTGAAGCATAATTTCTTATAAGCCTGTGATAATAACCAGTATGTACCAAAGTGGAACGAAAATTTTAGACATAAGTGGGTGGTGTCATATTCAATATTACCACAACCTTGGTAATATCCACACAAATTCCCTCCTTGTAGATGATATTCCCCAATAATGTTCCAAACGGCACAACAAAATTGCATTTTTTCAGGTTCAAAGATATTTGAAGTTGTCTACACCTATCAAACATAACCCTCATCAATCTAGGATGATGCTTGAGAAAACTATAAACAATCCAATCATCAATGTAGACTTCAAGAAACTTATGTATATATTCACAGAAAGAAGCAATAACAATGCGCTAGAAAACAACTCGGGAATTCTTCAACACAAGGCGCATAAAATTATAAGCATAGGATCCCCATTCAGTAGTTAACATGGTCTTCTTCCTATCTTCTTCTGCAATGTGAACATGGTGATACCCCAAGAAACCATCAGTAAAAGAATAGGCTTCATTACCCCCAACATTATGCAAGACTTCATTGCTAAAAGCAGTTGGAAATGGGTCATGCACACATTCATTATTGAGACTGCAATAGTCAACACACACTTGAATTTCTCCTAAATCTGTCTTATCATGGATGACAATGGGGCTTATCCATTCAGCTTCATCAACCAAGAATATAAGGCCAACAACTATAATTTTGTCAATTTCCTTTATTACTTTCTCCTTAACTTGCAGATTCAATCTGTAAGGTCGATGTTTAACTGGCTTCATATCTGGCTTCAATGTTATTTTCATCTCTCCCAAATCTCCTTTAATTCCCTTTAATTATGAAATAGAATAGGGAAATAAATCCTCATATTCTTTGAGTAGATCGAAAATTTCCTAAGTGCTTTGATCATCCCAATAATCCCCAACAGAAGCAAGCTTTGGTTTATCTTCTATATCAATATTCATCATCTTCAACTTAAGAGATTGCAAGATGTGCAACAACATGTATAGGATCCTATTTTATTTTCCATTCCATTTAAATTCTTTAAAATAAAAATGTCTCAACTCATCAAGGTCATCATTTGGATCTTTATTAACTTTGCTACAAACCACAACTTCATGAAACCCCAAGTCATACCGGTGCGCAAAGTTTCCATACCTGTTGCATTTTGATAAAGCATCCCCACCTGAAAACAATACTCTTATGATATCTCTAAGGTCTTGCACTATCTTTCCATTACCATCAGAGACGGAAAAGTCTCTACAGAATTGGGTAAACAACACCTCCAAATGTGTTGTTTGGCGTCTTAAATCCTCCTACAAATACCAAGCTTATGGAATATTTCCCAAGGAATGGATAAATAGATGTGGCCACATTTCAATTGCTAGGCCATGAACCTACCATATAGAACAACAATGCTCAACATGCTCTTGCGAGAAAGTACGACCATCATAAGCGGGGATTCTGCTGCAAAGATCATTTGGAGGAATAAACTGATAAACAAGAACAACCTTAATGGTGCTCCAATCTTGAAGTTGATCCTGATGGGTTTCCCACCAACTTGCGGGAGTTTCTTGCAAAACAACACTCATTAAAGGAATATTTTGAATTTCTTCTATGAAAGAGTCAATTTCTTTAATAAATTTACAACATAATTAGTACCATTAAAAATAGGATACTCGAATAGCTCAGTACTAATCTACAACAGAATTAGTACCATTAAAAATAGGATACTCGCATAGCTCAGTACTAATCCAGTGGACACATCAAATAATGGCACAATGTCGAGAATGAATTTCATGAGTGCCTTTTTTTCCAATCTTCCATCGTAGCCTTAGAGCCAACTTCAATACTTTAAATACTCCACCAAATAATAGATCCATCTATTGTGGGTTTAATATAATCTTGTTGCCTCCTAGTAGTCAATTGATATAGTTGATCCAATAAATTAGGTGACTAAACATCATCCACAGTTTCAGTAAATCTCGAGCCCTGATAAGGATCAAGAATTTGTATGAACCTCATGCCATCTACTTCAAAAGTCATGGTTTCCCGCTTCATATCAATGAGTACATAATTCTTGAAAGCCCAGCCAATGCCCAATAAAGTGGGATATTAATATTTATCTCTAATTATATCAATAACTTCAAAATCTACATAAGTTTTAATACCAACAATATCACCTTCAACATCCTCTAATATGCCAACAAGAAGAATACAATATTTATTTTCCATCTGCAACTGAATAGGGGAAAGACTAACTTGGGATTTCTGAGGGATTCCCAAGTTTTCCTTGGCAAAATATTGACATCCAACCCCAAATCCAACATGGAATCCTTAATTTTAAACCCTTCAATCTGAGCCTCTACTTGGAAATCCCTTCTGGTTCTCTTCTTTTTCCATCATACCCACCTGAAATGTTGCTCAAGTAAATTTGCAAAAATTGGTTCTTCAGAAAAAACATCATCCTTAACAATAGTTTTTAACTTTTTCCATAACTGACCTGTGAGTTTTCCATCATTCATAATTTGTAGAAATAACTTAAGCCAATACATTATTGGTTGGAAAGGTTTTGGAAAATGCTTCTGCTCATGAACCTTTACTTTCTCATGATGTTCATTGTGATATCCTTGTGAAGAAATCAACTGTCAGAAAAGTTCAACTACATCCCTATAGTACTCCTTCTGTTGATTCAGATCATAAGACTTCTTTGGAGATGCAGGTCTTATAATGGATGGTTGATCAAGAGTTCCAATATCAGCTCCATTATTCTTCCCTCCCCTTGTAACAACATTGATATTGGGTTGAATTGTAGGACTAGGATCCTAAGGTTCTCCACAAACTAAATTAGCTCCTTTAGCCTGGTTTCATTCCTCCCACCGAGCAATAAGTTCAGGACAATATTCAATTTCATGGGTATTCACTCAACAGTATGAACACCAAGGCGTTCGTGGCATAGTGAATTCTCTCGCGACATGGACTTCCTTTTCATAGTTATAACGCCTAATCAGGCCTCTTTCGCTTGATCTTCCTCCTCTTGGAGCTCCCCCTCCTCATCTTCGAGGAGTCTCATTAATACGAAAGGCTAAATGATCAAGGTGGTCAGCTAAAGTATCTAAGGACCAACATTGATTCATATGATGATTGGGCGATCCAAAAAACTCACAAAACAAGTTATTAGGAAAATTGAACTACCTTTGTAGAATAGAACATAGACGAGGTAAATGACCAAAAAGTCTAAATATCTCACAATAATCATTCAAAAACATACCTTGAGGATTTGGAAATGACTGGAATTGCGTATGGCCTGAAAAAGGAAGAGCATATGAGATTTGTGTAATTCCAGGGGATTGCGATGGAGGAGGTCCCATAGGAGCACGAGACAGTCCTGACCCCCTCAATCACTAGCACTTTGTAACATGATGTCCTTCAGCCTAATAGTTTGTACACCAAATATGAGGTCTCACAGACTATAAAGGTGCAAGATATTTTAATTTTTATATCAAGGTAGAAATCTTATTCTGAAGGCCCTTAATAGTAGGATCTGTTGAATAAATACCAATTCTACAGTTTTGTGGATAACAGGCCATAGCCTCTATCTCCATTGCTTGTTCTAACGAATCTTGAAGTGTATCAATATTCTACTAAGACAATAGAATGTGAGTCATTGGTAACAGGGCCTTAATGAATAAATCTCTTTGATGATGCAGATCAATGGGATAAGAAAATTTGTTGATAGTGTCTCTAAAACGCTGCATACATTGTGAAGTAGATTCCCCCTCCCATTGGTGAATATCTAATAATTTCGCCAATCCTTGTTGATTTGACGACATAACTTAAATTCTTGAATATATTCCTTTTTAACCAAATCTATACTAGCATTGGGTTAGCATCGATCCATTTCATAAACCATCTCAATGCTCTATCTCACAACGTAGTTTGAAATTCAATAATCTTAGTAGTTGTTGGAAATAACACTGAGAGGGGGGGTGAATCAGTATTATCAGGTCAATTATTTTTCATTTCACAATCACGCTACTTCAGTTAGTAAAAACCGTGTATGTACGCAACTGTAGTTAAGGAAACTAGCGTATAACCAGCAGACTTGTAATTTAAATTATTCTTCAGATGTTGATCATTAATCTGTGCATCAAACCATATAAACAGTAACTAGGAACAGTAAAACAGAACAGGCAGCCACACATAAGAACACAAGATATAAGGTGGAAACCCAATGTGGGTGAAAACCACCTGTTGTAATTCGTCTCTATCTTCTTTTTAATTAGAAACTTCTTTTTACAATGTATTTGTACTGGTGCAGTCTTATACCAGTATGTCGGCTGCTACCTGCAGAAGGCTACAACCTTCTCTCATTCTCCAGCTTCTCCTAGAAGGGAGCTACAACCCCCTTAGCTCTTGTACTAGCTGAGGTACTAGTCTGTAGATGCTAACCTACAGAAGGCTACAACCTTCTCTTTTCTTCTAGGGACCACGTTTCATAAATTTTCAGACTGGATCCATGAATAACATCAATCAAACATCAAGTATATCTACATCAACCAATCTTCCTTGTACAAACCAATATTGAATCAACCAATCACTTCTCATAAAGTTGTAACCAGAATACAGTAACAATAACCAGAAACCAATCCTGAACCCAGAACATTGCAGTAATAAACAGAAGCAGCTAAACCATATTTCATGAGACGTATGCTACTTCAAAATGTAGAAACCTGCGTACATACGCTGCTGTATTAAGGCCAACTAGCGTATACACTGTCTTAACTTACTGAACCTGCGTGTATACGCGCCTCTGATGTGCTGAACCTACGTACAGATCTATAAAAGATAATTTACCCTTTTCACTTATTCAGACATCAGTTATACCCAGATTATCATATTTATAGATCAAATCATGCGCCAAATATAACAAATCAAAATCACACAAAGATACTACTATTCAAGCCTTAAGATCTTGACCCATCAATAGAACTTATCCATCTTTTAGCACTCAGGTTCCTCCTTGGTTCAGATCCAGCAATGCGCCATAACCCAATTCTAAATCTTGCTCTTCATTAGATATTCAATACTTGAGTGAATGCATTTGCCTAATGATCTCCTTCCCCTTTTATAATCTTAGGCCTTACTCAATACCATGGTCCAAAACCACTGAGAATCAATACTTGGGGTGCAATACCTGGGTTTAATACTTTAGATGAGATACCAAGGTCCAAAACCATAGGTTCAAATACCAAGGACTAAATACCATGGACCAAAAATAAGTTTTTCCACATGTACGCGCTTTTCCTTGCATGAAAGTGCATGCATATGTATACGCGCCTTTTGATAGGCAATCTCGCGTGTATACGCGATTTGTTTAAGAGGAACCTACATATATCTCTTTTTCTTTCATTCTGAGAGCCTGAACAATGATCTATCATTTGAGTGAGTTGCCATCAAGGACAAAACCTATGTCATAGTGCCAAACCTCTGTCATAATGCCAACAATCTCCCCCTTTGGACTTGATGGCAACCCCAAGTCACTCAAAGTCATTCTCCCCCTCTGTCATCAAGTGCAAAGGGTTACGCTCCCCCTAAGTTCATGCTGAAATCTCTACTCTGTTGTGCTGTCCATGCTCCCCCTAACTGTAGGCAAGGCCTGCAAGAAGATGTTCTACAAGAAGATACATAACTTTATACATCATAAATGACCTTCCTACCACCAAAGACTCATACATACATCCATCTCCTAACCAAGTGGGGATACACCAAAAATTTACACAAGATAAAACAAGAACATTACATTATCCATCCCAAGCATAGTGGGGAAACCAAAGTAGGCCATTACATGACCTTGATAAGAAAAGAAATACATGACATAGAGACGAAATATCTACAACAAGGCTATGATAGTTATCAACAACTATCATCAGCGGCATCTGTCAATCATCATTCAGACCAGCAACCATGTTCTCCTTCTGCACCTGTTCCACCTGAAACCAAAAACATTGTGAACTTAAACCAAGCTCTTCTAAGATAATGCCAACAATGCATTATTATAAGAATATATATTCTCCCCCTGAACCTGTGCCAGACGGTCTCTGTCAGACCCATATCAGACTCTTTTCATCCTGAGCCTGGCCCACTGTTTGTCTTCAAACCAACATATACGTGACTGTATCCACATAAACCGACGTATGTACGTGGATTCTCCTCATTAAACTCGCGTACAACCACTTTTCTCTGAAACAGACAAGTTTCAACAGCAAGATGATGCATCAACTACTCCCAGCTTCTGTCTGAGGTATTCAAATGTCTCCCTGGGCAGTACTTTGGTGAGTATATCAGAAACCTATTCCTTGTAGGGAACATACTCCAATTTGACCTTTTGTTCAAGCACTTGTTCTCGGAGAAAATGATATTTGATAGGTATGTGCTTGGTCTTTGAATGCATGACTGGATTTTTTGAAATGTTGATTGCACTTGTATTATCACATAAAATAGAAATAGGAGGAGTACAAGTGATTTGAAAATCTTGCAAAATTTGCATCATCCAAAGGAGTTGTGTGCCGCAAGATGCAGCAGCCACATATTCCACTTCAGCTGTAGATAAAGCAATTGAGCTTTGTTTCTTGCTGAACCAAGATACTAATCTGGAACCCATAAAGAATGCACCACCACTAGTGCTTTTTCTGTCATCCACGCTTCCTGCCCAATCTGCATCTATATATGCATGAAGTGTGAGATCTATATCTCTAGGATACCATAAGCCATAGATTTGTGTTCCTTGAAGATATTTGAAAATTCTTTTAACCGCCTGAAGATGTGCTTCTTTGGGATTTGCCTGGAATCTTCCAACCATTCCTACTGCATGCATGATATCTGGTCAGGTACCTATCAGATAGAGCAGACTAACAATCATGGATCTATAGGTTGGTTGATGTACTGTTGTTGAATCATCATTTGCGTTGAGGCTGCATCCTGTTACCATAGGGGTACATACTGGTTTCGAATCTTCCATGCCATATTTCTTCAATATCTGCTTGAGGTACTTGGTTTGAGATAAAAATATATCATCTTTATTTTGTTGGACTTGTAAGCCAAGAAAATATGTCAGCTCACCAAGCAAGGACATTTCAAATTCTTTCTACATCACCAAGGCAAAGTTTTGACTCATGGCTTCTTCATTTCTACCAAATATGATATCATCAACATATACAACAAGTATTAGCAATTTATCATTATCAATTTTATATATAGATTGCTATCTGTTGATCCTTTTGAAAAACCTTGTTGATGGAGGTATTTGTCCAGATGATAATATCAAGCCCTTGGAGCCTATTTAAGACCATAGAGTGCCTTCTTAAGTCTGCATGCAAGTTTTGGATCATTTCCAAGGATGAATCCATCTGGTTGCTCAATATACACTTCTTCTTCTAAGTCTCCATTTAAAAAGGTTTATTTCACATCCATTTGAAATACTTTGAACTTCTAAAAGCTAGAAAGAGCAAGAAACATTCTTATGGCTTCAATTCTAGCAACCGGTGCAAAAGTTTCTTCAAAGTCTATACCTTCTTGTTGAGCATACCCTTTACAAACAAGTCTGGCCTTGTTTCTAATAACATCTCCATTTTCATTCAACTTGTTTTTGAATATCCATTTTGTCCCTATGACATTCTTATCATTTGGTCTAGGAACCAACTCCAAAATGTTATTCTTTTCAATCTGCTCAAGTTCTTCATTCATGGCCTTGACCCAGCATTCACCTTTGCATGCTTCACTTACATTTTGTGGTCCAATGGATGAGAGCAATGCTAGATAGCTTGAAGCTTCTAAAATAGTTCTTCTTGTTTGTACACCTGCCTCTTTCTGCCCCAAAATTTGAGTTTCTGGATGATTCTTCTGAACGTACCTGGAAGGAGTCTTTTCTTCTAACCTTATCTGTTCTTCTGGAGCCTCATGGGTTTCTTCTTCATCATAAGTCTGATTTGATGTTGAAGGATAGTCCTCATCATCTTCGAAATCTTCGGATTTTACCTACCTAGGAATGTTTCCTTCTTCATCAACCACTACATCAATACTTTCAACAATTTTTCCAAGTCTTTTATTGTAACACTTATATCCTTTGCTATGGGGAGAGTAACCAAGGAGAATGCCTTCATCTGCTCTAGGTTCAAACTTGCCAAGGTTTTCATCAGTCCTTTTGATGTAACATTTGCTTCCAAAAATTTTGAAGTATTTTACCGTGGGAGTCTTACCATACCAAAGTTCATGAGGAGTTTGAGTGTTGTTCACCCGGACATTTGTCTTGTTGAGAATAGTAACTGCAGCAAATGCAACTTCACCCCAGAAGGTTGCGGGAGTTCCAGACTCATCAAGCATAGCACGAGCCATTTGTTGAACCGTTCTGTTCATCCTTTCTACTACTCCATTTTGCTGAGGAGTCCTTGGAGTAGAGAATTCCCTTCTTATTCCATGTTCTTCACAAAAATCGAAAAATTCATCCGAGGTAAATTCCCCTCCTCAATCAGACCTCAAGCATTTGATTTTGTGATCTGATTTGTTTTCAACCAAGGCTTTGAATGCTTTGAACTTTTCGAAAGCTTCGTCTTTATGCTTCAGAAGTCCTATCCAACACATCCTAGAAAAGTCGTCAATGAACAATATGAAGTATTCTTCTCCTCGAGGTGACCTTTTCCTGGATGGACCACATACATCTGTATGGACAAGTTCAAGTGGCTTACTTGTTGATCCTTCCTTCTCAGGGAAATTAGTTCTGGTTTGCTTACCAAAATGACATGATTTGCATATTATATTGTCTGGAATTCTGATGTCAGGGAGATCATGAACTACCTGATATTTGCATGCTTTCCTTATCTGAGAGAAACTTAGATGCCCCAATATTTTGTGCCATAGCCAGTGTTCATCATTCTTGCTTAGATAGCATTGTTGTTGTCCTCCCTTGAGTATGTATAAATTATTTGGAGTTCTTATGCCTTTGATCATTGTTTCTCCTGTATCAAGCTCACGAACAATACATCCATTTGATCGAAATATTACCTCATTTCCTTGATCACACATTTGACTGACACTCAATAGATTATGTTTTAAGCCATCAACATACATAACATTTCCTGCTTTGACTTTTTCTTTCAAAATAACAGAACCTTTACCTTTTATGAATGCAGGGGTGTCATTTCCAAATGAGACCTTCCTTTCCTTTTCAAAGGCACTATATGTCTGAAGTTTTTCTTTATCACCTGTCATATGTTTCGAGCATCCACTGTCGATGTACCACTGGTTTTCCTGTCCTTCCGCATATAAGGCTATACCACATCTTTCTAGTGGCGGTTCTTTCTTTTTCCATGTTTTGGGACTCAATGAAGCTTGCTCCTTCTGAGTTGTTTGTCGAAACCTACTCCTGCATTCAAAATCTTCATGACCGAAATTGTTACAACTAGAACATTCTATTTCATTTTCAAGAGCAGAAAAGTTATTGTAGGTTCTTTTCATGATTCCAGTCACACTCCTTTGATTTCGTGCTTCTCTGGTCATGAAGGTCTTGTAGGCAACACATTGAGCTGCTTTGTGTCCAAAATTATGACAAGAGAAACATTGGCCATTGAAGAAATTCCTGTGATTGTCAAACCTTCCGTCCAGGTGATTGTAGTTTCCATAGTCATTCATTCTTGAGGCAAATTGAGAATGATTTACTTGCGGTTGGTTGTAGCTTCTGTTCATCCTTGAGGTAGATTGTCCCTTATGTAATTGGTGATCTTTGTTCATCCTTGAGGTAAATTGACCCTGATTTACCTGATGATCTCCTTTATGCCTTTGTTGTCAATTGTCAACCTGTTCACTTCTCCTTGCTACATCAAGATAACTTCTGGAGGTGGATGGCTTCTGTGCTTGAGATGCTTCTTCAGTATATCCAAGACCTGTCTTGCTTAGAGGAGAACGCTGCACTTTGATAATCTCATCTAAAGTTTCAGATCCTTTAGCAAATCTAAGATTAAGAGCTTTTGTTTTCTCAATATCTTTTCTAAGTCCCACAATTTCACATTCTAACTTTTCATTGTGTTTTTCCCTTTGAGCAAGTTGGAATTTCAGAGTGTCTATAATCATATTCTTTTCTTCTAAACAAATTTTAAGTTTAGAAATTTCTTCATAAAGACCTTCTTCATCTATAGCATCCAAGAAATCATCATCTTCAAATGCCATCAAAAGTCTATAATCATTACATTGTTCATCTTCATCACTAATTGAAAATCCATCACTGTCTTCATGTGTATAATAGCTCTTCTTACTTACATTCTGTTTTCTGTTCCATCTAACTAGTCCCTTACCTTTATCAAGCTTATCTTTATGAGGACTCTTGGCTGCATAATGACCGACCCTTCCACAAGCAAAACATTTGAAAGGTAGCTTACCTCTGAATCTTCCTGAACCTCGTTGAAGGTTCTTGACAAAGTTTGATTCTTCCTCTTCTTCTGACATATGTCCTAACTCATTGTAATCTCCTTTTCCTGAAGCTTTGAATGCAGCTTCTCTCCTGTCTGATGGTCCCCCTTTTCTCATTTCGAAAGCAGTTAGGATTCGTGCAGCTGTGACATGGTAATGCTCTGTAGATTCTCCTTTTCTTCTATGGCAGAAACTTTTGATTCAAACTTAGAAGACAAAGATCTTAGAACCTTTTCAACCAAGGTAACTTCTTTTATTTCTTCACCCAAGTTTTTCATACGATTAACAATCTCATCTATACGTAAGAAATAATTAGCCACACTTTCATCATTGTGCATTCTGAGATTTTCATATTGAATTCTGAGAGTTTGTAGTTTTGCACGTTTTACCTGATCGTCTCCTTCATAGCTCAGAACGATCTTGTCCCATATTTCTTTTGCGGTTTTGAGCTGCATAACCTTGACGAATTCTAATTGAGATAAACTTGCTAATAGAGTATTGACAGCCTTTGCATTTGTTTCATACTGCTTCTTGCCAACCGTATCTATAGGAGTTGCTGATGAAAATGTGTATCCTGCTTCCACGATATCCCAAACTTCTGTACCAAGAGATTGAAGATAGGCTGTGATTCTTACCTTCCAATAGACGAAGTTGCTCCCATCAAAAATTGGTGGTCTGATAGATGCCTCTTTTTCGTAGTTGCTCATGATGATAGATCTTCCTCCAAGTGATCAAGCTTCTTCTGAAGGACCTGCTCCGATACCAATTATTGGCAATAATACTGAGAGGGGGGGTGAATCAGTATTATCAGGTCAATTATTTTTCATTTCACAATCATATTTGTATACACTACTTCAGTTAGTAAAATCCGCGTATGTACGCAACTGTAGTTAAGGAAACTAGCGTATAACCAGCAGACTTGTAATTTAAATTATTCTTCAAATGTTGATCATTAATCTGTGCATCAAACCATATAAACAATAACCAGGAACAGTAAAACAGAACAGATAGTCACACATAAGAACACAAGATATAAGGTGGAAACCCAATGTGGGTGAAAACCATCTGCTGCAATTCGTCTCTATCTTCTTTTTAATTAGAAACTTCTTTTTACAATGTATCTATACTGGTGCAGTCTTATACCAGTACGCAGGCTACTACCTGTAGAAGGCTACAACCTTCTCTCGTTCTCCAGCTTCTCCTAGAAGGGAGCTACAACCCCCTTAGCTCTTGTACTAATTGAGGTACTAGTACGTAGGTGCTGACCTACAGAAGGCTACAACCATCTCTTTTCTTCCACGGACCACGTTTCATAAATTTTCAGACTGGATCCATGAATAACATCAATCAAACATCAAGTATATCTGCATCAACCAATCTTCCTTGTACAAACCAATACTGAATCAACCAATCACTTCTCAGAAAGCTGTAACCAGAATACAGTAATAATAACCAGAAACCAATCTTGAACCCAGAACACTGCAGTAATAAACATAAGCATCTAAACCATATTTCATGAGACGTACGCTACTTCAAAATGTAGAAACCTGCATACATACGTTGTTGTATCAAGGCCAACCAGCATATACGCTGTCTTAACTTACTGAACCTGCATGTATACGCGCCTCTGATGTGTCGAACCTGCGTACAGATCTATAAAAGATAATTTACCCTTTTCACTTATTCAGACATCAGTTATACCTAGATTATCATATTTATAGATCAAATCATGCGCCAAATATAACAAATCAAAATCACACAAAGATACTACTATTCAAGCCTTAAGATCTTGACCCATCAATAGAACTTATCCATCTTTTAGCACTCAGGTTCCTCCTTGGTTCAGATCCAGCAATGCGCCATAACCCAATTCTAGATCTTGCTCTTCATTAGATATTCAATACTTGAGTGAATGCATTTGCCTAATGATCTCCTTCCCCTTTTATAGTCTTAGGCCTTACTCAATACCATGGTCCAAAACCACTGAGAACCAATACTTGGGGTGCAATACCTGGGTTTAATACTTTGGACGAGATACCAAGGTACAAAACCATAGGTTCAAATACCAAGGACTAAATACCATGGACCAAAAATAATTTTTCCCACATGTACGCACTTTTCCTTGCATGAAAGTGTGTGCATACATATACACGCCTTTTGATAGGCAATCCCGCGTGTATGCGCGATTTGGTTAAGAGTAACTTGCGTATATCTCTTTTTCTTTCATTCTGAGAGCCTGAACAATGATCTATCATTTGAGTGAGTTGCCATCAAGGACAACACCTATGTCATAGTGCCAAACCTCTGTCATAATGCTAACAGTAGCATCAGGTGTTTGATAAGCTCTCCAAACAACTTCACAGAAATACAGATTTTGTTCCCCCCCCCCCTTCCTACGAACTCTGGATATCTGGTAAGTGAGTCGGCTGCGATTTTGGCCATAGTTGATTGTTTTGAAGAAAAAAGTATGAATCCTTAGGAACCCAGTTGAGAACAACTAGTTGAACTTGGTTGAATAACACCACTAAAACTACCTTTACCCTTATGCAATAACTGAAATTTAATAAAATTGTGTACCTTTGAAAAGAGAAGATCAGGACTTTGATATGGCACCGAAGGAAGGTTAGGGAGAGGAGGAGTTGTTCTGCCATGTTACGGGGTTCTATATTCTGGTACTGAATCATTCTCAAGGAAAATATGCCTCATTGCAAAATGCAGATCATCATCTAATGGTTTTTGTTCATCTGATAACATAATCAGTGGAAACATTAACTCTTGCATCTGAAATCCTTTTGATTCCTCATGTACTCAAGTAACCACTTCTAAACACTCCACTTCACAACCACTGGAAGCTCCTATTTTTCCAGAAAAGAGAACCTTCTCCCTGGCTTTCATTCCACCACTCCAGAGTCTCCATTTCCATATTCTGCACCGCTGAAAATTTTACAATGACCCCTATGCATTGAAACTCCATTCTTCTAACCCTAACTTCCCACAACTTCCTTTCTTGCCACTCATCAACTATTCCTTCCCATTGAAACAATTTGAAGTATCTCACCTTCCATAACTCTTCTTGACATATTGTAATAATTTTCTCATTCTCCCACATCTGCACGACATTCCTCTCCTCTAATCCATTCCCCCACTACTAAAATTTTAAGGTGCCATTTGACCTTGTGGAAACACCAACAAGTTGTCTTCAACCAACAATACTTTAATACAAAGAGGAATATCTTTTAGAAACCGTCCTCATAACCGAAATTTGAATATGGCTTCTACACAAGAGAACGACTGGTGCTTCTCAATCCCAAATTCAATGATATAGCTTTCAATATTCACATTAATCCAAAAGTATACAACTCTTGTTAGATTGTTATTCAATCGATGAAGTCAGCTAGATTAGTTGTAGTCCAAGTTATGCGCAACCTTAGTTGTACCGAAACACATGATTTATGGTGAAATCGAGTCAATCAATTTTCTAACTCCTCGGGGAAATTTCCCAAAAATATCACGTATTGGTCAAAAGGAGGTTCGGCATACAAAACCTATCCTTTGACCCAATCTAGATCCTATTGTCTCAATTCTTCCTACTGCAAAATAAAGTAATCAAATCTCTCATGCCACCATTTTTGGATATCCAGATGAATATACCTTGGTCATGTGATATAAATGCCCTTAAGAAACTCAAGGTCCCAGAAACAGAATCATTTGTTGGTAAAAAAGTTTAATTGAAGTTTGACCTAGGGTTCGACCTAGGGTGCGAAAAAAGGTTTTTGTGTAGTGTAGCATTTCGCTAACATTTTCACTCCCTTGAATCAAAGGTGTGTCTCACCCAAGGTGAGCCAGAACCATAAAAAGGTGTAGGTGATTTGGATTTAGCTATCTAAACAACTTGCACAACCATTTATACATTCATTCATAACTATTTAACTTATACATTTAACAAAAAGTAACCATATGTAGAGAATTTTAAACGGGGGTGCAGAACACATAAACGAGTAGAAAAGATCCCATTCTACTTTTATTATTAAAACATCAAAGCCTGATTACACCAACATCTCTTCATTACATCTTGTGACACATTACTGACTTGTGTATAGATATTAAAATTCAAAATAAGTATCAAAACAGGTCATTACATGTTCATATCTGCCTATAAGCAGTCTTTTTCTCATAAAGCTCAGATTCCACATATTACAAAAAAATCAAAACTTCCAGCACAGTCCAAACTATACAACATTGTCTAAGATTGAAATAGGATCTAAACTTTGTAGCATTGCCTAACTTGTTTCTCACTGCCTTTCATCTTCTTTCATAGTTATGCTCACTTGATCTAGTCTTTGGTCCCTCACTCGCTTAATCCATGGTTTTCCAATATCTAGGTTCATTACCTTGGTTCTCTATTTGAATATATCAAAATAGGCTCCATCTTCTTCAATTCGTGGCCTTTGTTTCCATCGCACAAGTCCCAAAACAAGTATTCCACTGCCACTTTGATTTTCTAGTGGTCTGGTTCCGACAACTTTGTCCAAAATGTCCTCTGCAACTTCTATTCCTTCAAAAACAAAGGACCCAACATTATTATATTATTAATCTAAACATATATAACATATTAATATTAATATGTAACAATATGTTAATAACTATAGCCCATGGGGGCTCCCCTATGGGGGTGTATATCGAGGAGATTGGTGGACTTGGTGGTTGTGCCTACCACCTTGCAGAGGGGATTACATTAAATGGAGGGGGTGGCATGGCCACCCCCATGCATGTAGAAGCATGTGAGTATATTGCATCTCATCAACCATGATAAGTAACATTTGGAGGAGGAAAGGGGGGTGGTGGGTCTGTCTAAGAAGCATTATCCCAGGGAAAAAGCTTGAAGCCCCCCAAAAATGAGGTTTGGCCTGCCTTTTGGGAGAAATATAGGTTAGCTAGAGGCAACTGGTAAAAAATAATATGGGAGTATAATTGCTTGGCATCATTGAGAGTGACTCTGGAGGGAAAGGATATGAGAGTGAAGCTATATGTAAGTTGTGTAAGGGAAAATTGGGCGTTGGTTCTATGCAACTCAGGGCTAAGGAAGTATGTTGGGAGTTCATACCATCTTTTAGCTGCAGACCATTGCCTTTCAGTTTCTCTCAATGTAATTGGTACGTAGGGACCTTTGCTAGTCTTCCCTTGATGCACAAAGGTCACTGCGTCTTGGGTGATTCTTAAGCCTTCTTATATTTATAATTTAGTTACTATTATTTTACTTGGCTTCGACTATTTTCTTTTGGTGTTGTTTTTTCATATGGGCTTGGTTGTTGTCTCATTTGCGTAGTGGGACTATATCCATGCATTGTGGTAGCTTTCCTTTTACTTTTTCCAAACCCTACATGTACGAGTGTTGTTTTAATATCTATTACTATATTTTCCCACTTTGGAGTTGGGTATGGATCCTTTTGGGTTTCATCATCCCAGTCTTGTCGACAACTGTGACTTTGCCTTATCTCTACACTCAAATTTGTGTTCTTGGCCATTTATGTGTTGATACTAGAAGGATATGCATGTTTGACTATATGTAGTACCAATTCATGAGAAGTAGGTGTGGGGAGGGGGATACAACCCATAATGTTGAAACTAATACCAACAACATGCCTACGAGGATGCTAAAACCTTTCATTCAGTTGTTCCCCCAGAAACCCATAATGAAATTCAGCAGTTGGAAACCCTAACAACTAGAGATAGGTAGGCCTACTCAAATTTAGAGATAATTGATGAATTGTGGCATTGGTTTCCTTACCCTAGCCATACGAAGAGAAGGAAAAAGGAGTACTTCAATGTATTTGCTAGAAAATATATATTACAGAGCAATGGAACACATAAAATATATTGCAGAAATATAAACACATAAAACACATAAAACAAGAGAGACACATATATATGTGGTTCACCCAATTTGGGATATGTCCATGGAGAAACAGCCAGTGCTTCCTTTTATATTATCCAGCAAACTAAAGAGATACAACCTACATAAAATATGTTGTAATTCCCTCTTTGCTCTCACACAATATCCTCTCTCTTTCTTACTTAGAATACAGATTTACATAGATGCAATACAATTCCCTCATATATAGCGAGGTGTTTCCTTCTAGGGAAAAAAACCCTAAATTAAACATAAATTCTACCATCAGATCTCCTCCTAGTGAATGACCCAGATTGACTACGAAATTACAACATTTTACAAGGCAATTTTACATCTATTTTTAGCTTCGGGGGCGCTGCGGCTCCAAATAATTGTTTTCGCCCCCCCTGGACCCCTTGGTGGCTTACATTTATGGGCGGTGTTTCCACCGCATTACAAACTGGGGTCCAATGCAGTGATACCTCTGAATAAAGGAGATAATCAGGCTCCACACCCAATAATCTCCCACTTGGAGACTGATTATAGCAACTCCACCGTTGCTTCATTTGTTGTTCAATGACTCCACTTTGGACCTAGTTGTTTCTCATCTTCATCATCACACTTGAAGACCAATTGAAACCAAGTGGAATCTTAGTTTCTCCCTGGTTACAACTTTTGTTAACATATCTGCAGGATTCTGGCTAGTGTGTATCTTTTCCAACTTCAATTGTCCATCTTCCAACACTAACCGTATGAAATGATACTTGAGCTACATATGTTTAGTATTGGAATGAAATGGATAGTTCTTTACAAGATGTATGGTGCTCTGGCTGTCATGTATAACCTGCCCAACTCCTGCTTCTTACCCAATTCATCTAGAAACCTTTGTAACCAAATCATTTCTTTACTAGCCTCTGTAGCAGCAACATATTATGCTTCTATTGTTGAGAGTGCAACAACACTTTGCAATTTTGAAACCCAACTGACAGTTGTTCCACCTACAGCAAACACATACCATGTGGTTCTCCTCCTGTTATCTCTATCACCCGCCATATCTGCATCAACATATCCCTGTAGAGAAATGTTTGACCACTAAAGCATAATGCTTGATTCCTCTCAAATCCTTGATAATCCACTTCACCGCCATCCAATGTTCTTTTCCTGGATTGTTCATGTACCCACTTACAACTCCCATTGCATGTCCAATATCAGGCCTTATGTATACCATTGCATACTTTAAGCTTCCAACTGCCGATGCATATGGAACTTTATACATATAAGCCATTTCTTCTTGAGTCTTGGGACACACCTCCTTACTTAGTTTGAAATGGCTAGCTAAATGTATACTAACTGGTTTTGCATTCTGTATATTAAGTGTTTTCAACACCTTTTCTATGTACTCACTCTGAGATAATGTTAATTTTCGATTCTTCCTGTCCCTAGTTATTCTCATACCAAGGATTTGTTTTGTTGCACCCAAATCATTCATTGCAAATGAGTTTGCCAATTTTCTTTTGAGAACATTTATTTCCTACATGTTAGAACCCGCAACAAACATGTCATCTACATACAATAACAATATAATATAGTTTCCATCATTTTCCCTTTTGAGATAAACACAATGATCAGAGTGACATCTAGTATAACCTTGTTCAGACATAAGCCTGTCAAATTTTAGATACCACTGCCTTGGAGCCTGTTTTAAGCCATACAAGCTCTTCTTCAACCTGCACACTAGTTTCTCCTTCCCTTTTATCTCATATCCTTGTGGCTGCTGCATATATATCTCTCCCTCCAAATCCCCATGGAGAAAGGTTGTCTTTACATCTAACTGCTCAAGATGCAAATCTTCAGGTACTACTAGACTTAAAATAGTTCTAATTGAAGTCATTTTAACAACAAGAGAAAATATCTCATCAAATTCTATATCCTTTTTCTGTGCAAACCCCTTCACCACAAGTCTAGATTTATACCTTTTTCTACCTCCATCTTCTTCCTTCAACCTATAAACCCATTTATTCTACAATGTTGTTTTACTTGCAGGCAACCTGACTAAGTCCCAAGTCTGGTTATGTGTTAAGGATTCCATCTCTTCTTTCATGACTTGCTCCCACTTCTTCTTGGTTTCTACTTGCACTGCTTCTTCATAACATTCCGGTTCACCAGAATCAGTCAACAGTACATAATATAATGAAGGAGAGAATCGTTTAGGGGGTCTACTTATCTTGGTAGATATTCTAACACCACTTTCAGGCATTTGAGGTGCTTGTTGTTGTTGTGGTTGTTGTTGTTGTTGTTGTTGTTCTGGTTGTTGATCATTATGATTTGCAGGCATCTTCACTTTTTCTGTGATCTCATCAAGAACCGTGTAGTGGTTCCAGCTAGGGTACTAGACTGGACTCTATATTTAATATCGACCGAGGTGCGTAAGCTTAGAGGCGTGGTCTAAAATATATAGACATAAAGAATCTCTGGCCAAGTGAGTAGGATGTAGGATACAATGCTTCTTTACGGAAGACCGGAATATGTAGCCTATCATTCACACACCTAGATTACCCTACTGATATGCTTGATTACAGTGCTTGTTATGAGATGCATCTATCTAATCAAATCATGAACCTAAGTATTGTATATGACTGTGGCAATGATTCTAACCTCTTTACAGAGGTATCACTCAGAAAACCCTTGCTTGGTAACCACACACAGCATGCAAGATATTTACACTATCAAACTATATAAAGAAAGCATGAATGAACTGTAAAGCAAAACAGAGTTTATGAGATAATGTCTCTATGAGTCACACAGGGATCGAATCCCTTACAAGACTCCCTTCCAGATCCTAGTGCTGACCATTCAACATAACCATAAACCGTTCATAAGCGCACACCATATCTATGTAATGAAATTCAAAGGCTGTAGGAATCGAAAGCTTATATAAATATTATGCAACCCGTATGCTATGTGAATCAACAGCTATGTAAATCGAAACTGTGATGCAAACCATGTGATATAAATCGAAAGCTATGTGAATACTGTGATGCAAACCATATGCGATATAAATCAAAAGCTATGTGAATACTGTGCGAACATGTGATAACTGGAATGTAACAAAACAAGTGAACAGTATACCAGTCGAAGAACGCAGGGCCCGTCCGCGCCTAAGGGTATACTGGTTACAACTAATCAGCTATCAAATCACGCAAGAAGAATACACACAGTCGTGACTGTAAATAGGTCTGTGTATTAACTTAAAAACTCTGTTCTGAGAAATACGATTCAACAATTCAACCACTAAACTCTAAACATAACCCTGACTGTATTTACATATGCGTACGCACAGCCATGTCATCGATACAATGAATGTACATAGTGCTGTTGCCGCGTTTATTACATAGCCTTTTCAAAATGTTTCCATGCCAAGTGTTTCAAAAATCAAAAAGACTAAAATGAAAAATGGAACGATGCTGTTTCTGCTTTTGCCTGTCAGAGTGCCCTGCTTTGACTTAAGTTGACCGCATGCATAGGAGGCTTGATTTGGCTGGGTGAGAGGTGTTTGTCCATGCTTGGACATTCTGCTTTTCGCCCATGCCTTTCGTTCTGGCTCATCTGCTGCGCCACATGTCAAACGGTAAGCTCATTACAGGATGTGGGTACTTCCTGTAATCATGTCATCAAAAACCTCTAATTCTGGAACATAAAACCCCTAAATTAATTTCTATGCAATTTAATAACTATAGAACAATTAATAATCAATATTCAAGGATTTTGAGGGATATATGATGAAAATGTATGGATAAATGATATGTTTCTGGGAAGGAAAAAGGGTCTTAGGATGATACCAACATCTCTCCCCGACTTAAGGACTTAGCATGTCCTCATGCTACCCCAGAAGTACTCCCCTTGAACTCTGTGCCTGCATGGATCTCTGCTGCCTTGAGCAAGGTATCTACATTCTTCTTCACCTGGTGATCCTTCTGTCCCTTGAGCTCCTGCTTTAACTTTTTATATTTCTCTTTAAGAGCCTTCTTCTGATTGTACCACTTAGTGGCCCAGTTGGAAATCTCAGATTGCTCAGTCTCCAACTCACTGATTCTTTCCTTGAGCTTTTCATTTGTCTTCTGTGTTTCTTTGCTTTGCGCCCTGAGCATTTCGTTTTCTCTTTTAATAACCTTTTCCAACATGTTAGCTTCCATGAGCTCTTCTTTCAATTCTTCAATTTGTTTTTCTAACTTCTTCTGTCTTTTGGTGGGAGGTGGTGAACATTTTTCCTGTTTGTTATGGCTTTCCACCTCTATGTCAACTTCTGGTGCTGGTGGTGAATGACCACCACTTTCAACATCCATTTGTGCAGGGGCATGAGATTCGAATTGGTCTTCTTGCAGCTGAGTTTTTGGTGTCCTCCTTGTTCTTCGGGAGTAGGTGGTAAAAATTTTGTCTTTCTCAGCCCTCTTGGCATCCTCTTTTTGCATGTTCCTGGTCCTTATGCTGCCCACAGGTTGAGGTGCTCTGCTGGCCTTGGACACTGGAATTTCCTCATCTATGTCCTTCATAAACCCAGAATCTTCTTGCACTTCTTCTTTTTCCTCCTCATCTCTGATTTGGTTGACAGTTAAGAATTCTTTCCATGGCTTCCCTCGCTTCTGCAACTCATGTTCAATGAGGATTTTAATCAGGCCAAAATGGTACAGGTTTTTATCCTCATTCCCTTTTTGTTTCTGGATAGTTTTGGCCATCTTTGTTAAACTTTGCAGCAGAAAATATGGCACACTGATTACACATTGTTTCTTTAAATGGAGGAGTAGCTTGATGTGATATAGATAAACAATGTTGTATCTACCTTCACAGGTTATGAACTTTTGGATAATGTAAACCATTTCATCCCAAGGATGAACTAACCAGCTTCTTGGAACTCCCTTCTTCCAGTTTACTGAGGAAACTCTAGACCTGGACATGAACTGTGTCCATGATTTCTCCTTGAATTGTTTAGTTTTAAAGTACTTTTCTCCCTCAGGGCTGAGTCCAATTGCCTGAGCTATAGTATCCTATGAGATTCTGAAGGAGAAGGTGCCTATTAGGGCCTTTTCTCCATTAAAGGTAAAGGCAAATTGTTTTGTGACTTCTTCATTACTCCCATGGAATTTTTCCAGAAAAGGTAACCACTGTGCTTCTCTAAGAATCTCAATGCAATCGTTATGGTATTGTGAGCTATCAAATGTACTGGGTTCGACCCTATTAGTCATGGTGATGGCAGAGGGTTGTGCCTCGAACCCTTCTCTGTCTATGCTCTTTAAAATTTAAACACAGAAGTGTCAAGTTGGTTACCTGGCATATATCGCTTCCTTCAGTCTTCAATTATGGTGCTTGGCTGGTCGATGTGACTGTGGTGGGAGTTAGAGACAGAATGGTGATGCTTCCCTTTTCGGCGCTCACCGGTTTCACTGTGTAAACCGACCCCGAACAGTGATACTCTCCTCGGCGCTCCTTGTTCAGATTTTCACTCTGTAACCCCACTCAAATGATAACAATCTTCTCGGCATTCCTTGCTTCACTCTTTCACTTTGTAACTCTACTTGAATAATAACAATCTCCTCACGCTCCTTGCTTCACTCTTTCAATTTGTAAGTTATGGGAACTGAGGGTGGAAAGGATGTGAAATAACCTGTACTCGCCTTACAATATAATCATTCGTTTAAAAACAGAGTGTTGTACGCTTGTATGCATGTTAGCATAAGAACGCTGAGAGCGTACCCATAGTGCTGAGCTATAATGCTGGGTGGCGAGGTTATGATTCGGGTGTGTGTGGTGCAAAACATATAGGCCGCTTGTTATGATTTGACTGTATGGGGTGAAGAATATATATATATAGGCCGCTTCTATCTCATCCTTTGTATATTTTTTTTAAAAACAAACACACAGCTCACCACGTGCCCTTTTCAATTATACTCGGTCATGTAGAGAATGTTGGTATGCCTGTAGGGTATATGACATGGTGAATGTGTTGGTGATGGGCTTTAGGGATAGGTTGATGTAGGGAAATGATGAAACTTGGTGGGATAAAGGGGATAAGTGGATGTATGAAGATGTCCTTGAAATCAATTACAACAGCTTATAGTCACCAAAATTACATTAAAAACTAATCTAGGAAATTGAATGCCCAAGAACAGAAATACATTACTCTTTTGTTGATCATTTGACATGCTAAGTTGCTAATCCTTTTGACTGTTCTTTTTGACAGGTCCTCTGAGGGAGGTTGAATACACAGGTCCTTTGAGAAAAGTTTTGAAGATGTAACAGGTCCCTCTGAAAAATTGGAATGTACAGGTCCCTTTTTGAAGACTGAAGATGCAATAGGTCCCTTAAGAAAATTTGAAGATACAGGTCCCTTGGAAAAACTGAAGATGTTCATGCAGCTCTTTGTATTGTTACAGGTTCACTGAGCTTGCAATTTGCTGGAAGTCTTGGTGGAAGTCTGTTGAAGTAGCCTTTGATGTCAAGAATTTTTTTTTAACAGGTCCCAACTGAATGTTTTAAACAGGTCCCTTTACTGCTGGTTGGAATGTCTCAAACAGGTGTCAATTGCTTTAACAGGTCCCAACTGAATATCTTAAACAGGTCCCATTGTTGCTGGTGTTAATAGCATAGATGTCTTGAACAGAACAGGTCCCCCTGCAAAATATTTATAACCAGGTCCCTCTGAAAATCATGACAGAACATCTTATTTGTTAAAGTCTGGAATGCTGGTAACAAGCTGCTGTTGGAAAGTTACAGTGAAATATAGAATAAGAAATCTGAAGAATTTACAAGGGAGAGATAAAAGTAACAGAACAGGTGTCTCCCTCTCCCCGACTGAAAGTTTGACTTGTCCTCAAGTCATGATGCAACTAAGAAATGAAACAATGAACAATAGAAAGAGAATTCATACCCGCCAATAAATTGGTTTTCAGGTAGGAATTCGGGGTTAGAGTGTGCCAGATACTGGTTTTCACATCTAACCCATTATTATTATTTTTTTGTTGTTGTTTTTTTTTTTTTTTTTTTAGTTTTTATTTTAGTTATTATATATATATATATATATATATATATATATATATATATATATATATATATATATATATATATATATATATTTAATTTTTTTTTTATCATTTTTTCCTTGATTTTGAAATTGAAAGGAAATAAAACTAAGGCAGTGATACTGTAGCTGAGGGCTGCAGTACCTCAACCTCTTCTTGCTGAGATAGTGTATGCAGGAAATCTTGCTTGCTGATGGGCTTGTTGTACAGCTTCAGGCGATGACCATTGACTGTGAAAGAATGACCTTTGCCATCAATAGTTTGAAGTTTTACTGAACCATTGTCATAAGCCTAAACAATTTCATAAGGGCCCATCCAATGGGTGGTGAACTTAGCTTTATGATCCTTGAATTTTGAATCAAAAAGCAGAGCCCAGTCACCTTCCTTGAAGTGCTTCTTTTTAATGTGTGAATCATGCCATTGCTTCCTGTGCTTTTGCATGAGGGTGGTGGTTTGTTCTGCTTGCTGCCTCATCTCATCCAGCTGGTTCAACTGCTGGATTCTCTCTTTCTGTGCTTGATCCAAATCAATTAGTAAATATGCAGCTAATTTAAAAGTGTGAATTTGGAATTCAATAGGAAGCATGACATCCTTACCGTACACCAATTGGTATGGTGTAAATCCGGTGGTATCTTTCCAAGTAATCCGGTAAGCCCAGAGTGCCTCCTTGAGCTTTTCTTCCCAGTTTTTGTGGTTCATTGCAACAGTTTTGGTAATGATCCCCTCCAAAGTCTTGTTGGTGGATTCCACCTGTCCATTGGCCTGTGGATGGTAGGGGGTACTTTTTCTATGCTTTATTTGGTACTTGTCTGTGATGTCCTTCATGAGCTTTGAGGTGAATTGGGTACCTTGATCAGTGACAATTTCTCTTGGCACCCCATACCTCACAAAGATCTCCTCAAAAAGGAAATTGACTACTGTGTGTTCGGTTGCTCTTACCAGTGCTTTTGCTTCTGCCCACTTTGTGACATAATCAGTACATACTAAGATGTACTTCTTACCATTAGAGGCTGGGTTGATAGGTCCTATGAAGTCCAGAGCCCACTTATCAAATGGTTCCAAGTGAACTTGGGGCTGAAGGGGCATCTGATCGGTAGCTGTGGGTCTACCCATCCTTTGGCAGCTGTCACAACTCTTTACATACTTCTTGGCATCCTTGAAAATGGATGGCCAATAGTATCCAAGAGTAAGAACTTTGAAGGCTGTCCGCTTCGCTGCAAAATGCCCACCACACGGTTCATCATGGAAAGATTTTAAAATGTCAATTACCTCATCATTTCGTACACATCTCCTAATGATCATATCAAAACCAGTGTAAAAGAGATCGGCATTGAGCCATGAATATCTAGCACTTTGTTTGATTAGTATTTTCCTCTCCTTTGCAGTGAAATGTGGAGGTGTCCTACCTGTAGACAAGTAATTAGCTAAATCAGCAAACCAAGGAGTTACCATGGAAATTGCAAATAAGTGCTCATCCGGAAAAGAATCCTCAACAGGAACAATCTCACCTGGATTTTGCAGTCTAGACAGGAAATCTGCCACCTGGTTTTCTTTGCCTGGTCTATCTAACACTGTGATGTTAAATTCCTGTAACAATAGTAACCATCTGGTAACTCTGCCACTAGTTATTGGTTTATTCATGAGATGTCGAATGGCAGAGTGATCAGAATGTACAAAGACTTCATAACCAGTTATGTAATGGCGAAATTTATTCACAGCATAAATGATGGCAAGTGTTTCCTTCTCTGTAACTGTATAGTTTAGCTCGGCAGGTGTGAGATTTTTACTAATGAAATAAATTGCATATGTACAAGATTCTTCTTTTTGGCCTAAGCATGCACCTATGGCAGTGTCAGATGCATCGGTAAAAATATGAAATGGTAAGCTCCAATTAGGCCCTCTCAGGACTGGTGCAGTAGATAGTTTCTTCTTGAGTTGTTCAAATGCATGTTGGCAGTTCTCAGTCCAATTGAAAAATACATCTTTGGCTAGAAGTTTAAACAAAGGTAAGGCTATCTTGCTAAAATGTTCAATGAATCTGCAGTAATAGCTAGCATACCCGAGAAAACTTCTTACCTCTCTCTGGTTCTGTGGAATAGGCAAATCGGCAATAATCTGTATCTTGGCTGGGTCAACCTGGATGCCTTGAAAAGAGATATAATGGCCCAACACTATCCCTTCATTTAGCATCATGAAACACTTTTCGTTGCTGAGGGACAGGTTAGCTTCAATACACCTTTTCAAAACTCTCTCTAGATTTTCTAATGCATGTTCAAAAAAATTCCCATATACTGAAAAATCATCCATATACACTTCAACACAATCATGAATCAAATCAGCAAAGATAGCTAACACAGCTCGCTGAAATGTAGCTGGAGCGTTACAAAGTCCAAATGGCAAAACATTGTAGGCATAGGTGCCCCAAGGACAGGTGAAGGTGGTTTTGTCCTGGTCTTCAGAGGCAATCCGGATCTGGTTGTAGCCACTGAAACCGTCAAGAAAGGAAAATGATGATTTGCCGGCTAGGGTGTCTAACACTTGGTCGATGAATGGCAGTGGGAAGTAGTCTTTGAGCGTGGCTTTGTTCAGCTGTCTGTAGTCAACACAGATACGCCACTTGCCATTCTTCTTAGGCACAATAACCAATGGGGATACCCACTAACTGTCAGAAATAGGATATATAAAGTTGACTCTCAAAAGTTTTTGCAACTCCTCTCTGACAATGTCTTGGAGCATGGGGTTCATTCTTCTTTGTGGTTGCCTCACTGGTTTAATGGTGCTGTCAGTGTAAATGTGGTGAGTGCATGTGTCGGGGTGAATCCCATGCATGTCAGTGTAATCCCAAGCAAAGGCTTTTTGGTACTTCGTCAAGAGTCTAATCAATTTTTCTTGTTGAGATGAGTCAAGGTGGTTGCCTATGTTCAGAGTTTTGCCTGGACTGATCTCTATGACTTGACTCTGTGCATTGGTAATGGATTGAACTAGAAAGATGTCATGAAATGTAGATTGTAAGGAATGGATAGTGCATGTTTCTTGAAAGTTTTGAGCTAGAAGTACATCTGCAGCATTATATTGTTCATTCCTCACATTTTCAGATATATCAGGCTGTGAGAGAAATAATTCTACCAAATCAGTATTGTCTTCATGGAAATCATAGATCTGGTCAATGCTAAAAATAGATTGTACCTCCTCTTTGTCATTAAATTTGTCATCAAGCCACAAGTTATGTGTCACTGCAGGTGATTGTGCCGATGGATAGAGGGTGAGTTGTTTCCTTTCGGTCCCTCTAGAGATAATCATGTTACCTGATCGGCATCCAATAAATGCATCAGCAGTCGCTAACCATGGTCTACCTAGAATGATAGGATGTCCTCCTAGATTGGATTTGGGTTGAAGGACTAGGAAATCCACCGGATACTCCCAAGAGTCCAGTGAGACGATGATATCTTCCAAAATCCCCTCAGGAATGACTTTGGACCTATCAGCTAGTTCAAGAACAATTGTGGTATGTTGCAAATTCATGAGTTGGAGTGTTCTCATAGTTTCAAGGGTCATGACATTGATTGCAGCTCCAAGATCTATCAAAGTGTTTGGGATCCGTATGTTGTTAATGATGGTGGTCACTTTTGGAATGCCTGGATCAACATACTTCTCCATGGAGATGGTATTGGTCATAAGGCCTGCTAAATTTCCTAAAACATGAATGGTCTGAGGATCAATCCTCTTTCTAGCAGGTTTCTTGAGACACATGTCTTTGATGGCTTTGGTGTAAATAGGAATGTCCTTTATAGCTTGCAGCAAAGGGATTTTTATGTAGACATTTTTAAGTTCATCCAAGACATCAAATTGTGGTGGAGGCAATGGTGGTTTTACTTGAACCAAACGGTCTGGAAAAGGTGGTTGCAGTGATTGCATCTGTTTGTCCTTGGTTTCACTGCTTGGTTTTGTTTGAGTGATCATTTCATTCTCTTTTTCTAAGTTTTCTTCTTGCTGATCTGTTATTAGAGAATCCTTCTGGAGCACCCTACCAGACCTCAGATTAATGTTTTGCAAAGGCAGTGTGGAGTAGGAGGTTCCTTCCTCTACATTATAAACTGGCCTCTCTGCTCTATTGTTCGGATTTGGGACAGTTTGAGCAGGTATTTGTGTGGGTCTGGGAGGTTGTGGGTTAGTTGGAAATTGAAGTTGTGGTACATTTATTTGTGGAGGAGCAGGTAAGGTCTGTTGAGAAGGTTGGGGCTGATAAACAACTGGCTGAGGGTGTTGCTGATATGACTGTAAATGTGATGGATATGGCTGTTGGTACTGCTGATATGGCTGTGAGTAAGGTGGGTATGATTGAGGATACTGATGATAGGATTGGGAATACTGTTGAGACGGTCTCCATTGATTTTTTGATTGGTTTCCATGCTGCCATGGCATAGGTATATTCCATGAGTTTTGTGCATACATCTGATCATTCATAGGAAATTGCATATTTTGATTAGGAAACATACCTTGGGGTGCTTGCCTTGGCTGCCATGGTCGCTTTGCACCCATGTAGTACACGTTCTCCATCTCTGTGCTGGCTGCCATGTTACAGTTCTGCACAATTTTAACTTTAGGACAGTTAAACATATCATGATGCTCAGTACAGAAAGCACATACTTGGATATTGTCTAGAGGACAGTCTTTTAATGCATGCTTCTTGCGACACTTGGGGCAGAAAATAGCCATGATATTGTCTTCTTCCTCCTGTTTCTTTTTGGCTTTTAAGGTATCAATTTGGTTTCCTAGAGTACTCAACAAATCTGTTTTGAACTCTTCTAAAAGATTACCAATTTCAGCTCGGGTGACACTAGCAGAGGCAGTTTTTATGACCCTAGATGACAAGGTTCTCTTTCCCATTTTGGCTTTACTTCTTGAATATTTTTCACACAGTTCAGCTATTTCTTCAAAGGGTAAGGCAGAGATATCACCTTTGCCCATTAAATTGAGATCATCCATGTATTCTTCCCGGATACCTTTCAAAAATATTGTGCGGACTAGATCAGGAGGCATTGTTCGGTGTTTAGATTTTTGCAAGTTATAGACAAACCATTCTAGATATTCTTCTAAGGTTTCATCCTCCTGCTGACTCATTCTAAAGATGTCATCTTTAGAGTCTTTGGATCTGCAATAAGGCTGATATTTCCTCAGAAATATTCTCCTCATGCCATCCCAATCCACTATGGCATGCTCACCTAGCCCCATAAACCATTTCAAGGCTGCTGCCTTTAATGTGGCTGGAAACAATCTTAGTCTGTGAGCATCATCAGTATAGCCATAAGTTCGACACACAATATCGAACTCGAATAAGAATGAGTCTGGATCCTCTGAAGCCATACCATAGAAATTGGGTAGCACAGATGGGGGTATATTTTTCATTTTGATCTCCTCATCCTCCTGTGGTTCTTGTATAGGGAATTTAAAAGTTGATTCCTCCTCCTCTTGATGGGGAACTGATCCAGATCCCTCCTCAGCCATTCTACTTGGTTTCTTAGTGTCTCTTAGTGGAAAAGAGAGAAAGGAAAATTGTTTGGTAATGGTGCTACTTTTCCCTTATGTAGAAGATTTAGGAAAGGGTGGCTTTTGTGATTTATGTGCAAACAGAGTTTCCCTCTCAGCAAGAGTAATGTGCTGTCCTGAATAAAATTTCTCAGCTATTGTTTGCATATCCTCCTCAGTTGGTGTTGTATGCCCTGGAGAGTCTGCTCCTGATGATGATGGGTTAGTGTTGAGATGGTGGGGGGTTCTTACAAATCTCCCTTGATTGTCTCTAAGTCTAGGCATAAATGAACATGATTTATAACTGTGTTTTTGGTTGTTTTTGTGTATTGAATTTTTTTTCTTTTTATTTGAATCCTTTACGTACGCCTCCCCGGCAACGGCGCCAAAATGTAGTGGTTCCAGCTAGGGTACTAGACTGGACTCTATATTTAATATCGACCGAGGTGCGTAAGCTTAGAGGCGTGGTCTAAAATATATAGACATAAATAATCTCTGGCCAAGTGAGTAGGATGTAGGATACAATGCTTCTTTACGGAAGACCGGAATATGTAGCCTATCATTCACACACCTAGATTACCCTACTGATATGCTTGATTACAGTGCTTGTTATGAGATGCATCTATCTAATCAAATCATGAACCTAAGTACTGTATATGACTGTGGCAATGATTCTAACCTCTTTACAGAGGTATCACTCAGAAAACCCTTGCTTGGTAACCACACACAGCATGCAAGATATTTACACTATCAAACTATATAAAGAAAGCATGAATGAACTGTAAAGCAAAACAGAGTTTATGAGATAATGTCTCTATGAGTCACACAGGGATCGAATCCCTTACAAGACTCCCTTCCAGATCCTAGTGCTGACTATTCAACATAACCATAAACCATTCATAAGTGCACACCATATCTATGTAATGAAATTCAAAGGCTGTAGGAATCGAAAGCTTATATAAATATTATGCAACCCGTATGCTATGCGAATCAACAGCTATGTAAATCGAAACTGTGATGCAAACCATGTGATATAAATCGAAAGCTATGTGAATACTGTGATGCAAACCATATGCGATATAAATCAAAAGCTATGTGAATACTGTGCGAACATGTGATAACTGGAATGTAACAAAACAAGTGAACAGTATACCAGTCGAAGAACGCAGGGCCCGTCCGCGCCTGAGGGTATACTGGTTACAACTAATCAGCTATCAAATCACGCAAGAAGAATACACACGGTCGTGACTGTAAATAGGTCTGTGTATTAACTTAAAAACTCTGTTCTGAGAAATACGATTCAACAATTCAACCACTAAACTCTAAACATAACCCTGACTGTATTTACATATGCGTACGCACAGCCATGTCATCGATACAATGAATGTACATAGTGTTGTTGCCGCGTTTATTACATAGCCTTTTCAAAATGTTTCCATGCCAAGTGTTTCAAAAATCAAAAAGACTAAAATGAAAAATGGAACGATGCTGTTTCTGCTTTTGCCTGTCAGAGTGCCCTGCTTTGACTTAAGTTGACCGCATGCATAGGAGGCTCGATTTGGCTGGGTGAGAGGTGTTTGTCCATGCTTGGACATTCTGCTTTTCGCCCATGCCTTTCGTTCTGGCTCATCTGCTGCGCCACATGTCAAACGGTAAGCTCATTACAGGATGTGGGTACTTCCTGTAATCATGTCATCAAAAACCTCTAATTCTGGAACATAAAACCCCTAAATTAATTTCTATGCAATTTAATAACTATAGAACAATTAATAATCAATATTCAAGGATTTTGAGGGATATATGATGAAAATGTATGGATAAATGATATGTTTTTGGGAAGGAAAAAGGGTCTTGGGATGATACCAACAAACCGTGTATTCTATGTTTTCTTTTTCCTATTTTTTTCCTGCATCTGATCCTTATACAAAACCTTTTCATTGAATATCACATCTCTTCTCCTAATGATTTTGTGTTTTTCATAATCATAAAAACGATAACCAAAATCATTAACACCATATCCAATTTAGGTACATTTCTTTGATTTTTCCTCAAGCTTTGTTCTATTTTCTTTATTAATGTGGACAAAGGCTTCACAACAAAAAGTCTTTAAAAATGAGTAGTTTACCTTTTTACCTCTCCATGCCTCCTTTGGAATACCACCATCCAAGGAACTTGAAGGCCTTCTGTTTATTATATAAAAAACAGTATCGCCAGCATCTGACCAAAATTTTAAAGGAATTCATGCATCCAATTTCATGCACCTTGCACGCTCCATGATTGTCTTGTTCATCCTTTTTGACACACCATTTTCTTGTGGTGTTGCTGGAACTGTCTTCTCTCTGTGAATTCCATTCTCGAAACAATACCTATCAAACTCTTTGTTGCAATACTCACCTCCATTGTCTGATCTAAGACACTTCAACCTTTTCCATGTCTCATTTTAAACCAAATCTTTCCATTTCTTGAAAGTATCAAATACATCAAATTAATTTTGAATACAATAAATCTAGGTTTGTATGGTTGCATCATCAATAAAAGTAACATAATAATGAGAGCCATCAAGAGATGGTACCTGAGCAGATCCCCATACATTTGTATGCACAAGTTCTAATTTTTCACTCTTCTTTTCTTTCCCAACTCTAAGGAATCTGACTCTCTTTTGTTTTCCATAAACACAATTCTCACAGAATTTTAAATCAACATGATTCAAACCTGGCAAAAAAATTCTTGAGTGAAGAATATGCATCCCCTTCTCACTCATGTGCCCGAGTCTATGATGCTACAATGTCATATCTTCTGTTATAGAGGTTAAAGCATTAACATAATTAGAAATACCATTGCATAAATACAATGTACCAACCTTTTCTCCTTTTTCTATTACTAGGGCTCCTTTAGTGCCCTTCCAAGTTTTATCTGTAAAAGTAGTCAAACAACCTTCACCTCCCAACTGCCCTGTTGAAATTAGATTTTTCTTTAGATCTGGAACATGCATTACCTCCTTCAATAGCCATTGATTTCCATTCTGCTATTTTATGAAAAATGTACCCACTCCAATGATTTTACAAGGTTTATCATCACCCAATCAAACCTGTCCAAAATCTCCTTGAACATAATCATGAAAATGTTTCCTATCAGGTGTGGCATGGAATGAGGCCCCTGAATCTACCACCTAGGCATCAATAATATTTTCTAATGAAAGAATCAAAACATCTTGCAACACATCACCTGTCACATTCGCTTCATGATTGTTTTCTTGTTGCATGCCTCCTTATTTTCCCTTCCGAGACTTGCAGTCTTTCTTCATGTGTCCTTTCTTCCTGCATTTCCAACACACTATCCCTAATCTGGACTTGGATCTACCTTTCCTTGACTTACTGCAATATCTTGGGCTCTTTCCTCTTTCCATTTTTCTTCCCCTAGTCTCTGCAGTCAAAGAATTACTTGATGTCTCACCAAAGATTTTTTGTCGCATTTCCTCGCTAAGGATTGCACCGACAACATCATCAAACTTTAAATTACTAGATCCAGAGACAAAGTTACTAATGGCCATAACTAAACCATTCCAACTTTGTAGCAATGAGCACAAAACTAAAGAACCATAACTTTATCATCACAAGTTACCCCTACAAAACTTAACTAACTGGTAACTATATTAAATTCATTTAAATGATCAGCAACAGATCCACCTTCTGACATCTTCATATTAAATAAACACTTCATAAGAAATACCTTATTTGAGGCGATGGTTTTTCATATAGTTTGGTCAATGTCGACATTAACCACCTGTTTTCATTTCCTTTAAAATATTAAAGGCTACCGACGCTACTAGGCACAACCATATTTTTCCAAGTGCCTTTCTGTCAAGAATATCCCATTCTATGTCTATCATACTCATCGACTTCTTTGTCTTTCCACTGAATGGTAGGCACAGATCTTTCTGATACAGATAATCTTCCATCTGCATCTTCCATAGCTAGTAGTTTTAGTCGTTAAATTTTTCAACCCTAAACCTACCATCTTCCGCCACTTCTCCCACTCGAACTAGGAACCCTTCTCTCCTACAAGTTTATCATCCAAATAGACCTTCGTCTCTGATACTAGTTGTTAGAAAATTATATATTACAGAGCAATGGAACACATAAAATATATTGCAGAAATATAAACACAGAAAACACATAAAACAAGAGAGACACAGATATACATGGTTCAACCAATTTGGGCTATGTTCATGGAGAAACAGCTAGTCATTCCTTTTATATTATCCAACAATTTGAAGAGATACAACCTACAACAAATCCACTATAACTCCCTCTTCACTCTCACACAATCTCCTCTCTCTTTCACACTCAGAATACAGATCTGCATAGACGCAATACAATTCCCTCATATATATCGAGGGGTTGCCTTCTAAGGAAAAAACCCATAAATTAAACATAACTTCTACTATCAGATCTCTGCCTAATGAATGACCCAGATTTACTACGAAATTACAACATTTTACAAGGCAATTTTACATCTATTTTTAGCTTCAGGGGTGCTACCCCCGTGACAGCGTACATTTACAGGTAGTGTTGTCACCAAATTACAAAGTGGGGTCCAATGTGGCGATACCTCTAAATAAAGGAGATAATTAGGCTCCACACCCAACGACCTTATCAAAATACTAAAAATAAAAAGCCTATTGGGAATGATCCTTACTGAAAAGCAGGCCGAAAGATATAATCATTTGCAAGTCTTGAGGATGTCAAACGTATCCATAGAAACCACTGGATATGTCTTTAGAGAAGGGACACTTAGCTAGCTCAAATTTAGTGCCACATTTCATCTATTACTGCTACTTCAACTCCTTAAACATCCACTACTAAGGATACAACACCTGTTACCTCTTATGATTCCTTGATTTTGAAATGTTTGCTGATAGTTTTTTGTTTTTTAATTATGTAGTAGATACTTTAATTGTGCTTCAGTTGTTACTAATTTTTTAGTTTCAAACAAATTATTCTATAGGTAGATGGTAAAAAATATTTGGTTTCCCACCGAGAAAATTGAGACCACTTGTTGATAAACATGATTAAGATGGTAGGATGACTAGTGTACTAACATTAGATTTGTTCTTAGTACCCCTCAAATCCATCTGTTTTAGAAAATTTTATGTTTTGTGGGTGGGTGCTTTCCATTATTGGATTTACCAATGAGTCCCTTATTTGTAGAACTCTTTCCACTAAAATCCTAATTTGTAGTTCTCTATCCCAAGATGCATACCTCATTGACATTATTTGGCTAAAATATGCCCTCTTTTGCAGTGTAATTTTGATGAGGATAGGATCTTTGTTTCCTCCAATTCTAATAACCTCTACTCTAATTATTTCTCTAAAAATTCCTCCTTCCTCTCCCTCTTATTGCTCCATATTGTTGATTTTTCCCATTTTCTGATGGCATATTATCACTGGAAGTTGAACTGGACCTCTATCCACAATGACCTCAACCTTTATTTCTTTCAGACCTAAAGCCTTGATTGGGGTTAGGATAGCCATTGGATTTCCATGTTGTGAGTTGATTATGTGTTTTTAATACCCCATATTATGCACTTAAATCTCTATTAACATCGTTGATGGAAATTGTAGTATCATCTCATGTATGCATTTTCATTTTTTATCCTTCCTTCTGACTACACCTTTGTTTGTTTCCTCGGACTACGTCAACCCTCACAACAAATCCCTCTCAGTAGTTACAAGGAATTAATAACATCGAAAAAAATTCTTCATGAACCCATCTTCTTTTATATTGCATGAGTATTCAAAGCTCCCACAAGATTGACAGTATCTCTTAAGGCCCTCATATCATTAATCTTGGATATAAATTCCTCCTATTTTGGAGTTTCCATTCTAGGGCCTACTATTTTGATGCATTACTCTGTGAAAACACAACCCATGAAATCTAATCTAAGATGCCCATTATAAGGTTTTAAGATACCAATTTACCATTTGATGTTGCAACTGGTTTGGAAACAATGCAACCCTTCTTGATCTAGCAGTCAGTTTGTCAATGCACTCAAGAGTACCCAAAACAAAATATTGAACAAAATAAAAATGCCTATTACTATAGGTTTGAAAGGAAGTCTAGCAGATCCAACGAAAAACGACAAAAAATACCCTTTCCATGGAAAGCACATTCGTTTTGCAGCAATAGACTTTTGATGCATGCCAGGGTCTATAAATGGCAGACCCCTGCTCAACCCTTTTACATCTCCTTTTATATATCATACACCATTTAATTTAAATGTCTATGTTGCAAACCTATATTTTTCTTGTAGAAAGAATATCTTTACTCACTTATAGAAGGTCAAGAGTAGCAGTGAGGATGTGTGGGTTTAAGGGAAGGTCTAGAGCAACAATGGGGTTGTGTGTGGGTTTAAGGGAAGGTTGAGAGAATTAGTGGGGTTGTGTGGGTTTGGCACATAGGGTACCATAGGAGTGATGGGAAGACAATCAACCAAAATTCCATCAAAATGCAACAACCAAAAATTAAAAACAAAGGATGAGTAAGTTAGTTAAGGCAAAGTACCACTAATGAATGTAACTACCTTCCACAGATCCAAAAGCTGAAATAAAATAAAATAAAATAAAAAAAAAATTATTGTATAAAACACAACATTGATGGCTCACAAAAGCACATAGTGTCATGGAGGGGATTTCTTCCCAAAGGAACACTTTACAACATAAATATTGATATTTTTTCATTTTAAAAAGGTAAGTATAAAATACAAAATATAATAATAAATTAATAAAAACTAAACTAATGATACTTGTAAAATTTACATAATATTTTTAAATTATATATATTATATATGTAATTATGTATATTGTAACTATATATAAAATTAATTTTGAAAATAGTTAGTCTTCTTTATCTATGAAATAATGAGAACCAAATACTATTATTGGCAGCAAAAAGGCATTTTTAATCTTTTTTTTATTAGAGATGTCAAGTTTAATTGTAGAGGAAGAATTTCTCTTGAGGCATGACTAGAGAATCAAAATTGTTCTTCCTCCCTATGTATTTTCAAATGGACAACAATTGTTTATACATACCCTTGGCAACCTTGCAAATTTCTCTACATAAAATAGATACTTGTAAGAGTCAATATCAAGCTAACAAATATTTTCATTGATAGATTTTTAGATCCTTTTCTTTGTAATGTATTATTGATGTAATTTTTATATTAAAAGTATTGTTTGTAATTAATTTGTGAAACATGTTAGTTTGAAGGTAAAGATTGACTCTATTTTCCCCCTAGAAGCTCACTTTGTGTAAGGGTTGAATATATATCAAAGAAAAACATAGAGGATGTCTTGAAAGATGATATTTTTGGGAGAGCACATTGAGAACATTATGAATACATTCCTAAAAGTGAGACTCTAAGATGATTCTTTTTGAAACAATGTAGGCTTCCAAAGAATGTCTTGTAAGAATAGCAACAACATGGAAATCTAACTTACAATTTGATCAGGGTAAATATTTTAATTCATAGATGTCCAATATAGATTTTAATTATTTTTGTAACAACCCTGGTCAAAATTCCATATAAATAAAGTTAATAAAGGAAAAATAAGAACCAAGTTCATGGGACACTTATTCCAAGCTATGTTGGGCAAAACGTCCTAGTGTGGGTGTTTATTTGGTTTATATGGCCAAGGGAAATGAGAAAAGGCAAAGGCAAAGGCTTTAGAAAGGCATGAGGAATTAATTGGCAATTTATTTATGAAAATAACGGAAATTAGGAGAAAAGGAAGGCTAAAGGTCACAAGTTGCACGTGAGGAGGAAAATGAACAAAAATAATGGAAAATTGAAGAAATTAGAGGCCTCATTAATAAAATGGCTTATGAGGATCAGTTGGCACCCTTTTGTCAATTCAGTTTTGGAGATCTCTCTCTCTATTCTCTCTCTCACACACTCTTAGAAACTTAGAGCATTCTTGGAACACTCTAGCATTGGAGAAAAGAAGGGAAAAGAAGAGCAAAGAAGGAAAGAGGAAGAAAATATCAAGAAAGGAGGAGTATAATCAAGCAACTACAATGGGATTACTTGTAGGTATCGATTTGAATGTGTGGTTTCCTTGCTAGTTTTGGCATGCATGGAAGATGCATGTGTATTTTTGGTTCTCTCGCTGCCATTGGCATGGGTCTTTCCAAGTGTAATAGTGTTCTTCAACATTGCCTTCCCATTTCTAAATAGCCATGGTGTGATGGGGTTCTCTTGTTTTGGTTGATTTGGATTGCTAGATGGATTCAAAGCTAAGTGGAGTGGTCTCAATATTATTCACAAGGCCTAGGAACCCCAAGATGGGATACATGGTAGAGCCTGGATGTGAACACACTAATTGGGCCTAGGAATCCTTGACTAGTGAATGGAAGGAGACACGGTAAAGCTCAAAGGTGAATACCCTTGATTGAGCCTAATAATCCTCGGCAGGTGAATGGAGTGATACACGATACACCTCAAAGGGGAATACCCTTGATTGGGCCTAGGAATCCCTTGACTGGTAATGGTAGGATACACAATAAATCCCAGAGGGTGGAGACCTCATAATCCTAGGAATCCCTTGAAGGGTAATGGTGGGATACATGATAAAGCCTAGAGGTTGAGATAGAAAAATTCCTCATGGTTTAGGTGGAGATATCTGGAGGCATCCATGCTTTTTTAGGGCCGAATGATCCTGTGAGGATTGCAGTAAAGCCTGGTTGTATTCATGAGGGTTAAGGTGGTTTTTCTTCTGGAAACCAAGGTTGGTTTTGTTGTGTTTCCCACATTCATGCTAGGAATATGGCACGGGGTCATTTTCTGAAAGAAAGGTTTCATTCAACCTAATCTATGGTCGAGTGGTTCGTGGAAGTCCCAGACCTAGATGGCTTACGCATTCATGAATAATGGCTCCTTCTCCCTAGTATTTCATATGTAAATGTATTACCTCATATGTTGTTTTTATGGCTATTATATCCTTGTTATTTATGTTGGTTATGAGTATGTTTTATGAAAAAATTGAAATGGACCGAGTTGTCTTTGTCGTTAAACTCGTTAAAACAATAGCGACAAACTTGTCCACCCAAACAAGAACTAGTTTCACTATCGCTAGACTCGCTAAAACATAGGGACAGGTTTGCCCGAAGGGAAAATTATAGAACAAGCATATGTCATCCTCCTCAAGCTTGACAAAAATAAAGAGGTATTGGTCAGCAATGACTGGGGAAAAAGGGAATAGAAAACTTGAATAATTTTATGGTAGCAGGTCGCTCTTGAACATGACACTTTCGCTCCATCACCATGATTGAGTCGGGTTGGGTTATTCCGTTCACCGGTCATATCACCATTGGTCCTCCATACCATCCATATTTTTGGGTTAATGCTACCAATCCATCACAGTGTCGTCGATATGTTCAAGAAAAGTCATTCAGAGAATTCACCATCCAGTTAATGCCTCATCCACTACAATACCTTCAACCTCCATTTTTCATGACCATCATTCCTGAACCTTGTGTCGTCAATCGTTTCCACCTCCAGGAAATCATTTGCTTTGTTTCATGTCATAGATGTAGGATACATTAAGGCCCTCCTACGATGGGTCACTTCTTATTGACATCAGCTCATTATCCAAGAAGTTGACTTAGAAACAACCCTTTCAGTACTTTGAAGCTTGCATGCCTTAATGGCAAGTTTCTCACTTCCGGCGATAGGTTTACATTAATGGCCATCGATCGAAAGATTTTGCGTGGTGTTCGACATCATATCATATATTCACACCACGTGAATTGTACTATAGTACCTTGAGGGTCATTATCATTATCGACGATTCTTATTGCACCTGTTAACAGCTTATATTATTGGCTGGTAATTAGGCGATGTCTTTCCATGTTTGACTTCAGGACATCTTTTCACATGGGTCGACTTGTACATCAGGCGAAGATTGAACGAGTTTGAAGACCCCGGATCTAGTTTCATCCATCCGAGTTGCGATATATTCAAGGATATAAAGACATCAAATGTACACAGAAGCTGCATAGATAGTCATCTAAGCCAGGGAAGATGACTCTTCATAAGAAGAACCAGTCTGCAACTGTACACAATTATCTATCCTATGTACATGAAAATGAATTTATAAAGCTGAGCATGGTAATTCTCGCCTCAGCTAGATCATGAAAATAATATGATGATGATGTATTATACTGTATCTTATACAGGTCACCTTCCAGTTCAAATACCTCGGATCCTCATGTTAAAGCATTTCACCCGACATCAAAATATTTACGACTTCATGCTTTAGGGGGCAATTGTTATAGACATATTTGGGCACTGCAACCCTAATCTTATATGTCGATAAACCAAGGGCTCTTTAACCCCTAAAAGTGTTGTTTCATACCCTAAAGGATCATGGTCAACTGATTACATCATTCCCCAAAAGTTCCACCTAGAAAAACCACTCGGAACTGGCCAAAACTGGACCATACTGACTGCTCCACTGTCAAGGTGCGATGCATACTTACGCCTACACTAGCCAGGTGTGATGCATACTGAAGAGGCCTTCTATGGGGTGCGATAAGTGAGAATGGACAAATGTCAGAGACAGTTTGCTAAGTGGATGCTCATGGAATCTTCTAGAAACTTCTCCTATGACACTTGCCTCTTTGAATTCACCCAGGGATGAGTAAGAGATCCAAGAAATCTCCAAGTGGAACCAAGAAAAACAAGTGGAATAACACTAATCAAAAACCCAGAGATGACTCACACCCTTGCAGACATCTATAAATGGATCCCTCATCTGAGAGATCTAGAGGCTGGAATTGGGTAATTTGCAAGGAAGTGTTGATAGTTTGTCTTTGAGAAAAGGCATTGTATTGTTGGGTGATCTTGCTTTTCATGAGGTGAAGAGGGCTTTGATGCTGGATCAGACAGTTGGGTTGTAATTCTCCCTTATACTATTAATAAATTTCTTTGAGTTTTCCTCCATACAATCGTGTATTTGTGAATGTTGTTATTTGTGAATGCCATTGTATGATCAATGTATTTCTGATTCTGCATTGTTTATGATATAATAGATCAAGATGCTTTGATGGTGTTTTGTCACTTTGTCTCTACAGGTGTTCGTTGAGCGGGATAAGTGGGAGAAGAGGTGCAAGCTCTATCAAGGGAGAGAGAAATCAAGCAAGGAGTCAAGCGGAAGATCCAGGTTGGTCCCTTTACTCCTCTCTTATCTATCATACATAAAGGAAATCACAAATTGCTTTGATTGTTTGTTTCTAGGATAGCTACCAATCCTAGTGGGACTAGCAGATCTAAAAGACACTAGTTTTCCCAGAAACTGAGGGTCCAGACGATATGTTTCTTCAAGAATTCACTCTCAAGAATGGATCTCCCAAATGGATGGTAACTCTCTCTCTCACTCACAAGCTCTAATACAAGGCTAAGGCAATCCACAACCAATTGCTAAACTATCAGCAATTCACACTGCAAACTTATCAAACTCACACCAAAGCTAGCTAATTTGCTCAAATCCAAAAACCAAGAACTAGCTAATCATAGCAATGGGGAGTGCTTTTATAGGAGGAGGAGCCTCCATGAAATGAGGGAGAGGGAGCTTATCCTCAAGGGAGGTTTCTCAAAAGGTGGAACTACCATCCCAGAGGAGGAAAGGTGAACTCCTTTGACCCAACAACCAACTCTAGAATCACCCAGAAGCATTCTGTTTGAACTAATTCGCCATATCTGGATCATCACAAGTCATACACTAGGGCTCAGCGATGACGTCGCAAGGAAGTAGTGTATTCAGACAAATCATCGCAAGAATAATCTTGAGGACTTGCGTCGAGCCCTAAAATCCGACCGTCGCAGGAAACTGATGTACCCCTGCGACGACGACACGACCTTATAGTTCAACACAGAGAATCGTCACAATAATAATGATGCTTACTTGCGACGATGCAGAAACATAGGTAAAAGGGTCAATCTTCAGGATTAGAGAGCACTTTCTTGATCTTCTTAAATGAGTGGGAAGATATGGACATGTTTATATGATGTATGACACAGTGGAGATGTTGCTAGGGGACTGACATGAGGTTGGTGACAAATTATTGTGCAACACTCATTCATGCATACAGCTCAGATACCTCCTAAGACTTTGTATGGAAAATGTCTTGAGCTTTCCCTGAAGAAATAACTCTTAAAACCCTAAAATAAGGATCATTGCTCTTATGAGGCTCAAAACGGATATGGTCACCTATTGCATTAAGTTTGACCAGCGATGGCATCACTTTGTTCCCTTGTATACCTGCGATGATCCCAAAAGGGTAATTTTCCCAAAGGAGATGAGAAACTTCGTGATCTAGAAGCTTCTAGAGCGACAAGCTGGAGGTCGTTTCGCATAAATGAGGTTGAATCCTCTTAAATTGACCTCTTTGGCTTATCCCTATGAGCTACCTCCTTGATATGTGGGCCTAATCCTATCTTTGGAAAATTCCTAACTCCCTCTCCCAGCCTATAAATTCCTCCTCTCCCATTCCCAAATGGTTGGTCTATGTCTATTTGCACCCTTATGCTAAGCTTGTGCCTAGAGGCTATTCATTAGACTTGGAGAAGGAGTGCTTGGAGAGTTTCTTGGCTTGGAATTGGATTACCACTCAAGGAGAACCTGTCAACATCAATGCTTCGGTTGTAAGCTTCCCTTTATTTCCTAATAATATAGAACTGTTGGTTCATCTTCCCAAAATATATATGTTCATGTATTTATTTAGCTTGACATTCGCTGATCAGTTTAGTAGGTTGTTATTGGATTTCCTATTGGTTTTGGTATGCTTTGTTGTCTCTTGATCACTTATCCAGGTACACAAATGCTGAGAGAAGTAGGAACACGTCCATGACACAAGCGGTTTGAGGCCCTCAACAAAGGAAATCGGAATAGCATCAGAATGACGTAGGTCATCTCTTTCTTTCTACTTTTCAATTATAACCTAGGAAGATGTCTAGTTGATTGTCACTTCAGTTGCTAGACCCACTACTTGGGCTAGAAGGATTGTCTTTGTCCGCAGAGAGGATTAACCTTGTCAAAAAAATGGCGACTCCACTAGGGAGCCTATGACCCTTTCCTTCCCTTTCTTCACCTTGTCTTTTGACGAGTTTGATCAACCATTCATTCTTAGACCTCAATGTTTGTCTGTAGTCAATCTCAGTTTCCGGTCAATGCTTGAAGATTGTTGATTTGAGTTGTTCTTGAAGATTTTGTGGTTTTTCTTTGCTTTTCTCGACCATCTCAATTTTTACCCTGACAGTTGCAATGATATTGCAGGTTTGTTGATTACAGTAGCGATGATCACTACTTTCCTCTTAACAGGTGCGATGACTGCAGAAGATTAAGAAATTTAGGGTTTGTCTTCTTATTTTCAGTTATGTTGGCCTTCTCCCAGTGATTTACCAGTGTGATCTTGGTTAAATCTTTTGTTGTCTGATTGCAATCACCTTTCAAATTGGTTTGAGTGTGCTTGAAGTTTGATTAGCCTTTTAGGGTTTCTAGGTCTTCTAGGTCAACTTTCGTCCATTCGTTAGTCTTCTCATCAGAGATTAGAGATCAATTACCTGTGTTAAAGAGTCTTTGTGCGTTCAAACATCCTTTGCAGATCACTTTTAGTTCTTGTGTCTTAAGTTGTTTTCATTAGTGGATACTGTGAAAGTCGCTTAAGCTCCATTTGATAAACAATAGATTACAAATTGATTGTCTCATTTGAATTGAAAGCAAGTGTTTATATTTTCATAGTTTTTGAAGCATTTTAGGTTGCATTCAAATCATTAATGTGAAAGATATTTTCATATTTGTTGGCTTGCTTGCATTCTCTTCTACTTTTGCACTATATTATGTTAGTTGCATTTTCAAAAAGAGAAAAAATCATCATTATATCTTAAGGGAGTTTTGCTTTAAGGTTTGTTTTGGCTTTGCATTTGCTTATCATATGAAAGATTAGATTTCATATTTTGCATTTAGCATTTGAAGATTGTCATGGATGCACTTTTGCATTTGTTTTGATGCTTGATTTGAGTGATCTTCTTCCTTACATAGATAGCTTTCATCAAATTAAAGGATTTCATTTCATCATCTAGTTTGCATTTTAGGAACAGGTAACACCATTAAGGCCTTGAAAGTGAAACATAATTCCAAGGTCAACTTTAACATCTATCCATTAATCTAAGGAGAATTTGAAACATTAACGTTCATATTTAGTGGTCTAGGCTAGAGATGTGTTCTAGCATCTTTAAAACTTAGCAATTGTTGTTCGCTTCGGCATTAAACAGCTCTAGCACAAACTTGTGCTCCTTGTACCGTCGCGTATATAAAGGGAGACCCCCATAGGTTGCAAACCTTTATCCATAGGAAGCCGATTCTGCCACCCTGTAAACCTAATACACTAAACACAACATTCAGGGAGATTGCCTGCACGTACGTTAAGTCCTTGGTAAATTTATTTGTTGATGTGTATATTGTAGTTCACGGTTACTTTGTACTCCTTTTACCTAAATTCACCTGAGCAGTCATTTCAATCTTTTCATACTCCTTAAACTTGAAAATATCATTGAGCACTTGTCCTTTCAAGCTCTCTAAACCAACGAAAGCGACTAGAGTCACCTTTTTGTCCTTTTCTCGACTCTTAAAACATGAAAAGGCAAAGTTTTTGTTTCAAATTCTAAAATTAATTGACCGCAGAACAACATCCTTCCTGTGGGAATACTCAGTAGATCTTAGGTTGATACCAATGGCAATATTTCCTAAGTATACCAGTCAAGGAAATCCATCTGATGGAAATCCTAGTCCTTTTCCTTCTTTTGGAAACACTGGTGCTCCCTATATGGTGACGTTGTCCCTTCCTGGATTGACCATTGGTTTGCCTATTTGGTTGTTTGCGACCTCGGTGGTTTCAAGTGTCCAAAATTCTTTTCAACCAAGTTCTCCTCCACCTAAACAACATCAACCTCATGTTGATCCTAAAGTTGACCCCTTGCCTTCTTCGCCTATTTCTTCACCCCGTTCTTCCTCTTCAGCTAGTGAAATTTTGGATTCTAGTAATCAGGAAGCTAAGAAGAAGAAGAAGACGTTGCAAGATGTCATCCATCAGCCTCATGAAGGTTGCAGGAGCATTCGTCAACCCAAAAGGCATAACCAACCATTTGAAAAGGCCCTCCTTGACTTTGAAGGTAGTCTTCCATACATCGAAGGGTTCGATTGGTACCTGGTGATGTCTGGACTTCAAGTTGATCTTGCTAAAATATTTTTCCCCCTTGAGTTCGTCCAGAAGGTCATCAATCCATGGGATCGGGTACCTATTCCAGACAGTGATCTTGTTCAACGCCCAATAGTCAATACAAAGTCTCCAAGTCACATCCTTCTTCTATACCAACATGATCGGGCTCCCACAGGGCGATGAACTTGGCCGAATGTGACCTTTCTATAGTAGCTCCTGAATCTACCTCTTGATTTTTTCTTTCTCTAAAACGAAGCGTCGATAGATTAGTCCATTGGGAAACGGCGCACTTGGGGTCAGATCGATGGATTGCTTGACCTGATAGTGCAGAGGCACCCTTGCGGGGGAGGTGAATATGTCCTTGTACTCCTCCATGACCTTGTCAATCTGTTTTTATCATGCGGAGGGTCCCTGTGTGGAGGTCATGGCCATGGTATTCTTCTTTCCTTGAGGGCGTATCATTAGGAAAACAAATTTCTCAATTTTGGAAATGAGCTTACTGCATTGTTTTGCAGTAACCAAAGAGATGGTGGTAGGCGGTGCTACCTTTGGTATCCTATACAACTTATTTACCAAAGTAACAATAACAGTGTGAGGCCTTGACTCATATACAACATGTCACTTCCACAAGTATGGTTTGTCTAATAATACATCACAAACATCAAGGGGATAAACGTCACATAATACCTCATCCATGAAGGGCTTGATGTTGTATGGAAGGCGACACTGCTAGCTCACGTGAAGATCTCGTCCTTGGTGAAGCCACCCGATGGTATACAGTTGTGGGTGTGCTATGGTCGGCAAGCCTAGCCGCTTCACGACCTCTGTCAAAATGAGGTTCTTTTGGATCCCATTGTCATCAATGAACTATAGAGGGGAACCCTTTACCCACATCTAGGAGTGGATGAGGCGCTCCTCCTCTAGATATTCAGGTTCCTCCTTCTGGATCTATGTGGTGGAAACTATGGCATTGGGATCCGCATCAATAATATGCTTCACTTTTTCATTCCCCTTGTTGGGTTCTGACTCAGAGTCTATACATGCATTTGATTCTGAAGCCTTCAACTCGACCACCAATGACTACTTGGCCCGACACTCACTTGTGTTGTGAGTGGAGCTCTTATGGAACTCACACCACTTTCCCATGTCCTTCTTCAGCCTCACGGTGTTGTTCTTTGCTTGTGCCTTTGGTGAGTTGTCCTGGGTCGCCCCACCTTGGATTTGTCCTTTGTTCAGTGGTTTGGGGGAACCTTTCCCTTGCTTCGGATTCATAGATCCAAAGTCTCGCTTCTTCTGTTTAAACTTTTGCTCGATCTTGACAACGTATCGGTATGTCGTGCCGAGCGAGAAGATGTCCAAGAACTCCATCTCGTCTTCGATGTACTTGTGTAGGCAGCTGCGGTAATTGAGTACCAAATGTTTCGAAGAATCCTTGATACCCAACTTTGTGTGAAGGGTATGAAAAACATTGGTAAAATCCGGCACATCTTGGTCCCTTCCCTGCCACAGCATTGTCCACTTTATGTATTTATCCTCATAGCTCCCGACAGGGTAGTACTGCTCCTTGATGGCATCCTAGAATGAATTCCAAGTGGGTGTGGCTGAAAATCGTGAGGTTGTACTCTAATCCTTCTACTCACAGTAGGTTTCCCACCGGTCCTTGACGTTGGGGGCGACTTTGAGAAGAGAAAAAATAATATTTTCTCAGCTAGAAAAACCATGAACAGAAAAATATCCTTATAGAAGATTTAACCATTTATCTATGGCGTCTGCATCTATTTGGTCCTCAAATATGGGAATGTCAAAGTTTACTTTTACCTTAAAAGGAGTGGAGCCCCCAAAGCGGTTGTTGGATGTGGATGCGTCATCGGTGGGCAATCGTTGAAGGATTTGGGAAAATTTATCCATCATCGTGTTCCTTTGTTTCTCAAGGGCCTCCTCAAGCAATATTTTGATAGGATCTCCTGTCCCATCGTCTTTATTTTCTTCCCCCATGGGCGGCCATCAGGTTTTGCGAGGCTAATCTTGCAAAGGTTCAACCATATCGAGCCCTAACTCCTTATATCCCAACCTCGTTGGGGACATGCAAAGAAAAACATAGAAAGAGCAAACTGCTATGATACCACTAATTCGGATCTAAACAAGAACGAAACAAATTATAGATATAACCATAAATACAAAGATGCAGTAGAAATAACACTTCATTTCATTAATATCAAATACTGAAATATGCTTACAAATAGAACGGAAATAAGACTAGCTCGAGCGATGGTAGCTTATCTTTGAGAAGAGGTGTGGTGGGTACATGCCTCTGAGCTATGTTACAATGAGGCTCAAAGGCCTATTTATTATTGAGAAACAATGGAAAACCCTAAACATCCAAAAACCTAACCCTAGGAGATGAAGCGCCAAACTATGGGCCTCGTTTGAGTAAATTGGTACATCAACTTCTCGGGGTCGTAACTTTGGCATACGATCTCCATTTGACACGCACAATACCTCGTTAGAAATATATATCCGAGGACTACAAATTTTGAATGAAAAACATTGGTCAACCCATTTTGGTCCCAGTTTTCCTAAAAAACAGCGTTTAGGGCCTCAAAACGGCTCCAGAAGTTCAGGACCCGAAAAAACTGCAAAAAAATAGTAAATTGTGCTACAAATAAGGAAACTAGAAAACTGAAAGAAACAATGGTGGGGGTCCAAGTGGAATAGGCGAGTGGCCACCAATATCCACCTGGATCATAGTCCCAACCAATTTATTTCTTTCCTTGCAAAATGACATTTTATTATCAAATATAGTCATAGACTTACTTGAGAAATTGATGCTTGCTTCCTCCTTGATCTTGATGTATATAGAGGATTTTCTTATTGAGATATTGATGAGAGAAAGCTTGATTCACACTCCTCCTTGAATGATTTAGCCTTCCTTCTTCTTTCTTGAAGATGATTTCAAGACTCTTGCTGGTGTAGATTTCTTTGATCTAGGGTTTTGAAGATCTTGACCTTGGTAACCCTTGAATCTGCTACAATCCTTCTTCCACTGCTTGATGTCTTCTTGATTGAATGCCCCTTCTTGACTTCAGCACCTAAGCTTTGATACCATGTTGAGAAATCTAGGGCATGAATAGTTAAGAGATTTCTCTGCTTGATGCTTGTGATCTACTTTTACTTCTTAGCTTATAGTCTTTTCTTCATTATGTTATCATTGTGTTCTTTTCATCAAGGCAATTACCAATATGCATAATAAAATACAAGTGACACAATATGTAGGCTTGCCATCCATGGCCAAAACCTCTCACCTCTTGGGAGGAAAACCCGATCCAAATTCTTCTTCTAGATATTCAATTAATCAGTACCAAGACCATGATAAAGATCCTTGACTCTAGTATCCTCCCAACAACCTTGGCATTAACCTTGATGCTCTACCTCTTCCCTTTCTCAACTTTCTTCTTAATCTTGAACTTCTCTCATTGGCTTCCTCTAGAGAATATCAGTCTCTATGTCTCTTCCTCTAGAGAATCTCGATCTCTAGATATCTTCCTCTAGAGAATATTGGTCTCTAGATCTCTTCATCTAGAGAATATCGGTCTCTAGATCTTTGTCTTGGTTACCCAGAACAAGTGTCCCAAAAAAATCCTTCCTTCACTATCCCAAAAGAAACCTTAATTCGCTGACCCATAAGAATCTCTCCTCCGCTAACCCAGAAGAATCTCTCTTTCGTTGGCCCAGAAGACTCCTCCTTCACTTGCCCAGAAGAAACTCTTCTTATCACTTCTTCACACTTCTCTTTGTAGCCTTCTTCTTCGCACTTCTTCACCGAATTCTTGTCGAGTTGCTTGCCTTCAAGTGAGGCCAAGTGTGGCTATATATACACTTCATCTCATGTCCTTTAGGCCTACATGATCACAAGTAGTTAGGCCGACTTCTTCGAGCATGTTCTTCCATCGTCGTAGGTCGACTTGAAGAGGATCAGTGACAAGGCCATGGAGGATACTTTGCATAAACAAATTTGACCTTTTACAAAGTGCAACATGACTTCATTACATGATAATGACTCTAACATTTTATGACTAGATGAAAAATAATTCCTAAAGGATATCAATGGGAGTCTTGACTCAAAATGAAAATCTCTTGCTCATGAAACCCATGAAGTAAGTCAATATAATAATTTTATTTTTATTCTTTACATCTCATTACATAAAATCATAATTTCATGTCATTATGAAGATTGAACCTAGTCACTCTTTTCAACAAATAAATGGTTGCAAGTCAAGCAACATGTTAGGCCATATGGCTGAGGAAAATACTTATGGGTCTTTTCAGTCACAAGATGGATCCACCAATGATTTATTATAATAATCAAAGTTGTATCAAACTCGTTAAGGATCCAGTATTTCATGACAGGTCCAAGCACATTGATATCAGGCACCATCACTTATGGGATTGTGTGCGGAGGAGAATTATGATGCTCTAGTACATTCCAATTGAGGATCAAGATGCAAATATCTTGACAAAGGCATTTTCAAGAGGAAAATTCAAATTCCACAGGTGCAAGATAGGGGTGGTGCAAAATCCCTTTCTTGCTAAGAGGGAGTGTTAGAAATTATAGCAAGAAAGGCTAAATTTGACTTGTGCCTTAGTCAAATTTAGTAATTCAATTTTCCACATCAGCAAGATGACTTGGATTGCAATTGATGTGTGTGACATGTATTTGTTTAATTGTTTACTCAGTAAATTCGAGTTATAGGCTAGAAGTAGAGTTATGCATGTAGTGATTGCTAAAATTTAGCAATCTAGTTCAGTTATTTTCAGTTTGACTCAGTTAACTGAGCTCAAGTCCCTAGTTGAGTCAGTTGAAGGTCAATTGAGTAGTATATTTTTTTTCAATTCAATGATCTCTCAGTTAAACTAGTCAATCATCTAAAAATAGCCCAAACATGCATGGAGTTCGAATTTCCTAGCTGGAGTGGAGGAAAAGGCACATTGTAATTATCAATTGTATACTAGTTGAGTGTATAAGCTTGGCAGTTAAGAAGATGAATCGTTCCATCGGAACAAACAAATAGGATGAAATTCCCATCTCTTAGGAGTTAATTTCCTCAAGGATTGCGCAAGGAAATAGGAGGAATTTGGAGGCTTGAATTGCATAAGTGTTGGCCAGAGCAAGACAATCAGCAAGAGAACGGATTTACAATGCAGGGTGTGCTTCAGATTCAAAGCAAGACATTGTAATAGTTTCTCATTCTCATTTGATTAATGAAGAAAAACGGAGGGGTTTTTTCCCAGTTTGGTTCCCCTGTAAAATCATTGTGTTCTTGTGGTTTTGATGGTTGCATGTCATTGCATGTGTTTATAAATTGTGATTTCCTTTCTGCATAATAGTATAGGAAATGTGTAATCTTTTGTTTTCAATTTGACTTCATCAGTAGTGGAAAAATTCTATTAATTTCTACATTTTTTTAAGTCTAATTTTCATCTCACAATTAATTTTATGATGAGCTAAAACCAACATTTCCATTGTTTTGTTTTATGATGTGATTTCAAATCTTAAACATAGGGTTCAAATTGTATATGACATCTCTGAATGGCAGATTTGCATATAAACTATTGGTAGGGGGCTCTACCCAACATATTCATCAATAACACCTTCCTCTCTAAGATATTATGTTTGTATCCACTTATGCAATTGTGTAATGGTCTTGTTTCTTCCCATAGCAACAACCTTTGAACCCATAACAAAAAAATGTGCAAATGGTTGTTCTAGCATGCACAAATAACCCAACCAAATGGATTGGTTCATTGTTGGATTGGTTATTCTACGCATGGGGACAACGTTGAATATCCCAAGAGTATATAGTAAGAGTTTTTAGAGAGTAGAGAGTACCCACGAGTGAAAAATGAGTTGATTCATGGGTGGGATTTTCGCTAATATTTACATGTCGATAAAACTTCCTAAGGTAGCCAAAAATCATGCCCAATGGATTAGAATCTTAATGGGATCCATTATTGACTACTTAGGTATGTTAAATTTTGAATATGTCTACACATTTGAGGCAGGAATACCCAAGTCCAAACTAGGAAAGGAGGGATGGTGAATTTGATACCAGCTGGGTTAGGTAACAGGCACTGAGAGGGGAGGGTGTTGAATGGCTATGTAGGTAGTGAAGGGACCCCATTATGCAGTTACAAATAACTGAGAAATCATTTGGACAATTTGTGGAAGTCCTGGCTTAATGGGTAGAGGGTTGCTATCATAATTTGTCTATGAAGGAGAGTGGTTGTTATGAACCATATGCCTTAACAATAATAAGAAGCTAATAATTATAGTCCACTTTGAGGGGGAGACCTCCTTTTATAATGAATACAATGTATAGGACAATATTTGATGATGTTAATACTAGATCTATGTAGTATATATATAAAAGACAAAGGGTACAATTATAATTAAATGGTATAGTGAAAGGTTATAATCGACATAATAATATAACATTAGAAATGTAATAACTTCAATATCTAGGGATTAATAAGAAGTTTTAGGTTTAATGTGGCGCTTATATATGGCTTAACATGCCCCTACCCTTTAAATAAGTGTTGTCCTCAACACTTAACTAACTGCATACGTTTCTACATGAATAACTCATCTTCCCATGTCACCTCTTCCACTAGTATGTTCTTCCATTTGATAAGGTACTTAGTAATTGTTTGATTTCTCAACTGCTTAATCCTTATTTCCAAGATTGTTTTTTTTTCTAGTATGATTTTCCCTTCTGCATAAATCTATATTTAAAATCATTTGGACTGGGATCTTGACCTTGTTTAAGCAAGAAGAATGGAATATTTGATGTATATGGAAAGATGGAGGCAACTCCAATTTGTAAGTTGTACTTGCAATACTCCACAACACCTTACAAGGGCCATATCACCCCAATGTTAATTTATTTCCGTTCCTTTTTAGCTTGAGGGACATATGTTTATATGGTTGTAGTTTGACAAATACCCAACCCCCCAATTCAAATTCCTTTTCACTGTGATGTTGGTATGCTCATTGTTTCATCCAATTTTTTGCTATAACCAAGTTTTCCTTCAATAATTTGATAACCTCTTGTTGGTACCCTACGTGATCCTCCACATCTTGAGCCTTTACAATCCTTTCAAAGGTGATGTGATAGGTGAAGGATGATATCCATAAAGTGCCATAAATGGGGACATCCTTGATAAAGTATGGAAGGATGTGTTGTACCACTAGTATACCAAGGGAAACCATTTGACCCATTGTGTTTATTTATTAGATGAAAAGAAACATGAATATCCTTCTAAATATCTATTCACAATCTTAGTTTACCAATTGGAGTGGGGATGGTAAGATGAGTCGTGAGTCAATTCAATAGTCAAAAGAGAAAATAATATAGTCCAAAAGTTTCTAGTGAAAAATGGATCTTTGTCAATTACAATAATCTTTTATATCCCATTGAGCTTTTGGGTTGTTTCCATGAATGCTTTTTTCACTCTACCTACTTCAAAAGAATGAGAAAGAGAGCAAAATTAGCATACTTTCTCATATGATCTACCACTACCATAATGAAATTCTTTCCTTTGGATTTGGGTAAACTTGTAATAAATCTATTGAAACTTCTTCCCAATGTTAGATTAGTATGGATAATGGTTTTAGGAGTCTTGGAGTCTTTATTGTCTCCCCTGTATTCTATTGGCATACCACACATCTAGCCACAAAAAATTTCACATCTACTTTAAAACCTTCCCAAAAAATATATTTCTTAATCCTATGGTATGTTTTCAATAAACTTGAATGCCCTCCTACATGAAAAGTATGTAATTCCAAAAGGGCATTCTACTTAAGTTGAGAATTCTTACAAAAGCATAAGTGATATTGTTACGACAACAATTCATTCTTCCATATAAATTTTTCTATTGCATCAAGGTCCTCATGTAGTTGTTGAATGATCTTGCACGCCCTCTCATATTGCTTCCATTCTACCTTTGCTTCTTCCACATAATTATATTGTGGAATAGAAATAACATATAGTAAACCCTTTGTGTCTTCCTCTTTCCTTGAGAGTGAATCTGCCACGATATTTTGTTTTCCTTTTTTATAGATAATTTCAAAGTCATAACCTAGCATCTTTGTATCCAATTTTTGTTTATCTTATAAAAATAGTCTCTCCTCTAAGAAATGCTTCAAACTATCATTGATCTATTGTTACTTTGAATTGTCTTCCTATTAGGTATGGATGTCATTTATAATTGCATGTAGTATAGCCAACATTTCCTTTTTCATAGATGGGTCTAAGTAAGTCAATCATAGGAATCCTTTGAGTTTCTTCAAAGTCTTTGGTATTGGCCATTCCCTCATAGCTTTGATTTTTTTAGGTTCCACTTTAACACCTTTATGAGATACATTATGACCCAAAAATTCCACTTCTTGAACCCCAAAGGCACAATTGGAAGGATTTTCATATAGTTGTTGCTCTTCTAATAATGTTAAGACGTTGTCAACATATTGTACATGCTCTTCCAAAGATTTGTTGTAGATTAGTATGTCATCATAAAATACTAACACAAATTTTCTAAATAAGGGTTTGAAAATATAATTCATTAAGCTTTGAAATGTTGAAGATGCGTTACTAAGTCCAAATGGCATAGCCAAAAAGTCATAATGTGTAACACCCCCTCCTCCTAGGTCCACCCAAGCAACCAGCCAGCCGGGCAAACATGTGATGAGAGAGGCTACTAAGGGATTCAATATCCTAGGTGACCTTAAGGAGATGCAATCGACATAAATCATCAAACAAACCCATCCACGTCAGCAAAAAAACCCTCAAGAGACATGTCATCCACTCAGACAACCTGTCCCTGAGTCCCACTGATGATTTAAGCCTTTTAACCCAGAGTCGCTCTCATGCTATAGGCAAGGCAACGACCAACAACTCAAAGTCGCTCTCATAGGCCTCTATGCCAGCCACTGTGGAATTTTCTTAGCAAACCTAGGCTAGCGATCCCGAGATTTGAGCCACTTTTCTAGCCCAGAATCTCAACCTCTGCCCAAAACTTGTTACAGCCTTTATAATCATTCAAAGACATGATAACAATATTGAATACTCAAAATCAACCTCAGGATTAGGCTTGAGCATCCCCAACCGGGACTGACATTCTCTCAAACACTTGGCATCAATGCAAACACGTCTAGGATACAAGACAAAGAATAAATGACTAAAAGAACTAATGAAACATAACCAGAAGGATCACTTCCTTCTCCATTGCACTTTTATATCATCAATTAGGTCATGCATCCATCCATTTAACAATTACAATTAAATACATGAAATAACCATGACATGAACCAATCACATAACCATGCTTATAACCAGCATTAAACTATATAAATATCAAAGATATGACAACCATTAAACCCACATATAAACAAGTGAAAAAGTAAGAGAACATAGCTTTTATTAATCATAGGCAAATCTGACCATGTTTGGGACTTCCAAGTACCACCTGACCATAGACATGGTTGAACCAAATCTCTCTTTCAGCCAGTCACCCCCATGTCATATTCCAAGCATGAATGTGGGATCTCATAGAATAAACAATCCAAGAACAACCTATGAAATCTATAGGTTAAACCACCTCCACCCTCACCAAACCTTGATCACACCAAAACCGGTGTTCCGATCACAACCGAACCGAACTTGGAATGTCATCTGGAATCCATCACTATTCTTGAGGAATTTCTCATCTCCTTGTCTCTCAGGATTCACCACAATGCAAACCGGATCATTAGGCCCTAAACTAAGACCAGTCTCTCAGGATTTACCTCAATCCAAACCTAAATCACTAGGTCCTAAACTAAGACTTCTCCATTAGTATTTACAGTGTATCCCACCAAAACTGGTCAAGGGATTCCTAGGCCTTTGGGAATGAACCTTGAGACCACCTCTGCCACAAATTTTGAAATCCATCTAGCAAACCAAAGCTCAAAACCGAGATAAACATCCCAACATACCATGGCATCTGAAAAAAGGCAAGGCTAGGTTTAAAACCATTGTCGTAACTCGACAAAACCATGCCACCGGCAACAACAGAACCATACACCAACATGCAAAGCCATGCATGTCCAAACCAACTAGGAAATCACACATGCAAAAGGTTATCTGCAAGTATTCCTGTTGAAGCTACTTGATCATGCTTTCCTTCCTTGATCCTTGATTTCCTTCCTTTCCCCTTACTTGCTTTTCCTTCCTTGATCCAAAGTTAAAGTGCTCCAAGAAAACTCTAAGTGACCAAGAGTGAGAGAGAGAGTGAAAATAATGAGATAGCTCGAAACTTGAACTAACAAAAGTTTGAACTAACCAAATCTTACACTGGCTAAGAGATTTCCAACTGATCCTTAGAAGCTATTTTATTAATGAGGCCTCTATTTTCATCATTTTCCATTATTTTCCTTCAATTTCCTCCTCACATGCAACCTGTGACCTTTCACCTTAATTTTCTCCTAATTTACATTGTTTTAATAAACAATTGTGCCAAAAATGTATTTTTGCCTTTTAATGTCTTTGCCTTATCCTTTGCCAATTTCATTAGCCAAAAACACACATCTAGTGATTCCCACTACGATATATTTGCCCAACATTCATCTTGGAATAAGTGTCCCTTAACCGTGGTCTTATTTTGCCTTTTTAAACTTTTATTACATGAAATTTTCACCAGGGTTGTTATAGAACCCTCCCCCTTGGGGAACATTATCCTCGGTGTTAAACCACACCATGACCTCAACAAAACTGCTGAAAAGAAAACATATTTCTCATGGAGATTTATAACTTAGCTCATTGCAGTGTTTACAATGAAAGACCTGTTCAAAAGCAAACATCATGACAACTTGACTAAATAACAACCATACCGCATAGTGGAGCTTTATAACATAGCTCATTACAGTATTTACAATAATCACATATAAAAATATGCACATTTTCTAAACCAACAAATAAAAGGATGTGAGATCCGTATCAATCAACAAGGGAATCTAGAGGATCACACCTCCACCCTCAAAGTAATACCAGGATTCACTTCCTTCCAAGGAATTCGAGAATCCACTACCACAGTCAAAGTTGCATCCAATGTCTAACGCTATAATCATGCGCCTTTGTCTCCTCAGTGAATAGTTACTGGCTCATTGTTCCAGGATACACTCCCAATGTGCATTTCATTCCATCTGGCAATATTAATGACCAAAACCAATATATCCATTACCTTCCCTTCTCTACTACACAGTCCCTCGAGAAATCTGGTCACCCCTTCTGTGCAGTCACTCACCTTCCAAGTTCCCCAGTATCCCCTATCCCGGGCGATCCATCCCTTGGCAAGGCTTCTTTGCATCAGAATATACAAAAACCAATGCATATGCCTTCCTCAAAACCATCATACCGGTCATAGCATGCTCATAGAAATCAATGGACACTATTGGGTACTAGTGTCCCACAATGGCCTTGCTCTTGAAGTGCTTTACCAGCATACTGTTGAATGTTCCAATTCCTTTTGTTATTGATGGAAATTCTTGCAGTCGATTTCAACCACTCAACCAGGCATGTTCATGCATTCATGTTCCAAGCACATAATTTTGATTAGATTCAAATAAATCAAAATAACCTCAAATCATACCTCATTGGTAGTTCGTCAATGAGGTATACTTGCAATCATGTTTACTTCTTGTCACAATAAGTCAAACTATCATCTTTGACCAAGACATAATGTATAAACATATCACATATGGCTAGCTCAAAACACAACAATTATAGATCAACATCATAAATCACATGTAACCATCATGAACCAAAATCATAGATCACATATAATCATCATATACCATAATCATAAATCAAGTGCATAATAAAATTGAAATAAAATGTTGATACTTATCCTTTCATCAATCCTTAGCTTCTATCTTTTTCTTTATTCCGTACAGACTCCGAATTGATTTCCACACCATACAAACACCAGTGCCTTCTCCTCAACCATGTGCACATACACATAGTGTGCATCACACACATACAGCCACACATGACATACAACACCATGCAATATATGCACCTAGTACCACATGCCCTCAACACAACATGCATGACATGCACACAGTACCACACATACACCAGTACCACATGTACAAAGCCCCACCTACACAATGTGTGCACATCATCACATGTACACGACATCACCTGCACAACGTGTACACAATGCCACATGTACACTGCACCATTGTACAACGTGTAAACAATACCACATGTACACAACACCACCTGCACACAGTGCCACTTGTACAACATGTAGAAAGCACCACATACACACAACGCCACTTGTACAATCATGCACACAATGCCATTTGTACATAGCGCCACATGTACAACATGCACACAACACCACTTGTACATAGCACTTCATATCCAACATGTACATAACATCATTTGTACACAACACTGCATATCCAACATGTGCACAGCACCATTTGCACACAACACCACATATCCATTATGTACATGACACCATCTATACCCAGCACTGCATATGCAATATTCGCACAACACTATATGTACCATATTGTACATAACATTGCATAAACAACATGTACACACGCTAGGTATACACAACATCGCATGCACACAACATCATAGATGCAACATGTACAACATATACAACATATGCACAACAATAGTACTTCACATCCAAAAGCACACTGTCTCTACCAAGAAACCTTGCTCCCATTGTCATATCTATGCATGTCCCAGCATGTCACAGACCACACTACTTTCATTTCACTGATGTACCCTTCCACATTACCTGTCATAACATAAAAATAGGCATAATACAATATCAACTCATATCCACATGATACTTACCTGGTATATTTGTCGTGACTACTCTTCCCACTTGAGTTCTCATGAACCAGGAATCTCTTCATGCCATTCACCTGCACAAGAAATCATTCATCCACAAGAACGATCCCTGACAACCCTATCAAACAGTGACATAGATACATATATATTCACTAGCATAAAACAATCATCATCATGTCAGACAATGACATACATACATACATGTATACATATATAAACATCAACATAATCATGATCATAACATAATTACCAGATATCAAGGTCAAGGTTAAGAGAAATTCCTTTATTCATGCACAACATGCACGACATTGAGAACAATGGTTCCCAACATAGCCAAGGCATCCAACACCTCAGATCCATTTACTTTACCTTTTCTAGTTACCTTTCTCATGTATGTGCTTCCACCATCCATTTACCATAATGGACCCAACTAGTCCAACCGATTGTCATAGTCTTACCTTCCATTATGCTTACTCATGCACAGAGCTTCATTTGAGTCTTACATTACCTGTTGGGCACCACACATGATCTAGGTGGATATTGGTGGCCACCCGCCTATTCCACCTAGACCCCCAATCAGTTTCATTTGTTTCCTTGTTCGTTTCAACATTTACTATTTTTAGCATTTTTGACCCCCTAAACGACATTTTTTTGGGGTCCGCAACAAGCCCATGGACATAGGCAAGGGCTTGCTGTGCTCCAAACAGAGATAATATGACCAAGTTACGACCCGAGGAAGTTGGGTGCCCAAATGACCCCAACGGTGTCCAACATCTCCTTGGGTTAGGGTTTTGGTTGTTTAGGGTTTTCTCATGTTTTCCAATAATAAATAGGCCCTTGAGCCTCATTGTAACACAATTCAGAGGCATGTAGCCACCACATCTCTTCTCAGAGATAAGCTACCATCACCCGAGCTATCTTATTTCCATTTTGTTTGTAAGCATAGTTCAATATTTTTCTATTAATGAAATGAAGTGTTTTTCTATTGCATCTCTGTGTTTATGATTATATCTGTAAGTTTTTGCATTCCTGTTTAACTTCGGATCAGCGATATCAGATCATTCTTCTCTTTCTCTATTTTTCTTTGCATGTCTTCAACGAGTTTAGGGTATAAGGAGTTAGGGTTTGATTTGGTTGAACCATTGCAAGATCAGCCTCGTAAAACCCGACGACCTCCCATGGCGGAAGAAAAGAAAGACGAGGGGGCAGGAGATCCTTTCAAAATGTTGCTCGAGGAAGCCCTCGAGTGATAGAGGGATGCAATGATGGATAACTTTGCCCAGATCCTTCGACGGCTACCCACAGGCGATGCATCTTCATCCAGCAACCACTCTGGAGGTGCCACTCCTTTTAAGGTACAAGTTAACTTCGATATTCCCATATTCGAAGGCCTGATAGATGCAGACGCCATAGATAAATGGTTAAATTTATTGGAAGGATATTTTTCAGTTCATGACTTTTCCAATCAGGAAAATATTACTTTTTCACTTCTTAAAGCTGCCCCACACGTCAAGGATTGGTGGGAAACCTACTGTGAACAAAAGGACGAGAGTGAACCCTCGTTGTTTTCAGCCACACCCACTTGGAATTATTTCTGAGATGCCATCAAGGAACAATATTACCCTGTCGAGAGCTATGAAGACAAATACATAAAGTGGACCACGCTACGACAAGGAAGCAACCAAGTTGTGCCAAAGATCACAAATACTTTCCTACCCTTCGCACGAAGCTGGGTATCAAGGATACTGAGTGGCATTTGGTGCTCAAGTACCGCAGATGTCTACACAAGTACATCCAATACAAGATGGAGTTTATAGACATTTCCTCTCTCAGTATGATGTATCAGTACGCTATCAAGATTGAGCAGATTAAACAAAGAAGCAAGACTTTGGATCTGTGAATCCAAAGCAAGGAAAATGCGCCCCCAAACCACAGAACAAAGGAAAAAGCCAAGGTAGCGCTACCCAAGACAGCCCGCCGAAGCCACAAGCAAAGAACAACACCCCGAAGATGAAGAAGGACATGGGAAAATGGTGTGAGTTCCATAAGAGCTCCACTCATAATACAAGTGAGTGTCAGGTTGAGTAGTCATTGGTGGCTGAGATGAAGGCTTCTGAATTAGATGCAAGTTCCGACTCTGAATCAGAACCCAATAAGGGGACTGACAAAGGGAAGCAGATCATTGATGCAGAGCCCAGTGCCACCATGGCCACCACCAAGATCCAGAAGATTGAGCTTGAAGATCCAGACGAGGGTGAATTCCTCTTCCACTCATAGATGTGGGTGAAGGGTTCTCTACTGCAGTTCACTATCGACAGCAAGAGCTAAAAGAACCTCATTTCAGCAAAGGTCATGAAGTGGTTGGGCGTAAATATTATAGCACATCCATAGTCGTACACCATCGGGTGGCTTCACCAAGGATGATATCTTTGTGTTAGCCAACAATGCCGCCTTCCCTCATCATTAAGCCCTTCAGGGATGAGGTATTGTGTGGCGTTGCTCTCTTGAATTTTATGATGTATTGTTAGTACAATCACACTTGTGGAAGTGACATGTTGTATATGATTCTAGACCTCACTCTATGATTATTACTTTGGCTAATAAGTTGTACAGGATACCGGAGGTAGCCTCGCCTACTACCATCTCTTTGATCACTACAAAGCAATGCAGTAAGATCATTTCCGAGACTAGGAAATTTGTTTTCCTTATCATTCGCCCCTGGGGCAAGAAGAAGGTTGTGGCCATGGCTTTTAGGCAGGGCTCCTCTACACAGCAGTAGTAGATGGACAAGGTCATGGAGGAGTACAGGGATATTTTCGCCTCACCCACAGGGATACCTCGACACTGTCACATCAAGCACTCCATCGATCTGACTGCGAGTGCACCGTTGCACAATGGATCGATCTATCAATGCTCTCTTATGGAACACGATGACATCAAGAGGTGTATTAAGTAACTATTGCAGAAAGGGAACATCAAGCCAAGCTCATCACCTTGTGGGAGTCCAATTGTATTGGTACAAAAGAAGGATGGGACTTGGAGGCTCTGTATTGACTATCAGGCGCTGAACAAGATCATTGTCCAGAATAGGTACCCAATCCCACGGATTGATGACCTTTTGGACCAGCTCAAGGGGCCCAAATATTTTAGCAAGATTGACTTGAAGTCAAGTTAACACCAGGTGCCTATCGAACCCTTCGATGTGTGGAAGACTGCCTTCAAATCCAAGAAGGACCTTTTCGAATGGTTGGTCATGCCATTCGGATTGATGAACGCCCCTAAAACCTTCATGAGACTGATGAACGACGTCTTGCGACCCTTCACCAATACATTCGTGGTGGTGTATTTAGATGACATCTTGATCTTCAACCAGAGTTCAGAAGAGCACCCCCACCATATTCGACAGGTCCTTCAAACCCTGCGCCAACACAAGTTGTGTGCTAACTTGGAGAAATGCACCTTTGGCCTAACCCAGGTTTAATATTTTGGGTACATCATTGATGAGTAGGGTGTACATGTGGACCCACCCAAGATACAAGTCATTCAGGATTAGCCAGCCCCAATCACTCTAACAGAGCTCTGCAACTTTTTAAGCCTTGCCAGGTTCTACCACAGTTTCGTGTTGGGGTTCTCTCATATCACTTGGCCTTTAAGTCAAGTCACCAAGGGTAGAGCAAAAACAAAGTTTGTTTGGTTGGAAACCCAACAACAAGAATTCTTTGAGTTGAAGAAACACCTATGTTCTACACCAGTGCTCACATTACTAGAGCTACAACAACAATTTGAGATTGAGACAGATGCCTCCGACTATGCTATTGGTGCGGTTCTTACTCAGCATGGGCATCCAGTGGCTTACCACAGTGAGACACTTTTAGACACATTCCGAAAGTACCCCACTTACAACAAAGAAATGTATTCCATTGTGCAGGCCTGCTGTCAATGAAAGCATTACATTATGGGGAAGGAAACGATCACCCACACAGACCACCACCCTCTATAGTTCATACAGACACAAGGGAAGTTTCAAAACGATCGCCATAAGAAATGGTCCACCTATTTGCAACAGTTCCATTTGAACATTAAGTATAAGAAGGGAAGCACCAATAATGTTGTTGATTGCCTCAGCCAACCACCGGTCATGGCACTGATCATTGTGCTAAACTCCTGCGGGCACGAGACATCAGGGTGGTCTCATCTTTACAAAAGTGATCTAGAATACGACAACATATACCAGACACTCTTGGAAGGGAAGCAAGTTCCAAATTTTCACCTTCAGGATGCACTATTATGCCACCTAGGACACATACGTATTCCTTCAAGTGAGCATGCCAAGATGATTTGGGAAGCATAGGGTCGTTGGACATTTCGGATTAGAGAAAATAGTGGTGGTATTGCAGAAGTATTTTTATTGGTTGAAACTTCGTTAGGATGTTGGGAAGTACATTAGATCATGCACCGCCTGCACCATTGCCAAACCAACCATGAATAAGTAAGGCATGTATACTCCTCTACCTACTCCTAGTTGGCCTTGGGAATCTGTCTCCATGGATTACATGTTGGTCCTTCCTTCTACTAAGCACAAAAACAATTACATTTTCATGGTCGTTGACAGATTCTCTAAGATGGCCATCATGGAAACCTGCAAGAAGAGTATCACAGCAGAGGCCACTGCTAAGCTCTTATTTGAGCGAGTATGGGTACACTTTTGGATCCCACAGTCCATTGTCTCAGACTGGGACAATAGATTCCTAAGTTCATTTTGGTTAAGTCTCTAATCGATGTTGGATATAGAACTTACTAAGTCCACAACTTTTCATCCCCAAACTGATGGCCAAACAGAGGTTGTCAACAGGATGATCATACACATTTTGCGCATGTACAATTAGAAGCATCCACGTATGTGGGATGAAAGTATCCCTTATGTCCAACATAGCTACACCAGAGCTCTCCACAGCTCAACATTCCATAACCCCTTTCAGGTAAGGCTAGGATTTCAGCCATTATGCCCCATTGATGTGGTCATACCATTTTCAGCCACTCAGGTAGATTTGGCTCACATTCAGTCCGAAGCTGAAAGGGCTAACAACTTCATTGAGCGCATTCAACACATACGCTAGCAGGTCCATGATATATTGGATAGAGCCAGTGCTAAGTAAAAGCAGCACCATGATCAGCATCGAGTGTCGCACAAGTTCCAGGTGGGTGACAAAGTTTGGCTACATTTGTAGAAGCAGTGCCTTGTTGGACCCCACCGCAAGCTTCTCCTGCTCTGATATGGGCCATACACCATCACCAAGGTCATTGGTGACAATGCCTTCGAGCTCAGCATCCCACCGTTCCTTGGTCTGCACCTAGTGTTCAATGTAGATCTCCTTCAACCATACTTTCCACCATTGTTGGACACAACTGACATTGTAGAACAACTCATACGAACAGAGCTCAAGCCGAACTACATGGAACAGGCTACAACTGATCAAATCATGGACACACATATCAAGAACACTCGCAAATAGAGGATACAAATATATCAAGTTGTTAAAGCAGGTCAACTCCTTGACCAAGGAAAGTGGTTCACCAAGGACCAGGTTCAACAAAAATTTCCTCACCTCATGGAGGCTATGCATGCAATGGGGACCATTGCTTCCTAATAGGGGAGGAATGATCTAGGTGGATATTGGTGGCCACTTGCCTATTCCACGTAGACCCCCTAGTCAGTTTCATTTGTTTTCTTGTTCATTTCAACATTTACTATTTTTAGCAGTCTTTTGGGTCCTAAACTTCCGGAGCAGTTTTGACCCCCTAAACAACGTTTTTTGGGGTATGTGGCAGGCCCATAGTGGTAAGAAAGGACCTGCGGTGAAACTTGTAGTATGTAGAGAGACCTTTCCAACAAGGTATTTTACGCTCCAAACGGAGATAATATGACCAAGTTACGACCCCGGGAAGTTGGCTACCCAACTAACCCCAACGGGGCCCACAAACTCTTGGCGTTACATCTCCTAGGTTTAGGGTTTTGGTTGTTTAGGGTTTTCTCATGTTTTCCAATAATAAATAGACCCTTGAGCCTCATTATAACACAATTCAGAGGCATGTAGCCGCCACATCTCTTCTCAGAGATAAACTACCATCGCTTGAGTTATCTTATTTCCATTCTGTTTGTAAGCATAGTTCGATATTTTTCTATTAATGAAATGAATTATTTTTTTCTGCAACATCTTTGTGTTTATGATTATATTTGTAATTTTTTGTGTTCCTATTTATGTTCAGATCAACACATCTCTCCCCGAGCTCCATTAACTTTCCTCTTTCCCGACCAATTCACAAGACTCAAAACATAAAAGGCAACCCAAGAAACAACAAGAAGAAAACCATGGAAAACCAAAAACAAGATGACACTGCGAACAAACTGGAATAGTCATACACCATAAACATTCAAAATCGCAAATCAAGCGCAACAATCACAAAAGACCAAAAGCACAGGGTTAACAATAGACACCATGACTCAATCCCCGTGGTTCCCAAGGAGATCTTGACCTGAGGCTTCTTCGAGATTTCATGGCAACCTCTCTTGCCATGCAACTCCCTGCATCATGTTGTCATTAACACATAATTATTAGTGCATAAGCAAACATAACAATACACCAGTTACCTCATCTTGTTGTGTCAAGCAGGTTGCTTAGAACTGAACACATCCACGCCATCTTGCAAGGGACTCTAATCCTTTGAAAAATCCATATGTAACTAAAGACTAGCTAATATACCTGTCAAGTACATGTTCATGAATATAGCACATATCCACATAATTTCAGACAAATCAAGGTTAAGAAGACTTCCTGTGTGCAAAGCACTCATTCGTTTGGAATTATGGTTTCCAAACATAACCCAAGGAATTCTTGCCCAATTCCTTTCTTTTACCTTTTTACCTTGTTGCAATCGAAACTTACTATGTACTGTCACATCACCCAACTGTTAGTTATATAAACACATCAACTATTACCTTGTCACGCTAATACCAAACATGTTTCCTGCAACTGCTCACAAATGTCAACCACATGTTACAAATATAAAAACAATAATATCTATCAATTTGAAATAAACCTTTATCAAGACTAACAATCATGTCATATTCCATAGTCAACTCATAATCATTATACATAATGCTACAACTGTCAACAACATTCAAGTACATATCAACTGTTTCAACACATATGTGTTAGTACAATCATCTTAAAACAAGATCATTTCTTCATGCAATCATATAGGCTCATACTCATATCATGCAATTAATCAAACATTCCACCAACTGCAACCATACCATGTTAAATAAATCAACTAGACGACATAATTAAATGGTCAAGCACCAAGTATATGACATAAGCAAACTCATACCTTAATGTATCTTAGGGGAGGCAATCTTGTATGCATAATCAATCCATATTGGCATGATATATCTTCACAATATATTAACCCAAACATAAATAAGATCATGATATCCAAATAGTGGTCAGCTAGCATGTTTACATCATAACTCATACACAATTATCATTCACACATGCAAAGTAAATCTAGATTAGTACAACACCATATCACAAATTTGTTGGCTCATACCTGAATGTCCTAACCCTAACCATCTACATAGGCCAATCCAAATTATCATGATACATATAACATCAAGATCTTAATGTAATAACCCTAATAATCAAGTTACTAGCATATAACAACAAGAAGTTAACCTATAACATACTCATAAACAACATATAACATAATCATTAAGTTATCTAATATAGAACAAAAATAACTATGCATACAACTATAGGTTATTATCATTCTTGACTATCCGACACGTGCATATAACTACACTAATCAACTAACATCTATCATGAATGCAACCATAATGTATATAACCCTAATGCATATAATAATCCTTAACTTACATACATACATGCCAACATATAATACCCGTATGACGATTTTCTCTTGCCTCGAGGTCCAATGCTGCAACTTCACTTTGATGATCTACATCTCCTGCTTTACCTCATTCAACACATTAGAATCATAACATACCAATATCACCCTGATGACCTAAATTTCATACCATGACTTCACAAGGCATGTTTGACCTACTATTCAGGCATGACTATAACCAAGACCATACATGCATAACAATTGCATATAGACATATAACACATGAGCACAAGACTATATACACATCATTCTAGCTAGAGTCCAGTCATCAATGCATGACGATATCAAATACATAAACCATGACCTCATCCATGACAACAACCGTTACTCCATTGTACACATTTCCATATGCAACCATCAACATGCATAAGCAATGCCTAATCAACTACACATACACATGAACGCATGTAGTCGAGCATAAGTGATCAATTCTTGTAACCAACCTATAAGACTAATACATGTAATCAAACATACAAGAATGCAACCTAACATACAAGGATGTAATCAAGTGGCATATAAGCATGTACCCAATCATATACTTCTAATGATGCATTCCACAAAATAAACACCAAGTTCCTCATGACAACCTTACTACAATCATGATCAATCATTATGAAATATAAAAATCACATGGAATGCAAGTGTAAGAGACACATATGCAACTAACATGCATGCATGACCAACACATTCACCTAAGGAGAGCGCAACCACGCTCTGATACCAATTTGTAACACCCCCTCCTCCCAAGTCCACCCAAGCAACCATCCAGTTGGGAAAACATGTGATGAGAGAGGTTACTAAGGGATTCAATCTCCTAGGTGACCTTAAGGAAATGGAATCGATGGAACTCATCAAACAAACCCATCCACATCAGTAAAAACACCCTCGTGAGACATGTCAACCACTCAGACAGCCTATCCCTTAGTGCCACTGATGATTTAAGCCTTTTAATCGAGAGCCATTCTCATGCTATAGGCAAGACAATGACCAACAACTCAAATCCACTCTCATAGGCCTCTATGCTAGCGACTGTGGACTTCTCTCAGCATACCTATGCCAATGACCCCGAGATTTGAGCCACTTTTCTAGCTCATAATCCCAGCCTCTGACCAAATATTGTTACAACCTTCAAAATCATTCAAAGATATGATAACAATACTGAATACTCAACATCGACCTCAAGATTAGGGAGCATCCCCAACCGAGACTGACATTATGTCAAACACTTGGCATCAATGCAACCTACACATCTAGGATACAAGACACAACGTAAATGACTAAAAGAACTTATGAAACATAACTAGAAGGATCATCACCTTCTCCATTGGACTATTATATCATCAATTAGGTCTTGCATCCATCCATTTAACAAGTACAAGTAAATAGATGAAATAACCATGACATGAACCCGTCACATAACCATGCTTATAACCAACATTAAACCATACAAATATCATAGATATGACATCCATTAAACCCACATATAAAAAGTACAAAATTAAGAGAACTTAGTTTTTATTAATCATAGGCAAATCCGACCAGGTTCAGGACTTCCATGTACCACCCGACCATAGACATGACTAAACCAAATCTCTCTTTCATCCAGTCACCCTCGTGCCATATTCCAAGCATGAATGTGGGATCTCTTAGAACAACCAAGGGAATCTAGAGGTTAAACCACCTCCACCCTCACCAAACCGTGATCACACCAAAATTGATGCTTCGATTACAACTGAACTGAACTTGGAATGCCATCTAGAATCCATCACTATCCTTGAGGAAATTTCCATCTCCTTGTCTCTCAAGCTTTACCACAATACAAATTGGATCACTATGCCCTAAACCGAGACCAGTCTCTTAGGATTTACCGCAATCTAAACCTAGATCACTAGGCCCTAAACCAAGACTTCTCCCTTAGGGAATGAACCTTGAGACCACCTCCGCCCCAGATTCTAAAATCCATCCGGCAAGCCAAAGCTTAAAATTGAAATAAACATCCCAACATACCATGGCATCCAGAAAAAGGGAAGGCTAGGCTGAAAACAACTATCACATCCCGACAAAACCATGCCACCGACAGTAAGAGAACCATACACCAACATGCAAAGCCATGCATGTCCAAACCAGCTAGGAAATCACACATGCAAAAGGTTACCTGCAAGTATTCCTGCTGAAGCTGCTTGATCTTGCTTTCCTTCCTTGATCCTTGCTTTCCTTCCTTTCCCCTTGCTTGTTTTTCCTTCCTTGATCCAAATCTAGAGTGCTCCAAGAAAACTCTAAGTGACCAACAATGAGAGAGAGAAAATAATGAGAGAGCTCCAAACTTGAACTGACCAAAACTTACACTGACCAAGATCTTGCTAACTGATCCTTAGAAGCTTTTTTATTAATGAGGTCTCTATTTTCTTCATTTTCCATTATTTTCCTTCAATTTCCTCCTCACATGCAACCTATGACCTTTCACCTTACTTTTCTCTTAATTTCTATTATTTATATTTGTGCCAAAAATGCCTTTTTTCCTTTTAATGCCTTAGCCTTTACCAATTTCCTTAGACAAAAACACATATCCAGTGATGCCCACTACAATATCTTTGCTCAACATTCAGCTTGGAATACATGTCCCTTAACCGTGGTCTTATTTTGCCTTTTTTAACTTTTATTACATGAAATTTTCACCAGGGTTGTTACATAATGATATTATTGTGTTCTAAAGGATGTTTTGGAAATGTCTTCTTGTTTGATTCTGATATTATGATATCCAAAAAGGAGACCCAACTTCATAAAGAAAATTTCTTGATGCAATTCATCTAACAATTCATCAATGACATGAATAGGAAATGTACCTTTGATTGTCACTTTGTCGATTTATCTATAATTTGGACACATACAATACGAATCATCCTTTTTTATAACCATCACCATTGGTGAAGAGAAAAGACTTTGGCTAGGTTTAATAATTCTAGCCTCTAACATTACTTGAACCATATGCTAAATCTCACTCTTTTGTGCATATGGATACTTGTAAGGACTGATGTTAGGTGGTACACTTCCATGTTGCAAATGAGTAACATGGTCATGATCTTAAGCAAGTGGAAGACACTTAGGCATATCTCAAAGTAACTTGGAATAAGTGTTCATAACTTTCTTCAGATCCATTAGAGTAGAGTATATATATGTTTAAATATCTAATGAACACAATTGTGTAATTACACCATGGTGTCCCTTTTTTAGTAATTTTGTCATGCTATTAAAAATTAAAAATTTAGAGTGTTTACCTTGGATAACTCTAAGCTCAATTTTTTTCCTTCTAAAGAAAATCTCATGAAAATATCTTGAAAATCAAGGGCCATTGTTCCCGGTGATCGTAGCCATTGGATCCCTAATACCACATACCACTAATATGATGTTCTCTATGATGTGATGGTGATGATGTGGATCTTGGATTGAAAATTCATGATTATGGTTATGTGATTCGACAATTGTGATAAAATATTCCCCATATGTGATTTATTCTCAAGTCCATTCTTCTCCTTACGTTCATGATTTTCTTGGATCTCCATATCCTTTTACGGAGATTCTACAACAACATGGTTTGTAATTTTTTTGTTTCTTCCTTGTTTTTAGTCATTTATTTTTGCATTTCTTCCTATTTTCATTCATCTTCTTTTCCATTTCATCCATCATTTACCTTTTAATATTTTCCTTGTTTTCTCCCACCTTTTGTTCCATATTTCCAACTGGTCCTTTCACATGTAGTAATTCAACCCTCACAGTATCACTTATTCTCTTAAACTAACTTTCCAATGTGGATAACTGGTACTCGAAGTATTTTATTTATTCATGAGTCATGAATGAGCCTTAAGGACGTTTCATTGGTTTAGTACCTTTTGGATCTTTCTTTGGAGTGATGTGAGAACATGATAATCCTCCTCTTTTTCCTCTTTATCATGACACTTGAATCACCAAAACTATATATTTTAATCAAAATTTATGTAGATTGTAAGTTACATGCTTTTCAAAACCCTAATATATAGACTAGTTGGATGGCTAACCTTTGTCATGATATTTCGATGAAATTCTAGCCTTTTTGAATCTAAAATTTCATGACGTAGTACTTTGATATGTCTTCTTTGCAACTCCATAGGTTTGACCAAAATTTAATGTGCCAAGTGAAAGCTATGGTAACTTTCCCAAAACTTGTTAATTTTTGGCCTCTTGCTAAGAACAAACTTGTACATCATGCCATGTGTCAAAATTTTCAAATATTATTATGAAATTTTTACCTAAGGTGCTTCAATATGTTTTCTCAAATATCTGAATATTTCAGTCTAATGTGTCCCAAAAAAATTATAGTGAATATTCCATGATCACTTGTTTCGAACTAATTTTAGGACCTTTCATGATCAAAATTTCATAGTTTGAAACTTCCCCAAAACAAATTTATAGAAAAAAATGTTGAGATGGCTTATTTGAAGCAGCAAAACCCTCGAATTATAGCTCTGGCAAAAAATGTTATGACCCATGTGCCTAAAAAATGATATGAAACCAATAATTATAGTCCACTTTAAAGGGAAAAACTCCTTTTACAATGAATACAATGTATAAGATAATATTTGATAATCCTAATACGAGGTCTCCTTAATGTTATATATATATATATATATATATATATATATATATATATATATATATATATATATATATATAGATAATGAAATGGTACAATGAAAGGTTCTAGTAAACATAACAATATAAAAATAGTAATATAAGAACTCAATATTTGGGGCTTAATAACAAGTTTTAGGGTTAACATGGAGCTTATATAAGGCTTAACAATGGCCTTCACACCCATCGATTTATTGAAAATCTGAGTTTCCTAGTGGTATAATGGTTTGGCCAGGGGGTGGCCAATTATAGGTAGAGATACACACAATTGAGCCTATGGTTGGGTGGATAGAAACACACCCTTATTCGATTGCAAGGAACTCCTTTCAAATAATTCTTTGCTTTTGTTTTTATTTGGTGTTCTTTAACAACTGGTTTGCAAGATTTTTTTGTACATTTTTTACATATTACACCAACACTATTAATAATGTTATCCTCTATGTTACAGTTTCTTGCATATAGCTCAACGAGAAAATTACATTTTATTAGAATTTTTTGGTGGCAATCTTGTTGTTTTATTGGACATGTTGTGCCACCACTGTATCAATTGTATCAAGAACTATTAGTTCTTTGCTTGCATGCAGCAACATTCTCTCGTTGTACTTTTGCACATTATTTTTCCTATAATATAGGTATGGAAATCAGTGATCAAGTGGAACACGTCTATGCTAATTATTGTTTATGTATTCTATTTATTCATAATATTGTTGATACAATCACATGTTGTTGATGATTTCAATATTTTTTTTGACTTGTTGACGCAGATGTTATTGTTATTGTTCACTAATTACAAGGGACAACAAACTGGTGCAAATAAGCCATGTGCGGATGTAAGACCTATGAGGAGCTAAAGTCTGTGCAGAAATAGTCAATGTTTCAGGGTAAGGGTTGTGTGGAAGTGAAGTAGGTGTAGACATGAAGCATGTGCGAAGGTAATAGGGTAAGTTTCACGATTCTGCATAAGGTCAAGGCAAAGGGCAGGGTTTAGTTGCATACACATTTTTCTTCGGCGGAGAATTTAGCTTTAGGCATGTCTTGTCTCGACATATGCATTACTTCTGCAAATGTCTTTGTTCCATTACTGGAATTAATAATTCTTGTTCCCATAAGTTAAAATCTAATCTAATAGCTATACATTCCTTTCCAATTTTTGCTTTGCAAAAAAAAAAGTAGAATTAGATTTCAACATACTATCTTCTTTTAGACATGCAATAACCATAGTCCAAGAAAAATGTAGCAAAAAAAATTAATCCTAATTTTATTGGGGTTTTTCATTATTTCCTTTAAGCACATAAGGACAACTTCATCCATCACCAAGTCATTTTGATATCTTAAAATAACACTCAACAATGAGACCATTGCCTTAAACTATGGCTTCAGTAACATACTAGCCACTAGTAATTTAATTTTCACTACTTCACTAGGATTTTCAACTAGACTTGTAAAAAGCTCAATTTTTCATCCTCAACCCAAGTGTAAAATTCCTCGTTCAATTTTTTATCACTAATATTCCTTCCTTTCACAAGTAATCTCAACTTTTTCGCCATAGTTTCCTCATAGTTCCTAATCCAAACATGCACAAACAATTATACTTGTGTGTGTATCTAAAAGTAGTTGGAAAGACAAAATTTTTCTTTATCAACCTCTTGAAGGTGCTGGACCCACAAACATCAGGGGATCTCCTCGGTATGAAGTCCCAACTAGACCTCACACCATTTAGTGTAGAAGTCCCATCCAGTATGATGGCCCGTTGCCATTATCTTAAATGTTTGCCTCAACTCTTGCTTGTCAGCACATGAGAATGGTGCTTTGTCTTCGAGTAGTGAGGTTCACGTGCCTGGTGATTCCTAATGTTACTTGTGTAAATGGTTCTTTCATTGAAGAGGGAGAGGGTGAGAGTGAGTCCCAAGTTGGATGGGAGGAAGTCCCAACTCTGTTAAGAACCCAAAACACAACAAGACGTACACAACTTTCGGAGGAGCAGTCCACATGGATGCGGCAGTCACAACACACAAGGAAAGATAACACGTACAACACATAGCAAAGGAGTCCACACGAGTGCAATGGTCGATATAGCAATTTTACATGAAAGGTCTGTCTGATGTCAAGGGAGGTAACCAACATGGGCGGGACATCGTTAACAGCTCATACAACACATTTTCATTAATATATATGTATTACAACAATTGCATGAGTTCAAGTGTTAAACACAGGTTAAAGCAACATGCATTACAAGTGTTCAATATTAGCCTTACAACAATTTCAACACGTGTGAAAATGTGTTGACCTATTAGCAGGCTTCTAAATTAAGCGAAATTTCCGAGACACATCATTACACCATACATCATTAACCCCGTGGGCGAGGCATTGGAGCCACTACTTGCTCCTCAAAGAAAATATTACCGACTCTCAAGGCTATGTGCGAGGAGCCGAGGTTAAAAGTCCTTTGCATGTACAAATGAGGGGGTATTTATAGCCAAGGGTGAAACTAACCCTTGTGGCTGTTCGACTTCCCTCAAGACTGTTTGACTTCCATGACCTTTCAACTTTACATGACTCTTCATATGACAAGTGGATCTCTTGGACTTCCACATTACATTACATTGATTGACAATATGGCCCACAGTGGAGATGTGGACGACATGACAATGTTGGTACATTCGTGCTACTGGTGGTGTGCATGTCAAGTTGCAGTGTTGTTGGGTGATGGATGTCCTCATGGTGTGTCACAGCTTCACCTCCGCATGCAAAGTGCGTGGAGTCTTTGATGGTCGTTGGATTCGCTTGATGTTGCATTCACACGTTGCTCCTTGCTTGTATGTTGGCATGCTTGACAGGTTAGTTTGTTCACGAAAAGTCCATGTTCGTTTGTTCATCCATCCATGTGCGAACACATCCTCACATGTTTACTCGTCCATCTGTCCGCGAACACATCTTTGCATGATCGTCTGTTCGTGAGAACATCTCTTTACATGCATCGTTTGTTCGTCCATTGGTGAACATGTCCTTCTGCATGTACTCCCTTTGTTCATCCCATCTGTCATCGCGCCATGTTTGTTTGTGTACATGTATCTACAGTCACTCATGACGAGATGACATCAAATCCATAAACCTCCTAGTCTACCATGATGCATGATCATTTCGGATGCAGGTGACCGGGAGAGAAGACAAGGTTGCGAGCTTCGAGCTGGGATGGAGGCTTTGGGCATTGCTGGTGAAAACTGTGTAGAAGTCACTGGGAGATGGCAACGGGCAATCCGGATCAACAGTGACTATGCGTGAGGTCTGGCTCAATTGGAGGAAAAAACTGCGCAATTTTTGGGAGGAGTAGTCCGGGCTGCGGGAAGGTTGGGCAGACAAAATCTGCACATTTTTTGGAAGGAGCAAGCAATGGGAGCCTTGCAGCCAAAACTGCACAATTCCTAAAGGGAATTGGCAGCTGGCTGGTGGGACCTTGGTAGCAAAAACTACACAATTCCTAAAGGGAACCGACAGTTAGCCACTGGGACCTTGGCAGCAAAAATTGCATTATTCCTAGAGGGAACTGGCAGTCAGCTGCTAGAATCTTGACAGCGAAAACTACGCAATTCCTAGAGGGAACTAGCAGCGGGCTACTGGGAGCTACTAGTGGGTAAAACTGAGATGATGCTGGGAGGTTGGCCTAATGATCACCTCTGTGCAGTTTCTGAGCTAAGTGGACTGCTGAGTAACAAAGGTCTATCTCATCAAATCTGCACAGTTTTCTGGGCGAGCAGCCGATCTGCTAATTGGTGAGATCGTTGGAAAAACTATGCAATTTTATGAGGGAGACAGGGACGGGTACCGGTGTCTATTTGGCCTGTCTGCGCAATTTTCTCAATCAGCAAAGCATGCAAGGTCTATAGCCTCTGCGCAATTTTTTAGGGGAATCAGTCTCAGGGGTGACTGTCGCGTCTAATTCTCTGGTTGACTAGCAGGAAAGTTGATTGATCAACTTGCAGGTAGCGCAGCTTGAAATGGCTTGCTTGGTGCTTCTGCATTGTTCTAGGTGATAGTCAGAGGGAGATCCGGTCGTCAAAACTTCAGCAAAATGACTAAGTGTGTGAGCGAGTGAAAAGGTGCATATGCAATCTTGCAAACACACACTTACATGACTTGATGACGAGATGACTCAAACCATCCAGACATACATGATCAACATGACTGACCGACGGTGCGAGTCGACAAGTACAATGCTTGTGATTAATCATTGGACGACCGCGACGACGCTTGCGTGACAGTGCATATGACTTCGTGTGTGAGTGCAACGGATGCTTTCATAGTGAACACAACATGTACACATGAAGCGAAGACCTTGTGCATGACCAGAACATGGTCGCAAGCATGACATAGCAATCAACATGCAGAAGACGACAGTTGGTCAAACAAGTGAAAAAGAAGCATGACATGTAGAAGCAACACATAAAGTGACTTTTCACATTTGCGAACATGCATGTTATTAAGGACAGGATGATATGATAATGACAAGCAGTGCTGCAAACTCAACTCAGAGGTGTACTTCGAAAGATGTCTTGTATTTACCATCTTACCCTCAAGATGATCATGCATCTTGTTAGTTCCAATCTTTGCAGCCTGTCACCAGGGATCAAAATGGGCACTTGTTATGTCTAGTTTTCAGAGATGTTTTGCACATGATCTTTAGTGCAAAACATGTCATAAGCATGTTCATCATAAGTAGCTCAGAAAGAGCTTTCCAATGATATATCATACTGCTGAAATTGGCTCCCGAATCAAAAGATATGATCAAATGAGTGATTGGCTCATGTGTATTAAAAGGCAAGATTCACTGGATGTGGTTGTAGAGTGGTGATAGATGAAACTGCTCAGGTGCTTTCTAGAACCAACAACTCTTATCCCTATGCAACTTCCAAAATCGACAAGCAGCAAATGTGTAGTGGTTGGTGCTTCCATTAAAGCAGCTACACTTCTGTGTCTAAATATGCCTAAAGCATGGCTTTCATATGCCTCTTCGTGTTACTATCAAGCAATAGCATCACTTTCAGGTGATTCTGCAGCTCAAAGGTCATGCAATTTGTCACCAATTCTGATTCAGGAAGTTTTTTTTGATAGGACAGGTTTACTTGGAGAAAGAGGTAATGCAAGAGCGGGCCATTATCATGACAACTTTCTTAAAGAATGAGAAAGAAAATCCAGGAAGTAAGGAAATTTTAGCGTGGCCAGACACTAAAGTATACATGAACAGTGAAAATATTAATTTTGTAGAACTATTTACACACTGTGTATTTGATGCAGTCAGCGGCAGGGGGGGAAGGAGTTGAAAATACAGATGGTGAAAGTGCATGCTCTCTTTAGTTTCTCAACTTCGATGAGAAGTACTAAACATCAAACACAATATAGATCCCTCTCTTATGACATCACTAATGAATGAATTGATAGGCATCTAGTGGACTTTGAAAAGGAGAAGGGTATCACTATTTGGCCATGCGGCTCATAGCTTCTTACAGTGTCTTTGACTATCAAATAGAACACATCTTGAACAAGATCCTTGGAAAAAAAATATAAAATGTTCTAAAACATAGAGATGTGCAAAGTGAAAGTGATGAAGATAAGAACGATGAGCTTGCATCCATGTGGAGACAAATGTCATTATCTTTCTAGTGTTCCAAGATCAAGTCCACTCAAGAAAAGGTTTTAGCTACTCAGGTGGAAGATGGTTTTGGCTATGTTTGCACACACCGTGGCCTTATTAGATGAAATATTGAAACAATATTTGAATCCCATTGGTAAAAGGCTCGTAAAGTAGTAAAACATTCCAGGCATGCCCCTAAAAAGGACTAGGGGACTATTTTAGGGATCAACAACACCGAATCAATTAATTATAAAATCTCAGAGAAAAGAACCCTTGTACTCAATATTGTATTGCATCCTTGTCTGAAAAAACACATGAAATCACACCAGATTGATGGGTTAAACTTCTTGCAAAAGAATCTCATAGTTGAAGAACCTGGTGGTTACATTTTGGCACACGTACCAGGAAGCAGGAAAGACCACTGATTGTAGCACCCAAAAGCATTCTGGGTCCACGGATGAATGAGTTTAAAAAATGGGGAGTGGAGGAGATACCTGTTTATAACCTATATGATGTAACCAATAAGGTAGAAATGTTGAGATGTAACCAGATTCAAACATTGAAAAATGGAAAGAGAAACATAGTATTCTCCTTGTAAGTCTTTCACAGTTTTCAAGTATAGTCTGTCAAAAAATCAGAAAATCAAATGATAGAATTTGTGCAGCTGAAGCATCCAGATATTATTGGGGAGCACCGCTTTTATCCTTCTTTGAAAAGACAAGGGCGCTCTGTGGAGGTTTTTTCTCCTTGGTGGTCTTGTGAGAGTATCAATCACGTTCAACAGTAGATTGAAGAATTTAATAGGCAAGTAGATTGATGAATTCAATAGTAGATAGATGTGTGGAAATCTCCTAAAGCAATGGCGAAGTTGAAGAAACAAATTAAGCGCACCAAAGAAATCCTTAGTGCTAATAACGAGGCCCCTCTATCAGTTAAATCAATTTATGAGGATCGTGATTTCAAGAGTACCATAACTCGGTAGAAATTTGAAGAGCTTTGGATCTGTTTGAGGAGGCACTTTTGCCTGTAAAGGGAATTCTTAAACATTCTGGCTTGAAAGTGGAAAACCTTTATGCTGTGGAGTTGATAGGTGGAGCAACTCGCATGCCAAATTGCAGGCACTAGACGAAGGCCCAGCTCAGCGCCCCTGCAGCCACAACAACAACACACACAAGTCAAAAAATCGAAACCAAGCCAATCTGGAGTGTGGCGCTGCGCTCCTGGCTATGGTGCTGCGCTTCTGGTTGTGGCACTGCGCATAGGACTCAACACACTTTCGAAACTCCCAGAGAATTAATCATGTTCGAAGATAAATCATGGCATCGCAAGGGTAATCCAGCAAACAAAGTGGTGTGGGAAAAATATGCTCAGGTTACCAACAATTCAGAGAATGATGGATGCATAAATGTTTTTTTTACTCGTTTAATTTTTAAGACATTTTTCCATGGAAGAGCAGTGAAAGGTTCATTCATTATCAGATCCAGAATGGAGTCATCCACCTTCTTGCTAAACATTCTTATCAATATCTACAGCAAACATGATTGTCTAGAGGAAGCGAACCAATTGTTTGATTAAATGTCTAAGTGAAAGAGTAATTCTTAGAACACAGTCATTGTTGGTATGTACGCATGGGTATGAGTAGGATTCCATTTAGCTTTTTGTGGAATTGCAACGAGAAGAAATGAAACTGATGGATCTTATCTATGCGACTGTTTTACTGGATTCTCTAAATTAATGATTATTAAACAAGGTTTGTTGAACTGTGCTTGAAGGTTTGTTGAGTTTGTAAAATTTGTTTTCAGAGGTGATATAGAATGCTTGTAGCATTTTAAATCTATGGAAATGGTCAGACAATTGTAGCAAATTTGTGGTTATGGAAAGGATCTTGTTGCAGTGGACTTCTCTAGTGATCCTACCCCTTTCTATTGCTTGTGATGGAGTCTTTGAGTTTATCTCTAGTCAAGAAGTGGTTGATGTTGCCAAATTCAATGATCCTTGCAATGCTTGTGCCAAAATTGTTAATGAAATATATCAGTTATGGCTGGAGTATGACATTTGTAGTGATGAAATTACAGTTATTGTTGTACAAATTAATAGCTCGCAGAATTCTGGGTACAAATGGCAGTCAGAGAACATCCAAGGAGGAACAAGAGCATCAGGTTGATCAAACAACTCCAGGATTGGTATAGGCAGGTGCGAAGTAGCAGTCAAAGGGAAGATTTTGTGGAATATGGTTCCACACTTAAAGGAGCAGATACAATGATATTAATCCACTTGGCAAACCTTCACTTAATTTGGGTTTTCAAAAAACTCTATTTGCCATAGTTCACGAGAGTTTTATTTAGGATTGTTTAGTTTATAATATTGTTTTATGATAGGATTTTAGGATTAATTTTTATTTTTATTTTTTATTTCCTATGTTGAGGAAATTTAAAATGATTTTGTAATATTATAAATAGGATTAGTTTAAAGATGTAAGGGTTCGATTTTTGCAGCAGAGAGAGGCTGCTTGGGACTGTGTAAAGTTTTTCTTGAATATTATTTTAATAAAGCAGTTTCTGCCCTTTAGACTTGGGATCCATCAGGGTGTTTAATGTCTAGTATTTTTCCTGTAATTCACTTACATATTTTGTTTTTTCTACCTTGTTACAGCATTATCTAAGAGATGTGTTAGGAATTCATCTACACACAATGCTCCTTTCATGATGATTTTGTTGTTAAATGTAGTGGTTGTCTTTGCAGAATCCATCCTCTGTTAGATGCTCTGTTGAGTAACCTTGTGTTTCTCTTTCGTCTAACACTGCTACTGTAGATCCATCCCCTGTTTGATGCCTGTAGGGCAACAGGCTTTCTCCCCTATTCTTCTCACATTTGCAATATTTTATCTGGTTAAGCATTGCACTTACTTTGCCCCAAGTTTGCCGGTAGAAACTAGCATCGACTCCATAGCCCAATGGTCCTTTCTCTTGCTGTTTTTGACCCAAAAACCTTTCAAACAAATCCCCGCACTCCATAGCTAGCCTAAGATTCAGTTATCACAACCACATTTTGTTGGCAAAGAGAGAGCCCTCTCTGGTCTAGCAGGGCTAGATGCCAGATCGAAAGCTTGGTTTGTGGTTACCTCAGAGTGGCCTCTTCTCAACCTTGAGGTTCATTCTGAGTGCTAATATATTGGCGTCGTTGCCAGGGACGAGGTGACAGATCTTTTCTGGGAAAGATCGTTCAAGTTGCATATCTCATTGCTGATGGTGGACAGCAATTAGACACATATGAAGGTTGAAATCATCTACCTGACGACTCCATTGTTCAAGATCCCAAGATTCAAAGTTTCAAAGCAACTTCACTGTCAAGGAATCTAGAATCCATATTTCAAAAACGTTGATGGTAATCACCAATGACAGGGTAAGTGTCAAATCCGTTATCTATTGAAATGTTATTGACTTTAATGGATGAGTTAGCAAAATTTCAGATTGACCAGAATTTCTCAACATTATTGTTTCTTTGTTTGAAATCCAGTCGACTCACACCTAAAAGTAAATATTGTTTTCTTGGCTTAGTTGCTGAAAGATTAGAAAATGAAATTGAACTATTGGATGTTCAAATTAAATCACATGAATTCCGAGATCCCAAAAAGTTCTTGGAAACTCTCCCTCCTTCAAAACAAGAAACAATAGGGCTGCTCATGGATGTTTGCATTGACAGTTTACAGTTGGAGGTTTGTGTTGAGGAGTTAGGGTAGCAAACAAAGTTTGGTTTCTTCGATCCTATTGTTGCATATATGGAGTATTTTTTCAGTTTGAATGATAAGTCAGATTGTCTTTTACACAGCTAGACTCATTTTGTGCATGTATGGCTGTCAACATTTCTAGTTGTGTCCTGGTTCAAGCACTTCCAAGCAGCATCCTTGTCACAGTTACTTGATTGGTTGATTTAGCATTACAACATCACTTGATCTATAGATTTTGTTGCAAAGTAGGGTAGGTTTGTGCATAAATAAGCTGCCCACAGCAACACTTTGCTTCCGGTATTTGTTTATGTATAGGTTGCAGTGTATCTATGTTTTTGGATTGGTATAAGTTGTTCAAGTTTGCAGCTGTTTGACCGTATTGCCCAATGGATGAGGCACTTGGTCTACGGTGTTCTTAACACCTCCAAGGAGCTACCATCCCCAATAAGTCCAATGTTAGTTTCAGTCTTCGCAACCTATCACCAAGGATCAAAATGGGCTCTTGTTATGTCTAGTTTTTAGAGATGTTTTGCACATGATCTTCAGTGCAAAACATGTCATAAGCATGTTCATCAGAAGTAGCTCGGAAAGAGATTTCCAATGATATATCATACTGCTGAAACCGGCTCCCGTATCAGAAGATATGATCAAATGAGTGATTTGCTCATGTGTATGAAAAAGGAAAGATTCACTGGATGTGGTTGTAGAGTGGTGGTAAATGAAACTGCTCAGGTGCTTTCTAGAACCAACAACTCTTATCCCTATGCAGCTTCCACAATCGACAGGCAGCAAATGTGTAGTGGTTGGTGCTTCCATTAAAGCACCTACACTTCTGTGTCTAAATATTCCTAAAGCATGGCTTTCATATGCCTCTTGGTGTTACTATCAAGCAAGAGCATCACTTTCAGGTGATTCTGCAGCTTAAAGGTCATGCAATTTGTCACCAATTCCGATTCAGGAATTTTTTTCTGATAGGACAGGTTTACTTGGAGAAAGAGGTAATGCAATAGTGGGCCATTATCATGACAGCTTTCTTAAAGAATGAGAAAGAAAATCCAGGAAGTAACGAAATTTCAGCATGGCTAGACACTAAAGTATACATGAATAGTGAAAATATTAATTTTGTAGAACTATTTACACACTATGTATTTGATGCAGTCAGCAGCAGGGGGGGAAGGAGTTGAAAATTCAGATGGTGAAAGTGCATGTTCTCTTTAGTTTCTCAACTTCGACGAGAAGTACTAAACATCAAACACAATATAGATCCCTCTCTTATGACAGCATTGATGAATGAATTGATAGGCATATAGTGGACTTTGAAAAGGAGAAGGGTATCACTATTTGGCCATGCAGCTCATAGCTTCTTACAATATCTTTGACTATCAAATAGAACACATCTTGAACAAGCTCCTTGGAAAATATATAAAATGTTCTAAAACATAGAGATGTGCAGAGTGAAAGTGATGAAGATAAGAACGATGAGCTTGCATCCATGTGGAGACAAATGTCATTATCTTCCAGTGTTCCAAGGTCAGGTCCACTCAAGAAAAGGTATTAGCTACTCAGGTGGAAGATGGTTTTGGCTATGTTTGCACACACTGTGGTCTTATTGGATGAAATATTGAAACAATATTTGAATCCCATTGGTAAAAGGCTCGTAAAGTAGTAAAACATTCCAGGCATGCCCCTAAAACGACTTGGGGACTATTTTAGGGATCAACAACACCGAATCAATTAATTACAAAATCTCTTAGCAGAGAACCCTTGTACTCAATCTTGTATTGCATCCTTGTCTGAAAAAACACATGAAATCACACCAAATTGATGGGTTAAACTTCTTGCAAAAGAATCTCATAGTTGAAGAACCTTGTGGTTACATTTTGGCACACGTACCAGGAAGCAGGAAAGACCACTGATTATAGCACCCAAAAACATTCTGGGTCCATGGATGAATGAGTTTAAAAAATGGGGAGTGGAGGAGATCCCTTTTTATAACCTGTATGATGTAACCAATAAGGCAGAAACGTTGAGATGTAACCAGCTTCAGTCATTGAAAAATGGAAAGAGAAACAGAGTATTCTCCTTGTAATTCATTCACAGTTCTCAAGTATAGTTTGTCAAAAAATCAGAAAATCAAATGACAAAATTTGTGCAGCTGAAGCATCCAGATATTATTGGGGAGCACCGCTTTTACCCTTCTTTGAAAAGACAAGGACACTCTGTCGAGGTTTTTGCTCCTTGGTGGTCTTGTGAGAGCACCTGTCACGTGCAACAGTAGATTGAAGAATTTAATAGGCAAGTAGATTAATGAATTCAACAATAGATAGATGTGCGGAAATCTCCTAAAGCAATGGCGAAGTTGAAGAAACAAATTAAGTGCACAAAAGAAATCCTTAGTGCTAATAATGAGGCCTCTCTATCAGTTGAATCATTTATGAGGATCGTGATTTCAGTAGTACCATAACTCAGCATAAATTTGAAGAGCTTTGTGGGGATCTGTTTGAGGAGGCGCTTTTGCCTGTAAAGGAAATTCTTAAACATTTTGGCTTAAAAGTGGAAAACCTTTATGCTGTGGAGTTGATAGGTGGAGCGAGTCGCATGCCAAATTGCAGGCATTAGACGAAGGCCCAACTCAGCGCCCCTGCAACCACAACAACAACACACACAAGTCAAAAAATCGAAGCCAAGCCAATCTGGAGTGTGGCGCTGCGCTCCTGGTCGTGGCGCTGCGCTCCTGGCTGTGGCGCTGCGCTCCTGGCTGTGGCGCTGCGCTTCTGGCTATGGCGTTGCGCGTAGCCCTTTGGCGTTGCGCATAGGACTCAGCACACTTTCGAAACTCCCAGAGAAGTAATCATGTTCGAAGATCAATTATGGCACCGCAAGGGTACTCCAGCAGACAAAGTGGTGTGGGAAAAATATGCTCAAGTTACCAACAATCCAGAGAATGATGGGTGTATAAATGTTTTTTTTACTCGTTTAATTTTTAAGACATTTTTCCATGGAAGAGCAATGAAAGGTTCATTCATTATCAGATCCGGAATGGAGTCATCCACCTTCTTGCTAAACATTCTTATCAATATCTACAACAAACATGAACGTCTAGAGGAAGCAAACCAGTTGTTTGATTAAATGTCTGACTGAAAGAGTAATCCTTAGAACGCAATCATTGTTGGTATGTACACATGGGTATAAGGAGGATTCCATTTAGCTTTTTGTGGAATTGCAGTGAGAAGAAATGAAACTGATGGATCTTATCTATGCGAATGTTTTACTGGATTCTCTAAATTAATGAGGTGATATAGAATGCTTGTAGCATTTTAAATCTATGGAAATGGTCGGACAATTGTAGCAAATCTGTGGTTATGGAAAGGATCTTGTTGCATTGGACTTCTCTAGTGATCCTACCCCTTTCTATTGCTTGTGATGGAGTCTTTGAGTTTATCTCCAATCAAGCAGTGGTTGATGTTGCCAAATTCAATGATCCTTGTGATGCTTGTGCCGAAATTGTTAATGAATTATATCGGTTATGGCTAGAGTATGACATTTGTAGTGATGACATTACAGTTATTGTTGTACAAATTAATAGCTCGCAGAATTCTGGGTACAAATGGCAGTCAGAGAACATCCAAGGAGGAACAAGAACAACAGGTTGATCAAACAACTCCAAGATTGGTGCAGGCAGGTGCGAGGTGGCAGTCAAAGGGAAGATTTTGTGGAATATGGTTCCACATTTAAAGGAGCAGATACATTGATATTAATCCACTTGGCAAACCTTCACTTAATTTGGGTTTTCAAAAAACTGTATTTGCAATAGTTCACAAGAGTTTTATTTAGGATTGTTTAGTTTATAATATTGTTTTTATGATAGGTTTTTAGGATAAATTTTTATTTTTATTTTTTATTTCATAAACTGGCATCGACTCCATAGCCCAATGGTCCTTTCTCTTATTGTTTTCGACCCAAAAGCCTTTCAAACAAATCCCCGCACTCCATAGCTAGCCTAAGATTCAGTTATCACAGCCACATTTTGTTGGCAAAGAGAGAGCCCTCTCTGGTCTGGCAGGGCTAGATGCCAGATTGAAAGCTTAGTTTGTGGTTACCTCAGAGTGGCCTCTTCTCAGCCTTGAGGTTCATTCTGAGTGCTAACACATCTGACGGAGTTTGCATGTGGTCCTGGTCTTTTCCATTACTTGGTTCTTTGGTCCTTCTCCTCAACTCCTTGGAAGCAATTTCAGGATGTCACCTTTTTGTGTAGCCACTAAGAGGTAGGTCTGTGCAATTTCAGCGGACAGTGGCTATTGTTGGGATGAGGCAATTTCTGCATGCACAGCCGACAAGACAAATTAGACAACACTGTGCAGTTTTGAGGCTCAAACCACTATTATGGGACAGGGGTCCCAGGAGGAAGCCTCTGCTCAATTTATGAGTGCAGTGTTGCTGGACATCTCTCCGCATTTCCGGAGAGCAATGCTGGTTGGGGCCTCTGCGCACTGCGAGGTTTCAGTAGGCAAGGGAGGTTGGTGTCTCTGTGCACTGTTGGGTTTCAGCAAGCAAGGGAGGAAGCTTGATGGTTGCAAAAACAAAGTGCATAGTTCCAAGAAGCTAGATGAGGCTAGGTTGTTTGGGAAAATGGCTAAGTGTGAGATCAATGAAATATATGCAAACGTTGATAGGACTCAACTATGATCGTACACGGACACGTAGACCATCCAGAATACGTAATACATACTTTGCTTGATGCAACAACCTTTGTGACGTGAGTGTGTCAAGTGAGTGTGAAAATTTTCTATGTGATGACAACTACTCATACGCACACAATTCCCTTGAAGCAAGACAACATTCCCTTTGAATGACAGACAACAACTGTTATGCCCGAAAATGACACATGCTACAAAAATATGAGAACGTGGACAAATCTTTAGGATCAAGGAGGGGAGATTGAAATCATCAACTTACCAACAAATGATGAAGGATGATCGATCGCAGGATCCAAGTAGGCTCCAAAATTTGCATGCGAGCCAAAATTTTGGAGGGTGGTTGTAGCCGCTACAACACTTGGCGACACACTAGTAGAAATCTAGCTTCTCTATTTTGGTTCATTGACAACACAAGGCCTTGCTTTTTCGGGGAGTATTGAATCGTTGTGCGGGTTACTTTAACTTCCCCACTTACCCCATGGACAAACATTGTTCACCTTTTGTCAACTCAGTCAAAACACAACAAAAGTTCAGCTTGATCACAGTGTTTCTAAATCGGGAAGGGTAGTTTGGCTCGCAAGTTGAACATTTTCAAAGTATAAGTTTTCATCTCTGGCGTTGCTCCGCTGCCAACAGGCTTGGACAGTACCCCGGCGGAGTCACGCAAGGACACACACATTGTTCCACTGCCATCGAGCCTGGTCAGTACCCTGGTGGAGTTGCATGCTTCACTTCTCTGCGCAGGAAGCCTTTCTCTTCTTCTGCCTTTGTATTTTTTTAAGAGGACTTTGCATTGGCACTTATTCATTTTTGGGGTGGAAGAGGGATCCCGACTTACTGACAGAATAAGTGGTTGTTCCTTCAGAGAAGCATGTAAGACCTCTATTATAGGTTTGCTCGTTTAGATTTCCCCCTTCTCTGTTTCTACTAGTTGGATGAGCTTGAACACACAAAACAGAAGGCTAAGTACATGCATGGGGTTTCCCAGTGTGGACACAGGTTCATGATTGGACTAACTTTCCCCTTACAAACAGCTCGTATTTTCCATTAAGACTTCATCGGCCAAAGGTTACAACCAAGCACAGAGAAGACGGATGCAAGACTGACCAAGTGTTGTAGTGTCACAAGTCTCTTAGATTTCAGCCACATACTCATTCAAAAGCCAGAACTCAGTAGATGGCAACACTTATTTCCAGAAAACAAGAATAGCAAGGTATCAATCAAACAAAACAAAAAAAATGAAAATAGTAAGCAAAGCAAACAAGTAAACAAACTGAACCAAGTCAGCAAGCAAACAAACATGCAAACCAAAAAGCAAAGACAAGCGAGAAAGAAAGCACTACTCCTACTCATACTCTAAATGGTCGGGGTTACGTGAAATGAAATTTCCAGTGAAGCCACTAGAGGCGTACCCGACCTGCAATCACAAAGATACAAGCAATTAAAACAGATAAAAAATAGTGTGCAATAGAAAATGAAAAAACTTGAGAAACTTGCACACAAGAGAAAAAGGTCTCGACTGTGGGTAGAAGAATGTGTCAGAACCACCTAACACACGTGCTTACCTCTTCCATGACTACACAATTCAACAAACCTTGGAGGCCTCTTGCGAGTGTGTGTTATTCTGCACCAAGTTTCTTAGTGAGTGCGGGGAAGGACTAAAGCTTGTTACCTGCAAAACGACTCGCCAAGTAAGATCATTCCAGCCATTCAATGATTGGATCATAAAATTCATGATGGTTGTTTTGAAAGATTGAACTTCCCTCATGACTATTCAACTTCCGTCATGACTGTTTGACTTCCATGACCTTTCAACTTTACATGACTCTTCATATGACAAGTGGGTCTCTTGGACTTCCACATTACATTACATTGATTGACAATACGGCACACAGTGGAGATGTGGACAACATGACTCATGAAAAAGACTCGACATGGCAGTGCTAGTACATTCGTACTGTTGCTGGTGTGTATGTTGAGTTACAGTGTTGCTGGGTGATGGATGTCCTCATGGTGTGTAACAGCTTCACCTCTGCATGGCAAAGTGCGCAGAGTCTTCGATGGTCGTTGGGTTCGCTTGATGTTGCATTCGCACGTTTCTCCTTGCTTGTATTTTTGCATGCTTGACAAGTTCGTATGTTCGTGAAAAGCGCATGTTCATCCATCCATTCATCTGTGTGCGAACACATCCTCGCATGTTTGCTCGTCTGTTCGTCCGTGAACACATATTTGCATGATCGTTTGTTCATGAGCACATATCTTTGCATGCATTATTTGTTTGTTTATTGGCGAACATGTCCTTCTGCATGTACTCCCTTTGTTCATCCCATCCGTCGTCGCGCCATGTTTGTTTGTGTACCTGCGGTCACTTATGATGAGATGAAATCAAATTCATAAACCTCCTAGTCTAACCATGATGCATGATCGTTTCGGATGAAGGTGATCGAGAGAGAAGACATGGTTGCGAGCTTCAAGCTGGGATGGAGGCTCCATGCATTATTGGTGAAAAATGTGCAGAAGTCACTAGGAGATGGTGACGGGCACTCTAGATCAACAGCGACTATCTGCGGGGTCTCGCTCAGTTGGAGGATAAAACTGCACAATTTTTTGGAGGGGCATTCTAGGCTACGGGAAGGATGGGCAAACAAAATTTGCACAACTTTTGGAAGGAGCGGGCAGCGGGAGCCTGGAAGAAAAAATTGTGCAATTCTTGGAGGGAACTGGCAGTCGACTGCTGGGATCTTGACAGCCAAAACTGCGGAATTCCTGGAGGGAACTGGCAGCGGGCTGCTAGCGAGAAAAATTGCACTGATGCTGGGAGGTTGGCCTGCTGATCACCTTTGCGTAGTTTCTAAGCTAAGCGGACAGCTGAGAAGTAGAGGGCTTGCTCATGAAATCTGCGCAGTTTTCCGGGTGAGCAACCGGTCAGCTAACTGGTGGGTTGGCTGGAATAACTGTGTAATTTTCTGAGGGAGACAGGGACGGGCACTAGTGTCTGTCTGGATTGTCTACGCAATTTTCTCAGTCAGCAGAGCGGACAAGGTCTGCAACCTCTGCACAATTTTTGAGGGGAGTGAGTCCTAGGGTGACTGTTGGGTCAAATTCTCTGGTTGACCAGCAGGAAGGTTGATTGATTAGCTTATGGGAAACGCAGCTTGAAATGGCTTGCTTGGTGCTTCTGCACTGTTATGGCTGAAAGTTAATCGAGTCCATGGCGGGGTGAAGGTCCGGCTGTCATAGGGAGATCCGGTCATCAGAACCTCAGCAAAACAACTAAGTATGTAAGCGAGTGAAAAGGTGCATACGTGATCTTGCAAACACACACTTACATGAATTGACGATGAGACGACTCAAACCATCCAGACATACATGATCAACATAATTGACCGACGGTGCGAGTCAACAAGTGTGACGCTTGTGATTGATTGTTGGATGACCATGAAGATGCTTATGCGACAGTGCATACGACTTCGTGTGTGAGCGCAACAGATGCTTTCATTGTAACACAACATGTACACACGAAGTGAAGACCTTGTGCATGACCAGAACATGGTTGCAATCATGACATAACAATTAACATGCAGAAGATGATAGTTGGTTGAACAAGTGAAAAAAGAAGCACAACGTGTAGAAGCAACACATAAAGTGACTTTTCACGTTTGCGCACATACATGTTACTGAGGACAGAATGATATGATAATGAAAAGAAATCCTGCAAACTCAACTAAGAGGTGTATTTTGAAAGGCGTTTTGTACTTACCATACTTACCCTCAAGATGATCACGCATTCGACGGATTTTACATGCAGTCCTGATCTTTTCCATTACTTGGTTCCTTGGTCCTTCTCCTCAATTCCTTGGAAGTGATTTTAGCAGGTCACATTTTCATGTAGCCACTGAGAGGTAAGTTTGTGCAATTTCAGCAGACAGTGGTTGTTGCCAGGATGAGGCCCTGGGAGGTCCGTCTACACAATTTCTACATGCAACGCCAACAAGAAAACTTGGACAACAATGCGCAGTTTTGAGGCTCAAAGCACTATTGCGGGACATGGGTCCCAGGAGGACACCTCTGCACAATTTATGAGTGTAATGTTGTTGGACTGATCTGTGCATTTCCAGAGAGTAGTGTTGGTTGGGGCCTCTACGCACTGCGGGGTTTCAACATGAAAGGGATGTTGGTGTCTCTACGCACTGAGGTTTCAACAGGCAAGGGAGGAAGCTTGATGGTTGCAAAAACAAAGCGCATAGTTTCGGGAAGCTGGATGAGGCTAGGTTGCTTGGGAAAATGGCTAAGTGTGAGATCAGTGAAACATATGCAAACATTGATAGGACTCGACTGTGATTGCACACGGACACGTAGACCATCCAGAATACGTAATACATACTTTTCTTGATGCAACAACCTTCATGACATGAGTGCATGAGGTGAGTGTGAAACATGTCTATGTGATGACAACCACTCATACACACACAATTCCCTTGAAGCAAGAGAACATTCCCTTTGCATGATAGACAACAACCACTATGCTCGAAAATGACATATGCTACAAAAATATGAGAATGCGGACAACTCTTTAGGATCAAGGAGGGGAGCTTGAAATCATCAGCTTACCAACAAACAATGAAGGATAATCGATCGCAAGATCTAAAGTAGGCTTCGAAATTTGCATGCGATCCAAAATTTTGGAGAGTGGTTATAGATGCTACAATACAACCATATTTTGTTTGTGCTTAGAAATGCACGATGTATTATTGACCTACTCAATGTTAGTTACCCTCAAACAAGGGGTTTTTGTTGTGGGTTTGACAACTCTGATCATACTACCCTAATCAACGACTGACATTGAGTGTGGGGTCCCTTCCTTGTGACGTCAATGGAGGAGGAGGGTTTTCACTCGATATTTTTCTCTTAGTTTTGTCAAAATAATCGGACGAAAAAATTAATTTCACACTTAATCTATGGCTATCATTAATTGTCGAGGGGGGGACGGGGGGTACAACTGTAACGTCATAGGAGAGAGGGGGGTCCATAATAGTAGTCCTGCCTTGCGCTGAAACCTTACGTTGTCAAAATTCCAAGAAAGAGGGTAAATTTTCTGTAAAGGAGGTAAAGTGAGATAGATGAAGGGTGAAGGAAACCTACACATGAACCAGTAACAACTGGTAATTATATAGGTCAGGGAGGCATTTAGGGGTAAGTAGCATTGAGTAGGTTAGTAGTACATCACATATTTCTAAGCACAAATGGAATATGGGTGACAGAGAATAGATCGAATCAATATGCAATGATTGGTGAATGTTGCATGTGTCTCTGAGGTTTTTTATTTCAAGGAAATGGTCATGTTCATTCCTCTTTGCATCGACACTTCAATTTTCCCAGTGTATGCATCTTATCACTTTTATTACCAAAATTTGAAAGTCATTCCATTTCTGCAAAGTTCCATCCAAACTCTTAATTTTTTTTGCAACTAAATCCATTTGTATCCAAAAAATTGTTATTTGGCGCATAGTACATTGAGTGAAACAAGACAAAGTCAGCTCAATCGTCTTGGATGCATTGTGACACCCAACTTTCCACCCTAGTTTTCAAAACGGCGAATCAGGTTATTCATAAAGAAGTTTTGGTGCAGCTTCTTTGGAACCCAATATCAACTAAGGTGATCCGATGTCGACATAGAGGTGGGGACCAACCCACCCATCGAGTCACTTCGTGATAGAGATAGTTGACCATGTCTCCACACAATATTTATTCTTAGTTGTCCTTGCATGCTTTTCGACTTAGATTTATTATTAACAACTTGTACGCCAACTATCATGATCACAAATATTTCATATTTATTTCACTTTGTAAATTTTTTTACTTAGGTTATGCATATTGATGATATTAAAGCATGAGAAAAGTGCGAAGTAAATGGATGAGATGGTTTTGGAATTCCGAGAATTATTTCTACTATCTCTCATAAGTGGGGGATTTAGTATCTTAAATTGTTATTTATTAAGGTTGTCACGTATAACAAAATTCATGTGTGAAATAGTAACAGTTAGAGATTATATAGGAAAACGAAGAATCTACAGTTAAATGGCATTGAGAACGTTGCTGATTAAGCGGGTAATTTTAAGTACAAAGCAGAAATGGCTAGCAGAGAAAAGAAAGAAGCTATTTGAACTAATACAACTAAATAATTTTCTCGTATCAATAAGAAATTTCACTAGTCGATTGCATATCAGTGGCATGTGAAGATTCCAACGAAAGAGAAGAATAGCAAAAAAAATTGGATGCGTAGATTGGTGAATGTTGCATGTGTTCCAAAATCTTTTGACTTCAGAGGAATTGTTTATTTGTGTGCAAATAATTTTGATTCAAGAACAAGAACAATCATGCTAGCGAAAAAGAAGACCCCAATTCCTCTTACTCCCAAGGCACTCAGTTGGATATTCAAGCTACTAGAGTCGAATAAGTGCTTAAAATTGTCAGAAGCAGACAATTTCCCAAGCACACAAGAAAGCGAGATGAACATTATTCAAGAATTCATTTTTCTAACTTCCCAGGTTCCTTTTGATATTTCCCTTCTAGATATTTCTTTGTTTAAATAGCCATTTAGAGACTTATTTTGGCTCTTTTTCCACATGATCGGGCGAGAAACTACAATGAATGTCCCAAAATTTGTACCCTATGTGATCTACCACTCATATAGAAAAGATTTTTTATTCGACTGGGTTGATCTCATTTCCAATGAATTAGCTTTTAGGCACTCAATTTGTCCAAGAGAAATAGATTCTTTATGATGTTGTATCTAATAAAAACCCTCGTGTCCAACCATGTCTTTCACGACTCACCCTATAAACCTAATTTCAATCCCAATGAAGAACCAATACAATTATGTTATCCCATACCATGGAAGCATAAAGCTTCTTTTATTTTTTGTCAAATCTAATATTTATTTGTAAAGGAAGTCAATTACATGAGAAGTGGACAACAACCCACTCGAATATCTGCACAAGCCCAAGTTTCCCTGTGGGGCAAAGGGGTCCATGAAGAAAGAGAAAGTAATACCATGAGTATAATTTATTGATTTAAAGGTAAGCCACTACTACTACCAAAATTTGTTATATATAGGTGTTTTGTTGTTGAAGTCTATTGGTAATATCGCCAGAGTATGGAGTAAAATTGGTTGTTTCATGTGAAGGAAGAGGATATTCGAAAGAGCTATCAATACGGACTTAAAAGATTTATTCCTTCCAAAGCCTTGGTCATACATATTTGTGGAACTATGAAAAACATATCCTTAACTAGTTACTCTTGTGGACTGATGGGTAACAAGAAAAAATCTAATTGTTGTCATATACATTGAAATCCAATCTAAATCGAAGTAGTGTGTCATGCAGTTACATTACATAATAGTAATTCAATGGAGCCCCTTCACACGAAATAAATTCCCACATAACAATTATTGGCTAGATGAATGGTGCAATGTAACTACACTCACAACCATCAACACATTGGTTTGACATCCTGTTTACGTTGAAATTGGTGGATTAAATCCTTGGGAACTTGAAACCTCTTGTAAGTTGGAGATAATCAGGTTAGAAACTTTAGTTATTGCTCAGAGTAGTTCTCTTACTGATTGAACCACCAATACATTGGGTTATAAAATTCTTGAGTTGTGATCACTCTAATAACATTAATATGGAATGACGGTTTATTGTATTGTACACTCAATAAATTCCATTAGTTTCTATTGGTGTTCACCATGATATCATTAAATCTTTCTCAAATCACAACTCCCTCAGGATGGCACATATACTATACTAACGCTGGAGAGATATGGAACTACTATCATCGTTTCAGCCTATGGAATTTTAGGTTGTTTATTATTCATAATATTGATGTTAATCCGCAACTGTGAGAACATTGACTTTATGTCATTGATCAAAGTAATATAAAACTAATTTATATATATGTATATATATATATATATATATATATATATATATATATAATGACCATTTAACCCTTTTTGAATCACATAACAAAACTCACATCTCAAAGAAGGTTTCTCCAAATACGTGAAGGTGATAATGTTTACGCATATTAATTGACTTCTTTTAGGCTAGAAGGATTTTCTTCCTTTTTGACTCTTTGGTGCAACATGTTAAATATTTATCTAGTGTGAGATATCACATTGTTGAGGAAGGCTAGAGAAATTATGATACTGTTACTTCAATATTTGGGCCAATGTATTAATGAAAACCTCATTCTAGTGTTCAATAGTAAACTTGTAAACTATAGTAGTTACTATTATTGTACTATAGTAAAGCCTCAAAGAGCTTACATCAGGCTTCTACTACCACGGTGGTTTAAAAGGGAGTTGCAGTCCAATGACAACTAATATCAACGATCTCTTTGACCCAATGGCCCAACAACGTATCACCTCCAAACTAGCACCGACGCAAAAACAAACTTGCACCCCCGATTAAAACTAATGCCTTTGGTTATGCCCATCCCAATGTGGTTCCCCACTGATATAATGATTGTGATTGCCTGTTAAATCAATAGCTCAGAACCTTTGCAAGAATTTCTGCCTCCGCAATCTTTTTCCATATATCTCCACCCTGCACATTTGTCCTTTCTCTCACACTTTTTTACTCAATGCTATCAACAATTTCTACACCACCTGTTGTCATTACAAATATTTCATGGTATAATGTTTGGTTGGTTACACTTAATTACCTGTGTTAATACTTAGAGTACATGGATTAATGCTTTGATTGCAAGGGTTAACACTAATGTTGTGACATGACAAGAAGTCGCTCTCGTTATATAACACAAAACATTTACTTTTCCAGTAACCCTTGATTTTAGCACTCTATGATGATCTGTTCTAGCTATTGACATGGACAAACAATATGGATAACATCCTTACGTGTAGCCCCTATAATAGTAACATGTGTTAACATAAAAATGACTCACACTAATGCTTCAGTTAAATGACTTAAAGATCCTCGTCTCGCGGGTTCTGTTAGGCCATGCCCTCCACCAACTCTAGATGATACAGTATAAACTCACATCAAGAAACGCCTCACATGGCTACTATATTGTACTACCATGTGTCACATATTTTGGCCAAATCAACATCCATAAATCAAGCATTAAACTACCACATTTCCAGCTTGTTATGGGTGATATGTCATCACTTTGCATACTATACTTGCCACAGTGGTTAATGCCAACTAACGTTAATTTAAAACTACAAAACACCCATTTTCATGTTATTCTACACATATATTTTCCCATTTGAACAACAACATTTTGGCAAAATGTCACATAAACTCAATCAATCACTTTTGATGTGGATTAAGTCTTTTTAGCATTTATTTGGCAAATTGAGTTGTAATCAGGACATTATTCCAGTGCATACTAGCATTTACTATGAAACATTGTGTAATGATTACTAGTTGTATATAAATCAAGAATGTGTGGAGGGATCCACACCCAGTATCCATCGTAGCATATTGCAGTAATGGGAAGTGTCGACATGTACAAAAAGGCATTTCAACTTACATTGAATGACAAGTTTAACAAGCATTTAAACGAGACTTTCTCACCACAAAACACTAGTCTACCATGGTTTAATTTCAGTTTTAAATAAATCATACTTTAATTTTCTATTATTTCACGCTACACTAAAAATTGACATTTTAAAACTAATCTCATAACTTTAAAACTAATTTTAAATTCACATTTTAAAACTGATTTCATAATTTGACTCCACATGGTGGAAAGCTTTTAAAATTTTACTGTGTGGAATAAAGGATGTGTGGATGAGCGACATGTGCAAGAACCATTATATGCCCACTTCCGCACCTTTGCACACATTCTACTCGCCAGAAACTTCTTTTGCACACTTCCAATCCCCACAAACAACAAAACATCAATTTTCATGTTATGTGATATAGATATTTTCACATTCTACGACAATGTTTTAGCAAAACATCACACAAACTCAAACAACCTCCCACAATGCATGCTAAAAATTAATTAAGGCTTAATCTTATGATTAAGAAAAGCTCCCTTGTTGGTGAATGTAAGTCTTTTCAACATTTATTGGGCGAATAGATACATAATCAAGACATCATTTGAGTGTTTAATAGCATTTAATCTAAAGTATTGAGTAATGATTACTGGTTGTAAACGAACAAAAAGGCATTAAAATTGCAAACTCAGTTTAATTAAAAACTTCAAAACGCTAATTCTCACATTATTTAACACAAATATTTTCCTGTTTCGCAAGAACATTTTGGCCAAATGTCACCTAAACTCGATCAATCTCCTGTGGCACAGAGTAACATATTAAAAAAAATAAGGCTTAATCCTACGATTATCAAAAGCTCCCTTGCTGGTAAATGTAAGTCTTTTCAACATTTATTAGGAATCAGCATGCAATCATGACATCATTTGAGTGCTTAATAAATTTACTTTGAACCATTGTGTAAACAAATAAAAAACATGTAAACGGCTCTGCAACTAGTATATGTCACAACTGATTGTAGAAATGGGACATGTTGACATATACAAAAAATCATTTTTGAATAAGGACAACCCACAAACCCTACATTGCCTTAGTCATTGTTACTAATAACTACCAAAAGAGGTAGGGACTATGCTATTGTGCAACTATCACTCTTGTTTGTATTTGACATACAAATCTCTAAACACATTTTCTCTAGTGAAAAACTATGGATAGTTTTGAATTTCATCCTTAAAAACATTTAGCTAATATCTTTAGAATTTTAAAAGCTATCAAGTGACGCGCTCCAATCTTCATTAGGATTTATGGATGTGAACCTACTCACCTACAATTACATTAGGGCCATGTAAAGAGGAGAGCGTGAGGATTAAACCAAAGAAACTCTATGATTAAAATTTGAATTTTTTCAAGCATATCATTCATTTATGATGTTTCTTATTGTTAAATTTTGTAATTTATTTGATGATATTAAAAACCATATAGTATTTTTTTAATTATATTACATAATCCTTTACGTTTCAATTATGATTGATGTAAAGCTTTCTTATCTATGAAAATATAACTTGTAAATATTTTAATTGAAAGTGTTTTTTTTCCAAAAAAAAAAAAACGTAATTTCTCATTAACTAATGAAAAATTATATTTCGCTAATGCATATTAATGCATTCAATATATTTGTCTGAGAACTATGGAGACTAAAAAAAAGCAAGCTTGTGAAAATCCCTTAAGCTACAAAAATTTGTTCATGGCATGATGCCTAGAGTCATCAAAATTAAATTTATACATATTAACGTATTATGTTGCAATGCTCATCAGATAAAAAAACATCTTAAAACATTAGTCAAAAAATATATATCAGAGGAGACTTTGTTTGTCAATTATGTGCATTGTGGATGTCGTTTATAAATGGTCAGTGATATAATTCTATGTTGTATCTCTTGTCTATTCGATGTTTTTCCAAATGCCATGATCTTGTTGAGTGTCTGCTTTAGATAGGGTATTTGCTACTATGTTTAAATATGGCAATAAGAGATCTGATTAAAATATTGTTTTAGTAGAAAAATCTCCTCAAGAATGGGTTGTAAGGTATAACAATGACTTCTCTAAGTCTAGTTGAACCAATTGACAACATTTATAGAATCTCCAAAGATCTATAGAGAGTAAGATTCTTTTTCAATATCAAAACATAACAACAATTTTAAAGATATCAATTCATCATAGTTATTAGATCCCATGTCCAAGCCCATTTGTAGCTAGAAAGAATGATGCTCGTGTAGATAAAAGACAACTCCTCCCCTGCAAACACCATTTTCAAGGGATTCTTCGTCAAAAAAACCCATGGATAAGAGTGATCAATTACTTTAGCAGATATAATTCTAAGAATGTGAACAAAGTCTGAAGATGGAATGAGTGAGTAAATAACAAGAAATTATGTGGCAACCTTGTTAAGGGAGGAAGGTTAATCTAAAAAATTAGCCCTATCCCTCATAAGCCAAACTCCCCAACAGATGAGAGGGGGGATATTCTTGATTTGCTTGACATTTGATTAGTTCCACCAAATTTTTCATGCCTTATTAAAGGATACCCCTTACCAGACCAAGCCACCATCAATATTGTTCATGTAAATAGCCCATTCATGTTGAGTGAAGGGACAATTTAGAAACATATTTCTGATCGATTCCTCAACATTCTTACACGGAACACACCAGTTGGGCATTTCCTTATCTTTTGCAAATTATCCCAGGTGCGGATTTTGTTTTCCACTAAAGACCATAGAAAAACATGTGTTTTTGCAAGACAATATAACTTCCAAATCTTTCTCTGCTAGCATATGACCCCTTGGTTCTACAATCATTTGTCATGAATAAGTAACTATTTTTAGGAGTATATTCTCCAAATGGTTAGTGTACCCAACATAATGTGTCTTCCTTGTCTCTGATTTTGACATGTGACCTATTCAATGCCTCAATGTATTCCTGCCATTAAAAAACACAAGCATCTGAAACGTTGAGTTGTTGAGTGTTTGCCCAACCTTGTGCCCAAATGGATGTGCGAGCATTATCACTAATCTAGCTACGAGTGATCCACCCATTATCATTAAGGAAGGCAACTAGGTCATGAGGTAAGCAAAAAATCTTCAGGTAACCAATCCATGAATCGACACCAATCCTATATTTTTCACCATTATCCACTTTCCATGCAAGGACACCCTCAATTGCATCAAAAGAAGAGAGAACAATTTTCCATATAACCGAGACATTTGGTTTCTTCTTTTTTGGAGATCTAATCCATTCTTCCATCAAGATCGAGAATATATACTTCTTATAAACCACCGAAGTCCAAAGGCTTGTTGTAGATAGCAACCTCTAACCCACCTTAGCTGCCATAGATTTCACACATGAAGGGATATTTTTGATGCCCCGGGCCCCCTAGGCTTTGGACACATCAATTTTATCCCAACACACCCAAGGAACGACATGATCCTCTTTGGTCCCATTCCATAAAAAAGTGTTGTAGATTTTGCAAATTTGATATAAACTACCTTTTAGGATCCATGATAAAGGCATCCAGTACAATGGAATGGCTTCTGGAACTGACTTGATGAGGACCAATCTTCCAACTCTAGATAACCATCTGAAACTCCATAACCTTAATTTATTCTCAATTTTGGCTAGAAGCTAGAGCCAATAAACATTCCTGTAGTCATTGGGTTTCAAGAGGAAACCCCAGGTACTTTAGACCTTCTTCAAGAGTATTGATATTAAAAGGAAAGAGGGCTTGAATGCTTCTGACCTCACCAGGGGAAAGAAAAAAAGGCTAATGACTATTTCATATCATTCACTTGCATCCCAATGGCTTTCTAAAATAGAGTCAAAGCTTCTTTAATGGAAGCATAGCCACTTCTAGAACCACAACTGAACAATAAAATGTCATCAATGAAAAGTATACGAGTAATAAGAAAATCGTCATCCACCATCACTCCTTTCAGGTCTCCCCTTCTTTTAGCCACAATAATGAGTCTAATGATGCATTTTGCATTATGAAGGAAAAGTAAAGGAGATAAAGGGAAACCCTAATGTAGACCCTACTAGTCATGAACGAAAGGAGAGGCTGACCCATTAATGAGCACTACAAAGGAGACATAAGTGACACAACTCATAATTCAATTCATAAAAGAAACCTCAAAACCAAGATGCATTAAAATCAAGCAGATGAAAATCGAATTGACTCTATCATAAGCTTTTGACATATCAATTTTGATCACTATTCCTTTCGATTTTCAGGTTTCTAGGCTATGGATACCTTCTTGGGCAAACCTCAAATACCTTCATGAATTTGGCACCCTTCTAGAAAAACAAACTACTCCAAGAATACATTTCTGGATAGAATAAGCTTGATTTGACTAGCAATAATTTTGGAAATCACCTTATAGATGCAATTACATAGGGAAATGGTCTTGAATTCGTGAAAAGAGTTGGGATCATTATACTTGGGTATGAGAGCAATGAAGGTTGATTTGAAGGACGAGAGGATCCTACCATTTTGGCTAGAATATTCCACCACCCTTAGCAGGTCAGCTACCAAGATGTCATAGAAACCCAAGAATAATTCCATAGAACAACCATCAAGCCCAAGGATTTTATCTTTTTGAAGACAATGAAGAACCCCTTGAAGTTTTCCATTTATTATGGAATTCATAAGCTTTTGATTGTCATATTCCTTTGCAAACTAGGGGAAACCCTGTGCCAGAGAGATCACTTCTGCAATAGATGGCTCCAAAGGGGTAGTGAACAAGTTGCTAAAATTACTTTTGCCTAGGGCAACCAACTCTTCAAATGTTTTGGTTATACTTCTATCCAGAGCAGTTAGATACCAGATAACGTTTTTAACTTTCTTTCTCTTGGCAAAATTTTGGAACAAAATAGTGTTTTTGTCTCCACTCTAATCGCTCTGCTTTTTTGTCTCCATAACTCTTTCTTATCTTCCATAAGTTTCCTTTTGGTTGCTTCAAGTTAGAGAACTCTTTGTTTGGATTCTTCATATTCATAACCACCCTCCTCGGGGGTCTCCAGTCTCCCTAACTCTTCCTCTACTGCTTTAAGAGTTTCTTTTGGATAGATCACGGGATAGTAGCTTTTTTGACCCTCTTGAGGGTTTTAGCGAATTGTTTTGCAATAGATGAGCCGAGATCATTGTTATATGGGGTCAAGATCTCTGAGGCTAGATTTCGAAAGGTCTCTTCTTTAAACCAGGCTGAGTTAAATTTGAAAGGGCTAGTAGGTTTCCAAGGGCCCCCTTTCAGTTCTAGAATGACAGGAAAGCAATTAGATTCATCTCCTGATTTGATCCACTAATGAAATAAAGAGATTTTTTCCATCATAGGCTCTTCCGTAAGGAAGCAATCCAAGCATTAGCTATTGTCGCTTCCCCAGTATGGCGATTTCTCCAAGAGGGTTTACACTTGACCACATCCACATCTACCAATTTATGAACTTCCAAGAGATGGGAAAAGTAATTTGTTATGGGTTCCATGTGAACCCGAAAATTCAATATCCCTTAAAGATAAGTTGATACCCCCCGAACCACCAAGTTATCTACTCGAATAAAATATTTACTCATTAGCTAATCCCATAATGGGACCCTATCCTGGTAGGGGTCGTATATTTTGGCAACCATAAAGCCATTTCCAACTTAGACGAGAGGATATCCACCCCTGAGATTGACTCAACACCCCAAGAGGTGTTTAATTTTGTAGATTTGTTGTTTATACCAATAACTAAACCTCCAGAGTGACCCCTCGCATCAAAAGCAAAAAAGTGCCAACCCAGGACGAGTGAAGCGAGGGCCTGAGAAATTCAGTCTCCATCACCCAAGGTTTCCTGCAAAAGAAGACTATCTAGGGACTCTACTTGGATTAATCTATGCAAGGCTAATTTTTTGGATGTGCTAGCCAAATCCCTACATTTGAAGGAGATGATAATCACGACGAGGGAAAATTTCCAGGGGCTTGCACTGCTCTAAGCGCCCCTTCTATGGATCTTTGCCTACCATCCTTAATATCCTGGTGGGATTTCAACTTAACTTTGGATATATGAGATTTCTTACCCCTTATATCTCCCTTAGTCTGTTCTGGAGATACATGACCCAAAACCCCAACTCCATGAGAGGGAAAACCCTTTGATGGATGGGGCCGTAGATTATAATGTGCATGGGTGTCTGAGGATTGCAACATATCTGAAGCCAACAAGATTCGCGAACATGAATAATAGGGGGTGATGGACATGGAATAAGAGCAATAGAGGAGGGGGCAAGAGATTATAAAGAGGAAAAAAGATGGGTACTGGATGGACTAGACCCCATAGCCAAATTGCATAAAGAATTAATGAGATAGTCAGCAGGGGGTGAAAGGTTACCCAGATAGGAAGCTATCAAGGTAGAAGCAAGATCCATCTTTGAGGGACCATGATTGTCTTTGGACATAGAGGAGACTTTCAGATACGTTGTGGGCACATCTCTTTCTGTTGTATGCTGTTGCTTAAATTGTGGTGCTCATGGTGACAGTTTCTCCAAAATATTTTCTTTTTATCCTTGATATTGCTCCTATAAACCCTTGGCGAGAGGATCCCCCCAACCTTTTTTCCCGTATATGAAAGAGGAAAATCCCTAAGAACATGGATATGATGATGGCATCTCCTACATCTAAAGGAAATGACTTCATATTCTAGGATTTGACAATGTGTGTAACCTCTGTAACATAGTTCTAGATCAACAAATAAACACTCCCTTGGGTCTAGGTTAACCATAATCCTAGCCATTGTTATATCCTTGGAGGATTTGTAGGACATGTCGGCTTCTAGAAAGACTCCTAATCTATTCCTAATAGCTTTGAACACATCCAATGACCATAATTGAGGAGGGAGTCTTGGCATTCTAACCTAGACCAGGGCATGGTCGAGCTTTTCTTGGACCACTTAAAAAAGAAGGCTCCATTGTTTAAGTAAAATAGGAAAGGAGTTTATACTCCAATTCTTCCATAGATCCCATGAAACAAAGTTAACTGAATGAAAGTTAACCATGAACCATACTCGAGCAAGTAGACTTACCTCCATAGTTGTCCCCAACATGATACCTAATTATTTCTTGACCCAGTCAGTCAGGAGCTCCTCTGAGAACTTACGACCTCTAGTACGCCTAACCACCACCTGCTCCGTTATAGACATAATTCCCCCAATTGCACGTCCTCCCCAAACACTAATTTGCTATTATTGCCTCTGGTCTTTGTATGATAACCCTTCTTTATTTTCTTCCAGTTGTTGGTTTTCCCATCAACCTATGTTGGAATGCCCTTAGGGTCAAGGGATATCTCCTACTCTTTTGCGAACATAGGTTGTCTTGCTTTTCCCCTGACTAGGATAGGCCTGATGTCATTAAAACCTCTAGAGGTGGTCCAAGGAAGACCTAGTTGAGAACAAATAAAGGAGGGAAGTTCAGTTCTATCCCACCACTAAACCCCAATAACAGCTTCAAACCCCACAAACCCTTTGCTAGGGTTATGTCTTCTCCCTCTTTTAGAAACCCATACATTTGTTACTATTCAAATGACAATCCTTCGCTCAGAAAAATCCCTGTGTGCAAACCTGTTGGGTCCCTATAATACTAGTGATTACCCCATTACTATTGTAGTTATACCCCTTATTTATATTGTTGTGCCCCTATTACCCCCATATTGTTATTTCTATGCCCCATAGAATCCCTCTATTATTATTTTTGTGGCTTTATATTATTATTGTTAGGTCAGCTGGATTATATTGTGACTCCTTAGACTCCTATATATAGAAAGGAGGTTTTGTCATTTGAATCATCCAAGAATTGTTCATTTATGTAATGTAAAGGAGGTTGCCCCCTCGAAGAGGCTAAATTCTAAGGCGTTGATCTATCTTTTCTATCTTTACTTGAGCTGGTTTCATAACATTTGGTATCAGAGCTTTGGATTCTAGGGTTTCGCTGCTCCAAACAGGTCATCGTGGCATTTTCGCTATAACTTTTTTTCTGTGACGTTTCAGAAGTCGCAAAAAAAAACCCATTTGAGAAGAAATCGCGTTGAACCTTGGCTCCAAATTTCAGAGCTTTTCGTGCAATATTTGCGGATATATGATCTGAGGAAGTTGGTCTTTTTGCAGATTCCTAAATTACATTCAAAACAGGTGACCTGGGGAAAATCGTCATAACTTTCTCTTTGGGGATCGGATTGAAATTTCGTAAGAAGGTACAGAAAGAGGACGGACTGTAGTTTCTTGTATGCATTTTTCAGATCCAAATATCGAAACAGTGACTCGTGGCACGTCGTACAAGTTCGCTCTACTGAACTAGTCTATAATCAAGTCACTGTGGGAGATTTCGCATAACTCTTCCTTGGAGAATCTAATTTGGGTCAGACTTGTGGCATTGGAAAGAGGACATAGAGGGCTACTGCAGGTCACAAATTCAGAACTAGATGATCGAAAAGTACAGAGATACATCAGAGGCAATATTGAGCTCCTACAAAGTGAAAAAAGGTGTGTAGATTTTCTTAAATTTTTGCTTAAGCTTGGTCTGAAAATTTATTTTGAAGGAATTCAAAGGGCATAATAGAGCATTATTATCGGTAACTGATGCCCCGAGGAAAGAAAATGCAAACACCTAGTAAGGAACCTGAAAGCTCTAGCATGACTCATGAAGAAGAAGAAGAAATGCTATATGATATATCAAAATTACAAGAACAAGTGCAACGAGTGTCACTTGCACAAAAAGCAACAGAATCTAAAATGGATGGTTTAAGGAAAGATGTAGAAGCTAAGATGGATGGTTTAAGGAAAGATGTAGAAGCTAAGATGGATGGTTTAAAGAAAGGTGTAGAAGCTAAGATGGATGGCATGGAAGCTAAGGTGAATGGCATGGACGCTAAAATTGATGGCATGGATGATAAGATGGAAGAATTGAAGATAAATATGAATAAGTTGCTACAAGAAATGGTCACTAAGGGTGAAAGGGTACTAAAGGAAACTCATGATGAGAACAAAAGAAATGTTAATCATGATTCCATAGACTCTAATGTTGGATTAAAGACTCACCATGTTCCAAAAATCGATATGCGGAAGTTTGATGGCAAGGATCCCACCACATGGATATTACAGATGGAGCAATTCTTCGATCTCAATAATGTGCAAAACGCACAAAAGGTACGTATGGCAACTGTATATTTGGAACCAAATCAGTTTGTATGGTATCAACAGCTTTGTTCTCGTAAACAATTTATCACTTGGGCAATTTTTACGGAAGAATTGATAGCACATTATGAGGATACAAAAAGCAACACTTTTTTTAGCCAATTGATAAGTCTCAAACAAAAGGGTTCAATAATGGAGCACATTGAGGAGTTCCAAAAATTGAACATAAGGGTAAAAGATATTTCAGAGGAGCATAGGATTGATGTGTTCATAGGGTCTTTAAAGGATAATATCCAACATGATGTTCGCCTTTGGGAACCTGATTCATTAGAGAAGGCATTCAGGTTAGCAAGAAAAATGGAAAGCAAAATTATGGCAACTAGGAAGCATACCACTCACAACTATAAAGACGTAAGTGTTGTTGCCCCTAGTCTTCCACAACCTACAAGGTTGACACCACAACAATTGGAAGAAAAAAGAGCAAAAGGGCTTTGTTACAGTTGTGATAGCAAATACACAAAAGGTCATAAGTGTGCTGAGAAGAAATTATTCTACATAGATTGTGAAGAGGAAGAAGAAAAGGAGAAAGAAAGGTCAAAAGAAGAGGATATACTCCAGGAACAAAGCCTAGATGAAGAACAAATAAATCCGACCATATCTTGTAATGCATTGGCGGGAATTACCACTCCTCAAACCATCAAGATAGAAGGACAAATCAAGAAGAAAAAGGTAATAGTGTTGATTGATTCAGGAAGCACCCACAATTTTATTCATTGTAGGGTAGCAAAAGAATTGAATTGCTTCCTATATCCAGCACCAGAGTGTCAAGTGATGATTGCAAATGGAGGAACAATAAATTGCTCTGGAAAGTGCCATAATATCAAGCTATCCATGGGAGAATATGTATTGACTAGCCCAATGCTTTCCATTCCAATGGGAGGTGTTGATGTTGTACTAGGAGTCCAATGGCTACAATCCTTGGGTACAATAGCTTTTAATTTTCAAGAACTTTTCATCAAATTTTCTACGGAAGGAAAGGAAGTTGAATTAAGGGGTATTGCAGGGAAACCAGGAAAGATAATCAGCTCTAATGGCATGACTAAGCTTCTAAAAAAGGAGCAAAGAGGTGTAATTGCACAATTATGTTCGCTAGATGTTTCCACATTGGAATCATCTATTTCTCCAGATCTCCAAAAAGTCCTGGACAATCATTCCAAGGTATTTGAGACTCCCAAAGGTCTCCCACCTATGCGTGATCATGATCATGCTATTCATCTGATTCCAGGAAGTGTTCCTCCAAACATCAGGCCATACAGATATCCCTATGTCCAAAAAAGTGAAATTGAACGTATGGTTGCAGAAATGCTAGACGCTGGTATAATTCAACCGAGTCAAAGTTCTTTCTCAGCTCCAGTAGTATTGGTGCACAAGAAGGATGGATCATGGCGCATGTGTCCGGATTATAGGGAGCTCAACAAGCTCACTATTAAAGATAAGTTCCCCATTCCTGTCATTGATGAATTACTGGATGAATTGCATGGATCAATTTACTTCACCAAGTTGGATCTTCGTTCGGGATATCATCAAATCAGAATGAAGATTGAAGACATTCCAAAAACGGCATTTAGAACTCATGAGGGTCATTATGAATTTTTGGTCATGCCTTTTGGCCTTACCAATGCACCTTCAACATTTCAAGGTTTGATGAATTCAATTTTCAAACCATTCCTTAGAAAATTTGTGTTAGTATTTTTTGATGATATACTAATCTACAACAAGTCTTGGAAGGATCATGTTGAACATGTTGACAGGGTGCTACAACTATTGGAGGAGAAACAATTATATGCAAAAAGATCCAAATGTTTCTTTGGAGTCCAGGAGGTGGAATATTTGGGTCATATTGTATCTCATGAAGGAGTTAAGGTAGACCCTAGCAAAATTAAAGCCATTAAGGAATGGAAAATCCCCACATCCATAAAGCATCTGCGAGGATTTCTTGGGTTGACAGGGTATTATCGCAAGTTTGTTAAAAATTATGGGAGAATAGCAACACCTCTAACAACATTATTGAAGAAAGATTCATTTTCATGGACTCCAGAAGCAACAAAGGCCTTTGAACATCTTAAAGAGGCAATGTGCCAAGCACCGGTCTTAGCTACACCGGACTTCACAAAAACCTTTATTGTGGAATGTGATGCTTCAGGAAATGGAATTGGTGTTGTTCTAATGCAAGATGAAAGACCCATTGCTTTTGAAAGTCGTCCAATCAAGGGAAAGTTTTTAAGCAAAGCTATTTATGAGAAGGAAATGTTGGCAATACTCCATGCACTTAAGAAATGGCGACCCTACCTAATGGGAAGACACTTCAAGGTAAAAACGGATCATGATAGCCTTAAATACTTTTTAGAACAAATATTATCCTCTGAAGAGCAACAAAAGTGGGTCACAAAGATGTTGGGTTATGACTTTGAAATCATCTACAAAAAAGGGAAGCAAAATGTGGTGGCAGATGCACTCTCAAGAAAGGATGAGGATGTGGAAGCATTGTTGTGTGCCATTTCTATTATCCAACCAGATTGGATAAACGAAGCAAGGGAGGAATGGAAGAATGACGAAGAAGTGTGGGCACTTATTCAAAAGCTACAACAAGATTCCAGTACTTCTGATACATTTAGCTGGCAAAATGATTCGTTATGGTACAAAGATCGCTTATACCTCTGTAAGAATTCCCAGCTAAAACAAAAGATTCTTATGGAATTGCACACTTCTCCCTTAGGAGGGCACTCAGGATTTTTAAAAACTTACCACAGGGTTAAGAAGGAATTTTTTTGGGATGGCCTTAAATCAGATATTCAAAAGTTTGTGGCGGAATGTTTGGTTTGCCAACAAAATAAAGTTGAAACAATTAAGACACCAGGTCTATTACAACCTTTATCCATTCCAAGCCAACGTTGGGAGGAGGTTTCAATGGATTTTATCACAGGTTTACCCAAGTCTGAGGGAAAGAGTGTCATCATGGTGGTAGTTGACAGACTTACCAAGTATGCACACTTTTGTGCATTATCACATCCATTTAAAGCCAGTACAGTTTCTACTGCATTTATGGAAACAGTTCAAAAACTACATGGAAACCCAAAGATTATTGTAAGTGACAGAGATCCCATTTTCACTGGAAATTTTTGGACAGAATTATTTTCTTGTCTTGGTACTTAGTTAGCTCATAGCTCATCTTATCATCCTCAATCTGATGGGCAAACTGAGATAGTAAACAAATGTTTGGAAGTATATCTTCGTTGCTTTGTATCTGATAAACAGACACAATGGGTCAAATGGTTGCCTCTGGCTGAATGGTGGTATAACACTTCCTTCCATACAGCAACAAAAATGACCCCATTTATGGCACTTTATGGGTATCAACCACCATCCATCACATCATATTTAAGAGAAAATTCTAAGGTTCAGTCAGTGGAACATCACATCGAACATCAACAACAAGTCCTCCAACTCTTAAAGGATAACCTCGTGTTGGCACAAAATAGAATGAAACAACATGCATATCAACATCGCAGTGAAAGAAGTTTTGATGTAGGTGATTGGGTATTCCTACGGCTACAACCATATAAGCAAATGTCCCTAAAGCAAGCTAAGAAGGATAATAAATTATCGCCAAAGTATTATGGTCCGTACAAGGTGTTGCAAAAGATTGGTACTATGGCATACAAATTGGAGCTTCCTGCAGCTTCTCGATTGCACCCAGTTTTCCATGTTTCATGTTTAAAGAAGGTTATAGGCGACAAGCTCCCAATTCAAACAATATTGCCAGAACTTAACGAGGAAGGAAAAATTATATTGGAACCGGAAGCAATCACAGAAACAAGAACTCAACAGCTACGAAATCGATCAATTTCAGAGTATCTTATCAAGTGGAAGAACTTATCTGCTGAAGATTCCACATGGGAGGATGAGAATTTATGCAGAAGTATCCAGAACTACTCAAGCGTTGAGGACAACACTTTTTTGAAGGAGAGGGGCATGTTGGGTCCCTATAATACTAGTGATTACCCCAATACTATTGTAGTTATACCCCTTATTTATATTGTTGTGCCCCTATTACCCCCATATTGTTATTTCTGTGCCCCATAGAATCCCTCTATTATTATTTTTGTGGCTTTATATTATTATTGTTAGGTCGGCTGGATTACATTGTGACTCCTTAGACTCCTATATATAGAAAGGAGGTTTTGTCATTTGAATCATCCAAGAATTGTTCATTTATGTAATGTAAAGGAGGTTGCCCCCTCGAAGAGGCTGAATTCTAAGGCATTGATCTATCTTTTCTATCTTTTCTTGAGCTGGTTTCATAATAAAACCTTTAGGAGAAAAACAAAAACTTGTCCATATATGGTGAGATAAACATCTTCCACAACCCCATCAACTCCTAGAGGCTTAGATCTCATAACCTCCCCCCAAGCCTGTTGATTTGGATATTTGACAGATGAGTAAAGGGGGGTTCCAACTGTAATCGAAGCCCCGTCCTGTACTGAAACTAAAGAAACCCAAGGAGGGGTGCCAATTGTTCCCCGAGATCAGCAGAAACCTACAAGGAAAAATCGCCTGCCTAGAACACAACAGATTCGTTTGGGGAATACCCAAAATCCACCAACTCCTCTATCTTGACTCCCGCTTAACCCAATAGCTAGATTCCAAACAGCGAGGCCACCTTTGACTAAAAAAACCTTAACCATAAAGGAAACATGAAAAGTTTTGCATTATTCTACAACCCTTGGAGTTCGACCATAGATAGATCACATTGTGTCCTCCATCTTTCCACCTTCATATCAAGAAAGATAACTTAACTTTTAAAAGTATATTATTAAACACTCATGTAATTGAAAATTTGTATTAAAGTGAAATTCAAAATTCTCACCAAAATTAACTTTAAAATAAAAATGTTCTATTAATGTCTTCAATATGGATCCAAGCACAGTATACTTCGTCGTTTTAATAAAACCACTAATATTTGAAGTCCATGTTCTAAAATCCCATTACTAATTACCACTTTTACCAAATATGAATCAAATATGAATCAAATTGATCTCAAATTAGAGTAGCAAACCTATGATTCTACATGTACAAAACATCATTTCCATTAAGTTTAAAAATAATATTATCAATGAACTAAACGTTACAAGTCACACCATATAAATTACCCTTTTGTAACATTCTCAACATGAATGACTAAGCATTACACATTACTTTTAATAGTGAATTTGCATAGGACATTGTGGGGTGGTGAAAAAACATAGAGAAGAAAGAGACAATCGCTTCAACGACAAATGGAAGATAATGCTTGTTTACTGATGGTAGATCATCTTTCTTTAGGTGATAAATTTGGCTGTGGATTACAGTTACCCCTTCTATGTTTAGAGAAAGAATAACGACAAAGTCACACATTATAATTACCATTATAATCGAGTTGTGCTTAGTCATTCATTATAAATATCACTATAATCAAGTTTAGTTAAATTCATTATCAACATTAAAATAAAGTTACAACTTAAAACAATGCATTATAGCGTCATCGTTTGGTTGCATGTCTCTCTTAGCATGAAATACTTGGCAGGAGAGGGTCTTCTAGCGATTCTTGCTGCTGTTCTGGAAATTGTTGTACACTATTTGTTTTATGCATTTACGACGGGAATGCTTGCGTTTCGAACAAATATAAATAAGCAGTGAGTCGCACTACGCCATTTGATTTTGCATTGTCGTTACATCAATGATCTTTCCCTCGACCATGAATGCTGCCTAAAGTGTGAAAATTTCAAGCATGAACAATTGAACTGTGCTTCCTCATATCTTACAACCTGACATGAATTCATTGGAACATTAATTATCCTGCACGACTCAAGAAACAACTTCAGGACAATTTGATGATTCGTTTGGATTCATAAAAGTCCATAACAGAATTGAGACCACAAATCATTCATGTCAACTGATGGGATTAACATATATTTATCTCAATCTTGACAAAATATCAATTTGTCATTAAGAAAATGCAAGAATCCAGAACCAGTCATTACAAGTGGGATGATGTTGATAATATTATTATTTTATTATGGGGCATGGGTCAACGGTTGGGGCAGTGGGCTTTCACCCACCCCACCAGCTATCGATTCCCAGTTTGTGGCGCTGCACTGCAGGTTTCTTTTCATTGAGAATGATGAGAATGTATATCAGTGTATTGTGATTGATGTGATGGATCCGCTCTGCAGCTTCTGCTGTTGTATCTGCTCGCTTCGGCATATATATGAAAATGTTGCTTCTTCAGGGGATGCACTTCCCCTCTTAAAAAATATTATTATTTTATTTAGAAATCATTTTTATATTAATTGTAAATTTCAAGAATATTTCAGAATACTAACCACTTGTATGAGTGTTCTCATGGACGCCAATTCAAATTCCACTGTTGTACATTCTAGTTATTTTTTATTAACTAGCAAAATCAAATTAATCATGAACCATGTCATTTATTATGTTTTGAAATTGATGTTGTGATGACAAGTAGAAAATGATACATATTATATGAAAGATGTAAAAAGAGTGCAAGTATTTTTTATTAATCAATTTAATTAAAAAGGAAAAAAAAAAGCGTAATTATTTTATAAATGAATTTAGCTGCAATATTTTAATTAAAAAATAAAAAATAATCTAACTATTTTAGAAATAAATCTCAACCATAAAATTCTAGAATATTTCATCTAAGTTAAATTATTGTGCTAAAAGGGCCTCTCTACCTTTCATGCCGATTTGTCCGTTAACTTTTTATTTAAAAGTAATAAAATATTATTAGAAATTAGTAATAAGAAATATTTCAGTTTTCACTTTAATTTTACATCAAATTTATATAAAGAGATATAGTAATTGATAGAAAAATTAATAATACTTTTTTTATAGTTACTTTTAACTTTAGAATGTGAATGTGACGCAAATGTGTAATTCCCGCATTACTAACAATTGGCATTTAAAAATAATATTGATTTTACAGTTTAGTGTCAAGGAGATGTGAACTTCATTTTGTGTCGAGATGACATGTGATATTTAAAAGACTTACACACACACATATAACCCGTAAATAAAATGTATCAACTTTATATAGAGGGGAAATTAAACATTTTGCTTGTATTTTCACTTTCCATTGTGATTAGATGTGTAGTTATTCAATTCTTAATATGAAGTTGATATGTAGTTTTTAAAAATATTACTGATAAATAAATTTGAATGTAGATTATTAATGAAATATTTCAATATGCTTAAAATATTTTAGTATATACTTTTAAATTTAGGGTATTGCGCAACATTGATAATTCCTTCAATGCTTAATATGAAATTGAGATATAATATTTCTTTTTGTAAGCTTGGTGAGACTACATCTTCATCATGTCCAATATATCATGCCGATTGGGGTGGGGAATTCAACCAGTGACTTCACATCAAGGAGTGCCTTAACAAAGCACCCGATCACCATCTACCCAAAACCCTGTGGACGAGATATAACATTAAAAATAATTATAATAATAATAATAATAGTCAATACAAATATCATTTTATCTATAGGAGAGCATGTGTAAGAGAGAGATTATATATATTATAAAAAGTAAATGAAAATAACAAATTTATAAAGGTTAAAATACTTTGTTAATGTGTTGCTTAAGGAGTAGTGTGCATATAAAGAGATAGAAAAAAAGAAAGAGTCTATATATTAAAAAAAAAAAACTTCTTATGGTTAAAACATTAAATATTGTTGTATTACTTAAGATAAAGGATATATGTAATTCCTTCTATTGATATGGAGATGTAATATTTATAATTATTAATAACAAAAAAAGGTCAATGTAAATATCTATCTACCGAGCTATCTATCTATTTATATAAAAAGAGCGAGACTATATATATATATTCTATAAAACAAATGAAACAAAATAAAATAAAATAATCTATGGTTAAAGCATTTTATTAGTGTATTGTTAAAGGTGAAAGGAAATATGTAATTCCTTCCATGCTTAGCATGGAATTGACATATGGCATGCATATATGTTGGCATATGACATGCATATGTCAACTTCATGCTAAGCATGGAAGGAATTACACAATGTATATATATATATATATATATATGTTAAATTTGAATCTATCAAGTAACGAGAGGGATCAAATCTCTCAATGTGCAAACCTTTCTTCAAGTTTTGTAATCTAAAAAAGGTTTACACCTTTAGAGATTTGATTCCTATCAGTGCTTGATAGATTTGGGGTTAACATGGATCTATGTTGGTGTCACATTAATGTTGATCCTTGTCACATTAATATTTGTCAACTGTGGTTGACCATGGATGATGTTACATTAATGTAAGTGTCAATGTTGCATTAATGTTAGTGTTAATGTACATTAATGGTTGAAGAGGCTTGACAAGGTTGACTATGGTTGACCATGTTGTCCATGGTTGGTTATGGTTGACCATGGTTGACCTTGTTTGACCATGGATGAACAAGGTTACACATGGTTGTACTTGTTGACCATGTCTGACCATGGTTGAGTTTGTTTGACCATGATTGACAATGGTTAACATGTGGTTGACTATGGTGAACATGGTTGACTAAGGATGTCAGCATTTCCTTGTAGATGACTATGATCGACTATGGCTAACTAAGATGCACATACAAGTTACAGTTGACCATATACCATGTTGAGCATGGTTGACCATAATTAACCTCAATTAACAATGTTGAACATATGATGACATTGGTTGACCATGGTTGGGTATTTTGACCATGTTGACGATGTTCTCCATAGTTGACTATGCTTAACCATGGATGATCATTCTTGATTGTGTCTAACTATGGTCAACCAAAGGTTGATCATGGCTCACATAGTTAAACATGCTTGACCATGGTTGACAATGGTTTTTGTTCAATGCATTATGATATCAATATTTGTTTATCACATTGAGACATCATTTTTTTCCAATTACAAAGATGTTTGTGGTTCATCATATTGCAACATTGTTTATATTTTGTCACATGGTGATGTTTTTTGTTGTTAGTCACTTTACAATGTTGTTTGTTGTTCATCACATTGTCACAACACTTGTTGTTTATCGCATTGTGATGACATTTGTTGTTCATCACATTTTGATGTTATAACATTGCAATGTTGTTTGTTATTCATCACATCGTAACAAGATTCATTGTTAATCACATTGCAAAGTCATTTGTTGTTCGTCACATTACGACATCATTTTTTTGTCCAATTGCCATATCATTTATTGTTTGTCACATTGTGATATTATTTGTTGTTCATCATGTTGGAACAACAAAATCATTATAAATTCTATATTCAAAATTAAACAAGGTGTAAGATTTAGAGTTTTTTTTTTATTACAAATTTTGTGTGCATGTAAAGTTTTAGTAAAAATGAATAGTTGTTTGTCATCGTTATGTTGAATGTAATTAAATTTATTTAGTTATTTGTATTTTATAAATAAAATTTATGATTATTTGTGTTATTAAAAGTTTTTGTTTTGAAATTATATAGCTAATTTCGAATTCTAAAATTTAATTATGAGCTTATTTTTGGCTTTATTCCCATGGAGATGATCTTCCCAAATCTTATATTGCTTTGGTGTATCTTTGCACTTTTTGGGCCAATTGCTAGTATAAAACTTAATTATAAATAATATTTGATCTCGGGCTTTTGTGATATGTTGGTTATATTTAACCTTTTTAATATATATATATATATATATATATGGAATTGATAATTCCATATATATACTAGGAATTGATAAGCCAAATATACTAGGAATTTAATATATATATATATATATGGAATTAATAATTCCTGGGTAAGCCAAATATACTAGGAATTCAGGCTTTTGTGATATGTTGGCTATATTTAACCTTTTTAATATATATATATATATATATATATATATATATGGCATTGATAATTCCTGGGTAAGCCAAATATATTAGGAATTTATGATTTAGCAAGTACTGAGGCTTCACGAAAGTGGGGAGCCCATTTCTTGAGCCTTATCACAAAAGACCAAAGATGTACCACATGGGATTTGAAACTGGATAAAGGGGATAACATCCCATTGTGATAACCATTTAATTATAGATAAGATAAGATAAGATACTTATATTTATGTCCAACTAATGACCACAAAGTAGATCAAAGGGACTGTTGAGTACACTGATGTATATACAAAGCGGGAGAACCAAACAGTCTCCTATAAAAGATATAATGCATGAAGTAAATCAAAGATATAATGCATGAAGTAAATCAACATCTGGCCCTAACAGAGAAGATCCAGGACCTAATAGGTCTGAGGATCAGACCCATCACTCCTAACATCTGAGGCTGAATGAATAACGCTAAAGAAACTCAACAATATATGTTGGCCCGATGAAGAGCCGATGGCAAGTGCAGATTGTCCACTAAATCGTTTCCTGGGGGGGTTCACACGCTGTTGAATGCTGGAGGACCTAGTCTGTCTCCCAGGAACGGATCTGAGACGGAACTGCTGCTGAGATCTCGTGTGGCAGGGTGAGGTCCCACGGATCCTCATTGATCTGGAGTCTGGTTATGTACTAGTATCAATCAATCTCTTGGTGCCCCTATTTGAAGGTAGTACCCTGAAAAATGTCGTGATCCTTTGTGTGAGGTATGGTCTGATGGGAGGCTGAAGAATATGCGCTCGGAACCTAAGAGCCTCCTGCATATATAGGGCCAAACATCTCTGATCGGGGTACCTAAAAAAGTCGGTGAGGGTTCGAGAATCTCTAAACAAGCAATGAAACCTTCCTCTGATCTCGTAGTAGACAGGGCATCCAAGGATGAAGTGCACCTCAGTCTCCACTTCCTGTAAATGACATACCTGGCAGAGTCTGTCTAGTCTATCCACCTGGTGGTCTGTCTCTACTCGAAGTCTATGAGAACCTACTTTGAACTGGCCTAGAGGAATGCGAAGAGCATGCATCCAATGGTGAAATGTATACTGGGGTCAAACAATGAGCCTGTCTCTCAACTCCAAGAAGTGCTCAGCATAGAAGGCCATCTTTGGGCGCAACCCTCCTGGAGGATTGACCCAGGTGACCTGGACGAACTGCTTATAGATGTCCTCCCCGATGATCTTGTTTAGCTCCTGTCTAGTAGGTAAAAGGTGACCAGGAGCATCTAAGGAATATTGGAAAGGAGGGAGACAATCCAACTGAATTCTCACTAACTCTAAGAGGTTTGAAACCCTTGTAAACCAACATCTGGCTCGGCTTGAGGGAGTAGAATGGGTAATAGTCTTAGAAGAGCAATATGCCAAGTAAGGATAACAGTCCCTACTCTTTATCGAGTCTGCCAAGCCCTAGACACGATGCAAGAATGAAACCAATCTGAAGATCGTCTCAAGTTGAAAGGGCTAAGCTCCAAACTCTGCAAGGATGATGTGCTGCGGCACTATCAGTTTGCACCTAATGATGCGACAGAGAAGAAGAATTTGGGCTCTCTTAGTTGAAGCCCAGTCTGGCTCAAGTAAAGACGATCCCCAAATCTCTGAGCCATATAGAACAATGGGACGAATCAAGGTGTCCATGAGGCTCATCTTGGACAAGATGTCCTGGAAGTGATGTCGAAAGCACTGTCTCTCGAGAAGGGCTAAGGATCCATGTCCTTTGTTGATCCGAGGTTGAAGCGTTGGTCACAAACTGAAGCGGGGACCTGCAAATTGCACCCCCAAGTAATTATACGTGCTAGTGATCTCAATCTCCTCCCCTCTGAATAGAAAGTGAAGGTCTGAGGTTTTCTTCACTCCATTGAAGATCATAACCTCGGTTTTACCTAGGTTGACCGTCAACTGTCGATGGTCACAGAATAGAGCTAAGGCATCCAGTCGCCTCTATAATCCTTCTGGGGATGAGGAGAGGAGGACCACGTCGTTAGCAAAGAGTAGAATAGATGTCAGAACCTGGTGAAGAAGGCAACCATCAATGTCCTAGATATGCTTGTGTAGAAATGCTTCCAACTCATCAATATAGATCCCAAACAGGGTAGGGGACAGTGGACAACCCTGTTTAACCCCAATAGTGCTTCGAATGAAATCAGACATCCCATGGGTTGCGTGAAGATGACTAAGAATGGACTCATATAAGCGCATAATAGTGGTCAATAGGGTTGTAGAAATGCCAATATCTCTGAGTCTCTGGAGTAAGGCCTCCCTCGGAACAAAGTCAAAAACTTTCCGAAAATCTACGAAACAACAATAAACTTTCGAAGAGAGGTGTCGTGCCTCGTCAATCACGGCGCGAAGGGCGAATATGTGGTCAATGGTCTAATGATCCGGTCGAAAACCTGCCTGTCCCCTAGCTCTGAGTTGTCTCTACTCAAGGTCACTGGAGAGCTTCCTATGTAGAACAGTAGCATACAACTCGAGAACGTGTGACCCACCATGATCATTTTGTAATTATTGGGATTTGAGCTAGAACTTGATTTGTGGATCGGATGGATGATGTGGTGTGCCCATGTCAGTGGAAAACCTTCACGGACTACATGGTTGAAGAGATCAACCAAGTAGCTAACCAAAGCATGGAAACCGTGCTTAAAGAACTCTACTTGGTAGCCATCCTCATCGGTTGCTTTGCTATTGTTCATCACCCAAATGGCCTCTCTAATATCTCTGTCTGAGAATAGATAACATGAAGAGGGTGGGGAGGTAACATGGATTTGGGCCTACCCAGGAATATCATAAAGGTTGGAAGTGTGAGAGAACATGGATGTAGGGTCGAGGTTAGGTGGAATAAGGGATCGTCGAGGAAGGATGGTACGCCAGAATTGTTTAGGGGAGTGGGCAAGGAGAGCAGAAAGTTCTCGTCTTCTATGGGAGACAAAGAGTCACTTCTTGTGATGAAGGAGACGATGATAAGAAGCTTTGAGTTCGGAGTAGGAGGGTTAAGAGTGGGTGAAAGCATATCGAAGTTCTCAATGTAGAGTCTTGCATTCATCATCGTACCATTTGTTCATGGGGCAAGATCCAACTTTAGGGGAGATCGAAGTGGAACGAGTGGAGTGGGGGAAGGATTTGAGTGCTTCTTCCCAAATGGCAGCTGAAAGACATGTGTATTTAGTGTAAGTAGAGTCAAGCAAGGAGAACTGGGTTTTTGATGGGAGTATCTTGCATAGGGTAGAGGAGAAAATGTCAGGGTCTCCTTCGTCAAATCGGAAGGTAGTTCGGAGTGGGCCCCGAGGGGAGGGATGGGGTGGAAGGGGAAGGTTAAATCGGAGAGAGAAGGAAATAAGTGCATGATCAGCAAGGGGGATGGGGGAGACTGAGAGATGGCGAATAAAAGGGAGCAAGTTATGGCTAGCGAGTACATAATCAATTACACTTGTACCCCCGCCATATGGCCGGCAAGTGAAAAAGCGAGAGTGTGGGAAACAGGGGAGACCATTTAGAATCAACAACTCCTGAGATTCCCACAACTGCAGTAGATGTTTACCATAAACTGTAATGGGCCCTAAAGCATCATCTGACATCTGGTGAAGCCCTACTGAATCTGGATCTATCCCCTAAGTACAAAATACGTCCTCTGATTGGTCGTGGAGAGGGATCTGGAGATCTCTAGTGCAAGCATTGAAGTCCCCTAGGAGGATGACTTCCCCAACAACACAGTACCGGGTGATGTCGGTGTATAAGTCTATAAAGGGATCCCCGTTTGAGCCATTATGGACAACAAATGGTGAAGAGGCTGGGGGGAAGTAACAAACTGCAATATAGATGTCCCTCGGAGGAGAGACTCCGATGCTAATCCAAATCCACATAAACTTGGCAAACTCATCTTTGGCTACCAAAGATACCCTATTCAGGGGTGAGTCACTAGCCAAAAAAACAACTCCACCTGATCCTCTGACCCCTCCTGAGCTCCTCGTCTCCTGCTTGCAAACTGAGATCCAATGGTAACTTGCAATATCTGGGAGGGGTTGAACAGGGCTCGCATGAGTCTCGGTCATGAAGAGGATGTCCGTTGATTCGAGAGCATCATACAAGAGTCCCGACAATGACCAAAAAGATCCATTGCCATTCCAACAATGGATAGAAATCCCTGTACCCTGTCGCCTCCCCAAGCGGGCCCGTCATTTGGAACCTCTAGTTCAAGGTTTCCACCCAGGTGGGAAAGAGTCCCGAATCACTGCCCAGAGATTCCGGATAACTGCCCATTTCCCTGCCTGTCGTGTTGCCATAACTTGTTCTCTAGATCATTTAAGTTCTACAACCTGTGCTCGAGTTAGGTCCTCGTCCAAGAAAACCCTGTTGGGAAGAGAAAACAACTTCCACTTAGTCCTGAGGGCGTAGAGTCAATGAGATGCAGTCCGAAACCTGAGGAAAAGAGCAAAGTCGTAGCCCAGCCAAGCTTTGTCCAAAGCTATATTGGGAAGGCTAAGGGTGTCATGAAGGAACCTAGCCCCCACTTCCATAGGATCCGGTTTGAGCTAGAGTATGCTCTAAAACTATTTATAAGCAGGTTAATAATCTAAGATTCAAATGCATGAGACGGGTAATTCCAATTATGATAACGAAATCGGGTAATTCCAATTATGATAACTTTTGTTAGCTATATTTACTTAAAAATGGTGAACTTCAATGGTTCAATGGTGTAGTTGAAGTGATACAGCACGGACAGGGTCGAGTGCGCGCTGAATGGAGGTGGCCGTTGCACATGAATATCTCGCTTTCCACAAAAACCCATACGTCCTGGACTCATATGTACACATCCCACGGAGTTCCAGCCGTAGACACGTCACACGCCGAGAGTAAATATAAAGAAACTGTTCTCTGATTCGCTTCATCGAGTGGCCATGGCGTCCTTCCGTTCGGTCAGGGCAGATGTCTTCGAAAAGGAAGAGCGGAGGCAGTAAGTCCAAACTCATTCAGCGTCCCTCTATCTAGCTTTTAGCAATGCAACCCTAGTCGTATTCGTTATCAGTGTCTAACTGTTTGACCTTTGAAGTGCGAATCTTAGCAACATCAATTCTTCTAGCAACGTCGCCTCTTCTCTTCCTTCTGGCAGGCAGCTAGATTAGGGTGAAGTTTATCTCCAAATAACCCGTCAATCTGCAATTTTTGATAGTCCTTTGTGTAAAAGATTTCCTCTTTAAAAAGAAAAAAACAAGAGTGTCTCGACTGTACTGAATTTAGACCCTTATTTAGTTATTATTACTATTTTTAGAATGATGATTATATTTTGTTAATTTGTAACCATGGTAAAGTTTGCAAGATTGATCAAATAATTCACTGAGATAGAAATCACAGTCCGTTTTAGAGCGAGAGCCCAATGAACTAAATCTCAATGGGTCGATATAGTTACAATTAGAGGAAGGAAGCAAAACCACATTAGTAACTATTTCCCGCTTATTTGGTTTGCTCCAGTGTCTTATTTGTTAGTAGCTGAATGCAACTTTACAGCTTAGAATATCTTAAATTACCTTGCTTTCAATTTTTTTAGGGTGGATTCCAACAATGTTTTAACAAGTCAATTTTCTTTCCTCTGTCACACTTCGTTTAGAAGTCTGCCAGTACTCAACATTTGAATGATAATGAAAGTTGTCTTATTTAGGGCCAGATCAGACAGGCTGATTTCATATTTATTAAGCTAAACTAGTATAGCAGAATAAGGCCTAATTCGCACAGGCCGTTTCATTAGATTAAATTAAAAATAGTTCCAAAAGATTAAATTTAAAGTGAAGTTCTCAGAGTACCTCGCTACGTACTGTACTTTAACAGAGCATCAAAATGTGCAGGTTCTAGTCAAACTTTAATCCTCCTAATCTTTAAAGAAAGTCATATTTAATAACCTCCTCTACCCACACCAGATTTTTCTCTCTGTACTTCGGGTTAGAGCTTGCTTTGCCGTAATTCAAAATAACAGACCTGTAATCTGAGTAGGCCAAAACGCAGATTTATGTTAACCAGGACTAAGAGGGAGTACTTCTTAATGTTAACCAATTCAATAGATTAAAGGAAAGCAAGAGACACATTAAATCAATGAGATATAGCCGCCATATAGATGTTATCTTTATTTCCAAATCCGTAAGTACAAAGTCCGGGGGAGTATTAGCTTCACCAACAGGAACTCTAAGGGTTGTCCAACCCCTTCTGAAGCACCTTCTCGCACTGGTGTTCAGGAATTAATCCACGGAAGCCAAGTGCAAGCAAGCTCTGGTTTAACCTACAAGAATTCAAGGGGATGTCCAACCACTTCTGAAGCACCTTCTGACACTTGTGTTCGGGGATTAATTTCATGTGAGCAAAGTGCAAGCAAGCTCTACCTTTCACTGAAAACTATGCACTGGCACAATCACTCCAGTTGGAAAGAGGGGTGTGAAAGCAAAAGACCAAGAAAAATCACTACTCAATAATAACATCTAACTGTTCTTCACCCTACCCGTTCTGCCTTTATATATTAGGCCTAGGAGTCTACAAAAATATATGAGCTAACACTAGAAGTATAATATCAAATATGCAATATGCCAAAGATAACTCCTCCATAAAAGGTGTATGAGATAAGAGAGAATAACAGATAGAATAATCTAGTCTTAGCTGAAGTAACTCCTCCTCCAAGCCATGTGCTCCCTTCCTTGAATGTCTCTCTTCATTCAAGAACAAAAATGCTATTCCAAGGCCTCCAAACTGCTGTAATGATCTCTTTAAATCTGTTGAAGTGAAGATGCTAAATCTGCAATAAGAGGGCGATTATATATTTTCAAGGTAGAGGGTTTCTAAATCTGCTCAATGAACTTGCCCTATCTCCGATTGCATAGCTGAGTTTTTTACCAGGAAAAACTTTTTGATAGTAGAGCTCTCCCCTTTCTTTTATGTTTGTTTTTTTTCTTTCCTTTAATTCACCACATGCATGCTAGAATATGCCGCATTGAATTCTTTTAAAGACATCTTCCTTGCAAAGTGTAAGAATAGGACTAGGACACACCATCTCAGGGAGAGAATCCCTAAAAATAAGCTGATGTATGAAAATAGGAGTAAGGGAAATAAAAGTGCATTACATATCATATTTAGTAAGGTGGCTAAGGGATAAAAATAGGGAGAGAGAACATTATAAATAGCATATTTAGTAAGGTGGCTGAGGGATAAAATTAGGGAGATATAACATTATATATAGCAATAAGTGGAGCGCTCCCTCACTTAGCCAAGACTAGTAGGTTTATTCACTTCTCATGCATGAAGAATCTTCCTAAGTAAGGTACACCCCTTCAAAGTCAACCAATCTCACATATAGTAAGTCTATCACAACTAAAGAGTACAAGAATAGTAAGGGAGGGCCTCTAGGTTCTAGGATAAAAAATAGCAGTCGAAAATGGCTCAAAGCACACTCAAGGAAAATCCATGACACACTAGGTCAAGTGAGTAAGAAGGCCATCAAGGTTAATGCCTCTCCAAAATTAGCAAGTAAACCCATGTGTGCTCACCAAGCACCCCCTTGTAGTGGCAATAATGGTTCCAATCCTTGAAATTTTGAAATCCTGAGAATGGCATATTGAGTATCCAAAAATCTAGTCACCCTGTGAAATTTTTTCCTGCTAAAAATAAACAAAATTTCCAGTGTCTCAGAATTAGCTAAAACTTGAACCTTGATTAAAATCTTCCAACTGCGTGCTCATTTATGTAATCATCCTATCAATTGGACTACTTCCAAAAAATAATAGTTTTTAAAAATAGAATTTGCTAAAATATCAGATTTTTTGATTGACCCCAAATTCAAACCATAAGTCTATATCCCCGCTGAAAAAGGCCAAGTATATAGAAATAGAAACTAATAAAAATTGCTAAATTAGGAATCTAAAAGTGTTCATTTGACTATCCACCATGCTCCATGCGTGCTCTTCAATCTACATGTAACTCTAATGCATGGGGAAAATTGCTGAAAATAAAATGTTGGAAGCCTAAACTAAAAAATCGCTAATGATAGAAGAGGATGTGCTATCCCCATTAAACATCAATTTGAAAGCTCCCAAAACTCATACAAGACAACTCTAGAATAAGGTAAGGCTAGAACAAAGCTTGGCAACTGAGTACCCATATGACTAAGGTACTCACAAACTTTGAAACATTGAGCTCGTTCCTAATAATATCCATGAACATATGTTGGAAAGTAACACTCAAGAGTTATGAAGGCAAATTTGGTGTTGGCATTCGCTTCATAGTATTCTCGTGTGGGGTGTTGAGAATCCCAAAACTGTGAATGAAGAAGACTTGCAAATAGGATTGTTACCCACCAAAATGGGTAGCCAGCCCTAGGAGAATTTTTTCTCTTATTTTGGACAGCCAACGAGCTAGCAACCCTACACATTGCTTGATGATGATGATATGCCAGTTCCTCCATCATCTGCACCAGTCATACACCTCTCATCATCCAACATTCCTCTTGCATGAAGGTGGGCTACCACTCAATACCTACTTTGATCATTTTGCAATCGGGTGCTTTTACTTAATGTTTTGGGCATTTATTATGGATAAAGGGGCGATTTGGATGATTGATCGATCTTGACTGCAAACTTGTTCTCTCACATTACCTGGGGGGTTAATCTTTTCCCCTAGTTGAGTCGGACCTCTTCTAAGGCCTTAGGGTTATAGGAGGGGCACTACTTGGAAGACTTCAATTGAAATAGCATGTTCATTCTCCCTTTACCATATTTAACATTTTCCACTTCACATTATTATCCTCTGATACCACCTCCATTCTTCGGGTTAATTGTCATTGGTTCATTGGGATTTGGCACTCTCTTTTTCACATTCCTTGAGTAGGGTTGAAAAACATTGCCTTGGGGGTTGATGCAGCTAAAAAAATGGAAAAGCATAAGATGGCCACAAATAAAGAAAAATAAAGGACATAAGATAGCGTGTGAGCAAAAGCTTAGCATGAGCTCTACCCTACTCATTAGCCATCACCTAGTTCTTGAGATCCTCCATCTCATCAAATGGAACCCTTGCATGTCCCAATCCTGATAAGCGATTAACTGTCTCATCTTAAGGGGTAAATTGAATGCTATATCATAAAGAGCAAGCTTTGATCCTTGAGCTATGCACCAAAATACAAAGCATTATAAAAAAGAAGTAAAAGGCGCACTAGAGGGGTGGAAAAAGCAGGCCGAGTCGGGTAACTCATGTATCCACGATTGTTCCCTTTATTACATCTATACGCTTAAGATGTGGACTCCCACTAGCTGGTCCCATGACCATGGCACTTGGCCATGAAGTCTTTCACCTCCATTGCCACTTACTTACACCAACACCTATTGATTGAAGGGTTGACCTTGGAAATTCCACCTCACCTTGGGGGCTTGTAATATCCCTTTCGAAATATTTGGCTAAAAATAACCATAATTATTTCAATAGAAATTTTGCCGGAAGTATTAATGAAAAATCCACAAAATTTTCATTAAACATCCCAACACATTTTCAATAAAATTTTGCAACTCAAAAATACACACGAGAATAATAGAAATCTCAACTTTATTTTATTATATAGATATAAGATTACATGGACATAACTGAGCTGGGGACCTCCAAATAGCTACTGCAATACTGATGCTGGCCTCATGGGTTCCAAGGGTAATGGTGAAGGGTCAAACTCATAGATGTGGGAGAAGAAAGACTTGTGCAAGATCAAGTATTTCATATGCCACAAGAATGGGCACTATGCATCTTAGTGTTCAAAGAAGAAGGGGAAGGGGAAACAACACCAAACAACAACCTTGATAGAGATCTAGCTAGATGAGTTTGCATTAAAGTTTGAGATGGACCTCTCACTAGTCTCTTGCCTTTATACTAGAACCTAACACTAGGAGTGCATGGTACTTGGTTAGTGGTGCATCACATCACATGACAAAAGCATGAGAGCTATTTAGCAATTTGATGGAGAAATACTTAGGGGTTCATGTGGAGCTTGGTGATGATGCCAAACATGCAATGAGGGGAGAGAGAACTATTTTATTCCAACTCGAGTAAAGAGGATTGTTGGAAGCCAAGGACATGTTATATTTACTTGGATTGAGGAAGAATTTGCTCTTAGTCTCTGCTATGGAGGACAGGGGATTTGTCTTCATGTTTAAGGAAGGACAAGTAATCATTCTTCTAGAGGGATCTAGTCTTGACACAATAGTGGTCATTGGGATCGAGAGGAAATTTATACAGGTTGCAGGGTAGGCCAATTTAGGTCTTGGTACGTGAGGGTGACAACCTGTGAGAGTTATGGCACAGGAGGATGGGGCACTTGCTCTATAGGGCATTGTTGATTTTGATGGAGATTGTCACTGGTTTCCTCGATTTCAGTATTGAGCAATAGGGCTTGTGTAGAGGGTGTGCAATTAGCAAGAATGCCAAGGTTGCTTTCCAAAGTTGTGAGAGTAGGTCCAAGGGGATCTTGGATTTCATTCATTCAGATGTGTGTGAATTCATGTCAGTGGCATCTATGCAAGGGGCATTATACTATGTGACGTTCATTGATGACTACGTCTAGAAAGAGATGGATCTATTTCATGAATACCAAGGATGAAGTCTTCAGTTGGTTTCGGGAGTTCAAGGCTTAGGTGGAGAACCAGACATGAAGTAAGATCAAGGTCTTGAGGTTGGACAATGGGGCCGAGTACACATCAAATGACTTCAATTATTTCTGCAAGGAGGTAATGATCAAGAGGGAGTTCACAGTCTCATACAACCCATAACAGAATGGGGTTACAAAGAGAAAGAATTAGTCCATTATTGGAGCTTCCAAGGCTATGATAAATTACCAGGATCTACTTATGTTTTTGTTGACGGTGTTGGAAATCTGTCAACCAAGGGGGTCTCCCCGTTGTGAAGTCCCAGTTAGACCTCACACTGTTTGGAGTAGGAGACCCATCCAAAGTATCGACCCTAACACCATAACTCAAAGGTTTGCCTTATCTACAATGAATAACATAAGAGAGTATGCACATAACCTTTGAAATCAACAAGTAAGTTGACACTGTGAAACACCAATTGCAATGTGTAAAAGGAGGCTTTCACGAGAGGGGAGTAAAGAATGCGCCTCCGGAAGGAAAGTAATAGTACTATCCTAAGAAAGGCACACGAGAGCAAGGAAAGATTCGTTAATTATCTAGCGAAGTAGTTCACATAGACACAACGATCATTAAAGAAAATACAACACACATTCAACAAGATAAGCACCAAAGCCAATGAAGTAGTTCAATTTCTTTAGTACATATGAACACAACATATACCACAAACATCTAAAGAATAGTCTTACAATATTCACAATACATGCATGAAAATGTGTCGGCTCGACGAGCTTCTGATAATTAAGTGAAAGATCCAAGTACACCGTTACATTGGCAAGACACTAGCTCCAGTAGTGGAACATTAAGTCACTTCTTGCTTCTCCAAAGAATGATCTTCTCTCCTATGCCAAGTTAGAGAAGCAAAGGCTTGATCTCCAAAGTCTAAACCTCCAAAAGCCCTTTGCTTGAGTTATGAGGGTGTATTTTTAACACGAGGAATGACATTTCATATCTCCATGACTCTTGAGCTTCCCTCATAATGTTTGGACTCGCTAAGTTACCTGTGAACTTCTATTGACCTTTTGGTTCACATGGAATTTTCATATTCCACATATGACTCGTGGACTTCCATACATTTACATTTTGTCATTTCTTGAAAATACATAATTACATTCCACATAATGTGGCTAAGTATATGGACAACATAAGACTATGTGATGACACTTTGAGAGGCCATGGGTTGGCCACTATGACATAAGACTTCACCGTGATGTATCCATGCCAAGTTCTTCTCCTTGCTACTATGTCTTGCATTCTTGATGATAGATTTGATCTGTACTTCATCTTCACCTTGCAACGAGTCTTTGATCATTGTTGGGTCCTTCACAGTCATCATGAAATGTCATCACTCTGTCATGGTCTTGGATTTCTTCATGTCTTCATGATGGTTCTTCTTTGTGCTTCTTTTCTGCAAGTGGCTCTTTGCTCCTTCTCCTTGACATCTTCCTTGAACACCATCTTGCCATGTTGAGGTGATACACCTGCCATTGATTTTCACTCATGACAAGGCAAGATCAGTTTGGAAATCATCTATTCTACCCCTGCTTTGCCCCTAGAAGAAGCTGATTGTGATGGGCCTGTGTGAGGGATGAGGAGGAAAGGCTTGTTGAGGATTGCATAGTTGAGCTCAGTAGTGGCTGAGGAAGGCACCACTGCTCACTGGAAAAGTGTAATGCGCTATAAGGAGGGGCTGTTTAGGGTCTAACGCAGTGAGCAAGCGCAAGAGACAAGGTTGATGAGCCTATTGACTGAAACTAGTCAATGTGTAGTGCTCAAGGGGGGAAGAAGGCAGTGACTATGCAGGTGAGATTCAAAGTGACTGAGGGAAGGCCTCATTGTGCACTAGAACCACACAATGCGTAGAAGAGGCCAAGCAGGACAAGGTGATTGCACAATGGGGGATTCTAGTCAACAAAGGAGCAAGACTAGGCACTGCAACTGTGCAATGCACAGTGCTTGAGGGACAAACTCCTATGCTTGTGCGGTTGAGGGCTGCAGTGGCTCAGACATGGACTAACTGTTGACTAGAACTGTGCAATACGCAGAGGGAGGCTCACCAGAAGGGAAGATTGCGCAGGTGGCTAAGGCATGCAACAAAAAGTCAAGTCACCTTGCCAGGAAGGTTCTCACTGCACTGTAAAGGAAGGATGAACTTTGCATTGTGCAGATTGCTTTTGCAAGGGGATGGAGGAGGTCCTTGTTTTCAACTAGAAGTGCTCCATGCGCTATGCAAGATAGAACTGATCAAAACTCAGTGCAATGAGTTAGTACAAGCAACAATGGTTAGTGACCATGCTTTGAAGGTTCTCGATGTGCAATGCTAGGAGCTGACCTGAGAAAAGACTTAGTGCACAATTCTAGGAAGGTGAGATTTCATCAATGAGGCTCATAGATAGGCAGTGCTCATCACCTAGTGAGAGATTAATGCGTTCACAACTTGCACTGAACAGGAGGACCAAGTAGAGGTCCAAAATGGTCAAGTGTAAGACTGGTAGAGTAGGAGAGGAAAAGACATCCGAACAAGTCCAAAACAGATATCATAGACATGAATGCCATCAATACAAGCCAGGGGATTGCATAGGACTCACGATCAACAATCACACCTTCAAACAATAGCAAAGCGACACTTATTTCTAAGTGCGACAGTTGAAACGTAACATTGCGACACTTACAACACAAGTTGTGACAAAAGTGTCGGCTGCGAGTCCCAGTGTTTTAAAAACTGGCCGGTCTGAACCGGTAACCGGTAACCGGTCAAACTGACTGGTTAGCAAGCCCACTGGATCAAACTGGCTTAAAAACTAGTTTACCTCCTCATTTCGCCTTTTTTTTGTCCTAACCGGTCCTAACCAGCTGGTTTATTGCCAGGGCAATTATAACTCCCACAAAATGCATTTTTGTGAGTTTTGAAGCCGTTTTGAGGTAAATTTGGGGTTGTTTTCCTCCAAAAATAGTCCCTCCAAGAAAAACATGCTTACCCTCTCATTTTCCTGACACATCTCAACCCTAACAATGTTGGCAATTAATGGTAATGTTAAATTCTTAAAGTAAAAGTGACATTTCCTTTAATTTTCATTTTCATCATTTTACTAAAATTTTTAACATTACCATTAAATGACTCAGGACGTTTGAGAGTGGTTTCGACCTCATTGGATTTCATATGGAGAAACTAGAATTTTAGATTTCACTCAAAATTCAGCAGACTTAATGGCTTTTAGGATTTCATGGTTTGGGGGTTTGCAATGTTTCCATTTGATTCTATCATGCGTGAGGTATGAGATTGGCATTTGATCAAGAGCATGAAGCCCTTTAAGAACCTTGATCATGGTGGCATTGATTGTTGAACTTTGTTGACGTTGGTGGCACTGATTGTTGAACTCCTCTACCATGGCCTTAACAAGAATGCACCCTTCACTCAAACCAAAATCATTGGTTAGGCATGCTAATCTTTTTCTACCACATTATAAGGTTGAGGAGATGAGCCCTTCACTCAAACCAAAATCATTGGTTAGGCGTGTTAAACCTTTTCAATTTCTATCATGTAACATGTTATAAGGTTGAGCAATCCAAGTCTGAAGACTTTGAGCTAGATGATGTTCATGTATCTCTTGTTGATGATGTTTATGTATTTCTAGTAGCATTGGATCAATGATGAGTTTCATGAGTGACCATGTTGATCAGTGATTTGTAGTTTTGATGTTTATTTTTGCTACTACTACTAAAGTTGTAGAGGAGTTTTAGGAGTCCTCAAACTTGGAGGCATATTATTTATGTAGCTCATGTTGATGATCTCTTGTCTAGTAGTAGTGATGAGTTTGATCATGATGAGGAGTGATCATGTTGTTGATCACTGATATGTAGACTTGTAGTAGTTCAGTGACCCCATAGCTTAGAGCATTGTTTTTAGGATCTAGAGGCCATTTAGAGCCTCATTGATTATGTATTTTGTTGCGGATATGTATTGCACTCGATGCCATTTTGATATATTCACCTTTACATGGTATATAGATGAGCAAACCTTGCATATTTTGTTTCTATTGGCTTGGAATCATGGTTTTAAATCTTAAAAATAGTTTTTTTCATTAAAAATTAATTATTTAATGTATTTTTTTAAACCGGTTTGTTTAGACCTGGCCAACCCTGGTTCGACCGGTTCCGGTTCGAAACCAGGTTCATTAGGTGGACCGGTCTGGTCACTAATTCTGATTTTTAAAACATTGGTTGCGACCAGAAAGTGCGCTAAGCTATAAGAATGTGTCTAGCGCATATTCTTATGATATAGAGGACCATGTAATGTGGAAGAGTGCGCTAGAGCTACCTCTAGTGACGTGCGAAGGTGTGACACAAACAAGAGTGGAAATAGTTAAAGCGACACTTGTGACAGTAAGAAAAAGTGAAAAGGACACTTGCAAAAGCTAAAGAAAGTGAAAACGACACATGCCAGAGCGAAGATAAAGTGAAAACGACACTTGTTAAAGCGAGAGCAAGCAAAAACGACAATCGCGAAAGTGAAAGAGACTTGTGAAAGCAAAGGTGTGCAAACGCGACAGTTGAGAAAACTCACCCGAATGATAAGATATTTGCAGCTAAAAGTGAGAGAGAGACTGCCAATGGAGAGTGCACATTGATTATCGACATGGGTTGCGCAGTATATTGCACTGAACATTGCGCAACCTCTATTCCTAGATTCTGCACAAGCCTTACTTTTAGGAGCTGCGCAATGCCTATCTTAGCTTGCATAGAAAGGAGTGCATTTATGAGTTCATCATAGACTGCATGTATGAGCAAGTGACTTTGACATTTAGAATCCGAGAAGAAGGCTTGAGCGCTTTGCAAAACATTGACCGACCATGAATTGACCATGGAACGATCGATCGCAAGATCCTAAGTAGGTTCCAAAATTCAAGTGCAGGAAAAATTTTGGAGGGTGTTTGTCGCAGCAATAATAATTTCTTTGGGTAGAGGCATGTAACACAACAATATATGTGCAAAATAGGAGTCCTGACATGATATTGGGGGACAAATACTAGAGGATACTTTCACTAGGATGAAGCCAGATGTAAGACATTTGAGGATCTTTGGTTGTCAAGTAGACATCCATGTTCCTGTAGAGAAGAGGACGAAGTTGGAGCCTTTAGGAGAAAAGGGGACATTTGTGGGATATAATGAGACTTCAAAGGCTCATAGGATCTTCATTATATCATATAGGAAGACAATTGTGAGTAGAGCTGTGAAGTTCAAGGAGAACTTGGCATCTAGAAAGTCTCATGAGATCCCCACTAATAGTGACAAAGAATGAGGAGTAGGAGGCTTTGAAGGGTGAACAAGATTCAAAGGCTTCCAGTTCAGGTAGGCTCCTTCACATGGGGATGAGGAGTTAGTAGCTCCTTCCAGTTATGTCAGGAGACCCAAGTGGTTTACGCTAACATTAAAGAATGCTCAGGAGCATGTGGAGTCTCCTAGGGGTACATTTAGGGAGAGCAAGCCTTTGAAGAAGTTTCCAAACTATATGGCACTTATGAGTTACATAATTGAAGAGGCAACAAACCAACAGGGTTGGAGGAATGCCATGGTGGAGGATGATCCATGAACATTGTGCCAGGACTGGAGGGAAAGCCAGTTCCAGGTGGCTCTTCAAGAAGTTCCTTCCTCGCTAAGAGGGAGTGTTTGTGATTGTAACATTAGATAGGAACTTTGGCACAGGTCTAAGTGTCTATATGTGTGGAATCCAAAGCCTTCAACCTTAGCAAAGTCACTTTAATTAAAGGATTAATTAGAGTGAAGTGCTTTTTATAAAAAGTGTTTGATCTAATGAAATGCAAAGGTCTTTGCATTCGTGAATTAGATGGATCTTAACCGTTGATCTCAAGTGAGGTGAGATCTAATCTCAATCATCAATTTCTTTGAAGATTAGGGTTATGAATTTGTTTAACATCTCAAGCTTATAAAAGCAAGGCTAGGTGAAGGAGAAAGACACATAAGAGATATTGAGTGTTTGAGTCACAAAAGATAGTGATTCAAGGAGATCCCACCAAGGGTTAAGAAGGACTTCCATTTAGAGATCAAGTCCAAAGGAGGAGAGTGCAAAGGACTCAGGAGTGACAAAGGGAGAAAACCCAATCACTCGAATTTGAGGAGCAATTTTGCTCAGTTGGGCGACAAGAAAAGAATGCAAAGGAGCATCCAGACATAATCCAAGTTGCAGGGCCACATGCAAATAACCACTGTAGAGTCTGTATTTCTGCATAAGTTGCATAGTATAGATTGGAGGCTACACCATACAATGTAACGCAAGCGCCCAAGATAGGGTAGTAGGTTGCAAGGTACAGGGTGCAGGAAACAATAGGAAGTTGCAGGTAGGGTTATGCAGGCCATATGGGCTATAGAGATAAGAGTTTCCTAAGTGAGGAAATTTTATGGTTTCACTGTCATTGTATTTTTCCTTAATGGGAAATTCATTTCCGAGGTTGGGAAAGCCCAGGTTCATAAATTTAGTGTGTATGTGTGAAGTTGGTTTCTAATTTGCTTCCGTTGAAATTGATATTATTTGCCAGTTAAAATCCCTTTAGTGCATTCTATTCAATAAACCACTGTTCAAGTTAATTTAGAACAAATAATTTACTAGGAAATAACTTGCCAGTAGCTGGGGTTAAGGAAATTTAACATGAGGTCTGAAGAATGGGTTGCATATGGAGTCCAACAAATGGTGGGGTGTTCTTCTCCAACATCCTTATTACTGCAACATAGTTGAAGGCATTGTCTGTGATGACTTGTATAACATTCCCTACCGCCACCTCGACAACTTCTTCATCCAAAAGATGAAATAATAATTGTGCATCCTTCACTTGATCACGTGCATCCACAAATTTAAGAAACATGGTTCCTTTTGAGCAAGAATTTAGGAAATTGAAAATGGTGCAGGAATTTTCATTATTCCATCCATCAAACATGATTGTGCACCTTGTTTTACTCCATGACTTCTTGAAATCTATGTGGTATTCATCTACTCTTTGGACCTCATTTTGTTGAAGTGCTCTCCTGATATCATGAAGACTCGAGCCTTCAAAGCCGGGACTACATGAAGCAACAACATCTAACATAGGGTAATAATATGCAGAAGTAGTAGTATTGATAGATATGTTTGCACCATACCACCATCTAGCATTGCATTCCCAAGCAACTTCCTTCTCCATCTTCTTCCATTTAGCATCAAGGGTGGGCTGAGCACCAAGGGTGGTGTAAGATACAAAGAAAGAGTCAAGCCCTTTATGTGGCCTCTATTAATTGGATGAAGTAGGGCCATATACAAGTTCATCTCTATGTCTAGTAGGAAATCTAAATGATTCCTCAAAACTAGGCATTTGACCTTTAGGGTTATCATCAATTAACCTTGAACTTCTCCCTATATTTTTTCAATCTTCTTGGTCTTGGCTTTATTTGCTTGGAAGGATTCAATATAACTTAACATCTCCACTTTTAGATCATCGAAGTCTTTTGGGAAAGGTTTTAGTTGTCCTCTTACATGTGCTAAGTGTTGTTTTATCCTACGGATTCACCCCAACCCAAACCAATGTTCTTCCCATAATAAATGCATATAATTGTTCTCTCTTCATTGAAATGGCAATGAACCTATGCTGGATCCCTCTTATTTTTAGGAGCCATGGCAATTTTTAAACCAACAAACAAAAATATGCAAATAAAACCCTAGAAACTCTTAATTACTAGGGCAGAAACAACAATTGTAAATATAAGAAGAACAACCTTGACATATCTTTGGAAGCCTTCCGAATTTATAGAAGAAGAGCAGTTCCTAACAATAGAAAAAACATCTCTATAACAGCCCATAAATTCTGAAAATGAACCCTTGAATTAGCTCCAAAACAGCCTAAGAAATTAAAAAGCTCCATATCTGCTGACGAAATTGACCAAAATAGCCCCTTGAAACAACTCCAAATCTGCTGAAGAAATTGACCAAAATATTCCCTTGAAACAGCTCCAAAATTGACCAAGAGGCTCAACTCAAGAATTCCAAATGAAAAGTGTATGTCATGAATTTAAGCAATGGTACCATTATATCTTTGGCAAAGAGATGATCTTGCACTCTAATCATGAGCCACTTTAGTGCTTGAACTCTCAGCCAAATATTCATGGACACAACTCGAACATCCTACATTTCATTTGGTGATCAGATACAAGAGAGGTCCATCCAATGAAGTTGCGGTTTGTCTCCATAGACCTTTTGGCAAGATCCTTAACTTACTTGATGTTAGATGTGCCGCTTATGAGAAGTGGAAGGATTTGTACCCCCAACTAATTCTCATTTTGGTCCCATTCTTGTGCTCAAAACTATTTATGGTTGTGAACTAGACCCTTTTTTGGACTATATAATTAGAAATGACTTGGTATTCAAACTTAATCGGCTTTGTGTGCCAAAAATACTAGCCTAGCTAATTATTCCTTTAATCCCATTCGTCAATCCCTAAGATGTTGCAACACCTTTAACAATACTTACTAGCCTTCCATGTAGAGGTGAGTAGAAGACTACATCAAACATTGTTCTCTTTACAACCAATCCAAGCCTTCCAATCATAATCTTAGATTGTACTTGTGTTTACTGTTGATTTTTCATGACTTTTTAATCTTCTAGTCTAATAATTACTTCTAATGATTTCTTCATTAATTCATCTTGTGTCACATTCATCATTAACCAATTATACATAGAAAATCTCAACAGTAAAAACAATAATGACAGTAGGATCATGAAGAGACAACCAACACATGAGACACAAAATTTTACCCTGGAAAAACCCTAACTAGGAAAAAACCCAACAACATTTTCTTAGAGGAATTTTCCAATTCAACAAGAGATACAATTTGATTTTTCCAATCAAATAAAGTCAAACTGACCAGCAAACAAGCCCAAATCGAACTCAGTCAAATAGTGATATTTTCGGTCTTTTGAACAGCTGCTCATCTTAGGTCAACTAAGCTAAAGTTTGGCCTCCTGTATCTCCACAGAGTTTCAGTCTGCTGCCCATAGAAATGCACAGAAAAACTTCAGTCTGCTCCCACACATGCGAAGTCAAACAAAGGTCAAACTTCTTTCCTTCTCTCTCCTTAGCGCTGGACTTGTTCTGGACAAACTTCAGACTTCTTTCCTTCTCTCTCCTTTGCATAGATGAACAAAAGATCAGATGTATATGTAACCCGAATTGGTGCCCAATGGAGGAGGACAAGTGGCCTTTTTATAGTGATCTAATGAGCCCGATTAGCAGTCTTTTAGTGCTGACCGACTTGTACTTCTTGGAGGGCCAACTTGACTTTTGGAGACAATTTAAATTCAAAATTTCTTCTTTTATATTTCTTTTATGGGCTGACTTGGATAGTTGGGAATACCAACCATAGCTACCCCAAAAATCAACACACCCTCTTAGCTAAGGAGGCATTCACCTGGACTTCTTCAGATGTCTCTTGTTGAAAAATTTCTCTATCCCAAGAAAAGGTTGAATGAGCTAGCTATGTTGATGATGTTGAGAAATCTAGGGCTTTGATTAAACAATGATTTCTCGATATTAGATAACTGCTTGTGAAGTAATTTTGTCCTTTAGACTTATTCAAACAAGAATTTTCATATGTGAATAATTGTTAACTTCATCAACCAGCTATCATGCACAATAAACAAAAGAACAATAACACAAGATATAGGCAGCAGCCAGGGCAAAACCTCTCCAACTCTGAGAGGAAAACCCACAGTAATTCTTCTTATAGAATCTTCACTTGACAAAATTTCCAAGACCAATACAAAGACCCTTTGACCAAGATGACTCCAAGATCAAGGCTAGAATCTTCTAATACTGCTGCTCTCTGAAATGCTGCACCTTGGATCAGATCTGCAACTTGTAGATCAGCTTCCTTCTCCCTTCCCCCTTCCTCCAATCCTTACTTGTATGAAATGGTTCACTTGTCAAGTTGCTGTCCTCAAGACTTTACTTAGACAAAATAATTTGATTCCTTGACCTGAACTATTTTGCTGCCCTAACTGCAGTTCTGAAGATGACACTTCTTCTTCGCATTTGTGAGCTACAAGTGCTTGTAGCCTCTCCTATCCCTTCGCATGATTCAGATCTTTCTTTTGATGCACAACCGAGCTCTTTTGAACTTGAATCAACCTTCTTTCGTGAAGAATGCTAAGGACTGTAATGCAGCCCTAGAGATGGCCTGCAGCTTTGCACGTGTGGAAGGTTTAGGGCTCTCCTAGCTCTCCTAAACCCTCGCTCCACTTGTCACTACTATTCAAACAATTCTGCTGAGACCGAATGATTTCGTGACAAATAGGGCAGATAGGAAGATGCCCTAGCCTCGCCCATGTGGATGAGCTTCCTGTGGTTATGAAGGACAAAACAAACTTCTCTTTTGATGTCCCACGGCTCCTTGATCTTCTCCTTTACCTCCCACCCAAAGATAGTCTTCTTCGCATTGATTGGAGATCGAAAATGATCTTGAGTGTGTCTGAATAGAAGAGGATAGACCCTTATTTATAGTATTAAGGGCTACTCATTAGGCCGACTTGTTTATGTGATAGAGCCGACATGAATATATATATATATATTTATGCCGAAAATATATTGCCTCTTTTATCTTCGCTTGGAGACTTTTACTAGCCATTTGTTCTTGAACTTGGAGGAGTCTTTCCACATGATTATGCCCTTGATCTCAGAGTCACAAGTTATACATTTACAAGTGTAAATACTTACATCAATGACACAAACCTATCACCTAGCCTAGAGCTCATAATGAGAGCTACTAAAGCAAATTTTGAGCATGTAACCCATGACTCAAATTTACAAAATATTTTGCTAGATATAATTTACATCATTTACATTGGAATGTGTCATTATGAAGACTGAACCTAGTTACACTTTCTTCAACACTCCCTCTTAACTAGGGAGGTATTCATACATATATGGTCCTTGGACAATTTTTCAACTTCACAGAAGAATTCTCATAAGAAGATTAGATTCGCAATCCATCTGTTATAGCATCATTTCAACCAACATTGTTTTATATAGCAAGGCCTTGACTAACCGCTCTATCTCTCACTTAGATCAGAGCACACAATGTTGGTGAGACCAATGACTAGTATACATGCATCATCATTGTCTCTCTAAGGGTCATACACACCCGGGTGTTCTCTGAGTATGCCCTTCTAGGACTATTCTCATCTTGGGTTCCCAACCCTCAAGAATATCGGTTCTCTTGCCCACTCTTGTCTTGGATGCCCACTCTTCCTTCATCGTGTCATTCCTTCTCTCCCGGAAAGTATCCTCCTTGGCTTTACAATCTGGGGCTTCCTTCATAGGGCCATTTATCTTCACCTTTCCTTCAATGATGATTGCTCTAGATCACGAGGTACATAGTTGTGGACACATCTCCCAAAGATATTTGTTGTCAAGGGTCTTCATCTTTTCAGACTTCCATCAGAGTCTTCATGTCTTTCCAGGAGATTTCCTAGTCAAATCTTCCTAATCCTTTGGATGTTGATTGCCTTCATCATGGTTGCATATTTCACGATCTCTTCCATCCTCGTGTCTTTCATTCCCAGGAGCTCTCAGAGTTCTTCAATAGTAGTCAACTACCTCATTTTATATGAGGACATATTATGTTGATTTCATCTAGTGTTACTTATGTCTTTCTACATCCTTTCTGAGGAGGAGATCTTCTCTCTCTTTATCATGCTAGATCTATGTCACTTGCAACCATATAACATAACATTACAATATTAAATTTAAATACAAGCATACATACCGTATTGGTCTGAATCATGCCATGATTCTTGCAACAGACTTCCTGAAGAGTTTTTGCATTGCAACGGAGTTGGTTTGACTCTTGCAGCTTCTCCTTGGCATCATTACTCAGAGTTCTATGAATCTGGATTCTTTACGGAGAATATTTGCCTGAAAAGTTTTTCTAAGATTCGGAGAACCAAAGTGTTCTCATCTATAAATAGCAATTTATTCTTTCCTAGAATCCTTTCACAAAGAAATACCTACACATTATACATGTATCATAACTTTAATAGTTCTTCTGTAGGATTCAACATATCCTCAAACATTAAGAGTTTATCCATGGATGGTCCACAATATTAGTTATTACATCCATTAAAGAACTACCTAATCTCTACACAAGAAAGTTCATAAACCACAGTATGTCACAAAAACTATGTAATCTATCATGCAGTTAAGACCTATGGAAAAGAAAGTCAGGAGATGATCTTTCAATCACTCCTCCTTCGGCTTCTTTTCATTGTCTTGAACTTCCTGAGTGACATGTGTTGCTTCATGTTTCCTCTTGCTATTCTTCTTTCTCTTGAGACAATCTCTTCGGCAGTGTCCAATATTCGTGACATTTGAAGCATTGAATCTTTGACATGTCCTTGGGATGTTGCTGATCACCAGATCTTTCAAATTTTCCGAACTTCCCTTTTCGCTTGAACCTGGCAGCAAATGCTTGCTCCTTGGATCCGACTGCAATATCTTCCTTAGCCTTCAATCTAGCCTCTTCCACTTTGCATATAGCCCATAGATCATTTAGTGAGGATGCCTCCTTTTTAGCCCCTATGCTGGCTGTAAAGTTTCCCCAATCCTCAGGTAGTGCATTCAGCACTATAGTTGTCATTTCTTGATCTGACATGATTTCTCCTTGATCCTGTAGCTGATCTCTTATTTCAGAAACCCTTACAAAGTATGGAGCTATACCTTCTTCTTTATTGATTTTCATTTTGTACAACTCATTCCTTAAAGAGATTCCTTCTCCTGTAGTGCTGACAAAGAATAGTTCTGTCAATCTATCATAGATTTCCTTAGTTGTTTCAAGCTTGGCCACATAGGGAATTAAGGGATCCTTGATAGATTCTATGAGAATCTTTTGAGCCCTTATTTCATTCTTGTTGTACTTAGTCAATTCTTGACTATCAGTGGGAACATGAATTTTCTGTTGCACATGTTCAATAACTTCTTGTTCCTTTAGATCGAGGTCAGTTCTTTTCTTCCAAGCAAGGAAGTTGGCAACTCCAACTAACTTATTGCTTTCCTTACAAGATGATATCTTTTCAAGATTGGATTTGCTCAAAATAAATGGGATACTTACTTGATATGATGATCTTTGAAGCTTGAGCTTGGATGGCTGCCTTGAATGTGAGGCTTCTTGATCTCTTTTCTACTCTTCAACTGGAGGGTGAGGATGCTTGTTCCTTCTTGTAGATCTGTAGATCTCGCCTTTCTTTTGATAAATCTGAGGTCTTGGAATGCGGATCTGGATTTGGCTTTGCCTTTGACTGCCTCTTCTTTAGTGTTCTTTGTTACCCTGCCCTTGATATGCTACCATCCCTCTGATACCATGTTGAGAAATCTAGGGCTTTGATTAAACAATGATTTTTCGATATTAGATAACTGCTTGTGAAGTAATTTTGTCCTTTAGACTTATTAAAACAAGATTTTTAATAAGTGAATAATTGTTAACTTCATCAACTAGCTACCATGCACAATAAACAAAAGAACAATAACACAAGATATAGGCAGCAGCGAGGGCAAAACCTCTCCATCTCTGAGAGGAAAACCCACAGTAAATATTCTTATAGAATCTTCACTTTGACAAAATTTCCAAGACCAATACAAATACCCTTTGACCAAGATGACTCCAAGATCAAGGCTAGAATCTTCTATTACTGCTGCTCTCTGAAATGCTGCACCTTGGATCAGATCTGCAACTTGGAGATCAACTTACTTCCCCCTTCCTCCTTCCTCCAATCCTTACTTGTATGAAATGGTTCACTTGTCAAGTTGCTGTCCTCAAGACTTTACTTAGACAAAATAATTTGATTCCTTGACCTGAACTATTTTGCTGCCCTAACTGCAGTTCCGAAGATGACACTTCTTCACACGTGTGAGCTACAAGTGCTTGTAGCCTCTGCTATCCCTTCGCATGATTCAGATCTTTCTTTTGATGCACAACCGAGCTCTTTTGAACGTGAATCAACCTTCTTTCATGAAGAATGCTAAGGACTGTAATGCAGCCCTAGAGATGGCCTGCACCTTCGCACATGTGGAAGGTTTAGGGCTCTCCTAGCCCTCCTAAATCCTCGCTCCACTTGTCACTGCTCTTCAAACAATTATGCCATTCAAATAGACTCGAGACCGAATGATTTTCTTGACAAGTAGGGCAGATAGGAAGATGCCCTAGCCTCGCACGTGTGGATGAGCTTCCTGTGGTTAGGAAGGACAGAACAAACTTCTCTTTTGATGTCCTGCGGCTCCTTGATCTTCTCCTTTACCTCGCACCTAAAGACAAGCTTCTTCGCATTGATTGGAGATCGAAAATGATCTTGAGTGTGTGTCTGAATAGAAGAGGAGAGACCTTTATTTATAGTATTAAGGGCTACTCATTAGGACGACCTGTTTATGTGATAAAGCCGACATGAATATATATCTATATATATATATATATATATATATATCTATAAATATATTTAGGCCGAAAATATATTGCCTCTTTTATCTTCGCTTGGAGGAGAATTTTACTAGCCATTTGTTCTTGAATTTGGAGGATTCTTTCCACATGATTCTGCCCTTGATCTTAGAGTCACAAGTTATACATTTACAAGTGTAAATACTTACATCAATGACACAAACCTATCACCTAGCCTAGAGCTCATAATGAGAGCTACTAAAGCAAGTTTTGAGCATGTAACCCATGACTCAAATTTACAAAATATTTTGCTATATATAATTTACATCATTTACATTGGAATGTGTCATTATGAAGACCGAACCTAGTTATACTTTCTTCAACAGATGAATCAATCCATCTCATGTTCTATACCAGAACCACGTGAAAGGTATCCCACATCAGCATCATGCAAGGGAATCTAGTTACCCACTAGACACATCCCCTTTGCAAATGGATCTTGTCACCCACTGGCCAAAGGCCTTATGTGGTCCCACTAGCCAAGTACCTTTCGACCTTCTGGGGTCAATACTAGTCTCGGGGCACCAATTATCCGAGTGGTTACTTGGAACCTGGTCAACACCTATGACTTATGGTGAAACCTTGGGCTATTACCATTCTCGCATGCCAATTGAATGGTAACATGCCTGCATGATCCTAAAAGGAACTCACTCTACCCACTTGTGCCTCACTCTACCTACTAGCCAAGTACCTCTTGGCAATCTAGGGGAGCACTCCGGGCCTTGATGCTCTCTAGGCCATTCTCCCTAGCCACATTACATGGCCCCTGGTCAATACCTTTGACCTATCAATATCTTGACCTAGGGAGAATGCTTGCCCCTTGATGCTACAACATCAACACTCCCTTTAACCAAAGGAAGCATTCTCAATCACTTTAAGCTTGTCCCTGAAGTATACAAACTTCATCCTAGACAAAGGTTTTGTGAGAATTTCAACATCCTACTCGTCTATAGAAATGCATAGGAGCCTCACTGCTCTCTTTTGTACCATGCCCCAGATGCAATGGTACCAAGTGCTTGATGTACTTTGACTTGTCATCACGGTTGTCTCCTGCACCTGATCAAAAAATCCCGTAAGTAGCTTTTAAAGCCACACTGCTTCACAACTTGCTAAACTAGCTGCAATATACTTGGCCTCTGCAATCTTGAGTGCAACAAATGTCTACTTCTTGCCCAAGCAGAATCCAAATAGTGTCATCATCCTGATGTGCTCTTCTTGTCTTCAACAATCTCTTCTCAACCTGAATCTGTATATCCATGTAGTTGTACTTCATCATTTTAGACATGTACCATGTCGATACCTCAATAGTCAACACATGTTGTGTTACATGCCTTGGCTCAACCATAAACTGATTGACTTCCTTCACTGGATCCATCATCATAGCTGCTTTTCAGTCACCCAGACAGATCCTGCTGTATACTTGTTGCTCTCGCTGCCACTTAGCTTCTTTAGATTAGTTACCATGGCAGTGGCCATGGACTCATCCCAAATATCTGAAGGATCATAATAATATACTTCCTTCAAGGAAGATCTCATCCAACTTTTGCCACACTTCTAGTCCCAAGAAATAATGTATTAAAAAAACTTTCATCTCGAACTCAGAGGTCTCAGCTCCCTCTGACACTGAAGCAGGACTTGACTGCTCCCTCTATCACAGAAGCAGATCCTCCTTCCACTGCTACTCCCTCTGTCACGTGAGTCCTTCTATCCCATCAGAGGAAAGTCATATGATAACTAGATCAACCAAGACTTATTAGATATCCATCCATCCGAGAATACCATGCCTGAGGTCCGTAGAAACCTTATCTATTCTGCAAACATGAGATTTCCTCTGATGTACCTCAAAGCCCTGACGTAGCTCTATGCATGCTTCTTCTTCCTCAATTACTCCATTGACGAAAGCGGTCTCCACGTCCACCTAATATAATTTCCAACTCATAATAGAAGCAACAGAAATATAATTCTAATAGAAGTGTACTTGACAACTGGAGCAAATGACTCCTCATAGTCCTCTCCCTCTTTTTGGGAGAATCCTCTCGAATCTTTATTTGTACCTCTATCTGTTGCCATCTATCGCATGCTTCTTCTTGTAGATCCACTTGGACGTCAACGCCGACTTCTCTTCGACACAATTTTCTCCATGGCATCCTTCAAACTTGCTGGTCTGCCTTCTCCCTCTGAGCTAAGAGCTCTTCTGGTCATCAAGCACGGTTCTAGATGTCAGTACAATTCCTCCCTCTTGAACACAAATCAATCTGGGAGAATCCTCTTGTCACAAGCTTGGCTTCTTTTTTCTCAATGTTTTCATTTGCTACCAGAGCCTTGGCAACCTTTACGATGTTCCTGCAACCCTCATTAGGAGGTCATGAAAGAAACCATTATAACCCAATAAAAGAAACAATGACAAGAGGCTAACTAATAATAAAGCAATAATAATCAAGGAAGAGGGATATAAAGTACTCATCTTTTGAGGATTGTAGGGAATTGTCAACTCCGTCTTGATCCTTACCTTGTAGAAATGAAATCCATCTGCAAATTCATCATCCTCATCCTCATCATCAACTATTAATGCATGTTTCTTGCCTTTTCCTTCCTTGCATGAGCTAGGGTTTCTTCATTCAGTAGAATCATCGATCTAGGTCTAGTTCTAGGTTTTTATCCACAGACCCTAGGGATTTCTTATCCAAGAATTCTAGTCTTCTAGGGTTTACAACACCTAGATTTCCAAATTTCATCTATACCTTTTGTAAGTCCAACAAACTTTGTCATGTGCAAATTTCCTTGTTGTAGCCAATGTAGAACATAACCAATTTGTCCAAAGCCATAAGTGAAAAGAATGAGCCATAGAGTTTCCATGCCTTTGCGTATGTGATGAAATCCATCATGTGTAATGTTCCAAACTAGGAAAAATAGTGCTATGCAAAGCAAACAATAAAAACAACACCATAAAATTGAAACATTCAGTGCACACCCATAAAAAGTCCAGGAATAACCAACAACTGAGCCATTTTATTATAATCTGGGAGAAAAGTACAATAATGTGGAAGTGGTGCACCTGGGCTTGCCTCAATGACAAGCGTGATCAAGCCTAGGTGGTAATATGTCAAGCCCAAATGGCACAAATAACTGCTGCAATGATGCCCTGCGTTGCCCTTATGAAACTGTTGTCTGCTGCAAAGATGCTGCTGGAAACCCCACCTCTAGTGCTCAAAAAATTACGGGAAATTAACCCCGGCCTCTCCACCAAATACCCAGAATAACTCACGAAGGAATTGGCCAAATGTTGACCTCAGAATTTTGGCCCAAAGTCCCCTTAGCTCCTCTTGCTGCTGGCTGAGTTGGGACCCCTGTTTGAGCCATTAGATTTGCCCAAAAAAATTCTATAAAATTAGGAGTGTGATCCTTGCCCAAAACCCAGAAAAACCCATAAAGGGTTGTCCTTGGTTCTAACTTTAAAAAATTGATCCTTCACAGCGTGACCCTCCTCCAATTTCGAATTCTGTTGCTGTGAATGATCCTGTCAATCTCTACTCTCCCAACTCCAGCAATCCTCCTCAAATGGCCCTCCAAATGATCTCCTAGCTTCCCAGCTCGAAACTCCCCTGGATGGTGCTGCCCCAAAGAGTCTCACTCCAATGGCTGCGCAGTCATGGAAGAGATGACGTAGTCCTGCGTGTGATGAAATGAGAGTTACGTGTAGGATGACCCTCTTGTCTGTGGCTGCCCTCTATGCTCCTGAAAATGATGAAGGATGCTCCTATCTCCCCAACTTCTCGGAGTGCCTCATGCTGTCATTGCGCAATCCCTACGCTATTGTTACTCCTCCTGCTGTTGGTACTCGACTTACAACTACTGTAACTTGTCTCCCTGCTGCTACTACGAACTAAGATGAAGAACTCCCTTCTGGGGCTGGCACTCGATGTCCACCGAAGTAAGGGTTGAGATCTCTGCTCGGAGACACTCGTGTGCTAAACAACACAGTAATCCGGCTAAGTAGCACGAGCAACTAAGATTGAGTTCAATATGTCAAAGATACCAAATGAGGTTGAGCCTCCTCTATTTATAATTCGTGGGCCTCTTTTCCCATGTGGGCCCCCTCCAACTAGCAATTCGACTTTCCCTCCTTAGCCATTCGAACTTCTCTTTAAGGTGGTGCGTATTTCCTCATGTGGGTGGCCCCCACGCTATGCCAACAAAACATTTCGGCCCCTTTTTCCTTCCTAAGTCTTTTCCAAAAATCACATGGGTCCCATGGCCTCCAAAATTGATGGAATTGTAGAATAAATAAACCTGTAACAATTTAATTTCGGAAGGGACATTACATCATGTCATCAATCAATCAAGGATGTTTCATCTTGGTATCAGTCCAAGCAGATGTATCAAGATTAATGATCCATTGTAGCTTTTGTAAGGTTGTATTTTTCCCTTTTATTGATCAACATTGTAAAGAAACAACACCCTAAAACTGTCATCAACAAGGATAAAATATTGCAGGTCGAGCAATAATTACAAATCTCCAAGGAATACTCTATGGAAGTAAGGTATCTTCAAAGACTATGGCATTTCAGTGTCCTCCATAGGATCTTCTAATGGAAGTCGCTCTATCAACAATCTTCAAGTGGCCCAGACATGGTCCAAACTTCTTTTATAAGGGAGTCATCTGCAAATTCTGTCCACAGGTTTTGTTCACGTAGTTATAGGTTTTGGCACGAAACAAAATGTTTAGCAAATCTTAGATGATTGCTTGCAGCCCTTCAAGTAGCTTGGCATCTTCCAAACTATTGTAGTAATAATGACAATTTGCCCTTTACAAGGACAACTCCAACTTTGAAATGACTCAACATTCACAAGAGGATTTCGGCCTCCAGAATATGCTTTCCAAAATATTATTATGACCTCCACGTAAGTCTTCTCGACATCCTGGCAATTAATCCAGTTGACTCCCATAAAACTCGATCTCTCAGTCTTCGAACTTCTGAGCAATTCAGTCTCCTGTTATAGAGGAACACAGTCTCCTTGCTAGGTGATATGTCCTCCAATTGATCAACATTTTAACCTTCAAATAGGATGAATCTTGGATTTCAACGAGACCTATACTTGGTCATGCAACTTCACTGTCATAACTCACAATCCTATTTTTATCCCTTCATTGTCAATATTTTCAATGTGGACAATGCTAAATAAGGCATCAATATATTCTTCTTGAATCTACAAGCTAGTTGAGATCTACAAGAATGTTGACCAAGAAATTGATCCCAAACAATATTACATAAAATCCATTGTGAGAGAATCAAGCAATGGTATAATTGCAAAAACAAGCTTAACATAGACATTACATTTGTGGGATCACTGATTCAATATCCATGGAGAACTACCTGACCAATTTGGATCAAGCCCTTTGTCACTGTTAATGACCCCTTTATAGGCCTTTGTATCTCTTGGCTACCTTCTGAGTCTTCTCACCCTCTGTGCTATCATACTAAGGCCTTTTCAGCCCTCCCGAGGTCATCCTTGAGGCCTCTCAACCCCCTGCAACCAGCCCTGAGCTCTTCTCGGCCTCTTGTTGTAGAATTTGTCCTTCTTCGTCCTTAAACAAAATTTCGGTCTCTCTTTGTCATGGTCAAAAACATTGTTGGCTTATCCTCTCTTGCTGGTCTAGGGTTACAAAACTTGAACTAGAACTTTATCAAGGTTGCTCTTTCACCATTGCTCTGATACCATGTTGATTTTTCATGACTTTCTAATCTTCTAGTTTGATAAATACTTTCAGTGATTTCTTCATTAATTCATCTTGTCTCACATTCATCATTAAGCAATTATACATAAAAAAGCTCAATAATAAAAACAATAATGACAGTAGGATCATGAAGAGGCAACTAACACGAGACAAAATTTTACCTTCGGAAAACCCTAACTAGGGAAAAACCCAATGACCTTTTCTTAGAGAAATTTTCCAATTCAACAAGAGATGCAATTTTGTTTTTCAAGTCAAATAAAGTCAAACTGACCAACAAACAACCTTAGGTCAAATAGTGATATTTTCAGCCTTTTGAATAGCTGGTCAATTTAGGTCAACTAGGTTAAATTTCTTCCTCCTGCACCTCCACAGAGTTTCGTTTTGCTGCCCAGAGAAATGCACAGAAAAACTTCGGTTTGCTCCCACACGTGCGAAGTCAAGCCGAGGTCAAACAAAGATGAAACATAGCCTGGTCAACGCTGGACTTGTTTTGGACAAACTTCAGACTTCTTTCCTTCTCTCTCCTTCGCATAGATGAACGAAAGATTAGAGGTATGTGTGACCTGAATTGGTGCCCAGTGGAGGAGGACGAGTGGCCTTTTTATAGTGATCTAATGAGCCCGAATAGGTGTGTCTTTAGGGCTGGCTGACTTGTACTTCATGGAGGGCCAACTTGACTTTTGGAGACAATAATTTAAATTCAAAATTCAATTTCAAAATTTCTTCTTTTATATTTCTTATATGGGCCAACTTGGATAGTTGGGAATACCGACCTTAACTACCCCAAAAATCAACATTTACCACCGCCATCCAAACTTTAGGAGCCATTGACATGGATTTCATCAATACATGCTCACAACATAGCAAACATGTTGAATTTATGTATGTTCTATGCTAGAGCAATTTATTTCAATTTTCACAGTTAGCTTAATATCTTTTCCAGATTAGCAATCACATCAGCATTAAAGTAAATTGCAGATAGAACATAAATATAAATCGCAGAAGACAAGCCAAGACAAGAGGACACAAGATGTGGCGCTAGCCAGGGACAAACCCCAATGTGGGGAAACCCTTCGTCAATTCTTCTTATATGATCTTCAATAGTTCAGCAGAGAGAGATAGTACATATACATCAGAAGTCAACATTTTGACTTATCAAAATAAGAGCAAAGATCTTCTCTAAGAAGATGTCACATGAGGTAGCTGATCTGAACTTAGGTGAAGGCAGACTACTTCAACAGATCCTCTAAGGTGACTCCATCACCATACTGCACCTCACTGTGCTGCACCTCATCATCATGCTGCACCTGTCACTGTGCTGCACCCATTCACTGAGCTGCTCTTGTCACTGAGATGCAACCAGTCATGGTTGTACCCATCATGGTGCACTATGCTGCACCACTCACAGTTGTACCCATACATGCTGCTGTACATACTGCCTCCACTATGCTGCAATCATTACAGTTGTATCTATTCATGCTGCTGTACATATTGTCATCATGCTGCTGCACAAACTGTCACCTACAGCCAATTAAAACACCTTTTTCCCTTACCTTAAAACTGCCCACACAGACCTGCGTCCTCCTTTATTCAAACTCAGCCTAGCTGTAGCATTTAACAACCCTTCACGCAGTCACTAAGAAACCCTTGCTATGATGCTATGGCCTATGGCCTAGTAAATGTCCTCAAAACAGTTACATAAACATCATTAACGCAGCAACACTAAGGAGCAGAGTTCAACGCTTTCCTTTACTGTATAACTATGGCTTATCAAATAGTCCTTAAGGCATGTTTATATCAGTTTCCTTTATCACACAGTCACCTACAACAAACTTGCATCTTAATGACATTTCCTTGCTGCGTTATAGGGCTACCTTTGTTGCTTCATTGACAGTGAATGAATTCTCCCTTAGGACTGTGGATAAGGGCTACTTCAGGCAGCGTATTAGGGCCTTCATTAACAGCATATTAAGGCTCCTTCTGGACTGTGTATAAGTATCTCTTGGACAGCGTATTAGGACCTTTCCTAACTGCGGATTAGGGCCTATATTAGCTGTGTATAGAACCTCCTCTTAGCTGCATATTAGGGCCCAGTTGCTGCGGAATAGGATCACTGTTTAGCTGTGAATAAGGGCTCAATAGACTGCAGATTAGGGCACCTTAGGACAGTGTATAAGGGCCTCTTTAACAGTGAATTAGGGCCACCCTTAACTGCGGATAGAGCTCCCTCCTTGACTGCATAGAGCCTTCTCTTTTGACTGTGCCTTGATCTCGTATAGAACAGTAGTTAGGGCATCTCCCTTTAGGTCAGCGTTTAGACTTCTTCTCTCCTCCATGACAGCGTTAAGGTCTCTCTCAGAATGCGGATTAGGGCATGGCATATTCCCTTTGACTGCGTCTAGATGTTCCTCCTTTGACTGCGGTCAGACTGCTGCTAGGGCATCCTCCTTACTGTGGCTAGGGCATCATAAGACTTAGACCAATGTATACTCTTAGGATCTCTTCTCCCACTAAAACCCAAAGACAAGTGGAGAGGAAGAGATCACAAGAAGAGTGTGTGCAAATGACTTGCAAGCCACCCCTTTTTATACTAAAACGTTGAGCACAAGTGGGGTTTATTTGGTTGCTGGCCGACCTTGACGAATTGTCTTATAACACAAATAAATTCATAACTTTATGAATACTTATCGGAATTGGATGATCTTTAGATCAATCCTACACCTCTTGATGGGTGGGATCCAAGAAAAATATCAGCTGCCATTAATAAGATGACCCACATGGAGTTTGGCCCTAGTTTCCAATTTTAACAAAACATGATTGCATTTTTTGTCTTTTTTGCACAATTTCAAAGATTGTAATCTCTATCCATGCAACAAATCTATTATTGCTTCACAAGTCGTTGAGCTATTCTTTGAGAATGTATCGAGTTAGTTTGGGTGGCCCTTTCACCATCAATTCAAACTGAGACTTGTTTCTTGACCCACTTTTGAAGGTCCTTGTGGAGGGTGTTGGGTTTTCAGTTGCGGTTCTCTATTTCACTCCATGCTCTTTCAAACTAATGGTCAGAATGATGCTAGTATTGAAACCTTGGTCAATGCTTTTCACATATATCATCAACAAAATAGGTAGTGGGATAACTATTTGTGCAGTTGTAGCATATACTATAGAGAGAAGCTTATGTATCCATATTCCATTCTCCTTTTGAAGTCTGTTATGGCATCTAACCCTTGGCACTTTGTGAAATTCCTACTACTCTTCCACCTCCAATGGCATATCAACAACAAAGGGAGCAATTCAAAGCTTTTTTGTTTAGAATTTGGCAATTCATGCTATATACTCCAACAAACTCAAGCTAGGTACAAGGCATTTCGTGACTGGTATGTACTATTGATTACCTCCATTTTTGTAGGTTGGTGATTGTGGTTGGCTACACTTGGATAAGTAGAAATTCAAGAACAAATAACATCAGAATTTCAAACTAATTCAATATTAGTCTTATACTATTGTTCAATGAGTGGGTCCTAATGATTTTCTTTTGTTTCTCGCACCTGAGCTTGGTATACATGATGATCTAAAGGATACAATTCAATCATCTAAAGGAGGGTGAAGTTCTAGTCAATCACATAAAGGATACAATTCAAGATTTTCAACGTCTTTCAACTAAGGATGCTTTGTCCGTTGTATTCACTTGAACCACTAGTCAGAGGCATACAACCACTTAGTTATTTGGTAGAAGAGGAAGCTTACTAGTGTAGGCTAACGAACTATCCTAGTCTACTTTCGAGCAGAATTTTCCTCACCTATGATAAAGTTTGGGAACAATTTCCTCCGAGCAGTGAGGAAATGAAGAGATATAGTAGGCGACAAGTGCCATTGTAAACATTTGAGAAATTTCAAGGTCTAAAATGGCTCTCTTAAGGAATATAATAAAATAAGAATATGAATTTTCAAACAAAAAGAAAAAAAACTACTTTCCTTAATTGTATTTTTAACTTATCTTCTTATAGGTTTACTGAAATTTCAAGTGTAGGCACTCATTGGATGTGGAATTCCACATCGAATGAGTAGCCACTTTGCATACTTTTGATAGACCCACAGAAATAAATTAGAAATACATGAAAAAATATGTTTCCTGAAAAGAAACATTTTTCATGTATTTTGAGTTTTTCTCACTATGAGTTTTAATTTTCAAGAAACACGTTTTTTCATTTATTTTTAGTTTATCTCAATTATGGTTCTATGTTTCAAGAAACACATTTTCTCATTTATTTCCAGTTTATCTTAGTATGTGTATATCAAAAGTATGTGGAATCAACAATTGCCTACACTTGAAATCTGAGTAAACCTACAAGGAGATAAGTTGAAAATACAATAAAATAACAAATTTTTTCCTTCTCTTCAAAACTATCTACCCTTATGCTTGACACCATCATTTTGAATTCTATTGGTTCTTTTAAAGCTGCTGTTGATCACACATTTTTTGTTTTGAGGCCTATCTTTAACCTTAAAATATACCGAATGTTAATTTTATATTATACACGTCTATATGTAAGTACTCAATTAAGGAGACGAATTATAAAAATATCCCACTAATCACTCAATCACTGTGTCAATACACTTACCATTCCACTAATCACTTCATTATTTAGTAGAAAGTATACAATGTGTACATTTTTGGCTTTTTTTGCTTGCAGTGTGTGTTCTTGTGCAAGTGTTTTCATTGCTATTAGTGTGCACATATCAAACATTGTTGTGTATCTCACTTAGATTGTACCATATGGGTCATTTGTTTTGCTACCACTGATTTAGTTCATAATAATTAGTTGTGGAAATTTTCTTTAGTTCCTTCCACATTTTGCATTTTCAACTTCCTAAATGGGTTTTCATTCTTGACTAGGTATCTAATATCTATGACAATGACAGGCAATACGGAGCATATATCAAGGGGCTTAATGCTTTTGAGCGTCATCGAAAGTTTATGGAAGATTATGGTATTGTTCCTTTAATGCCTAGTAAGAGTAGATATTCATGTCTTTAGTAGTGCTTGTAACATGGCCTTCCCTTGTGTATTCTAAGCTAACATTAGATTAAGGGTGATTATGAGCATTTTGATAAGAAAAATGGATTCGTGTTGGGAGAAAAACTTCAAGATTTTGTTTTATAGCTGAACCACTAGTTTTTTTGTGTACTTTTTACGATTCATTGTGCATAGATGGGATTTTCATTTCTTTGATGTTTGCAATGATATACTCACCATTAAATGAAAATTTGTTAAGAGCACGATTTCTTTTATGTGGGGAAGTTTGAAGATTTTTGTTACTGCATTTAGTACAAATGTTAACAATGCTTAATAGCTAAATTTCTTTTATCCTAATATAACTGTGGATGAATTGAATTTGAATTAGCTTGTAGCTAGTGAGCCACTACCTCCTCATAATGTTATTATGAAGTGTGTTTGAGACATTTGTAGAGATTCACAAGAGATAGTGTTAGAATCAAATGGAAACAACATAAACCCTAATTTTGTAATCAAGAGAAAATAAACTAGTGTTAGGGAAACACAACTCTTGAAGAGAAATCAGCTAATAGGGGTGCAACCCTAGAGAGAAATAACTAAAGTACATCTTCTAGAGAGAGAAAGAAACCCATGAACAAAAGAGAGCACAACATTTGATGGTTCCTTTATGCCAAACACTTCATTAGAAGATGAATAAGTGGCACTTGAGTAAATTACAAACGAGATTGGGACTTGGGTGTATAGATAGTAAGATACCCAACTCAAGTGTTAAGGTGCTTCTTCAACAACGGACCATTTTGGATTTTTGAACCATATAACCTTTAGTTCTTCCCTTTCCATTTGAACTCCATAAATTGTTCTTGGAGGTTTGTGGCATAGGTGCCCTATTGCATCGACCATTTTTCTCCTAACACCATGTCTATCCCATTGAGTGGTAGAGAATAACATCCCATTTGTAGTTCCAATCTTTGCATCTGTACATAAACTTCATGGTACCTATTTATTTCTTTGACTTGTTGACCATCAACAATTGCAACCATCAACAATTGCAACCATGAGATCTTTCATAGGATATACAAAAAGGCTTAGTTGTTTTGTAAGATTGAAATCCATGAAACGTGAGATATATAGAATAAAAAAATTTGTGATGTCTCCTTTTAATTAGTTTATAATTTTCAAGAATTTTTCTATCCTAGATTTCCTCAGAAAATTTCGACAAACAATTTTTCCAAAAACTTAAATAAATTCCAATCAAAATTTGGAGAGCCACCAACCATAATTTTTTTAAGAAATACCACACCAAAAATTCCAGCCAATTTTATTAAATACATTGAGGAGAATTTACATTTATTTAGATTTGAAAACCTGGCAAAGAGAACAATTCGACTCCCTCTGGAAAATTTTCCATGTTCAACCCTAGCTGTAGCTGTACTGGCACAATTTGGTTGGCTCCAAAAATTCGACCTCTGGAAATATTGGAATAATTCGGCCTTCTTCTAGACTGTAATGCCCCCTATGGAATAATTTCCCAAGGGACGAAGTAGCCTATCAATCCCCGTAGGCTATAGTCTTTGATAAATGGGAAAACCTCAAATTACCCAATGTTTGGGCAACATGGGGTAAGTTTTGGGGCAGCTGGGGTAAAAAGCCCAAAGTTGGGGGTTGGCACAAACCCCTCTCAACTAATTAAGAAGGAAAAACAACGACAAGGAAAGCTATAAATACAAGAGAATAAAATCATTTTGATTATCATTGGACTGGATTAAATCGCCTTTATTTTTCTTTTAGCCTGAGGCACTGAGGGTTTTAAGACTCCTTCCCTTCTTTGACTAGTTTCGGTGGAGGTGATCCCACCCTACCTAGTCACCCCTCCTGATTCTGGCACAGGTCATTGGAACAGATTGTGGATCTGGTTTTGTCTGGTTCAGTAACAAATCAATATCTTCTGTCTAGCAAATCTGTGGGATCTGGCTCTTAACTGATCAAGCAATATTCTGGTGACATACTCTGTTGAAAATGCAGCTAGTGAAGGTCTTCTGGCTTGTGCCTTAGCCATTGAAGACCTTGATTTGTCTTTCTCTAGCATGGGTGCGAGCTCATAGACTTTAGTTATGGTGAGTTTATTTCCAGTTTACTAGAATAGTCATCAAGATTGCATGAATAGTGTTGGAGCTTCAGTTACGTGGAGTCTTCCTCAGTTTAACTACAGAACAAGGTGGTAGTTACAGGTTCAATTAGGACGAGTTAGTCTTCAATCTTGATTGAAGGGAGAATGAGTTAAGACTCCAAGTGTTGGTTGGAGAAAGGACGAGTAGAACTACCAGTTAACTTGCAATAAAAAATCGAATTTCTAAAATTGAGCAGGGCCTTCTTGCATGCTCGAATTGGGTCTATAAAGAGGAGGACAAAGGCACATGATAATCACAAGTTTGTGAGATCAATTTTTTGTGTGTGTATGTGCAAATTTAAGGAGCTTGTAAGCTAGAGAATAGGAGGCCACAAGTGTGCAAGGTGGTGAGTTTATGTCCATGTTACTGGAATAGTCATCAAGATTGCATGCGTAGTATTGGAGCTTTAGTTACGTGGAGTTTTCTTCAATTTAAATACAGAACGAGGTGGCAGTTTTAAGTTCAGTTACAACGAGTTAGTCTTCAGTATTGATTGGTGAGAGAATGAGTTAAAACTCCAAGTGTTGATTGGAGAAAGGACGAATAAAACTCTTAGTTAACTTGCAATCAGGACTTGACTTCTAAACTGGATTGGACCTTCTTACATGCTCGAATTGGGTCTATAAAGTGGAGGATGAAGGCATAATTAAGGAAAAGTTTGTGAGATCATCTTTGATTGTTGTGTGCGCAAATTTGAGGAGCAAGTGCACACGAGTTTAGTAGCTGAATTGTGCTAAAGAATAGGAGCCACAAGTGCGCTAAGAAGTAGGGACTCATGCGCTAGGAAATAGGATCTCAATTGTGCACTAGTAAATAGGAGAATTGCGCAAGGAAATAGGGGTTCTAGTGCGCAGGGAAGTAGGAGCTGGGATTATGTAGAAGTAGGGCAGGTCGAGACTATCTTCAACAAATATTAGGAGCTGAGATTAGTGAGAAGAAGCAAAACGCTTTCTTAGAGACAAATTGCTTTGTAGTAGATCCAATTGCTCAAGAACTATTAATAAAATATAACAACAAAGAAAACAGGTTTTCCCATTTGGGTTTCCTAGGTAAACATGCGTGTTAATTTGTGTGAATTTGTTTTTATCTCACGATTATTTTCTGATGCTTATAAATTGTTAAGAAACTCAATATCTTGGCGAAAGTAAATTAGGTTTCAGTTTTTAGTTGCCTTGTTTTCAGTGATTCACTAAGTAGTTGCAGAGTTTCAAGAAAATTAACATGGTATCAGAGCAAAGTTCAACATAAAGACCAACACCAAATTGATCAGTCAGAAGGCTTGGGCTAGAGTTTTTTGAAGATCTATTTTTGGATAGTAGGATGGCATTCCAAGGACCAAGGGTAGATCACTGTTTAGAGGGAGCTTCAAACTTTTGCTCATGGAAGCAACAAATCTTAGTGGTGTTGGAAGATAATGGGGTGCTAGAATTTGTGGCGAATCAAATAAATCCACCTTAAGATGCCCAACAGTTGATCCAGCATAACAAGAATGACACCAAGGCCGGGAGGATCATTCTTGAGGGGGTCAAAGACCATATTATCCCTCGTCTCCATGGGAAGAAGACAACATGTGAGATGTGGAAAGCCATCTTAGATTTGTATCAGGGTTCCAGTGACGTCAGGAAGCTTTTCTTAAAGGAGAAGCTAAGTAGTATGCAGATGAGCAAAGGAGAGTTCATCATCACGTATCTTTCTAAGTTCATTCAGATTCAGGATGAGCTAGGTGGAGTGGGCGAGATTCTAGCAAATAGTGACCTTGTGAGTCTTGTGATTCTAGGACTTCATAAGTCTTGGGAGAATTTCCAGGATGCAAACAGTGGTAGAGAGAATCTTTCCAGCTAGGTAAGGTTGTGGTCAGACTGCGTCCAAGAAGAAATCCAGAGAGGGAGAGAGCTGGAAGATCAACAAAGATAGAGGACGAGAACTTTGCCTTGTCAGGCAAAGGCAACAAAGCTAAGGGAAAGAAGGGCCAAGGCAAGGCCAAGTCCAGTCAGAAGGGTGAGGAGAAGGAGAAATATCTGAGTAAGATCAAGTGCTTCCATTGCAATGAGTTTGAGCACTATGCTACTAAGTGTCCTAATTGGAAGAAGGGGTCCAATAAGGATCATGTGGCTGCATCCGCTGAGGTAAATGGGTTTTTTTCTTAGTCGAGAAAGATTTCTCATTTATAGCTTGCAAGGCAGGCTCAGTAGGCAACAACGTATGGTACATTGATTTTGGAGCATCCTTCCACATGACTAGGAACAAGGAGTATTTCAGCTAGCTGAACGAGAAGGACATGCAACTTCATATTGAGTTAGGAGATGATGGCAAGTACTCCAAGTTCATGGGGTATCACAGGGGAAGGTGAACCACTCAGCGTGTATACAATGCACCTCTAGGGGAAGGTGAACCACTCACCCTACAGTCGCTTAATACCCAAGCCCCTAGGAGCTCCCAAAGCTCAGTGTCCATCTCAAGCAAGACCCTCATGGGAGGGTCCTTCCATGACTCCAAGTCTCTCTCGAAAGGCTAAGAAATTGACCTTCCCTAAGGGCTTTGTGAGAATGTTAGCAATCTGCTCATCAGTACTGATGTGATGGAGCCTTATTGCTCCCTATTGTACCATATCCCGGATAAAGTGGTACCTGATTTTCATATGCTTGGAGCGGTCGTGGAACACAAGATTCTTTGAAAGGTGAATCCCAATTTGGTTGTTGCAATAGATCACAGAGGTATCCAACACGTGCTCAATTAGCTCACTGAGGAGCTTCCTCAACTAGACAACTTCACAATAGGCCATACTAGCAACAATATATTCGGCCTCGACAATGCTTAAAGCAACCGATTTCTGTTTCTTGCTCATACATGAAATTGAAACAGACCCCAATGAGAAGCAACATCCTAACGTGCTCTTTCTATATACCACATTGCTAGCCCAGTCAACATTAGAATATCCCTGCAGCCTCAAATTCCTAGCTGTGTATCTCAACCATAGTTGATTGTATCGCGGAGGTATCTCAAGAGATCCCTAGCAGCAATCTAATGTATGTGATGAGGCTCAACCATAAATTGACTCAAAGTATTTACAATGAAGCATATGTCCGGACGAGAGTTTACCAAGAACATCAGGCCCCCCACAAGGTGTCCTATAGGCCCTATGAGACTCCTTTATCATTTAGGAACTCATGATTGTCCCAACCCCGGTGGGCAATGAACCTCGCTACCTTAAAGGGGGTATCCACTGCTATATTTCACACATCATGCTCTTATCCCTTGAGTCTCGAGCAGTTAATTAAAGAAAAATCATAAAAGGCAAAAGACATATAAAGAAGGGTGGAAAAATCAAGGCTGGGGCACCTCATATACCATGATTGCTCCCTCCTATACATTATATACCCAAGTGTGGGCTTCTCTTTTTCTAGCTACCCTTGTACCCCGAAATGTGGCCCAGGGTTGCCCCTTTTCATTCCCTACTCCATTCATCTCTTTATCACATGCCACCACCTTTTGAAGGATGTACCTTGGACATACTATTTCCTTTAGAAGTAGAAACCACCTAATAGGATATTTGGTTAACCGCATTTGGAGCTTGGAAACATTAGCACATGCCACCACCTTTTGAAGGATGTACCTTGGACATACTATCCCCTTTAGAAGTAGAAACCACCTGATAGGATACTTGGTTAACACAATTTGGAGCTTGGAGACATTAGCACATTCCAAAGCCCATTATGGAAGGGCATGCCATTATGAAGTCCCCACATGTTGTCCATGGTTTGTAAGCTCTTTTACTTGATTTCCTTGTGTTGATTTGGGGTAGCATCGGATGTGCTCTAGCCTCGAAACTTGGTGGAGAGGCTAAGGCACATGAGGCCTCCAATACCCAGAAATGGTTTGGGTAGATTCTAAACAGTTTGAGAGATATTAAAATAATTAATATTTTTAATGGAGTCCCTAAGTCTAAACTTAGGGAAAATAAAACATTAATGTGAATTAATATAAAATTGTGTTAGAAGGGTCCAAAAGTCATGGATCAAGCCAGAGTTAATCTTAGCCTTTGATTAGGGACTTAATCTTGACTGTTGAATTTCAACGAGAAAAGTATAAGAGGAGGCTTGAGGGTCACTTGGAGAACGCACTGAGTTAATGAAGATTTCGATTTTCTGGGGTAGGGTTTGCTGAGGAAGTCGAAAGAGTGATCAGAGTTGCAGCCGAGACGCAGTGAATACAGAAGTAGAGAGGCCGAGATAGTACTAGGAGGATCAACGCAAAAGCCGGGAGAGAGGGACGCAAAGCCAGTCAGAGGTTCATGCAGAGTCAGCCAGGTTTCATGCAGAGCTAGCCAGGGTTCACGCAGAGGCAGCGAGGAGCTGTGCAGTGCCTCAGAGAGCCAACGTGGGTGACACAGAGGCTCTAAGGGTTGACACAGTGCCTCCAGAGACTAACGCAGGGTGAGCTAGGGTGATGTTGGGCAGACGTTGGGCCAGAAAGGGCTGACGCTGGGGTTTTCGTGGGGCAAATTGGAGTTGGGAGCTGTCGGAGTGTTTATCCGGGGTTTCAGCCGGAACATCTGTCTTCGACTGAGAGGTACTACTGCCGAGATTATTCTCTGTTGGGTGAGCCGGTTTTGGCACTCAGATTGTATTTTGAAACTGCTTAATAATTAAAACCCTCAGAGAGCTGCACCGATTTTCCCACATTGAGTTTTTCCGGGGACATTGGTCCAAAAACAACGGTGTCGCTTGTGTGCTTGTTTTGTTTCCTTCAGTTGATGATCTGTAATGTGTTGAGCATGTACTTGTATTTATTTTCAGTATTTACATGGTAAATAACTTGTTAATTAATCAGAACAAGTAGGCAGAAATAAATCAGAGAAGTACATGAAGGGTTTCTAACAGTTAGACTTAGAAATTCCAACACCTTGATGACTTGTTGTACTGGAAGGCTAGGGGATACATTGGAGTTTATGCAGGAATGCAAGTGGTCTCGATTTTGGGTTTGGTCTCCCTATACAGGGTCTTAACCCTCTAGAGGGCTACATTGGCACATGTAGGGTGTGTGTTGAGAGCCATGGGCCTCCACAACAATATACACCACTTTATGGATCCCTAGAGATGTTTAGAGATTGCTCGAGATTCACCTATTAGACAAGGAAGATGCACCTGGTTCACCTTTGCCCAGCTAACCCCACAGTTGTACCATGCACTTGGCAGATGACCCAAGACTTGTATGTTGATGTGGCATCACTTACACCATCATTTGATCCCTCATAGATGGTCTAGAGGCATCTTCGGCTTACTTGGAGACCCATGAGGTCATGTGTGTGCCCTCACACCCATTGGGAGCGTCACAGGTTTATTATGTGGAGAACAAGGGGCCAACCCCTTGTCCATTACTTTTAGAAGTCCTATTCATCATAATGGCACTTTTGGACTTAATCAGGCTTCTTAAAGAGCCCAACAATATGTATTATTGATCATTCGACCTCTTGAGAGGCTTGTTATTTTGTTTATGAGCTAGTTTGGTGGGCTTGTCACCAAAAGTTAGTTATTTGCACATTATTGTTATTTTAGGGGCTAATCGAACTCCTAATGAGTGTATAAATAGGAGAGACATGAATTCATTTTGTATCATCACTTGGATTAGATCATTCTCTCTTGAGAATTTCACATTTCTTTCTTGGAGCATGAATTGGAGCATAGATGAATTTTGATGTTTGGATTGGACTTTCTTACCTTGGAGCTTTTTTATTGGCAAATATGTTGATGGTTGGGTATGTTCTCTTACATGTAAGTACACACATTTAATGCTATTCTTGTTTTTCTTTGTCATATGGATTGGAATGGGATTTTCGCTATACTAGGGCTAATTGCTGCATTGCATAATTGTGAAGTTGTGGAATGATTGTTTCTATATAGCATCTCTCAATGTATGGGCCATGTATGTTGAATGAAATCTCCTAGGGATAATTCTACCATTTAATTTATCTTGATAAGCCATCTCTTTTTACAAAGCGAAGTATAAAGTCTTAAGGTCACTTCTTTCCCTAAAGACCAAGCGAAGTGGTCCTTGAGGCCTCCTTGACCGAGAAACGAAGTCCTTTCTCATCATTCTCCTAGATTCCATTCTCCCCAAGGGATTAGGCATTGGTCTACCAATAGTTGGTCACTAAAAGAACCATTTTTTCTTCACATTTACCCCTTCATTCTAGGTCTAGCCACACTAGGCCACCTAGGGCATCACTTTCCCGACAAAGTAGCCATAGAAAAAGTTCGATCTCCTAGCCTCTACTGCGCTGGTGTGTCCTCAAGGTCTCCTCCAAATTTGAAGAAATTCTGACGGTGGGATTGTGAGATATCCCAAGCCCTAGCTTTGAGATCAAACTTTGCCCTGGTGTTCCCTAGGTTAGTACCTCATAGGATCAATTTGACACCTCTAAGTGAAAACTCTTGTTTTGATCCTTTCTCCTTCCTTGTCTAGGTTAAGATCATCATTGGTTGCTAAACTCCCTCCCCTTAACCTAGGCTGGGTCCACTTGGTCTCGTGTGGTCCCATACCTTTGAAAAGTTAATTCTTCAAGAACCACTTGGGAAACCAAGTTCAATAAGGATTTTAGGGATTAGAAAACACCTTTACAAGGCATATTCCTTAAACCTACCCCTTAAATCTTCACCTCCTCCTAGAAAGCTTTGTACCTTGCTTGAAGAGCAAGCAAACTCCATCCTTAACCTCCTTCTAGGAAAAGGGTCATTAGGGTCACTTCACATCCATTTGTTGATTCATCCTTCACAAGTGACTTTCTATATATCGGGTCTCCTCCCATCGGTGAAAGTCTGTAAAGAGTAGGGAGTCTTAGCTGAGGTGACAGTGGGCTAAGTCTCCATCGTTGCCCTTGGCCTAGCAATTGTCCCTTTAAGAGCCCCTTTTAGGTTCCGTGCTAGTTTGAGCGGTAACATGACCTTGATTCAAGTGAATAGTTACAGTACCTATCCCTTTCACAAGGTAGGTGGCATTATCTCCAAGTATGATCTTCAAATTAGTCTTCTTTTCAACCAAATTTGAGAGGGCCTCTTTGTATCCAGTGAAGTGCCTTGAGGCTCCACTATCAATCAACCAATGATCCAACGTATCCGGAGGAGAGGCAGTAGATAGAGTGGAAATAAGATAAAACTCATCTTGTTTTTCTACAACATTACTTTCATCATACCTGACATTTTTTGTCCTCTTGGGAGGTTGACCATTTCCATTTTGAGCAACGGGAGCATTCCTCTTTCCTTTGTTGTTGAACCTGTTGTTCCTTTGATTGCCATTTCCTTTGAAATTGTTGTGGTTGTTGTTGTCATCATCCCTTGGAGTATTCTTCTTGTGAGGACACTCTCTAGCATAGTGGCCGAACCTGTTGCAATTGTAGCACCTTCCTTTTCTTCCTTCCTTGAATCCCTTCTTGAATCCTTGACCCTGTCTCCTTGGACCAACATTATTCTTCCTTTTTGCATGACTGGAGAAGGCAGTACGTTTATTTCCATTAGAGTGCTTATCTCTTTCCATCATCCTAGTCTCCTCTTGAGTGCATCTAGCCAGTAACTCATCGAAACCAGGTATCCTGTCATTGTTGTGAATGGTGGTGAAAAATACATCCCATGGTCTTGGAAGACCTCTGAGAGCAATGAGAGTGAGCTCCTTGTTAGAAATAACTTCTCCAATAGATAGCAAGTCATTCTTGATTTGAATGATTGTCATGAAGTAGGATTGGATAGATTACCCTTTATTCATTTCAATATCCTTCAACTTATTTTCGAGAAAGAGGATTTGATTTGCGTTGTTCACTTTGAACATCCCAACCAGCTTATCATATATTTCCTTAAAGGTTCCCAAATCAGAAATGTAGACAACCAAATGCTTTTGAATGGAGTTAATCAAAAATTTCTTTGCTTTGACCTCGCCTTTTCTATACTTCGTCTTAGCAGTTGCCGGTGCATTTGTAAGAGGCTCCACCACTTTTTCTTGCACATATTCTAGTACTTCATGCTCCTCCAAAGTCAGATCCAAAGTCATCTTCCATGCATGATAGTCAGATTTGTCATTGAGCTTATCCTCAGTTTTGAGGTAAGATGTAGATGCCACGGAGACTTGTCCAATAGTCTTGTCCAACAAATTTCTTAGTGATTGCTTTTCTCTCTCTTGCTTGGGCTTTGTCTTTACCTGGGCTTTGATACCATGTCAATTTTAGTTAACAATGGTATGTTCTATGCTTAGCACAATTACTTCAATGTCCTTTTAGCAGTCCTATGACAATTTCCAAATTAGTTTCCAAGAGAAATCACATTAACCATAAATCACATTGACAGTATATTAATTTTAGGTAACAATGGTATGTTCTATGCTTTAGAGCAATTTTACTTCAACTTCTTTATTAGCCCAATATCAATATCCAGTTTAGCAATCACATCAACATGATAGTAAAATGCAAATAGAACATAAACATAAATAGTAGAAGACAAGCCAAGACAAGAGGACACATGATGTGGCACCAGCCAAGGACGAACCCCAATGTGGGGAAACCCTTGATCAAATCTTCTTTTAGTCTTCAACGGTTCAGCAGAGAGAGATAGTACAATTTACAAATTCTGATAATTTATAATAGCAGCAAAAGAGCCCTAACCAGAAAGGTCAATGCTGGTCAACAGGGCAGATTTGACCTCCAAAACAACTCGGTCAAACTTAGTCAACTCGACCTCCAATAGTGCTCTGAATCAGCCCAAAAATAGTCCCAAAAACCACAGTTAAACTTTGTCAATGCAGAAGTCAAATCTGTGGTCAATTCTCTGCAGTCAACACTAGTCAAACAGTACGGAATGCCTCGATTTCTGTGCCCATAAATGCGGCCTGCCCCAACAGAGTTTTCCCTCACAAAAATGCAGTCAAATAGGGTCAACATTGGTCAAAGTCAGCCTCCTGAAATTTTGGCCTCCTAAAATATTGGTCAAGTTTGGTCAACGCCCAATATAGAAAATGACTATCTTCTTCTTCGCACGTGTGGAGAGGCTGCCCAGAACTCCGTACCCAATCATGTGAGGAGAGAGAGATGTGTGAGAAGTGAAGTGTGTTCAAATGAGGATGAGGCATCATGTATTTATAGCAAACGTTTATGATGAATAGACGTGACTGTTGGGCTTTTGAGCCTACATAAGTTAGCTGGCCGACCTTGACAATTTGTCCATAATCAAAATAAATTCATAGCTTCATTTGTACATGTCAGAATCGGATGATCTCTAGATCAATCCTACACCTCTTGGAGATAGGAATCGAAGAAAAATATCAGCTGTTATAAATAAGATGACCCATGTGGAGTTTGGCCCTAGTTGCCAATTTTAACATAGTAACTGTAGATAGAACATGAACAATAAAATGCAAAGACAAGCCAAGACAAGAGAACATCAGATTTGGCGAATGCCAGGGAAAAACCACATGGTGGGGAAAACCCATTGATCAATTCTTCTTATTATTATATCAAATGTTCAACAGAGAGAGAGAGGGAGTACAAAAATAAGTCAAAGTTGACTTGTCAAATCACTGTCAAAACAGCCCTGTAAAATTTTGCAATTCTGACCTTGGTCAACAACAGTCAAATCAGCCCTAACCAGAAAGTCAACAGCAGTCAAACTTCTCCAAAACAGTTTGGTCAACCACAGTCAAACTCGGCCTCTTTTGCTGGTCAAAGTCAGCCCAAAACAGTCCATAAATCAGCAGTCAAACTTGGTCAAAGTCTGCACTTGAAGTCTGCGGTCAGCTCCAGTCAATGTGCCCAGAATACCTTGGTTTCTGTGCCAATAGATGCAGCTCTCCAAAACCAAAATTTTGACCCAAAAATCACAGTCAAACTTGGTCAACGCACCCCTGGTCAACGCTGGTCAAACCTGCAACAGATTCCTGAAATTCAGCCCTGTAATTTTTCCTGAAATTCGTCCTTCTTCACTGCCACGTGTGAGGAAAAGAGATGCCCAATAAGCTGTACGAACCAATCAGATGAGGAGAGAGAAGAATATGTTGAGTTGATGAAGTGCCAAATGAGGGTGGAGGTCTCTCTTATTTATACAAGTCATTGAGGGTCAAAAGACATGTCTGTTGGGCTTCATGAGCCTGCATGATGATGTGGCCGACCTTGAGAATTTGCACATGTGTAGCTTGACCTCAAAAACATATTTTTCCTTATCCAAATTTGATGATCTTTAGGTCAATTTTGGTCCTCTCGAAAAGAGAAATTTAATGCAATAATCATCTCCATCAAATGAGCTGTCCACAGTGGACTTCGGCCCTAGTTGCCAATTTTAACAGATGGTAATCTGGATCAAAAGTATGTTACAAGCTTACCTAGCAGTGAAGCAGATCTTTGGGGACAGAGAGGTCCCAGCCAGCAATTGCAAGGGTGCCTGTAAGTTTTACAGTCCATAACAGTGAGTTGTTAACAACAGATTTGGATAGTGCTAGTGTAATTGTTATTAGTGGATTACAGTTGGAATATCGTCCCATCGAATATTGTTATTACAGTTTGAATTATATTGGTGGATTATTGGTTACTGTTCATTGGACAGTTAGTCCTAACTTATGGTGTTTTGCTGAAGAAACATATGGCTGCTGAATATCTTTAATACCATTAGTACATTATATAGAAGAATACCTACTGTTATTTGAGTGGATAAATGTGCACTGCTGTTATGATATATATATTCCTTTCATGATTTGTTGAAAACCCTTGACAAGAATTGAACCCTAAGGGCCAAAATTCCCTTGGGACACTACATTGTCCTCTTCAGTGAGAACCTTTACTTCCTTCCCATATATATTTTTGCAATGATATAAGTGATTGGATGCACGTTTGTGACCTGAAGCTCACTTCTTACTACATTTACAGCAATTGTTCCTTTTTACCTCCTCTTCGGTGTTGCTATCAGAGTTTTCAGATTCTCTTTCACCTTCATAACTATGATTTTTGAGTGCTGCATTTGTGTCTAGGTGACCACTTGTCTCCACAATATCTACATTTGCTCTCCTTTTATTGTGAATAAACCTTGTCAAATATTTGTAATGATAATTAAATACAGAGAAAGAAAACCAAGACCATGCCAAGGATGGTGTGCACCACTACAAGTTCTCTACCCATTGGTGGATAGGGCTGAAATAAAATCTGCAATGTGAATGTTGCAGCCCATGATTGATCCATACAAAGCCTTCGTCATCCACAATGTGTCTCTCAAAAAGGCTGATTTCTATGCTTCAACAATCATCCTCCTTGGCTGCCATGAAAAACATCAATCAGACCCTCAAGCATTAATGGTTTAGGTGGTTACACCAATAAAGATCTGCAAAATTTTTACTAACTAACAAACATGGTAATGGATTAAGGGATAAAATTCCAAAGCTGAAAACATTTTCCAGCTCATAATTTAGGGCTTGCTGTCCTCAAATATTTCAAACTCAGATTTGCTTGTTTTCAAGAAGTGCAAGGAAGGATGTTGGGCACGTGTGCTCGACAGCGTCATTTTTTCTCGAGAAAAAATCTTGTAATTTGTTTATTTATGATCTCAATTAGTGTAAGAGTGGTTTCCTGCAGGGAGGAACTTTCCACTTGGTCTGTTTTTGTAGCTACCAGGGTTCACAAATGTGATATAGGGATGGAGGGAACTGTTTGTTTTTGAAATCAAGCCTATCCAGTCTTTAAAAGATGAAAGTGCTTTTGGATTGTCAATCTATTTTGGGTGCAGTTCAATCCCTCAATTCTCATCCAACCTGTTGATGTTTTTGATAGTTGTACTGAATGGTTTTGGAATTGGAATGAAAAAGAGATCTAGTTCAAGCTATGGCCTGTTAGAGCTTGGCATGTCTATTTAGAACTTCGGATATTTGTTTTCTACTTATCACATTAGGATGATACTTCTCTTTCTAGCAATTGATCTCTTAGCAAGGATTGACAAAGACAGTAACTATCATTTTGTTTTCATTGCTAATCTTTCTATGTTTTGCTTTTTGTTCAGTTCAATTCTATGGGAAATGTACAGCTGGAGAGGAAAGACGTCCTGTTAAAACAGACCAAGATACACTTAGAGAAGCATACAGGTTGTGTGCTCCTATTCTTAGATGACAAACAATGGTTTTTAGATGTTTTCGTGGTTTAAGATTTCATTCATTTTTTCTTCGACTTTTCTCAATAAGAAAATTTTCTTTTGTGAAGGGACCTCCATCATGTCTTACATGTTATGTTGTTTGAACTTAGCCCATAGTTTACTTAGTAGAATGCAGTATGCACCTTTCCTTCAGAATAGATCTGCTTATAACAACTATTGGTCGTCTTTACATGTAATTAAATTTTAGAATTATCGGACAATTGTCAAACATAAACAGCACGTTATTGTTAAGGACCTATGTAGAACAAATGTTATTTCTTGCTAAATTTCATTTTTATCTGACAAAATCCACTTGGGGTTTCCATTAAGGATGATAGTAAATTAACTTTCAGTTGTTAGGGTTTTGGTGAAAACTTAGAAGCTTTGCTCAGAATTTCAAATTTCTATCTTTATCAAGCTGGTAGTAATTATTCACTTACCACCAAATTGATATATGGTTATTTTTCCAGGAAGAAATAATTTTGAGATATGACTTTTTAAAAACAAGCTCCCCGTTTGGGTTGTTTCTTAGCCACAAAATGGACAGATTTGAACATTTCATTAAATGCAGAAGTGGTTCGAATTCAATTAACTTAAGAAAACAAGGAAATCGACACCAGTGCCTACCATGGTTATGAAGGGTGATAATTTTTGGTGAATGTACACGTGCATACAGATTTGATAAACATTTTCGTGTAAATATTAGGAAAAGGATGTGGGCTCAGTAAAAAGGGTTGACAACATGAACACGGGGTGCAAAATGTTAGCTTTTCCTGATATTTAGATGAAGGGGATTCCTTGCTAGATGGGTGTGCCATGTGGGAGAGATCCCATTACACCTCTATGACAGATTTGTTCCACTTATGGTGCTTGGCATCTTTTGTTTTTGGTCTGTGAAAGGTTATGACAGATAATATGACAGTTATGACAGATTCCTCTTACACATTATGATGTGTTTATGGCAAGAGTTGCACATGCTAAGTAGGGGAAATGATGAAATCCCTTGAGGAAATTTTCCTTGTTATATGTGATGGATTATCCTTTTCATGAAGGATAATATTGATCATTACTTTTGTAACCATTCTTCCCTTGTCAAGTTTGACTTAGTTAGGGAGGGTGTGCTAGTTAAGGTTATATATAGTAGGCTACAGTAGAGTGATGCTACCAAGAGAGTGTGCTATTTTTGTGAAAAGCCATTGTAGTCCCATGAGGATAACATTGCAAGTTTTGTATTGTGTGAATAGGAAAATAGTGATTGCTGTTTTGAACTCTATTTGTTGATTAGAGTAGAGCAGGAAGGATTCTGCACTTGCCCAGGTGCCAAGGCACGCTGAAAATCAACAAGAGATTAGATCTTGGCCAAGAGGCAATCTCAGCCCTTGGATGCTTCGAGAGGGCCAAAGTCAAGTTACAAAAGGGCGATAAGGGCAGAAGTGAGGCAGATCGATTTGGCATCAACAAGTGTTCTAGTGCTTAGATCAGGATTTTTTTTTTTTCAACAGGTTCAACTCAACCTTTAGCAAAAAGTTAAGTGTCCAAGTTGAGGAGAGAGAAGGTCAAACGACCTGGGCATCAAATCAGTAGCAAGACGAAGTCTCTATGGGGGACCAGAGGCGCCTGTACAGATCGTCTGTACAGTATGGACCAGCCGTATAGGCCATGACACTTCCAGAGGAAAATCAGGCTGAGAGAGGGAGTTGTTCAGGAGGGCAAGGCACAGAGAAAGGGTTTTTCACCCAACTGTAAAATTCCCTAAAGAATTTTCTGAGCATTAAAGAAGAACATAGAGTTGCAGGTTTTCCCTGGAGTTGGGATTTCCTAGGTATATTTGGTGTCCAGTATTTTTATGTGTGTGTTTTGTCTTTAGATTTAATTTGCATGCTATGGTTAGATACTCAACTATGTTTGCATTTTAAAATTTCAGATAGAATTGCGGTTCAGTTGGAAGAGTCTTTCTTGGCAAACTTTTTCGCCGGTGGGCGAGATCTTCTTGTCCTTTGGCATGCTATAAAGGGTGACTATATTCTTAGTCACCGGGTTCGACTACTTTCCCTTATGAAGTTTGAAATTTGTCGAATTTGAAAGAACTACAAACATAATCGATCAAATTCACCCCTTAAATTCGGCTAAATAATAAGCAAATCATCTGAGGCTAAAGAATACATAGCAGAGAGGCAACGCAGTGCCGAGAGACACAGCGTAGGCCCTAGAAGCACTGACATAGAGGTCGTAAAGCTGACGCAGAGGGCTGACGTAGTGAGATGCAGAGGCTGGCGCTAGGCCTCAGAGGCAACGCTGGGGAGATTCTGTGGGGCAGACTGAGAGCAGATCAACAGATTCTGAACTTGGATAGGGTGACACAACTCCTAGAGGAGTGACGTAGTTCTAGAGCAGTGCATGGAGCAACTTTCGCTGTCCAGCATAAGGAACAATTGGAGTCGCTGTGGGGTTTGATCATCCGTTTGCTGATTTGCTGGAATATCTGTCTCCGGATAGAGGTACTACTGCCGAGGATATTCTCTGTTGGGTGAGCCATTTCTGGCACCCTAATTCTATTCACGAAATCTGCTTAATAATACAAACCCTCTATATGCTGCACCAGTTTTCCCGATTGGGTCTTTTCCAGGGACGATTGTCCAAAAATTATGGGTCCCTTGTGTTATTGTCTTTGTTTATTTCAGTGCATGATCTGTATATTTGTGAAGGCTGCAATAATGTTTACTTCGACGTTTATGTAATTAAATAACTTGTTAATGTAAAGAACAAGTAGGAGATAGTAAACCAGTAATTGCAGTAGGGTTTTTGATGTGTTAGATTCAGGAATTTTCACACATGGTCCTCCTCTCATCCAAAGCTGATATGTCTGCAAAATCCTCTAATCCAACAACAAAACAGGCAAATTCTTGCCTTACATCAGTTTGTAAAGAAGTTGGAAATATCCTCTAAAAGGCCATCTTCACTCCATTGGCCACCTCCTTGGCCTTATGTGGAGCCTTCCTCTTCCTATTGCTTTCAGCAATGAATTCTTCATCATAAAATTTTGGATTTAGCGCATGTGCCAAAGTGTGCAATGGAGTGTTGAAGCCATTCCACCTGGTAACGATAATGGACCTCACTTGTTCAGCAAAATCAAAATCCACAAAAAGAAGAGTGGGAACCTCCTGTGTAATAATTTCCATAGTCTTTTCAACCAGGGTATCCCTGCCATCATAAACCTCTCCTAAGAAGGGTTTCTCTATGTCTGCAACTCGAAGAAGATCAAATGCAAACGATGTGAACTTGAGCAAGAAATCAATCTTGCTCCACCAATCTTCATCAACCAACACCCTCCTCACCATACTTCCCTTCTCTGAATTTGCTTGTCTCCACTCGGCCCAAGTTGGACCCACCACCATACTCATTAATGCATTTTTAACATCAACAAGGCGACGCAACATGATGAAGTTTGAGGCATACTGTGTCTCAACAACTTTCAACAACTCCAATTTGGAGTATTCTCGATATATTGCTTGAGATTGGTGGTGGTTGGTGATGAATTTTATAATCTCCCTAGCCTACCCTGTGACCTCCTTAATCCATTCTGTTTTTGCCTCAATCTCTTCTAAAATCAGATTCAAATTGTGGACAATGCAAGGAGTCCAAAATATGTGATTGTATCTACTCTCAACAATCAAGCCTGCAGCTTTGCAAACAGGTGCATTATCTGTGATAACTTGCACCACATTTTTTGAGCCTGCTTGTTCAATAACAGAAATTAAAATATCAACAATGAACTTACTATCCTTTATCTCACCCAAAAAATCCTCCGCTTTGATGAACATGGCTCCTTTTGGTGATGATGCAATGACATTAATCAAAGGCCCGCGTCTTGTATTAGTCCAGCCATCTGAGATAATAGAAACCCCTGTACTACCCCATGAGGTACGAATTGGTTTGAGAACATCATCAAGAAGTTGCCTCTCTTTCTTCAGCAAAACTGTTACGACTTTTTCATAGTTTGGGCCTTTGTAACCTTGAGGAGCTTTGTTAATCACTCTCACCAAATCCTGCCAATATGGGGATCGAACTACATTAAAGGGGATTCCACAAGCAAAGATGGCCCTTGCCTCTCTTGTGTCAGCTTCTTCTCTCCCTTGACTATCAAGCATTTTCACCAATCTGCTGTCTTGAATTGGAGTTGATGGCTTTGATAACACAACTTCTACTTCTAGTGCCCTCCTCTTTCTTGCTTCTCGAACAATCCTTGGCTCAACGCTATCAGACATGCGAGGATTGGTAGTGGCCATGTCGATTTTGCTTCTTTGATCCTTCAACCTTTGAGCATCATCTCTCTCTTTCTTGAATCTAGCCCTCACCTCTGCATTTTTGGTATGTGCACACACATCAATACCCTTTATCTCTTCTTGCAAAATGTGAGCCTTCACTAAGAGCCCTTGAAGGTCTTTTCATTTTTGCACAAATTGCACTTCCATTCCCATGTACCACCGAAACCCATTTGCTTCACTTTGGTAACATACTTCCATACAGGATAATATTCTTGCTGCCCTGCTTACTTGAATGGCTTTAGGGGCACTTGAAACACAACTTTGAGAAGCCATGATTGCTGCAAAATTACAATAATACAAAATGAAAAACTCACCCAATCTAGAGGCACTTGAAACACTACTTTGAGAAGCCATGAATGATGCAAAATTAGGAAATGAAAACTCACCCAACTAGTTGCTGTGCACACTCTTCCTCTTGCTGCCCACACCCTTCCTCTTGTTGCCCATGCTCCAAAACACAAACAAACTCCTCGCTGCTGCTATAGGAAGCTCTTCTTGCAAAACAATGTGCGAGAAATGAGTGAATGAAGTGCTTTTTTAAAGAAAAGAAGAGGCTCATAGGGTTTCTAGAGAGTTCTATTCTTCTCATCTTTTAGAGAATCCCATTTGTAATTTATTTATTAAATTTAGCTAACAGCCACATAAAAATTAATTTATTAGTGTGTTTTGGTGTTAGATGGGGCCCACACCCTATTTCCACAAGTTGAGATGGCTGAAAAAGGCTTAAAAAAAATTCATTTCTTTTCCGCCATTGAAACTCGGCTTGTTGCGCCGAGACTCCGCCGGCCGTACCGTCTGTCGTTTCCAAATCGCAAAACACTGTACGGTACGACCGACGACGTTTTGGCGGCGTTTCAAAGCTGTTTCGACATTTTGAGGCATCCCTGGTACTGGTACGCCACTAAAATCGACGTTTCCTGCAACACACACACACACACACATATATATATGACGAATTTAATGCCGAACTTTATTGCCAAAATTTTAATGGTCGAGCTTTATTCGAATATCAAAGTCGCCGAACTCGAACACAAACATGAATGCGATGACTTAGACTATATTTGCTTTTTCACATTACTTTATATTGGTACTAATCACTGATATCTTCATGTTTGTAGGTCGGGAACAACTCGAATGGCTCCACTATAAGTTTGACTTCACTTGATTCCGATATCCTCTTAAATTAGATTAGGTTTAGGTTTAGTTTTAGTTGTTTGCTTGTTGGAGCAGTTATGCATGCATAGTAGTTTGCTTTCGTAGATGGTTTCATTCTCTGCATTTATGTCCGCATGTAGTATTGTATTTCCCTTTGCCTGTTTATTTAAATTTGTTTTCAACATTGCTTTTCTTTTTCTTTGCATTTAGCTTTTAGCTTCTTGCAAGCTCACCCTGCATTGTTTTCTTTTTACAATACATTTAGCTTTGCTACTCCTGTTGCATTGCTCATTTCCTTTTTCATTTAAACATTGTTTCCCTACATTGCCTTTTTAGTTGCATTTAGGTTTTGTTTTTGTTGCATTGATTATATGCTTTTCATTTAGTTTTTCCTCACATTGTTTTTCTTTGTCATTGCATTTAGTTTTTGTTTCCTTTATGTATTGATCATTCACTATTCCATTTAACGTTACTTCCTTGCATTACTTTTCACTTTTAATCCTGTACATAAATAAAACCCTAAAAATATTCCTTGGCCCACCTTGCTTAAATGCTATCCCCAATCAATGGTTGTGTATAGTTGTGTTGGTTGCTCCAAGATGCAATCACTTGCAGACCCTGGTGTTGAACTATGTCTTGAATATTTTGTCATGAGTATGACCTTTTAGTAAGGAAAGTACGATTAGGTGCTCGTGGGGAACTTTGATAAGTTATACGACCTACATCTATAACTTGCATTTTGTTTCTAGTCTAGTCCTAAATATTTGATTTTGTGGGTTTTAATGTCCACCTGTGAGTTGGAGACGTGATATGGAAATATGGCATGAGGGAAAGCCTAAGTAAGAAAATCTTTAGTTTTTGTAAAACGAGAAACAACTTCTCTTGCCGTAAAATAAGTCAGGATCCCTCATTCGCCCTAGTGCAAAGAACGCTTATATAATGCAAATTTGCATGTAAAGAAAAATCAAATAAAAGGGTAAAGGCATGAGAAAGGCTTCCTGTGCAGAGAGATGATGCAAGCAACTTTGTGGGGGATATGGACGCTCATTGATAGCGAAGCATTGCTTGTGATTTCTTTAGTGACTCTGTTGGGGCTATGGACGCTCGTCGGCAGCAAAGCAACACCAAAAACTCACTTTAAGTTCTGAACATAATAAAACCCTCTGTCATGTTATCTGTGTCATCTTCAAAGACTTACGCTTGTGAAGTTTTGTTTTGGTACATAAAGGCTACCAGTACCTAACTGTGAGATGGATAGACGACATAACTATAAATGGTTAAGTAGCTCAAGGCAGTACCCACAATGTCTATTCAATACTTCTTCACATCAAAGACTCTATCTTCTAAAGGGATGAAGGCAGAGATACTGGATTCTACCAGTGGTTTGCCAATTGTTGTAGCGGCTACAACATCTCCCCAAAATTTTCACTATGTGCATTTAAAATTTTCCGTCCCCCTTGCTTTTCAAATTTTCGTGTATATTTTTGTCGCATTACTTAGTTGTGCCCTTTAGAATGGTTTATGTATTGTCGAATGCCTTTCCTAAATGAATCTCTGTCATGACTTGCTTGAGTAATAACTCCTTTACCTCCATGAATTTGCATAATGTATACTTTACTAAAATGGCAATCATACATTCTTTGAAGATGTGCTTGTTCAAGCTTTTGTTTCAACTAATGATGCTCTATTGGTTTATGTCACAGATTGTTCCTATTGCAGAAGATTATACCAAATGGAACCAAGTGTAGTATTGATTAAGCACATGATTAGAGAATGCTAAGCCATTTTATTATATTGAGTAATAAAATGAGTACAGGAGGTGATCAGGAAGATGGCACCTCTACTTGCACAAGGCAAGTGAAGAAATATACTTAGAATAGCAAAGGAATGGCCCCTCTCTGATCTGCGTCCAAGCTGCTGGGAAAACAGCTGCGCTGCTGCTGTTGCTAGAAATCAAACGAGGATTTGGGACTGCTCCCCTCCTCAGAAAAAGCTAAAACTCTGGAATCGGACTTTACTCAAGAAACCCAGAAAAACCCAGAAAGCTTTCTTGGAATGGCCAACCCCCGAAAATCACCCCCTTGGGGGTCTGCGCAGTTCCTCGCTGCTCTGCGCTGCCGCCACTGAATAGAACCCTCTGAAACTCAGTCCAGGACTCTGCCAAACTCCTCCAATATGCAAGAGCTGATCTCTTGCTCAATCCCTCGGCTCAAATCCTCCACAAACCCTCAGTCCAGACTGCTCCCAAAAAGAACTGCGTCCCTCTCCCAGTGCTGCGCAGTCCTCTAGAACACTGATAAAACCACTGCTGAAATGCTGAAGATACTGCTGCTGAAATGCCAACGAAAATACCTTGCCCGAGCAGGCACTCGAAGTCCCCCGGGGCTAAGGGTGAGATCTCCAAACGGAGACACTCAATGTACTAAATAGTGTTGCAGACTAGCTAAACAGCCAGCGTGCTCTAAGCCAAAACGACTATCACAAATGCACATAACCGAATGATCAAAATGAGGGGGCTCCTATCTCATTTATAGCCTTTGCCTCTCTCAATCCCAAGGCTCACCTCCTCTTGCGTGATTCCCCTCTTGCCACGTGTGTCTTCCCTCCTGCGCAGTCCCTCCATGTGTCTGCGTGGGCTCCATTTATGCGTCCCCCTTTGGCCCCCCTTGGCTCCCCTTTAAGTCACAACGTTGTGCTACTAGGAAGTGACTTTTTTTATTTATTTTAAAAGTGAGTTATGTCCCCTTTCCTCACTTTTTATTTACAAATAACTATAGAAGGCAAAATTTGGACAAAATCGAATATTCCAATTAGCCATGGCTAATTAGGAATATTATAGTCTCCCCCGGCAAAATGTTGCTTGTCCTCAAGCAACGGAAGTGATGGATGCTGTAAGATCTTCTCACTCTCCCAAGTGGCATCCTCATCCGGAAAATTCTTCCATCTCACCAAGAATTCCTGGACCGTCCTGCTCCGCAGCTGCCTCTCCCTGGTATCAATGATAGCCTCCGGCTGCAATACCAAATGCCCCTCATCGTCCATGGGTGGTAGCTCATCTGTCACTGTCACCTGCTGCCCCAATGCCTTTTTCAGGCATGATACATGAAAAATGTTATGAATCTTGCTGCCTTGGGGCAGCTCCAACTCATATGCAACCTATCCAATCCTGCGTATCACCCTGTATGGCCCATAAAAGCGGGGCTTGAGCTTCTCAGCCCCCTTTTGCTTCAGTGGCGGCTGTCGGTATGGCTGTAATCATAGGTAGACCATGTCCCCTACCTCGAACTGTCTCTCCACTCGACCCCTGTCGGCATATAGCTTCTGCTGATTCTGCGCTGTAGCCATGTTATCCTTGAGAGCTCGGAGGATATCTTGACTCTCTTGGATCCAAATCTTGGCTCTAGGAGCCCTGCTATCACCAAACATCACGTCAACAAATGATAAAGGATGATACCCATACAAGGCATAGAATGGTGACATACTAATGGACATGTGATGTGAAGTATTGTAGCAGTACTCCCCCATATGCAGCCACCTCAGCCATGCTCGCTGCTGCCCGCTGACATAGTTACGCAAGTAGCCCTCCAACCACTTGTTAACTATCTCTGTCTGCTCATCTGTCTGTGGGTGGTAACTGGTACTCGGTGTCAACTCCGTCCCCACCAATCGGAAAAGCTCCTACCAAAACCCGCCCATAAAACGACTGTCCCTATCACTGACGATGGTCTTAGGAAGACCATGTAGCCCAAAGATCTCCTTGAAGAACAGCTCGGCCACCTGTGTTGCTATATAGTGTGCGGATATGGCAAAGAAATGTGCGTACTTCGTCAGCCGATCAACGACGACAAAGATACAATCCTTGCCCTGTACCATGGGCAACCCTATGATGAAGTCCATCGAAATACTCTCCCATTTCCCCTCTGGAATGGGAAGAGGCTGCAATAGTCCCGCAGGATGGCTTATCTCCCCCTTGTTCTTCTGGCAAACATCGCACTCCCTGACATGCTGGAGTACGTCCTCCTTGAGTCCCTTCCATGAGAACCTCTCTCTAATGCCCTTGTAGGTTTTGGTAAACCCTTGATGGCCTGCCAATGGTGAGTCATGTGATGCCTGGAGTATCTTTTTCTTGAGCTGAGACCCCTCAGTCAAGAAGATCCAATCCCTGTAATAGATGATCTCATCGATCACCTTGTACCTGTCATCTGCTACCTGCCCGTACAGAATCTCACATGCAAACCTGTCCTTGGAGAACTCTACTAAGAGTCGAGCCCTCCAATCTGTATCCAAGCTCATAAGAGACAACGTGGCTGGTCTACGTGAAAGGGCATCTGCTACCACGTTCTTCTTACCCTTGACATACTCAATGTCAAAGTCATATGCTTGGATTTTACTGATCCACTTTTGCTGCCTCTCCTGTAACTTCTTCTGCTCCAAAAAGAACTTGAGGCTGTTGTGATCAGTCCTCACCCTGAACCTGTTGCCCACCAAATACTGCCGGTACTTAGCCAATGCATGCATGATGGCCAGCATCTCCTTGTCGTATATAGAATACAACCTCTCGTGCGACTCGTGCGAAAGGAGCTTTTGGCTCTCAAAGGCTATAGGGTGACCTCCTTGCATCAATACTGCGCCGAACCCCTCTCCTGACGCATCACACTCCAACACAAATGGTTGCGTAAAATCTGGCAATGCAAGCACTGGGCAGCTGCTCATAACCTCCTTGAGCCTGTCAAAGGCTCGTTGCGCTGTATCCGACTAACTGAATGCCCCCTTCCTCATCAAGTCTGTCAGGGGTGCAGCAAGTTGTGAGAAACCTTTGACGAACTTCTGGTAGTACGTACAAATGCCATTGAATCCTCGAAGTTCTGTCACGTTTCTCGGCTCTGGCTATTCTCTAATGGCCCTGATCTTCTCCTCGTGGACTCTCACTCCGTCCACCCCTATGATGTGTCCCAGATATAACATCTCCGTCAACCCAAACTCACACTTGGAGAGTTTGGCATAGAACTGCTGCTCCTGTAAGATACGTGTTGGGCCTCAGTTTTGGTCTATTTTTGCTTACGGAAACCTACTTAATTCTTATATTTTCCATCTATTTTCCATTACATCCATCTCATTTTGATTTATTTTATGCATATTCAGGTGTTTAATTTTAATTTTGCAATTTCTATAAGTTTTTATGAAAATTGAGTTTCAAGTGCAATTTTGGACTGAATCAGAAATTCCCGTAATAGCTATGTGGATGACCTATTTGCAGGACACTTGGGCTCGAGTTTGATGCATGGATGGACAGCTTGGGAACTAGGACTAAGCTAACTCCACTTGGTTTGACCAGAACAATCTTTATTAGGCCCGGTCAAGGCTGGTCAAACATGACTAGTCACCAGAAAATCCCTAGGAAATAGGGCAGTTTTGAGATTTTATGGGATTGACCATATTTCTTGGGATGAATTGGATGAGTTCGACTTAGATAGGTGGATATGAGTAGATATGAGTTTTAGAGATAATATAGATTAGTTTGTTTCATTAAACCTCTATTTAAAGCCAAGACTTTGATGGCTTTTGTAATGGAATTTGTATGTAACTGTTGTATAATTTGAGTTGGGAGCTAATTTGAAGAACTTGTTTTCATTCCAATTTGTTGTTCATGCTTGGTTGATTTACTAAAGTTGCTGTAGCTGAGATTTCTTCAAGTGTGCAAGGCAAGGGTGGAGGGCCCCCACACCAAGCTAAGTACACTTCTTGGTTTAATTTTCATAGTTTTCATAGACTAGTTTTTGTTTCAAATGTATTTAGATGTGTGATGATTGCTGAATGAATATTGGTTTAATTCTAATCTACATATGAAGGGACACACAAGAATTTAAGTTAAATTCTCCTTCTATTTGATCTTGAACTAAAACTGAATTTCATTCTCCATTTCTCATTTGAAGTTATTTATGCATTTCTGATTTGAAGCAATGGTGATTGTGATATAGTAGGATTGTGAAGAAGGACAATCTGGACCTCCTTAGTTAGGAGCATCTTCTTTTACATCTTCTGCATCATAAGCCATTGTTAATTAATGCTCTTAGATTTATCTTCATGAATGTAGTATTGTAGGGAAGAACAACCTGGTTCTCCTAAGTTAGGAGCCTCTTCCCTCATATATTACATAAGTGAATTAGAAATTGTTAAAATAGGTTTATATTTGTAATATGTACTTCTTTAAATCTTCAAATTTTATCTTCTAAACTTGATTATATCTGATGTCCATATACAGTGGATTTGCCTCCAAGTTTTACAAACCCGGATTGATAATTAAATACTTGTGTTAATTTAGTCAATAAATTAGCCCAACATTTTGGCGCCGTTGCCGGGGAGGTAATTATCAGCATAGTCAAATAGAAGATAAACAAAAACACTAAAAATCTAGTTAGTATGCATTTCTCTTAGTTATGTTTCTTTATGCTTAGAAATAGAGATCCTAGAAGTAGATTTTCCAAAATAAACCCCCCAACAAAAACATAAAATAAAAAAAAATAACTACAAAATCCATTTGCAAGACAAGATCTAAAGAATGATGTTAAAGAAATCATTTAGAGAAGGAGGGTATGCTACCACAAAACTATTTTCAAGTCCTTGTCCTCAATTTAGAATGCTCACTAGGGTTGAATCTTTATGTCAAAGGATAGAAGAGCAACAAAACATCCATGATGATGATCCACGGGAAGAGAACCTAGAACTTTCTTCTAGCTATCTTTGTGAGGAGGTGAATGAATCATGGATCACAGGCAATGAAGATCAAACATTAGAGCCAGAAATTGAAGAATTTCTAGCAAGTATATCACACGATCCCTTGTGCATACAAGATTTTGAACAAGTACCACAAGAAGAGTTTTGTGCTATGACAATTAATGAGAACCAAGCAGACAAAGATCATCTTAAAACTTGGTTTCAACTAGTCATTAGCTCACAACACTACTCCATTATTCAACATTCTTTCTCATCAAATCTTGATCAAATAAATTTTCATGTCCAAACATACATTAAAGTATATTTTTCAAATTTGGATATGAGTTTACTTATGATCTTGTTACGAAAATGGATGCACTGGAAATTCTCTTATACTTGAGAGAATGAATTATTTTATAGGATAGAATAGAATAAATAAACAAGTAGAATGAACTCACAATAAGACTTCCATAATAAATTTGTTTCAAACAATTTCTTCAAATCATTGTTCAATATTCATTTGAAAGGACTACATGGCAAAATGCAGTAAGACCAAGCCTATTTTGGGTAACCATATAGGATCATTTTGAAATCATGGTTTATTTTACATATCTCTTGAAATCTAGTTTTGGAATCCATTTTGAAGTTTTCAATTTATATCACAATAAAAATGTGATCAAAATCAAAACTAGGTCTCAAGTGAAATGTTGAAAACAGAGTTAGTACAGCCTATATTTGAATTGTCTAATGGAAACATTTTTAACTGAAATTCATAGGGAAGATAGCCCTTTGAATCTAGTTTCCAAATCAATTTGAATCACTTCAATCAGGTATCATATGAAAAAGTTATTCTTGAAATACTAACTGTTTGTCGAAAAATCTGCATGGTGACAATTCTAGGTCTTGACTGTTCATTGGCATATTTGAAATACCAAATCATATTATTTTCAAAACCTGTTTATATGGGAGATATATAGTCAATTCTAGTTTAAGACACAATTTGAATCATCCCATTTGGAGGTGAAATGAAAAAGTTATGCCACATTTAATGACTGCATGTCTTCAAAGCAGTATAGCAAAACTCTGCCTCCTAGGCCTGTTCATCACCAATTTTGTGATATCAAGCCTAAGAATTTTTAAAACCTGTTTCTACTGGAAATACAAAAATGAATCTACTTTAATCTCCAAGTGGAATCACATTGATCTGATCTTTATCGAAAACGTTATGCTTCAAATAGTGACTGTTGGTCTAGTTACAAATTCACAAGCAGCCCTATCAAACATGGCACTCATTATAATTTTTACCATATCATTTTAAACCATTTTGAAAACCTGTTTATACTGGAGGTAGCCATATGAATTCACTTCAACTTGGCTTTGGAATCACTCTAATATGATATCAAACGAATATTTTGTAAACAAAATACCGCTAGGAGGTCTAGGCTGGCCACCATTCCTCAAAGGGGTAAATAAATGCATTATGTTTGTCTATCATATTTGGGCTTGTTTTATAAGCAATGCTTGTAATGATTTACATTTTTATTGGAAGAAGAGAGACTGTACACCTCTCTTCCTCCATCATCTAATGTTGTATTGCAGGCAAGTGCTATGTTTTTGCAGGTCATAGGAAGAATGAAGGAGTGAACTCCATGGATGAAGTAATTTTCAAAAGTCAAATTCATATTTCAGAATATGAATACAAATGTTCAAGTCAAAGAAAAGTGAAGATACACCTGATGTTGAGTTCATTCAATGAAACTCAAACTCTTGAAGCTTGCTCTTCAATGTTGACCAACAACATCCACAAACCCTACAACATGATCAAGATCAAGGCAAAAAGGCATGAAGATAATCATTAGAAGAAGCAGTCAAGTTCAGTACTATGTCAAGTCACATCAATCTTCAAAAAAGCCTTTCATATTGAATTCATATTGTTCATGATTTGATCATCATCATTTGTTCATGATTTGAATTCATATTGTTCATCATCCATACTGTATGTTAAGCTCCATGACCAAGCATGTTGAAGTCTAGACTTACTACTACATCATGACTTCAATATAACCTATTTCCATAAGCTTTTCATACATCCCTACTCATTACACCCCACCTCCATTCAGAAAAGAGAAAAATAAAAAAATAGAAAAAGATCAAAAATAATAAAGGAGTTTGGTTGTGAAAATCCACGAAAGTGGCACAATACAAACTCGAATTCATATCGGAAAACCAACCAGCTTGGCCAATATGAATTCTCTATTTTGTTTTACCATTTCTTCATTTTGAGTTTGCAGGAATCATCCTCCAAAATAAAGAAGACTTGAGGACAAGTCTTCCCATCAGCAAGGGGGAAGGTTCACAAAAAGAAACTTAGTTATGCAGCTACATTGACGACGGAACTTGTATTGTTGGCAGTTGGGACCTGAAATATTTTTCAAATCAATTACAGAGGGACCTGAAATGTTAGCAAAAACATGTATATATTGCATAAAAATGTACATGACAGAAGGGGCCTGAGTTATTAAGAATCAATTGCAGAGGGACCTGAACGACATCAACAATCAATCGACAAGAATCAATGAAGGATGCTAGAATAGAAATCATAAATAAGCTCTATCTATCTACGATATTTGATCAAGACAACTTCATCCAATCTTGTTAAAGAACAACAACATTCATCCAATACTACAGGGAAGTACAAGAATCGTAAGTACAAAATTTTGCTCTTGTAAATTCAAATTTTTGTAGAAATTTTTAGACTTTGTTAAAATTGAGTTAATACCTGAATGCATATTTTATATTCATTACATTTACCTTCATCCTATATCCATTCTTTTATGCCCATTATCCTATATTCTACATTTACATTTACCCTAGACCTAATCCAATGTACATATGTACATATTTTTCATTCCATAACCCTAATATGCCATTATCCTTATATTCTACATTCCCTTCATATATTCTATATTCATTTCATAACCCTAACCCTAAGTATTTTTCCATAAAGCAAAATGGATCAAAGTGAGGATTTAAAAAGTTGCACCTGCACCACAAATAAAACATTAGTATCATGGGAAATAATTTTAAATATGACCAAAATGGTCATTTTAAAATTAAAGAGATATATTACCAAACATATGGGATGTGCGCATTATGAGAAAACATACAAAATAATTCATGAAAAGTAATACTATTGAAATGGTAATATGATACGATGGTGTGAGTTATAATGGCAAAAACGATTTGGTGGCAAGTATATAGTAATATGATGGGGTAAGGTTATTATCATAGCAGACTTATGGAAATACAATTCAAACTTAAATGATGAATTCAAAAAAGTCGTAGGTAATGCCGAAAGTACCATGATTCATGCAACAACGTGGAAAGTACCATAATATGTGCATAGCATTCCGATAAGCTACAGTCAATAAAACAGTGACATGGTAAAAACGTTTTGAAACAACAAAGAAAAAACCCTGTGCATTTAACAGAGAGAGCTCCGCCATCTTTGAAGCCAGAAACCTCAAAACCGTAAATCATCTTTGCCATCACAGCTATTTGAAGGCTCAGAGAAAACAATGAAGCATTGAACAATAAATTAGTGTATAAGCTTTGAGCTTGAGTAAAAAACATTTTGGTCAAAAGCCCTGTGCAGAGCTACAGCTACGCAGAACACACTCTCTCAGCTATTATGCAACGTGGCCACAGGAAGGATGCAACCATGAATGACGCAGAACAGAAAATTACTTGGAAGGTAATGTTATTTTCCATAATTAAAATGCAACCCAGCTCAGTAATTGATCCTTTCACCGTGTGAATAAGCCGGAGCCATAAAAAAACGTAGGGAGAAATGCTAAGTAAAAAAGGCCTGGAACTATAATTGAATAAGCTAGAGCAGCGAAAGAAATAGGAGAAGAGGCATCGGTTTTAACATGAGTTAAAAACTGAAATTTCTGTTCGCCGAGTGGTTAAAGCACTCCAACAAACTCCAAGAATTGCGCAGAAGAGGCAGTCAACAAATAAGTGAGAAATGATATGAAATACAACCATGTGGTTTCCAGAATCTCGGGATAACGCAGTCAGCAAAACGACGATACAGGGATTTGGAGCGCCATTCAACAATCCTCAGAACTCGCCAATAGCCAGGTAAACGCCAAAACTACACCATTGATTCCAGAAGCTAATAAATCTAAGGGTTAGATGAACAGCAGTGTATTAATGAAGTTGTGATAAGGAAACGTGATTCGGTGTAGTAGCATAAATCAAGGCACTGGGTAAGGCACGCAAATTATGAAAAACAGCGCAGCAATCCAACCATATTTTTGCATGCAAAACACGTCAACAACATAATCTCGCATGTGTATTTTTGCAAATTGAAACAGAGCTTATATAACAGAGGAGGCAGATTCATATTTTCTAGCACCGAGAATGCGATTTTTGATGTGTTTATATAGCCGATTTTGTTTTGCATTGTTTGGTTGATTTTATTGATTGTATGGTCGATACGTTGCATGTTTTTAAAGGGAAGCAACCTGTAATGTGAACAAACACGTAGACTGTGAGTTTTGTTGATACAGGGGATTGGTATGCAAGGTATAACAAAGACTTTCAAAAGGTCGAGCATTTAAATGCGCTGTTGTTTTTCAAAGTTTCCAAAAAGGGTGAGCCATTTAAATGTGCTGATGTTTTTCAAAGTTTTCAAAAGGCTGAGCATTTAAATGCGTTGTTGTTTGTCAAGTTATCATATATATAAAGGCCAAGCCATTTAAATCCCATCCTATTTAAATGTGCTATTTGATTTTCAAAGTTTTCATATATATATGAGGCCGAGAGTTGTTTGATTTTCAAGTTTTCATAGATATAAAGGCCGAGCCATTTGAGGAAATGCACTGCTTGTTTTTAGTGACTTTATATAAAGCAGTGCAGGGGTTGATACAAAGCATTGCACAGTGAGCAACAAGTTTCTTTATGATGATTAGCACAGTGCTGAAGATTAGTTATTGAATCTTGGCTTGCATGGTGAATATACAAGGAGCAGAAGAACAATATTTTGAGATTACATTAAGATATTTTTCTTATGTATTTCTATTTCAAAGCAGAGCTCAGTTTTTTTACAGAGGTGTTTATTTCTTTTCTACAAAGGGTATTGACTCAGTGTTGCAGCAAGATAGAAATTAAACAAACTTGCAATTCAATTGTTTTTAAAAACAAGATACTGGAGAAAAAATTTGAAGAGAAAAAAATTGATTGCAAATTAAATGATCATTCAATCTCAGGAATACATTCCAATTTTGAGAAGCTACTATTTTTCATTGCTTTTTCTGGGCAAATGAAAATGAAATTTGAAAAACAAAAACATGGGTTTTCTTCAAAACGAGCCTAATTAGACTCCATGGGAACAGGTTTCTCAAATTCATTTTTATTTGGGATATTTTTATGGTTCTTCCAACCCATATTTTGCAGATTGCATGGGTAAATCAGTGGCTAAATTGAGAGTGAATGCCTAGACATAAAAAATTGCTTCTTTTAATGAGATGTAAGGGAAACTAGATATTGGATGCTTTGAGTAAAATTGTTGATTTGAGAGGGACATGAATCCTGTGTCGGAATATATTGCCAAATTCAAGTTTTATTTGTCGTCTGAAGCTGCTCATCCAGAATGATATATTGGTAAAGGAAGTCATCCACAAGAAAAGAGTAGAAGTACATGAAAGCATAGATATCTTTTTACAGGTAGCTCAAGAGAAAGCTTCATCTTCAAGGGACAGAGCCATTGGTAGAACAACAAGGGAGGTCAGCATACAGAGGCAGAAGATCAATGAGACAAAGGCAAGCATGAGGACATGCTTGAAGAATAGCAAGGGAGAGATGTTGGGCCTCAGTTTTGGTCTATTTTTGCTTACGGAAACCTACTTAATTCTTATATTTTCCATCCATTTTCCATTACATCCGTCTCATTTTGATGTATTTTATGCATATTCAGGTGTTTAATTTTAATTTTGCAATTTCTATAAGTTTTTATGAAATTTGAGTTTCAAGTGCAATTTTGGACTGAATCAGAAATTCCCGTAATAGCTATGTGGATGACCTATTTGCAGGACACTTGGGCTCGAGTTTGATGCATGGATGGACAGCTTGGGAACTAGGACTAAGCTAACTCCACTTGGTTCGACCAGAACAATCTTTATTAGGCCCGGTCAAGGCTGGTCAAACATGACTAGTCACCAGAAAATCCCTAGGAAATAGGGCAGTTTTGAGATTTTATGGGATTGACCATATTTCTTGGGATGAATTGGATGAGTTCGACTTAGATAGGTGGATATGAGTAGATATGAGTTTTAGAGATAATATAGATTAGTTTGTTTCATTAAACCTCTATTTAAAGCCAAGACTTTGATGGCTTTTGTAATGGAATTTGTATGTAACTGTTGTATAATTTGAGTTGGGAGCTAATTTGAAGAACTTGTTTTCATTCCAATTTGTTGTTCATGCTTGGTTGATTTACTAAAGTTGCTGTAGCTGAGATTTCTTCAAGTGTGCAAGGCAAGGGTGGAGGGCCCCCACACCAAGCTAAGTACACTTCTTGGTTTAATTTTCATAGTTTTCATAGACTAGTTTTTGTTTCAAATGTATTTAGATGTGTGATGATTGCTGAATGAATATTGGTTTAATTCTAATCTACATATGAAGGGACACACACGAATTTAAGTTAAATTCTCCTTCTATTTGATCTTGAACTAAAACTGAATTTCATTCTCCATTTCTCATTTGAAGTTATTTATGCATTTCTGATTTGAAGCAATGGTGATTGTGATATAGTAGGATTGTGAAGAAGGACAATCTGGACCTCCTTAGTTAGGAGCATCTTCTTTTACATCTTCTGCATCATAAGCCATTGTTAATTAGTGCTCTTAGATTTATCTTCATGAATGTAGTATTGTAGGGAAGAACAACCTGGTTCTCCTAAGTTAGGAGCCTCTTCCCTCATATATTACATAAGTGAATTAGAAATTGTTAAAATAGGTTTATATTTGTAATATGTACTTCTTTAAATCTTCAAATTTTATCTTCTAAACTTGATTATATCTGATGTCCATATACAGTGGACTTGCCTCCAAGTTTTACAAACCCGGATTGATAATTAAATACTTGTGTTAATTTAGTCAATAAATTAGCCCAATAATACGCAATACTGTCTCAATGTGCTGGAGATGCTCCTCCCAAGTCCTGCTGTAAATGAGAATATCATCGAAGAATACCAACACAAACTTCCTCAAGTGACTACGGAAGATGTGATTCATGCAAGACTAAAATGTAGTTGGGGCGTTGGTTAGCCCAAAAGGCATAACCAAAACTCAAAGTGCCCATAGTGACACCTGAAGGCGGTCTTGGGAATGTCCTGTTCCCTCACGCGAATCTGATGATACCCTGATCTCAAATCAATCTTTGAGAAGAAACGTGCCCCTCTCAATTCGTCCATCAACTCATCGATCCTGGGTATGGGGTACCTGTTCTTCAGGGTCTTCTTGTTCAGGGCCCTGTAGTCAATGCACATCCTCAGCGTACCGTCCTTCTTCTTCACCAACACCACAGAAGAAGCAAAAGGACTCGTGCTCGGTCGAATGTGCCCAAGAGCCAGCAACTCCTGGATAGCCCTCTCAATCTTATCCTAATAGGCCTTGGGGTGCCTATAGGGGGTGGTGATCACTGCCTGTGTGCCCTGCTCTAGCTCGATGGTGTGCTCAAACCCCCGATCCGGTGGATGTCCTGGTAGAATCTCCCCAAACACTATGGCATATCGATCAAGGATGGACTATATCTCTGGATGTACTGACTGCCCTGTAGTCCTTGCCTCTGATGCACGCAGCTCCACTGCCCACTCTATGTCTCCCTTCTGGAAGACTGCCTCCATCCGATGAGTCGAAACAGTCTGAGGTGGATATGTGTGTTGTCCCCGTATCTTCTCATGCCTCCCTGTCTTCTCATCATCCCACTCCATCTCTAGGGTCTTCCAATTTGTCGTGACCTTCCCTAGAGTGATAAGCCATTGAACACCCAATATCATGTTGGTGTTCGGAATATCGACCACGAAAAAGTGGTGCACCAACGGAAAGCTCTGGAACATAACGAGCACACGTCATGGTCTGATCTCCTGGGACCAAGACTGAAAACCCATCAAAGCTCTTTGTCTGTACACCCCTCCTCTCGACCATCTGTGCATCGATGAAGTTGTGGGTCGCCCCACTGTCAACCAGAACTGATACCCGCTGGCCATGTACTGTCCCTCGTATGCGTAGCATCAAATACTTGGGAACTCCTCGCAATGCTGCAAGGGCCCCTCCGGTGGGTGCAAAAGATGCACCTCCTGCTTTTGGGGGTGGAGGTGGTAAAGGTCCCTGCATGGCATGGCTATCTCCTGCCTCCCCACCATCCTCGTCATCCTCTTCTCCACTACTCTTAGAGAAGACCTCAATAAAATGTGCTTTACCAACAGCACATCTATGTCTTGGTGCCCACGACTCCTGACATGTGAAGCACAACCGCTTCTTCATCAGCTCCCTCCTGGCATCATCATCAAGCTGTACTCGTCCTGGATTCCCCTTTGGAGGTGGAATCCTCACGTCCTTCCCCTTAGACTGGAAAGTCTGCCTTTGGGGGTAAGGTGTCTGAGTCCGGGGTAAGACATCTTGTAAGTCCCGGGTCCTACTGATAGCGTCCTGGAGTGTGGCTGGTCTAGTGGATCGGACTAGACCCCGAAGTGGCTCTGCTAACCCCTCAACATACATATAGACCCTCTGCGCCGTGGATAGGTCTGGCACCATCACGGAGACCCTCAAGAAATCTGCAATGTAGGTCTCTGGGCTCCCTGTCTGTTTGAGCTTTGTCAGCACAACAAAATGTTGCTCCGGATCCCTCCAGTCAAATCGCTCCATCAATCTCCTGGTAAACTCAGCATATGTCGTCACTGTAGAGTGTCCGAGTGTAACCATCCCATGAAACCACCAATCCTGGGCCTCACCATCCAAATGCAATGTTGCCACCTTGATGGCCTCTGTCTTCGACATCTGGTTAAGCTGGAAGTAAATGTCCAGCTTCTCCACCCAAGACTTTGCTGAACTGTTTGATGAACCATCAAACATAGGCAAGTGGAATCTACTCGCTGCACGGTGGGTGTCACCATCATGGTAATGCCGGTACCCTCTGTGATGGTTGCGGGGTCTACTATTCCGCTGGAGCTGAACAAAATCTCTGAATGAGAGGGCGTCCTTGAACTCCTGCCCATAGGCCTGGTACTCTGCAAAATAATTGCCCATATGTCCGGGCTCTGCCTCCTGCTGGGCTACGGCCCCCGTGTCTGCTCCCAAGAAAGTGGGCATGGTAGAGCGTGTAGGGGCATGTGAGGCCACCTGCTGCACAGTATCACGCTGCTCTGGCAAATGGTGGCATGCGCCGAATCCCTCACCAACCTGGAAAACCCATGGGCTCTCACGCTGTCTGGCCTCTACTGTCGTGAATCTCTGCCCCATCACCTCAATTTGTCTCGACAGATCCTGCACTGATTTGAGGAGCATATCCGCAAATCTCTTCCTGTCATCATCTGCCATCGGAGCCTTCTGCTCTGCGTCCACCACATGCTCCCTCTGCTCTGCGTCCACTACAGGCTCCTCCTGTTCTGCGTCTACTATCGGAACACAGTCTCCCTCTCTGTAAGTGTTCTCCAACCTACGCCCAAAGTCTCTGTATCTCTGACCTCTATAACAGATATAGGGTTTTTCCCTTGGTGTTATAGATTGCTAGCTCCACAGGCTGAGCCAGATCTATGCTCTGATACCACTGTAATATCCCATATCAGGAATATACCCCAAACACAAGCAAACTCCAACCAGAGATGGATTGGGAGGGCATTTACCAGATATGGCGCCTCTAAAAAGAGGACCAGATCCGGAGGCTACCTGGCCCTTTCTAGACTCTGTCTAAGAGTATAATAAGAGTATAATAGAAACACACAAGTGGTATAATAGCCGAGAATGCTCACAGAGATACAAGTAACAATGATACTATATATATCAAATAAACCATAAACAGATACACAAGAAATGCAGAGAGAATGCTAAGCCATTTTATTATACTGAGTAATAAAATGAGTACAGGAGGTGATCAGGAAGATGGCACCTCTACTTGCACAAGGCAAGTGAAGAAATACACTCAGAATAGCAAAGGAATGGCCCCTCTCTGATCTGCGTCCAAGCTGCTAGGAAAACTGCTGCGCTGCTGCTGCTGCTAGAAATCAAATGAGGATTTGGGACTGCTCCCCTCCTCAGAAAAAGCTAAAACTCTGGAATCGGACTCTACTCAAGAAACCCAGAAAAACCCAGAAAGCTTTCCTAGAATGGCCGACCCCCGAAAATCACCCCCTTGGGGTTCTGCGCAGTTCCTCACTGCTCTGCGCTGCCACTGAATAGAACCCTCCGAAACTCAGCCCAGAACTCTGCCAAACTCCTCCAATATGCAAGAGCTGATCTCTTGCTCAATCCCTCGGCTCAAATCCTCCACAAACCCTCAATCCAGACTGCTCCCAAAAAGAACTGCGTCCCTCTCCCAGTGCTGCGCAGTCCTCCAGAACACTGATAAAACCACTGCTGAAATGCTGAAGATACTGCTGCTGAAATGCCAACGAAAATACCTTGCCCGAGCAGGCACTCGAAGTCCCCCGGGGCTAAGGGTGAGATCTCTGAACGAAGACACTCAATGCACTAAACAGTGCTGCAGACTAGCTAAACAGCCAACGTGCTCTAAGCCAAAACGACTATCACAAATGCACATAACCGAATGATCAAAATGAGGGGGCTCCTCTCTCATTTATAGCCTTTGCCTCTCTCAATCCCAAGGCTCACCTCCTCCTGCGTGATTCCCCTCTTGCCACGTGTGTCTTCCCTCCTGCGCAGTCCCTCCATGTGTCTGCATGGGCTCCATTTCTGTGTCCCCCTTTGGCCCCCCTTGGCTCCCCTTTAAGTCACAACGTTGTGCTACTAGGAAGTGAATTTTTTTTGTTTTGTTTTGTTTTGTTTTAATTATTATTATTTTAAAAGTGAGTTATGCCCCCCTTCCTCACTTTTTATTTACAAATAACTATAGAAGGCAAAATTTGGACAAAATCGAATATTCCAATTAGCCATGGCTAATTAGGAATATTACAGTGACTTTGCAAATTGAAAAATCAAAAGCATGGGGGTACTTCATTACAAATGTTGGTAGGTCGATCGTTAAACAAGTACTACAAGTCCCCATTAAAAGGCCTATGGCATGAAAGTCATGAAAATGAAGAAACCAACAAGTTTGTAAAAGGGGAACAAAAACAACTGCATAAGCCCATTAAAGAAGAAAACTTTGATGAGGAATTAGATGTTTAGATCATTCAAGGTTCGGTCTCTCCTCCACATGCACATAAGGGTAGAGGGTGTGAAAGTTGCTTCACTCATAAACAATGCATGGGTTCTATATAGCATAGGGCATGGTATGTGAATTGGATTGCACAACAAGGTATCTCAATGGAAAGTTTAGAGCATCTGGGAAGGACAATGTCTTGTTGGCTATCTCTCCTAATGGTAGAAGTTTGGCGATTGTGTGTGCTAAAGAAAAAGTTTTTGTTACCATGATGAAAATGATGTTGTATTCTTTTTTTGTGGATAACATTATTCTCCATGGCTCGTAACTCTTTATGGCTCGCACCATTAATTTTGTGGCTCGATTTGATTCGCTATGGCTTGCAATTCTCTATGGTTCGCATCATTATTTCTTTGTGTTGTATAACTATGATGTTTACTTCCTTGACGATGATAATGACAATGGTGAGGGACACAATCTATGGCAGTTGTTTTGACAAAGATACCTTTGATATGGCAGTAACTATGTATGGCAGTGACCTTCAATATGAGATAGTAAACTTGGTATAAATGTGACCTTTGATATGGTAGTAACTATTTATGACATTGACCTTTGATATGATAGTGAACTTGGTATAACAGAGAAACCTTTGATATGGCAGTATACTATGTATGGCAGTGACCTTCGATATGACAGTGGACTTGGTATATCGGTAACCTTTGATATGGTAATAACCTTGTATAGCAGTGACCTTTGATATGGCAATAACCTTGTATGGCCTCGATCTTGTTCTATGACAATGACCTAATGATATATGATAGTAACAATAATCTTGATGGTAGTGATAACATTATGTCTACAATACTCTTAATGACAGTGATAACAATATGTTTACAATACTCTTTGGATGACATTGATTACAGTAAGTGTTTTGACAGTGACAGTGAAATGTTGTGCTCTTATATGGTGACAAATACATGTGCTACTTGTGACAATGATTTGGAGGTCTATGTATGCCTCTTTGATTCTTGTATGCTGCCATCTCAGGAAGATCTTGTATGATACTGGACTAGCCTAGGAGGCCTAATGTATTGGATGTAGAAAGATGTGTCTCATACTTATTGTACTTTGTGACTTAGCCAAACAATTGATGAATATCTAAGAAGAATTTGGTTGGGTTTTCCCCTTGTGGGGTTTTGCCCTGGTCTCTGACCTAAACCCTGGTGTCTCTTTTGTGTATGCTTTTCTTCTATTGTTCCTTATTTTTGTGCTGCATTGTTGATGTTATTGTTCTCTCAACATAATTGCTAATGATGATATGATGTTATGGGATGAATGCTATATGAAAATGTTGAGAAAGTTTAAAATTGAAATGATCTACAACATAGAACAATCTAGCCCTAAAATTTAACATGGATCAACCTTCCAACATTTAACTGTTCTTGAAGGAGCCTGCTTTGATACCACTTGTTAGACCAAAGATTGCACTAAAAGGGAGGCGGGGGGGAGGGCAAATCAATGTAATGGAAAATTCATCATTTCAAAACCATTTCAACAATAATTGAATATGTAGCAATGCATCAACAAATAACATACATCATAATAGTGAATAGAACTGTGCATCAAGTAACAATCATCACATAAATACCTGAGAACACTGACTTTTACGTGGAAACCTTTGCGGGAGAAAACCACAAATCCTTTTGTCGTCTTCAATTTGATTACACAGAGTTGTAGGCACCAACCCCCAAAATGTGTAAGCACCCACTTGCAATAGACTACAACCTTATTGAGGCACCGACCTCGAAAATGAGCAAGCGTGAACTTGCTATAGGCTTCAACTTGATTGAGGATCCAACCTTGGTGGAGGCACCCACTTTTCTCTGGAACTTGCTGTGGACCAATTTTCACAATATTTCTGACTAGATCGACAACCTTCTCATTCTTCAAAACTTCTTGATCTTTTACAATCTTAAACAAAACAAGCTCATACTCGCTCCTCGATTTAGCAATTAATTTTGTCCTTCTAATCCAGAGCAAGTATAAACCCGAAACAAAAATTCGGCCTTGCAGCGTCTTTGTAATCTGTTACTGTGCTTCTTACTTAAGATATCATTCTTGCTAAGCCATGAGACTGTTTGGGACGGTACTTCACCACATCGAGATCAACATCACCCTTAACTCCAAAGTGATTTGGCTTACATATACATCTTCATGCAGTCGATCCATAACAGAGCCAACAATTCAACGCACAACTTGTAAATTTTCTTGCTGCAAATCCAATCCGGATGACTTGGATACACCTTGGCTTTTTGGCTCCAAGGGGCTTCAACAAATAACTAACACGACCATACGATATGATTGTGATCCTAAAAATCTGGATCCGGGTCCAATTGATTGTGACAAATTACAGTATACCCAGATTACTTTTACTCTAGCTCTTGAGGCTTTAACTTTATTCCATATGATCTGCTGATGGGACCACAATCTTATCACGCGAGCTTCAGATCTTCAGAAGTCTGGAACTTTTCTCATGTTACAATATTTGCTCAAAACTTACATGCCTGGATATCCGTATGACCCTCAAACCTGGTTTGGGCCCACTGCGAAAATCATAATATTGAAAACTATTCACAAAATGACCCCATGGCGCGAACCCCAATAATATGCCATGTTACCTACAATGTCATCTACTGATGTCATCACTGCCACATGGTAGTCTCTGATTGGTGACATGTGTCACTAAGATTCAAACTATTTGGCCACCCAAAAGGTCCAAAAACACTTACCATGTGTCACGCTATCAAGGCGGCACACCATCTATCTACCATGTCACTGCCACCTTGAGCCACCTGGCTGCTAGCTCATGTTGCCAATTTTATGGGGTTCACCGTTTGTTTATCTCTAGAGAAATTTAGATCTGGGTGTTTAGAAAAAACGACAAAATAGTTACACGCTTGGAGTCCCAGATATGCTTCTCTCTGCCACATCCGCAGGCCAGCTCAACAACCAAATCATCTGAGCCACCCAAGCAAATGCTTCCACTTGTTGCCTCTACCACGTCATTCATTTGTATGTACAAGAACCTGACATTCGGGTGTTTTTCATCTTTCTCCTTCGCTATTTTCTCAAAAGTCTTAGATGCCTGGATATCCAGATATCCCTTCCTCCACGCGGATAAGCTCAGATGTCTTGGATGTCTCACATTTCTTCACAAGTTCGGATGTCCTGAATTTCCCAGATATCTGGACATGTTCGAAATCCGCCTTTGTTAGCCACACACCAACTAGCTTGTGCCTGGATGACCTGGATATCCCAGATGTCTTGTGACTTAACTTACTGCCAAACTTCAAACTGCTTTATCTCATCCATCTTTTTGAGTTTGACCAAGTGTCATATACCATTGGAAATGTCTTTGAGAGAGCCATCTAACCAAGCACCTTGCTTGTGCTTTTGAGCAACTTACCTGCAGACAAGATGCCTTCAAAGATAGGCTATTAGATCATATGTCCATTAATCTGCAATCACTACAAAACTATGCAAACACCATGTTGTCGCGCAGATTGGCACGACAACGCTCGGACCGGGGGCTGTCACTCTGATCCCCGATCCCTCCGTTTAAGCCTGTCTCCCGCGGCTAAGGGGGGTAGACCCTGCGAGATAGTGAAGACCAACTGCCAAACAGTTGGGTGGGAGACACGATACACGATATGATAAGCACCTGATGGATTTAGAGATTTAATAGACCAGTGCCTTAAGAGATTGTTATTAAAATGATTACTTGTTAAATGATATGAAAGGATGGACCATGAACAGCAATCATCTGTCATCCGCTAAAAACACAATGCTCTTAAAATGACAAAAACGACATCCAGCAGCTAAAAATTTGAAAAGATGAATGCTTTAAATCACCACGAATCATAAACCATTAACCAGATATCAACTTCGCATCTCGACTTGAAAGTTCAGCATGAAAGATATAACATGAAAACAACTGAATCTGGCAAAAATAAATTTTCTACGAAATTTTTATATTTTTTTTTTTTCGATTTTTTTTTTTTTTTTTTTTTTTTTTTTTTTTTTTGAAATCTTTTTAACTAAAAATCTAAAAATTTAAATTTTAAAATTCTATTCTAAAACTAAACTATTCTAAAAATCCCTTTTTATTTAAAATCTACACAATCTAAGAAAAAAAAATTAAAATCTAAAAAGCTAAACTAAAATTGAAAATTAAAAAAAAAAATTAAACTCTAAAATTATAAAAGATCAAACCTAACCAAGACTAAAACAGCATCTAACCTAACAAATATTTTAATAATCCTAAAAAATATACAAATAACAAAGCTAATTGAAATCTAATATACATAACCATATAAAGCAAAAATAAAAAAAACTAAACCTAGAAATCAAACGCAATGGAAACGTAACCAAATGCATGTGTATATGAAACTTCAAACAAAAAAAATAACCTACATGAAACGCATCGAAAGGAAATGAAACACTGAAATGCGAAATGGAGCGGGGCATGAAAACTATATGGAAACCCTACGACGGAAACCGAATCATAACGCACCAAACAAACTTAAGGAAATCGAGCCAAAATGCGTGAGCCTCAGCCTCAAAAGAAAACGATTTGCTGTTACAGGTTTTGTGAATTTTTGTGAACGCGGGTATGAACGAAGTCTGAGCAGGATTGCGGCCACGTGAGATCAGTGACCAGCAAAAACTCTGAAAGGAACAGCGGCAAAGAAAGACAACACGTAACCCTGCTCATATGCCAAAGACTGAACGCGATTCCTTCATGCGAAAGCAGAGAGATAGACTGCCGAGGGTTGAATGTCGATTTTTTACCTCAGAAGGCTATATGACCAGCGCTTTTCAATTGATCGATCTGGATCAAATATTTAATTTTATAAAACGGAGTTCTGGATTCAGAAGTTGTCTAGATCTCATCTCATTTCTTTGTGATGTTCATGATTTTTCAGTAACATGGCTTGCATGGCTTGATTACATTGCTCAATACGTTTCACCAGAAATCAAATCACAAATTACTCAAATCGAAAAACTAAGTTGCAAATACCTTCACGCTTCCATCATGCTAAAAAAATTTCTCTGTCGTTTTTTAGTGATGTACTTGCAGGTTAATGAGACAGCAGGTTTTTTGGAAATACCTGGGATGATTTAAAAAAAACACAGGACGCACATCTATTCACGCTTGTCTCTTATGTTGGCACAAAATGCTTCAGCAGCGTTTGGAAACAATTCACGCCGCCACTCGGTCCTGTTAAATCAATCTATGTGTTCTGAGACCCAAAACGATTGCACATCTTTTTTTTTTTTAAGTTGTATCAAATGGCTGGTAGAATAAAAGAATCGTTTGTGGATGGCTGAGCTGGAGAGGAAAAGGGTTCGAATAGCAGATTTCCCAGCAAATGATTTGATGTGAAACCCTTCCAGATCTGCAAAACCCTGGACAGCGAAATGATAACCCTGCATAATTTTTCTTCCAGATCTTATTTCAGATCTGCATCCTGCAAGAAGGAAAACAAAACCTGGCAGATGCACAAAATTTTAAAGTAAAACCTAAAATTACAAAAAGATGCAGTAAACTAAATCAAAACCCTAGGTCTAACAAAAAATTTACAGCTCTGGACAGCGAGATTTGACAATAAATGCAGTGATATTTTGAAATATATCAGAAATTTTTGAACTTCACTGTGAACAGAAAGAAAATCTCTCAATGTAAAACAGAAAAGAAACTTTAAATGATTAACCCAGGGAGCAATCAGCTGGGCTCTGCACAGAAAGTGCTTGCGGGAGTTGGCTGGTTCAGCCGAGAACTTCCCCGAACGCCCACAAAATTTCCTTCAAAAAATGTTTTCCTGCACATCTCAAACAACCATCAGCAAAGAGAGAGAGAAAGCTGCTAGATCTCAGGAAATAATGGAGATACCTGCCATTATTTCAGAAACCCTAGCAGCCCTCAAACCCTAGCAGGTGAACAAGATACCTGTGCTCACACTACTCTAAAAAAACAAGCTATGATTAATGGCTGAAAACTGAAATATGCAGAAAATTAAAGATCTCACAGCAATCCTAGAGAGTAACACCAGCCAGTTTGAACCCCAAAGTCTTCTTTATTAATCAGAAATCAGATTACAAGAGAGCTTTCAGTACAGACTCACAGATCAGATGATCTGAAATGACCCCCTAAGACCCTATATAAAGGAAATGATCCCAACGGCTAGTTTTGGGTGATCCATGTAGAACTGATCTCGACCGTTGATGAGGATCAAGACATCTCTTGATCTCATCCGTCGATTTATTAACTTAAAATATTATTATTTTATTAGTTAGGGTTTTTTGCTTCATTTTTTGATTTTTTTTATTATTTTATTATTTTTATTCATTTTTAAATTTTTTAATTTATTTTAAGATGGATCATCAAACTAAGCCGTTTGGATCATCACCTAGGACCTAGGACTTAGGACTCATGAGGGGATTTACAACATTTTCAACCCTCAAGACACAATTCATCATGATTTTTACAATTTACATCTCAAAGGGATGAACCCACTTAATACAGACCCTCATAGAACACCCAGTTCTGCGACACACGATAATCTAGCAGATCAACACACTAGGATTCTCCTAAAGTTCTAATGACAAAGTAAATCCCGGCTTTGGGGTCAGGTTTGAAGGAAAACTCTGCCGATCCGTGGATCGGTGAGACAAAAAACCTTCCGGGACGTGGATTATCATCAGAAAGTTAGGTCCACCTAGGCAAATTACATACATGACTCATGTCTGCTAAGATTATTTACAATTAATACATGCAGACTGGGTTTACAACAAAAATGATCAAGCTGCTGATGATGGCAGGATGGCACGGACATGCTGGTCAGGTGCTGCTTCTTTCTGTCAAGAAAAAACGGGATGCACTGCATGGGTAGTTGACCAGTAGAGGTCAACATCTGGTTCTACTTGGGGACACGTTGCTGCTTGCAGGAATGTGAGAATCCAGAATCTGCATCCATACAACACAAAAATAAGTAGCGTCCATCCATAAATCAGCGTATACATTAAGCACAGGAAAGAAAAAGCTCTTCATTTATTAACTTATCTAAAGCAGAAATGAAAATGCGGAAAAACAAGGAGTAGGGTTAGAAATACGCTACAAAGGATGCCCTACGGCATCAGATGTGTTCAATATAGTGCATACTGAGCATTTGCCTGCTTTCAGGCAAATCTGTCGGCTGCTTGTCGGATGTGCCATGTCCAATTTTGCATATGGTAGGACTCTTTCCTATCCGAAAATCAAGCTGCTCACGGCCGTCTGATGCTTCAAATCTTCGTCTAATCTTCTTCCTCTTGCGCTTCTTTCTGGCAGGATGAATTACTGATGATCTGGAACTTTCTGTTTCAAAACTATCAGATGAAGTATGCATGATATGTCTTTCTTTAGCCCGCATCTGATCTTTATCATTCTTAAGTCTGTTCGGATCACCTTCAATTAACCATCTTTCAATCGAATCAACAACCTCCTCATAATAAGATGGATCTTGTTGCAGCACATGAGAAGGCTCCTGATCTATTGATGTCACCTGGTTTCTTTCATCTTCCAATTGCTGAAACCTTTGAACCTCTATTCTAAATGCATCTATCTGACTAGAGTGTTCAACCTTTACAACACTAATTTGTCTGGCATGGTGCTCTTGCATGTCTTTTATTACTTTATCATTCACTTCCTTTATGTCCATCAAGCAATGCTGCATAAAATCTATTTCTTCTTTATGATTTGCTTGTATGTCAGCCACTTGATTATTATGATTGAAAGTCATGATGGTCATTTCCTCATCCATGGTTAAAAGCTTATTTTGCATAGAGTCAATTTCCCTATCATGATCAGTTTTCATGGTCACCATATTTTCCTCTAAGACTGACATCTTGCTATGCATGATTTTAATTTCTGTTTCATAATTAGTTTTTATGGCCTCAATTTCCTTAGCATGCTGATTTTGTGTGACCTCCAACTCCCTATTACGTTTTTCTAGGTGGGTGCATAAAGTTTTGACATCATTGATAAGACTAGTTTGATTGCTTTCCATATTTCTTACCAGCATCATTAGATCTTGTATAATTTGCTTTTGTTCTTCCCTTTCACTATTATTTGTCCCTGATTTTCCACTATGATGATCTGCAATATTTCCGGTTGATGACACATTCTGATCTTGAAATCTTTCTTCAACAGCTGAATTACTTTCTTTCTGATCAACAATTTTAGAAGGCAATCTGTTTGGATAACCATATCTATCTTTAAAAGCATCAACAATGTCTTCTAAAGAAGTGAAAGAATCCTTAGGAAAACTGTTAAACCAATTTAAAGCATCATCTTCTAAAGTAAGGACAAATAAACGCATTTTGATATCTTCATGATTAAACTGAGGGGATCTGCAATATATGATCATGATGCGATCAAACAAGCCTAGATGCCTTCTAACAGCGATTGGATCACCACCTGAAAAAATAGGTAATTTAGGAGTGGCCTCCTCCGGAAGATCATGGAGACGGTGAGTAAAACGACATGGTTTAAATGAATAATCCATGATGAACAATAAGGGATCAGATGGATGATAGAACTAGCTCTTTGCTCAAGAAAATCAAAAGGTGAAAGAAGTGGAGTCGCCACTTGAACAATAAAACTGATTCTAAGATCCAAGAAGAAACCACAAGCAGATACGAGGAAAGATTCTTGTCTGGGAAAAATGAGAAAAGTGGAGTCGCCACCCAAACAAGAAACAAAACCGAAGAGACGCTGCTGATATGTGATGAAAAGATGCCAAAATATTGAATCTCCCAGCTCAACTGAGGGATGAGAAAGATGCGAAGAAAAATGATTTGTCGTTGAAAAACCAAGGACAGAAAAACTCTATCCCCGGCAACGGCGCCAAAAATGTTGTCGCGCAGATTGGCACGACAATGCTCGGACCGGGGGCTGTCACTCTGATCCCCGATCCCTCCGTTTAAGCCTGTCTCCCGCGGCTAAGGGGGGTAGACCCTGCGAGATAGTGAAGACCAACTGCCAAACAGTTGGGTGGGAGACACGATACACGATATGATAAGCACCTGATGGATTTAGAGATTTAATAGACCAGTGCCTTAAGAGATTGTTATTAAAATGATTACTTGTTAAATGATATGAAAGGATGGACCATGAACAGCAATCATCTGTCATCCGCTAAAAACACAATGCTCTTAAAATGACAAAAACGACATCCAGCAGCTAAAAATTTGAAAAGATGAATGCTTTAAATCACCACGAATCATAAACCATTAACCAGATATCAACTTCGCATCTCGACTTGAAAGTTCAGCATGAAAGATATAACATGAAAACAACTGAATCTGGCAAAAATAAATTTTCTACGAAATTTTTATATTTTTTTTTTTTTCGAATTTTTTTTTTTTTTTTTTTTTTGAAATCTTTTTAACTAAAAATCTAAAAATTTAAATTTTAAAATTCTATTCTAAAACTAAACTATTCTAAAAATCCCTTTTTATTTAAAATCTACACAATCTAAGAAAAAAAAATTAAAATCTAAAAAGCTAAACTAAAATTGAAAATAAAAAAAAAAAATTAAACTCTAAAATTATAAAAGATCAAACCTAACCAAGACTAAAACAGCATCTAACCTAACAAATATTTTAATAATCCTAAAAAATATACAAATAACAAAGCTAATTGAAATCTAATATACATAACCATATAAAGCAAAAATAAAAAAAACTAAACCTAGAAATCAAACGCAATGGAAACGTAACCAAATGCATGTGTATATTTTTTTATTTTTTTATGAAAATAAATAAAATAAAAACAAAAATGAAACTTCAAACAAAAAAAATAAAAAATAACCTACATGAAACGCATCGAAAGGAAATGAAACACTGAAATGCGAAATGGAGCGGGGCATGAAAACTATATGGAAACCCTACGACGGAAACCGAATCATAACGCACCAAACAAACTTAAGGAAATCGAGCCAAAATGCGTGAGCCTCAGCCTCAAAAGAAAACGATTGCTGTTACAGGTTTTGTGAATTTTTGTGAACGCGGGTATGAACGAAGTCTGAGCAGGAGTGCGGCCACGTGAGATCAATGACCAGCAAAAACTCTGAAAGGAACAGCGGCAAAGAAAGACAACACGTAACCCTGCTCATATGCCAAAGACTGAACGCGATTCCTTCATGCGAAAGCAGAGAGATAGACTGCCGAGGGTTGAATGCCGATTTTTTTTACCTCAGAAGGCTATATGACCAGCGCATTTCAATTGATCGATCTGGATCAAATATTTAATTTTATAAAACGGAGTTCTGGATTCAGAAGTTGTCTAGATCTCATCTCATTTCTTTGTGATGTTCATGATTTTTCAGTAACATGGCTTGATTACATTGCTCAATACGCTTCACCAGAAATCAAATCACAAATTACTCAAATCGAAAAACTAAGTTGCAAATACCTTCACGCTTCCATCATGCTAAAAAAATTTCTCTGTCGTTTTTTAGTGATGTACTTGCAGGTTAATGAGACAGCAGGTTTTTTGGAAATACCTGGGATGATTTAAAAAAAAAACGCAGGACGCACATCTATTCACGCTTGTCTCTTATGTTGGCACAAAATGCTTCAGCAGCGTTTGGAAACAATTCACGCCGCCACTCGGTCCTGTTAAATCAATCTATGTGTTCTGAGACCCAAAACGATTGCACATCTTTTTTTTTTTTAAGTTGTATCAAATGGCTGGTAGAATAAAAGAATCGTTTGTGGATGGCTGAGCTGGAGAGGAAAAGGGTTCGAATAGCAGATTTCCCAGCAAATGATTTGATGTGAAACCCTTCCAGATCTGCAAAACCCTGGACAGCGAAATGATAACCCTGCATAATTTTTCTTCCAGATCTTATCTCAGATCTGCATCCTGCAAGAAGGAAAACAAAACCTGGCAGATGCACAAAATTTTAAAGTAAAACCTAAAATTACAAAAAGATGCAGTAAACTAAATCAAAACCCTAGGTCTAACAAAAAATTTACAGCTCTGGACAGCGAGATTTGACAATAAATGCAGTGATATTTTGAAATATATCAGAAATTTTTGAACTTCACTGTGAACAGAAAGAAAATCTCTCAATGTAAAACAGAAAAGAAACTTTAAATGATTAACCCAGGGAGCAATCAGCTGGGCTCTGCACAGAAAGTGCTTGCGGGAGTTGGCTGGTTCAGCCGAGAACTTCCCCGAACGGCCACAAAATTTCCTTCAAAAAATGTTTTCCTGCACATCTCAAACAACCATCAGCAAAGAGAGAGAGAAAGCTGCTAGATCTCAGGAAATAATGGAGATACCTGCCATTATTTCAGAAACCCTAGCAGCCCTCAAACCCTAGCAGGTGAACAAGATACCTGTGCTCACACTACTCTAAAAAAACAAGCTATGATTAATGGCTGAAAACTGAAATATGCAGAAAATTAAAGATCTCACAGCAATCCTAGAGAGCAACACCAGCCAGTTTGAACCCCAAAGTCTTCTTTATTAATCAGAAATCAGATTACAAGAGAGCTTTCAGTACAGACTCACAAATCAGATGATCTGAAATGACCCCCTAAGACCCTATATAAAGGAAATGATCCCAACGGCTAGTTTTGGGTGATCCATGTAGAACTGATCTCGACCGTTGATGAGGATCAAGACATCTCTTGATCTCATCCGTCGATTTATTAACTTAAAATATTATTATTTTATTAGTTAGGGTTTTTTGCTTCATTTTTTGATTTTTTTTTATTATTTTATTATTTTTATTCATTTTTTAAATTTTTTAATTTATTTTAAGATGGATCATCAAACTAAGCCGTTTGGATCATCACCTAGGACCTAGGACTTAGGACTCATGAGGGGATTTACAACATTTTCAACCCTCAAGACACAATTCATCATGATTTTTACAATTTACATCTCAAAGGGATGAACCCACTTAATACAGACCCTCATAGAACACCTAGTTCTGCGACACACGATAATCTAGCAGATCAACACACTAGGATTCTCCTAAAGTTCTAATGACAAAGTAAATCCCGGCTTTGGGGTCAGGTTTGAAGGAAAACTCTGCCGATCCGTGGATCGGTGAGACAAAAAACCTTCCGGGACGTGGATTATCATCAGAAAGTTAGGTCCACCTAGGCAAATTACATACATGACTCATGTCTGCTAAGATTATTTACAATTAATACATGCAGACTGGGTTTACAACAAAAATGATCAAGCTGCTGATGATGGCAGGATGGCACGGACATGCTGGTCAGGTGCTGCTTCTTTCTGTCAAGAAAAAACGGGATGCACTGCATGGGTAGTTGACCAGTAGAGGTCAACACACCAAAAACACATCAACAATGATTACTTGACATCAATGACAACCAACTATTTTTTTGCTCAACAATCTCCAGCAAGCTCCTCTTGAACTTGATACTACTTGACATCAATGACTACTCCTTTGACATCAATGAAAATACTTTGCTCAACAATGATCAACCATATGGAATGATAAACCTTCATCAAGCCCTAAGTTGAAGCCTTTTTGTAGAACTAGGGTTTCAAGAGGCCCTAAATTCCCTACAGTGGATGATGCCAGTCCTAATGAGGCAATTTTCACTAAGGAAGAAGCTAGGTTTTGATTTGATAAAGTCAAAGAATGTGAAAATATGCCAAATTTACCCTAATGTTGCACTTAGAGAAGCCCTAGTTGAATTCGACCCTTGCCCTTGCCCTAATGGCTTGCCTTGAAGGGTGCCGAAAACGATAAGAAAGAGGAAAATATAAGAGTTTTCAATATTTTTGATCATCAAAGGGATCCTAGTGCTTTCTTCTTACTTGGGTGATAGTGTCTTAGGTATTTAATGTTGAATTGTGTAGCTTGGGAGGTACCCAAGCCCTAGGGTTCAGGGTTTGGAGGACAAAGCGCCACAAGGGAAGCTTGTGGGCTTGGAACCCAAGTGTGGGGTTTTGGCACCCATTGTGTTTTGGGGCAAAACCATGATGGATTTACGACATGCGATGGATGAGGATGATAATGCTCAGAAAGATGATTCCAGCGCATCGAAAATCGTCTGAATCCGAGTTGTCGTTAGAGAGATGAATTTTTGAAGTTGACATAATTAATTAATTGTCAAGTAGGCCGACTTGATAAGTGTCACTTCAAATGTGACGTTGAGCCTTCATATGTGTATAAATATGAAGTGTATTGAGTCATTTTAAGCATCCATTTTGTGTGCAACACATATACATCGAAAGGAACTCGTTGGAGAAGAAAAGGACCTCAAATTTCCTAGCTTGATTAGGTCGCAGATAGAAGATAAGACAATGTGGGAGCTTCTTGGTGACTGTTTTAGGTTCTGCTTTATCTTGCAAGGAGGCCAAGTTAAGTAAGGGAAAATGCAAGTCTGTTGGGCAACGTTTTGGGATAGATATCATTCTGCTGGCCGTTTTCTATAGGATTGTTGTGTGCTAGGCCACAGGCCATAGCACCACAACTAGGTGTGTGAAGGGAGGTTTCAGTGGGCTGGTTCAAGCCTACAACAACATCGTGGTATAGGAGGGTTATCCCAAGACTAGGTCACATTTAATGAGGGTTGTTCTGGGGTTGGTTAGTGGCTGTTGCAGCCTGCAAAATATGCCCTAACCAGAGACAGTCAAGGGCAGCAAAAGGACAACAGACTTGGAGCAGAAATTTATGTGTGTTGGGTCAAGGTATGTGACTAGTTTGGATCAGATTGCATAGCAGCCTGTTGATGCCAAGTGGAGGGTCTTCCAAGGAGGAGAAAAGTCTTTCCTAGGAGCAGATTCGACAGTGAGTTGATTGGGTGTCATAGAGCTGGTTGGAGGGCAGCGTGTTGGCTACCCAAAGTAGCCCTAGACGAGCTATCTTGAAGGATGAAGAGCAGCTGAAGATTGGGTGAAGGACATTGCCGAAGTGCAACACTTTGATGGACTAAAGTTGTTGCTAGCGTGACAGATTGGAGCTCGGGAATTAGGCCTACCCAGAGAGCAGTTGATGAGCCCGTGCTCATTGTAGCAAATGTGACTTGCAGCAGTGATAGGAGGAAACCCTCTTTAAGTCTCGATGTGTAGTGGCCTTGATGGACTAAGGCACTATTAGTGAGCAGTACAGGAGCGAAGGATCGACAGGACAAGATATGACATAGAAGTTGCGCAACGAAGATTGTCATTGTATCTTATAAACCATAGACTGTTGTATTACTCAGTTTGTTTAATATAACGAAAATTGGGATTGTACATATTGTACAATTTTGTTTAAAACTATGTATATTGTGCATATGTGATTTATTGCTTTATATTTCCGTTGTGCAAAGTAGTTTATGGTTGATATCCCTAGTTTGGTAGCGTCAGTGATGTTAAGACTCTAACCTAGACCCAAGGTCAAGGAAATTCAATATTTAAACCATAGATATATCAAATTTTTGCATGGAGTAAGGGGAAAACCCTAGTTTTCACTTTCTAACCCTAGCTATCTTTTTATGAGGGAATAAATTAATTAGAAAAATGCTCAGTAGGAGGTTTTCCCTAAAAACGCCAAAGTAGCTCCAACATTCAATTGAGGCAAGCCCTTGTTGATTTCGGTCCTTGTCGTAGCCCTAGCGGCTTGCCTTGAAGGGCTAAAAAGAGAAAAAGAAAAGGTAAAAGACAATTTTTTAAAAGATTTGATCATCAAGACAGATGCCACTGCCTTTTCCCTAGTTGGGTGTTGGAGTCTCAAGAAATTTAACCATGGATATATCAAATGTTTGAGGGGAGGAAGGGGGAAAACCCTAGTTTTCACTTTTTAACCCTAGCTATCTTTTTATGAAGGGAGAAATTCACTAGAAAAAGGCTCTCTACGAGGTTTTTCAGGGAGTTAAACTATAAAAGATTTAGCATGCAATAATTGCCAAGAACTATAGATAAAACTATGCATTCAAACAAGGAATAATAGAAACCATAACAACATTCGATTACATGCAAAACCATAAAGATATTCAACAAAATACTCACATTTTATCGAAGAACATGTGTTCTTTCAATCCCTAAATGACGTCTCCAAAACAAAAATTAGTCTCCAATAGACAAAATCCACATAAGATCACATCTCCACAAGTAGTGAAGTACAACAAAGCATGTCAGGTCTCTTCTAAAGAGGCTGAAATCCACAAGTGTGATGAAGAACAAATGAGAGAGGTGATCCTCTACTTATATGAGGTCTATCACCTCTAATTATTGACTAAAAGCTCCTAAAACACGTTTGATATTTGAGTAAACATAAAGTAAAATTGGGTCACAAGCCAATCCACTAGCTTAACAACAAAATATGCCAATAGAAGCCTACATGTGTTAGCTTTAAGACTCAAATGGATGACGTCATGCCATTTTAGGGCCCAAATTTACTTCAATTTTCCATATTAGCTCAATATCAATTCCAGATTAGCAATCACATTTAGCATGATAGTAAAATGCAGATAGAACATAAACATAAATCCAAGAAAACAAGTCAAGACAAGAGGACACAAGATGTGGCGCCAGCCAGGGACAAACCCCAATGTGGGAAACCCTTGATCAATTCTTCTTATGTTCTTCAATAGTTCAACAGAGAGAGATAGTACATATACATCAGAAGTCAACATTTTGACTTGACAAAATAAGAGCAGAGATCTTCACTAAGAAGATAACACATGAGGTAGCTGATCTGAACTCAGGTGAAGGCATACTGCTTCAACTGATTCTCCAAGGTGATTCCATCACCATGCTGCACCCATCACAGTGTTGCACCCATCACTGTGCTGCACCCATCATTGAGCTGTTCTCATCACTGTGTTGCTCCCATCACCGAGCTGCGCCCATCACTGTGCTGCACTTCATTACACTATGCTGCACTCATCATACTGCATACAATCATCACTGAGCTACACCCATCATGCTGCACTTCATTACACTATGTTGCACTCATCATCATCACTGTGCTGCACTTCATTACACTATGTTGCACTCATCATCATCACTGTGTTGCACTCATCATCAACACTGTGCTCCACCACTGTCATGCTGCACTATGCTGCACCATTCATCATCATTATGCTTCATTACTGTCACTGTGTACTATGCTGCACCATTCATCATCATTATACTGCACTACTGTCACTATGCACTATGCTGCACCCAATATATCATGCTGTTGATATACATCCATGCTACTGTAATACTTATGCTGCACTTAACATACTTCAACCAATTCGCTGCAAATGCATACCAACCTTAGCTGCTTGCTATGGCTTGCAGCCTAGCAAAGCTATAGTTACATACTCCTTCAACAGGTCTTCATGACCCAATGTTTAGGGTACTTAAGGACAACGTTCAAACTCGGAGATAGAGGACCTTCTTCATGCTTAAGGTTATCTCCTATGATAGTGTTAGGCTTAGGCAGTGTAGCGCTTCTCCACGATAGTGTTAGGCTTCTCCGCATTAGGGCAGCGTAGACTGTGATTCTTAAAGCATCCCTTCCATGACAGCGTATTAGATTTAGGGCATCATTAGGCTAGCGTTAGGGTCCTCTATACCAGCGTTGAAGCCTCTCCTCATAACTGTGATCGGCCTTCATCTCCATGCCAGCGTTAGGAGCTAGGGCATCTTCTTTAGGGTTGCGTAGAGCCTTCTTTCCCATGACAACATCTAGATCTAGGGCATCTCTTCTTATAACAACGTATTCTCCTAGGATCTTCTTCCTTCCACCAAAACCCAAACGAGTGGAGAGGAAGAGATCACATGAGATGAGTAACTAAATGACTTGAAGGCCACCTCTATTTATAGTAAAACGTTGAGGATAGATGGGGGTAATTTGGTTGCTAGCCAACCTTGACGAATTGTCACATAACACAAATAAATTCATATCTCCATGAATACTTGTCGGAATCGGATGATCTTTAGATCAATCCTACACCTCTCGATGAGAGGAATCCAAGAAAAATATCAGTTGCCATGAATAAGTAGACCCACATGGAGTTTGGTCCTAGTTGCCAATTTTAACACTCCCTCTCAACTAGGGAGAAATCCATCTGCTAATCCATCTGCCAGACTGTACTATCTCTGCCATCAGTGCCCTACACTGCTCTGCTCTGCTGAACTATGAAGAAGTGATCGAGAATATATCATACCATCCTCTACTGACCCGAAGTTTGTAATATCCCTTATCAGAGATATCCCTCTAAATACAAGCAAACTTTACCCAGAGAAATAACAGTAGTGCAACATACAATAATGCATACATGAAATATAAGCAGATACACAAGAAATGCAAAGAGAAATGCTAAGCCATTTTATTACGCTGAGTAATGGAAGAGTACAAGAGGTAATCAGACAGGTAGCACCTCGACTTGCACAAGGCAAGTGAAGAAATACACTCAGAACGGTAAGGAAATGGCCTCTCTCTGAACTGCGTCCAAGCTGCCGGAGAACTGCTGTGCTGCTGCTACTGCTGGAATCAAATGAGGATTTGGGGCTGTTCCCCTCCTCAGAAAATGCTGAAACTTTGGAATCAACCTTTGCTCAATAAACCCAGAAAAGCCCAGAAAGCTTTTCTAAAATAGCTAACCCCCGAAAATCACCTCCTTGGGGATCTATGCAATCCCTCCAGGCTTTGCGCTGCCCCTGAAGAGAATCCTCCAAAACTCCACCTGAAACTTTGCCAAAATCCTCCAATATGCAAGGGCTGATCTCCTGCTTAATCTCCTGGCTCAAATCCTCCACATACACCCAATCCGGAGCTCCTACCCAAAGAGACTGCGTCCTTCTTCTCAAGATTGCGCAGTCATCAAAAATGCTCAACTCCTCCTCAACTCCAGAAATCGCTCCTCCTGCAAAATACTGCTGAAACTACCTTGCCCGAGCAGGCATTCGAAGTCCCTCGGGGCTAAGGGTGAGATCTCCGAATGGAGACACTCGATGCACTAAACAATGCTGCAGACATGCTAAACAGCCAGCATGCTCTAAGTCGAAATGACTAGCTCAAATGCAACATAATCGAATGATCAAAATGAGGAGGCTCCTCTCTCCTTTATAGCATTGGCCTCTCTCAACCCTAAGGCCCACCTCCTCCAACGTAGCCTTCCCCTTGCCACGTGCTTCTTTTCCATTTGCGCAGTCCCTCCATGTGTCTACGTGGTCCTTGGGCCCCCTTGGCTCCCCTCTTAAGTTACAACGTCGTGCTACTAGGGAGTGACTTTATTCATAAAGTGAGTTATGTCCCCCCTTTCCTCACTTTTTATTTATAAATAACTATAGAAGGAAAAATTGAGCAAAATCAAATATTCCAATTAGCCATGGATAATTAGGAATATTACAGTCTCCCCCGGCAAAATGTTGCTTGTCCTCAAGCAACTGAAGTGATGGATGCTGCAAAATATTCTCACTCTCCCAAGTGGCATCCTCATCCGGTAAATTCTTCCACCTCACTAAGAATTCTCGGATTGTCTTGCTCCGTAGCTGCCTCTCCCTGGTATCAATAATAGCCTCTGGCTGCAACACCAAATGCCCCTCATCATCCGTGGGTGGTAGCTCATCGGTCACTGTCACCCGCTGCCCCAATGCCTTCTTCAGGCATGATACATGAAAAACGTTATGAATCTTGCTGCCTTGGGGCAGCTTCAATTCATATGCAACCTGTCCAATCCTGCGTATCACCCTGTATGGCCCATAAAAGCGGGGTTTGAGCTTATCAGCTCCCTTCTGCTTCAGTGACGACTGTCGGTATGGCTGTAATCGTAGGTAGACCAAGTCCCCTACCTCAAACTGTCTCTCCACCCGACCCCTGTTAGCATACAGCTTCTGCTGGTTCTGCGCTGGAGCCATATTATCCTTGAGAGCTTGGAGGATATCCTGACTCTCTTGGATCCAAGTCTTGGCTCTCGGAGCCTTGCTAGCACCAAACATCACGTCAGTAAAAGATAAAGGATGATATCCATACAAAGCATAGAATGGTGACATACCAATGGACATGTGTTGTGTAGTGTTGTAGCAGTACTCCCCCAGATGCAGCCACTTCAGCCATGCTCGCTGCTGCCCATTGACATAGTTACGCAAGTAGCCCTCCAGCCACTTGTTAACTATCTCCGTCTGCCCGTCTGTCTGTGGGTGATAACTAGTACTCGGTGTCAACTCTGTCCCCACCAACCGGAAAAGCTGCTGCCATAATCCACCCATGAAACGACTGTCCCTGTCACTGATGATGGTCTTAGGAAGACCATGTAGCCTGAAAACTTCTCTGAAGAACAGCTCGGCCACCTGCGCTGCTATGTAGTGTGCGGATATGGCGAAAAAGTGTGCGTAATTTGTCAGTCGATCAACGACGACAAAGATACAATCCTTGTTCTGCACCATGGGCAACCCTGTGATGAAGTCCATCGAAATACTCTCCCACTTCCCCTCCGGAATGGGAAGAGGCTGCAATAATCCTGCGGGATGGCTCATCTCCCCCTTGTTCCTCTGACAAATGCTGGAGTACGTCCTCCTTGAGGCCCTTCCACGAGAACCTCTCTTTGATGGCCCTGTAGGTTTTGGTAAACCCCTGATGGCCGGCCAATGGTGAATCATGTGATGCTTGAAGTATCTTCTTCTTGAGCTGAGATCTCTCAGTCAAGAAGATCCGGTCCCGGTAGTAGATGATCTCATCGATCACCCTGTACCTGTCATCCGCCACCTGCCCATCCAGAACCTCACATGCAAATCTGTCCTTGGAGTACTCTACTAAGAGTCGAGCCCTCCAGTCTGTGTCCAAGCTCATAAGAGACAACGTGGCTGGTCTACGTGAAAGGACATCTGCTACCACGTTGTTCTTACCCTTGACATACTCAATGTCAAAGTCATATGCTTGGATCTTATTGATCCACTTCTGTTGCCTCTCCTGCAGCTGTTTCTGCTCCAAAAAGAACTTGAGGCAGTTGTGATCAGTCCTCACCCTGAACCTATTACCTATTAAATACTGCCGGAATTTGGCCAATGCATGCATGATGGCCAACATCTCCTTGTCGTATATAGGATACAACCTTTCATGTGGAAGGAGCTTCTGGCTCTCAAAGGCTATAGGGTGACCTCCTTGCATCAACACTGCGCCGATCCCCTCTCCGATGCATCACAATCCAGAACAAATGGCTGCGAAAAATCCGGCAATGCAAGCATTGGGCAGCTGCTCATAACCTCCTTGAGCCTATCAAAGGCTCGCTGCGCTATATCCGACCAACTGAATGCCCCCCTCCTCGTCAGATCTGTCAGGGGTGCAGCAAGTTGTGAGAAACCTTTGACGAACTTCCTGTAATAAGTACATATGCCAATGAATCCCCGAAGTTCTGTCACATTCCCCGGCTCCGGCCAATCTCTGATGGCCTTGATCTTCTCCTCGTGGACTCTCACTCCATCCAACCCTATGATGTGTCCCAAGTACAACATCTCTGTCAGCCCAAACTTACACTTGGAGAGCTTGGCATAGAACTGCTGCTCCTCCAAGATGCGTAACACTCTCTCAATGTGCTGGAGATGCTCCTCCCAAGTCCTGCTGTAAATGAGAATATCATCAAAGAACACCAACACAAACTTCCTTAAGTGATTGCGGAAGATGTGATTCATGCAGGACTGAAATGTAGCTGGGGCGTTGGTTAGCCCGAAGGGCATCACCAGAAACTCAAAGTGCCCATAGTGACCCCTGAAGGCGGTCTTGGGAATGTCCTGCTCCCTCATGTGAATCTGATGGTACCCAGATCTCAAATCATTCTTTGAGAAGAACCGTGCTCCGTGGAGTGTCCGAGTGTAACCAACCCATGGAACCACCAATCCTGGGCCTCACCATCCAAATGTAATGTCGTCACCTTGATGGCCTCTATCTTCGACATTTGGTTAAGCTGGAAATAAATGTCCAGCTTCTCCACCCAAGACTTTGCTGAACTGTTTGATGAGCCATCAAACGTAGGCAAGTGAAATCTGCTAGTTGTGCGGTGGGTGTCTCCATCATGATAATGCTGGTATCCTCTGTGATGGTCGCAGGGTCTACTATCTCGCTGGAGCTGAACAAAGTCTCTGAATGAGAGAGCATCCCTGAACTCCTGCCCATAGGCCTGGTACTCCACAAAATAATCGCCCATATGACCGGGCTCTGCCCCCTGCTGTGCTCCGGCCCCCGTGTCTGCTCCTAGGAAAGTGGGCATGGTAGAGTGTATAGGGGCATGTGAGGCCACCTGTTGAGTAGTATCATGCTGAGTGGCACCCTGCTCTGGCAAATGGTGAGATTCACCCGATCCCTTTCCAACCTGGAAAACCCGTGGGCTCTCACGCTGTCTAGCCTCCACCGCCGTGAATCTCTGCGCCATCACCTCAATCTGCCTCGACAGATCCTGCACCGATTTGAGGAGCATGTCCGCAAATTTCTTCCCGTCATCATCTGCCATCGGATCCTCCTGCTCTGCGTCCACCACAGGTTCCTCCTGTTCTATGTCCACCACAGGCTCCTGTTCTGTGTCCACCACCCGAACACAGTCTCCCTCTCTGTAGGTGTTCTCCAACCTACGCTCCCTATCTTTGTATTTCCTACCTCTGTAACAGATGTAGGGTTTCTCCCTCGGTGTCATAGACTGCTAGCTCCACAAGCTGAGCCAGATCTATGCTCTGATACCACTGTAATATCCCTTATTAGAAATATCCCCCTAAATACAAGAAAACTCCACCCAGAGAAATAACAGTAGTGCAACATACAATAATGCATACATGAAATATAAGCAGATACACAAGAAATGCAGAAAGAAATGTTAAGCCATTTTATTATACTGAGTAATGGAAGAGTACAAGAGGTGATCAGACAGGTAGCACCTCGACTTGCACAAGGCAAGTGAAGAAATACACTCAAAACGGTAAGGAAATGGCCTCTCTCTGAACTGCGTCCACGCTGCCGGAGAACTGTTGTGCTGCTGCTACTGCTGGAATCAAATGAGGATTTGGGGCTATTCCCCTCCTCAGAAAATGCTGAAACTCTGGAATCAACCTCTGCTCAATAAACCCAGAAAAGCCCAGAAAGCTTTTCTAAAATAGCTGACCCCCGAAAATCACCCCCTTCGGGATCTACGCAATCCCTCAAGGCTCTGTGCTGCCCCTAAAGAGAATCCTCCAAAAATCCACCTGAAAATCTGTGAAAATCCTCCAATATGCAAGGGTTGATCTCCTGCTCAATCTCCCGGTTCAAATCCTCCACATACATCCAATCCGGAGCTCCTACCCAAAGAGACTGCGTCCTCCCTCTCAAGACTGCGCAGTCATAAAAAATGCTCAGCTCCTCCTCAACTCCAGAAATCGCTCCTCCTGCAAAATACTGCTGAAACTACCTTGCCCGAGCAGGCACTCGAAGTCCCTCGGGGCTAAGGGTGAGATCTCCGAACGGAGACACTCGATGCACTGAACAGTGCTGCAAAACAGTGCTGTAGACAGGCTAAATAGCCAGCGTGCTCCAAGTCAAAATGACTAGCTCAAATGCAACATAATCGAATGAGCAAAATGAGGAGGCTCCTCTCTCCTTTATAGCATTGACCTTTCTCAACCCTAAGGCCCACCTCCTCCAACGTAGCCTTCCCCTTGCCATGTGCTCCTTCTCCATCTGCGCAGTCCCTCCATGTGTCTACGTGGGCCCCTTCTCTGCGTGGTCCTTGGGCCCCCTTGGCTTCCCTCTTAAGTTACAACATTGTGCTACTAGGGAGTGACTTTATTCATAAAGTGAGTTATGTCCCCCCCTTTCCTAACTTTTTATTTATAAATAACTATAGAAGGCAAAATTGAGCAAAATCGAATATTCCAATTAGCCATGGCTAATTAGGAATATTACAAAGTCAATCCCATATAAAAGAGAGTGTCTCATACCACTCTTACTGACCTGAAGTCAGTTCCAATAAAGAGAGTGTGTCATACCACTCTTACTGATCCGAAATCAGTTCCAAATAAAGAGAGTGTCTCATACCACTCTTACTGACCCGAAGTCAGTTCTAAAAGAGAGTGAGTTATATCACTCTTACCGACCTGAAGTCAATTCCAATTGATCCCAGATCAATATCATCCTAGCATAGGGAGTACGGTAGATACACGATGCGTCCATCGATACTACTATGGTACCTATCCTCATTTCCCTACTCATTGGCCAGATGAGAGGTACTTCCCATGAGTTCCGGACTGCATGGGTAGGATGTCTCAGCAGGAGAAGGATGAACCACTCATATTGCCTACATGTCACCATGGGGTATCCCAGGGGAAGGCTGAACCACTCACCCTATACACAACAAATCACTAGGGGAAGGCTGAACGACTCATCTTGCCTACACAGCAGAGCACTAGGGGAAGGTTGAACCACTTGCCCTATGGTTGCTCATCGCTCCAAGATGTACCCCCAAGACCCCCAAAGCTCCCAGAGATCAATGTCCATATCATACAGGACCCTTAGGAGAGAGTCTCTTCACGACTCCTAGTCGTTCTCGGAAATTCAAGAATTTGACCTTTCCCAGGGGCTTCGGTAGAATATAGGCGACCTGCACATCAATCCCAATGCGATGGAGCCTTCTTGCTCCTCGATGTACCATATCCCAGATAAACTGGTACCTGATGTCTATATGCTTGGAGCGATCATAGAACACGGGATTCCTCAACAATTGAATCCCCCTCTGGTTGTCACAGAAGATCATGATGGTATTCAGCACGTGTCCAAACAACTCACTAAAGAGCTTCCACAACCAGACAACTTCACACGAGGCTATACTCGCAGCTATTTATTCGGCCTCAGCGGTGCGCAAAACAATCGTCTTCTACTTCCTGCTCATCAAGGATATCGAAGCAGAACCCAAAGAGAACCAACACCCAGAAGTGCTCTTGCGATCCTCCACACTGCCTGCCCAGTCAGCATCAGAATAATCATCCAGCTTCACTTTTTTGGCAGTGTATCTCAATCCATGAGAGATTGTGCCCTGACGATATCTTAAAAGATTCTTGGCACCAATCCAGTGAGGCTCATCCATTTATGAGCTCAACATGCTAACTGCAAAACATATATCTGGATGGGAGTTCACCAAGAACATCAATGCTAGTATGAGTTTATGGAACTTAGAGGCATTTCCAAAATTAGGTCCGGCAACACTACCGCATAGCTTACTTAAGGTTAGGCTTCATCGAGGTAGTCACGGGTTTGCAGTTCACCATTCCAAATCCGGAATCCAACTCCCTCTTACTTTTGCAAATGAGAGGGTCTGCACCTGTTAGAAAGAGGTCATCCTCATAAGGTGCCAATATGAGAGGTCTATCGTCCACAACGTTCAAGCAATGGTTTGGATCGGCTTCACTCCTAGTGAATCTCAGCTTCATCATGTAGCTATATATCCTTTCATACCAAGCCCGGGGTGCTTGCTTCAAGCCATAAAGGGCTTTCTTCCACCTGCATACATGAGATTCTCGATCATGAATCTCAAACCTCTCGGGTTGTTCCAAATCTATGGACTTGCTACATGAGGGGAATGGTCCCCTTGTAAGTTTTCCTTCGTTACATCTCGGACATGTACCTCCATGCTCTTCTTGAATTCAAGCATCCCTTTCACCATCTGACTCACATTGGGTAGGGCCCCATAATGAGCAGACCTCCGGTGCTATAGAAGAGATGTGTCAACTGACATGGTCCCCAATGGACTTCCTGCAACTTGATACAAATTGCCAACCTTGAACTCAAAAGCATCTTTTAAAAAATTCCTTATCCACACACGTACCTTTCCATTGATGAATGCCACCTTGAAACCTTTGACTTCCATTGCCGAAATGGACACCAGGTTCTTCTTGAGATTAGGTACATAAATAACTTCTTGTAAATGAATCGTGTTACCCTCATTCAATTGAGGGGTAACATTCCCTACACCCTTTCCGGGATAGGTGGCATTGACTCCAAGTATAATCTCCACGATTGTTTCCTTCTCTATCAAATTAGAGAGAGCTTCCTTCTATCCGATGAAGTGCCTTGAAGCACTACTATCAATAAGCCAGATTCCCAAAGAGTTTAGAGGAGAAGTAGTGGAGAGGGCCAATATAAGATAATACTCCTTTAGCTTATCAGAAACAACATTTGATTCTTCATACCTGGAGTTCCTTGCTTTCTTTGAAGAGTCGGCCATTTCCTTGATGACCTGCATTCCGCCGATCACTAAAGATGCCCTTGGAATGATTGTTATCATCATCAAGTAATGTGTCCCTTCTATTCGGACACTCCCTCGCATAATGGCCAAACTTATTGCAAGCAAGGCATCTTTCTTTCCTTCCATACTTAGTGTACATGTTCTTTGTAGCTGGTCCATTTTATGAAGGCTCCGGGATTTTACCCTTCACGTAATCCAACACGTCTTGCTCTTCCAATGTCAGATTCTCCATCCATTACCGGAACTTGTCTTCCTTTGGGAAGAGGGATGAGGAACCCATTGAGCCTTTGACCTTGTCCAACTGTCTTCGGTGATTGCTCTTTCACTCTTGCTTGGGCTTTGTCTTCACCTCAACTCCGATACCATGTTAATTTTAGGTATGTTCTATGCTGAGAGCAAATTTACTTCAATTTTCCATATTAGCTCAATATCAATTCCAGATTAGCAATCACATTTTGCATGATAGTAAAATCCACATAGAACATAAACATAAATCGCAGAAAACAAGCCAAGACAAGAGGACACAAGATGTGGCGCCAGCCAGGGACAAACCCCAATGTGGGGAAACCCTTGATCAATTCTTCTTATGTTCTTCAATAGTTCAGCAGAGAGAGAGATAGTACATATACATCAGAAGTCAACATTTTGACTTGACAAAATAAGAGCAAAGATATTCACTAAGAAGATAACACATGAGGTAGTTGATCTGAACTCAGGTGAAGGCATACTGCTTCAACTGATTCTCCAAGGTGATTCCATCACCATGCTGCACCCATCACAGTGTTGCACCCATCACTGTGCTGCACCCATCACTGAAATGTTCTCATCACTTTGCTGCTCCCATCACTGAGTTGCACCCATCACTGTGCTGCACTTCATTACACTATGTTGCACTCATCATATTGCATACAATCATCACTGAGCTGCACCCATCACGCTGCACTTCATTAGACTATGCTGCAGTCATCGTCATCACTATGCTGCACTGATCATCATCACTGTGCTGCACCACTGTCATGTTGCACTATGTTGCACCATTCATCATCATTATGCTGCACTGCTGTCATACTGCACTACTGTCACTATGCACTATGCTGCACCATTCATCATCATTATGCTGCACTATTGTCACTGTGCACTATGTTGCACCATTCATTATATTATGCTGCACCCAATATATCATGTTGTTGCTATACATCCATGCTGCTGTAATACTTATGCTGCACTTAACATACTGCAACCAATTTGTTGCAAATGCATACCAGCCTTAGCTGCTTGCTATGGCTTGCAGCCTAGCAGAGCAGCTAGGCTATAGTCACAGACTCCTTCAACAGGTCTTCATGACCCAGTGTTTAGGGTATTTAAGGACAATGTTCAAACTCGGAGATAGAGGACCTTCTTCATGCTTAAGGTCATCTCCTATGACAGCGTTAGGCTTAGGTAGCGTAGATCTTCTCCATGATAGTGTTAGGCTTCTCCACATTAGGGCAACGTAGAGCTTCTTTAGGACAACGTTAAGCTTCTCCACATTAGGGTAGCGTAGAGCTTCTTTAGGACAACGTTAAGCTTCTCCACATTAGGGCAGCGTAGACTGTGATTCTTAGGGCATCTTTTCCATGACAACGTATTAGATTTAGGGCATCATTAGGCCAGCGTTAGGGCTTCTCTATACCAAAGCCTCTCCTCATAACTTTGATCGGCCTTCATCTCCATGCCAACATTAGGAGCTAGGGCATCTTCTTTAGGGTTGCGTAGAGCCTTCTTTCCCATGACAACATCTAGATCTAGGGCATCTCTTCTTAGAACAACATATTCTCTTAGGATCTTCTTCCTTCCACCAAAACCCAAATGAGTGGAGAGGAAGAGATCACATGAGATGAGTAAATAATGACTTGAAGGCCACCTCTATTTATAGTAAAACGTTGAGGATAGATGGGGGTAATTTGGTTGCTTTCCGACCTTGACGAATTGTCACATAACACAAATAAATTCATATCTCCATGAATACTTGTCGGAATTGGATGATCTTTAGATTAGTCCTACACCTTTCGACGAGAGGAATCCAAGAAAAATATCAATTGCCATGAATAAGTAGACCCACATGGAGTTTGGCCCTAGTTGCCACTTTTAACACTTTTTAACCCTAGCTATCATTTTATGAAGGGAGAAATTCACTAGAAAAAGGCTCTCTATGAGGTTTTTTAGGGAGTTAAACTATAAAAGATTTAGCATGCAATAATTGCCAAGAATTATAGATAAAACTATGCATTCAGACAAGGAATAATAGAAACCATAGCAACATTCGATTACATGCAAAACCGTAAAGATATTCAACAAAATACTCACATTTTATCGAAGATCATGTGTTCTTTCAATCCCTAAATGACGTCTCCACAACAAAAATTAGTCTCCAATAGACAAAATCCACATAAGATCACATCTCCACAAGTAGTGAAGTACAACAAAGCATGTCAAGTCTCTTCTAAAGAGGCTGAAATCCACAAGTGTGATGACGAACAAATGAGAGAGGTGATCCTCTACTTATATGAGGTCTATCACCTCTAATTATTGACTAAAAGCTCCTAAAACACATTTGATTTTTGAGTAAACATAAAGTAAAATTGGGTCACAAGCCCACCCACTAGCTCAACAACAAAATATGCCAATAGAAGCCCACATGTGTTAGCTTTAAGACTCTAAAATGGATGACGTCATGCCATTTTAGGGCTCAAAATGGTCCAACAATGCATTGGAAGGGCTACAAAGGTCTCCAATGATCATGATAATCCTCCATTTGGCTGAAGGTCCCCAAATCAAGCCTTAATGCATCTCCATGTGTCCAAAATCGAGCTGTGGGTGCCCTTCATCATCTCTATGGGTGCCAAGTAGACAATGTGGTGTGCTCTTTCTATAGCATTGGGGCTCCATCAAGCGCAACAAGCCCTTCTCAATCATCCTGGGGGATGACCATTCTCATCTAGGTCCTGGATCAAGGAATTCCCATCAAGTAGTGTCAATGTCCAACCTGGGGGCATCACGGGTCCACTAGTACATCATCGAGAATCCTCTATGCCAAGCAAGAGAAGGTCAACATTTTGGCATCTGGGGTTGGTTTGGAGTATCCATCAATTGCTAAGATCATCAAAGTGCCCAACATCCTGCTGCATAAGGGCAACATTGCATCTGCAAGGTCGTATGGCTTGGGCATCATGTGGAGTAGGGTGCCCTTGAGGCCTCAACTACTCTAGACCATTGTGCAAAACCATCTCAAACTCAAGTGAAAGTGACATTCTATAGAGACTAAGACCATATCTGCATCTAAGTGGACCATGTTTAAGTGTTAAGGGCATATTAATATTTCAAACCGAGATCCCCTTCAAATATCTAACTAGATCAAGGCCTGTAAAAGTGTTCCCTACCTTTGTAATGGTGGCTAGGTAGTCAACGCTATTAGGTGCTTCCAACCACCAAGGGGAGGTGGCATGTCCAAGGTCAAGCCTTCAATCCACAGGTGTTGGGGGTAATAGGTGGCAATGGAGGGGAAGTATTTCATGGTTGAGTGCCATGGTCAAGGGAACAACTAATGAGAGTCCATATCCTGAGTGTCAAGAGAACAACTAATGAGAGTCCATATCTTGAGTGTATGGATGTAATGGAGGGAGCAATCACAGAGGCACAAGTTACCCCTCTCGACCTACGTTTTCCACCCCTTTGGTGTGCCTTTTACTTCTTCTTCATACTGCTTTTTTAATCGGCGCATAGCTTTATGATGTAGCATTTGTTTTATCCTTAAGATGAGGCAGTTTTTTGCTCATCAGGGTTGGGACATGCAAGGGTTCCTCTTGATGAGATGGAGCATCAAGTGCTCAGGAATTGGGTGATGGCTAATGAGGGGGGTTTTGCTCATGCTAGGATTTTTCCCTCGTGCTAACTTATGTCCTGACCATCATTTGCGTTTTGAGTTTTCTTTTTCTTTTATTGTGGCCATCATACACTTTTTCATTCTTTTAGCTACATTAACCTCTAAGGTAATGTTTTTCAGCCCAACTCAAGGATGTGGATATGTGAGTGCCAAATCCCAGTGAACCAATGACAGTTAATATGAAGGATGGAGACGACATGAAGGAAAATGATGTGGAATGGATAATGTTAAGTATGGAAAAGGAGAATGGACATGCTACTTCAATCCAAGATTCCCAAGTAGTGCCCTTGCTATGACCCTAAGGCTTTAGGGGAGATCCTATTGGACTAGGGCTAAAGATTAATACCCCTTGTAAGGTGAGAGAACAAGTTTACAATCAAGATCGGTTAATCATCAAGGTCAACCTTTTTATCCATACTAAATGCCCAAAACATTAAGTAAAAGCACTTGATTGCAAATTGATCAAAGTACTTGTTGAGTGGTAGCCCACCTTCATCCAAGAGAAATGTTGGATGAATGTAGATGGCAGAGGAATTGGTATATCTTCATCATTGAGAAAATGTGTAGGGTTGTTGGTTGGTTGGCTGTCCAAGATAGGAGAATTTTTTTCTCCTACAGGGTTACCCATTTTGGTGGCTAACACCTAACTCCAACTCGGGGTCATGTGCTCATTGTAGAGCACATGATCCATACGCTCAAACGGGGTGTTCATGTGAACCCCAACAATCTCTAGGCTTGCAGACTTGTTATCTAAACACTCAAATCAACTTGTTTGGAAGCATGTGCACGTGGTGCTTATCACTCGACGCCACCCTTTTTTTTATTTGATATAATAAAGTCCATATAGGAAAGAAAATTCGAACTAAATGCAATCTAATCTAAGATGCAATACAATAACATGATAAATGCAATAAGTAAAATGCTCACACAAATGTAATGCTTCAACTTATCTAAAATACATCAAGTTCCATTGAACAAAGTAAGGCGACTTCCTCCTAACAGGGAAGGCAAGAGTTCATGATCAAGCTTAACAATGTAAAAGTACCCAATTCCTACTTTTCCATGGACCTCAACTGGGATGCGATTACCATTGACAAGGACTAGATCACCCACTTGAAACTCTTTTCCTTGTCTTTGAACCCTCTGCTTCTTATTTTGGAATGTCGATCTCTTGATCTCTCGGTTTTGTTTACATGTGTGTTCTTAACTTGGCAAACCTTTCCTAAAGGTTCAACCTCTTTAAGTTTTTCATATCCTTTTGGCTCAAAGTGCTTTTTCTTGATATGTAGGTCTTTCGGAGGTATGCTAGATTTGGATTTTCCAACAGGCTTGAGGAATGGAAAGGGTTCCATGTCCTCCACATGCTTGGGAATGTGTGGCTCACTGTAAAGGATGAATGGCGCTCCATCTACCGTAGGTATAGTGGCATATGATAAGCCCATTTGTAAGTGTCCTCCAATTGAGGCACACCACCTCCTAAACAAGAGAATCCCCCAATTATTTGGCACATCTATGACCACAATATCCATCAATATAGACATGTCCTTGTTAGCAGCTAGGGATGCCCTGACATCCTTCATAAGACCATAGATAGGTATAGACTTCGAGTCAAACCCTCACACATTCTTATAAGGTCTAGTGATTTCCTTCTCTAATTGGTTCATGACTCTTAAAGGAATTACATCTGTAGAGGCACTGGAGTCAAGCATACAATTGTTTAAAATCAGATTGTTTATCACTAGAGACAATAAAAAGGGTGCATGCCCTCCTTTTCTTTTATCACTATACATGTTTTGGAGAATAACCGGAGGGTCTTCAGGCTCTTTTTCAAGGTTGAATGCCTTCTTAACTTGCCCTCTTTGGGATTCAAGTTTGGCCAGCTCCAAAAGAGGCACCTACACATTCATCTTGGCTAACACATTTCTTAAGTCAACATCCAAAGACACATTAGGATTCTTGGTAGTGGGCTTAGGGATGCTCTTAGGTGGTGGAGGTTGACTATCCTTCTTTTGGAGGGTGGTGCTAGAACTGGTGCTTGCTTGGTTTTGGTCATTACTCCTTCTTGAATAGTGTAGCCCCTTAAACCTTGCACCTTCCTCAATAGCCATGATTTGCTCATCTTGGTCAATAGTGGCTTCCTCGGTACTTTTTTTTATGTTGTTGTTGGAAGAAGGACTCTCCAAGGAAGATATTGAAAGGAGCATTGTCATGTACAACATTTAAATGCTCCAAAGCTTCCTCCTCTTCTAACGGATTATAGGAACACTCCTCAAGCGTATGGAACCCATTGCAAGTTTGACACCAAGGGTCGCCTTCTTTCCCAACCATTTTGGTTGATGTAGGATTGTTGAGAACACTTTGTTGTGAAACATTGCCCCTAGCAAATGAAATTTTCTTGGGAGGTCTCTCTCTCTTGAATCGTGGTTTGGGAGGAAAATTTTGACTGGCTCCATTTTCCCTTTCCAACTTTGACAACTTGATCATCATGGCCATCTGTCCTTGCATTAACTCATAAGTGACTTTGTTGAAGTTTTGGGTAAATGCTTGCAAGGTAGGGTCAACTTGGGTGCTAGGCTTACCTTGGTTCAATTTTAGCCCTTGGATATGCAAGCAAGTCAATCTTGGAAGCATTGAGATTTTGCTCTATTTTAATAGCCAAGATTTTAGCCTCATCTAAATATTTAGGCTTCTTGTCTCTTAGAGCATATGACATGAGTCCAAGAAAAGCTTTAATAAATCTATCAAGGATAGTATCATGGGTTGGTTTGTACAAACTAGGAACTTCCTTGAGTAGATTATCAAACTGTTGCATGAACTCCCTAACATTTTCATTGTTGGTTTTTCTACCCACGTGGAATTTTTCAAGAATCATAATGCCTTCTTTAACCATGGCCCATCTTTTGTTGAAGGCTTGGTGAAAAGTATCCTAGTCAGTAAGAAGGCCTTGAGGCAAACTAAGGTACCAATCCCTAACACTTCCTTCCAAGGTCAAGTTAAAAAGCATGATAACCACATCCTCCTCTTGGACTAACCTAGCAATAACAACCCAATAGAACTCATGCATATGTCTTTCTGTAGTAATAACATTATTACCAATGAATTTGGGAAATCATTCCTCAATGAGCCAAAGTTTGTCGATGGTGTTAGTGGTAGCTGTATCCATGAATATGCTTCTAACCATAGGAATCTTTTGAAGTAGAGGAGATGTGGTAGCATCAATAGTTGTTTTATGAGTAGTTCTTTTCTTTCTTGGAGCTATGGTATCATCAGAAGAACTACTAGGGGAGATAATGGGATTTGATTTAGGGGTCACTAGAAGAGAATCTATGTTTTTGTTTGAAATATTCTCTTCAAATTTATGAAGCTCAATCTTCAAATGGCGAGGAGGTTGACTCAAATCCTCCCCGAAAACAATGCCAAAGATAATGCCTCAAAATCTAGTTGGCCTTGTGAGAGGCCTCACAAGGTGAGGGATAGACTCTAATGCAACAATGAGGTGGTTGCCATTTTAGGGTAGCCCTTCCAGTGCATTGTTGGAGCATTTTGAGCACTAAAAGGGCATGACGTCATGCATTTTAGAGGCTTACAACCAATGTTGCACGAAGCGGGGACGTTTTTTGGAAGCGGGGACGGAGAAGCGTCATTTTCCAAAAATCTAGGAAGCGAAGCGTCTACTATATATATATATATTATATTTTTTTGCATTTATATTAAAAAAACATCCAAAATACCAAATTAGTTGTAGAAGACATGAAAACATGCATATTTTTACATAAATCAAGATAGATATGGCATCCATTGTACATCAATGATTAATTATTCCAGCATCAACCATCTAGAATCTAGATTCCTCTTCTCTTGTCTAGCCTTTGCCTCTACTTCAATTCTATAGGGATTTTAGTCAACATTGCCTAATTTTGATCAAACAACTTAATCCAAGCCTTATAATATGGTAGAGAAAGCTTAACATGTCTGATCAATGATTTTGACTTGAGTGAAGGGTACATAATTGCTAAGGCCATGACAAAGGAGTTCAACAATCAATAACGCCAACACTGGGGGGGGGTACATATAGGGCTTGTTGCTCTTGATTAAATGCCAATCACATGCCCTCATACATGATATAATCCAATGAAACGCCATAATCCCATTGGTCCTGAAAACTGTTAAGTCTGTTGAATTTTGAATGGGATATGAAATTTTATTTTCTCCATATGAAGTTTGATGAGGTTGGAACCACTCTCAAACATCCTGAGTCATTTCATGGTAATGTTAAAAATTTAAGTAAAAGGATGGAAATGAAAGATAAAGGAGAATGCCACTTTTACTTTAGGAATTTAACATTACCATTAGGGAGCACCTTGGGAGTATTCGGAAAGTGTAGTTCCTCACAGAACAGTTCGAAGTTTCCAAAAACAAAAAAAGCCATGCGGAACCATCCACCTTCTCTCGGATCCGCTCGCGATCCACTGTGGATACACACCCAAACCTTCACAGATCTGCACCCGATCTTTTCCAGATCTGCAGATCGGGAAATAGGAATCGCAGATCGGGCAGTAGGAGTCGTGGATTGGGGCCCCACGAATCCAATTTTGCAAGAATCACGAAAAAAAAAGATGATCGTGGATCTGATTTTCCAATCCGCATTTCCATCGAAGGATCAGTGGCGGATCCGTATGGGACGCGGATCTGCCTTTGGATCCTTGGGTCGGGGGGGGGGGGGGGGGGGGGGCGATTCCTGCAACATTGCTTACAACTCACACATGTTGGCTTCTATTGGCATATTTTGTTGTTGAGCTAGTGGGTTGGCTTGTAACCCAATTTTACTTTATGTCTACTCAAAAATCAAACTGGTGTCGGGGGCTTTTAGTCAATAATTACAGGTGATAGACCTCATATAAGTAGATGATCACCTCTCTCATTTGTTCATCATCACACTTGTGGATTTTGACCTCTTTAGAAGAGAATTGACTTGCTTTGTTGTATTTCGTTGCTTGTGGAGATGTGATCTTATCTGGATTTTGGCTATTGGAGACTAATTTCAGTTGTGGAGATGCCATTTTGGGATTGAAAGAAAGCATGTTCAACAAAATTGTGAGTATTTTGCTGAATACCATTATGGTTTTGGATGTAATGGAATGTTGCTAGGGTTTCTATTATTCCTTGTCTAAATGCATATGTTTACCTAATATTCCTGGCAATTATTGCATGCTAAATATTTTATCCTTGAACTCCCTAGAGAACCTCCTGGAGAGACCCTTTCTAGTGAGTTTCTCCCATCATAAAATGATAGCTTGGGTTAGAAATCGAAAACTAGGGTTTTCCCCCGTACTCCCTTCAAAGATTTGATATCTCCATGGTTAAGGTTCCTAAAACTCCATCACCCAAGTAGGGAAAATGCACTAGCATCCATATTGGTGATCAAAGCTTTGAAAATTAATCTTTTACCTTTCCTTTTTCTCTTTTCGACCCTTCAAGGCAAGTTGTTAGGGCTATGACAAGGGCCAAATTCAACTAGGGCTTGCCTCAAGTCAACGTTGGAGCTAATTTGGTTTGTTTCCACCTTGTTTTACCTTCCTAACTAAAAGTCTAGCCTTTACCATGGTGGAAATTGTCTAATTAGGGCTGTCATCAACCGTAGGAAATTTAAGTCTCTTGAAATCCTAATTCAACAAAAAATGCTTCAACCTTCAACTTAGGGCTAATTGGAGGTTTGTCATTCCATTTGTCGATCATATCTTTCCAAACAAGCCATTTCTTCGTGCTTGCATGGCTAGATGTACCATTGTTGAATTACATCCCGAAACCCTTGGCTTCAAGTACTATCTCCTAGGCCTCTTCATAGGTACATTGTTCCTTTATACAAAGAACTATGCGTTGTTCCAAGTGAGAAGTACCTTGATAAGGCGTCCTTTACATTACCTTGATCCTATTGACTTAGAATACCCTTAGCTGATATATACTGTGAAGGTGATATATATCCTTAAAACATGTTTGGTTTTTGAGTAAACATAATGTCAAATTGGGTTACAAGCCAACCCATTAGCTCAACAACAAAATATGGCAATAGAAGCCCACATGTATGAGCTATAAGCCTCTAAAATGGATGACATCATGCCCTTTTACTCAAAAACCAAACATGTTTTAGCATCAATTCTTGCATTAGGGTCTAGTCGTCACCTTGTGAGGCCTCTCACAAGGCCTACTAGATTTTGAGGCAACATCTTTGGCGCTGTTGCTAAGGAGGATTTGAGTCAACCTTCTCATCATCTGAAGATTGAGCTTCACTAAATTTGAAAAGAATATTTCAAATGACAACATAGATTCTCTTATAGTGACTCCTAAATCAAATCTCATTATCTGCCCTAGTAGTTCTTCTGACGATACCATAGCTCCAAGAAAAAAAATGGCTAATCATAAAACAACTATTGACGCTACCTCATCTCCTCTACTTCAAAAGATTCCTTTGTTTAGAAGCCTATTCATGGATAAAACTACCATTAACAACATGAACAAATCCTGGCTCATTGAGGAATGGTTACCCAAATTCATTGGTACTAATGCTCTTACTACAAAAAAACATATGCATGAGTTCTATTGGGTTGTTAGTGCTAGGTTAGTCCAAGATGAGGACGTGGTTATCATGCTTTTTAACTTGACCTTAGAAGGAACTGCTAGGGATTGGTACCTTAGTTTTCCTCAAGGCCTTCTTACAAACTAGGATACCTTTCACCAAGCTTTCGACAAAAGATGGGCCATGATCAAAGAAGGCATTATGCTTCTTGACAAATTCCAGGAGGCTAGAAAAACTGACAATGAAAATGTTAGGGAGTTTATGCAATGGTTTGATAATTTACTCAAGGAAGTTCCAAGTTTGTACAAACCAACTGATGATACTAACCTTGATAGATTTATTAAAGCTTTTCTTGGACACATGTAATATGTTCTAAGAGACAAGACGCTTAAATATTTAGATGAGTCTAAAATCTTGGCTACTGAAATAGAGCAAAATCTCAATGCTTCCAAGATTGAATTGCTTGCTTATCCAAGGGCTAAAATTGAACCAAAAGCCAAGCCTAGCTCCCAAGTTGACACTGCCTTGCAGACATTTACCTAAAACTTTGACAAAGTCACTTTTGAGTTGATGCAAGGATAGATGGCCATGATGAACAAGTTGTCAATGTTGGAAAGGGAAAAGGGAGCTTCTCAAAATTTTCGTCCCAAGCCATGATTCAATAAAGGGAGACCTCCCAAGAAAAACATATTTGCTAGGGACAATGTTTCACAACAACGTGTTCCCAACAATCTTCCCCAACAAAATATGCCAATACAAGTCCACATGTGTGACTTATAATCCTCTAAAATGGATGACATCATGCCCTTTTAGAGCTAAAAATGGTCCAACAATGCATTGGAAGGGCTACAAATGTCTGCAAGCAACATGATCATCCTTAATTTGGGGGAAGGTCTCCAAATCAAGCTTGAAAGCATCTCCATGTGTCCAAAAACCAACTATGGGTTCCCTGCGTCATCTTTATGGATGCCAAGTAAACAATGTGGTGTGCTCTCTCTCTAGCATTGGTGTTCCATTAGGTGCAACAAGCCCTCCTTAATCATCCTGGGGGATGACCATCCTCATCTGGGCCCTAGATCGAGGCATGCCCATTAAGTAGTATGAATGCCAACCTTGTGGCATGCTAGGTCCATTGGTACATCATCAGGGATCCTACATGCCAAGCAAGAGAAGCTCAACATTATGGCATTTGGGGTTGCTTTGGGATATCCATCAACTATTAAGATCATCAAAGTGGCCAACATCTTGCTGCATATGGACAATGCTGCATCTGCAAGATCATCATGCTCTCCGATAGTGTAGTATGTCTTGGGCATCATGTGGAGTAGGGTGTCCTCGAGGCCTCAACTTCTTTGGATCACCTAGCAAAACCTTCTCAAACTCTAGTGAAAGCAACCATTCATTAGAGACTAGACCATAATTGCATCTAAGTGGACCATACTTAAATGTTAAGGGCATATTAATACTTCAAATTGGGATCATCTTCAAATCTCTAACCAGACCAAGTCCTGTAAAAGTGTTCCCTACTTTTGTAGGGGTGGCTATGTAGTTAGCCCTATTAGGTGCTTCTAGTCCCCGAGGGGAGGTGGCATTTCCAAGGTCAACCCTTCAATCCATAGGTGATGGCGAAAATGGGTGGCAATGGAGGGGAAGGATTTCATGGCCAAGTGCCATGGTCCAGGGACCGCTAATGAAAGTCGATATCTTGAGTGTATAGATGTAATGGAGGGAACAATTGTGGAGGCATGAGTTACCCCTCTTGGCCTGCTTTTTCCACCCCTCTGGTGCACCTTTTACTTCTTTTTGATAATGCTTTTTTAATTTGTGCATAGCTCAAGGATGAAAGCTTGCTCTTTACGATATAGCATTTGTTTTACCCTTAATACGAGGTAGTTTCTCGCACATCAGGGTTGGGACATGCAAGGGTTCCTTTTGATGAGATGGAGCATCAAGTGCTCAGGAATCTAGTGATGGCTAATGAGGGTGATGGAGCTCATGCTAGGATTTTGCCCAAGCACTATCTTATGTCTCAACCATCTTTTGCTTTTTGATTTTTCTTTTTTTTTTATTGTGGCCATCTTATGCTTTTTCATTCTTTTAGCTGCATTAACCTCTAGGGAAATGAATTCCGGCCTGACTCAAGGATGTGGATATGTGAGTGCTAAATCCCAACGAACCAAAGGCAGATAACTCAAAGGATAGAGATGATATCAAGGAAAATGATGTGACATGTAAAATGTTAAGTATGGAAAAGGACAATGGACATGGTAATTTATTCCATGTTTCCCAAGTAGTGCCCCTCCTATTGTTGAGAATTCAATAAGGCAGTAAGTATGTTAATTCTCTTAACTTGATAACTGTTTGTGTTACCTTTTTACTTATTAGCTTTGTTCCTTATTATTACAGTGTGCGATACATCAAACAACTACCAAAACAATAAGAACAGTGACACAGTATATAGGCTGCAAGCCAGGGCCAAAACCCCTCCTCTTGAGGGGAAAACCCATAAATCTCTTCTCTTCTTATAGATTCTTCAATTGACGAATACCATGACCTAGTGACTCAGACAAATACCCTCCAAGATTAAGATCAGCTCGGGCTTCTGCTGCAGTGAATTCGACCTCCTATTGTAGATCTGAAATTCTGTCTCACGACAACTGCTATTGCTACTCCTAGAGACTTTGATCTCCCTTAGATAGCCTTCCCTTCTTCTTCGTTTGTCTTCCCTTGAGACTTAGGGCTAATGAGGTGCCCTAAGTGACCTTCATTTGCCTTTCCTTCAAGATCGAACTAGAGATAGACCCAGCGCAGAAACCCTAACTTTGACTTTCACAAGAGAGATAGATCTAGCCCAAGCACTTCGACTTCTTTGACTTCCTCTTCTTCATACCCTCTTCTTCGACTTCTTTCTTCCTCTTCTTCGCATAGAGAATGATATGAGTGAATTTCTATAATGGAGGACGAGTTCCTCTCTATATATAGGCTCTTTTAAGGGTGGATGTGGCTCTTCATGTAGGCCGACTTGACAGCGCCTTAGGACAACTTGATCTTGGAGGTATTTCGACACTTTAAAGACAAAATAAATATTTCTTTACAAGATACAATGTGCCCATAGGGTCTTTAATATATGACAATGACTCTTACACCTAGGACAAACCCTAGAAGCACTCAATGGGTGCTTGACCTATAAAATAAAAGAACTTGAGCATGAAACCCATGCTCCAATAATAATAATAATTTCTTTTCATTTTATTATTTACAAGAGTACATTTCATACTTATGAAGACCGAACCTAGTTACACATTTTTCAACACCTATGACCCTAAGGCCTTAGGGGAGGCCCCTTGTAAGGTGAGAGAACAAGTTTACAGTCAAGATCAATCAACTATGCATATCACCCCTTTCTCCATACTAAATGCCTAAAACATTAAGTAAAAGCACTCGATTGCAAATTGATCAAATTACTTGTTGAGTGGTAGCCCACCTTCATCCAAGAGAAATGCTGGATGGAGAGAGGTGTATGACCGGTGCATATGGCAGAGGAGCTTTCATATCTTCATCAATGAACATATGTAAAGGGCTGCTGGCTGGCTGGCTGTCCAAGATAGGAGACTTTTTTTCTCCTATAGGGTTACCCATTTTGGTGGGTAACAATGTCTATAGAAATAATGGATTTCCAAAGTCTTGGGGATTCCTTTTGTAGAGTGTTTGTGGCTGTGATGACATGCCTACTTTTGAGCAACTTTGGATATGTTACCACCCAAAAATTTTTGTCCTGCAAAAGCATTTGGAGGTTGGATGACCACAGGAAATAAGAAATTGTCACCTTGCTTGCTAAATTCAGGTGGGTATCCCTAATGATCTATGCATTTGGAGGTTGGATGACCACAGGAAATAAGAAATTGTCACCTTGCTTGCTAAATTCAGGTGGGTATCCCTAATGATCTATGGGGTCAAAACTTGAAACAAAAATGACTACGAACATCTTAAATCAAATAAATTATAAAACCTTACTGTTTTGTTATAAATGTGCAACTAAATTAAAAAAACACGAAGATGGAAATTGCCTTAAAACTGAATACATGGAAATGACGCAGAATTTTGTACTATATTTGGTTACACAACCCAATGTAACTCTAAGCTGAAGAATCCCTAATTAAAGTGCAGAAACAGTTAGGCTGTCAACACTTATTTAAATGTATTTTTTTGTATTTTTCTGCTTTTCTAATGCACACAAATCCAGAAAGACAGTTTCTGTCTCTTTGTGCACAAAAATTTAGAAAACATTAAGCTAATCTTGCTGTTTTTCACACAAAATAAACTTACAACAAATTAAATGTGCCTAATCTATATGCCCTATAAGCTTTGGATTTGTGAATGGTTAAATAGCTCAAGTAAATTTACCAATGCTCTATGGAGTTGAATTATGAGTGAAGAAAAGCATTTAAGGTAAACAATAATATTCAAGTTCCACTGCTTAGATTCTACCAAAAACACAAATAAAAGCAAGAGTCTATGAAAATATCATTGCTCTTAAAAATGGCATACATGCAAATTTTCACTGAGAAAATCATTGATTAAGTTTTTATTACCAAGCGTTGTAGGAAGAACAAGGTCCTTAATAGCTAGGAACACATCAATAACTCTCCAAGATCTTGAGGAAGCCAAGCTTTTACAACTCACCCACTTCAGATGGGACATATAGAATCATCATGCTACAATGAAGAAGTCCAACCACCACATGTACTCTATGATAGCTCTCAATCACATTCTGTCAAAAGAAGGATGGAAGCAATGAAAAGGTACAAAGCACTAATCAATTCGACTCAATTACTGATTACTTATCATTACCTCCCTTCATTACTTGTACATTGTTTTATAGAAGAAGAGAATGGCAATAGAGAGATAAACATTAATAGTATGGATGTACTCCAAGGATACTCCAAGCAGACCCTATATGGAGCACTCCAAAAATAATGCACTCATGCATGTGATTATATCTCCCATACAAGAGCTCACCCTCCATCCAATAAAAATATATCAAATCTGCCAGAGGAATTCTATTCTTAGTAGGGCAGACTAACTTCATGAGACAAATAGGATGGAAACATGCTTTTAATGGATTCAAGAGAGTCATCCTTTCCAAGAATAGCTTGCTTGCACATTTGAAACACCAAATTTGCCATAAAAGCCTTCTTTTTCCTAGAGTGTGCCCCTCTTCAACATTGCTGATTTCCTTTTTTAATTAAAATATACATGCTAATATCAGGGCCTTGTTACTGCAAAATCTAGCACTTTAGTGCAAAACCTCACTAAGCAATCTAGATTAAGAGAAACAATAGGATTAGTCACCATTGTCAACTTAGTAACTATTCTCTTGTTGTTCTATGGTTGGATGTAATCCCCACAAGGGAGGCTGTAATATTCCTAATGGAAATTTACAATGATAAACAAAGCAAACATAGTTAAAACACATACAAAAATTTACAGCACATCAAACAACCATAAATCTCCATAAACTGCGCTGCGCTGAGCCATTTTATTAATATAATGTTGATTTGGGGTAGCATCGGATGTGCTCTAGCCATGAAAATGGGTGGAGAGGCTAAAGCACATGAAATCTCCAAGACCCAGAAATGGTTTGGGGAAATTCCACCCAGTTAGAGAGATATTAAAATAATTAATATTTTTAATGGGTTCCTAAGTCTAAACATAGGAGAATAAAAATATTAATGGGTATTAATATAAAATTGGGTGAGAAGGTTCTAAATGACATGGATCAAGCCAAATCTAATCTTAGCCATTGATTAGGGACTTAATCTCGGCCGTTGAAGACTCAACATAAAAAGAATAAGAGGAGGCTTGAGGGTCACTTGGAGATACACCAAGATTGATCAGTGAGTTCGATTTTCTGGAGGGGGGTTTGCTGAGAGAAATCGAACAAGTGATCTGAGTTGTAGTGAGGGGTAGTGAGTGCATAGCAGAGAGCAGAGATAGTTCCGAAGGACCAACGCAAAGGCAGCGGAGGCTATGCAGGGCTAGCAGGAGCCACGCAGAGGGTCAGAGGGATTGCGCAGAGGCTACCAGGGCCTGCGTGAGTGACATAGAGGGCCAGAGAGCCTGTGTAGAGCATCAGAAGGCCAGGAGGGCTGAGGCAAAGCCTTAGAGAGGCGTTGGAGAGTTTTTTCGTGGAGCAGACTCGTCGAATATCTGCTTTCGAAGAGAGGTATTACTGCCAAATTGATTTCTCTGTCGGGTGAGCCAGTTTGGCACCTAGTTGTACTCAAGAAAGCTACTTAATAGTAAAACCCTCAAAACTGCTGCACCGATTTTCCCAAGTTGGGTTTTTCCGGGGACGATTGTCCAAAAATAACGTTGTCCCTTGTGTGTTTGCCTATTCTTTCAGTTGGTGATCTGTAGATGGTTGAGACTGCATTTGTGTTTATTTTTAGTATTTATATGGTTAAATAACTTGTTAAGAAATTAAACAAGTAGGTGAAATAAACCAGATAGTACAGGAAGAATTTCTAACGGGTTAGACTTAGAAATTTCAACATATAATTGCTAGGTACAAAGGTAAAATCAGAAAGCATGCACTTGGGCTTGCTCAAGGCAAGCTAACAATATCCAGGTGATGAAATTAGCTGCTCTAACATGCAATATGGCTGTCCCCAACAATCTCTGTGCTGTCCCAGTGAAAATTGCACTGCTAACTGCAAATAATAGTGGCTAGGGCCTCCTTCGGTGCTCAGAAAATTTCGGGAATTTAACCCAAGCTCTCCACCAATAACCCACAAAAACCCACGAAGGAATTGGCCAAATGTTGACCTCGGAATTTCGGCCCAAATTTCCCCTAGCTCCTGTCGCTGCTGGCTAAATTGGGACCCCTGTTTGACCCCTCAAATCTACCCATAAAATTTTGCCAAATTATTTCTAAGGTCCTTGTCAAAAACCCATAAAAGCCCAGAAAGAGTTTGTTCTAGTTTTGATGCTCCAAAATTGACAACAAATGCTTGGCCCTCCTCCACAAGCAGAAAATGTAACCTGTGGCAGTTGCTGTGTTCATTGCTCCCCCAAAGTGCTGGAAAATCCAACAAAATACTTCTTTGGACCCCTCCTCAAGTCTCAGCCCCAAAAATCACTTTTTTCCTCAACCTCCCAGTGTGCCTCCTCCAAGAATTGCGCAATCCCTGCGCTGCTGCCGCAGAGCCTCTCTACAAACTCACACTCCCTACTGCTGGTACGAACCGGAATAGATGGAACTCCCTCCTTGGATTGGCAGTGGCACTCGAAGTCCACCGAAGCAAGGGTTGAGATTTCCACTCGGAAACACTCGTATGCTAAACAACACTTGCAGACTTGGCTTTCGCTCAATCGTGCTACGTCAAAGACAATTTTCACAAAGATTAATGAATGAATGCCCAAAATGAGTGCCTCTTGCTCTTTTTATCAAAGAGCCTCCAAGATGCCCATGTGAGGCCAACTCGACTTTCCCCCACCAACTTCGCTCCATTGAGAGCGTGTTGCCCATGTGGGCCACAATTCTCTATGAATGGCCCCCACATACCACTAGTGGCTCAATTTTATCCTCCAGCCTCCAATGTTTGGGCTCACATTTGATCAAAAATACATGTGGGGCCTCTAAATCCACACTTCCTAAGTGCTAATGCAATTTAATTCAAAACTGGCCAAAAATTGATATTTCCCTTAGCAATGTTGCTAAGTGGGAATTGTTGAAGAGAGTGTAACTAGGTTCGGTCTTCATAATGACATGTAATTATGACTGATGTAAATGATGTAATAAAGAGAGAAAAATTATTATTGTAAACTTGTTTCATGGGTTTCATGAGAAAGTGATTTTAGAATAATAGGATTTGTCATTTAGAGTCTAGAATTAATGTCATGTATGAAGAACTCTTCTTGAGCATATGTTTAATGTAGACAAGTCTATAGAAATGTCTAGAAGCCCTCCACAGACAAGCACAATCCCTCTTGAAGAAGTCGACCTCCAAACAATAACAAAGGAAGTCTTGTCGGCTCACCTATGGAGACACACCCATTCAGCATGACATGTCAGCTCAAGTGTAGAGGCAAACCACTATTTATATGCGGCTAGGGTCACCACAGAAGGCAGAGAATTCAGACAAGCATCTCTGTGTTTTTTAGATGGGTACCACAAAGATGAAGTCTCGACCTCCTCACAGTCTCGGTGATCACAGTCTCGGCCTACCAATACAGTGATCACAAAAGCAGCCTCAGATACCACAGAAAAGGGCTCAGACTTGTCTCCTTGCAGTCTCAGCATATTTGTGATGAGGAGGATCTCGGTAATCCCATAGTGACACACTCTGTCTCGGCATACATTCTAGATGCAGTCATAATCTCGGCATAGATGTAATCATGGTCTTGGTATAGATACAATCATGATCTTGATGGAGACATAGTTACAAGGTCATGATCTTAGTGAATCTAGGTGCAACTCTCATATATATATATATATATACTTATCTCAGTATAGAGATCTCGTTGTTATGATGAAGATCTCGGTGAAGGTACAACAATGGTGCAACAATAATGATCTCGGTGGTGCAGTAGTGATGACTTCAGTAGCAGTGATGATGATCTCAGCAATGATGAAGAAGAGGATTGGTGTCTTGGTCTTGGAGTGGCCAAATAGGTTAAGGGTCAAAGAGTGAGAGGTTTTGGCCCTGGCAGAAAGTCAACATCTTGTGTTCTTGTCTCTTTTGTTTTGGTAACTATCTGATGAAGTAATAAAACACACTCTAATAATAACAAGATAAGATTGTGCTAATAAGAAAAAGTAAAAAGTACCTCACATATAGTTATCATCACGAGAAGAATCTTATTAACCTAATTGCCCTAGATTCTTCAACATGGTATCAGAGCTAAGGTGCTAAAGTTAAAGGAAGGGCATAAAAGAGACATTCAAGGATCAAGTTTTCAAGAAGAGCTTCTAAGTTATGGTTACAATGGCACTCAAGGATTGGTTTACAGTCATGAATGGAGATAAAATCACCTATATATACCCTCGACATATACCACAGTTCGATGGTATACAGTCTTGGTCTATATCATACCACGGTGATCTCAATAATCTCGCAATGGCATGATCTCAACATACCAGTGATAGTCACAACCTCGGATTGAATCCTTTCTATAAAGAGAACAATCTTGACAACTCAGATTCCCATAGCTTGATGATACATAGTCGATGGCATATAAAAGCGGATCATCTACAACATAGTGCTCAGAAATAGGTCTTGGTATAATAAGGTGATGATTGTAGCAAGTGACCTCGATACTCTATGATTCTACACGACGCTGCACGCTACAAGGTTCCATAGTCCACTTGTGTGATAGCAATACAGTGCCATCTTAAGTATGTCAACAATTTATTAATCATAAGGATCAAATGTATAAGCCGAAGTATCTTGAAGGAAAGAAGGCAAGCTTTCTATCATTACAGGAAGGATCTCATCTGGAGGAAGCATCGATACATTTGCTTCAACCACTTTCAAAATGATCAAGGTGAAGATTTCATCTTCACATGAGAAGTAAGTATTTTTTTCTTTTCATTCTTTAATTAATTTTGGTTAAATGACTTCTTTTTGCAAGGAAATCGATAAGCTGGTGGGGTGATCGAAGGTCCTTGCATAAAATAAGGAGGATTGTCATAATCCTCGTAGATAAGTGAAGTCATGAAACATATCAATGAAAAATGTCTCCTTTGAATTCATGAGAAGGAACTCTTAAGGTCCTCTCACATAAACAATATTGGAGACATCAAAGAAGCTGGAAGAAGAATTATGAACATTACAAGAAAATAAAGTTCATATCATTGGAAAGGATAGGAGGAGCTGAGGAAAAGAATTCCATGGTAAGAGGGAGTAAGAAATCATTAAGATAGTCTCTCTCATTGGCTCCTAAATCCTGCATAGGTTATGTCTACAATAAGATGCGGTATGACATCTTAGAAGCATTAGAAATAAAGACTCGTGACATCATCACGAGGGTAACAAAATTCATGCGATAAGTAAGTTACCTTATTCAACTTGTGATTTCTATGCAAGATAGAAGAAGACAAGTTGAAGGCAAAAGTGTTGAGGACTCAAACATTTGCTGGAAGGAAAGGAAGTTTGGAAAATTCTGGTACTCGGAAAGGGAAAAAAACATAGCTGAAATTCAATGCTATGGAAGGTTATGTACTTTACAAGAAAGATTGTCCTTAGCTTAAGGACAATAACAAGAAGAATAGAGAAGAATTCCATTTCACTGAAGAAAAAGAGGAAATTGAAAAGAGAAAGAACAAGGAAGGAGAAGCATTAGAAGCAAGAGCTTGTGACATCACCATAAGGAAATATGAAGGACCACTGAAACAAAATCTATGGTAGTCAATATAGCTCTTGGTGACCTCATTAAAAGATCAAAGGAAAAAGTCATCTAGGACAAGTCTCATCATACATCAATCAAAAGGGAAACATTTGCTGAATAAGTATATGCGAGATCCTCAAGATTCTCTGATGGAATCCTCATCAGAGGATTCATAGATCCAGAGTGGAAGCAAGTGTTTTATCAGGAACTCCAACTTATGGAATTCATGGGATGATGATATGATGACATGAGAAATGAAGCAGATCAAGGGGTTGAAGATCTTTTCAATCAAGGAAGTTGTTGGAAGAAGCCTATATGACCTAAAGGTAAAATGAGGTATGTATGCTTGTATTTAATATTATAAAGTCATGTTGTATGGTTGCAGGTAACATGGATCACTACTTCTATCTTGAGAAGCATGATCAAGGGAAAAGGATCATCTCCTCTAGAAGGATGCAGGAAGGCATAAGTCACACTAGATGAAATCAACATAAAATGTCCTCATATGAAGTATGAGGTGGTTGATTACAATTAAGGAACTCTGATTGGAAGCTCCTAGGAATGGAATGTGTAAGAGGAAGAGATCGTGAGATATGCAACCATGATAAGGTGATCAACATCCAAAAGACCAATAATATTTGACTAGGAAATCTTCCAGAAAGATATGAAGACTTTGATGAGAGTTTTGAAAAGATGGAGACTCTTGACAATGGATATCTTTGGGAGATGTGTCAACATGTATGTAGGATGCTGATACCTACAGGAAGATGTCATGATGAAGAAGCCATCTCATAAGGTACTATTTGATTTAATGTTATGTTTTGATTTCTTGAATAATATCTGGATGAGTTCATGCAGGGCTATTGGAACAAGAGTTGTAAGTGCAAGTACAACTAGCATTCATGTGGTGAATGGAAATTCCTGAAAGAAGCATGATGAGAAAGAAGTAGCCATATGAAGAAGGTTCCAGATATGTACCAAGAAGGCCACTTTCCATGAAGAAAGGAATGACATGACAAACCAAGGAGGAAAGTGATCGATGGCTAATGCCCTACAAGGAAGAAGCTCGACTGAATTTCATGACATAAAATTGATCAAGCAGTTGAAGGACCCATGAAGAAGAAGCTGCTGATGAAAAGGAGAGTCCCTAGTTAAGAAGGAGCTCTGACAAGTCCCTAATTAAGAGGGAGCTTGGGCAAGTCCCTGATCAGAGGGAGCTTGGGTACATTCCTTTACAAGAATGGGCATATCTTCCCTAGTTGAGAGGGAGAGATAAACACAACATTCTTGTCTTCACTTGGGAAGAAAGAATGGAGGATTGGGTAATCATCTGGCATCTGATGCTCTTTAAGGATGTGTAGGGCATCCAAGATAAGAGTAGGCAAGAGGACCGATATTCTTTTAGGCTAGGAACCCAAGATAAGAATAGTCCTAGAAGGTCATACTCAGTGAACACTCGGGTGGGTATGTACCTTGAGAGACAATGATGAAGGTGTCTATAGTCATTGGTCTTGCCAACATTGTGCTCTAATCTGATGAGAGATAGAGCTGTCATTCAAGGCCTTGCAGTGGAAACAATGTTGGTTACTATGATGCTATACAGATGGGTTACTAATCCGATCTTATGAGAAATTCTTAAGATTGAGAATGACTGAGTACCTATGAATACCTCCCTAGTTAAGAGGGAGTGTTGAAGAAAGTGTAACTAGGTTCGGTCTTCATAATGACATGTAATTATGACTGATGTAAATGATGTAATAAAGAGAACAAAATTATTATTGTAAACTTGCTTCATGGGTTTCATGAGCAAGTGATTTTAGAATAATAGGATTTGTCATTTAGAGTCTAGAATTAATGTCATGTATGAAGAGCTCTTCTTGAGCCTATGTTTAATGTATACAAGTCTATAGAAATGTCTAGAAGCCCTCCAAAGACAAGCACAATCCCTCTTGAAGAAGTCGGCCTCCAAACAATAACAAAGGAAGTCTTGTTGGCTCACCTATGGAGACACACCCGTTCAACATGACATGTCGGCTCAAGTGTAGAGGCAAACCACTATTTATATGTAGCTAGGGTCACCACAGAAGGCAGAGAATTCGGACAAGCATCTCTGTGTTTTTCAGATGGGTACCACAGAGATGAAGTCTCAACCTCCTCACAGTCTCGGCCTACCAATACAATGATCACAAAAGCAGCCTCAGATACCACAGAAAAGGGCTCGGACCTGTCTCCTTGTAGTCTCAACATATTTGTGATGAGGAGGATCTCGGTAATCCCACAGTGACACACTCTGTCTTGGCATACATTCTAGACGCAGTGATAATCTCGGCATAGATGTAATCATGGTCTTGGTATAGATACAGTCATGATCTTGATGGAGACATAGTTACAAGATCGTGATCTCAGTGAGTCTAGGTGCAACTCTCATATATATATATATATATACATATCTCAGTATAGATATCTCGTTGTTACAATGAAGTTCTCGGTGAAGGTACAACAATGGTGCAGCAGTAATGATCTCGATGGTGCAAGAGTGATGGCCTCGGTTTTGCAACAGTGATGACTTCGGTAGTAGTGATGATGATCTCAACAATGACGAAGAAGAGGATTGGTGTCTTGGTCTTGGAGTGGCCAAATAGGTCAAGGGTCATGGTCTTGGTATTCGTAAATTTGAATCTCTATAAGAAGAATTTGTGCAGGTTTTCCTCTCAAAGAGTGAGAGGTTTTGGCCCTGGCAGAAAGCCAACATCTTGTGTTCTTGTCTCTTTTGTTTTGGTAACTATCTGATGAAGTAAGAAAACACGCTCTAATAATAACAAGAGAAGATTGTGCTAATAAGAAAAAGTAAAAAGTACCTCACAAATAGTTATCATCGTGAGAAGAACCTTATTAAACTAATTGCCCTAGATAAAAATAAAAATAAAAATCGCAACAATATGTCAATAACTAGGTTAGTAAATAGTAAATCTTAATAATTATGAAATGTACATCTAAATATGATCATCATTTCGTATTAGACTATTATGAATCAAAATTATCATTTGACATTTCTGCAATCATCAATGTAAAATTGTAAATCTTAAAGTAAATTACTAAATTGAATCCATCATTTGACATTATGCAATGTTCCATCTCAATTCATCATTTGGCAATGGGCATTAATCTTATGCAAGGTACATCTAAATTAAATTAATCATTTGACAATTGAAATTACACAATGCACATCGAAAGTAAATTCATCATATGAGAATGACATTATGTTGAAGTCTAAAATGGCCATAGAATACTAAAATAAAACAAACAGTGTTAAAATTGGCAACTAGGGCCAAACTCCATGTGGGTCACCTCATTTATGGCAGCTGATATTTTTCCTAGATTCCTCTTGTCGAGAGGTGTAGGATTGATCTAAATATCATCCGATTCTGACAAGTATTTATGGAGATATGAATTTATTTGTAATTATTTGACAAATTGTCAAGGTCGGCCAGCAACTAAATGTGTGGCACAAATCATATAAATACAAGTGAGGTTGATTCATTTCAACTCATCTCATCATCTCTCATTCTTCTCTCTCTCCTTGTATGATTGGGTATACACAAGGAAGAGGATCTCTCACACGTGGGAAGCAAGATGCAGGCTGAAAGAGGACACATAAATTGTTGACTGCATTGACCGAGTTTGATTGAGGCAACAGAAGGCATATTTGACCTGCGTTGACCAAACGTTGACTCATCAAGGGTGCAGTTTTGGTGTGGCTGCCTCTCCTAGGCAGGCCACAGATTTTGGCACAGAAACCGAGGCAATCAAACCTTTGGTTTGACCGACTGCGCTAGTTTTGGGTAGTAGGTTGACTTCAGTCAACAACAGTTTGACTATGTTTTTGGGGCTGTTCAAGGGTTGTTTCTTCAGGCTGTAAGAGGGCTAGTTGACTGGAAACTGACCAAGCATATTTGTAATATTCCTAATTAGCCATGGCTAATTGGAATATTCGATTTTGCTCAATTTTGCCTTCTATAGTTATTTATAAATAAAAAGTGAGGAAAGGAGGGGGACATAACTCACTTTATGAATAAAGTCACTCCCTAGTAGCACAACGTTGTAACTTAAGAGGGGAGCCAAGGGGGCCCAAGGACCACGTAGAGAAGGGACCCACGCAGACACATGGAGGGACTGCGCAGATGGAGATGGAGCACGTGGCAAGGGGAAGGCTATGTTGGAGGAGGTGGGACTTAGGGTTGAGAAAGGCCAATGCTATTAAGGAGAGAGGAGCCTCCTCATTTTGGATTCATTCGATTATGTTGCATTTGAGCTAGTCACTTCGACTTAGAGCACGCTGGTTGTTTAGCCTGTCTGCAACACTGTTTAGTGCATCAAGTGTCTCCATTCGGAGATCTCACCCTTAGCCCCGGGGGACTTCGAGTGCCTGCTCGAGCAAGGTAGTTCCGGCAGTATTTTTCAGGAGGAGTGATTTCTAGAGTTGAGGAGGAGCTGAGCATTTTGATGACTGCGCAGTTTTGAGAGGGAGGACGCAGTTCATTTTGGCAGGAGTTCCGGATTGGGGTTCTGAGGAGGATTTTAGCTTGGAGATTGAGCAAGGGATCAACCCTTGCATATTGGAGGATTTTGGCAGAGTTTCGGGCAGAGTTCTGGAGGATTCTCTTTATGGGCAGCGCAGAGCCTAGAGGGATTGCGTGGATCCCCAAGGGGGTGATTTCTGGGGGTCAGCTATTTTGGAAAAGCTTTCTGGGCTTTTCTGGGTTTATTGAGCAGAAGCCAATTCCTGAGTTTCAGCGTTTTCTGAGGTGGGGAACAACCCCAAATCATCATTTGATTCCAGCAGTAGCAACAACACAACAGTTCCCCGACAGCTTGGACGCAGTTCAGAGAGAGGCCATTTCCTGACCATTCTGAGTGTATTTCTTCACTTGTCTTGTGCAAGTCGAGGTGCTACCTGTCTGATCACCTCTTGTACTCTTTCCTTTACTCAGAATAATAAAATGGCTTAGCGTTTCTCTCTGCATTTCTCGAGTATCTGCTTATATTTCATGTATACATTATTGTATGTTGCATTACTGTTATTTTTATCTCCTTGGTTGCTCGTTTTTGAGAGATATCCTTGATAGGGGATATTACAATATTGGAGGTCAATTTCAACTCGTGTGACCAAGTTTGACTTTGCTGATCTAGGGTTTGCTGCTGCTAATATAAAATTACAGAATTCTGATTTTGTACTATTTCTCTCTGTTGAACTGTTGAAGATAAAAGAAGATTTGATCAAAGGGTTTCCCCGCATTGGGGTTTGTCCCTGGCTAGCTGCCACATCTTGTGTCTCTTGTCTTGGCTTGTTTTCTGTTGATCGTTTAATGTTCTATCTGCACTTTACTTAATGCATATGTGATTGTTAATCTGTGGCTAATAAGAAGAAAATAAGTAAACTGCTCTAAGCATAGAACATACCATAATTTAACACATAGAAAGCAGTCAAATACTAGTAAATTTCTCAAAAAATACTAAATAATAAATCACAGCTCCAACTTGGTGGCTTCGAGTCACAAAATGATCGCAGCTCCAATTTGGCAACTCCAAGTCACAAAATGAAAATTGTAGCTCCAAATGACTCAGGGCCCATGATCAATGGTAAATCTGAATCACAACGAATTGCAAATGGAAATGTCGAGCGACGGTAGCAAGAAACTATCGGGCGACAAGGTAAAATGTTGAGCGACAGTAGAAGGAAAATGACGACAAGGTAAAATCGTAGGGTTAATGAGAAATGTGAATGATTATGTTTCAAAGTTTTAATTTATCCTTTAGTTTTTATTTTCATTTTTTTAATTATATTAAAATTTCTAAGTTTTTATGTTTTTAATGTTATTAGCAAAAAAATTTGAGGGGGTGCTTTTCGTCACCAGAAAAAAGTCCCCCTGGAGTTTCTCGGAGTTTCCCCTAAAAAGGGGACGTGGAGAAAAGTTTCCCCAGGAGTTTCCTTGTCCCGGGAGTGTGGGGGAGCGAGGAAGCACGCCCCCACCCTGGGGTGTGCGTCCCCGTGGAACACTGGTCTCATTGTCTCATGGTTATCTTTACTGCTCTTTCATGTTTAATGGTTGAAATTTTCCTCTGTATAACTGCTTAATGATATTGGATGTTTTTTTTTGAAAGTTCGACATTGGTGAGGCTACATCATGGTCATGTCCAAGAATAACACCTGAATAGGGTGGGGAATTGAACTGGTGACTTAACATCTAGGAGTGCCTTAACATTGGACCCGATCACCGTTTATCCAAGACCTTATGGACAATGATATTGGATGTTATATATAAAAGTGATGCTAATAAGTCATTGGAAGCAATTATCTATTGAAGGAAATTGTTTCTAGTTTTTGTGAACCCTAGAAATATCAACAAGATATGGCCCTCCTGAGATAATTATTGGATGTTTGGGAGGCACCACATATACCATGAGTAGGAAACCTCCAAGTGCTTCCCTTGCCCACTTTGACTTACATTTCTGTGTTGTTTTGGTGATTCCCTAGAGTGGATATGCCTTAAGGACTCCACATTTGGATATTATTACTCGATGTATAACTAAGTCCTACTAGCCTATCTTTAGTCACTAGTGGATATTAACACACACACACACACACTCTCTCTCTCCCCCTTCCATCACCTATGTACTATAGGATCAGGGGGAGGTTCCATTCTCTTTATAGAGAGTCAAGAGGGTCTCTACTTACTTTCAATAATTGGGCTAGAGTTGTCTCTGTTTCTTCTTGAAGGAAATAATGGGATTTAGGAGATAGATTCTATAGCATCCACCTAGGGGAAAGCCCTATTAGTCTAAGCACTTCATTTTTTCCCTCTATCTTGGTGATAGATGACTACATGTGACATGTAGAGTGCTAAGAGATTTTGACTTTCAGATTGGCGAGAACTTGTACTTCTTTTGGACCTATAGTTACTAGCTAGTAAACCCCTTTGCTAGGTTTTCGAGGAGGATGTACTCAACACAATTTGGCCCCTTAGCCTTCCATTTTGTTGTTCTGTCACCAAATTCTTCTCGATAGTCTTTAGTGTTTGAAGAGTTTAGTTGGATGGTTGACTTCCAACTAGGATCACACATTGTAGTTCCCTTAGCTTGAGCCTTGAGGTTTTCTCCATGGGAGATTATCAAGGAGTGTATTGGGTCCTTCATGATGTACGATTATGTTGGGATATCATCTTCTTCTTCCTCTCCTTAGAAGAGTTTTGTTGGATGGTTGACTTCCACCTAGGATCACACATCGTAGTTCCCTTAGCTTGAGGTTTTCTCCAGGGGAGATTATCAAGGAGTGTATTGGGTCCTTCATGATGGACGATTATGTTGGGATAGCATCTTCTTCTTCCTCTCATTTGACTTCTAGCTTGGATGCACCTTAAGATGCTTCCTTGTTCCTGGTTTAGTTTGGGGTTGGGTAGCCATTTGGCTTTGTCATCATCACTTTCATGGTCAATATTGACATTGTCATTGTGTTGATTCTAGTTAATTTTGTTTATCTCTTTAACTATTTTGTAATTTTGTGATAGGAGTTACTTTTGTACACCCACTTTGTACTTGCACTAGATTGTACTTTTGAATCTCATTGACCTAACTATTGTGGTCATTTGTAAGACATTAATAAAGTTATTTTATCTTTTCTCTTTCCCTCATGGAATGGCAGGTTGATACAGCCATCATAACATTTGAATAAACTCACAATTTTGACTTTGAAAATTAGATTGTATGAGTCATCGAATTTCAATAGAAGGGTTTGAACTTTGAAGCATATCAATATGGCTATATGTGGTTAGATTTCTGCTGTTAGTCAGAATTGTAGTTCAACCAGTGATGTGCTTTACTATGGGTCTGCTTCTTTTAGTCAATATTGAAGTATATATAACTAATGTTGTTTTCTCCTTATACTTGAAACTTGAAAGGTTTATTCGAAGTGAGGAAGATGATCTGGATTCATCATGGGAACAAAGGCTAGCAAAACGTTACTATGAGAAACTATTTAAGGAGTATCCTTGAACGGTTTTATTTTTCAGTTCAAAGATATATTTTTATCCATTTCCATATGTTAAATGAACTATATTAATGTTATTGCTTCAGAAACTGTTAATATTGCATTTGTGGTTGTTTTTTATAAAAAATTAAAAAATGTGATCAACGGGCATTAACATTTTCGCTTATGAATCTTGTTTTAGAACTTCCTGATTGACATTGCCAATTACATTGTTAAAACATTAACTAAAACACAGCGCCAATGTTTCTAAGAATTTGTGGTGCACACATTCAGATAGACAATGGCAGAAAGAGGAAACGAAAATTAGTCTTATGATGAATGCTGTAGCGATACATCTTTCACACACTTGATATCATAACTAGTTAGAATATAAACATGCCTAAGTGGTTAATGTGATTCAACCACCAAATCCTTAACCACTAAAACAAACATTACATCGGTCATATGCTACGAACTGTTAAATATAAAGTGGCTCTTAATACAAATATTATAAGAACGTTAATAATCCAACACCCCCCTTAGCATGAAAATATAATTTCTTAGATTTTACCCCATCAATACAAATGTACAAACTTACAAAGAAGAAATATATGACTACAAAATTTGAAGATTGAGTATTGGTCTATTGCATATAAGCTTAACACCATCCACCAAGGCACCTGGTTAACCAACACACTAGTATGGTAATGTTGGAATTTTAATTTACTCTCTACATATGGCCACAACTCGTGTATCATTATGTACTTGTAATTATGGGTAAGGTCATTTTCCTTACTCTTTCATTATATTACTAGGTGTTATTAAGGTTGACCTAGTCAAACATGATATGTAGGATCAATAACCCTCTTAGTGTGTGGGCACATAACCCTCTCTTGGGAGGACACCTCACTTGAGTTATGTATAAGTACACAACTTGTGCTCTCATTTGTATCATCTCATCGTTTTATGTTCTTGATCTAATATTCAAAGTGTTATAAGCCTAAGTTATAATTTTTTGCATTTTCTCTTGCGATTGGCATTTTTATTTAAGGGACACTTGTGCTTGGATTTTGCACTGTTTCTCTCTAGTGTACTAGACCTAATTCTCTCTAGCGCACTTGTGATGAGGCTTTTTGGAAATTTGGGGTGAGATTTGGTTTCGTCGATTCTCTTGTTGACCGTTATATTTTTTGACATGGTATTAGAGCAAATGTGAGCTTAATTTTCCCAATTCTCTTGTGTGATTCAAAAACTAATAGCTAGTGGCATTTATCTTAGGGTGTGAAGTTAGAGTTTTCTTGGATCATCATCTTCGAGGGTTTTATCTAGGGGTTCTAGAAGTATGAACCCTAATTTATTTTTTGGATCTTATAAGTCTTTTAGAACCTAATGGATCCATCTTACAAAGCACATTTGGTTGGGCACTTTTCATATTGGTCCTCCTACACTTCACAAGAATGGTTTTCTGACTCTAAAGCTACTTTGCATACAAAGAAATACCGACACCTTCTCACTGATTATTAGTGTTGCACATATCGTGATAATATTGGAATTATCACAACATTATTGCCAAATTACTGTTCGTTGATATTATCACTGTGGTTTAGTGCGATAATTTCACTGTTTTGAACAGTGTTGGTAATATCGATATTGGCAAAATATCGGCGAGGGTCCTGAAAACATCTTTTTAGCGATATCGACGAAAATATTGACAAACATAAAAATGCATAATATATTCATTTTTTCTCTTTAGATTTTTAAAGATATAAAGCAACAACATGAAATAAACACATTGGCACATAAATATGAAGAAAGCACTGATATATATATATATATATATATATATATATATATATGATGTAGTGGATGTAAAATAAAAATAAATCAAAGGTGATACCAAATCCTATTGATCCCTGATAATTATCCAACCAAGGACTCAAATGTGGAGAACCAATACAAAATAACATCACATATATAAAAGTATCTCATCATCATGAGTTATATGTAGCAAAACAAAGAAAACTAGCTACTAGCAATTTGAGATCAGTGTGCCCTCTCCCCCTATTATAGGAAAACATGATGGGCTATTTCCCAGGCCTGCCACTAGCAGTAGAAGGCCCTGACCTGCACCTAATGTTAAGTAATGACTGCTGGGTATGGAATTGTGCTCTCCTATATCTGTAGTAGATGGTGAAAAGTGTAACTAGGTTCGGTCTTCATAATGACATGTGTAAATATGACTTTATGTAATTGATGTAAAGAAGTAAAATTAATTTTGTAATGCTTGAATCATGGGTTTCATGATCAAGGGATTTTATTTTAGTTAAGGTTCCCATTGAGAGCCTTCAGGTTTTGTCATCAAGTCATAAAAGTCTATAAAGTCAATGTCAAAAATATAAGACCCATATCGGCATGTTACACATTGTAAAAGGAAATTTATTAGTGTCTTAAACCCTCCAAGACGTTGTCACAAAGTCACCTTGAAGTGGACCCAAAGATGTTTCCAGAAAGGCATGTCAGCCTAGGCTCTAGAACAAGTCGGCTTATTATGATGCACAAACCACTATAAATAGGGCAGCTCGACCTCATTTGAAAGACAGATTTTTGGTCAAGGACAAGAAGGCAGAAAGGAGTGTGAAGTTCTCTAGAAAGGCAGCCTAATAACCAGTGAGGAGAAGGAAAGGAAGATCAACCTATTTTGGGACTGTTTCTTGGGTGAATACCTTCACACGTGTGTCAAAAACTAGGGTTTTTGCAGTGGATACATCTGTTGTGGTAAAAGACAAGAAAAGGGTCTTCTCACCATCACCATTGCTAGCCGAAATAGCAAGGAATAGCCCTCAAGGTAAGCGAAGGAAAGACACACCAGGAAGAACCATAATTCAGTCCACACATGTGTCTATACAGTGATTTCAGCAGCCGAAATTGCAGACCTGTGGAGGAAGGCCGAAAAACTTCAGAGCAACAGAGAGTAGTAGTGCATGAAGGCAGTTGAACTTGTGAAAGGAGAAGCAGTGACTTGGTCTTGGAGAGGTTGTTGTGTCAAGGGTCTAGGTCTTGGTCTTGTTATTCGTCTATTGAAGTCTCTATAAGAAGAAGAATTTGTTTGGGTTTTCCTCTCTATTTGTAGAGTTTTTGGCCCTGGCTGACCGACTACATTTTGTGTCTCTTGTCTCTTTATGGTTTATGCATTTGTAGCTGTTTGATGAAGAAGAACACTGTAATAACATAAGTAAAAGAAGACCCTAACTAAAGAAGTTAAAAGCATTCACAAGCAGTTATCTAACGTAGAGAAATCACCTAATTGCTATGCGCTAGATTTCTCAACACTTTTATGGGAAAACATGATGGGTTGTTTGCCAGGTCTGTCACTAGCAGTAGAAGGCCCTGACCCTGCACCTAATGTCAAGTAATGTTGGGTATGGAGCTGTGCTCTCCTTTATCTGTAGTAGATGGTGACGATGCTGATGTTGACACTCCCATAGTCTCCTCCTTCTCCTCCTACTCCTCCCCTGAGTCATCTTCCTCTTGGTGCCCCTGTACTGATGGTTCCTCCTCTAACCATGCAGGGGAATCCAACATGATGGGCACTTCAGACACCACCTTCTATTTAGACAATACATCAATATTGTCTAAGGAAACGCCATCCAAATCCATTGGTTTCTCTATTTGCTTCACTTGAAGTCGGAGATTGTGATGCAAATACAATAAATCATTGAGGCGTAAGAACTCCAACCTGTAAGAGTGTCAAAAAAACTAATGAGTCTTAACACTTGAGGATCATAAATTACAATAATGGTAATTGCTTAGTTGAAGGCTGAAGGTCAAAGTTATACCTGTTGTGTTTCTTTGAGTGTATTTTCTCAAATTCACTCCAATTGTGCTCAAACCCTGAAGAGCTATAGGTTTGACTCAGGATTCTTATGGCGAATTCCTACAAATTTGGTGCCCTTGCACCATAGATTTGCCACCAACATTTACAACAAAATAAAGAAAAAAGTTAAAAGCTTAAAACATAATTAAACTTTCAAATAAAACATAATTGAATTTAAAAAATTTAGAATTATAAATTAGTAAATTGAAAATTCTGATGTGTCATGATTTGTCACTTACGTGGCATGATGAGGGTCCTTTCCCGAATAGCATCATCAAAGTCAAATAGGCCAACACAATCTTGATACCACTGTATCTTGCAATTGATTTTGCTGCGAAGCTTGGGATCAGGTACCATCCTATGAATACAGGAATGGAGCCCTTCCATCACCTCACTATCAAAATCAAAGCCACATTTGTATGAAAATGTGGGTTTGAGGAAGAGTGTTTCTGCATGAATGGGTCAATGAAGCATCCCCGTCCACTGACTATCAATCGCATCCCATAACATCATCTGTCTATTAAGCCCAGTGAAACCCTTGCTTGCATAATAAGCATGAATGGTCTCCTTAGCCCTATCCATGGCTTCATGCAAATAAGCCATTATAGGCTTCTCCCCATCTACCAATCTCAACACCTTTACTATAGGTTCACTCACTGAGTACACTTCTTATACTCCTTACCAAAATGTGTCAGTGTGCACCATTTTTGCAATGGCTCTCCCATCCTGTCTCCTGCTATATCTACAATCACACGACTCATCAGAAATAAAGATTTGCTTCAACTCAAACTGACATCGAAGCAAAGATTGAAGAGTAATAAAGTTGGTGTCAAAACGTGTGATTGCAGGACGCCACAACTCCCCGTTTCTAGTGTATCTCCTCATGAGGCTAAGAACAAAGGCATGGTTATATATAAACTTGGGGATGCTCCTAGCCATATCAATCACCTCCTTTGATGAAGGAGAGTTTCCCCATATCCTCAAGCAACAAATCGATACAATGCGCTGCACATGGAGTCCAAAACAATGTGCAGTGCCTCTCCATAAGCATCCTGCTAGCAACCGCATAATTAGTTGCATTATCTGTTATGACTTGCACCACATTTTGCCCACCAATCTCCCAGATGAACCCATCTAACAACTCACATATCAATGCTACATTTTTTATATGTGCTGATGCATCCATTGATTTAATAAACATGGTACCTTTAGAACAATGTACCAAGAAATTTAGAAGGGTCCTGCCCTTCCTATCTATCCAACCATTATACATCATTGTGCATCTAGACACCTCCCATGTCTGTTTCAACTCTACCAATCTAGAGTTGATGTCCTGCTTTTCTGCTTGAAGGATTGGCCCCCACAACTCTTCATATGTAGGACTTTTGTACCCTAGGCCCACAATAGCAATAGCATCACACATTGGCTGCCAAAATGGATTGTTTTTGGTGATGTTGAGAGGTAAGTCACTCTAGAAAATACACCTCTACATAACTTTATCTGCTTTTTGCTTCTCCTTTTTTTAACAACTGACTTTATGGAAGGTTGTGCTCCATGTCTGGTTCGTGGAATGAAAAATGATGACCTCCCACTCCTAGTAATATTAGCAGGTGACGCTGTGGAGCCTCTCCCACTACCCTCAGCCTCAAACTCGGAAGTAGATATCCCTGAAGATCTGCCTGCATGTTCAACCTTGTTCCTTTCAACCTCTTCTTCCTTTCTGGATTTTTCATCAATTGTTTCAAGAGCTTTTTGTATAAGCTCCGCACTAGAAACCGTACAAAGCCCAATATCATGTCCAGGTAGTCTAGCCAGATGGTATTTCAATCGCGTAACCCCTCCTGTCATCTTGGTCCCACACAATTTGCATGAAAGATATGCTTGATTTGTCCCACCACCAGGTTCCCCATACTCCCGAAATGGGTGCAAGGGCTTTGGCATATTTGTAGTGGATTAATGGACAATGCCAAAATTCAAACCTAGGGCACCAAAAAGGCAAAATTGGCATTAAACCCATACACAAAAGATAACAGCCACCTGATTTTAAAAAATAATTTTTTTACTACATTATTTGCAATGAAAAATGGCAATAAGAGGGTGCATAAGAAAGTTTAAAGAAAAAATGAAGCTTGTTGGCCAAATATGGAGAAAACCCTTGCATTGGTTCATGGGCACAAAAATTATAGCAAATGACAAAAAAATAAAGAAGCAAAATGTTCGTAGTCAAAGAGGCAAGCAAGCATAGCCCTAAATCTATGAAAAAAATCATTAACACAGGGGTTTTTAAGAACATACTTGTTAATATGAAGTTTGTCTCACTAATATTAAATCTTTGCTCCATAATTTTTTTTTTGCTTGGTGATGATAATGGCTATTTGATCTTCAATCCCTCCTTGAAAACCACCACAAAGCTCTTCCCCTTCCTTCTCTAAGACCAACAAAACAAAATGACCAATTAAAAGTAAAAAAATCAGCTTTGTAGCTGCGACCCTCCGCGCCTAGCAATATTTTGGTCGTGCAATTTTTTAACGCAATATCGACGATATTTACCCGACAATATATCGTTTTGCCGAAAATATCACGATATTTTCGATATTTCACGAAATATCAGCGATATTATCAATGCTGGTTTTGAACTTATTGCAATAATTTCAATAATTATTGCGAGATGATGGTAGTCGCTGCATTGTTGCTTATTTTTGCGAATTAAAGCCTTCGAGTTGTTTTTCTGGTCATTTTGGGTTTTTATGTTGCTGAGATTGAGCTCTGAGAGCAGAAGCAACCTTGTGACTGTTTTCCAGCCATAAAACAAGGGTAAATCCATAGTTTTATTTGCCATTAACTGATTATTTGTGGAGTGGAGATCTACTCCAATATACCATTTCCATATTTTAAGGCTTCCAAGTACAACTTTTAATCTTGGTCTTTATGATTTTTTCTCACTTGGCTAATCTCTTCAATGATGTGGTTCGTACAGGTTTTCCATTGGCTTGGTTACTGATACCCACCAAAATGGGTAACCCCTTAGTTGTCCTATTTTGAAAGCTATCTAGCTAATGGCCTTACACATTAGCTTGATGATGATGATATGCTAGCTCCTCCCCCATTTGCACCAATCACTCCACTTCTTATCATTTGACATTCCTCTTAAATGAAGGTGGGTTGCCACTTAGAAGGTACTTTGATCATTTTGCAATTGGGTGCTTTTACTTAATGTTTTAGGCATTTGGTATGGATAAAAGGGTGATTTGGATGATTGATCGATCTTAACTATAAACTTGTACTCTCTCCTTATCCAGAGTGTTAGTCTCTCCTAAGGCCTTAGGGTTATAAGAGGGTCACTACTTGGAAGACCTGGATTGAAATAGCGTGTTATTTTTCCCTTTACCATACTCAACACTTTCTTTCCATATCACATTATTAGCCCTTGATACCATCTCCATTCTTCGAGTCCAACTGTCATTGTTTCATTGTGATTTGGCAACATCTTTTCCACATCCTTGAGTAGGGTCGGGAAACATTGCCGTAGAGGTTGATGTAGCTAAAAGAATGGAAAAACATATTATAGGCACTGTTGACCACTCCATGTCAACTACCCTATAGCAGTACATTTTTTTGCAAAGATATTCCATCATGTTCGAGCACTCAGATCATCCTGGATTCATCAGGCATCAGTTGACAGTTTGTAAAAGTTGTAAACGCATTCTGCAAGTTTATAATGTAAATGATCTTAGTAAGATTATCATGTATGTAACAACCTGATAAGACTATTATTTGGATGACGATTTTCATCCTAGGAGGTTTTTTGTCTCACCGATTTTCCAAAAACAAATGATCGGCAAAGTTTTTTCCTCCACCTTCACCCCAAAACTAGGGTGGATTTTGTCGTCAAGATTTTAGGTAAGTCCTAGTGTTTTAGTCGAGTCTTCTGTAAAGTGATTTGAGAATAATTTTAGCTAATTGGTTAAATTATTTTATTACAAATCACTTGGTCTACTAAATCATATTGAGTCGCAAAATTGGGTAAAATAATTGAGGGTCTATAACAAATGGGTTTTCCCCCTTTGAGGGTTGAAATGTAATTATCTTATGTAAATAATATTTTAGCCATGGTGCTAAAATATTAGAGGGTTGGAAAAAATTATTAATCCCCTCATGTGTCAATTAATTAAATTTTCTGGCAAAAATAAATTAAAAAATTTTAAGCCAGAAATTTAATTAATTAGAGTCAAAATTAAGTCTTAGGAAAAATAAATTCTCCAAAATAAAAAATTCGTGGGTTCTAGAGAAATTAATTTTTGGAGGTCCCCCACCAAGGGAATATTGAAAATTTCAAGAAATTTTGGACCCTTGGGCCTTGGTGGTTAAGTCAAAGTCAATTTTTTGAGGAAATTAACTCAAAATAATTAATTTTGAGCTAATTAAAAATGAATTAAAAGAGAAATTCGAAAATTCCTCAAAAAATAAATATTTCGACAGTGGAGATTAAAAGATAATTAAATCTTTATCAGCAGTCGGGATTACTTTGACAAAGATCAAACCAACTAGTCGTTTGGAAAATTTATCTATAAGTTAGAGATCATTTGTCTCACAAATCGTTGAATCGTGCACTTGCTCTTGAAACTCTCTTGTAATCTTTTCTGGAATAATAATAATGCAAAGTCTTGGGGTTTTGATGGTGGTGTTACTCTCTTATTTCTGATGGTAATACTGTTCTTAATTTTCTGCTGAAGTTTATTTATTAGTTGTTGATTTTTAGCCTTTGGGAATAATCTATTGCACATGTATCTTGCTTAGGTTATTGAATCTAAGAGGCAATTAGCCTAAGGAATTGACCCCAAGACCTCCTACATGAAGTTCAAAGCATTCAACCACTCGAGCTAGTCCACCAGCCTCACATCTGACATGCTTTACATCATAACTTATTACAATTTAAAATATTCTTAAGTGGTTTGGGTGGTTCAAGTTGATTAACCATCTAACTTCTAATAACAACAATTACATTGGTCACATGTTAATAATGTATAAAGTGACTCCTATTCAAATAATCCAACATTGTTGACTGTTCCTCCATATCCCCAATGGAAATTGTTGCATTTGAGATATCTTCTTTGCTGAGGAATCTTGCATCTACTAAAATTGTCATTTCTTTTGGGAGTTCTGAAAGTAATCTTTTTAGTTAATATTCCAGAAATGATGAAACTTCACAGCTACCAAAATTATCGTATTTGCTTAGAAATATCTAATATCTCATGCATTTGATCATGCAAATGACACCAGGAAGTAGTCATATCATTTTTTAACTAGTTCTTTGCTATTCCGAGGGGATGTGTTTATGATTTTCAAATGCTGCAACTTTTGGTCTATGTGAATAGTTTCTTTATTTTACATGTTCTCTAATAATTATCTCTTAAGAAACTCTACAGATAGGACACATTTAATGAATCCTGACTGGTTAGCTTGTTGGATAGGTTGCATATATGATCATATTTGATTCTTTAATTTTGTTTATTTGTGGGTTGCTTATTTGTTTGTTGAGAGCATAAGAAAGACTCAAGTATGTAAAACCTTGACAATGACAAAGATATTGCATTGCTGACATGTCAAAATACAAGGAGGGCAAGGTACTACTTTAGCTTTTGCTAGTATAAATGATAGAGTAGGCAGTTGATTTTCACAAACACTTTGTGGTAACTTGTATGCAAGAAGACATATAAAATTTTTATTGGTACATAATCATTAATCATATATAGGCCAGATACTGCGACAAAGAGAGTACTGTATGGTATTGTGGCATAAAAATATTTAATAGAAGCTGTTTTTAGGGTCTGTACTGAGTTGGTTTTCATGTAATTATATTATGGTTTGAATTAATCTTTTATGATTCAGTTAATTGATTTGTATTTACATGGTCCGTTTGTTTAGGCGATCTCTTTTTTTCTTCTTCGGAAAATGTATGGCATTCTTAGCTAGTTGTTAAATTTTAGGCAGAGCTGGCCTAAATTGTTGATGGACTATCAATTGCAGGACATCCTTGTGATGAAAGTGTTAACTGTTACTACTAGACTTTGTAGGAAATTTGATGGCTTTTAATGCAACACTCACGTTAAACCTATATAATTGTTTGGTGAAAACATCTATCTTCTTTATATTTGGGATATGAGATTTAAGTCATTGAAATTTCTAATGTGTTAAGTATTTTTCCCTGAACTGTTGATGGTGGAGGACCAAAAATAGGGAATAAGCTTTATATTATGATTAGCATCAAATAACCTTTAATAAAGATATGTAAAGTCTAATGGTTGTGAAAATTATATCAAATATCAATTTATCCTCTTGTCATTTCACTGGTTTAGTGGTATATGACCACTGAATAATGAGTTACTGAATTTCTTTTTTAATTTGTCAAATTTTATAATGCCATGTCATGTAAATGCAAACACAACATTTTCCACACGGAAATGGATGTCTCTAGTATTTAAAATATAAACATTATTATGATTTGTTTTGCACATTATTACCTTTTCTTGAATTGGCATTGTATTCATAGATTTGGCAAGGATGGAATATTGCTGAAGGGTCAAAGACAATGGATTTCATGTGATAAGTGGACTGTGGAAAACAAAGTGTTATGTTGCTTTCACGTTTCAGGAAAATAAAGAAAGGTTATTGTCACGAACATGCAAGCATCTATTTAAGATTCAATTGCTTGAATTAAATGAGAAGATGTGTGAGGCAAAAGAGGGAGCATTTCGATTTCCCAAGGATAACATGCATTAATTGCATACTTGGCGTTTAAACTTGTCATTGGCGTGCCTTAAAAGAGCATGTTTTAAAGAAAAATATGGAGCATAGTAATTGTTAGCATGAAGAGATATTATGGAAAAGGTGGAAGGTGCCTATATTTTTGAAAAATACATTGTTTAATGTTGATTTGGGGTAGCATCGAATGTGCTTTAGCCACGAAAATTGGTGGAGAGGCTAAGGCATATGAGATCTCCAATACCCAGAAAGGGTTTGGGCAGATTCTAAACAGTTTGGGAGATATTAAAATAATTAATATTTTTAATGGAGTCCCTAAGTCTAAACTTAGGGAAAATAAAATATTAATGTGAATTAATATAAAACTGTGTTAGAATGGTCCAAAAGTTATGGATCAAGCCAGATATAAGCCGTTGATTAGGGATTTAATCTTGGCCGTTGATTTGTCAACGAGAAAAGTATAAGAGGAGGCTTGAGGGTCACTTGGAGAACACACCAAGAGATCAAGATTTCGACTTTCTGGGGTTGGGTTTGCTGAGAAAGTTGAGAGAGTGATCAAAGTTGCAGCTGAAGGGAAGTGAATGTAGAAGCAGAGAGGCAGAGATTGCACCGGGAGAATCAACGCAGTAGCTGGAGAGAGGGACACAGAAGTAGCCAAGGGTTCACGCAGAGCCAGCTAGGGCTCACGCAGAGGCAGGCGGGCGCTGCACAGTGCTTCAGAGGGCCAGCGTGGGTGACGCAAAGGGCTAGAAGGCTGACGCAGACCAAGCCGGAGTGACGTTGGGCTAACGCCGGGCCAGAGAGAGGCCGACGCAGTCCCTAGAGGCTGACGCTGGCGTTTCGTGGGGCAAATTGGAGCTGTGGTGCTGCCGGAGTGTTTATTCGGGGTTTCAGCCAGAATATCTGCGTCCAAGTAGAGAGGTACTACAACCGAGATTTTTTCTCTATTGGGTGAGCCGGATTTGGCACCCAAGTTGTATTCTAAAACTGCTTAATAAATCAAACCCTCAGATAGCTGCACCGGTTTTCCCGCATTGGGTTTTTCTGGGGACATTAGTCCAAAAACAACGGTGTCACTTGTGTGCTTGTTTCTATTTCCTTCAGTTGATGATCTGTAATGTGTTGAGCATGTACTTGTATTTATTTCCAGTATTTACATGGTAAATAACTTGTTAATTAACAGAACAAGTAGGTAGGAATAAATCAGTAAAGTGCATGAAGGGTTTCTAACGTGTCAGACTTAGAAATTCCAACATTTAACATGTTATAAAAGGAATGAAAATGGACTAAGATGGATTTGATGGATTAATAGATCAATGGTTGGTTGTTATATTTTTGAGGAAGAAATGTTTTTATGATGACCATGACCATACCTGTATTTGTAGTCCAACACCCAAAAATTGCATTTCAGATTCATACTAACAGGTTTATCTCATATTTTTGTCATTATGTTTATTGTTGGTAAGAGTCATGTGTGTAGCATGGATTATATTTTTGGTATTAATGCTATTCAAGGGAAATATGGATTGTAATTATCATCAGCACGAAGAGATATTGTTGGCAAAGGGAGATGGCGCTTATGCCTTTGAAAAATACATTGCATTCTTGTGAAAGCAACAATGATGGACTAAATAGGTGGTTGGTGGCTGTTAATTTTGAAGTGATGTTTTATGATGAACATATTTTATAATTGTAGGCCAGCCTCCATAAATTGCATGTGAGACTCAATAAGAGGTGTGTTACCCACTAAAAGTGGGTGACCTCTAGGAGAAAATTTTTCTCCCATCATCTCTTCTAGTCAGCCAACCAATATCCCTTGCAGCCACCACAAGTTGATGAATATGTGCCATTCATATCTCCACCACCTGCATTAGTCATATGTCTTCTCACCCATCTCATAAGAGCACATGAATGAAGGTAGGCTTCCGACCAAATGGTACTTTATTCATTTTACAATCAGGTGCTTATGCTTGTTTGTATTTGTGTTTTTGGCATGGATTATGGGGTGACCTGGAAGGAGGGGGTTTGACCGTGAACTGGTTCCCTCACCTTAAATGGGGGGTCAATCTTTGATCAGAGTCTAGTGGGACCTCCCCTAATGGCCCAATGGGTATAGGAGGGGCACTACTTTGGAAGCCCTGATTGAGATAGCGTGTTCCATCTATCCCCATTCCATACTTACCACTTTCCATCTTATATTACAAGCCTTATGTTCTACCTCCATTCTTTGGATTTGACTAACCATTGGATCTCTAGGATTTGGCACCCATACATCCTCATACTTGGGTAGGGCCTGAAACTTGGCCCTGGGAGGTTAATGCAGTTAAAAGAAAAAGAAAAAAATCAAATAATGGCCACAAAAGAAAAATAAAGAAAGAATATCAAAAGATGGTTGGGACATACACATTAGCACTTGGGCAAAAGCCTAGCATGAGTTCGTTCTACCTCACCCCATATGGTTATCACCTAGTTCCTGAGCACCGTATTGCTCCTATACATCATGGAAAAGGTGTTGAAGTTTCTAAGTTTACTTAGTTAGAAACCCTCCATGCACTTTATCTGATTTATTCCTACCTACTTGTTATTTTCCTTAACAAGTTATTTACAATGTAAATACTGAAAATAAACACTAGTGCATGCTCAACATATTACAGATCAACAACTAAAAGAAACAGAAACAAACACACCATATGACACCATTAAGTTAGACTAATGTTCCTGAAAAAACCCAATGTGGGAAAACTGGTGCAACTATCTGAGGGTTTTCTTATTAAGCAATATCATAGTACAATCTGGGTGCCGAAACTGGCCTACCCAACAGAGAATTTCCTTGGCAGTAATACCTCACAGTTTCTGACAAATCTACTGGTTGAAACCCTGGATAATCCTTCCGGCAGCTACTCAGCACCAATTTGCCCCAGAAACCCTAGCGTCTGCCTAATCTGGCCCTGCGTCAGTCTCGCCTAGCCCAGTGCTGGCCCTGCGTAAGCTCTTTGACCCTTTGTGTCAGCTACACTGGCCTCTCTAGTGCTCTGCGCAACACTTAGCTGCCTCTGCGTGGCCTTGCGTGAGCACTGGCTGCTCCCACGTCACTCTCTCTGGTTGCTCTGCTGCTCTCCCGGCACTATCTCTGCCTCTCTGTCTCTCTGTACTCAATGCCCCTCAGCTACTCTCTGATCACTGATTCTATCTCTCTTATCAAACCCCGCCCTAGAGAATAGAATGATTGATCATCTGGTGTGTTCTCCAAGTGACTCTCAAGCCTCCTCTTATACTTTTCATGTTGACATCTCAACGGCCGAGATTAAGTCCCTAATCAACGGCTAAGATTAGATCTGGCTTGATCCATGTCTTTTGGACCATTCTAACACAGATTCATATTAATACACATTAATATTTTATTTTCCCTAAGTTTAGACTTAGGGATTCCATTACAAATATTAATTATTTTAATATTTCCTGATTTGTTTAGAATCTGCCCAAACCCTTTCTGGGTATTGGAGATCTCGTGTGCCCCAACCTCTCCACCAAATTTCGTGGCTAGAACACATCCGATGCTACCCCAAATCAGCACTCCCTCTTAGCGAGGACTGTGCTCTAGCAATACTCCTCACTAAGTATTACTCTGACCATCCGGCATCGGTACCTATGCTGATGCTAGGTCTTCCTACCCAACATCCTCTACACTGTTGCATCGTGTACTGCTACCCATGGTTCTGCCATTGCCACTGCTGCATCTGTACGACAGCTCCCTCTGCATCCGTGCTGCTGTTGGCCCTTTCTCCCAGCACTGCATCCGCACTCCACCTCCTCTCACCATGTTGCATCGTGCTGCCCACTACTCTACAAATCAGTTACTGAGAAGTAAGTAACTGATCTCCCAACTGACCTCTCTGTTGGGCTAGAGACACCAACTGATGCTGAAGCTCCCTCTACCGCTGACAAGTGCTCCCTCTCTCACCTGTACGCTGCTGCAACAACTCCCTGCATCTCGCACCGTTGCACACCTCTCTATGTCATCCTGCACTAGTGCAACACTCCCGTGCCTCTCGCACTGTTGCAGCCTACTAGCCTCGTGCTGTCTCGGGACTCCTGCACTGTAGCGCTCTCTGCCGCTCCATCCGCATCTGTCTCTACCCACATTAGCCAGTCTTGCTACTCCTCTTCGGGGCTCTCATAGCAACGTCTAATCCAAGAGGCTGGGTACCTCGAGGATCCTGCCCCTCATCGCCTGTAGTCCGCCTGACTACAGCTCGATGTCTACCCACTTCCACTCAAGTGGTGCGTGTGCACTCATGGCATAGTCATCGTCTGTCTCCACTTCCTTCTCTGCTCGTGCTGGCGCTGCCTTAGTCTCGGAAGACTCTCCCTTACTCTTCTTCCTTGGGCACTGGGTCGCATAATGACCCATCTCCCCACAGTGGAAGCACTTGATCTTGGAGAGATCTTTCTTCTTCCACTTCTCCTACTTTCCCTCAGATGCTAGGGCCACATCCTCCTCCTCTTGCTTGACCTTGATCCCTTTGCTGCTGCTATGTGTCTTCGACTGCCGTCTGATCTCTTCCTAGCAAAGAGCTGCCCACATCTCGTCCCAAGGTGGGAGAGTCCCTCTGCCCAAAATACTCTGGACAAACACTTCGCAATCTTCTGAGACAACATTCAGGGCTGTCCTCACCATAAGTTCCTGATCCGGTGTCGCTCCTATAGCAGTGAACTGGTCTCGGATCTCATTCAGTCCTCCGAGGAAGGTGTCAATCGATTGACCCTTCTTCATCTGATATAACCTCATCTGGTTCTTGAGCAGCATTCTTTTTTGCACAGAAGTATGCTGGTACAGGTTCTTGAGAGCCTCCCACATCTTAACTGTTGTTTCCTTCTCGGCTATATATGGTACCACATGATCCTTGACCTCGTCAAGGATAATGCACTTGGCCCTCGCCATCGCCTCTTCGTACCTTTCATTTTCATTGGGGTCGACTGGGATAGCTATAACCTTCAAGGAGAAGTTCTTGACACGATTCTTGTCAAGCACTGATAAGATTCTGGCCTTCCAGACTGCGAAGTTCGATGCTCCGTCCAGTCTATCCTGGTCTCTTACTTCGTGTAGTGCCATGATGCTCCTCTACTTCCCTCCTGGAAGTTCTCTGTTCGACTCCTCTGAGTCTCTACTTCTTGTCTAGAAGTTCTCTTCTGGACTCCCTCTGAGTCCTGATTTCCCTCCTGAAAATCCTTCTGCCGCTTGTCGAGATGCCCCCTACTCTGATCGTCTTGTGCAACCGCACCGCTGATTCGGGTTCCTCGGCTAGAAACCCCTCTCTGCCTCTCGCTGGCCCTGCGTCACCCCAGATGGGTCTGTGTCAGCCCTGGGAGGCCTTGCGTCAGCCTTCTAGCCCTCTGCGTCAGCAACGTTGACTTCTCTGAGGCTCTGCGCAGCTCCCGACTGCTACTGCGTGAGCCCTGGCTAGCTCCGCATCACTCTCCTTGGCTTCTGCGCTGCTAGAAACAGCTTATGTCACCTCGGGACAACTGTTTTTTGCTGCTATTGCTCCGCTCGGCTCATGTCCTTTAGTCCTGTGATCTGCAATCATCCTTTGATACCATGTTGAAGTTTCTAAGTTTACTTAGTTAGAAACCCTCCATGCACTTTATCTGATTTATTCCTACCTACTTGTTATTTTCCTTAACAAGTTATTTACAATGTAAATACTGAAAATAAACACTAGTGCATGCTCAACATATTATAGATCAGCAACTAAAAAAAACAGAAACAAACACACCATATGACACCATTATTTTTGGACTAATGTCCCTGGAAAAACCCAATGTGGGAAAACCAGTGCAGCTATCTGAGGGTTTTCTTATTAAGCAATATCAGAGTACAATCTGGGTGCCGAAACTGGCCTACCCAATAGAGAATTTCCTTGGCAGTAATACCTCTCAGTTTCTGACAAATCTACTGGCTGAAACCCCGGATAATCCTTCCGGCAGCTACTCAGCACCAATCTGCCCCAGAAACCCCAGCGTCTACCCAATCTGGATTGCGTCAGCCTCTCCTAGCCCAGCGCTGGCCCTGCGTCAGCCTATCTTGGCCTGCGTCAGCCCCAGGAGGCCCTGTGTCAGCTCTCTGACCCTCTGCATCAGCTACGCTGGCCTCTCTGGTGCTCTGCGTAGCACTTAGCTGCCTCTGCGTGGCCTTGCGTGAGCACTGGCTGCTCCTGCGTCACTCTCTCTGGCTGCTCTGCTGCTCTCCCGACACTATCTTTGCCTCTCTGTCTCTCTGTACTCAATGCCCCTCAGCTACTCTTTGATCACTGATTCTATCTCTCTTAGCAAACCCTGCTCTAGAGAATATAATGACTGATCATTTGGTGTGTTCTCCAAGTGACTCTCAAGCCTCCTCTTATACCTTTCCTGTTGACATCTCAACGGCCGAGATTAAGTCCCTAATCAATGGCTAAGATTAGATCTGGCTTGATCCATGTCTTTTGGACCATTCTAACACAGATTCATATTAATACACATTAATATTTTATTTTCCCTAAGTTTAGACTTAGGGACTGCATTAAAAATATTAATTATTTTAATATTTCCTGATCTGTTTAGAATCTGCCCAAACCCTTTCTGGGTATTGGAGATCTCATGTGCCCCAACCTCTCCACCAAATTTCGTGGCTAGAGCACATTCGATGCTACCCCAAATCAACAAAAGGAACCCTTGCATGTACCAACCCCTGATGGACAATGAGCTGCCTCATCATTAAGGGGGTAATAACCAGTGTGGAAAAAGTCCCGATAAAATCGGGATTTATTCCCCAAAACGCGATTTTTTCAAGAAAAGGATTAAATCGGCCGATTTTTTGCCGACTTTTTAAGAAACGAAAAAATCGGGATTAAATCGAATTACTCCCGATTAAATCGGGAGTCGATGGCAAAAAATCGGCTGCGTTAAAAAAAATTCGTCCGCGGGCATAAAAACTGGAAATCGTCGTTTTATTTTTTAATTGTGTTTTGGCTTGTTCGCTGTGGAGGAGAAACGAGGGTTTCGAGTTCGAAGAAGTTGTGGGTGTGCATTTGCTAGCCGCAAGCGTCCGCCGTCAAGGTGACAAGGTATGTATTTGCCATTTGGTACCTCCGGCTCCATGTATTTGCCATTTGGTACCTCCGGCTCCATTGTATATTATAACTCCATGGTTTATGACATATGTATTATGTACATTGTATATTATATATATATTTAAGTTTATAACTGTTACGTTACATGTAATTGTATGTTACAGACTTATTACATTGCTTTCCCTGACAATTATGGACAGTTACAACGAAAGCGGGGTGTATTCACACCAAATACACGCATAGATACAAATCTGGAGACATTATTTCTTTATTTTCCATATTCATTCTAAAAAAAGGGCTAGGACCAACAGACAAAGGATAAACAAAATCCCCTTACATGCAAGGCATTGTCTTGAGTGCGAGACAAACTGCCGCTGTTTCATGTTAAAATAGCTCTCACTGTCTTCAGTGCCAGACAAATTTCCTTTTGATTCAAGTTAAAATAACTCTTAGATGTGCTGAAGTTTTTTTTCCTGCCGCCTATACTCTCTTTCATTTACTAGGATCAATATGCCAAACTTCAACTTAATTAGTGGCTGTGTTACCAGCTACCGCAATTGACATTTTCCTTTGAAATACCTGAATTCATACAGATGGGTAGAGACAAATGAGAAAATAAGATAATGCCCAGGCAAGTTCCTGTTATCATCACTGAAGCTACTAACAATGACACAGATTAGTACAAAGAAGTATATGCTAATAACAGTGACAAAGATTAATTAACAGTTACATTGTTATTATTTAAATTTTATATAACTGTTCAACAGTCAAATTCAAAACAGCGGCTGTTATATAATTATAATATGTAAAATTTAAATTTGTAATATGTATGTTAAATTGTTAATTTTTTATTTACATTTATTTATATTTATTTTATTGTTATTATTTAATATTTATGACTGTAATAATAATGTATGTTATATGTTATATTTATGTAATATGTATGTAATATGTATTTAATATTTATATATGTATGTTATATTTTTTTCCGGGGAAAAAAGCAAAACTTTTTATTATGATCTTATAAAAAGTTTTCATACATTTGTTCTAAAGCCATGCTGGGCTCATGTGTTCATTCACTGCTCAACCATAAGGGAGCTTTTCTGCTGTATTGTAAACCTGTAGTAGTCTTCCTCCCGGGAGGATGATTAATATCCAAAAAGCAAAGTATCATGTGAAACCCGGGGTCTCCTTCAGAGAAGGAAAAACAACCCCTTACAGTCAAAAAAGGTATGACCTCCAATGTTTTGTAATGTAACAAAAATTATAATAAGAAGACTGTAAACTGTGATCTACTTGCCGAAAGAGTATACTACTAAGGAAAAATATATACAAAAAATGTAACAGTGGAAAGATAAGCTGTGAATGGTGCCGACAAAAATGAATCTATATACTGAGATCACTATGGCTGATCATATGGGGGCTGATCTGATCTGTAAGACTGCCCCTGACGAATCTCTTCTATCTCCCAGCTGCCCAGATCCTGTTGTAGACCAGCCTTAGATAGCTGATCTGCTTCTTCATTCCTTTCCCTGTAGATATGGCAAAGTGAGAACCTGTAAAAGAATGTCTTCAGGAATAAAATTTCTTCAACAATTGTCATCAAAATTTGATTTTGACAAGCAGCTAAACCATTGATCCAATTTATAACATTAAGAGAATCCCCAAATATCTGAATAGAGTTGATGTTTTTGTGATGTAGCCAGCATAATAGGAATCGTAAGGAAGAAAGTTCTGCATAATTATTTGTTCCAGCACCCAACCCAACCGAAGCTCTTAGAGAATGTTCGGAATTGAAATGTATGCACAAACCTGCACCAGCCCTATTGTTTTGTGAGGCCCCATCAAAGAAACCACAAGGGATATCCTCCTGTATAATGATATTATTTTGTTTGGTTTTGGATTTTTTTTTTTCCTCAGGAGGAGGCAGAGCAGAATAAATGGCTGTGATATTAGTAGCAATAACAGAAGTCGGTGTGTTTTGATCTTGGAACAAACTCTTGTTTCTAGCAATATATGTATGTTATATATGTATTATGTATGTTGTTATTTAATATTTATAATTTTATATAACTGTTCAAAACTTCAAAACAGCCGCTCAGAGTATGTTCACTGTACATACATTTATGATTTATTATTTAATATTTACTAATTTGTTTCTAAATTCTGAGTGCAATACAAATTAGTAAATTACTAATTATAATTTGCTGATTTGAATTTGTTTCCATTCTTTTTGTGCCCAGGTTTAAACTTTAAATTCCAGCTCAAAGTTTAAAACAAAATGCCGAGGATTTTGGATTCTATGTGGGAGTTTGGTGAGCCTGATGTTATACCTGAAACTGGGGCGGTCAATAGAATGTATTTGACTTGCAAATTGTGTGGAAAGCATATGTCAGGAGGCATCAACAGATTAAAATTCCATTTGGGGCAAATTCCAAGCCAAAATATTGAACTTTGCAAAGAGACAACTCCAAAAATCATCCGACGGGCCATTCAATCATTGATGGATAAAGAGGAAGGAAAAGACACCAGGGCAACACTAAGAAACCAAATTGCAGGGGGCTCAAGAGTGGGGGGAATTGAGAGTGGCAATGTTTCTACAGCAGCATCACCTTCCTCACCCATGGGTACATTGGGTAGTGGTACTTATCCTTCTATCTCATCTTTTTTTGTTCCTAGAACAGCAACTGGTTCACAACCTGGGATTAGATCATCAATGAAAAAAAAGGAAAAGGCAAAAGCTGACAAGTTGGTCAGTAGGTGTCTTCTATGGAGTGATGTTCCCTTCAACATTGCCAAGACAAACCCATTCTACCAGCCTATGTTTGATGCTGTTGCTGTCGTTGGCCCGGGGTACAAAGCCCCCACCTTTGCAGAGTTGAGAGGGCCTCTTCTTCAAGATGAAAAGACTGAGTGCACTGCTAGATTGGCAGAGTTTAGGGCATCATGGGAGCACACTGGATGCACAGTCATGTCAGATGGTTGGACTGACCAGAAGGGTAGGACCCTTCTTAACTTCTTGGTTAGTTGTCCCAAGGGGACAATGTTTATGAAATCTGTTGATGCATCTGACCACATTAAAGATGCACGTTTATTATGTGAGTTGTTGGACCTCTTCATTCAGGAAGTAGGCCCAAGCAATGTTGTCCAAGTCATAACGGACAACGCTGCAAATTATGTTGCAGCTGGCAAGATGCTTATGGAGAGGTATCCTAACTTGTTTTGGACACCTTGTGCTGCTCATTGCATTGACTTGATGTTGGAGGATATGGGTAAAATTCCTACTGTGAGGGATATTGTTGAATCATCCAAGAGCATAACAAAATTTATTTATAATCATTCATCTGTGCTTAGCTTGATGAGAAAATTCACCAACAAAAAAGAGTTGGTGCGGCCTGCCATTACACGATTTTCCACTTCTTTCATATCTCTTCAGTCTCTGTTGAATTCTATGTGGGAGGTGAAGAGCATGTTTCTCTCAGCGGAATGGCGTTCTTTATCTATTAGCCGCAAACCGGAGGGAGAGGGCATATGCAGACTAGTTTCATATGATCAGAGCTTTTGGGCAGGAGTAGAGGAGGTGTGTGCCATTTCAGAACCTTTGGTAAAGGTTCTTCGGTTGGTTGATGGAGAGAAGCCCGCAATGGGCTACTTGTATGAGGCCATGGATAGGGCCAAAGAAGCCATCCGTGCTTATTATGCAGATAAGGGAGACAAGGGGTTGGAGAAACAACAGGTCATATGGGGAGTGATTGATCAGCGATGGAACAATACCCTCCATCGCCCCATTCATGCTGCAGGTGTCTACCTCAACCCTGCATTTTCTTATGCTTGTGGTTTCAGATTTGATGCCGAGGTGATGGATGGATTCTTCTCTTGTGTCGAGAGGATGGTGTCATCTGGGCGAGAACGTGAGGAGATTTCTAAAGAAATGGAGGTCTATAGGATGGCAGGTGGCACATTTTGTTTTGACATGGCTATTAAGAATAGGACGACCAAAATGCCAGGTAAGTTTCAGTTTGTTTCAAATTTTCAAGTTTAGAATTTCAATGTTTTTTTTTATGTTTCTCATTTTTCTTTTAACTTGTAGATGCTTGGTGGACAAGCTATGGTGCCAGAGTACCACATCTCCAAAAGCTTGCCATTCGAGTGCTCAGCCAAACATGCAGTTCCTCTGGGTGTGAGCGCAACTGGAGTGTATTTGACAAAATACACTCCAAAAAGCGCAACAGGTAAAAACTAAAAAGATTTCAAATTAAATTTTTTGAATTCATTTGATTAATTTTAATATTTAAATTTTCTAAGTACTAATTTACAATCTATGACCCTAATACAGATTGGAATCCAAACGCCTCAATGACATGGTATACGTCTACTACAATCTTCGATTGTGGGTGAGACAGCTTCAGAAACCTACTGATGTGGAAGCCATCTCATTGGACAATATTGATACCACCGCTGCATGGAGAGTCGAGATTGAGAGGCCAATCTTGGACACGATCCCGGATTGGTTAGGTGTGGATCTAGAGGATGTAGCAGTTGCAGAGGAGGGAGAGCTAGAGATAGAGGAGGAGGAGGCGGAGCAACATCAGGGTCAGGAGGCAGTAGCAGAGCTGGATGAGGATGCTGAGGAGGAGGTGACACCATCTAGGGTGGGCAGCAGCAGCGGCAACGTAGCACAGAGGCCACCTCTTCCATCAGCTTCTAGAGGACGATTGAGTCCATTTCCTTTTGTATCCCCAGGGGCAGGGTCTTCTTCCTCTAGAGGAAAAGGCAAAGCCATTCCCTATTCCCGTAAAAGGGGAAGAGGATCTTAGTGACTGATTAGTGATTACTTGATGACTTTTAGATGACTCATGATGTACATTTATTATATTTTTTGTTGATATTTTGACTCTTGAGAGTTGAAACTCAGACAGGACTCAAAATTCAGGAGTGGATTCACTATTTTGATATGTGATGCAGCACTAGACTTCATATACATATTACATATTATATATTAGCTTTCTTTACATGTTTATGTGGAAATGCATTTATTTGATGTTGTGGATACTCTAGATGTTAAAAAAAATTAAAAAAAATGAATAATTTTGTGTTTTTTTAATTTTGCCGACTTTTTGCCGACTTTTTCGAAAAACTCCCGACTTTGCCGAGTTTTTCAACTTTTGGACCCTTGCCGAATTAATCCCGACAGCGACTTTTTCCACATTGGTAATAACTACTATACATCATACAAAGCAAGCTCTAACCCTTTTGAGCTATGAGCAATAATACAAAGAAAAATCAAGCAAAAGTAAAAGGCGCACAAGTGGGGTGGAAAAACAAAGGCCAGGTTGGTAACTCATGCATCCATAATTGCTCCCTCCTCACATCTATACACTCAGGATGTGGTTCCCCACCATGCTAGTCCCTTTGATTGTAACCATCGTTGTTCACATGACACTATTGATTGAAGGGTGGACTGAGGAAATGTCACTTCCCCTTGGGGGCTGGAAACACCTAGTAGGGTTGTCCTTTAGCCACTTCTATCTTGGGAGGTAACGCCATTGCAAGTTCAAAGCCTCAAATTTGGAAGGGAATCCTTGTTTAAGTGTCAAATAGCCCATTACTCTCAAGCTTGGTCCACTTAGATGCGAAAATGATTATTGTACTTGATGATTTGTTGCTTTCACTAGACTTTGTGACGTGATCGTTAGGTGGTTTCATAGTGGGGTCCTGGCCACCTTAATTGGTATCGGGATTCTAGAGGAGCATATTGACACTCACAAGTGAGGTGTTGAGAGCCATGGGACTCCAAGCAGCAACAGAGCATCATAAACACCCTTGGGGACCTCCAATACCCACAATGTTTTGGCACTTTGTCTTGCATTTGATGATTTTTAGGATGATACACCTAGACCTAGCATGCCCCCAACCGGCCTTAGCACTTTGTGAAGGAGAGTAGCTGATCGAGGGCCAAGATGAGGATGGTCTCACCCCTTGAGACATGGGAGGACTAGCACCACCTTGAAATCCCTCAATGTTGGAGCAGGGATAGGAACTTTGGCCATTTGGAGATCCATGAGACCACTTTTGTGCCCCAAGATGAAATTTGGGGTCCATAGTGGGAGATTGGCAGAAACCTAAGGGCCAACCCTAAGGGGCTGATTTTTAGAGGCCTCTACACTCAACTTGGCACTAAGAGACCTCAACACATGCCCTAGAGAGGCTCACACATGGATGATGCCATCATATGCTGTCTTATGGCTCACATGTGTGGGCAATTTTACATGCTTTTTCTTGGCTAGAGGGTCGGGTTGTGACCAAACTTGTTATTACTTGTGACATTATTTTATTGTTTTAGGGGGGCTTAGGCTAAAATGAACTTTAGTACTCATATAAATAGAGGAGAGATCATTCATTTGTAAATTAGACAACTTGGAGATTTCGGTCTCTTGTGTAATTCAACCTTCTTTTCTTGTGGAGTAAATCGGATCTATGAATGCATTTTTCCACCCCTCCATTACGCCTTTTACTTCTTTTTGATAATGCTTTTTATTTTGGGTACATAGCTCAAGGGGTAGAGCATGTTCTTTATGATATAATTATACCCCTTAAGATGAGACAATTCATCTCTCATTAGGGTTGGGACATGCAAGGTTTCCTTTTGTTGAATTGGAGCATCAAGTGCTCGGTAACTAGGTGATGGCCAAATGAGGAGGGTAAAGCTCATGCTAGGCTTTTGCCCACATGCTATCTTATTTCCTGGCCATCTTTTGCATTTTGATTTTCTTCTTTTTTTGTCATAGTGGCCTTATTATGCTTTTCCATTCTTTTAGCTGCATCAACCTTTGGGGGCAATGTTTCCCGGCTCTAGTGTGGACATGCGGGTGCTGAAATCCCAATGAACGAATGACAGGTTAGACTTGAAGAATGGAGGTGGTATAAGAGGCTTGTAATGTGGCATGCAAAGTGTCAAGTAGGATGCAGGGGAGGATGAACACGCTATCTCAATCCGGGTTTTCCAAATAGTGACCCTCCTATAACCCTAAGGCCTTAAGGGAGGTCCCACTAAACTAGGGCTAAAAATTAACCCCCTTGGTAAGGTGATAGAACAAATTTACAGTTAAGATGGGTCAGTCTTCTGGATCACCCCTTTATCCATACTATATGCCCAAAACAAACAAGTACAAACACCTGATTGCAAAGTGATTAAAGTACCTTTTGAATAGAAGCCCATCTTCATCCAAGAGGAAATGTTGGATGGTGAGAGGTATGTGGCTGATGCAGATGGTGGAGGCATGTGACATATCATCATCAAGAAGTGAATGTGAAGGGCTGCTGGCTGGCCGGCTTGTTGTCTGATTGGCTGTCCAATGTAGGAGAAAGGTTTTCTTCTATGGGGTTTCCCATTTTGGTGGGTAGCAGGTCCATAGTGCAAATCTTTAATGCCATTTTTAAAGTTTTAAATATTATCAACTTCAAGATTATATATGTTTTTATATTTTATATAATTTTCATTCTTTAGATTTTAAACTTTAGCATAAGTTTTTGTCATAATATTTTTAATTTTTAAACTTGATTAACTTATAAAGTTATATGTTTTTACTTTTTCTTTAAATTTTCTACGTTTATATATACAAGAGGTAACTTTTTTATATTAGTAATGTATATGTAACTTTTTATATTTGCAAACATTATATATCATTATATATTGATTTATGGTTCAATTTTAATATATTTTGCACTTTATATTTTAGATATTTATGTTGTATTTATAGTTCAATTTTAAAATATTTTGTTATTTGTAGTCTAAACAGGCCACAATTTTGCCTGGATAATAATAGAAATTCCAGAATTTGTGAAAATCTGGGTTACAGCTGTCAAGATTCAGGATTTTGGGTGTCAGAGGGGTTCTTCATGGTGCTGAATCCATTTTTGCCATAAAAAAATGATTTGAACACAAGAACAATCGCATTTCTTGATTTTTTTTTGTTTGCCGGCTTCTGACTGGAAATTCCCCGTTTGGGTGAAATTGTAGCCTCGGTAGACAACGCCATTTTGTTATATGTTATTAAAATATAGATATAAATTATATAACCTAATGGGTTATATTATGGATTTTTCATTTTTATAGTATATAAACTTTTTTCACCTTCAAATATTTCTTTAATTTATCTTATCGCCACTTCCAACTCGCCAGTTCTTGTAAATCTGGGCAAAAGCTCTGGCTATTCTAGATATGGATACTTGTATCCATGCTCCCAATGCTCCCATGTTCCGGAATGCAACATTGGTTGCAAGGCTCTTAGACACGGGACAGGCATTGATATTCATAGTGTGATTTATTCTATTTTATTGGAAACAGGAATGTGAATACTGTGTAGACAATAGAAGGGTAGGCAATATTGGTCGATTTTATTGTTTTCATGGTTCAAGTCTAGTCCAGAAGTACTAAAGCTAAAAGCATATTTTTCTAGGTTAGAATGTTCCATTTGCATATCATTTACAAAATGGATTTTAGTGTTTTTTTTGGTTAAATTTATGGCTGATTAATAAGTATTTTCAGATTCTGATATGGTGGATAATAGTTAAGATTTTGGAGTTCTGTTCAAAGTAACTCAATTTAACTGAAGCTTGTACTGTTTTTCTGGACTTAGTCATACAAAAAATTAGTTTCAGTTTCACTGTCACAAGTCTCAGTGTGTTTGAAAATTTTGTCAGTGTCATTAGTCATGCAAATTCATAATAGTCAATGAAATTAACAAGGAATGAAGTTGAATGGTAATGATTTCATAATTGTAGGTGGCAGATATTTCTGAATTTCAAGCATATGCTGATTTTATTTGGACTAACTATTAGTTAAACACTTGTTTTGGGCAGATTGGACTGAGATGGAGAGTAGAGAAGGAAGTAATCCTTGGAAAAGGTAGTGGACCTTTCTGAGATGGATGATTTCCCTAATTTCCTGGATTGATAGTTTGTTCAGATTGAAAATTTACTTGAATCAAATACAGGCAGTGAGGGAAGTTATCTTAGTAAAATATGGTGCCACTTCTTGATAATCAATTTTTTTTTTCATGTCTACTTAATCATTGCAGAATGAAAACATTCATTAACTAAGATACAATTATTACCTTCAATGATGAAAGGAGGAAAAGCTTTATTGATTAGAAACATGATTGTGAAATGGGTCCCTGCTTAAAAACTAAGTATTCAGGCTGAAATTAACTCTTACTATCTACTCATAACTTATTGTCGTAGAACTACTGTTATAGGGACTATGTTTCAACAGTATTCTGTGTCATATAAATTGAAAGTTGTCATCTTCGGGGCTATGAACCTCTTCACTATTTGAAATTGATAAATGCTTGTTGGCCAACATGGAAAATGTGTCTTACTGCTCTTCATTGACCTGATTGATGAACGTATTTAACAAAGATGGGTCTTTTGGGGAAGTTCTATTGCTTTCTTGATAACCCTCTTGGGAATTTGTAAAAGTTGAATATTAAGGCTCCAAAAAGATGAAGTTGGCCTCCTCCTGGTCAAGTCGGCCCAGTTAAAGGAAGGCACCCATTCAACCTATAAGATGCCAATTTAAGTGACTTGACCTCCTGTCCAAGAGGCAATTTGGATCTGATCATCAAGACTTCTCATCTTCTGTTGAACCATTCAAAGAAGACAAAGAAGAAGGACGAAGTTCAAGGATAAGTTTCTAGCTCAAGAGCAGACCGAACTTATGAGATGATACTTTATCTAATATCTGTGGAAAAGCAAATTTCTGAGACAGAAAGGGCAAGCTTCTGAGTTGTAGGATCGGATTCTATAGATGAAGGAGGAGGATGAAATTCTATCCTAGCTGAGTAGACCAGAGAAAAATTTCTTGGGCCAGCTGATTGACTTGACTAGGAGGATGGACCAGGTTTGACCTAGTGTTTGACTAAGATGTATCTCTATTGAACTGAAGATTTTTTCTATTGAAAAGGTTGCTGGGTTTTTCCCACATGTGGGTTTTCCTAGGGTAAACTCTTGTGTTCTTTGTTTTGGTTGTCTCTTCATGATGTTAATGTCATAAATGTTATAATGTTGATGTATTCTTTGTATTTACTTAATGATGAAATTATGGATAAAATGTGTAAAAGAATTAAATTATGTTGCACGGGGACTCGTCCCCACCAAAATTCATGACGTTTCCTTTGTTTCGGCGATCCGGGTACTTTGGAACTCGTCGGAAAAGTCCCAAATTTGCCGGGGACGCCATTGGGGACTTGGCGACTTCAAGGCCATCCTTGGGCCGTCCCTCAAAAAAAGGGGACTTTTTGGGGATGTCCAAAACGTCCCTCGATAAATTGGGGACGTTTGGACGTCCCCTGATATACTGTGTATTGTTATTTAAAAAATTAAAAACAAGACGTAAGAAATGAAATGTAATTTAAAAAATTAAAAAACTCAAAAAGGTTGTATCTCTGTTGAAACTCAAAAATTAAAGACGTACTGTTGAACCGAGGAATTTCTCTATTGAAAAGGTTGCTGGGTTTTTCCCCCATGTGGGTTTTCCCAGAGTAAACTCTTGTGTTCTTTTTTTTGGCTGTCTCTTCATGATCCTAATGTCATAAATGTTATAATTTTGATGTCTTATGTGTATTTGCTTAATGATGAAATCATGGATAAAATGTGTAAAAGAATTAAACTATGATGCACGGGGACTTGGCCCCACCAAAATACATGATGTTTCCTTTGTTCTGGTGGTTCGGGTACTTTGGAACTCGTCAGAAACGTCCCAAATTTGTCGAGGACGCCATCGAGGACTTCAAGGCCATCCCCGGTTCGTCCCTCGAAAAAATGGAGAGTTTTTGGGGACATCCAAACGTCCTCGATTTATCGGGGATGTTTGGATGTCTCCCGATATATTTTCGGGAGATATCTTCAAAGTATCTTGTCAGACAGTGATTCTCGGTGATCATGGTGTTCTTCCATATGTTTGATCTCTTTCTTCATTTGCTTCTTATCAGATAGACAAGTCAACCATCTAATGCTTCCTGTGAGAGCATTCCTTCGTTGATGCTCCTAGACTTGTCAGCATTTGTTCTTGCTTCTTAGTCAACAATCTTATGCTCCTCCTGTGAGCATATTCTTTTGTTGACCTTCATTGCATTGTAGTACATGCCTTCGAGCATGTCCTTGGTGAAAGAGATTCTTTCATACTTGATCATGTTATAGAACTATTCCCATGACTCAAAAATATACAAATGATAACATGACTAAACTTTGATGCATACATACCTCATCTTGATTCTTCTTTGATCATCCTGGCTTCATTTGATTGACCTTGGTGTGGCCCTTCTTGCTTCATCTTAGCTTGCCTGCATATCATCCTTTTCTTGAATCCCGTGAATGGGATTCCTAATGAGACATCTGTTTTAGTCCATGAACCTTTCTTTGAAGATTCCATTAAAGGATCTTAAAGACCCTTGCCTTGCAAATGTTCCTTTTCCTTTGATGATGGAGGTCTTCTAAGATTCTTAATCATGATCAATTTTCCTTTCATCGTGTATGAGGTCCTATACTAGGTATGTTTTTTCTACATGAATATCTTGAGCTATATCTGCCATGCTCCTATATTCTAGAAGATATTTCTACTTATGCATTTTTGATCATAAATGCTACGTCTTCATGAGTATCTATAATTCTATGCACATCATGCTTCTAGATTCTAGAGGATGTTTCTAGCCATGCAATTTTAATCTATTCCTACATGCTCCTATCTTACTCAAAACTTTGAAAGAAGTCTAGAAGTAAAGAGTTTGACCTAGTCATAGTAGAGATCCGGAGGATCTTCCTTCTTTTGCTTCTTTCACCTCTTGAGTTATGTGAGCTTCTTCCCTCTTCCTTTTGTTGTTGTTGTCCTTCTTAAGCTTAGGACAATTCCTTTTGTAGTGTCCATATTCTTGGCATCCAAAACATTGGATTTTGGACATGTCTTTGTTGTTTGTTCTTCGTGGATCAAACTTGCCAAATTTACCCTTTCTCTTGGCCATGGTAGCAAATGCTTGCTCCTTTGATCCCACATCTTCTTTTGCCTTAAGTATGGTTTTCTCTGTTCTGCATAGAGACCACATTTCACTGAAATTGGTTGCTTCTTCTCTTAGGGGAGCCAAGTTTTCTTGGCATATATGATTGATGTGAAGTTTCCCCACTCCTCACGTAGAGCATTGAGTACTACAGTTGTCATTTCTCTGTCAGACATGACTTCCCCAAGCTCTTGAAGTTGATCTCTCATTTGAAAGATTTTCATGAAGTAGGGAGCTATGCCTTCATTTGTTATCTTCATCTTGTACAATTCATTCCTCAGAGATATTACTTCTTCGGTTGTGGATATCGAGAATAGCTCTACTAGCTTATCAAAAATTTCTTTCGATGTCTCAAATTTGGAGACATAGGGAATGCGAGAGTCTTTGATTGCTTCTATCAGAATCCTTTGAGCTCTTGTCTCATCCTTATTGTACTTGGCTAAGGCTTAAGTCTGTTCCTTAGTAGGGATAGTGATATTTCCTTTGACATGTTCTAGGAGTTCATTCTCCTTGAGAAGTAGATCAGTCCTCTTCTTCCATGCAAGAAAGTTATTGGTGCCTACCAATTTATTGCTTTCCTTGCAAAAAGACATTGATGTATATTCAAAAGGGGACATGTACTTACTTGATAGATTTTGAGATGTAATGGATTTGCTTCCTCCTTGAAGGTTTGATGGCTTGTCTTCCTTGGAGCTTGATGTTCTTCAAGTTGCCTTCTCCAAGTGGGCTTGCTTGATGATAGATTTGCTTGATGACTTGTAGCTTGATGTAGGTCTTGCTTCAATCTGCTCTTCTTTGTAGGTGCCTTTATGTAAGGCTCTTCTTCTAGCTTTGTAGACCTCCTTGATGAATGATGGATTGTATACCCTTCTTGTCCTGGAAGTGATTAAGACTTCTAGGCTTGATGCTTCAACTTTGTAGATGCTTCTTCTTGATTAGTGTTCTTGAGTTGCCCTTTCCTTGATGTGTCACCTTAGCTTTGATTCCATGTTCAAGAATCTAGGGCAAAGTAGTGTAGTGTGATTCTTCGTTACTTGATAACGATTTGTGGAGTATTTTTACTTTTTCTAGTTAGCTTAATCTTTTTCTTCTTATTAGTAATGCATGTGTGTGTACTTCATCAAACTGTTACCAAAACATAAGAACAAGAACACAAGATGTTAGCTCTCTACTAGGGCCAAAACCTCTCTTCTCTTGAGAGGAAAACCCTTTAGTGAATTTCTCTTATTGAAGCTTCTATTGATCAATGCCAAACCCTAAACCCCTAACAAGAGTATCCTCCAAGCAAAAGTCAAGTCCTTCCTTCTTTCTGCACCTTATTCCCTGGTACTTCTTCTGGCACTTTGTTCTCCGACACTTCGTCCTCCTTCCGACACTTCTTCTTCTTGCTATGATTCTTGTCTAGAGTTAGACCTTCCTTGAATGAGTCTTCTAGATGAAGTGTTACTCTTCTATCCCTTGCTCAAGTATATCTTTGACCAACCGAGATCCTTCTTGAGTGTATGACTGTTCTGCTATTCTGCTGCCCTAGTTTCTCGCACGTGTGGAGAGTACCCTTAGTGTATTAGGGTCTTTCTTCCTTTGCTAGAGAGAGGGGCTCCTTCGCTTGTCTTGAGAGACCTTGTGATTCTAGTATCAAACACCAACAACACAAAACTATGAACTGTTTGTCCTTGCTGTCCTACCCGCAAATTTCTCCTCCTCTTCCTCGCACGTGTGACTGTTTCTAGCCCTAGAAACAGTCCTTTACCTTCGCTCTCCCTCCTTTCTTCGCTGCACCTTGTATACCCTTTACCTCGGCTTCTTTCATTCCTCCTTGTCTTCTTTCCCTTGCGGATTTCAGAGCTTGTGTAGTGCGTTGTATTTGGAGTGGACACCATCTATAAATAGGGCACTGTCCCTCCATGTAGGCCGACTTGATTCACTGCTTGTAGGCTGACTTTGAGGGCTGCTTGGAGGCTGTTTTGTTGAGTAGACTTCAGATAGTTTCCATGGTGGTGTAGCATGCTTGAAGGAGCTTCTTGATGGTGCCATAGGAGTGGACTTCGCTTTGCTTGGAGGTTTTCCCTTTGACTTTAATATATGTTTATACATGTTGTAACATGCCCTTAAGCCTTAAGGCCTTCAATATTTTCACTTGACTATTTGACTCACCTATAGCACTTTGACATGTGCTAGACCTACTTCAATGAGCAAGAAACTCATTCTCATATATTATAAAAAAAATATTTCTTTTCTTGAATAAGTACTAATATCAAAAGTACATTTATGAAGACCGAACCTAGTTACACTTCAACACAGAGGGTCTAATGATTGTGTCGATTATACACTTTCCTCTTCTTGAAACATCATTACGAATGATTGAGGAAGTAGATCCGACTATAGCTAGGGCATTGGTCATGCCATTCAGGCATCGATCTAAGCGAATTGGAGTCTCAGGGAAAATAGTAAATATTCTTCGGATGGGGAGATAATTACAATCCCTGCCCCTGCCCTAGATTTAGAGTGTGCTCCTTCGATATACATTACCCACAGTCCAGGAGGGGGCAAAGTGTTGGTGTGTTCGTTATTGAAAATTCTCTATTACCCAATTTTATCGTTTTCTTCCTCTAAATCATTGTCCATCTCTTGGGAGGATGCGATCATAGGGGCAAAAAATACATGTCTAGGAATAGATACATAGGAGTTCTCCTTCCAAGGGAGGTATATAATGGAGCTATCTTCACTAATGGACAAGTTTAGATTTTCAATCAATTGCTTAGACACAATCATCCCCCATGCAGGGCTCATTTTGACTATGACTATGTTGATGGAGAATTCTTTTTCTGGATATGTATGAAAAAAGGCCCTTACTCCTTCCACTACTCCACATACTTTAAGCTCATCATAGTTTAGGATCATCTTAGTGGAACATTCCTTTGAGAGCTTAAGTCCAAGCTTCCTCGTAATGCTTGAGGACATGATGTTAATGGGGCTACTAGAATTTAGAATACAATTTCTTAAGTTGTGACCGTTTATTCCAAAAGCAATGTAAAAGGGATCACTCATATTCAAAGCTAACCTTAGAGGGATTCTTATGGCAAGATCAGGGGGTTCCTTTTTGTGGCCTTTCTATTTTTGTTGATTTGTGGTAGCATCGGATGTGCTCTAGCCACGAAATTTGGTGGAGAGGTTGGGGCACATGAGATCTCCAATACCTAGAAAGGGTTTGGGCAGATTCTAAATAGTTTAGGAGATATTAAAATAATTGATATTTTTAATGTAGTCCCTAAGTCTAAACTTAGGGAAATTAAAATATTAATGTGGATTAATATAAAACTATGTTAGAATGGTCCAAAAGACATGGATCAAGCCAGATCTAATCTTAGCCGTCGATTAGGGACTTAATCTCGGCTGTTGATATGTCAACGAGAAAAGTATAAGAGGAGGCTTGAGGGTCACTTGGAGAGCACACCAGATGATCAGTCATTCTATTCTCTAGAGCGGGGTTTGCTAAGAGAGATAGAATCAGTGATCGGAGTTGTAGCTGAGGGGCATTGAGTACAGAGAGATAGAGAGGCAGAGATAGTTTTTTGTCTTTGAGGTTTCTGCGAGTCTCATGTTTGTGTTTTTCTTCCAGATCCATCGCATTCAATTTCTTTTTAGATCGTCGTTTCGAACCAGCAACGGTGGTTCATCTTCAGGATGTGAAAGAATTAATTGAAAGACTGGTCTTATTTGCTTAATATATATAGTGTCGAGAGAGCAGCGTAGGAGCTAGAGAGAGTGACGTAGTAGCAGCCAAGGCACATGCAGGGCCACATAGAGGCAGCCGGGAGCTGTGCAGTGCTTCAGAGAGGCCAGCGTTGCTGACGTAGAGGGCCAGAAGGCTGACGCAGGGCTTCATGAGACTGACACAGGCCCATTCAGGGTGACGTAGGGCCAGCGTTGGGCAGAGAGAGGCTGAAGCAGTCCAGAAAGGCAGACGCTGGGGTTTCTGGGCAGATTGGAGCTGAGGAGCTACCAGAAGGTTTATTTGGGGTTTCAGCTGGGACATTTGTCTCAGCCTGAGAGGTTCTACTGCCAAGAAAATTCTCTGTTGGGTAAGCCGGATTTGGCATCCAGATTGTACTCTGAAATTGCTTAATAAGAAAACCCTTAGATAGCTGCACCGATTTTCCCGCATTGGGTTTTTCATGGGACATTGGTCCAAAAATATCGGTGTCATTTGGTGTGATTGTTTATGTTTCCTTTAGTTGATGATCTGTAATATGTTGAGCATGCACTAGTGTTTATTTTCAGTATTTACATTGTAAATAACTTGTTAAGTAAAGGAACAAGTAGGTAGGAATAAACCAATGAAGTGCATGGAGGGTTTCTAATTGGTAGACTTAGAAACTTCAACATGGTATCAGAGGGTGGTTGCAGATCACAGGAGAACTGAGGATATCAGCCAAGCGAAGCAATAGCAGTAGAAAACAGTTGTCTTGAGTGACAGAAGGTGTTTCGAGCAAAGCAACAACAAGGGAAGGGTGATGCAGTGTCTGCGTCATCAAGGGTGAGTCAGGAAGAGGCAGCACAGAGGCTAAGGGAGGTTGCTAGGGTTTAGAAGGCTGTGGGAACATTGCAGAGTGGAGTTGGTGAGGTACTGTAGTTAGAACAGTACCTAACAGGGCAAGGTCAAGAGGAGGGAGTTGCTACCAAGGGTTTCTAGCCGGGAAATCTGGATTAGTGGTGTGGTTGCACAGACGATCAGAGTAGGGGGCATCTCGACATCAACAGAAGGATTTTCAGGAGGGAAATCAAGACTCAGAGGGAGTCACATTGAGAACTTCCAGGAGGGAAGTAGAAGAGCATCATGGCACTACACGGAGTAAGAGACCAGGACAGGTTGGATGGAGCATAAAAATTCGTAGTCTGGAAGGCCAAAATCTTATCCGTACTTGACAGAAATCGTGTTAAGCACTTCGCCTTGAAGACGATAGCTATCCCAGTTGACCCAGCTGAGAATGACAAGTACAAGGATGCAATGGTGAGGGCCAAGAGCATCATCCTTGACGAGGTCAAGGACCATGTAGTACCACACATTGTCGAGAAGGAAACGACAAATGAGATGTGGGAGGCCCTAAAGAAATTGTACTAGCATAATTTTGTGCAGAGAAGAATGTTACTATAAAATCAGTTGAGGTCATATCAGGGGAAGAAGGGAGAATCGATTGACACCTTCCTCGGAGGACTGAATGAGATTCGAGATCAGTGGACTGCTATAGAAGCAAAGTTGGATTAGGAATTGATGGTGAGGACAGCGCTGAATGCTGTCTAGAAGACTGGGAGGTATTTGTCCAGAGTATACTGGGCAAAGGGACACTTCCACCTTGGGATGAGATGTGGGCGGCTCTTCGCCAAGAAGAGATCAGACGACAGTCAAAGGTGGGAAGCAGCGGCAAGGGGATCAGAGTCAAGCAGGAGGAGGAGGATGTTGCCCTAGCATCTGAGGGAAAGCAAGAAAAGCGGAAGAAGGATCTCTCCAAGATCAAGTGCTTCCACTGTGGGGAGTTGGGTCATTATGCGACCCAGTGTCCAAGGAAGAAGAGTAAGGGAGAGTCTTCTGAGACTAAGGCAACGCCAGCAAGGGCAGAGAAGGAAGTGTTGACAGACGATGACTGTGCCATGAGTGCACACACCACTTGAGCGGAAGTGGGGAGACATCGAGCTATAGTCAGGCGGACTATAGGCGATGAGGGGCAGGATCCTCGAGGTACCCAGCCTCTTGGATTAGACCTTGCTACGGGAGCCCCGAAGAGGAGTAGCAGGACTGGCTGATGTGGGTAGAGACGGATGCGGATGGAGCGGCAAAGAGAGCTACAGTGCAGGAGTCCCGAGATAGCGCGAGGCTAGCAGGTTGCAACAGTGCGAGAGACACGGGAGTGTTGCACTAGTGCAGGAGTCTCGAGACAACGCAAGGCTAGCAGGTTGCAACAATGCGAGAGGCACAGGAGTGTTGCACCAGTGCAGGATGGCACAGAGAGGTGTGCAACGATGCGAGATGCAGGGAGTTGTTGTAGCAGCGCAAAGGTCAGAGAGGGAGCACTTGTTAGCGGCAGAGGCAGCTTTGGCACCAGGATGGTCTCTAGCCCAACAAAGAGGTCAGAGTTGGGAGATCAATTACTTACTTCTCAGTAACTGAGTTGTAGTGCAGTAGTGGGCAGCACGATGCAACATGATGAGAGGAGTTGCAGTGCGGATGTAGTGTTGGGAGAAAGGACCAGCAACAACATAGATGCAGAGGGAGTTGTCGTACAGATGCAGCAGTGGCAGTGGTAGAACCATGGGCAATAGTACAGGATACAGCAGTGTAGAGGATGGTGGGCAGCAGGGCTAGCATCAACACAGGGACCGATGCCAGATGATCAGAGTAATACTCAGTGAGGAGTATTACTAGAGCACAGTCCTCGCTAAGAGGGGGTGTTGATTTGTGGTAGCATCGGATGTGCTCTAGCCACGAAATTTGGTGGAGAGGTTGGCGCACATGAGATCTCCAATACCTAGAAAGGGTTTTGGCAGATTCTAAACAGTTTAGGAGATCTTAAAATAATTAATATTTTTAATGGAGTCCCTATGTCTAAACTTAGGGAAATTAAAATATTAATGTGGATTAATATAAAACTGTGTTAGAATGGTCCAAAAGACATGGATCAATCATGATCTACTCTTAGTTGTTGATTAGGGACTTAATCTTGGCTGTTGATATGTCAACGAGAAAAGTATAAGAGGAGGCTTGAGGGTCACTTGGAGAGCACACCAGATGATCAATGATTCAATTCTTTAGAGCGGGATTTGCTAAGAGAGATAGAATCAGTGATTGGAGTTGCAGTTGAGGGGCATTGAGTACAGAGAGACAGAGAGGCAGAGATAATGCCGAGAGAGCGGCGCAGGAGCGAGAGAGAGTGACGAAGTAGCAGCCAGGGCTCACGTAGGGCCACGCAGAGGCAGCTGGGAACTGTGCAGTGCTTCAGAGAGGCTAGCGTTGCTGACGCAGAGGGCCAGAATGCTGACGCAGGCCCATTGAGGGTGATGTAGGGCTAGCGTTGGGTAGAGAGAGGTTGATGCAGTCCAGAAAGCCAGACGCTGGGGTTTTTGGGGCAGATTGGAGCTGAGGAGCTGCCGGAAGGTTTATTCAGGGTTTCAGCCGAGACATTTGTCTCAGACTGAGAGGTACTACTGCCAAGGAAATTCTTTGTTGGGTAAGCCAGATTTGGTACCCAGATTGTACTCTGAAATTGCTTAATAAGAAAACCCTCAGATAGTTGCACCGGTTTTCCCACATTGGGTTTTTCTGGGGACATTGGTCCAAAAATAACAGTGTCATTTGGTGTGATTGTTTTTGTTTCCTTTAGTTGATGATTTGTAATATGTTGAGCATGCACTAGTGTTTATTTTCAGTATTTACATTGTAAATAACTTGTTAAGTAACGGAACAAGTAGGTAGGAATAAATCAGTAAAGTGCATGGAGGGTTTCTAACTGGTAGACTTAGAAACTTCAACATTTTTCTTCCTTTATCTTTGGGTAATGTGTCCTCTTTGTTATGGTAAGCATCTTCGTCATCATACGAGTCGTCTTCTTCAACTTGTAACATGTTGATGGAAGTTTGCCTCATGGCTTGATCCAGATCAAACACGATTTTTTGAGCTTGGAATAGACTAGTGGGTTTCTTGTTCCTAGCATCAAAGGCCAATTTCCCTGTGAAAGCGTTGAAGTAAGCAGCTAAGGCCACCTCTTGTGGAGGAGCTAATACTTGGGGAATAGAACGAATAATCATGTTAAACCTATGGTTGAATTCGGCAACGGATTCATTATTACCCTTCTCAGTGGATAGGAGACCCTTGTATAGTTGGACTACATCTTTTTTATGGTACCACCCTTTTTCGAATGTTTCAACAAATCCTTCCCATGAAGAGATGGAGGATAGGGGAAGGGATAGGTACCATACCCGGGCTTTTCCTATTAAGGTTGTGGCAAAGGCAATCATACGGCTACATTCATTGTAAGATGCATCACATGTTTGGTACTCGAACTTTAAAAGATGCTCTTGGGGATCTTCCTCTCCAGTGAACTTAGGCCTATTAGGATCTTTAGGTAAAGAACTAAATAGGGCCCCAATCATATTTGAAAGGTTGAGAGGAATGAAGAACTTGTGCTTTTGTTTCAATCTGTTAATCCTTTTATCAAAGAATGGAGTGTGAGGTCCTTCATCCTTTCTACGATGATAGGTTATGGTTTCGAGGTCTTCCATTCTAAGGAGGATGTTTGTGGAGTCGCCAGAGGAATATTACAAGATGTCATTAATGAATCAATTCCTCAATGATTCACTAGGGAGGCAGACCAACTTCCTCTCCGACAACGACGCCAGAAATGTTACCGCCCAAACTAGCAGGGGATCCTCAAAGGACTACCACTTAAGGGCAACAATGGAGCAATAGCCCACTGTCACCTCGGCTAAGGCTCCCTACTTTTTACTGACGGTCAATGATGGGAGGAGACCTGTTATGACAAGGATCACGAAATGGATGGACCAATGATAGGGTGAGGGGTGATCCTGGAAGCCTATTCACAAGAGAGGCTCAAATATGTGGCTTGCTTGCTTTGGAAGGCAAGGTTGTAGGCTCTCAAGGAAGGGCTTAAAGTGAATTTCAAGGTTTAGGTTTAGGGTATGTATCTTATAATGGAGGTCCCTAGGCCTTAAAATTCTTGTGAAAGCTTAGATTCCAAGTGATCCTTGAAGGATTATCCTTAATAGTGTATGGGACTACATGGGACCAAGTGGACTCATGGTTAGGTCAAGGGATAGGGTTTAGCAACCAAGGATATGCTTGACCTATTCCGGACGGAGAAAGGGACCAAAGGAAGAATCTTAGTGCAAGACATTGTGAGGATTCCAATGAGGTCTTTTGCCTAAGGAAACCAAGGGCAAGATTGATGTTGAGGCTAGGGCTTGAGGTATCTTGCAATCCCATTGTTGGAATTGCCTCAAAATTGGAGGTTGCCTAGGAGAAACCCCCAACATAGAGGATGCCAAGAGATTGAATTTTTTCAATGGGTTGTTTGCAAGATAAATGATGCCCTAAGAGACCTAGAGGACTAGACCTAAAGAAGAGGAGAGGGGAGAAGGAAAATAGGTTTAAGGTGATCACCTTATGGTTGACTAGTGCCTAATCCTTTAGGGAGATTTGGAGTCAAGAGTAATTATGACTATGGACATTGAATTTTCTACGTTAAGGAGGCCTCAAGGACAACTTTGCATGGCATTAGGGCAGCAACGAAAGCAACTTCAAGAACTTTATACTTCGTTTTGCAAAATTGATGGCTTATCAAGATGAATTTTAATGAAGAATCATCTCTAGGAACATTCATTCCTAATACATGGCCCATACATGAAGCATCACTATCTAGAGACCGAATTTCCACAACTTCGCATGAATGGATGCAATAAATTAACCCTAGTATAGCAAATTCCCAATAACAATATGACAAGAATAGAAAAGAAAATAGCGTTAAATTGTACTTATATGTATTAAGAGTATATCCAACCATCAAGAATTTGCCAATCAAGAAGCTCCAAGACAAGAGAAAATAATCCAAACATCAAAATTCATTCCATGCTCCAAAATTCATCCTCCAAGAAGGATAGCGAAATTCTCAAGAGAGATACAAGTCCAATCCAAGTGATGATGCTAAAATGAATTCACATCACTTGTATTTATACACTTCTAATAAGTTCGATTCAGTTAATTAGGCCTACATTAGCACCTAAAATAAAATAATGTGTAAAATAACTAGCTTTTGGTGACAAGCCCACTAAACTAGCTCATAAACAAAAGAGTAAGCCTCTCAAGAGGTCAAATGATCAATAATACATGTCGTTGGGCCTTCTAAGAGGCCCGATGAAGTCCATAGGTGCCATAATAAGAAATAGGACTCCCAAAGTAGTGGACAAGTGGTTGGCGCCTTGTTTTCAAAATAATAAACCTGTGGTGCTCCCAATGGGTGTGGGGAGGGACACAAGTGTTCTCATGGGTCTCCAAATAGATCGAAGATGCCTGTAAACCATCTGCAAAGGATTGAATGATGGTATAAGTGATGTCACATCATCATATAGGTCTTGGGTCATCTACCAAGTGCATGATACAACTGTGGGGCCGACTGGGCATGGTGAACCAAATGCATCTTCCTCGTCTAATAGATGAAACTCGAGCAATCTCTGAACAACTCTAGGGATCCATGGAATGCTGTCTACTGCTGTCGAGGCTGATGGCTCTCTACACATACCCTACATGTGCCAATGTAGCCCTCTAGAGAGTTAGGACCCCGTAGAGGGAGACCAAACCCACAATGGAGACCTTCTGTAATCTGCATAAGATCCAATGCGTCCCCTCGCCTTCGAGTACAACAAGTCATTTAAATAAATCGAGTTAAAGAGCTTACAAACCATGGATAACATATGGGCACTTCATAATGGCATGCCCTTCCATAGTGGGTTTTGGTGTGTGCTAATGTCTCCAAGCTCCAAGGGGGGGTTAACCAAGTACCCTATTAGGTGGTCTGTACTTTTAAAGGGGATGATATGCCCAAGGTACATCCCTCAATTGGTGGTGGCATGTGATAAAGTGATGGAACAGAGTAGGGATGGTGGGGGGAATCCTGGGTCACATGCCAAGGTACAATGGTAGCTAATAAAGGGGAGGCCCACACTTGGGTATATAATGTATAGGAGGGAGCAATTGTGGTACATGAGTTACCTTGACCTTGATTTTTCCACCCTTCTTCATATGCCTTTTGCCTTTTATGTTTTTTCTTTGGTTAACTGCTCGAGGTTCAAGGAGTAAGAGCATGATATATAAAGTATAACAGTGGATACCCCCTTTGAGGTGGGGCGGTTCATTGCCCACCAGGGGTTGGGACAATCATGGGTTGTTGAATGATAAAAGAGGCTCATCTAGGGCCTATAGGAACCATGGTGATGGCCGTGAGAATGGGGTAGAGCTCATGCATTTGGCTTTTGCCCACGTGCTGAATGTGTTTGTCTTGGCCATCTTTTGCATTTTGTCGTACATTTTCTTGTTGAATGTGGCCAATTATTCTTTTACTTTTCTTTTCAGCTGCATCAACCTCTGGCACATCGTTTCAGTCCCAACCCAAGGTGTGGGCAAGGGGAAGGGAAGGCTAACCCTATGTGGACCCAGTAGAGGAGCATGGACCTAGGTGGGAGAAATGATGAATGGGGTTATAATGAGCGCAGGGGGAGTGATGTATGTGGATGAGGGAGTGGGACCACTTAACCAAAATTGTGGTTTCCCATGAAGGACCATCCCAAGAGCCCAAAGGTCAGCAAAGGAGATCTCGCGGGACTAGGGTACAAGGGTAACATCCAAAAGAGGTCTAAGGGACAAGAGCACAAACCTAGCCCACTCTTTCCGCTGAATCCCCCAATTAATTCATGGCCAAGAGTCTCCATGATAAGCAAACTACAATACTCAATTACCAAATGACAAGGCATACCCTTAGGTTTAGGTGGCCCAACTTCAAACATACGATTATGACAGATGGGTGAGGGACCACATAGCTGGCTCAGGTGGCTGAGAAGTGGCACAACGAGCTAGTTGGTGGCTACAAAGGGCTGCTCGCTGCCGACTGAGGACCATCTTGGAGAAAAAATTTCTTGTAGGGATATCACCCATAAAATGGTGGGTAACATGATTCAAGGAAACACCATTTACATACCATGAACTATTTCAAGGAAATATTGCAATTTTTAATATGCACACATGGAAACCCTAATTCACATACGATAGCATGCAAAATGGAAGAAAATCAACATGAAACTTGGCGCAAAATCTAGTAGGCCTTGGAGAGGGGTACCCTACAAGGCTATCACTAGACTAAGTGACAACAGTGGGGTGATGGCCCACTGTCAACAAAGCCAAAATCCCTTGCTCTTTATGGATTTTCACTAATGCGAGGAGTCTCGGTATGTATATAGGTCATGTAATAGGTATTCTAAGCTTAAAGCTGTGTGGTGACAAAGAGGCCTCCAAGGGAAAGACAAAATTTAGGCGCAAGGCTCCAAGACAAGCCAATTCACTTTCCTTGAAAGAGGACAAATTAGGGCAACACAAGGCCTAGTGTTTGATTGATAGGTTGGGGGTTGGAATGACCAAAGGTCAAGGTGCAAAGAAAGGGTTTCTCACAATGTATTCCAACAAGGCTATGGTACATGAAATCCTTAGAAAGCCCTCAAGTTGAAGCTAAAAACAAACGAGGATTTTATCCTAAGGCAAACAACTAGGGAAAGAGAAATTATGAATTAAATTGGAATGAATGCCCACCAAAGGGAGTGATTTTGAGGCAATCACTATATCCTTCGATGTTTAGACTTTCCAAGACCAAAAATCTCCCTTCCTAGCCATTCACACTAAAGCCCTAGTTGACCATGTGACCTTAAGGGCCGAATTAGAGAGAGAAAATGCAAATTTATGGATAAAAAGTGGTTTGATCACAAACAAGACTTGGTCAGTGCCTAGTCCTTGGGTTAATGGAGTCTATGGAGGTGATGCATTAGCCAATTCTTGCAAAGGAGTAAGGATATTTGATGCCCTAGCACAAACCCTAACTATTGCCTTTGTGAGGGACTAAAGTCACTTGGGAGAGCTATAATAAAGATCGCTAAGGGGAATGCCATTCACATATCATATAATGAGTAATGCATGCAATAATGAGACCTAGAGTTCATATAATTGATATTCAATAAATTAGGGCAATGGAACAAACCTAGAATTTTGAAAGGGCAAGAATATTGCCATCAATGACAAAGGGGGAGATTGTTTATCTAGGTTGTCATTGATGTCAATATGGCACTAGCCGAGATGACAAATATTCATTGTTCGAAATACTGAGGGGGGGTGAATCAATATTTCTTTTCAATTGTTACTTTTACCAGTTAGATCACTTATATTTAGAATACAAAATGAACAACAAAAATAAATGCTTTTTATTAATATAATCTTTACAATGAATCAAGTACAATATAGGTAGGGCTCCAACCCTAGAAGAAAACACCCAGGCTCCAACTTGGGATGTGCCAAGCACCTACTTGGACTTTAGTGAGGCTTCGACCTCTAGGGCTTCGACCCTATCTTATCCAAGGCACCAACCTTGAGTTTAGGAGCACCAACTCCAAGGACACCAATCCTATAGCTTTGCTTTGTCAAGATATGTTTGGTTTCATGACTCCCAAAGTCTTCTTCACCGAGCCCTGTCAATCTTCAGTTATCCCTTCACTTAGTCTCCACGTCACATCATCAATGACAACCTTGTCATACAGAAAGTGTCACCATTGTTCTTCATAATACCCAATCAATCTCTTCAAGTTACCTCATCATGACATCAACACTGCATTATGATCTTCAATACAACACTTCAATGTGTCTTCAATGAACTGCACCAAGTTCTGCACCAGCTCTAATAATAGTTCTGCACCTTCTTCAAATCTGGTCCAAGGTTAGTCCCAAAGATTACTTTAAGTTACCTCCAAAGGTCTGTGCCAAAATTTGCACCATGACTTCTGCATTGCACCAATATTTCAACACCAGATTATCTCAAGATTACTGAACCACTGTTGCACCAAGACTTCAACACTAGATTGTGACAATTCTTCTTTACAAATGTCCTTGCACCACATTGCACCAGACCACTGTTCAAACTGTTCCAATACTTCTACACAAGGATTTATACACCATACTGCACCATCTATTCTGCACCACACTCATCAATTCTGCCAATGTTCTTCACTAAGACATCAACACTGCACCAAGATTTTAGTACTGCACCAAGACTTCTGTACAAGAGCTTCACCAATGTCCTTACTGCACCAAAACTTCAACAATAATATTTTGGCACCATGGTCAAACAACCGAGCTTCTACAGTGTGGGTTGTTGCACCAATTATTATTCTGCACCATAGTGATGGTTCGAAATATACTTCCAAGCAGAGCTACCGAAACCTTGATGATTGAAGTGATGTATGCCAACCGAAGTCTAAATCACTGTGTGAGGTTATAGCATCGAGCCCTAAAACTGAGCCTCCAAGGTGACTAATCACATGTCTGAGTCCTCACATGTCACTGTCCACAAATCCGAGGCTTCCACTATAACTATCCATAGGTCGGAGCTTCAATGAGCCTCCAATAGGTCTGTCCGAGCTTGAAATTAAGCCTTCGAGCCACCGCAAGACAATCATAGGTCCGAGCACCTTCAAGCCTCTCCACAACACTATTTTGAACTAGAGGGATGAATGTTTGAGCGTCCTTCTTCAATGTTTAAACTCCACAAGCATACCTATCACAAATCCAAGCTATAGACAAGTGCCACTGCCAGTCCGAGCCTCTACAACTAATTTCAGCACTCCATAGTAGACTGTCCCTTATGTTCGAGGTTCTGATCTAGTTCGACTGTTCTCTTGTCATAGATATGCTCAGGTCTGAACCTGAGGCCTTCACAACAATCTTTCAACGAGTCTCCAACACTGATCACCAATCCGAGTTCACAGGTAAGGTTCTGAGGTTTTCACTTCTGCAGGTCCGAGGTCTTCAAGATAACCCAATCACATACTTAACCTAAACTCTCCTCCTCGAATTTCTTAGTTCACGAGTTGTGAACTCTTCTTGTTGTTCAACATCTTCTCTGAAATCTTGATCGAAAATTATACTTGAAATGAGTGTCTACGCTTTGTATTTATAGTGATTTCGACTCTGGAATGAAGGGACACATCCTTTGGAATTGAGGCCGACTTGATATAACTTTGCACAGGTCGGCTCACTGTTAGGTGTAATTTTCCTTAGTCTTAAAAATTTAATATCTCACAAACTACTAGGATTTTTGGGACAAGTAAGAGCTTGTTGGAAAGCTAAAATTATGCTCTTCAAGATGTTGTAGGTCTCATGGTGAGATTCTGCCTCTAAGGTGGAGAAAAAGATTTTTTTATGTGACTGGTCATTAATTAGTGCAGAAATGGAGGGCATCAATATTCTTTCATAGATGGGCTTCTCCTTCATGAATGGATCTCTTCATTGCTTTTCCTTCTACTTCATAGGGTCAGCATGTCAGCATGTCGTCAAGATAGTGTAGAGATATGTCATCAATCAAATGTAGCATCATGTCATCTTTCATCACCGAAGGTAAAGACATCAAGGATTGTGGCTTCACATCATTGGAGGTAGGACATGTCATCATGTATTCTTTCATTACGAGTGTTGGAGGTAAGATAGTGTATGTCATAGGGATACAATGGTAGTCTTCTAATTATGTACATCAAGAATGGTCATCAAGTGCTTCTAGTTAATTAGGTACAGGATTGGCACTTCTTCCATCAAGAGTAATTTTGACATCTTCATCATCATCATCTGGCATCTACAAGAATATTTTCCATCCAGTCACTGCTATATCAGTGATCAACTATTGACATCAATGACAACCTAGATTAACAATCTCCCCCTTTGTCACTGATGGCAATATTCTTGCCCTTTCAACATTCTCTCCCCCTTTGACATCAATGGCAAACAGGGTGCCCGAGTACCTCTCTTGTCATGGTGCTCTTTCTTTCTGGCAATGTGGTCCATGATAGATGTGCTTACATTCCTTCATGTGATGAACCAACTCCCCTTGTCTGCACAACCTCTTCTAGCTCAGGAAAGATTACTTGCTAAAATTCCATCGGATGAATAAGGAGTATGTTCTTCAATGGAGTGTTCCCGAGAGATGATCTATCAAAGAATGATTGTCAATATAGCTCATCAAGGATTTCATAAGGCCCTTTCACGGATAAATTTTGCAAGAATGTTCAAGAATCACAAACTTCCCCTAACTGTATGGTCTCCTTTTGGTAGTGCCTCACCATCAAATAGTTTAAATATCAAGGATGACTTCATCAGGTCAACAACATGTGTTGTTGGCTGGAGTGTTCAAGAGACTTCTGGATTCAATTTGCTTCCTTCTCCATACTTGTGTATCTTTCTTCTCTGGCACGGTTCTAGCTTGGTTAGGAGCCCAAGTCAAGTTACAATTACGTGCCATATGTCCAATGTTATGACACTTGAAGTACTTTATGTTGTTCATGAATAAGAATTCATGACTTTTTGCAAAGTTGCTTCTCGAAGATTGACGGGGACCATTAAATGTCTTTGTGATATGCCCTACAATCTTTTGCCATGTGCTCAAAGTTTGCACAAGAATAGCAATAACCAAGAAATATACTTTGGTACCTGGGAGAAGAAGGTTTCCTTGATGTACTTTTGAAGTCCTTTTGCCTTGGGATCCTTTGATGATAATCATTGTTTCTTGCATCCTTGACACCATCTGCATTTTTTCTTGGAATAGGATTTTTGCCATTGTTGTCTTGACTCTTCTCCTTGCCTTTGTTGGAACTGCGAGCATCAACATTTCTTCCAGGCTTCCTCACATCCTTGTTGTTTGAAACATTAGGGTTTGCATCATTCTTGCTTGAGGATTCACCTGTATAGCCAAGACCTGATTTATCGAGGGGAGACCTTTGATGACTTAGGATGTCATCTAGGGTTTGAGAACTTTTATAGTTCTTATTCAGCAAGTCAACTTCCTTTTTAAGAAAGACAATTTCTTCCTTCATTTTCTTGCATTCTTCATCCTTCTTTGATAGAATGATCTCCATCTCTTCCTTCATCTTAGTTACTTCATACGATTGGGCCTTAAGAGAAGTGATTTCTGATTTTAACTTGGTGATGTCATCATCCTTTTCTTCTAGTTGGCATATCATGGTGTTTCTCTCCTTTTCTGCTTCATCAACTTGTCCTTCTATGAATGTCAAAGCTTTCATCACCTTCTCAGCTCCTTGTGCTTGTTTCCTTGCTTCTTGTAGTTGAGATCTAAGGGAGGAGACCTCTTCCTTGTATTGATCCACCTCGGGATGAGGGTCCATCGCCCTTTCCCTTCGGGAAGAGTGGGGCGATCAGAATCCATGCAGACGGGTGAAACTCGTACCTTTAAGGGGCTGGGTCTGCCCTCCAGGCCTGGGCCGACTCTGTAGCCGTCCTTGACCAATCTTTGCTTCAAGTTTGTTCAAGCTTTTGTGGCTTTGTTCAAGGTGGCTTGACAAGGTATCTTCCCGTTTCTTTTCCTTATCCAATTGGTTTGTCATGGATATGACTTCTTCATGATGCTTTCTCTTGTTTTGATGAAATTCTTCCTTAATCTTGGCAAGCTCCTCATCTCTTTCTTGTACTTGAAGCTTGACAAGGCCAACTTCCTTCCTTGTTTTGTCCTGGTCACCAACTTGCACTTTCTTCTTAAGTTCCTCATTTTCCTTTTTCAAATTGTTAATCTCTTCAATGGAAGCCATAAGTTTAGTGAGAGATCTTCTTCAAAATATTTTTCATTCTCTTCATCTTCTAGGTCTTCTTTAGCCTTGATGTCATCACTCTTATCTTTAGCTTCCTTGATGGGCTCTAAATTTCCATCATTTTCTTGACTAGAGATCATTGTCAATGCTCCTTTTGAGTGAAGATCATGAAGTTTATCCCATATGCCTTTTGCTGATGAACATTTTTGAAAATTGGCCTTGATAGAATCAGGTAGCCCATTCAAGATTGCTTTCATTGCTCTTGTATTATGTTCCTTGGATTCTCCATCCATCGTGCTATCAACAATCACCAATTTCTAGACTTCAATGCCTTGAGTTTTTAAGAAATTCCTCATTCTTGCCTCCCATATATCAAAGTTTCCTTTGAACAATGGGGCCTTCACAAATTGATTGACTTCAATTTCGGTGGTTGAGGGAGACACATCTTTAGGAGGATTGGAGACCTTTTTCCTTGGCTTTGCCATTTGTGTTCTAATGATCAACCTTCAAGCTGTTAGGCTTTGAGTGAAGGTACTGACACTGATACCAATTTTTGGAAATATTGAGGGGGAGGTGAATCAATATTTCTTTTCAATTGTTACTTTTACTAGTTAGATCACTTATATTTATAACACAAAATGAACAATAGAAATAAATGCTTTTATTAATATAATATTTACAATGAATCAAGTACAATATAGGTAGGGCTCCAACCCTAGAAGAAAACACCCCGGTTCCAATCTGGGATGTGCCAAGCACCTACATGGACTTTAGTGAGGCTCCGACCTCTAGGGCTTCGACTCTATCTTATCCAAGGCGCCAACCTTGAGTTTAGGAGCACCAACTCCAAGGACACCAATCCTATAGCTTCGCTTTGTCAAGATATGTTTGGTTTCACGGCTCCCAAAGTCTTCTTCACCGAGCCCTGTCAATCTTCAGTTATCCCTTCACTTAGTCTCCACATCACGTCATCAATGACAACCTTGTCATACAGAAAGTGTCACCACTGTTCTTCATAATACCCAATCAATCTCTTCAAGTTACCTCTTCATGATATCAACACTGCGTTATGATATTCAATACAACACTTCAATGTGTCTTCAATGAACTACACCAAGTTCTGCACGAGCTCTAATAATAGTTCTGCACCTTTTTCAAATCTGGTCCAAGGTTAGTCCCAATTTCCAAAGGTTACTTCAAGTTACCTCCAAAGGTCTGCACCAAAATTTGCACCATGATTTCTGCACTGCACCAATATTTCAACCCCAAATTATCTCAAGACTACTGGACCACTGCTGCACCAGGACTTTAACACTAGATTGTGACAATTCTTCTTTACAAATGTCGTTACACCACATTGCACCAGACCACTGTTCAAACTGTTCCAATACTTCTACACAAGGATTTATACACCATACTGCACCATCTATTCTTCACCACACTTCTTCATCAATTCTACACCACACCTCTTCATCAATTCTGCCAATGTTCTTGCACTAAGACTTCAACACTGCACCAAGACTTCTATACCACAGCTTCACCAATGTCCTTACTGCACCAAAACTTCAACAATAATATTTTGGCACCATGGTCAAACAACTAAGCTTCTACAGTGTGGGTTGTTGCACCAATTATTATTCTGCACCACAGTGATGGTCCAAAATATACTTCCAAGTAGAGAGACCCAAACCTTGATGACCGAAGTAATGTATGCCAACCGAAGTCTAAATCACTGTGTGAGGTTATAGCACCAAGCCCTAAAACTGAGCCTCCAAGGTGACTAATCACTTGTCTGAGCCCTCACATGTCACTGTCCACAAATTCGAGCCTTCCACTATAACTATCCATAGGTCCGAGCTTCAATGAGCCTCCAATAGGTCTGTCCGAGCTTGAAACTAAGCCTTCGAGCCACCACAGGACAACCACAGGTCCGAGCACCTTCAAGCCTCTCCACAACACTATTCTGAACTGGAGGGATGACTATATGAGCGTCCTTCAATGTTTAAGCTCCACAAGCAGACCTGTCACAAATCTGAGCTATAGACAAGTGTCACTACCAGTCCGAGCCTCTACAACTAATTTGAGCACTCCATAGTAGACTTTCCCTTAGGTTTGAGGTTCTGATCTAGTCCGACTGTTCTCTTGTCATAGATATGCTCAGGTCTGAGCCTGAGGCCTTCACAACAATCTTTCAACGAGTCTCCAACATTGATCACCAATCCAAGTTCACAGGTAAGGTTCTGAGGTTTTCACTTCTGCAGGTCCGAGGTCTTCAAGATAACCCAATCACAGATTTAACCTAAACTCTCCTCCTCGGCCTTCTTAGTTCACGAGTTGTGAACTCTTCTTGTTTCTCTACATCTTCTCTGAAATCTTGATCGAAAATTATACTTGAAATGAGTCTCTACGCTTTCTATTTATAGTGATTTCGACTCTGGAATGAAGGGACACATCCTTTGGAATTGAGGCCGACTTGATATAACTTTGCATAGGTCGGCTCACTGTTAGGTGTAATTTTCCTTAGTCTTAAAAATTCAATATCTCACAAACTACTAGGATTTTCAGGACAAGTAAGAGCTCGTTGGAAAGCTATAATTATGCTCTTTAGGATGGTATAGGTCTCATGATGAGATTCTACCTCTAAGGTGGAGAAAAAGATTTTTTTAATGTGACTGGTCATTAATTAGTGCAGAAATGGAGGACATCAATATTCTTTCATAGATGGGCTTCTCCTTCATGAATGGATTTCTTCATTGCTTTTCCTTCTACTTCATAGGGTCAACATGTCACCATTAATGTCACCATGTCCTCAAGATAGTGCAGAGATATGTCATCAATCAAATGCAACATCATGTCATCTTTCATCACCGGAGGTAAAGACATCAAGGACTGTGGCTTCACATCATTGGAGGTAGGACATGTCATCATGTATTCTTTCATTATGCGTGTTGGAGGTAAGTTATTGTATGTCATAGGGATACAATGGCAGTATTCTAATTATGTACATCAAGAATGGTCATGAATTGCTTCTAGTTAATTAGGTACATGATTGGCACTTCTTCCATCAAGAGTAATTTTGACATCTTCATCATCGTCATCTGGCATATACAAGAATATTTTCCATCCAGTCACTACTATATCAATGATCAACTATTGACATCAATGACAACCTAGATTAACATGACCTTAAGGGCTGAATTAGAGAGAGAGAAAATGCAAATTTATGGATAAAAAGTGGTTTGATCACCAATAAGACTTGGCTAGTGCCTAGCCCTTGGGTTAATGGAATCTATGGAGGTGATGGATTAGCCAATTATTGCAAAGGCGTAAGGATATTTGATGTCCTAGCACAAACCCTAACTATTGCCTTTGTGAGGGACTAAAGTCACTTGGGAGAGCTATAATAAAGATCACCAAGGGGAATGCCATTCACATATCATATAATGAGTAATGCATGCAATAATGTGACCTAGAGTCCATATAATTGATATTCAATAAATTAGGGCAATATAACAAACCCTAGATTATCAATTTATTCCATACATTAGACATAAACATAAAGATTATCCAAAAATATGTACACTCACAAGATGAAAATGCATGAACTTTTCATTATCAATCCAGGTCCCAGGACAAATTCTTGAAATTCAATAACGAGCTTCAATAACCAATTATACTCCACAGATCACATCTTGCAAAAGAGATTAGAGGCCGAAATTCTCCTAAGAGAGGCCAAATTCAAAAGTGATGATGATGGTTTACAAAATGATCCTCTCCTCTATTTATATGAGGAGGAAGAGTTCCTAATTAGCCTAAAAGCCCCTAATCAATAAGTAAAATCATAATGATGCATTGGGTTACATGCCAACTCAACTAGCTTAGACATAAACTCAAGTGAAATCCCACACATGTGAGTCATGAGGCTTCAAAAGGTTGAGGTCATCCATTAAATGCGCTCCGTGTGGCATGTGTTGAGGCTCTAGGGTGCCATGAGTGGTGTAGAAGTCTCTAAAAATCATGATGTGAGGGTTGGCCCACAAATCTCTATCAATATGCCTTTGTGGACTCGAAAATCCAGTTTGGGGCACTAAAGGTGGTCTCCAATTGCTCAAAATGTCCATCTCTACTCCAATGTTGACAACTTTCTAGGTGCTACTAGCCCTCCCAAGTCTTTGAAGGTGAGACCATCCTCATTTGGGCTTTGGATTAGCTGTCATCTCTCAAAGAGTACTAAGGCTAAGCTGGGGGCATGTTGGTCTAGGTGCATCATCTTGAAGAATCATCAAATGTAGTGCAAAGTGGCAGAACATCCTGGGTGTGGAAGGTGTCCAGGGGTAGGTGTGATGTGTTGCTATTGCTTGAAGACCCAAGACTCTGAACACCTCACATGTGGGTACCAATATACTTCTTTGGGTCGGGGTACTTGTGGGTAAGGTGCCCAGCTCATGGGCTGCTGAACCACCTAACAATTACAACATAAAGTCTAGTTAAAGAAACCAATCATTAGGTGCAATAATCATTTTTGGATCTATGTGAACTAAGCTTGAATGTAAAGGGCTATTAATACTTCAATTAAGGCTTCCCTTCTAAAATTAGGGCCTTGAACTCACAGTAGTGTTTCCTCCCTAGGTTGGAGTGGCTAAAGGACAACCCTATTAGGCTATGTTGCACGAAACTTCAAAGGACCCGACGTTTCGGGCCGTACCCATACCCGAAACTCTGAAACTTGGCCGAAACTTGACCATCATGTAATCATCTATTAGAGTTAATACATACTTGCTTTTCCTTTTAAATTGTCATCTATGGGTCTTATTCCCTTTTTTCTTGCAAGATAATGTGTTATTCACTTATTTATTTATATATATATTTATATATATACATCTATGACATTTCGACTGACTTTTCCATTTTTGGGAGGTGACGTTTCTAAACGTACCCGTTTTCGAAACTCCAAAACGTTTTAGCGTTTCGTGCAACTTAGCTATTAGGTGTTTCCAGCCCCAAAGGGGAGGTAACATTTCCTCAGTCCACCCTTTCAATTGATAGGTGTTAGTAAAAATGATGGTATGAAGGGGAGAAGACTTCATGGCCAAGTGCCATGGTCAAAAGGACTAGCATGATGGGGATCCACAACTTGAGTGTATAGATGTGAGGAGGGAGCAATCGTTGATGCATGAGTTACCAACTCGACCTTTGTTTTTCCACCCCTCTTGTGCGCCTTTTACTTTTGCTTGATTTTTCCTTGTATTACTACTGATAGCTCAAACGGTTAGAGCTTGCTGTGTATGATGTGTAACAATTGTATTACCCCTTAATGATGAGGTAGCTCATTGCCCATCAGGGTTGGGACATGCAAGGGTTCGTTTTATGATGCATAGGAATAATATGTGCTCAGGAACTGGGTGATGGCCATAACGAGTGAGTTAGAGCTCATGTTAGCCTTTCGCCCATGTGTTAATGTGTATGTCCCAACCATCTTTTGCATTTCGATATTCTTTTATATTATTTTCTAGCCATAAAATGCTCTTTTCTTTTCTTTTAGTTGCATCAACCTCCCAGCGCAAAGTTCCGAGCCTTACCTAGGTAATGTGGATGTATGGGTGCCAAATCCCAGAGAACAAATGGTTAGTTGAACATGAAGAATGGGGGTGGAATATGGGCTTGTAATGTAAGATGGAATGTGGTAAGTATGGAATAGGGATAGATGGAACTACACTATCTTAATTAGGGCTTCCCGAGTAGTGCCCCTCTTGTGCCCATTGTGCCATTAGGGGAGGTCCCAATGGACTAGGATTAAAGATTAACCCCCTATTTAAGGTGAGGGAACAAGATCACAGTCAAAACCCCTCCTTACAAGTGACCCCATAATCTATATCAGCGAGTGGTGGCTGTCAGGGGCTACATGGCTGACAAGCTAGATATGAAGAATGGGAGAACATTTTCTCCTATAGGGTCACCCATTTCAATGGGTAATAAAACTCACACCATTCCACAAGAATCTCTTCAGTCAATACCAAAGAAGTCTCCTCATGCAAAAATTCCCTTCACGAGACATTTTGCTCCACAAAATCACATTGCATCCAAGTAGAAAGAGACCAATAGCTAGTGCACACTTTTTAAGATAGAGAAGTGTGATGAATGATGATGACGAGTAAATCAAAGTGACTCCCCTCTATTTATATGAGGGTAACCAAGTCACTTTTCCTTGATTTACAAGAAAAAACCCTAAAAACAAGTTTACTTGAGTGTTGAACTGGGTTAAAGGTCACAATCTGACCTCGAGAGAACTCTAAAACATAATAAAATGTGAAAAACAACTCACATGTGTGGGAATAAACACTCTCCACCATGACATCCTTCTCCAAGAATGACCATTAATGCATCAAGTGATGAAATGGTCCAAGATTTCTCCTCACTCCAAGAAAATCTCAAAATGCATGGATACATTTCCAAAAGATGCCTTCACCATGATGTCATACATAAGGATGCCTACGTCACCCTTCCAAGGGATGTAGGAATTACATGGCACTATCTAGGGAAAACGTTGGCTCCAAGGAAGAATGTGATAGCCCTCCCAAGTCACCTTAGTGACATCCATCCTCATTTGAGCTTCATAAAAAGCCATCATCCATCAAATAGGGTCAATGCTAGCTTGGGGGTGTTTTAGGTCTATCTGGGCACATGATCAAGTAGTCCAATGCCTAAGCTCTCAAGCTTAGCATTTTAGCATCTTGAGGTACATCAAGAGGTGTAGAATAATGAAGAAGCTTCTGAAGGGCCAAAGCTAATCTCTGGAGGGGCAACGATGTCACATATGCGCTTAGAATGGGGCAAAGTACCCTCTGGAATGTGTTGGAAAGGTGTAAGACCATTCTTCAAGGGATCTTTGTTGCATGTGTGATAACACATAAACAAACCTCTCAAGATCAAGTGAGATCAACATCATTAGGGACATAAAAAAATTGAAGCATCATAATGGACCATATCTAATGACAGGGGCACAAAATTACTGCACACAAGACATACCTTCAAATGTCTCGCTAGATCAAGATTTGTAAACAAGTTACCTCACTTATGTTAGGGATGAGTAGGTCCACGTGCTATTAGGTGTTTCCAGTCCCCAAGGGGAGCAACACGTCCTAGGCCCTAGGTGTATGTGATAAGGTTATCATGGAGTGGGAAAGACTTCAAGGAAGATGCCATAGCCATGAGACCATCGAATGGAGGTCCAACTTGTGAAATTTCCACAATTGCAAGTATTGGATATTATTCTCCTAACTTGTGCAGTTTATTTGTTTTCTGTAAATTAATTTTATGACAAATAGCGAATAAATCACAATTGCAATCTTCACAAATAAAATACGTCGTGAAAGATAAAATATTGAACTAAGAAAATAATGCACATATACATAAAAATATGGCACCACAAATGTCCCTGGAAAACCCCTAAAGCGAAAACTAATGCAACAGATGATGGTTTAATTATTATCTTCAACAAATAGAGAATTACAACTACTTACCTTTCTGGCAAAGCTCCGACAATTTTATCTCATTGGAAAAATATCTGGGAAAACCCTTTTTCCCTCCAACAAATCGATCTAGCCTTCGCTGGGCTACTCTCACTCCTTCCCGACACTCGCACTTTTGCCCAAGAATGCACATTGCAACCTATGTTAAATTCGCAAAACTTGGGAACCCTTGTAAGTCAATCTATCTTCCTTGCCTCCTGGAGCAATTCGCTCTTCCTTCAGACACCTGTTCCAACAACTGGAAATGAAATGCTGCCCCTGTAACTTGCACTGGGGAAACTGGCTACTTGAACTTGTTGAATCGACCTCCTCTGTTGGAAAACTCAGCTTCCTATTCTGACTCTAGATCGATGGAAAACCTCTTGAGAATTTCTTCGGAAATTCTCACTACTGACTCTCTCCCTAGCTTCAATTGCGCCCTTGCTGAATACCTGCAACTAGGTAATCAAACTACTCTGTGATAAACTGTGTCTTCTCCAAACCCTTCTACTTGCTCTTATAATCCCTTGTTGGAGTCTCAACGACCACGATCACATCTCAAGTTCTCAACCGATGATTAAGATCATCTTGACTCCGGCAATTAAATTTTCCAGAAGTCTCTAGAGAAAAATCAAACTACCTCAATTAACTCACTTTAATTAACCAATTTTCCTAAGTTAGAATTGGGAAATATTTAATTTTGGCTAATTAATTTAATTGAGGTGTCTCCAAGTCTTTGCTTGTGAAACCTTTTATGGGTTTTGGAGATCTCATGTTCCTTAGCCTCTTGGACACCATAGAGATGAGAACAACTATCCGTTGCTACCCCAAACACAAACTAACACTCCCTCTTAGCGAGGAAGGTGTTCTCCACTATACCCATTTGCTCCTTGAAGTAGACAAACTTTTCCCTCCCCTAGGCCTTCGTTAGTATCTCAACCACCTGTTGGTTTGTGGGAACACGCTGTAGCCGAACTAACCTGTGCTTCCACTGCACTACTCTGATCTCACACTGTTGATGCCTCTACACTAGAGTCTCTGGTTGGAACTACACCTTGCTCTTTGCAATTGGTCAATTCACACTGCCTCCCTCTTGTCTCTACGTTGCCACTGTCACTACAAACTATGTACCTATCTCTCCTGATCTATGGTGTCAGTGCAACTAACCTTGCACCTGTCTCCCGAGTATCTGATTGTGCCTCACAATTGGCTTTGCAATTGTCTCTTGAGTATCTGACTGCGCCTTGCTAGCCTTTCATCCTCTTGCTACTATAACCTGGGCACCTGTAGCAAAGGTAATGGTCCACCCTGAGGAATCCCATCCATAACAACTAGACCTGATCTACTTATCAAGCCCTCCTAGATGTGATCTAGATATCTTGGTTGCTCATCCCTCGAACCCTGCTCGATGTGACATACTGAAGTGTTATACTCCTCCTCCTAGAGGTACTTCTTCTATCAATGTGAATTCATTCTCCAGCTTAGTGGACAATTCCTCGATCTCTGCCAAACCTGCTGTCTGCTTCCCTTTCTTGCCCTTCTTCCTCTTCAGACACTCGCTGACATAGTGACCAAGCTCACCACATCCAAAGCACTTGACCTTTGAAAAATCTTTCTTCTTCTTTTCTCCTTTAGAATCTTGTCCCTAGCTGAGACCCTTCTTCACTTTTTCCTTCCCTGCAAGAGCGATGTTCTCCTTCTCCTTCTCTACCTTCGGTCCCTTGCCACTACTGCTGGTAGTATGATTGACAAGACTGAGCCTTAGCTCCACCTGAGTGAAGTCACTCCACAAACTTTCCCAATCTGGAAGCTTGTCATGCCCAAAGATCACATGGATGAACGCACACCATTCCTTGGTAAACTCATTGATAGCTATCCACACAAAGCTGAGTTAAGTCACTCCACAAACTTTCCCAATCTGGAAGCTTGTCACGCCCAGAGATCACATGGACGAACACACGCCATTCCTTGGTAAACTCATTGATAGCTATCCACACAAGCTCATCATCAACTAGCTTCTCTCCAACCCCTGCAAGTTCATCTTTGACCGACTGAATCCTCGTGAGATAGGACGTTATGTTCTTGCCCTTGTTCATCTTGACCGTCCTTAGCTTCTCCTTGAGAATCATCTTCCAGTTCTCGGAAGGTTCCTGGTACAACTTGACTATGGCATCCAACATCTCCTTTGCAGTTTCCTTCTTTGCAATATGTGGGATGATTTGATCTCCTACACCATCGAGAATCATCCTCTTTGCCTTGGTGTTATCCTTCCTATAGTCATGAAATTGGATGGGATCTGTTGGTATAACTATCACTGTTGTATCAAACTCCTTCAGACCGTGCTCGTTCAAAAGGAACAACATCTTGGCCTTCCAGATGCCAAATTTAGAGGCTCCAGCCAACTTGTCCTTATCTTTCAATCCTATTGTAGCCATTTCTAGAAAATTATGCAAAACTCAATAAATTGGAGAACTCTTACTCCAACTAGAAAATCGATCTAGAAACACTAAGTTTCTTGTGCAAAAAACTAACTCAGCCTCCTTTTGCAAACTCACTCTACATCCTGGAACTCGCACTGTATCTTGCAACTCATACTAGCAACCGAGAAATGCTTTTGGAAATTCGTTTCGGTGAATACGCTGCCTGCTTTGGCCTTCTCTTATACAGATAAATCAACCTTTCTTTGACTATGATAATACTGGAGAAATGAAATCATCATGTGCTTTCTCTTCCTTGCTCTGCGTTGATATGCTACTGCAAAATCCTTATGTTGCAAATTCTTTGCGCTAGATCTGCTCTGCGAAATCTGATTTGCCTCAAAAATCTCTTTCCGAGAACTTCACTGCTTGCTGTTGCAACTGAGACAACTTGATTTTCCTCTGGATCACCTCTTGACTGGAAATCCAACTTCTGCCTTTGCAGTTCACACTTCTTGGCCTACATAGATCTAGTTTTCTGTGCTTCAGATCTCCCTTTGAACTGCATAACCCTCACTTTAGAGCTCCACTGATATGATCTTTGCTCAGATACCATGTGAAATTTCCACGATTGCAATTACTTGATATTATTCTCCTAACTTGTGCAATTTATTTGTCTTCTGTAAAGTAATTTTACAACAAATAACGAATAACTCACAATTGCAATCTTCACAAATAAAATACGCCGTGGAAGATAAAATACGGCACTGAGAAAATAATGCACACACATAAAAATATGACATTGTTATTTTTGGACAAATGTCCTTGGAAAAACCCTGAAGGGAAAACCAATGCAGTAGATGAGCGTTTTATTATTATCTTCCACAAATAGAGAATTACAATTGCTTGCCTTTCTAGAAAAGCTTTGGAAACTTTATCTGACTGGAAAAATATTTGGGGAAAACCCTTTTTCCCTCTAGCAAATCAATATGGCCTTTTTTGGGCTACTCGCACTCCTCGGCACTCGCGCTTTTGCGCAAAAATGTGCACTATAACCTTTGATAAATTCGGACAACCCTAGGAACCCTTCCCTACAAGTCGATCTGCCTCCCTCTACCTCCTGGAGCAATTTACTCTTCCTTTTGGCACCTGTTCTGACAATTGGAAATGAAATGCTGCTCTTGTAACTCGCACTGGGGAAACTGGCTACTCGCACTGGGGAAACTGGCTACTCGCATTAGCTGAATCAACCTAGAAAACTCAACCTCTTGTCTTGACTCTGGATCACTGGAAAACCTCCTGAGAAATTCTCAGTACTGAAACCCCGCTACTGACTCTCTCCCTAGCTTCAAATGCACCCTTGCTGAATACTTACAACTGGGTAGTCGAACTGCTTTGTGATAAATTGTCTTCTCCAAACCCTTTGACTTGCTCCTATAATCTCTCGTTGAAGTCTCAACAACCACAATCACATTTCAACTAATGGCTAATATCATCTTGACTCTGTCAATTGACTTTTCTGGAAGTCTCTAGAGAAAAATCAAACTCCATCAATTAACTCACTTTAATTAACTAGTTTTCCTAAGTTAGGCTTAGGAAATATTTAATTATTGGCTAATTAATTTAATTGAGGTGTATCCAAGTCTTTTCTCATGAAACCTTTTATGGGTTTTGCAAATCTCGTTTTCCTTAGCCTCTTAGACACCATAGAGACTAGAACACTTGTCCGCTGCTACCTGAAACAAAAACTAACACAACATCCTGAGTGTAGTGATGTACGAAGGGATCAATCATGGAGGCATGAATTACCCCTTTCCTTGGCCTGCTTTGCCACCACTATGGTGTGCTTTTATCTTTAATGAGTTATTTTTCTTTGGTGCATAGCTCAGGAGACCAAGCTTGCTTTGTGATTTTTCCAATACCCCTTAAAGATGTAGCTGTTTTTCGCTCATCGGGTTTGGGACATTCATGACTTCCTTTATTTTAGATGAATCATTAAATACTTGAGGAATTGGGTGATGGCTAATGAGGGAGGTAGAGGTCATGCTAGGACTTTTCACACGTGCTAAATAAATCCCATCCATCTTTTTTATTTTACATTTTCTTTCTATTGTGGCATTATATGCATTTATTGTTCTTTCAGCTACATCAAACTCTGGGGCCAAGTTTTTGGGCATTGACTCAAGGTTGTGGATATAAGGTGCCCATCCCAATGACCAATGATTATCAACCCAAAGATTGGAGATGAATAGCTTAGAAAGATGGAAAGTGGTAAGTATGGATTACCATGGATACGCTATATCAATGAGTACCCCCCCATAGTGCCCTTCCTAAACCATAAAGTCTTGGAGGAGGTCCTACTAGAGGTAAAGGCTAACATCCTAGGTGAAATGTGGGAACTAAGATATAAACAGGAGTGGTTAATCAATCATCCAATTTTCATATTAATATGCCATAACATTAAGTGAAAACACATGATTGCTAAAATGGTTAAAGTACTTGTTGATAGATGACCCACCTTTCTTCAAGAAGAATACTAGATGAGCGAGAGCATTGACTTGAGAAATAGGTGGAGAACTTTGGCATAATGCTATTTGAAGACCATAATAGGGTTGCTGGTTGTCAAATGAGGAGAAAAAAATTCTCCAATGGGTTACCCACTTTTTGTGGGTAAATCTGGCTCCAACTTGGGGAAATGTGCTCACCATAGAGCGCATGATCCATGTGCTCGAATGAAGAGTGCATGAGATAAGATAAGATAAGATAAGATAATATTATTAATGTCCTCGAGTGACCACAAGCGTAGGTCAATGGGACTAAAAGATACATGCAGTGTAAATACAGGACATGTGGGAGTGCAAATGCGACTCATTTGTAACCCCAAAGCTAACACGAATAAAATATGACTAAAATAAGACTAAAATGAAATAAAAGTACAATTAGAGAATGTATAAAATTGCATGAAGTGACCAAAAATGAGAGATATGGAGTATGTCACTGTTGCACTCTGTAACTCCAAAGAAGCAAAAGGGGAGTTGAAGATGAGGCCAATGAAGTCAGCATCTCTCGAATCTGATGGTCGATGGCAAGGGAGGCGAGCAAGACAATCTCTCCCTATCTGGGTCCTCCACAACCGTTGAGAAATCTAATTGTATGATCCTGGGGGGAGTATAGGAGCGAGAGCTACTCCTAACATCCGAGGCCGAATGGAAGATGTTGTTGAGTATTCTCTATTCGTTGAGTTGTCGCTGGGAGGAGGTATGGTTAGCGGGAGGCGCCCTACGTTGTCTCTGTCTCAAATCATTCGCTCTGGCTCTGTGAGTATGATTCAACTGAAGCATGGTACTGCATCTATGGGTTGGTCTTAAAGATACTTGTCTGTCTCATAAAGCAAGGGGGGGGGGGTTGTGGTGAACCCCGTGGTCTCACCCTTCTCCCATCGGTTGCATACTAAGGCTCTGCCTACAGCTTATTGTTTCAATGAGATGAAACAACCTAGAAGTAAAAGGTAATAGTTCTAGAAATCCCAAAGTGAGTTGAGGCGTGCAAGAGTTGAGATTTGTATGCAAGGATCTCCCTGATAAGGTGGGCTAGGCATCTCTGGTCTTGGTATTAGAAAAAAAGTAGAGAGGGAGCCCCCAGAATCTCTGTGGAGACAATGGAAACGTCCTCTGATCTCATAGTAAACGAGGCACCTAAAAATGAGGTGCCACTCAGTCTTTGGCTCCTCTAGATGGCACACCTAGAAAATTCTATCTGACCGAGGAATCAACTCGGAGTTGGTGTGAGCCCACACGAAGTTGACTCAAAGGGATCCTAAGTGAGTGCATCCAATGTCGGCATAAGTAGGAGGCCAGATGATGAGGCTATCCTGTAGCGCTAAGAAATGCTCCAAATAGAAAGACTTCTTCGTACTAAGGCTTGTAGGAGGGGAAATCCATGTGAGAAGAGTGTATAGTTGATATATATCCTCTTTGATGGACGATTCAGTCCCTATTTAGTCAGCAGAAGATGACTTGGTGCATCGCGAGAGAATCTGAATGGGGGGAGGTGCTATGGGGAAATAACCACAGATTGGAGGAGAATACTTATGTTTGTTACATTGCCACTCCCTTAAGGAGTGCTTTTTCTTCAAAGCATGGTAAATAGGATTCTATGTAGTTGAACACGTTGTCTTGGTGGCATTATTTTTATCTAGAGTAGAGATTTAACTTACAACCTATTTTTGAGTGTCGACGGGGTTCCTTTGTATTGTGTGCATCATATCCTGAAGTCTTTTGGCTTGTTTGTTTAAACTTTAATGTAAAACCTCCATGCTTCTTAGTAATATAATTACTTTGCTTCCCTTGTTGTATCTTTCTCTATGTTTATTGCCCCTCTTTTATTGATTGTAATTAACTTTCCTTGTGATGGGATCTTTCAACCCCATATAACTTATAATGGTGTAATTCCCCTATTATGGTTATAGGTGGAATTGTAAGTTTTCCTTCTTCCTTTCTTTGAACTTGGATCTTATCAGCCTTCCTGAGATGAGGTAGAATATATTTTGCAGTCAATTGTTGTATTTGGTCCTTTGGAGTAATAATTTCTTTTTGAGGAGTGCTCTTTCCATTTCTATTTGGTGGTGTAAATGTGATTGATGCCAGTGATACTTTTGGCATTGCTTCATCATCAATCCTCGATATTTTGATTTTGATTTTATTGATGTTACTTGTTTATCCTGATTTTTTTCATGACTTCTGGAGGATGAATTCAGTCTTAGTGTTGGATTTTCATAATTTAAGGATTCTACTTTGAACTCGTCTTTCGGTTGGTAGAGCAATCCCTTCTCTATGCTTATTCGTTATCCTTGATGGTTTTCCCTTGTTGAAACCTTAATTAAATTTATACCTGATAGTGATTTCATTCACTGGGTTTGAGACTTCTACCTTTTTATAGTCCACTTTTTTTGAATAATGTATTAACTTGTCTTCAGATAGATATCCTAGAGTCCATCTCCTATTACATCTATGAAATTATTTCCCTTCTTTATTAATTCTAGCCATTGTATTTCAAATTCTTTGATTAATTTATCAATTTAGTTGCTTGTATCTTATATTAATTTGTCAACTTTATAACTTAATTCTTTTTGTCACTCTCTTAATTCTTTTTGAGACTTCTCAATCCAATCCGTAAGTTGATTAGTGCTAGTGGTGTCATCTTCATAATAGTGGACATCTAGTTGTGGCTCGTCATAATAACCCATTTTGATGGTGGATTTTTTGTTTTGTGGGACCCATGTTAACTTGGTTTTATATAAATGTATAGTAGGTTTTGAACTTTGTAATCTTTTTTGTTTTTGTTTTTGAAAGGTAATGTTTCAAAGTGAAAATAAAAATATAGTGGAAAAGAAAAATTAAAGAGCATGACTTTAGTATAAATCAGGTGGGGAAAGCATATGATGTACAGAATTTATAAATTAGAGGTAGGAGTCGGAGGAATAGAAGAACCACAGTGAGAAGCCATTGCTGTGGGATAATGATAAAGGGATCTGCATAAACCCTAAACCCCAAACAACTCCTTTTGTCAAACAAAGAGTGAAAGAAGCGAAAAGCAAGTTTCTCACATGTGATAATGAAGTGTGGAACAATAATCTTGCTGCCTAAAACACAGAAAATGCTTGCCATAGCTGCCCAAAATACACAAGATTTGATAATGCTTGTTTTCTGTAGTTGCCTAAAATACACAGTAAAATCTTGTTTGCTGTAGCTGCTCAATATAGACAAAATGCTTTAACTTTGCTTGCTGTTGCTGTAGCTGCTCAATACACACAAAATGCTTTAACTTTGCTTGCTGTTGCTGTAGCTGCCGATGAAGAGCTTCCTCCAACAAGAATGCTTGCTGTTTGTGTAGGAGACCCCTTTGACCAAACATTGTGAGGAAAGAATGAGAGGGTCAACTCTCCAATCAAAATGCAGGCTAACCTCACTGAACCGTGCACAACTTACCCTGCAATGCATGTGAAACACCACTTGGCATTTCAAATGGCATTTCAAAATCATGAAATGTGATATTTACATGTGATATGCTTGTCAATGCTTGAAGGCATTTTGGGGTCTGATGTGTCACCTAAATAGGCATTTCTTGCAACATAGTTTGAAAAAGTAAATGTGCATTTTTTGCAGCATAGCTTGAATCAATATGTAATCATGAGTTTATGCCCCAAACAACTATTAGCAGTTGTAAAAATTACAAGAAGTTATCCAGGAACAAGACAAGCATTTTGAAAGGTCATATAAAATGTTACCTCAAGAGTATATATATATATATATGAAGAGAAAATGACTGTCATCACTTCTAGTAAATAAACTTTTAGAGATAATATCCCAAACAAGAGACAAAATAGACTTAAGGCATTTCATCACTTCTACTGTTGACTTGCTCTTTACTTCTGGGGATATGCCTATAGTTAATTGAAGGAATCAAGTTATTTATACTCGTTCCCTGGTATAATCATATTTTGTGCTAATGCCTTGAATCTATTTTGTCTCTTGTTTGGGATATTATCTCTAAAAGTTTATTTAGTAGAAGTGATGATATTCATTTTTCCTTGATGCATATATTTGTTGTAAATATTTTTGAGGTAGCATTTTATATGATCTTTCAAAATGATTGTCTTGTTCTTGGATGACTTGCAATTTCTATGAAAACAGCTGCTAATAGTTGTTTGGAGCATAAACTCATGATTGCATATTTACTCAAGTTATTTGTGTGTGTGTGTGTGTGTGTATAAAGTAGATCGATGAATGCTCTTTATTTTACAATGAGGGTCACCTTATAAATATCTTTAGGCTGGTGCCTTGCCACCTTTTCACTGAAGGTCATGTCTGTTTATTAACATATTAACTTTATTAGGTTCCTTTTATTTTTATATTAATTTTTGTCCTCAAAGGAATTCTAGATGTTTTCATCTTCCATTGTAAAAATTCATCTTGATTTTGGATTTGTTTTTGAATGTGTGTGAAGTCTGCTTATAGCGGAAGTGTGAGACTTGGGAGTTCTTTTATCGAATGATTTTGGCTTTCTGAACCATACAACTTGTAGTTCTTCCCTTGCCATTTGAATACCATAAGTTGTTCTTTGAGGTTTGTGGCATAGGTGCCCAACTGCATCAACCATTTTGCTCATAATACTATGTCCATCCCACTTAGTAGGGCATAACATTGAGATTGTAGTTCCAAGGTTTTTATGTGTACATAAAATTCATGGCACCTTCTATTTCTTTGACTTGTTGATCATCAATGACCTTAAAAAATGAGTTCCTTCATAGGTTATACACAAAGGTTTAGCTTTTTTGCAAGATTGATATCCCAAAATTGTAGGTACTTCCAGAATCTACAGGGATAGTGATAATTTTATTCGTTATGCTTCCCTTGAGTTTTAATGTCCTTGGTTCCATTTTTCCTATAGTTGCTGCAATTTCTATCATGGGTTTCTTGTCTTGAAATCTCTGGCTATTGCCATTGTTTAATAGATGAGGTGGAATATATCTTGCTATACATGGTTGTGCTTCTTCGTCTTGGCTTATAACTTCGTTACAAACCTTTGTTTCTTCTTCCATATGAGTCTTCCTAATGCATGCGATTGAAGCTAATGACAACTTTGATGAATTTCATCCTTGGTAGAGTCTAACATGTCTTTTTTAGCAAAAGACTCTACTGCCTTCCCATTTATAATTTTGCAACGATGTAAGCAATTGGATGCATATCTATGACTTGGAGTCCGTTTCTTACTTCATCTATGTCATTTTTTTTGTTTCATTACTTTCTTCGTTGGAGTTCCCATTAGAGGTGTCTGATTCTCTTTCATCATCATATCTATATGATTTTTGATTGCTGCATTTGTGTTCAGGTGACTACTTGTCTCCACAATATCTCCATTTGCCTTTCTTTTGTCATGAATTTTTGTAATGATGATCTTTCGATTTTAGCTCTTGTAGCCCTTACTTTATGTTTGGCCTTTTACATGGACATAATATCATGCATTTTTAATTCACTCTAGATTTGTGGCTTTAGTCTTATTGCATAAGATTGAATTAGTCGTTTTGTTGATAACCTGGGTACTTTCATACCTAGTGCTTCCTAGTCAATGTGTAAATTCATCCATATTTCCCTTTTGTTGTAGTTTAGTGACTTTGTAAAAGTCTTCCTCTATGATATCTTAGAGTCTTTTAAAGAAACCATTCTAGTCTTCCTCTATGATATCTTAGAATCTTTTAAAGAAATCATTCTTAGTCTTCCTCTATGATATCTTATAATCTTTTAAATAAATTATTCTTGAAGGTTTCCCAGCTAACTAAATAGGGTGACTTCTTGCACCGCATGTACCAATTGAATGTATCACCCTTAAGCTGCATGGAGGTGTACTTGATTTTTTTGTTATCATTCTTGATATTATATATATCATGGTATTCTTCTGCCTTGTTAACCCAGACCACACCTTGCTTTTCATTTCCATATAAATTTTATAGCTTTAGTTTTGCCCTCATTGGGTACATGAAAATTCGTGGATTTGTATAGGGTAGTGAATGGTTGGTGATCTCTAAGCCATTTTTATTCATGCTTAGTTGTGGATTCATTGTACTTTGGGAACTTGGGTGTGGATTAGTTTGAATTGCAAATATTTGCTGTGGATTGGTTGTATGTGGAGGTTTACCATTGTCTAAAAGCCTTTGGTGAGTGCCTTTAGTTCCCTCATCTTTTTGGTGTGTTCTTTAATCTCATCCTTCAATGCGTCGACCTTTTTGATTGTCAGCTCCATTGTTTTTGTTAATCTCTGTCTTAATATATCACCATTGGATTTGTATAGGGTAGTGAATGGTTGGTGATCTCTAAGCCATTTTTATTCATTCTTAGTTGTGTGGATTAATTGTACTTGAGTGTGGATTAGTTTGAATTGAAAAACTTTGTTGTGGATTGGTTGTATATGGAGGTTTACCATTGTCTAAAAGCCCTTGGTGAGTGCCTTTATTTCTCTCATCTTTTTGGTGTGTTCTTTCATCTTATTCTTCAATGCCTCGACCTTTTTGATTGTCAGCTCCATTGTTTTTGTTAATCTGTGTCTTAATGCAGCACCAGTTTATTTTATTACTTGCTTCAGACTATCACGGGTCTGTTCAATTTCTTGCTTTAGTTTAGCATGTTTTTTCCAAATATCCTTCTTCAGTTATGTGTGCTCCTTATTAGCCTGCTTGTACTGGTCCTCCAGTTTCTCCAATTTATATTTACCATTTTCCTTCTTACTAGAGTACTTTTGCGCTCAATTTTGACAGACTATTTGTTTTGTTTTTTTTGTTAAATTGTTTATGGCTTGAGAATTCCTTAGTGTACTATTTACTAGAGTACTTTTGCGCTCAATTTTGACAGACTATTTGTTTTGTTTTTTTGTTAAATTGTCGTATGACTCTAATTGACTGTTGGTGGTTATATGTCTAAAGCTGCAACTATATGGAAATTTGATGTTGTATGTACAATGGCTATAGGATGATGGTACACTGATCATCGGATGGTATAGCAGCCGATGTCAAGAAGATGGCTAAAACTGGTGGTTGTACGAGAGTACTGCTAATTGATGGTAGTACTTTGCATGTTTGTTTAATTAGTAGGTAGGATTATATATGGTTCTTATTTGAAAATTGGTATGGTAGTATGGGCAGAGAAAATTCAACATCCGACAGGCTGGTGGCTGTGTACAGTGGTGGCAGATAGGTATGGATGGTGAGTATGGTGGCTATAGTAAGGCTGCTTGGGAGTGGGAGTGGGAGTGGAAGTGGAAGTGGGAGTGGGGAGCGACATTTTCAAAAGCCCTGGGTCGGGAGCGAATGGGGACCAAATTTTATATAATATATGTTTTGATGTATATATGACAGCAAAAACATGTATAATGATGAATTAGATATAAAAAGTATAAAAATATGGATTAAACCATATAACATCAATCATCTAAAAGTTATAATCTTCATCAACCACATGTCCACAAGTTACATGTTACAACATATCGAGTGTCATGATTTGTCAATCTTAAAGTTTCAAACTTTCAAAATTCAATATATAACATTTGTCATCACTAAAGCTGTACTTGTAGCCATTACCAAATTATAACAAAGAATGTCAAACATGAAATGAAATATTTCAACTTTCACGAAGCATCATATTCATAATTCATTACCATTGAGTTATAAATGGCAACTTCAAACTTCGAACTTAAATTGTCATATATTGTTCACAAAAATATCATAATAAATATGAATGAGTCAATAGTTATAAAAAGTACTAGAAACTAGAAAAGACAAGTAAATCTATTATCTACTGTTTGACCTCCCTTGCCATGAGATATTTCTAATTTCTTGTCTCATGGTTTATTGGGACTCTCCTCCCACATAGTCGAACGGCCTTGGTGCTCTTGATTAAATAAAAGTTCCATACCCTAGTACCCTAGGTGCTCTTGATTATTGGGAGTCTCGCTGCATAAATGGATTGGTGCTCTTGATTAAATACAAATTCCATACACTAGTACATGACAAAATTGAATGGAAACATTGCAATCCTCCCAATCTTGAAATCTTGAAAAACTGATAAGTTTGTTGGATTTTGAGTGAGATCTAAAATTCTACTTTCTCCATATGCAATCCAATGAAGGTCAAGACCACTCTCAAACAACTTGAGTCATTTCATGATAATGTTAAAAATTTAAGTAAAATGATGAAAATGAAAGATAAAGGAAAATGTCACTTTTACTTTAAGAATTTAACATTACCATGAACTGCATATCAATACTAAGGCCATAGGCTTCAATATTACGCCACCCCACTCAAAAATTCTTGTTTCCAGTCTTCAATGGCTCCCTCTATCGCTCTCGAATTGGTAGGAAGCGATTTTTTTTATGGATTGCGCTCTCGGGGTCACTCACGCTCAAAGTGCCCTTCGGGAGCGGATTTGGGGGGGGGGGGGGGCGCACTCCCCCACAACCTTGGGCTATAGAATTGTTGTACAACCATTGTTTGGAACTCATGCTCCAATGCCAATGAACCATAAACTCACAATTATAGATTTACTCAAGTTATTTGAGAATTGATAAAAATATATATAAAAGGCGGGGGGGGGGTTGTTTTCCATTATTTTAAAGGTTTTGATTCTTCTTGTTTTTCCTATATGGCTTTGAAGATGGCATTTATGTTTGTACATGGTAGATAGGATATTTTGTAAAAAAAATGGCACAAAGTTTTTGTGCCGAGCGGCACTCTCCAACCCAATATGGTAGAGATGTTGTAATGTCCTATCTTGTTTAACATTTTGACTCTGTCAAATTACATAAAAATAAAAATAAAAATAAAAATAAAAATAAAATAAATAAACTAAACAAATAATGAAAGTAAAATTGTTAATTTAGTGTTGGCAGTTTTTGTACTCTAGATTTTGAGTAAAATGTTTTAAAATATAATATTTTTATATCAAAATATTAAATATAATATGATATATTTTTTTAATAGAATTAAAATATGGTAGAGATATGTAATTTAATGTAATGTAAACATTTTAACTCCGTGAAAATAAAATAAAAATAACAAAGTAACAAAATAAAATAACCCTACAAAAATTAAACAATAAAAAATAAATAAAAATAACCCAAGGTATTAACCCATGGTATTCATGTGGAATATAACCTATTTAAGTGGTAAATTAAACTGACCTAGATCCATCTTAATTTGATGTTAAATTTGGATACATAATTACCTGTACAACATGATGACGTTGAATCCATGTACCCTGTAAAGGTAAAACGTTTTTATGGATATGTTCCCGTTGGGCATTTGTATGGATCTGTTCGATGGCCCTGAGCCCTCATAGAAACACCCATTTCGCCTAATTAAATATTGTCCAATTATCTAAGATAAATATCTGACAACGAAGATATTTTCTATAAATAAAACAAAATAATGAAGCCATTAAATTACCTTTTGCAATACCCTAAACTAAGGTTGACCTTGCACAGCAACAAAAGTGTTTATAGAAAACATTGTTTATATTAGTGAGTCGTGATAAAATTGTATTTTTATCTGATAAAACTAGTAAGAAAAATATATACAAGTCGAATTTCAATTTTATAGCAGAATACTCAATGGGTGAATTTGGGAAAATTCGGAATGGAAATTATAATAAAAAGGTCCAACCAAATTAGAAGTTAACAAAGTTCAAAATCCTGTTCATCCACAGTTCCTTTTGCTTCAAATCAAATAATGCAACCAGTCCGACGCTGAAGAATAGGAGCGCGGACTTTTCTATGTTTAAATGGTTTCTGTTAAAACTGTTAGAACATTCTCGACTTCCTCATTCATATTTTCTTTACATGGTTTGGATTTCTTAACACTCACTTTGCTTCTTGGCTCTTTTTTGGCATCGGTTTCTTTATTTTTCATGTGCGAGTTATTTTCTTCCAACTAGTTGGAGTTTCATTTGGTTATTATTATGATAATAATATTTATTTGATTCTTAAGGGTGTCAAAATAATCAAATTTATCTTATATAGATAAATATATATCATATCTTAACTCTGGATCTATCAAGCACCTAGAGGGATCAAATCTCTCAAGGTGCATCCTTTTCTTAAGTTTTGCAACAAAAAAGGAGGTTTGCACCTTGAGAGATTTGATCCCTCTTGGCACTTGATAGATCTAGAGTTAAGATAGATCTAGGCTGGTTTTAGCTGTGAAGATTTTTTGGACTTATTTTGATAACTCTAGTTTAACTCATATATTTTGCTTGACAGGTCAGTTCATATGTGGAAATAAGAAATTATTTTGATAACTCTAGTTTAACTCAAATATTTTGATTGACAGGTCAGTTCATATGTGGAAATAAGAAATGCGATGAGAGGGAAGGCCTGTCCAGTTACGAGGCATGTCTTTGAACTATTATATGGTTACATGTATGTTACTATGGCATTATAGATTGACATGATTCTCTTATCTCTATTTCTGTTACCTTTTTTCCCTCCCTAAGAGACATTGAAATTCACTTTGCTATTGCATTTATTTTTGTTCCAGTGGGTTATTAGGAGTAATAATGAAGGGGATTCTCCTACAGGACAACAATGAAATAACAAGAAATGCCATTTTAAGGCAAATGTACAGAGAGACAATGAAGAGCTGCTACATGAAAACACATGAAATAACAAAGAGTGATTCATCATAAAAATTGAAGTAAATATAGTGCGTCTTAAAAGAAAACATTCCATTCATCCATCTATAGGACAAAAATAGGAGTGGAATAGCAACTATATCTCATTATCAAAGTAAAGGCAAGAGCGACACTTACATGTCTCTATGAAATCATAGCATATCCAAACACAAGGCTTCAAAGAATATGACTCTCAAACTACTAAAAAGAGTGGGTTTATGATATCCTTCTTTTCTAAGGTGCATATGATAAAGTGCATAAATCCGCAGTCTAATATTACATGACATGATTATCAGCTTAATTATGTTTAGCTAATTACGTTTAGCTGATCAAGCGGATGCCCTTCAACACTAAAAAGGAAGAAAGGGAGAAAAGAAAAGAAAATGCTGAAGACAATAAGTTGCCACTGAGAAAGTGACAGGAATTAAGACTGCTGAATCGAAGGTGTTGCTAGTGCTGGACATTTGCATTCTCAGAAAGCTCTTGTGCTGGACCATGGTGCGGGTAACAATTACTCAATTGAATGCTTGGGTGTTGAATGCGGAGTGATTGCATGGGTGTGCTGGGGGTTTTTCTGATTACATAGACTGCAATTTATCATCCCCATGGTAGCATGAATGGGTTACTTTACTACCGAGCAGACAGAGTAATAACAGCAGCAAAATTATTGGGCTTAAATGGGATCTGAGGGTTTTGATTATAATTTTTCACTGCGTTAAGACCTTTTTTGCTGCTGTCCTCTAGGCTGAAGAGGGGCTGCAGAAGTGTCTCCTTGCTGATTTATTTCAATTTTAATTACCTTATTGCGCAAACTTTGCAGTACACTTGCAAAAATATCAAGCTATATAGGCATATGGTCAAGGTCATCCTCATGAGGTTCTAAATTGGCAGGATCCACCATGGCTTTTCCCTTATAGTATTGTGACTGTGCAGATTCAGGGGCTTCTTTCTTCCTTGCTGCATTGAAATTGCTCTCTACATGCACCCTTATTTTCATGAAGTAGGCCAGCATAAACCTTAATCACTATGTCTCTTTTAATCTTACAAATTGGCATGCACAGACCAACCCCGAACTTGATCTTGATGCGTCTCCATGTTGTTTATAAGTCTCTGCTTAAGTTCTTGAACATTTGCATCATGCCTCATGCCTTCTCAAAAGGGTAAGCTACTGGATTAACCTAATGGGGTCTTTCATTAACCTCTCCTACTCAGGAAGGTAACAATAGTACATGTTCAAAGCCCCAAATTTGGAAGGGAAACCACTATGAAGTTCTCATCTCTGCCCTTGATTAACAAGCTTATTTACTCAATTGCACTAATGAATCATTGTATTAGAAGGTGAAGAGATGCATTGGATCTTGTACAGGATTGCAAGTGGGTTTTCATCTTGGATTTGGCCTCCCAATACGGGATTCAAGCCCTCCAGAGGATCACAATGGCATTTGTAGGGTGAACGTTGAGAGCCATGGGCCTCCATCCATGCAGAGCATTGATTGCCACACCATGGGCTTCTTTAGCACCACCATTTGCTTGCTTGTGCCCCAGTTATTCAGAGATGATGATGCATTTGGAGCACATTGCCCTAGCCGGATACACATTGCACTTGACACTTGGCAGCTGTTCCATGGCCCAAAGGAGGTTATGCCTTTTCTAGGGAGACATGGGAGGGCATGTGTCGTCTTCTAGCCTTCATTGATTGAGCATCGACTTGATCTCGAGCCACTTGGAGACCCACAATGCCCAAATAAGGGTTTGGAGATGTTTTGCAGCATAAGGAGGGTACCACCCTCTTCATCATGATTATTGAAGCTCTCTCTCACCTTTTTAGCACACAAGGCCTCAACGCTGCCCCTCTAGACGTCCACACATGCATGATGTCAACCTTGCGTGGACCTAGGAGGGAAATTTTATTTGATTTTTGAGTTATCGTGGCTGACTTGTAACCATGGGTGGGTTACTTAGCATATTAGGCATGTAAAGGGGGCTTCCTTCATGTGTTATCTGAACTGCTTGGTCTTGTATAAATTGGAGAGGCTCTCTCCCATTTGAAACCATCATCGCTTGGATTTTTGGCCTAGGAAAAGAATTTGGACCTGCAATTTGTGGAGTGTTTTGGATATTTTTGAATGAATTTTGATGTTTGGATAATTTCGCTATACTTTTGGAGCTTCTAATTGGCATTCTTATGGATGGCTATTTTCTTCACTATCTTGTAAGTGCTATTTGATGATAAATTTCTGAATTTTGTAATGTCTAATGCATGGAATATTATCTCATGGTTATTTAATGTGCCCTAGCTACTGAAAATATTGTTCAAAGATTGTAACTATTAAGAAATTTTTCATGTGTTACTCATATAGAGTGATTGAATGAATGTTCCTAGGGGAATTAATGCATTTTATTCCTTGAAACTCCATTGACAAGTGTCTAAAGAAGTATAAATATCTAAAGGGTAGCGAAAGCCTATATCTTTAGGTCTCCTTGAAGAGCGAAGTGTCTATATTGAAATCTTTCATGAATCTGATCTCCTAATGGCCAGGCACTAGTCTTGAATCCTTGATGATCACCTGCAACTCGAAAATATCTTTCTTTTTCACCTCTATTTTTCACCCCTTTAAGGATAGGGAGGGCCCCAAGGGCTTGGTGTGAAATCCTTTATAGGGAGGCATTTTGAATTTCACTTGGATTCCTCTAGGGATCCTCAAGTTTTGGTGGAATTCCCACTGTGGAATCTCTATATATTTGATGCCCTAGCCATCACATCAAGAGGGAACCTTAGAAGCTAATCCTTCAACTTGGGGATTCTTTGAAAGGAATTTTTTTAGTACTTGTTGAATTAAATCATTCAATGCCTTTTCTCTTATCTACCTTGACCTTGGATGCACTCATATCTCGTTGTATGTCTCAATCCTAGGTCTCATGTAACCATCTTTCAAAGGGGTTTTTCATTGAAGGTCTTACTAGCTTCTAAGAAAGCTCATACTTTTGTTGAACCCTTTCATTGAACGAGCCACCTTCCTTCACTTCAAGCCTATCATAGATACACATCTATCACAAATGAGTTATACTGGGACTCCTCCCATCGGTGAAAATCCAAGAAGAGAAGGGGACTTAGGCTGTGGTGACAGTGGGCCTCTATTGCATAGTGTTGTTGTGCCCTCTAGATTTGCCTCTTTACAAGGTCTGCTAGTTTGTGCAGCAACAAGACTTGAACCCCATCATTCTGAATCACATGCCCTAAATAGAGCATCTCTGTCATGCCAAACTCACACTTTGATTCTTTTGCATATAGTTCCTGCTCCTCCAAAAGCCCCTATACCTCGTTCAACTGCATTAGATGATCCTCCCAAGTCTTGTTGTAGACCAGTATATCATCAAAGAAAACCAGCAAGTACTTCCACAACTATTTATTGAACACATGGTTCATGCATGACTAGAAAGTTGCAGGCGTATTGGTTAGCCCAAATGGCATAATTAGGAACTTGTAGTGCCCATAGTGGACCTGAAAGCTGTCTTCGAAGTATCCTGCTCCCAAACTCGAATCTGATGGTAGCTTGAACAAAGATCAATCTTCGAAAAATATTTGGCTCCCCTCAGTTCATCCATCAACTCGTCTATCCTGGGGATAGGATACCAATTTTTGATTGTTCTCTTGTTAAGAACCTGATAGTCAATACACATTCGCAAGGTACCGTCCTTCTTCTTGGCCATGACCACTGAAGAAGCGAAAGGATTGGAACTAGGCTGAATGTGACCCAACCTCAACAACTCCTTAATGGCCTTCTCAATCTCGTCTTTGTAAACCTTGGGATGTCAATAGGGGCTACTAATGATCGCCTGTACACCCTCCAATTCTATAACATGCTCAAAACCTCTGTTTGGTGGTATACTTGGAGGAATGTCAGAAAAAACCTTCTAGTGTTTATAGAGAAAATACCTAATTTTCGTTGGGATGTTGTCATAGCTGATCCGGTTGGCTGCTGTCTGCAATAAAGCATTCAACCGCTCATTGAATATCACCTTGCCTCAACACTGGTTCCATGCTGTTAGATGATACTATCTTTAGTGGACACTGATGCATGACCCTCAAAACTACCTTTCTGCCGTCCATTGGATCTTTGAATTCCAATTTCCATCTCCATGTTCCGCTGATTCGTAGTATACTTCTCAATGTAGTAGATTCACTGAACTCCTAACACCACATTGGTGTCTGGCATTTCCACCATGAAGAAATCATCAGTCATTGTGTAATTCCCTAAGGTTAGCTGCAATTTGGGGATGTATCTAGTGCAGTTCATCTGATGGACACTTGGTACTAGTGTTGCACGAAGCGCCCCCCCCCCCGGTTCCAAGCCCCGAAGCGCGTCCCGTACGGAAGCGCCTAGGAAGCTTGGCCGGAAGCGCGCTTCCGGATTTTTTAGCCGCTTCCTGGAAATTTGGAAGCGCCGGCGCTTCCGAAGCGCCGAAGCGCGCTTCGTACGGCGCTTCCCAGATGCTTCCCAGGCGCTTCCCAGACGCTTCCCAGACGCTTCCGTACGCTTCTAGAAAAGCTTCCGGAAAAGCATTTAGAAAATCGTTTTTTTTTTCAATTTTTTTTTAAATTTTAGGTGAGTTTGCTTGTTGGGGGTGGGTCCACCTTGGGTTAGGGTGACAAATGAAAGCAAAAAAATATATAAATATAGCAGATGCTCCCTCATGGTAATGTTAAATTCTTAAAGTAAAAGTGACATTCTCCTTTATTTTTCATTTTCATCCTTTTACTTAAATTTTTAACATTACCATGAAATGACTCAGAATGTTTGAGAGTGGTTCCAGCCTCATTGGACTTCATATGGAGAAAATAGAATTTCATATCCTATTCAAAATTCAGCAGACTTAACAGTTTTCAGGTATTCAGGATCAATGGGATTGTGGCATTTCATTAGATTATATCAAGTATGAAGGTATGCGATTAGCATTTAATCAAGAGAACCAAGCCCTATATGTACCCTGGTGTTGGTGGTGTTAATTGTTGAACTCCTTTGTCACGCGGCACGCCCTTAGCAAAAAATTACCTTTCAATCAAGTCAAAATCATCGATCAAACATGTTAAGCTTTTTCTACCATATTTTAAGTCTTGAATTAGGTAGTTTGATCAAAATTGGGCAATGTTGACTAATATCCCTAGACAATCGAGGTAGAGGCAAAGGCTAGACAAGAGGAGAAGAATCTAGATTCTAGATCATTAATGTACAATGGATGTTATATCTATCTTGATTTATGCAAAAATATGCATGTTTTCATGTCTTCTACAATTAATTTGGTATTTGGGATGTTTGTTTTGAGTATAAATGCAAAAAAATAAAAAAAATATATATATATATATATAGCAGACGCTTCCGCGGACGCTTCGCTTCCTAGATTTTTGGAAAATGACGCTTCGGCGTCCCCGCTTCCAAAAAACGCTTCCGCTTCGCTCCCGCTTCGTGCAACATTGCTTGGTACAACTACCAAAAATCCATTGAACTCCTCTATAGGAATCCCTCTCCAATCAACCATGGCTACATCTATGAAGATGTGGGAAGCCCGACCATCGATCAACACTGTCACCTTGTTGAAATTTGGCAGCTCAGGGAAAAATTCCCTCTTTTGGGAAGCCCTCCTCACCCTTTGGAGACCCTACTATCTCTTGGAAGAATTTAATTTGCACAAGGAAAGAATATTATTTTTAATGTGGAACCAGAACTACACAAAAAGTACAATTCGGCCTAGGCAAGGAAATTCGACCTCATCAACCAGATATAAATACACCTAATGTGACATCACCTAGAGGCATCACATCACACATCATTTCTTCCTTGGATGGTTCGATCTAGTCTGAAAATTACAGGTCCAAGTTCACACACGCGAAGGAGAGAGAAGGAAATATGATTTGACTGTGTTGACTTTTCTGTTTTGGCATCTTTGACCAACGTTGACTTTGGAGGGTTTGACTTGGGGTTTTAGATCTGTTCTTGAATGCTAAATTTAGGAGAGAGAAGGCCAAAATTTTCTGGGCACTTTGACCATATTTGACTATAGGCAAGAGGCAACTTTGACTGTGGGGTTGACTTTGACGTTGACTGATTTATGATGAAGATTTTGTGATTGTTTTGACCGAGTTTGACTAAGGGAAGGATGCCGCATTCTTTGACTAGTTCGTCGAACTCAATGAAGTTGATTTGACCGCTGACCAAGGATTGGTTAGGGCTTCTTTGACTACTGTTGACTTTGACTGAAAATTGCAGAATTGTAGTTCAATCAAATTTGATATTCATGTTCAAAATTGATTGGATATTGGTTGGTTGGTCAATGCTTTGACCTTTGGCTCATTGTTGATGTACTTGGACTATGTATCTCTCTGTTGAACATTTGATGACAATCTAATAGAAGAAGAATTTGGAAAGGGTTTTCCCCCTTGTGGGGTTTTTCCCTGGTCTTTGACCAAATCTCTATGTCTCTATTGTTCTTGGTTGTCTTCTATTATGCATATGGTTTTATGTTCTATCTTGAAAATATTTTGGATAAATGATAATTGATTGCTATTGGAAGAAGAATTGTTATAAATGATTGTTGCAACATAGAACATTAAAAAATTAACACACCTTGTGTCCTTCCAAAACCCCTTTAACTCTGAAAGTATGATACCTGGGGAATCTTGACATGGATGCAATAATAGGGGTCTTGCTCCTAGCCTGTGATGTCTCACTCCCAACTGTCTGATGTATTTGTCCCTATACCTGCTCTAGTGCTGGCTCCTCATCATCATCATCACTATCACTCTCTGAATACACCTCAATATAATGGGCCTTTCCCACCTTATCCTTTCTTGCACACTTGTGCCCTAGTGCCCAAGGCTCCTGATAGCTGAAACAAAGCTTCTTCTTTCTCAGCTCCTTCCGAGTTTCCTCATCCATTTTTGATTTCTCGGTGCCCTCCCTCTAAAAAGGTTTGACTTCTTTGCTCTTCTAGGGAAAGGAAGGCTTAGGAGGGAATCTGCTCTTAGGAACAACATCTTGCATGTCCCTGGCTCTGTTAATTGCCGCACGAAGAGTGGCCGGTTCAAATCCTTTGACCCAACCACGTAGAGGTTCAGACAACCCCTCCACAAATAGCATCACCAATCTAGCCTCCGAGATATCTGTGACCATAATTGCTAGTCTCTGAAACTCTGAAATGTAGGCCTCTGGGCTGTTTTCCTGAGCTGGGCTTGCTCCGTGAAATGAAGCTCCGTGTCCTTCCTGTCAAATTGCTCTATGAGCCTCTGAGTGAACTTAGTGTATGAGGTGATGTTGTTGTGACCCATTGTCACCAACCCATGGTACCACCACTCATGGGCTTCACCATCCAAGTGTAATGTGGCTAGCTTAATGGCCTCCTCCTTCGTCATCTGATGCAACTGAAAATATGTGTCTAGCTTTTGTACCCATGACCGAGCTGAGCATTTAGATGACCCGTCAAAGCAAGGAATGGTCACCTTCCCCAATGTCTTTTGCAGCTTGTGACTCTGCCTCAAAGCCTTCTGAACTGTCTTAGGTTTTCTTTTTTAATTGGAGGTGGCAGAAGTCAGTGAAACTCATAACAGCTTGGAACTCATGTCCCAATGCTCTATACTCCAAATAATCTGCATAAGGAATCCCCTGACTTGTTTGCTCTGCTACCTCATGTACGAACTGAGGCATGTTGGGTCTAGGTGCTCAGCTATATGAGCATGAATGGTTCCACATAGGAGTACGTGCATGGCTGCCCTTTGCACTGTTAGACCCTTCCCCATTAACAAGTTCCTTCTCGACGAAAGTCCCTTTGTTTGCTAGCTTGCTCATCAAATCTACCATCTCCTTTTGGCCCTTAGCGGAATAATTTAGAGCACTAAGCAAACTATTAAATGCTTGGGTTTCCTTATCCCCCATGTCTGGCTCCTCTCTTTCAGGTGATTTTTCTACCTGTTTTCCCTTCCTAGGGGTCTCTACTTCCTCTCTTCTCTTCTTTGGAGACTCCTCTTCTTCCCAAATACGAGTGAGTTCTCTGATTTGAAGGCTCCTATAGGTCACCCCACTGAAATGATTGTCTTCTGAACTAATGAATCACTGATAATTCTGCCCTTAGACTCCACAACTGTCCAATAACATGCTCTGATACCACTGTAAGATTCCCTCTTGGAATTCGCACAAAAATATCACTAAGTTTTACGAGTTTTAATGTGTTTCTTCATTGAGAGATTTCATCAAATACTTGGTTGGCACACTGCTGTAGGTGTAGTTTGCATTTATTTAACTTAAATAACATACACAATGGTCATTTCACATCATGAGAATACTCCTAACAACGAAGACTGATTTATAACACACTCAAAATATATGTATTCAATGTTTATATAACAGTAAATACACTTCAAACGGTACTTTAAAATATCAGTGAATAAGGGAACAATCTCAGAGAATGACAACTGCACTAATGCACATTTATGGCATCCTGTAACAACCACTTTTTCCTCTTTGAAACAACCCAGAATTACATATAAAGATTCAAAAATACTCAACCATTCTATTAAATATATATAAATGAGTTTGCAAGCTTAGAAATGATACAAGAAACCTGGAATGAAACCCATGATCACTCCACTAGAAATCTGAGACGAATATGGACAGATTTGACCCCAGTAACTCATCTTTATATCAGCTTCTCAATAGGCAACGAACAAGGAAAAACTTCAGCCCATGCACAGGAGAATGTGACTGATTTTTTTTGGCATTTCCAGTAGTCTTTGGCCCACAAAAGACTAGCAGAGTCTGTCCCTCCAATATACCGTCTTGTCCCACAGAGAAATAGAGGAATCGGCCCCTCTTTGAGAATATTAGACGCTGCCACTTATTCATTGAAATACCCAACTCGTGGGTTAGTAACTCAGTTCAGATTTAAAGAGGATTTTGACCCAGTAAGAAGCCAACCAACATGTCCAGTTATAAACGAAACTTGTCCCTCTTTGGTCACTTATATTTTTGGCCCCTTGGTAACAAAGAAGATGGTCTCTTTAGCTCATGAAACTCAGCCTCTTTCTTTGGCAACTTATCTTAATAATTTTGCTTGGCAGCTCCACCTAAAAGGAATTCATGAAATGCACAAAATCAGAAGATAAAATCAACTTATAAAACCTTGTACCTTCACTTTCTTCTGCAAATCTTCTTCTCCTTGGTACCGCAATGGTGAAATCTGAGTGATTTCAGTCTTTGCACCAACTAGGGTGTATAGTTTCAACACCAGAGCTTGCAATGACGGCTAAGGTTTCTCAAACCCCAAAGCTTCTCTCCAAAACTTATCCTCTTCAAGTCGGCCTACAACGATGGAAGAACTTGCTAGAAGAAGTCGGCCTAACCACTAGTGATCATGTCGGTCTAAAGGACATGTGTTGAGGTGTATATATAGCCACACTCGGCCTCACTTAGAGGCAAGCAACTCGACAAGCTATTCGATCAAGAAGAAGTGCGAAGAAGAGCCCAGCAGCAAAAGTGCGAAGAAGGATAGCAAAGGAGGTTTCTTCTGGGTATAATGAAGGAGGTTTCTTCTAGGTACAACGAAGGAGACTTTCTTATGGGGCCAGGGAAGAAGGGTTATTTTTGGGGATTGTGAAGGAAGGATTCTTTTGGGGTTAGCGAAGAAAGGGTTCTTTTGGAATACTTGTTCTGGGTGACCGAGATAGAGATCAAGACTAGAGACCGAGATTCTCTAGAGGAAGTCAGTAAGATCATAGAGACTGAGATTCTCTAGGAGAAGCCGAGAAGAAGCAGTGTGAAGGATAGAGACCAAGTTTCTCTAGAAGGAGCCAAGGAGAGCAATTCGAGATCAAGAAGAAAGTCAAGAAAAAGAAGAGGTAGAGCATCAAGGTTAGTGACAAGGTTCTTGGGAGGATACTAGAGTCAAGGGTCTTTGTCATGGTCTTGGTACTCATCAATTGAAGATCTAGAAGAAGAATTTTTGATCGGGTTTTCCTCTCAAGAGGTGAGGTTTTGGCCCTGCCTGACAAGCTTATATACTGTGTCACTTGTCTTTTATTGTGCATATTGGTAATTGTCTTGATGAAAAGAACACAATAATAACATAACGAAGAAAAGACTATAAGCTTAGAAGAAAAAGTATATCACAAGCAATTATCAAGCAGAGAAATCTTTTAACTATTCTTGCCCTAGATTTCGTCAACAACATTGTCATTTTTATCTTCAACATTTTCTTGAAAGTACAAGTTGTTTCTGCTCATATTTGATATTGTGCTATTTCTAACACTTGTAGCATTGTTGTTATTGTAACTTTGAGTATCTGTTTCTTAACAAGTCTCTAAATTTACATTTGAGCATTGATTAAGGCACTGGTCTGTTATATTTATATCTTGTATCTGCCTTATTGATCCCAATTGCATTTATCTTAATTTACATTGTTCATAAAGTCTCACACTTTCTTTAATTAATAATGAAGTTACACTAATACTAATTGCCTTGCCCTTAATCTCCTAGACTTGTGGTTTTAACAAGTTTTCCTTCATTATCATCCTTAGGGACTACCTCCGTTGACTTAGCTAGGAGAGAGTCTAAACGGAGTAAATAGGGATTTAGAGTGATAGCCCCTGTTCTGAGCATTGTGCCTTAGTTGTACACTTCAAGCGACACCAAGCCTAGGCAAAGTCACACCTATTCGACCCAGCTAGTCACTATATAAAGGTAGTTCGATCTCCTCCTCAAGGCAGCAATTCACATCTCTCTAAAGCAAGTTTCTTCTTGTCAAGCAAGCGAAGGACAGGAAGGACAGGAAGGACAAGGAGGACGAAAAGAAGGACAAAATACATATCTTTCTCTCTCTCTCTCTCTCCTGGTTTGCATATTTTTCTGAGCAGTTTTTGTTGCAGGGGCCAAAATTCCGGGTTTTTGGGCAGAACAAGGAGGCCAAAATTCGGCCTAGGGCAGATCAGAAGGCAGTGTTGTTGAATCAGATTGGAAGGCTTGACTTGGAGGGTTTGACCATAGATCTGTTGAAGGTCAGTTTGACCTAGTTGATGACTCTAGGGTCTAGGTGTTTCTCTTGTTGAACAAAAGAATTTCTCTATTGATAAAGGTTATTGGGTTTTTCCCCTTGGTAAGTTTTCCTAGGGTAAATCTTGTGCTCTCTTTATGCATTTTGATCTCTACTGTTCTATTGCTTTTTGTATGGTTGAAATTCTGAAGTATAATTGCTTAATGATATACTGGAAAAATTAAAAGAAGATCAACATCATTATAAGTAATTATCAGTTTTTTCAGAAATATTGTGCTTGTATCTATTGCATTTGAAAAATCAACATGGTTAATGGCAAAAGATTGGAATTGTTGGCAACTTTAGTGTTCTTTCTTTGCATTTTCATGTTGATGATGTCTTTTGTGTTAATTGTTTAATATTTTAATGGAAGTTTAATATTCAACAGACCTTAAGTGCTGTCATCCTTTCGTGGTGCTTTTGGCAGGTTAACTTCTCTTACCAGGAAGCAGGAGAAAGCAAGCAGGCACTAGTGAAATTGAGAGTTTGTGAATCGTATGTATATTTATTTTTTGTTTTATGATCACCATCTAAGAGTAGGTCTGATAACATCAATGCAATATATTTAGTAGTTAGATGTAAATTTGGCTTGTTTAATAGGCTTATTTATGGAATGGCATGAGCCTATATTCTACATTTGAGCTAGATTATTTTATATCTCATATTGAACAACTGGTGACAATTCGAAGATATAAAGATGCCATGAATATGCATATAAACTTGGAACAAATCAATAATCTAGTCAGGCTATTAAATGTTTATTGGAAGTTTTTGATGGAATAGATAATCTTAAGGAAAACTAATCCATTTAGTCCAGAGAAATCAGATGTGGGGATACAGAAGTGTGTATGGTAGTTGTTACCTATCAAAATTTCACATAAGCTACAATGCCCTATTAGCGAGTGCAACCCTAAAGGTAACTCAAAAGGGCTATTACTGTCACCAAAGTAGAACCCCCTCACTTTAGGCTGGCTCTCCTCCAGCACAAGCGGGGTACTCCTAGGATTAATACGACTAAAGCTATGCAAGGTAGGCTCAATTTTAAATGGAGAATAAGCCTTAGTAGAACAGATATTCAATTGGTTTAATAAGTTTATATCCTATGATTCTTGGACGATGACTAGCACCACTATTCCACTTGGGTATATAATGTGTAAGGGTCAGTAAGAGGTTTGAAACCAAATGATGGATGATGGTAAAAGTGCTGTTTTAATGTGCAGAAATTTACCTATGGATGCTAAATCAGATTGCTATTTTACTTCAAGATGGAAACACCATGTACCCTTTCAATGAAATGAAATAACAGAGGAATTAGTTGATTCAAACTGAAAAGTAGAAACAGAAAAAGCTTGAATAGATTTCTGCTCATCGAATGCTTGTCCTCAGTGACAATCTGCCCTAAACAGAAGTCTTTATTACCACAGCCTTTAGAATAGTTTCCAGCAGCATTAGATCAGCAAGATGTTGTAGCTGTGTTACCACTCAAACGAGCAGGGGACCTAAAAGGGGTTCCTAAGAGGGCAACTGCTAGGTTAAGGGCAATGGTGGAGGCTTAGCGCACTGTCACCATAGCTAAGTCTCCCTGCTCTTTACGGACTTTCACTGATGGGAGGAGTCCCGGTAGTGTAGGGATCACTTGTAAAGTATATGTCAATGGATAGGTGGAAAGTGACCCTGGAAGCCCTTTCCTAAATATGGAGTGAAGAATGCAACTTGCTTGCTCTTTAAGCAAGGGACTTGGTCTTCTAGGGGTAAGGGTGAGGATTGGAGGGTTGAGGGAGAATGAATAGGCTTATAGACGAGGTTCTCAATTCCTATAATCCATGGGAAACTTGGATTCCCAAATGGTCCTTAACAAATAATCTTTATTCAGAAGTGGGACCACACGGGGCCAAGTGGACCTAGTGTAGGGTCGGGGATGGAATGTAACAACCAATGATGTTCCTATCCTGGACAAGGTGAAAGGAAAGGACCAAACAAGAATATTTACTTCAAAATGTTGAATTGATTCTGTTGAGGTCTAGCCTTGGGGATGCCTAGGCAAAATTTGATCCTAGAGCTAGGGCTTGGGATTCCCGGACATTCCACCGTTAGAACTGCCTCAAATTTGGAGGAGAGGGAGGGGACCCACTAACGCAGTAGCTTGTAGGAGATCGAAATTTTTCCTTAGGTCAATTCTTGGGAAATTGATGCCCTAGGTGACCTAACCGGGCTAGAGCTATGGAAAAGGGGAAAAGGGTAAAAGAGGGTTAAAATGATCACCCTTTTTGAGGGATTAGTGCCTAATTCACTTGGGGATATGGAGTAAAGGATGATGATGAGTAAGAACTTTCTTTCTTCATCAAGGAGGCCCGAAAAGTCAACTTTATCCAATGTTGAGAGAAAGAAAAGAAAAGTGACCTTCAAGCATTTATACTTTAAAGAAAATGATGCAAGCTTATCGAGACAAAGAATCTCTAGGAGATTTCATTCATTTAACATTGGCCCATACATTAAATTAGCTAAAACATGCTTAATTCCACATTTAAATTATGCAACAAATAGCCCTAATTTTAGCAGTATGCAGCAACAAGAATAACAACCCCAAAATTTACTTACAACGTTATAGAATATATCCAACCAGCATTTCGTTTGCAAGACAAAACTCCAAGACAAGAAAAATAGCCCAAATCCATACGTCAAAATTCATCCATCTCCAAAAAATATCCTCCAAGGAAAAAATGCGAATTTCTCTATGATTAGAGAGATCCCAAGTCAAGTGATGATACAAATGAATGCATCTAACATCAATATGTAGCCTTCTAAGGGGTTCGAATTAGCCTATGGGCCTACATTAGCCCCTAATGATAAAATAATGTGCAAATAAAACCCCTATTGGTGACAAGCCCACCAAACTAGCTCACAAGTGTAAAAATAAGCCTCACAAGGAGCCAAATAATAAAGTGTACATGTCGTAGGGCCCTTCAAAGGCATAATAATATCCAGAAGTGCCATACTGAGGAATAAATTCCTTGGAATATGATGGACAAAGGGGTGGCCCCTTGTTCTCCAAGTAGTAGACCTATGGTGCTCCCAGTGGGTGCACATAAATGACCTCATGGGTCTCCATATGAATCGAAGATGCCTGTAGATCCTCTGCAAGGGTCCAAGTGGTGGAATGAATGCTGCCATGACATCGTACAAGTCCTGGGACACCTACTAAGAGTGTAGGGCTCCTGTGGGGGCCTGTTGGGCATAATGTACCAAGCATATCACAATCATCCCAAAAGTGGATCACTAGTAGTTTCTGAGCATTCATGAAGACCCATGGAGTGCTGTCTGCTGCTGTGGAGGTCCATGGCTCTCTATGCACACCCTACATGTGCCAATGTAGACCTCTAGGGGTTACGATCCCATATAGGGAGACCAAACCCAAATGGAAACCACCTGTAATCTTGCATAAGTTCGAATGCGTCCCTAGGGTTTCAATACAACTAGTCATTAAAATAATCGGGTAAATGAGCTTACAAATCATGGATAAAAAGTGGGCACTTCATAATGGCATGCCCTTCTGTAGTGGGCTTTGGCATGTGCTAGTGTCTTCAAGCTCCAAAGAGCCAAGTACCTTATTAGATGGTTTCAGCCCTTAAAGGGGATAGTATGTCCAAGGTACATCCCTCTAATGGGGTTGGCAAGTGACAAACAAGTGGAATGGAATAGGGAATGAGAGGGGCAATCCTAAGCCACATAGTGGGGCATAGGGGTAGCTAGATAAGGGGAAGCCCACACCTGGGTATGTAATCTGTAGGAGGGACCAATCGTGGTACATGAGTTGCCCCAACCTTGATTTTTCCACCCTTCTTTATATGCCTTTTGTCTTTTATGAATTTCTTTAATTAACTGCTTGGGGCTTGTTACCACTCAAACCAGCAGGGGACCTAAAAGGGGTTTCTAAGAGGGCAACTTCTAGGTCAAGGGCAATGGTGGAGGCTTAGCCCATTATCACCACAAAATCTCCCTGCTCTTTACGAACATTCACCGACGCGAGGAGTCCCGGTAGTGTATGGATCACTTTGTAAAGTAGATGTCAATGGATAGGTGAGAAGTGACCCTGAAAACCCTTTCCCAAGGATGGAGTGATGAATGGAACTTGCTTGCTTTTTAAGACAGGGACTTGGTCCACCCAAGGTAAGGGGTGAGGATTGGAGGGCTGAGGGAGAAAGAATAGGCTTGTATAGGAGTTTCTCAATCCCTATAATCCTTGGAAACTTGGACTCCCAAATGGTCTTTGACGAATAGTCTTTATTGAGAAGTGGGACCACACGGGGCCATGTGGACCCAACCCAGGTTCGAGGATGGAATGTAACAACCATTGATGTTCCTATCTTGGACAAGGTGAGGCGAAAGGACCAAACAAGAATATTTACTTGAAAAGGTTGAATTGATCCTATTAGTGTCTAGCCTTGGGGATGCCTAGGCAAGATTCGGTCCTAGAGCTAGGGCTTGGGATTCCCGGAGATTCCACTGTCAGAATGGCCTCAAATTTGGAGGAGAGGGAGGGGACCCACCAGCGCAGTAGCCTAGAGGAGATCGAATTTTTCCTTGGGCCAATTGTTGAGAAATTGATGCCCTAGGTGACCCAATGGGGCTAGACTTGGGAAAAAGGGGAAAATGGTAAAAGATAAGGTTAATATGATCACCCTTTTATGGAACCAGTGCCTAATTCACTTGGGGATATGGAGTCAAGGATGGTAATGTGTAAGAACTTGGATTCTTGATCAAGGAGGCCCAAAAAGTCAACTTCATCCAATGTAGACAGTAAGAAAAGTAAAACGAATTGCAAGCATTTATACTTTAAAGCAAATGATGCAAGCTTCTTGAGATAAATAATCTCTAGGACATTTCATTCATATAACATTGGCTCATACATTTAATAACTAAAACATTGCTCAATTCCAGATTACAATAATGCAACAACTAGCCCTAATTTAGGAGTATGCAGCAACAAGAATAACAACGATAAAAAATACTTACAATGTTATAGAGCATATCCAACCAGCAATTTGTTTGCATAACAAAGCTCCAAGATAAGAGAAATAATCCAAATCCATATGCCAAAATTCATCCATCTCCAAAAATATCCTCCAAGGAAAAAGTGCAAAAATTCTCTAAGACTAGAGAGATCCCAAATCAAGTGATGATACAAATGAATGTATCTAACATCAATATATAGCCCCACAATGAGTTCAAATTAGCCTATGGGCCCTAAAGATAAAATAATGTGCAAATAATAACTCCTAATTGTGACAAGCCCACTATACTAGCTCATAATGTAAAAATAAGCCTCACAAGGGGCCAAATGATAATGTATGCATGTCATAGGGCCCTCAAAGGCACAATAACATCCTGAAGTGCCATATTGAGGAATAAATTCCTCGGAATATGATGGACAAGGGGGTGGCCCCTTGTTCTCCAGGTAGTAGACTTGTGGTGCTCTTAGTGGCTCTGAGGGCACATTAATGACTCGATGGGTCTCCATATGAATCAGATATGCCTATAGATTCTCTGCAATGGTCGAAGTGGTGGAATGAATGCTGCCATGACATCATACAAGTGTTGGGGCATCTGCCAAGAGTGTGGGGCTCCTGTGGGGCCTGCTGGGCATAATGTACTAATCATGTCACCATCATCCAAAAGTGGATCGCTAGTGGTCTCTGAGCATCCATGAAGATCTGAGGAGTGTTGTCTGTTGATGTGGAGGCCCATGGCTCTCTGTGCACAACCTACATTTGCCAATGTGGACTTATGGTGGTTAGGATCCCATATAGGGAAGCCAAACCCAAATTGAAACCACCTGCAATCCTAGATAAGATCCAATGTGTCCCCTAGGCTTCCAGTACAACCAGCCATTAAAATAATCGGGTAAGAAGCTTACAAATCATGGATAACAATGTGGGCACTTCATAATGGCATGCCCTTCCATATTGAGCTTTGGCATGTGCTTATGTCTCCAAGCTCCAAAGGGGGTTAGCCAAGTACCTTATTAGGTGGTCTCAACCCTTAAAGGGGATAGTATGTCCAAGGTACATCCCTCTAATGGGGGTGGCAAGTGATAAATACAGGGAATGGAATAGGGAATGCAAGGGGCAATCCTAGGCAACATAATGGGGCATAGGGGTAGCTAGATAAGGGGAAGCCCACACCTGGGTATGTAATGTATAGGAGGGAGCAATCATGGTACATGAGGTGCCCCGACCTTGATTTTTCCACCCTTCTTCATATCAATGTTTTAAAACTCCGACTCCGACTCCGACTTGGCCGAGGGTCGACTCCGACTCCGACTCCGACTTGGCCGAGGGTCGACTCCGACTCCGACTCTGACTCGGTATTGACTCGGCCGACTTGATTTCCTTGACTCGGTCATTGTAAAAAAGACATTAAATATTTATTTTTTATAAAAACACATAATTTTAAAGATTTTCATTCATGTTTCCAAACACACAGCATTAGAATATAGATAGAAGACAACATATGATCAAAGTAGGCTCATGAATATATCCATTATATCAAAATGGCACCCAGTGCACTATCCAATACATACACAATGATGATATAGAGATCAAAACAAAAACACATAACCAAGGAGGCTAGAAATGGCCTCTACAACAAAAGTCTGTGACCAGTACTACTGGCTACTGCTAGAGTTGCCAACATCATTTGGCTCAGTGTTACTTGGGAGCGGGAGCGAAAGCGGGAAGTGGGAGCGAAAACGAGAGCGGGAGCGACATTTTCAGAAGCTCCCGGTTTGGGAGCGAATCCCGGAGGAGTTCAACAACCAATGTCACTAACATCAAGGTACATAGAGGGATTGGTGCTCTTGATTAAATACGAGTTCCATACCCTAACACATGACAAAATTCAATTGAAACATTGCAATCCCCCAATCCTGAAATCCTGAAAAACTGATAAGTCTACTGGATTTTGAATGAAATCTAAAATTCTACTTTCTCCATATGAAATCCAATGAGGCCAGAACCACTCTCAAACATCCTGAGTCATTCCATGGTAATGTTAAAAATTTAAGTAAAAGGATGAAAATGAAGATTAAGGAGAATGTCACTTTTACTTTAAGAATTTAACATTACCATGACTAGCATATCAATACTAGGGATCAGAGTCAGACAGGGAAACCCATGATTTAGACAGGGAAGCCTAGGGAGTCCCCAAAAATGAAATTTCAAAAAAAAATGTCGCTGAAGTGACTTGACCGGCTGCTGTTACCGAGCAGGCCGAGTTGGCTCAGACTCGGCGAGCTGGCTGGGTTGTTACCGAGCCGGCCGAGTCGTTAGCCAATTCAGCTAGCTCGGTAACAACCCGACCGGCCGGTCCGGTTCAAAGGCCGAGTTGACTCGGTTGGGCTATGACTCCGACCAACTCGGCCGAATCGGAGTCGAAACAGCTGGTTTTTAAAACAGTGCTTCATATACCTTTTTCCTTTTATGAATTTTCTTTAATTAACTGCTCGGGGCTCAAAGGACAAGAGCATGATGTGTAAGATATAATAGTGATTACCCCTTTTTAGGTAGGGCGGTTCATTGCCCTCCAGGGGTTGGGACAATCATGGGTTTCTGAATGATAGAGGAGGCTCATCTAGGGCCTATGGAACTAGGGTGATAGCCAATGATTGGGGTAGAGCTCAGGTAATGGCTTTTGCCCACGTGCTAATTATTTTGTCTCGACCATCTTTTGCATTTTGTGGTATAATTTCCTATTAAATGTGGCTAATTATGCTTTTCACTTTTTCTTTTAATTGCTTCAACCTCAGTTTGCCCCACAAAACTTCCTCAGCGCAACCTCTTCAGCCCAGCGCCAGCCTCTACAGCCCTCTGCGCTGTCTGCGTTAGCCTCTGCAGCTTTCTGCGTCAGCCTCTGCGACTTTTTGCGTCAGCCTTTGCATCCTCTGCGTCTGCCTCTACGGCTTCTGCGTCCTCTGCACTGGCCTCCTTAGCCTCTGCGTCAGCCCTCCTAGGCTCTGCGCTGCCTCTTCCGACACTTTGCTGCCTCTCTGATATGTATTCTTCAGCCTTGGATCGAAATCCCTTGCTGAACTGCCCCTCACTGCAACTGATCTCTAACTCGATTTCCTCAGCAAACCCAGCCCTAGAAAATCGAATTCTTGATCTCTCTTGGTGTGTCTCCAACTGACCCTCAAGCCTCCTCTTATACTTTTCTTGTTGATGATTCAACGACCGAGATTAAGTCCCTAATCAACGGCTAAGATTAGATCTGGCTTGATCCTCGTCTCTTAGAACTTTCTCACCCATTTTATATTAATACACATTAATATTTTAATTTTCCTAAGTTTAGACTTAGGAACCCCATTAAAAATATTAATTATTTTAATATCTCTTCATCTGGGTGGAATTTCTCCAAACGATTTCTGGGTCTTGGAGATCTCATGTGCCTTAGCCTCTCTACGAATTTTCATGGCTAGAGCACATCCAATGCTACCAAAAATCAACACTCCCTCTTAGCGAGGAATGTGCTCTAGTAATACTTCACGATAGTGACATTACACTGATCTTCCGCATCGGTACCTGTGCTGATGCTTGGTTTGTTGCCTCACATCCCCTGCACTACTGCTTCCTGTACTGCTGCCCATGACACTGCCACTTCCACTGCCACATTTGTACTGCAGCTCCCTCTCAACATGTTGCCCATAGCCTTGCCACTGCTAACTGCTGCACTGCAACTCAGTTACCGAGAAGTAAGTAACTGACTTCACCCAAATACCAACATCTCGGTCAGTTTGGAAGCCTCGTGATGCTGAAGCTACCTCTGCTGCTACCCTGTGCTCCCTTTGCTGCCACTGCGCTGTTGCCGACACCTCTGTGCCTCTCGCACTGTTGCAACCACCACTGCGCTGCATCAGATTTCTGCACTCTAGCACTGCCCTGTCCCTCCATCACACCTTGCTCCACCCGACACCTGTCATCATGCTACTTTTGTCAAGGGCTCCCATAGCCGGATGTGATCCAAGAGTTTGGGCACCTCAAGGATCCTGCCCCAGCATATAGTCCTCTCAACTACAACTCTATGTCTCTCCACCTCTTCTCTAGAGGTGCATGAGCACTCATGGCGCAATCGTCATCAGTTTTGACATCCTTCTCTGCTTTTGCCGGAGCTGCCTTTGAGTCGGAAGCTTCTCCCTTGCCTTTCTTCCTGAGGCATTCAGATGCATAATGTCCCAACTCCCCACAATTGAAGCACTCGACCTTGGAGACGTCCTTCTTCTTCCTCTTCTGAACCCCCTGTTGTTCTGTAGACGCTAGAGCCGCATCCTCCTCCTCCTCTTTCTTGACTCGATTTCCCTTACCGCTACTCCCCGCCTTGGTCAACCTTCTGATCTCTTCCTGTCGAAGAGCTGCCCACATATCCTCCCAACTGGGGAGAGTCGCTCTGCCCAAAATGCTTTGGACAAACGTCTCCCAGTCCTCGGAGACTGCATGCAGAGTAGTCCTAGCCATAAACTCTGGATCCGGTGTAGACCGCACGGAAGTAAGCTGGAAGTGATCTATCTCCTCTCCTTTCTGCATCTGATATGACCTTAGTTGATTCTCCAATAACATCTTCCGCTGCACGGAAGAGCCATGGTATAAGGTGGTCAATGTCTCCCACATCTCCCTTGCTATTGACTTCTTAGCAATATGTGGTATTACATGATCCTTGAGCCTATCTAGGATCATGAATTTCACCTTCGCCATGGCCTCCTCCTACTTCTCATTTGCATCAAGGTCAATTGGGATAGCTACAGTTTTCAAGGCATAGTCCTTGATGCGATGTTTATCCAGGATTTCCAGGATCCTAGCCTTCCAGATGACAAAATTGGAAGCTCCGTCCAATCTGTCCTAATCCCTCAATCCGTTTACTGCCATCTCTGCTCCTCTTCTACACTCCCTCTGAGTCTCGACTTCCCTCCTGGAAATCCTCCTGCCAACTGTTGAATCACTCCTCTCCAATCCCCCTTTGCTGTTGCAACTTGGATTTGGATTTCTTGGCTAGAAGTCTGTCGAGGTAGTGCTCCCCTCTACCTTGGTTCCGCCTCCTTAGACACTGTTTTGTATTGACAGAATCAACGTCCCACCAGCTCCTCAAATCACAATCTGCACAACTCCCTTAGCCCTGACAACTGAAGAATCTGAGCCCTTCAGGCTCTGCGCAATCATGGTATAGGCTGAATTTGCTCCTCCGGCCAACTACGTCAATCCTTCCTGCCTGAGAAGGATGACGTGGCTCTATGTGAGCCTGTTCTGCCCCTCTCTGCCTCTACGCTGGCCCTTCGTCTGGCTCAGAATGCTGATGCAGGCTCTGCATGAGCCTCTACATCCCCCTCTTTGCACTACTTCACTCCTCTTGCCTCTTCAACTCTAGAACAACGTTGTCTATCGGGACAACTACTTCTTTGCTGCAAATTATCAGATTTCTTCGGCTGGTGTCTTCAGTCCTCCCTGATCTGTGATCCCTCTGATACCATGTGAAAATTCCTGAATCTAACACATCAGAAACCCCTACTGCAATTACTGGTTTACAATCTCCTACTTGTCCTTTACATTAACAAGTTATTTAATTGCATAAACATCGAAGTAAATACTATTGCAACCTTCACAAATATACAGATCAACAACTGAAATAAACTAAGACAACACAAGGGACACCGTTATTTTGGACAATCGTCCTCGGAAAATCCCAATTCGGGAAAACCGGTGCAACAAATATGAGGGTTTTATTATTAAGCAGATTTTTGAATACAACTAGGGTGCCAAAAATGGCTAACCCTTCAGAGAATATCCTTGGCAGTAGTACCTCTATCCGGAGACAGATATTTTGGCAAATCAATGACCAAATGATCAACCCCACAGTGGCCACTGTTCCTTCTGTTGGACAACGAAAGCTGCTCCAAGCACTCCTATGGAATTGCGTGACCCTCTTTGGAACTACGTCACCCTCTCCTGGCTGATCTGCTCTTAGTTTGCCCCGCAGAACCTCCTTAGCGCAACCTCTTCACCCCAGCGTTAGCCTCTACAACCCTCTGCGCTGTCTGCGTCAGCCTTTGCGGCTTTTCGCGTCAGCCTCTGCATCCTCTGCGTCTGCCTCTACAGCGTCTGCGTCCTCTGCGCTGGCCTCCTTAGCCTCTGCGCTAGCCCTCCTAGGCTCCGCGCTGCCTCTTTCTGCACTTTGCTGCCTCTGATATGTATTCTTCAGGCTTGGATCGAAATCCCTTGCTGAACTGCCCCTCACTGCAACTGATCTCTAACTCGAATTCCTCAGCAAACCTAGCCCCAGAAAATCGAATTCTTGATCTCTCTTGGTGTGTCTCCAACTGACCCTCAAGCCTCCTCTTATACTTTTCCTGTTGACGATTCAACGACCAAGATTAAGTCCCTAATCAATGCCTAAGATTAGATCTGGCTTGATCTTCGTGTCTTAGAACTTTCTCACACATTTTATTTTAATACACATTAGTATTTTAATTTTCCTAAATTTAGACTTAGGAACCCCATTAAAAATATTAATTATTTTAATATCTCTTCATCCGGGTGGAATTTTTCCAAAAGATTTCTGGGTCTTGGAGATCTCATGTGCCTTAACCTCTCTACCAATTTTTATGGCTAGAGCACATCCGATGGTACCAAAAATCAACATGACCTAGGTGCCAAGTTCCATTGCTGTTTTTTTGTGTATTCTCTAAGGGTTATTTTCCTTATTAAAGGAGCCCTAATTTTCCTAAGTAACATAAAAGTGAAGGAGAGTTTGTTGGGCAAATTTATGTTGTGTTCTGTGATTGATTTTATATTGAATTTCTGCTGCAATTATTAAGTTAAATGCTAATGTATTTTTTATTCTACTTTCAAGAAGAAAATTATGTTGGACACAGATTGTCATTGATGTCAATATGGCAATATTCAAGGAGCAGACAGAGCCAAGAGGAGCACACAGAGCTATCGGAGCCAAGAGGAGGAGACAGAGCCACCAGAGGAGCAAACAACGCAAAGAGCAGACAAAGCCAATGGAGGCATGCAAATAAGTCATCAGAGAGCTTATATGCATGCAGGTAACAGCTATCGGGAGCCATCGGAGAAATGAAGGCAGCAAGACCTGTATATGCATTTAACGCAAACAGAGGCAGAAAGACTTGGGTATATAGACTTAACACTATCGGCGGGCAAATACACTATCGGAGGCGGATTGCGGACTTGAAACCTTATACACGGGAGCGCTGAGAAATATCGGGTCTGGTATCTCATATCGCATCGCAAAAATGGAGTGGTCTGCGTTAACGCCAAGCCCTGACCCTGTGCGACTTGCGATCGCCGATAGCGATATCGCATCGGACCTCCGCCAAGGGCAACCCCTGATTGCGATGAACGTATGCGGACCCGCCGCTACATTACAATATGACTTAACCTGTCATCGCATCCGTCGCAGATCGCAAGCCGTGAAGCCTTGCCATATGAAAGCGCCGATTGCGATAAGGCTGTGGACCCGACGGGCATATAAACCATGGTTTAATACCATATCGCATCCGGTCCATCGGTGCAGTGGAGGATCGGTCGTCGGCCATCGGCGGAGTCATGGGTCCGATATATAAAGGACCCCGGGAGTCACGAATCGCCGATTGTGATTTAAGCAGCGGACCCGATACAGGAATAGACTGAACGTCAGGTAAATGGGGTGATTCATGGCGACACTGATTGCGATTGGACGTGGTTGTCCGTTAAATAAAGCAGAACTCTGTGTATGCCCGACATCATTCCCAAAAGGAGCACTGCTACGGTAAACAGGGAAGATGTGTTCTCCGTGGATCGTTTGGACCTGTCCATTGAATCAACGTGTCTCAGCAGTGCAGGTGAAGCACGAAGAGACAAAGAAAACCACAGAGACCAAAGAGGAAGCCGCAACGACCGAGGAGGAAGCCTAAGCGGCAGTGTAAGTGGAAACGAAGAGACAGAGGCATGGGGAATGAATAAATATAGTAAAAACAGAGAACTATAGTTGCTGTTGTTGTGGTGAAGAACGAGTGTGTGAGGCAGAAGAGGCAGAAGAGGCAGCAGAGGCTGTAGAGGCAGGAGAGCAGGAGTGAGAGACCCTCAGCTGAACAGAGTTTAGCAGCATACGAGTTTACACCAAGGTTGGGTTGGAGCCCAAGAGGTTGGAGCCTCAGAACTGAACAGGATTGAAGTCTTTGGGAGTTGGTGCTCCTAAGTCCAAGATTGGTGTCTTGGGGAAACAAAGTTGGTGCTTTGGAGGTTGGAGCCTCACTGAAAGTCCAAGTTGGAGCTTGGAAACTATTCACAATCAGATATATACTTATATTGTATTTATTTCATTGCACTGTCTTGAGTTTTAATAAAAGCATTAATTCCAGCTGTTGATTTCTGCGTTTTGTGTATAAAATTTAAATATACATATCTATATATGCTTTTGGCAATCACTAGTACAATTAAAAAAAAAATAAGAAATATTGGTTCACCCCCCTCTTAGTATTTCCAACAAATTACTGAGGTGAATTTAATTTCTGGGTATAAAATAAATTGCTGAGAATATTATATCATAATTGGTATTAAAAAATTCGCATGTTATCAGAGTACTAAAACTTTGAGGAGAGAGAAGACCAATTTGTCACAAGAGTTTACAATAGTGAAAGAATTTTCGAGCAGTTATATTTTTTTGGGGTATGAGTTTGTGATTTGGAAGTTGTGAGAATGACTGTGACAAGGTTGGGGTTTGAAGATTTGTTGGAGGGTGCATCCAAGTAAAGTCCTTGGAAGGAAAGGATGGCATTAGTGTTGATGGATAATGGGATCTAGAACTACATATGGAGCTTGTCAACAATTCCAGGTTTTGCAGTAGATGGAGTTGGGACTATCCAGTTTCAACAAGAGTCAGGAGAGCCTTTGGAGGTGATAGAGTTATTGCATGTTCAAGGGTTGATCAAGAACCTTCTAAAAGTATCAACCATGGAGGACAAGGGGTACGAGGTTTTCTTCTGAGATGGACAAATTCTTGATAGGCTGAAATGATCTTTAAACAGGATCATATTATGGATCATATTACTATGGCAGAACAGACTTGAACTTAGAGACTCTGGTCTTTGTGAGTGACTGATACTTTAATCGCACTGAGCATGACACTGCATGCATAATCTAGCATCACTCTTATGAAGAAGAGGAGAAGAGAATTCTGATTAATTGCTCAAAAACTAGAACAACTCAAATTGAATTTTATGAGGGACGTAGCCACTCATTTATAAGATTCATATCCGGTGTCCGGTTATTACATGACCGGTGAGTGTCGGTGAAAAGTAAAGATTCGAGTGCAAGTGGATAGCTTGCATTATCTTGTCCCTTAAAGTCTTTCGACATATGGGGACCGAATCAAACACATTATTACGGGCCCACTACTAATTCTTCTTTAAGCTAACGGTCCACTGCTTCACGTGTGAGAAGGTTTGCCACGCAGTTGAGGCATGCAGGCTTATGTTCGATACCGAAGTCATAACCATATAACCAGACTTCCCATCGCATGATGCAGACGTTATTATCGGCAAGTTCACGGTTTGCTTTTATCATGCCCGACATGATTTTGAGATTAGTTCGAACCAAGAATTTAACAGGTTTTAGATAAAGCCTGAAATGAGATATACTTTTCTTGACTGCGAGAACTTCTTTATGGCTTGAAGGATTATTGAGTTCAGCTCCATGAAAGGCCCCTGAGGTGTAGCCGCAAATCTCTTCAGTGCCAATTATGCGTTCAAGAAGAACGCCTCCCCATGCAGAATTTCATGCATCTGTTTCAAGGACATAAAATTCTTCATCTGTCGGGAGCTTGGAGGAGGAAGGTTCTGGATGTCATGGCTTGATTCCATGGGATTGGTGATTTCTTCAATCTTTGCTGCAAGACAACTAGATCTTGGGCTTGTCCTTTATAGAAATGTCTGATATATTTCAAGTTGTCTAGGAATCATTGCAGCTGAGTCTTGTCTAGGATTTGCTCTGGAAAATTCTACAGGTTTAGAAGAACATGATCTTGCAGTGTGATACTGCCATTAGCAATCTTCAAACCTATGAAACTTACATCTCTTACTCCAATTTCTAAATTGGATTTTGACAAAGCTAATCCATTATTAACATAGTGCTCACAAAATATCAGATGTTTCTATAAAGGACAAGCCCAAGATCTAGTTGTCTTGCAGCAAAGATTGAAGAAATCACCAATCCCATGGAATCAAGCCATGACCCAGGCGGTGAAATCCATCAAGGAGAAAGTCCAGAACCTTCCTCCTCCAAGCTCTTGACAGATGAAGGATTTTATGTCCTTGAAACAAATTTATCAAATTCTGCATGGGGAGGTGTTCTTCTTGAATGCATAATTGGCACTGAAGAGATTTGCAGCTACACCTCAGGGGCCTTTCATGGCGCTGAACTCAATAATCCTTCAAGCCATAAAGAAGTACTCGCAGTCAGGAAAAGTATATCGCATTTCAGGCTTTATTTAAAACCCGTTAAATTCTTGGTCCGAACTGATCTCAAAATCATGCTAGGCATGATAAAAGCAAACCATGAACTTGCTGATAATAACGTCTACATCATGCAATGGAAGTCTGGTTATACGATTATGACTTCGGTGTCGAACATAAGCCCGCATACCTCAACTGCGTGGCAAACCTTCTCACACGTGAAGTAGTGGACCCTCAGCTTAGAAAGCAGTAGTGGGCCCGTAATAATGTGTTTGATTCAGTCCCCATATGTCGAAAGACTTTAAGGGCCGAGATAATGCAAGCTGACCACTTGCACTTGAATCTTTACTTTTCACCGACACTCACTGGTCATGTAATAACCGGACACCGGATATGAATCTTATAAATGAGTGGCTGCGTCCCTCATAAACTTCAATCTGAGTTGTTCTAGTTTTTGAGCAATTAGTCAGAATTCTCTTCTCCTCTTCTTCATAAGAGTGATGGTAGATTGCGCCTGCAGTGTCATGCTTAGTGCGATTAAAGTATCAGTCACTCGCAAAGACCAGAGTCTGTAAGTTCAAATTTGTTCCGCCATAGTAATGTGATCCATTATGATCCATAATATGATTATGTGTAAAGATGGTATCAGAGCCAAGTTGGTTTGTTCCTCTATCTATTTAGTTTGATATAGTTGAATCTTCTCTTGTTGTAGCGGACCCATATCGTGGCTCGAGAATCACCAAGTTTTAGGTCACAGGCAAAAGAGCATAGAACATTTGTTGTAGGTGGAAGGCAAGGCATTTAGGTGTACAAAAAAATGGATTCAAATTTATTAACAATAAACCAGGTAAAGATTGAAGCACCAGTGCCTCTGGTTTCTCTCCCAGGTCGAAGGTCTTCTTACAGAGAAGCTTCGACTTCTACTTCTACTATTTCTATTTTTGAAACCGACCCCGACCCAAACTGGAAAATCCCACCAATTTTACCTGCTCAAGTATATAACATGCCCTTGTATAAATATTTTGCCTCTTCTCAGATTTGGCTTCATTTTGTCGATATAAGTTTTACATCTCAAGATGAACCTACCCAAATCCCCTTGCTTGAAAAGTCACAGGTCGACTGGGCAAAATCCCACGGTTACAAATATTGCCATCTGGGCGTAATTTGTTTTGGCTGAACGCTCTCATTCGACCATCCATGAATATCAATAGCGTCTGCATTGTGATAGATACTCGACATAACCAATTGGCTGATGCCATAATAGGAGGCTTTGCCAACCCTCTGCATGACGACCCTGCCTTTGATACAGTCTATCCCAAGTATTCCGTGTCATTAGATGACCCTTACATCTACGACCTTCTACAAGCTTATATTCATCCCCAAGGTTTTGACATGAAACACCTATCTAAAATAATTCAGCTCAAAACTTTGACTGTTGTTCGCTTTGGCAATGACAACATGCCCTCACTATAGCGGCATATCCGTTATACTTTGCAGCTTGTAAGCGAGGTGGAATCTGGTTCCAGTAAATCTACTCCTATTACATTTGAATGGAATGGAATCCAATTCCCTGAACTTTGGGAAACTAAAATGATCAGTATCGCCAATCAGCCTTTACTAGAAGACAACCAGAAGATTGCCAAAGCACTCCCAATTCCATTTAATGCTGCTACCCAATCCTTTCAGTTACCAACCCAAGTTCAAACAACCTTTCGAGAAAAGGTTGTAGAGATGGTCCAAAACCATCCCGCAAGCACTTCAACAGAGCTTACTACCGAACACCAAGGTCAACACTAACAGTGTCCAGCCTGCAATCAACTGATACATAAGCTTAGTACTGCTACTAAGCTAGAAAGACCTCACATCCTCATGATCACTTGGCTACCCTAAGAAGAAACAACTAAAACTATTAAAGTTAGCATAGGTGAAGAATCCTACACTCCAGGAAGGAACCTGCCTTATGTATCTTTCAGACAGTTTGACGATGATGGTCAAAAGAAAAGGGAATTCATCCCTTACGCCACAGTACCAGCAGCCACTACGTCTGCTACTAATACTGCACAACTAAACTATGCAAATCTCCAGCTCGACCTCGAGTCAAAGAACATTGATGATTTGCACAGAGACGTCCTTAAGGTTAAACAGGTAGTCTCTGAAGAAAAGGAAGCATGCAAGAATATTTTAGCAAGATTAGAATTGCTAGATCACAAGATAGCTGACATATCAATCCTTACAACAACCAATACAAAGCTAGACCAAAGGCTGACAGCTATATCTTAGGTTTTGTCCATCACTACCCCAATCATCAAGAAGTTAGGATCTAAGGTTCAGATCCTTGACTATTCTATTTTGGACAAACCATCAAAGTCGACTATGTTTACAGATAATCCCAAGAACAAGCTCAGGCACACTTTCAACTTTAGCATAGCTAGCCATGAGCTACCTATGTGAAATTTCGGGATTCAAACAACCGAAGAAGAAGAGATCGAGGAAGCTACTTCGGTCACAACATCCTTCTTGCAACAGGTGCAAGAAAAGGGTCCTGCCCTTTCAAAGGACCAATTAAATCAGTCCCTTGTTGATGTGAAGCAAGAACCAGGTGTCCGCTTGTGGACTACCAAGGTGGCGAAACATCCCTTTCCATATCAGTAACAACGATTGCAGTTTCAGCTATGAGTGTGACCATCCAAGCCATGCCGCAAGAACCCATGTTTTTTCCAAATTGCCAGCCTAAGATCGAAATGGAGAATGCAATCAATCTCCTCAATAGCTAGGCAACGAAAAAACATATTAATGACCCTACCCTTTCTCTCTGTAGCATTGCACAACTCGTTATCAATGGATTTGGTGGCTTAGCACATACATGGTGGCATTACACATCCACAGAAGCCAAAGAGGCCATCCTTAGCCATAATGATCATGTTGTTCAGTTGCTCATTGCTCTACGTGCACAATTTGTCGGCCTTATAGTTGATGAAGATCCAGACCATTACAGTGAATTGTTTATGTCTAACTAGTTAGGCAATCTTGGTCTTATGGAAGATTATTTTTGTCAAATGCGGGATTGGCTCATCTGATCCAACTCCTATTCTAATACAACATACCTCAAGAGGTATATCCAGAGTACGCCTGGCATTCTTTCCACTGCTATCAACAAATATTTTGAAGACCAACATCTTTCCCTCTCAGGCATGACCTTAGCAATGGTCCATAGCCACATCCAGAAAGTCATTGAAGAACATTGTTTAAACTTTAGCTAAACGTGTTATGACTGACTTCAAGGAGTACAACAAGATCTTTTCAAATAAGATTTGCACAATAGTTGGCCAAATGCCCAACTGGGGTAAGGGACCCTTCATTCGCGACCCCAAATGCTCTTGTAAATCTAAAGATCCACACAAGAAGCATTGGTCCTCAGTGAGTAAGTTTCAGCCAGAAGCTTACAAGCAGCCATATCGGTCTAGAAAGAAGCCTTTCCCGAAAAAACGACCATTCCTTTGATACAGAAAGACTCCAGCTAAATTAGTCCGATGTTTTATTTGCAATAGGGAAGGTCATTGGGCAAACGAATGTCCACAAAAAGCACAAAAGCCAAAACTAGTAGCTCTATTCACAGATACCTTAGAACCTACTATGTGGGATCTGTTCTACTATGATTATGACGAAGACCCCACTGGAGAAATTTATTATCCAAAGGATGATTCCAAGGTAGAAGAAGAAGATGGAAACCCCATTCCCGGTTTCCATGGCAGTTTTGACGATGAAGATAGTTTGTAGTCCTACTGCTTTTGTATGTTTTCTATGCCTAACAAGCGACTTGCAGACTTAAGGCAGAAGCTCAAGCAAACATCGCCATGGGAGATAAATCTCTGCATGAACATTCATGATGAGATCACAAAAATCGAGGCCATGACCACTTTAAACCATCCAAAACTTGAGTCATCCAGCCAAATGACGACCAAACAAAAGGAGAAGGAGATAGCCTATTCTGTTCCCTCCTACTGGCACCTGGTTGAGTTATACGCTGACCATCCAGCCAAGCATCTAGAGTGACAACTTATAAAGCGTGCCTCCTACATATCTGTGCGTATGCAAATCCAAGACAAGCAAGCAAAGTTCAGATCCCTTGCCGTAGAAATCTAGGTCCTCAATGCATAGTTGCACCAGGTCCAGAATAATTTCCCCTTGTCTTGCCTGCACTAGGCTATGCCTAATGCCCTGATTCACCTGATCTATCTGCACTCTATCCTGGTAAGTCTCTCTCTCTTGCCAGTCAACCTAAATTGTATATTCCTCTTACCTTTTGTCCCCCTGATTGTAAACCATATTCCTTAGATTGTTTACTTGATTCGGGCACTCAGCTTAATTTAGCTCGCCATCTTTCTATTCCCCCTTTCTATTGGGAGAAATCAATGGAGGGCTGTGCCAGCATTGCTGGTTCATCGTTTTCTCTCCTACATCAGGTAATTGATTTCCCTGTGTCCATCCAAGACCATCCAGTTCAATGTACATTCCTTGAACTTGATGACATCCCAACCAACATTATTTTAGGTTCTGAATTCTTTACTCGTTGGTCTCCCATTTCTATTGATTACCACCTACTCATATTTTCCATGACTATTTTTGGTAAGTCTGTACAGGTTCCTCTCAAAACTTCTTGTATATTCTCCATCCCTCACAAGCAAAAACTAGAACAGCCAAAGTCTGCAGAAGTCCAGAAAAAGGCAAGAATCATTTCTTTCGACACAACTCATCGCCAAGATTATTTGAAATAAATTTCTGAAAAGATTATCTAGCAATGTACTTTGGATATCCCCAATGCTTTCTGGGCATGATAAAAGTATGTGATCGATCTACCATATGCAGATGATATACAAATCAGACCACATAAAGCATCAGTTGCTTTGATGAGTCCAACCGAGTTGGATTACTGCCAGAAAGAGATTATAGATATCTTAGACAAGGGCATAATCGAACCAGCCAAGAGCCCATGGTCGTGCCGAGCATTCTACGTCAACAAGCATTCAAAGATCAAAAGAGGCCGACGTCGCATGGTGATCAACTACAAGCTGTTAAATGCAGTGCTAAAAAATATGGCATATCCTCTGCCAAATCAAGCGACGCTTCTCCAAAAACTGAAAGGATGTAACTTCTTTAGCAAGTTCGATCTTAAATCAGGTTTCTACCAAATTGGATTATTTGCTAAAGATCGTTATAAAATGACCTTTGTTGTCCCACATGGACAGTATCAATGGAAGGTAATGCCTTTCGGTTTAAAGAATTCTCCTAGTGAATTTCAAAAAAGAATGGAAGATGTTATCCGTGGCATAGATTGGTTAATTATCTAAATAGATGATTTACTTGTCTATTCCAAGAATATCCAAGAACATCAGGAAAATCTCCAAATATTTTGTGAGCATTGTGTTAAACATGGATTTGCTTTGTCAAAATCCAAGATAGAAATTGGAGTAACAGATATAAGTTTCTTAGGTTTGAAGATTGCTAATGGCAGTATCACACTGCAAGATCATGTTCTTCTAACCTGCAAAATTTTCCAGAGCAAGTCCTAGACAAGATCTCGTTGTTCTGCAGCAAAGATTGAAGAAGTCACCACAATGCTCACAAAACATCTCCAAATATTTCGTGAGCATTGTGTTAAACATGAATTAGCTTTGTCAAAATCAGAGATAGAAATTGGAGTAACAGATGTAAGTTTCTTAGGTTTGAAGATTGCTAATGGAAGTGTCACACTGCAAGATCATGTTCTTCTAAACCTGCAGAATTTTCTGGAGCAAATCCTAGACAAGACTCAGCTGCAATGATTCCTAGGCAGTCTGAATTATATCAGATGTTTCTATAAAGGACAAGCCTAAGATCTAGTTGTCTTGCAGCAAAGATTGAAGAAGTCACCAATCCCATGGAATCAAGCCATGACCCAGGCGGTGAAATCCATCAAGGAGAAAGTCCAGAACCTTCCTCCTCTCAAGCTCCCGACAGATGAAGGATTTTATGTCCTTGAAACAGATGCATCAAATTCTACATGGGGAGGTGTTCTTCTTGAACGCATAAATGGCACTGGAGAGATTTGCGGCTTCACCTCAGGGACCTTTCATGGAGCTGAACTCAATTATCCTTCAAGCCATAAAGAAGTGTTCGCAGTCAAGAAAAGTATATCTCATTTCAGGGTTTATTTAAAACTTGTTAAATTCTTGGTTCGAACCGTTCTCAAAATCATGCTGAAGCTAATCCGTTAGGAAGTCACATGAACCCTTGCCAGTAGTGGTAGATGATAAGGAGCAAGAGGTTGCGTAGTGTTGAAATTTGGCAGCTCAAGGAGAAAGTCCCTCCTTTGGGAAGCCTTCCACATCTAGAGAAGACCCTACTAGCCCTTGGAAGAATTTAATTTGCACAAGGAAAAATGATTATTTTAATATGGAACCACATTGTCACAAAAAGTTCAAGTTGACCTCAAGGAGAAATTGGGTCTCCTCAACCTCATATAAATACACTTCATGTTACATCATTTGGAGACATCACAACACACACATTTCCTCTTTTGATTGGTTCAACTATTTATGAAATTGCAGGTTCATTTTCACATGTGCGAGTAGGAGAGAGAGAGAGAATCTGTTGACCTAATTTGTTTTTTGTTTCAGGTCGTTGACCATCATTGAATTTTGGTATTTTGGGCATGGTTTGACTTGGTTTTGACTTGGGTTTTTGGATTTGTTTTGGAGGCCGAATTCACGAGCAAGGAAAGCGATTTTTTTGGGCACTTTGACTGTGTTTGATTGCAGACTTGACGCTGCTCTTTGACCACAGGGTTGACGTTGACCAATTTCATAGGCATATTTTGGGATTGTTTTGACTAAGTTTGACTAAGTTAAAGAGGTCAAGTATTTTGTTGCCTTGACCGAACTTTTTGGAGGCTAATTGACCATTGACCAGGACTAGTTAGGGCTATTGCCGCTGTTGGCTTTAACGAGAATTTGCAGATTTGACTTTTGACCAGAGTTGAATTTTTGGGCTCATGTTTGTTTGGATATTGGATTGGTATTTGGATAGTCAATGCTTTGATCGTTGACTCCTTGTTTGTGTACTTGAACATTTTATCTCTTTGTTGAACATTTGATGACAATCTAATAGAGGAATTTGGAAAGGGTTTCCCCCCTTATGGGGTTTTTCCCAGGTCTTTGAGCAAATTGTTGTATCTTTATTGTTCTTGGTTGTCTTCTATGTTGGAGAATGTAACTAGTTTCGGTCTTCATAATTTGTACCATTATGTATTTTATGTAAAAAGCAAAAGAAAATAAAAATAAAAATTATTATTATTTTTCTAGAAAAGCATGTTCTTCATGCTTCTAGGTTTTGAGTCAAAGTCCTATTTTGGACCTATTGTAAAAGAAAAAGAAAAATAATTTTTTAATTGTAATCTTGGGACAAAACCCCCTCTAGATGCCAAGTTAGCCTTGCCCCAATAGACATGTTTGTGCGCACCCCTTTGAACTATATAAATAGAGGGAAGATGTAGCTCATTTGGACACTCACTTGATGGATTGAGGTCTGAAATATCGTAGGAAAAGCAGAAAAGAGTAGAGGACGAAGTCGAAATGAGTGGTTGTTTTCTTGAGCTAGAGTTTGTGGAAGATCTGCCTTGGCACATCTCTTGTTGTTGATCTCTTGCTGATGAATCTATTGGAAAGAAGGAAGGTTTGATATGGCATCTAGAGGTGGAAGTTTCCGAGGTTATGGGTCTTGAATATCTCATTTGATCTAATTCTATAAGAAGAGAATTTTATGGGTTTTCCCCTTGGAGGGGTTTTCCCCTTGGCTTGGAGCATATTTCTTGTGTCCATTATTTTTTTGTGATCTTCATGTTTGTATTTTGGTAATTGTTTGATGAAAGGAACAAAATAAAATAAATAAGAAGCCAATAATATTCACAAGCAATAATTGATGAAATGGAAATCTAATGATAAGTTGAAAACTTCTGATTTTCAATATGGTATCAGAGCCAAGTTTGTGGAAAGGAGGCTGAAGATCAAACTTTGTTGGCTTGTGGATATACGCCTTTCTCTGTATGATTTCCTGTTCCTAAGTTTTGACAAATTGCAGAGGAATGATCAAGATTTCAGATGAATATATTCTGTGACATCACACTGATTTAATATCACTCATACAGTAAATTAGAATTGGTTCGATGGCTCGCTTTATCATAGTAAAGCTTGCATACCAAAGGCACACTTAATCGCTTGTGGCTCGCTTGATCATGGTCACGATATGATGATCTTGATATTCTGAGGATAAAGGATCATGGCTCAAAGGACATTGTGACTCTTTGAAGACACTGACCCGTGGCCTGCGGTCCTGTGAAAGCATTGTGATTTTGTGGTCCTGTGGCTCCTGTGTAATAATGACCCAGTAATAGTGGATCACATCTTATTCTCTATACCCATGCCCTTTCTTAATGGTACTATGGCTCGATGAGTCGTAATTTTTCTAAGATTGCATAAAATTTGAGACTCACAATATGATACTAAGGCCCACCTGTGATAACATTGTTACGATGTCTTTCTTTATTCGGCTCGTTCATATGTTCTAGCTCAAAAGCTCGCATTCTACAAGACTCATTATAGTAACACAATGGTGACGTGATGATTTAACAATCATTCGTATGGTCTGTGGTTCAGAATCACATTACAGTGATTTGACTCCTCTCAGTGGTTCACAGAGCAACATCACTCTTAATCTATGGATCAATAATTTGATATTATGGCACTGTCGGGACTGTATGGTTGTGAGTGTTGAAGTGACACCCTACAATTACAGATATATAACAATATGTGTAAATGAAGCCGACGTAAATATGATCTTGGATTTCCTTGAAAGGTTGCTTAGTTTCAAAGGATCGTAACTACAGTGGCAACATAGCATTAATCATTCGTTGTTCTAAGACTCGAATGTATTTCTATATTAAACAATGGTAACGTTCAAAATGATGACATTACTATATAGAGCATTGTTCTATTGCGTTGAAGTAACTGGCCATAGTAGCTAAAAGAGCACTTTTAGCTAGTAAATGTTTGTGTTGGAGAGTCTACAAAAGTCATATGTGACTTTGACTTACAGTGGAGAATATGTATGGTTTCACTTAACCTACTTGAAGAATGGACAGGACACTGAAGCCTTTGGAAGCAACCTTGGATTAATAAACTAGACTAGTAGTTCATCAAAAGGGTTCTATAATTGGAGAAGAAAAGGACACATTTACTAGAGGATAATTAGTCTTGACACTTGAAGAGAATCTAGATCGTTGCAAAGAAGAAGTTTGAGTCACCTTGTTATGAAAAAAAGAAGGGAGCCAACCTATGAACTTGGGAACCTCATGTAGAAACAAGGACTTTAGTGTGAAGGGCAAAATAAAAGTTTGAAGTACCTTTGTTGAAGAATGGCCAGCACTTGACAATCATAAAAGGACTGAATCCTTGCAAAGAAGAAGGCATGGTAAGAGGTATGTACAATTTCTTTTATGTTGATAAAGATAAAGGGCGTAAAAGGTTTCTAGGGTTTTGCAATTAGCTATATGGTTTTTCCTTGTTGGTCTTAATAACCATCAAGTTTCTAGGGTTTATGAGTCTTGCACATTATGAAGTCTTGAAGACTCTTGGTACTTAGGGTTTCTAAACCCTAGTTTAGTTTGAATTAACCCCTAGGAGTAAAAATTCTAATCCTAATTGGTTGTTCCCTCCAAGAAAACCCTAGCTCTTGACATATAGGGTTTGCAGATCTAATTTTGAAAGGATAATCTAGGGTATGTGGTAAAACCCTCACAAGGGTTGAAGTCAAAATGAAGCGTAGGTCAAATCCTGATTCCCTAGGGTTAATGTTTCTGCTGAAAGTGAAAACCCTAATAAGGGTTAGATCAAGAAATATAGGGTTTGTAACTGAAACCCTAGAAGTACACCCTTTGAGATATCTTGGAAACCCTAGATTGACAAAGTTGACATCATGCTCTTGTTTTTGTATATTTTTTCTTGGTTGTACTTGTTGATGAAAATTTGCAGGTACATAATAAAGGAAGAAAGATGAGAAGGACGGAAGATCAAAGCAAAGCAAGACTCATGCTTGATGATGACTCCTTAATGATGATGAGCATGATGGAAAGAGGGAATTGTAAGGACCTTGATGAACATAATGTTGAAACTTCTCGCTGATGAGTTCATTCCATAACACATTGATGATTGAAAGATGAAGCAGAACCTTCTTCCAATATGAAGATACAACATTCAAAGGAACGCTGACTTCAGATGGAGCAAGTAGCACTTTTAACATGACACTTTGACTAGAGGATGTTATAATTTGGCAAATCTGATATTGATGATTTGCATAGGATATGACTTGGCTCCTTGGTAAGGCATATTGCAAAAGCATGTGAAGAGGCTGGAAGGAGAGTTCATTTGATGATATTGATCAACATTAGATATGATCTCTTGAAGAAAGAAAGAGTTGACAATGACAACTCCAAGGAAGAAGATATTGTAGCTTGTTGATTAGTTTGTTCCATGGGCACTTTGATTGAAAAGTGAAAGCATGGAGAAAGTTTTTTTTTTCTTTGTACAATACGGAAATGGACCATGCAGAAGGATGTTGATCTCAAAGGAAACAAGAAAGAAAAATTTGACAAGAGGCCATCATGTTGAGATAATCATGATATTTATGTTTCGATATTTGTTATCTGGTCAGTAGGTGGTTTTGCTACTTGGAAGAATGTTGCAAAAAATCATAATGGAAAGGACTCGATTCAAAGAATACATGGGTTGAGTGGACGGCTTTGGTAATCCTTGAAGGATTATGTGGTCAAGATGTCTACATCATCTTGGAATTGGAAGGTAGCAGTACAAGGAGATAACCTAATGTGTATGTTTCAGTGACCATGAAGATCACTTTCATGCTTAGAGGGAGCTACGATTAGCTCTACTTTGATTGGTGCAACATAGTGCCTTTGTTGATGATGACTAGAGGAAAGTGATATGGAAGATTGATGGCCTGAACCCTGTCACAGATTGGTTCCAGAATGATAAAAGCTCTATATGATGAGATGTAAAGAGAAGGAGGATCCATGCAATTACTACCTGAAGATCTCCATGAAGAAGTAGTAAATGATGCACATTAATGAAGAGAATCTAAAGCAGTGTGGAAAAAGTTTGTAAAAAATCGCGATTTAATCCTAAAAATGCGATTTTTTGAACTAAACGATTTAATCCCCCGACTTTTTGGTGACTTTTTCACAAAGGAAAAATTCACGATTTTTTCTTTATACTCCCGATTTAATTGGGAGTCGACCCAAAAAGTCAGCTTCCCTTCCCAGGGCGCGGATAAAGAGGCCGCAAAGGTGAAAAAACTGTAAATTGAAGCTTCCATCCATGCATTTTCAAGTTATTGCATTGTATTGTTTGTCATACTTGTGAGCATAGCAGTCTCATTTGTAATCTATTAGTTTTGAGGTTAAGATATGTTTTTGTTTTCCAAGGAAAATCAAAACTTTATACTTCATATTTCTAGTCAGAAAGCAAAGTATACATTGGCTAAGCCTCAAGGTTTTCAGTGATCCAGACTCTAACAACCACTGCCCCTTCAAAATACTACAAAAGTACCAAAAGGACAGGTATACAACAGTCTTCCGTACAAAGAACCCCACACCATCAAAAACATTGTTACAGTTGTTGAATGCTTCCAGAAGAAACAACAAAGAGGAGGTCATGAAGATCAAACAACAACAACCTGTCCAAAAAAAACAAAACCAGTGCCTCAAAAAAGAACCCATTTTTCATACAGGAACAAAGTACTTGTGAAATCTTGTGACAACAAAGATCCTTCCTGCAATGAGAGCATGTTTTGAAAGGGAATCTTCTTTAGTGGTGAACTCCCTGTAAATGTGGGGAAAGGTTATGTGTCAGAAGTGGATTTTACCTCCAAGAGTTTTTGAATAATAGATGCCAAGGGTAGGTTAGTAATCTGACATCTACTGTTTTCTCATAAAATAAGCAACTTGGAGTCACCAAGCGTTAATTTTCACATCTACTGTGATACTTACTGTTAATGTTCATTGGACCTACCACCTGACACCTTATTAACCAAGCAGATTACAATCCACTAAATAAATGCATGACTTATTTCTTAATACAATTAGCAGAAACAAAAATTAAAAGGGGAAGAGGATCTCAGTGACTGATTACTTGATGACTTTTAGATGACTCATGATATACATTTATTATATTTTTTGTTGATATTTTGACTCTTGAGAGTTGAGACTCAGACAGGACTCAAAATTCAGGAGTTGATTCACTATTTTGATATGTGATATAGCACTAGACTTCATATACATATTATATATTAGCTTTCTTTACATGTTTATGTGGAAATGCATTTATTTGATGTTGTGGATACTCTAGATGTTAAAAAAAAAAGAAAAAAAAGAGAATAATTTTGTGTTTTTTTAATTTTTCCGACTTTTTCAAAAAGCTCCCGACTTTGACGAGTTTTTCAACTTTTGGACCCTTGCCGAATTAATCCCGACTTCGACTTTTTCCACATTGATCTAAAAAGCTTATGGTTATGACTTCCCAACTGTAAGGAAGTAAGGAATCTCCTCTATGCTTAAGAGGGAGTAAGAAGTCTCCTTAAAATGTTTGAAAAGGAGCAAGGTTTTTTTACCTGATCAAGAGGAATGGGTATCTCCTCTCTGGTTGAGAGGGAGATTGACATTATATTCTCTTCTTCATGTGCCATGCACTAGGCCAGGACTAATAGTCGTATGTCTAGTGAAGGCCATGGAGCGAGAATTGGGTCCAGAGGATTGAATAAACATCTGAGATTGATACTCCTTGAGGATAAAGAATCCAACATAGGAAATGGACTGACACTCTTTGAGGATTGTGCAGGTATCCAAGATAAGAGTGGTCAAAGAGGACTGTAATTCTTTGAGGATGGGCAATCCAAGATAAGAATACTCCTAAAAGGACATACATAGTGAACATCTGGATGGGGTATGTGCCTTAAGAGGTAGTGTGGTGTCTCACGTAAAGCCTTCCAACATTATGCTCTGATATAAATAGAGCTTGTCAGTTAAAGGCCTTACTATGTTGACAATGTTGGTTATAATGTTGATGCTTAAAGATGGCTTATCAATCTGACTCTTCTTATAAGAATACAGTTTGAGAGTATCCGTGTGCCGAGTGTACAATTATGAATACCTCCCTAGTTAAGAGTGAGTGTTGGAGAATGTAACTAGTTTTGGTCTTCATAATTTCTACGATTATTTATTTTATGTAAAAATCAAAAGTAAAGAAAAAGAAAAAATATTATTATTTTTCTAGAAAAGCATGTTCTTCATGCTTCTAGGTTTTGAGTCAAAGAGTGTTAGTTCTATTTTGGACCTACTGTAAAAGAAAAAAAGAAAAGAAAAACTTAAATGTAATTTTGGGACAAAAACCCCTCTAGATGCCAAGTTGGCCTTGCCCCAATAGACATGTCTATTCGCATCCCTCTGAACTATATAAATAGAGGGAAGATGGAGCTCATTTGGACACACACTTGATGGATTGAGGTTAGAAAAATTGTAGAAAAGGTAGAAAAGAAGTAGAGGACAAAGTTTGAAAGAGAGGATGTTTTCTTGAGCTAGAATTTGTGGAAGATCTGTCTTGGCACATCTCTTGTTGATGAATTTGCTAGAAAGAAGGATGGTTTGACTTGGCTTCTAGAGGTGGAAGTTTCTAAGGTTATGGTTCTTGGATATCTCATTTTATCTGATTCTATAAGAAGAAAATTTTATGGGTTTTCCCCTTGGAGGGGGTTTTGCGCTGGCTTGGAGCCTATATCTTGTGTCCACTGTTTTTCTGTGATCTTCATGATTGTATTTTGGTAATTCCTTGATGAAAGAAACAAAATAAAATAAGTAAGAAGCCAATAATATTCACAAGCAATTACTAATGAAATGGAAATCTAATGATAAGTTGAAAACCTTTGATTTGCACCATCTATTGTGCATTTGATTTACTATTCTATCTACAATTGCTTATTGTTGCTGGAAGATTGAATTATATTGGAAATTGGTTGCTAATTGAAGAAGAATTGGAATAAGTGGTTGTGTTGAGCATAGAACACTGGAAAATTAACACGAAGATTGAGGAGAGATCATCGGCACTAGCAACAAGGACTCAATCTTTAGATCAGGGGGAGGAGTTGGGAATCCTTCTACTTTTGTTAGAAGGTGGTTAACATGGCTTGAGCAAATATTGAGAGATGCACTAGAGCATGTGGAGGTTCCTAGGAGCACTTTTAGGGAGAGAAAATCACTGAGATAATTTCCTAGTTATATGGAACTCATGGTTACATCACTGACTTTGAGACTTGCAATTATGAGGAGGAAGAAGGGAAACAGGTTTGGAGGGATGCCATGGTGGAGGACTATGCCTCCATCATGAAAACTGAGGTGTGGGACATTGTGAGTATGCTAGAGGGGAAATCACTGGTTAGTTCAAGGTGGATCTTATAAGATCATGCATGCTATAGATAACAATGTTGAGAAGCATAAGGATAGGTTTGTGGTGGGAAAGTTCTCCCAAAAGGTGGGAGTGGACTATGAAGAGACATTTGCTCTAGTCACAAAGTATACTTCTATCAAGGTTGTTATAGCTATTGCTTTAGAGATGGGGTGGAAGATACATCGAATGGATGTGAAGACAACCTTGCTTGATAGGGTTATTGAGGAAGAGGTTTATTGAACAATCGCAAGGATTTGAGGTGCATGGGAGAGCAGAGTCTCATGTATGTAAGTTGAAGAAGGAACTATATGGACTCAAGCAAGCACCTAAATCATGGCACTCGAGGATTGATGGGTATTTTCTAGGCACGAGCTTCACCATGAGTGAGGCAGCTTCCAACTTGTATTATACAATTTTCGGATATGATCCACTCATCTTGTTGTTGTATGTTGATAATCTATTTCTCAAAAGGTTAGAGAAGCTCATAGAGATGTGCAAGTGAAATCTGCTACATAGTTCGAGATGAAGGAAATTGGCATGATGCACTACTTTTTGTGGTTGGAGGTATGGCAACAAACAAGTGAGATTTTCCTAGGATGGGTAAAACATGCAGTTCATATCATGAGGAGATTCAGGATGGTGGATGGCGGGCCTATGTCTACACCTATGATTACGAATTTGAGGAAGCTTAATACTTCAGGGTCAGAATTGTTGGATCCCACTTTGTATAGGTAACTGATAGGTTCCTTGATGTCTATGGTCAACGCTAGGCCAGATATATAATTTGATATGAATACCCTAAGCCAGTTTATGGTGGAGTCAAGAATTGTGCATTAGGTGGCCGCAAAGCATGTGCTCAGGTAATTATGAGTTACAATAGAGTATGGGTTGAGATATGAAAAGAGTGGTGGAGTGCAATTGCAAGGCTATACAAACCTAGATTGGGTTGGTAGTGCAGTGGACAAGAAAAGCACCTCAGGGTGCTGCTTTAGTTTGGTATCAACGATGATTTCTTGGTTTAGCAAGAAGCAGAGTTCAATGGCACTCAATTCAGGGGAGCCCAAGTACATGGCAACGAGTTTGGTGGGTTGTGAGGCTATTTGGCTTCTCAAGATGCTCACAAGGTTATTTGTTCTACAGTTGGATCCCCTTAATTGTGATTCCTTGTGATAATTAGAGTTGCATGAAACTCTCTTAGAATCTAGTGTTTCATGACAGGTCCAAGAATATAGAGTTCAAATACCACTTCATCAAAGACACGATCTAGAGGGGAGCTGTGAATATTCAATACATATCCGTAGATGGGTAGGCTACAGATATTCTCTCCAAGACCATGGTATGTGAAAATTTCTAAATAGAAATCCAATTGCAGTGATTAATATTATTTCTTCTACTTATTAACTCAGAAATAAGTTATTCACAGTCTTCTTACGGCAAATATCGAAATAAATTCTACTGCAACCTTCACAATTAAAATACTGCGGAAACTTGGAAAGTAAATGCAAAGAAAAATACTGGCACAAATACAACAACAATGACATAGTTATTTTTGGACAATCGTCCCTGGAAAAACCCAATGTGGGAAAACCGGTGCAGGTGATGAGGGTTTCTTTATTATTCTTCTGCAAAAATCTCATGTACAAGTTACAACCAGCAAAGTAGAATAGGATTCTCTATGAGAAAATTTACAGACGCTTCTTTTGCAAGTTTCTGATCCAGGGGAAGTGCTCCTCTTCCTCTGCTTCTCATTGTGTCCCAGTGTTAACTTTCCCACACTGTCTCAGCGTCAAAACTGCCCCACGTAGTCCCAATGTCAAACTGCCCCTGCACTGTCTCTCCCTATGTCACAGCTTTCGTGTTGTCCTCCCTTTGCTTTGCGTCATCTTCCCTTGCACTCCGGACTGATGCTGATTACCCTCACTCCCTTTTCTACTTGCAACTCTCCCTTTGATTCGATTTTCTCTTGGTGAACTTCGACCAGTGAGAAAATCGATCTTACTTGGGTAACTGAGTATCTGCCTCTGGTGTGTTCTCCAAGTGCCCATCAAGCCTTCTCTTATAATCCTCTCGTTGATCAATCAACAACCCAGATTAGATCCTAATCAATGGCTAGGATCATATTGACTTGATCTCCGCCTTCTTCTAAAAGTTTTACCCATAGTTTAGATTAATACTCATTAATTATTTTAATTTCCTAAGTTTAGACTTAGGGTCCCATTAAAAATAATTAATTATTTTAATAAAACTGTCTCTGGGTGGAATTTCCCAAAACGATTTCTGGGTATTGGAGAATGCATGTGTCTAAGTCTCCCTGCAAAATTTGAGACTTAGAGCACATCCGATGCTACCAGAAATCAACACTCCCTCTTAGCGAGGAATGTGCTCTAGTAATGCAACTTGCTGAAGCATCACCCTGTTTTGTAACATCTCCCTTTGCGCTTGCTGATGTCTGACATCCTGCCCACCAACTACTGCGCAAATGTTGCATCTGTACTGCTGCTGACCCTGCCACTTGTCAACACTGCATCCGTACTGCAACTCCCTCTGCCACTGTAACTGAGAAATCACCTGTTTCTGCTACTGAAACGGATTCTCTACCATACCCATCTGCTCTCTGAATTGAATGAACTTAGCTCTTCCTAGAGCCTTTGTGAGTATGTCTGCTACTTGATCTCCTGTGGGGACATACTGTAGCTGTACTGCCCCACGCTGAACACAGTCTCTGATAAAGTGACATCTAATATCAATGTGTTTTGACTGATCATGAAATACTGGATTCTCAGAGAGTTTGATACAACTTTGATTATCACAGTAAACCCTAGTCGCTTCCATCCTTTTTTTGAACAAACTCATACGCGATTTTCTAAGCCATATAGCTTCGCATGTCGCTGTGCTAGCTGCCATATATTCTGCTTCTACTGAGCTCAAAGCTATCGACTTCTAGTTCTCGCTGCACCACGATATCATCCCTGATCCAACACTGAAGCAGTACCCTGAGGTACTTTTTCGGTCTACTGAACTACCTGCCCAATCTGCATCTGTTAACCCATTCAATCTGACATCCTCCCCTCGGGAGTATTTCAACTCATATCTGACTGTTCCACACACATACCTAAGAATGTGTCTAGCTGCGGCCCAATGTACGCTTTTTAGTTCCACGATGAATTGACTAAGAGTGTTGATAGCAAATCAAATGTCAGGCCTAGTGTTGACCAAATACATGAGCGACCCAATGAGCTGTCTGTACAAGGTGGGGTCCACTTCCTTGTCTCTTGATGCATCTATTTTCTTCTAGTTGGTGATCATGGGAGTAGCCATGGGTCGACAATCTTGCATTCTGAATCTCTTCAGAATCTCTGTAGCATATCTTCCTTGCCTAGGGAAGATCTCCCCATTCTTCTGCCAAACTTCCAAGCCTAGAAAATAATGCATCAACCCCATATCCTTCATGTCGAATTCAACTTCAAGATTCTTCTTGCAATCCTGTATGAGCCTGGATGACCTTGTTAAAAACAAGTCATCCACATATAATACTAGAATAAGTGGCTCATTCTCTACCATCAAATAGTAGAGATTGGGATCAACATCACTTTTGACAAATCCCAACTGCTGCAAGTAACTATCAATCTGACCATACCATGCTCTGGGTGCTTGCTTGAGCCCATATAGGGCTTTCTTTAATCTACAAACATGAGTTCTCTTCTCATGAGTTTCGAAGCCTTCGGGTTGTTCTATATACACCTCCTCTTCTATCACCTTGTTCAAGAATGCTGTCTTGACATCCATCTGCTGAATCTTCCATCCCATTTGAGTTGCTAGGGATATAACGAATATGATAGAGGTGTAACGGGTAACTGGGGCGAAGGTCTCTTCATAGTCTATTCCTTCTTTCTGAGCGTACCCCTTTGCCACGAACCTAGCCTTGTACTTCTCTATACTGCCATTTGCAGCATACTTGATCTTGTAGATCCATCTTGATCCTACAACTAATCTATCCTCTGGTCTAGGTACTACTTTCCTCTGGTCTAGGTACTACTTCCCAGACATCATTCGTCATGATAGAGTTGTACTCTTCTACCATGGTATCCACCCAAACTTGGTGTTGAACGACTTCCTGAAAGCTAGAGGGTTGTTCAACTTGAGCTACCAATGCCTGGTATCTGTCAGGTTGTCTACTCTGTCTTTCCTCAGTTCTAGGAGCTCCAACAAACTCCTCTGCGTCCCTCAGTGTCTGCCGTACTTCTCTGCTGGTTCTACCACTAGTGGTGGGAGGCTCAATCAACTCCTCCTTCTGATCCCGTCATTCCATCTGCTGAGAACTATCTGGATTTCCTCCTTCTGAGGAAATACTGTTACTGGTCAGTGTACTCGATCTAGGTGTCTGTCCTCCTGCCTGTCCTCCTTGCTGCCCCTGCTACTTTTGGACTAGTGGAACATTTACTGACTGTCCTTCTGCTGGCATCTCTCGAGATTTCCTGAAAGCTCTATCCTCCATGAACTTTGCATCCCGACTCACTACCATCTTCCTGTTGCTAGGAATGTAGATTTTGTGTGCCTTTGAGGTCTTGTTATATACTACGAGATACCCCTTTCTGTAGTCTGATCTAGTTTACTGCGCTTCTTGTTTGGAATGTGACAATATACCTCACTTTCGAATATTCTAAGATGATTGACTTCTGATTTCTTCCTTGTGAAGACTCCTTCGAGCGTTTTCTTCCCCAATGCTTTATGAGGAGTTCTATTATGGATATACACCACTGTGTTGCAAACTTTTGCCCATAAAAACTTAGCTAGATCTTGATCATACAACATAGCTTTGGCTGCCCCAACAATCATTCTATTCTTCTGCTTTGCTACTCCATTCTGCTTCGGATTATATGGAGTTGTCAACTCTCTTTTGATGCCCTCCTTTGTGCAAAAATCTGTGAAATCTCTGTCCGTATATTCTCCACCATTATTTGAACACAATACCTTTATCTTTTAGCCTGTCATATTTTCAACGAGAGCCTTAAACTCTCTGAATCGATCAAAGACCTCATCCTTGGTCTTTAAGAAATAGATCCAGGTTTTTCTAGAGTGATCATCAATAAAAGTGACGAAGTATTCGCCATCATTAAGAGCTCTTGTGGACATTGGACCATAGATATTTGAGTGTATCAATCCCAATACACATTTTGCTCTATTGTTACTTCTGAAAAAGGCTTCTTTAGCTTACTTCCCTAGCACACATCCTCAACATAAGTCATCATGCTCACTACTAAGCGCTAGTACACCTATAACAGTCTCTCTGAGCATCCTCAGTGCTCCATGGTGTAAGTGTCCCGTTCACCCGTGCCATAATTCATTTCATTCCTTTTCACCATTATAATTGCTGCCTATCAATGCCATTGGAGACTCAAGATGCAACCTATACAATTTGTTGCTTCGAGTCCCAAGTTGTGTCTTCTTCTTCCAGCTTAGATGCTTGACATATACTTTCTTTCCTATGAAGTATACATCGTATCCCTTGTCCTGTAACTGGGAGACTGAAATCAAATTCATTCCTAATCCTGGCACATGCAAAACATTGGTGGCTTGGATTCTGGTACTTGCTTTCGTCTGAAATGCTATGGTGCCTCTCCCTACTGGAGTACATTTTGTTCTATTTCCCATAGTAATCTGGAAGTCCATTTGTTCTTCTTGATAGCTTGAGAAATGTTCTTGTACTCCAGTCCAATGTTTTTAAAACCGGAACCGGTGACCGGACCGGTCCACCTAATGAACCGGTTTACCGACCGGAACCGGTCTAACCGGGACTGGTTTGGTCTAAACGAACCGGTTTTAGAAAAATTCATTAAATAATTATTTTTTAATGAAAAAAACTATTTTTAAGATTTAAAAGCATGATTCCAAGCCAATAGAGACAAAATATGCAAAGATTGCTCATTTATATACCATGTAAAGGTGAATATATCAAAATGGCACCGAGTGCAATACATATCATCGACAAAATACATAAGCAATGAGGCTCTAAATGACCTCTAGAGTGCAAAAACAAAGCCTACAAACTATGGGGCCAGTGGCCTACTACAAGACTTCAGTCTAGACTCTACATATATGATAATAGTAATACTATAATAGTGATCAACATTATCACTTGAAGTTGAAACTTCTCATGAGTCTCAGTCATCATGATCAAACTCAGTTGGCTGAGTCTCGACTCCCAAACTTTGCAGTCACAAACTTCTCTATTGGTTCAGTGACTTGAGTCTCAAACTTCTGAAGGTATTCTGCCCTAATATGCCCTATTATTTCATTTGGTGCTCCACATGGCTTTACATGGCCTCCTATCCCTACCAAGTGTTGCTTGAACCTGTTAATACCCCCTCCTTGAATGGATTTTTGGCAATATTTGCAGATCATTTTGCCATCAATCATATCACAATGAGCCCATGCAGTATCTCTGGCTTTTGGAGGCATGATGACTCCCTGGATGGTAGATCATAGAAGTGAGAAGTTTATAACACATAAAAAAAAATTAATTCATGGACAACAGTCAAATAAGGAATTTTCAAGTGCAAATCCTTACCTGGAAATGCAAACTAGCTTCCTTAGCCTCCTCTTGAAGATGGCAACTCCACTGACAGCTACACACTATCTCCAAAATAGCTCCAACTCCAACTCCAAGATGACTACTTCAGCAAATGCCAAAAACTCAACACTCTCCAAGCTCACAAACACTCCAAAACAGTTGTGTGAGACAAATGAGAGTGAGAGGGGCCTCTTAAAGGCTTGGAGAGGGTGTTTTTGGAGGGAAAACACCCTTAGTTTCCCCCCAAAACCCCTAAAACACAGTCCGCATACACTTTTTGCATTACACGGTGGGCATGCCTCTAACCGGCCGGTTTAGGACGGAACCGGCCGGTTTGATACAAAACCGGCCGGTTCCGTCCTAAATCGGCCGGTTAGGACCGGTTTAGGGCAAATTTTAGTGAAATGGGCGATTGAACCGGGTTTTTTTGCCGGTTTAGACCGGCGCCCTTGCTAATCGGCCGGTTAGACCGGTAACCGGTTTTCAAAAATGGTTTTGAAAACATTGCTCCAGTCATATGAGCTGAAGCCCCGCTATCAATGTACCAAACATCTGTTGACGCTGAATTTGCTAGGCATGCAAATTCTTCTTCTAATCTGGTAGACAATTTTGAGACACTTTGAGTATCCATCTTTGTGATATTTTCAACCGATTTTTGATGCCACTCTGCCCCAACAAATGCTATTGGAAAAACTGCGTCCCACTTGAGAAGCCCCTCTTCCCTGAATCTTTTGTTGTGTTGTTCCTTTTGTCGCTGACAGATTTTGATAAGGAAATCTCACCTCTGTGTCGACTCACTCAGAGAGAGCTTTTACCACGAAAATCTAGTCCTCTTGGCATGAACTGTGCAAACCCCCTGGGGAATTCGAATTACTGCCCCTGCAGGAATTTCGAATTCCTTTATTCCTTCAATGCTGGGTCTTCTGACTCTTTTCTTCTTGCATTACCTCACCTCTGATACCATGTGAAAATTTCTGAATAGAAATCCAATTGCAGTGATTAATATTATTTTTTCTACTTATTAACTCAGAAATAAGTTATTCACAATGTTTTTACAACAAATATTGAAATAAATTCTATTGCGGCCTTCACAATTAAAACACAGTGGAAAGTAAATGCAAAGAAAAATACTGGCACAAATACAACCACAATGACACAATTAGTTTTGGACAATCACCCCCAGAAAATGCCAATGTGGGAAAACCGGTGCAAGAGATGAGGGTTTCTTTATTATTCTTCAGCAAAATTCTCATGTACAAGTTACAACCAACATAATATAATAAGATTCTCTGTGATAAAATTTATAGACGCTTCTTGACAAGTTTCTGATCCAGGAGAAGTGCTCCTATTCCCTTTGCGTTTCACTGTGTCTCAGCGTCAACTTTCCCATGTTGTCCCGACGTCAAAACTGCCCCATGCATTCCCAACGTCAAACTGCCCCTGCATTGTCTCTTCGTGCGTCATAGCTTCTGAGCTGTCCTCCCTCTGCACTGCGTCTTCTTCCCTTTCGCTCCCGATTGATGTTGATTACCCTCACTCTCTTTTCTACCTGCAACTCTCTCTCTGATTCGATTTTCTCTTGCCGAACTTCGACCAGAGAGAAAATCGATCTTACTTGGGCAACTGAGTATCTGCCTCTAGTGTGTTCTCCAAGTGCCCATCAAATCTCCTCTTATAATCCTCTCGTTGATCAATCAACGACCCAGATTAGATCCTAATCAATGGCTAGGATCATATTGACTTGATCTCCGCCTTCTTCTAGAAGTTTCACCCATAGTTTAGATTAATGCCCATTAATTAATTTAATTTCCTAAGTTTAGACTTAGGGTCCCATTAAAAATAATTAATTATTTTAATAACACTGTCTCTGGGTGGAATTTCCCAAAATGATTTCTGGGTATTGGAGAATGCATGTGTCTAAGCCTCCCTGCAAAATTTGAGACTTAGAGCACATCGGATGCTACTAGAAATCAACATGGTAGAGGGGAAGTTTGTCTTCTACAGAGATAAGATGGGTGTGGTGCAGGGTACCTTCCTGACTAGGAGGGAGTGTTGATGATGATAGCTCAAACAGGTACTTTTGCATAGGCTAGGTGTCAAGCATGCAGAACATGTCTAAAAGCCTCTTTAGGTACTTGCTTATGTTGAGCAAGTGACTTTTATGATTTCTTTCCTAAGTTTAACTTAGGAAAAGCACATTAATTAATTAATTAATTAATGTTGGCTATTAAGCTAAGGTTTCTAATGAAAAATGAATTTAATTCATTTTAGTGAATTAGATCTAATCTCTATCATTGATCTCAAGTGAGGCTTAGGATCTAATCCTAGCCACTCATCACTTAGGAGATTAGGGTTAGGGATTTGGCTTAATGAAAATTATAAAAGAAGCCTAAGGGAGAGGAGGAAGACACATTAGCTATTAGAAGAGCGATTTTCTCAAGTGAGTGATCCTCAGAACTGAAGGGAAGTGCAAGCTCTCGTTGGAACCCGGTTTCGTTGTTACAATAGAGACCCTAGTTGGTGGCATTGGTTTTAGTGGCCACAAAGCCACCGTAGCCAATCATTTCATTTAGCATATTGATTTTACAGGAGTGGAATTGGTAGCAACAAGAGTAGGCGAAGATCAACATCAAGAAGATCAATTTTTTTAGAGGTCGAGCCTACCAAATGAGGGGATTTCTCAAGGCCGAATTGAATCTAATGAGGTGGCCAAATTAAGATAAATCATTTGTCTCAGGAGGGGCTGCAGTGACGGTCGTTAGGTGATCAATTTATTGTGTGGATCAAATTACGCAGAATTCCTATGTCTCTGGGCCAAGTGGGAGATTGCTAGGCAATTGATTTGAAGTTAATCCTTGTCTTAGGAGGGAAGTGACATTATTTATCAAAGGGCTGAAGATATCATATGTGTATGGATTGAATACAGTAACAACTGAAGGGCCGAGCTTGTGGACGAATTTCCTAGGTTTGTTGGGCCATGTTACCTCACCCAAGGCAAGCTTATTGAGTGAAAGGCGCTGAATCTAGCTAGTGTTATGACCAAGGAAAGAATCTTTATCAAACATTGAGTTTTGTGTTTGCTAGAGGGGCCAAAAGCCAAGTTCTTTATTTTCCAAGGGATCAAATTATTTCATAATTCCTTGAGGTCATGTTGTTTGACGTATTGAGGCCAAACAAATCGCTAAAACAAGGGACCGAATCAAGGGATAGACTGCTCTTCTAGAATCACAGTGAAATAAATTCTCGAGTCGCAATTGCTTGGTTGGGTTTTATAGAAAAAGGGCAAATTAATTCAACATATTTAGCAAGACAATCTTCTTGGAGCACATTGCCAGGTTCCTTCTAAAATTAATTTGCAAAATTTTCTTGAGATTGATGGCAATAAAATTGGAATTGCAATATTCGCTTCTGGGTTTTACATATTTTGCTGGTATTTTTCCATTCATGAATTTTGTTTGTGGATTTATGAAGTTTTGAGAATAAATTCTCATGTTTCAATTTATTTAAAAAATAAAACCCTAGAAAATTCTTGCAAATTAAACAAGGTTTGTTACATAATTAGACATTAACAAAGATCAGGTAAATTAGCACAAATAACTTAGCGAATGTTACTAAGTTACTCGAAAACTACCCAAGGAAACAACATTACCCCTATTACCCATGTCTTTGGGCTAGAACATAGAGTATTTTCCAAGTCCTCTTAGTTAAAGTAGGTGGATGATGTTATTATTTTCTTATAAAAGGGGATGCAAGGGTAAGATATCGATTAACTTTCAAATTCATATATAATGCTAAGGGTTTAATTCTAGTCCAACTAGCTGATTAAATTGTGGCTAGGAGTCTTCTTTCATTTGAAAATCTTGTGAGAGGGAGCTTTTGCTACATCAACCTACACACAATTCCCATTTCTCCATTTTTTCTTTGGTTTAATTTTTTTTCAAGTCCTCTTTTTCTTTAGATAAGCATCTTTCTCTTAGGACTTGAAATGGGGGGTGGGAAGGGGGACGGGCAAGGGGGCATGATGAAATTTTCTTTCTTTTATTTATTTTGCTTCTCACCTCTTTAGCCTTTTATTTGGCTTGATTTGAATTTTTAAGGCTTGCATTTTTTTATTGATCTTTCTTCATGACCCTTTTCTAGATAATCTTTGGTCAGTTAACCATATGTTAGGGGATTATTTAGTTTTATGGATGGGGTGGAAGTGTAAAAGTATTTCACAAAAAATGTTAAGTATGGAAGGGGTATGACTATGCTACCCACCTTGACTTCTCAGTAGTACCCTTTGGTCTAGACTAAGTCACATCTATTCAGAAACAATTATGTCCCATAATAGTTAAAAATAGTAACAAGGTAACCTTTTATTAAGTTAAAAGTGATAAAACACCCATCTAATGCTAGCATCTAGTCAACGAGTTAAATCCTTAGCACCAATTTTTAGGTAATGGGAGTCACATAATGGAAAATCATACCAATTATTAACTGAAGCAACAGAGGTATCATCTAGCACATCTGAGATTGAGGGCATGAAAATTAATATACTACCATATGTAAATGACTGATGGGCTAGGAATGCAACTAATGAATGGAGGGTAACAAGTCTAGAATGATGAGCAAAAAATCTCATCAAAGCAGCAACAAATCACACCCATATGAGTGTGCCTCTGAGGGAGTTGCCTGAAGGGCAACAAGGCTTAGATGATTCTTCCCTTATACCAAATGTTGCCATTCCTTTGTGTAAGTTTTTTTATTTTTGATTTGGATTAGTCATTATGGAAAATGTTTCAGGTTCTTGGCATACTTGCCTCATATTTCATCCAACCATTCAAGAACTACAATCGATTCCCCTTTCTCCGTTTTTTCTTTGGTTTAATTTTTTTCAAGTCCTCTTTTTTTTTATAGATGAGTGTCTTGCTCTTAGGACTTGAAATGGGGGGTGGAAAGGGGGACGGGCAAGGGGGCATGATGAAATAGTTCCTTTCTTTTATTTATTTTGCTCCTCGCCTCTTTAGCCTTTTATTTGGCTTGATTTGACTTTTTAAGGCTTGCATTTTTTTTATTTTTCTTCTTTTGTCTAAGTTTTTTATTTTTGATTTGGATTATTCATTATGGAAAATGTTTTAGGTTCTTGGCACACTTGCCTCATATTTCATCACACCATTCAAGAACTACAATCGATCCCCCTTTCTTCATTTTTTCTTTGGTTTATTTTTTTTCAAGTCCTCTTTTTCTTTAGATGAGCGTCTTGCTCTTAGGACTTGAAATGGGGGGTGGAAAGGGGGACGGGCAAGGGGGCATGATGAAACAGTTCCTTTCTTTTATTTATTTTGCTCCTTGCCTCTTTAGCCTTTGATTTGGCTTGATTTGACTTTTTAAGGCTTGCATTTTTTTATTTTTCTTCATGATCCTTTTCTAGATAATATTTGATAAGTTAACCATAAGTTAGGGGATTATTTAGTTTTATGGGTGGATGGAAGTGTAAAAGTATTTCACAGAAAATGTTAATATGGAAGGGGTATGACTACACTACCCACCTTGACTTCTCAGTAGTACCCTTTGGTCTAGACTAAGTCACATTTATTCAGAAACAATTATGTCCCTGAAGAGTTAAAAATATTATCAAGGTAACATTTTATTAAGTTAAAAGTGATAAAACATCCATCTAATGCTAGCATCTAGTCAACAAGTTAAATCCTTAGCACCATTTCTAGGTAATGGGAGTCACACAATGGAGAATCATACCAATTATTAAGTGAAGCAACCAAGGTATCATCTAACACATCTGAGATTGAGGGCATGAGAATTAATATACCACTATGTGTAAATGATTGATGGGCATAGGAATGCAACTAATGAATGGAGAGTAACAAGTCTAGAATGATGAGCAGAAATCTCATCAAAGAAGCAACAAATCACACCCATATGAGTGTGCCTTTGAGGGAGTTGCGTGAAGGGCAACGGGGCTTAGATGGATTCTTCCCTTGTACCAAATGGGCCTATTCTTTCATCTAAATTTTTTATTTTTGATTTGGATTATTCATTATGGAAAATGTTTCAGGTTCTTGACATACTTGCCTCATATTTCATCCAACCATTCAAGAACTACAATTGAGACTGCAAATGACATTACCTCTTCATCCTTTCGTGAAAGAGCATCAACGCCTATATTGTCCTTCCCCTTTTTTGGTAGTATTTCCATATCAAAAATGGAAATTTTCTCTATCCATTTATATTTCTCTTTTGACAATGTGTTTTGTTGTAGAAGGTATTGAAGTCTATTGTAATCTGTACATATTGGGAATTTCTTCCTAGAAGATATCATTGTTTTTTAGCTGAAGCATGCATAATGGAAGGGACTCTTTTATCATACATAGGCATTAAGCATTCTCTTTTATTGAGCTTCTTACTTTCAAATACTATATGGTGGCCTTCTTTTGTTAATATTGTGAAAATCGAGGATTGCTAAATTAGGTGTTGAGGACCTACTGTTCTTCAATTCTTCAAACAAATTTTCTACTCCATCATTCCAATGAAGTAAATTTTTCTTTAAGAGATTCGTTTGTGTTGAAAAGTGTAACTAGGTTCGGTCTTCATAATGACATGTAATTGTGACTTTTGTAAATGATGTAATGAGTAAAATAAAATTATTATTGTAAGCATGCGTTTCATGAGCAAGTGATTTTATTTTAGATGGCTCCCATTGAGAGCCTTAGGATTGGTCATTAAAAGTCAAAGAGTCTATGTCATGTATGAAGAACCCTTCTTGGGCATGTATCAAAAGTATTTGAGTCAATAGGATTGTCTAGAAGCCCTCCAATGACAAGCACGAACTCTCCTCTTCATGTCGGCCTTAAGAAGATGTAGAAACTCATGTCGGCTCAGCCCATATGGAGACACATCTATTCGAGATGTCATGTCGGCTTATTTATAGAGGGAAACTACTATATATAGGTGTGATCATACTTGCATTTCCACAGTTAGATCTTCGCATATCTTTATGATTTCGGATGGCAGTAATAGAAGACAAGTTCGGACTTCTTTTGAAGTTTTGGTGATGGAATATAGTCAACAGTTCGGTGATATCTCTGAGGTTTTCATATGGTTGAAACAAAAATAAATTCGGATCTTTGGCACAGTAAGAGAATTTGGATTATTCTGAGATTTTTGAAGCGTAATCACAGTCAACCTTTTGGATATTTTCAAATGGAGAGAATAGTGATGGGCTCAGACCTCTAGTACAGTGATCAAGCAATTCAGATATTTGTTTTGGTGGATGGTTACAGTCAAGTAACTTCGGCCCTACTGGCTCTGCTTGGGCCCTAGCTGGCTTTGCGTGGCCTCTAGCTGGCTCTGCGTCCCTCTCTCCCGACTTCTGTGCTGATTCTTCCAGTACTCTCTCTGCCTCTCTGCTTCTGTATTCACTGCCCCTCAGCTGCAACTCTAGTCACTCTTTCGACTTCCTCAGCGAACCCTGCGCCAGAAAATTGAAGTCTTGATCAACTTGGTGTGTTCTCCAAGTGACCCTCAAGCCTCCTCTTGTACTTTTCTCATTGACATTTCAACGACCGAGATTAAGTCCCTAATCAACAGATAAGATTAACTCTAGCTTGATCCATGACTTTTGGACCCTTCTAACACAATTTTATATTAATTCACATTAATGTTTTATTTTCCCTAAGTTTAGACTTAGGGACTCCATTAAAAATATTAATTATTTTAATATCTCCAAACTGTTTAGAATTTGCCTAAACCATTTCTGGGTATTGGAAATCTCATGTGCTTTAGCCTCTCCACCAATTTTCGTGGCTAGAGCACATCCAATGCTACCCTAAATCGAAAACAATCTCTGCTGCCTTTTTCCAAAATATTTCTTCATTAACATTCTTTTCCAAATCTTTGCCGTTCTGTTTATGAGACCACTGGTTTTCATTCCATTCATCATTGAAAAACATCTTTTGCAAGTTTCTATGTTGGGAAAGCATAGATTGCAATGTCAAAAAATGAATTGAAAATCTAGTGATGGCAGGCCTAATAATATCCCTACCCCCTGCGCGTCTCCTCATCAGGCTCAAAATCCATGAATGATTGTACATACATTTTGTTATGCTTTTTGCATGCTCTACAATGTTCTTGACCCAATCTAATTTGCCAATATCCTAAAGCTGAGGTCTATGCAATGTGCAACACGTGGGTTCCAAAAGATGTTTTTGTGTTTTTCCTCTAACAATTTACCAACAAGAACATAGTTAGAGGCATTATCTGTGATGATTTGAACAACATTAGCCACCCCACCTCCTCAACAACCTCATCCAATAGATGAAACAACAATTGTCCATCTTTCACCCTATCAGATGCATCAACTGATTTTATAAACATGGTTCCCTGTGGGCAAAAGATAAGAAATTTTATGATAGTACAGTTCCTTTGGTCAGTCCATCCATCTAACATGATGGTACATCTTGTTTTTGCCCATGAGTTTTTGGAATCTTTCAAATACTCATCACTAGAGGAAATTTATTTTCGCAAATGAGACCCCCTTAACTCATGCATAGTAGGGCCTTTGAAGCCCTTTCCAACAACAAATATGGCATCAAACATAGGCTCATAATATGGTGAACGAGAAGCATTGAAGGGGATATCAGCATCATACCACCATCTAGCTATGTAATCACAAGCAGTCTCCCTCAATTCTTTCTTCCAAAGGTCATCTAAAGTGGGCTGCATATGAATTCTACTAGCTTGAGGACCATGTGCATCTGATGGAGAGGAGGGTGTGACAATGAAATAAATTTTGATATTCATATCACCCTTCTTTTTCATTTTACCCTTACCCTTTTTTTCTTGCATGGACTCCAAAGAGGGAGGAACATAGCAGAAGGGGTTGGATGCATTAGTACAAGGGATAGATGAAGAGCCCTCAAAATCAAAATGGGGTTGGTAGCCATCATCTGTTGTATACTCCTCTTCCTCCCAATTTCAGCCTTTATTTCTTTTTGCCTAGATTTTTCTTCCTGAAACTTCTCAAAGCTATTTAACAACTTCTTCCTAATCTTCCCAATTTGTGGTGATTCACATGGAGTAATTTGGCCTCTAATACCAGCCAAGTGTTGTTTCAGCCTATGAATGCCCCCAGGACCCTCCTTAATTTTTTTATGGCAAAATTTGCAATGCATTTGATTATCAACCATTTCAGCATATGCCCAAGCAACATCTTTCACTCTAGGAGCCATCTTTTGACTTGGAAATGAAAGGAAAAAAATCTGAAAATGAAAGCAAAAAAAATGACATTGCTTCAATGTTCATTCCTTTTACAAAAAAGAGTCTTTTCAATTTCCAGATTTGCACAAAAAATAAATAAGCAAAAACAGATTTTAGAAGTGAAAAAAAAATACCTTTAGGCACAAACCGCCTCCTCAATGTTGCTCCAACAAACCAACTCCTCAATGCTGCTCCAATGGCTGCCCAAGAAGCTCCTCACTGCTGCTCCAATGCTTGCCCAAGACTCCTCACTGCTGCTCCAAAAACAAACTCCACAACTCTTCACAAACTCCTCACAAAGTCTCACATAAATGCAATGAGATCGCTGTGAGGAAATGAGAGGGGTTGGGTAGCTTTTATAGGGTTGGGAGAGGTAAATGAACTTCAATATAACCCTAAGGCAAATTAGAATTGCCTGTGGGGTCCAATTCCCCCCCCAAAAAAATTCATTGGCCATGCTTTTGCGTCGGTGATCGAGCCGGCCAAGTTAACTCGGGCTCGGCCGAGTCGGAGTTGGCTTGACCGTTTTTTAAAACACTGGTAATTTCACATTTCAGATTCAGCTTTAGGGCTGAAGGTTCATAGGAAATAGCTCTAAAAAACCTGAAGGTTAAGGTGAAAATTTTCAATTTGCAATAAAAATTACATTCACAAGATCTCTACAGTCTAGAGGTGTGCAACATGCTTTCATGCACCAAATTCTCTTCAACATGTTTTTCAAGGTAGTTTCTCCAATGCTTCTCAACACGTGTATGGGTCCATAACAAACCTCCATGAAGTATGCTCTTCAATCGAAGCGTCCTAAAGTCAAGTATCCAACTCTAAGGTGTATGGCACATAGTCCTATTCTCTTATGGCTGTGTGCCCTCTTTGAAGTGCCTAGTGCTCATCCTAATAGATGGGTGCCTCTCCTAATTATGCACGCAATTGGATTTGCTATTGTGTGCACCAAATAGGTTAGTCATCATGCCACATAGGATAACAACATCCTAGGTAAGTGCACTATGTAAACAATTTATACAAGGTCAAATACTACTCAAACTGGGCTATCCATATGTCCATCAAGCATCACCAAAGGAGTAGGAGACCTAGTGCTCTCTTGGCTAGGTGACAACACTTTTGGAGTAAAACCCCAAAGCTAACAGATCCCTGTATTGCAAGGTTGTGCTAAAATTTTATACATTGATGATCTTACTTCCAATATTTGTCTTAGGATTTAGTAATGTTTAGCATCTTATGAGCATTCACTTGTGTTAGTCATTTTCTTCTCATGCATTTACACTTTTATGTCGATGATTATTTTTGAATAGGTGCTCTGTAAAGTTGAACTATAAGAAAGAGAAAGAAAAGGCACGCCAATTACATAAGCAAGATAAGGAGAGACAAAGACAAAGGAGGTAATTTCCCAAGCGATATAATCTTAGTTTTGTATATAATTTCATTATGTTGTAGTTTATAGTAACATACTTGTTAGTTATCCTATAATTGTAGTTGATGCTGTATGAGTTGTTATTGTTATTTGAGTTGTAGACACGATAAAGGAGACAAAAAACGGCCATATAGTGAAAGTGATGATGAAATGCACAACGAATCAGAGAGGAAGAGTAGAAGGAAAGAAATAGGTATGGTATTCTTACATATATCAGATTTCTTGATGGACACATACTATTAAATACAGAAGATGCACCATCTCTTGTACAACCACAATTTCTCTTTATATAATTTAGATGCCTTCTAAAATTATGTTTGCTATTTTCCTTATTGTCCTTATGTTCCTTTCTTCAACATATAGAACCTAAGAAGGGCAAGGCTTAGTCAACATTTATAATATTGACATAATGTTAATTTCAAGATAGTTCGAAGCCAATTGCTTATAAACTACATTAGTCATGAGAATAAAATTGAACAATAACAATAACATTGACTAGCAATTCAATTAATTGGTCTACTTTTTGTAGGTACATTCTAGATACAAAGTAGCATTCCTTGTTTGGGTTATGTTATTTGTCTTGTGTCCTTTGTTTCCAACTTTACACCTTTTTGAGGGAAAATTGTTTTTGGTTGGATGTGAAAGAGAAATCAATTTACCAAATTTGTAATATCCCGTTTTGAATTATTCTATAATCCTCCTAGATTTTTCCCCAAATTTCCTTAGAATTTTTTTTGGAATAATTTTTCCGTAAAATTTAATTAAATTCAATAGGAAAAATTTGGAGAACCCACATTTTTGTTTAAATCCACACAAGAAAAATAAGAGCCAATAATCGTAATTTCCAGATGAAATTCCACAACAAAATTCCAACCATTTTTTATTAATAAATTCTGGGGAAATTTACACAAATTATTCATGGAACTTGTTCGCAAAATTTTGCTAGTTCCCCCTTAAATCAACTCAGTGTCCTTCAAGATATTTCACTGCCCCCAATTAACTCTGCCTCTGTAATGTAATTTCCCTCGCCAAAATAGTCCTGGTTTGTTGCCAGTACATCGATCTCCCGAACCTTGGATTTTGACGATTCTAAACCCTCTCTTGTTAAGCACCAATGAGGGATCTAGTTGATCCCTCCAAATGACTAACTTAGGTGTAACTTGAAACACTGAAACTAGTTTTGATCCCTAGGGAGGATAGTTTCACCCCTGTAGATGATCCACACTCAAGGTTACAAACCCTTACACCAAGCTCAATGAGCCCATAAAATCAATTCATCAAATATCCAATCATGTCCCCCTAAATGAGCTCCTACTTTCTTTTATAGAGATGGCCATTACTAATACCATGAGTCAATAACATGGGTCATTCGAATACCTTGGGTCACTTTTTTCTCTTTTAATAAGTGACTTTATAATATTTATTTTCCTTAGTCACTTTTTAATAAATTAATTCCTTGATATTTAATATTCATTAGCCTATGGGAATTAGCTAGGCCATTGCAATCAGCATTTGGAAAAAGAGACATTACAATCCTCCCTTCCTGAAATTACTTGACCCTAAGCAATTCAAATACCAATACTAGGATCCTACACAAGTCTGCAGAATTCTTTCTTATGCAATTGTCGTATCATCTCAATCTTGACACACTCTGCCATATAAAGTTGTAGGCCATGCTCCTCAAATATTTCTACTAAGATTGGAGAGTATAGCTCCTCATGATCCCCTTCTCCAACATACTCTGCACCATCCCTCGAAATTAAGCAAGGATGCTTTGATATCCCAGATACAACTAGAAGACCCCCTGTGATAAACCATATTGTTGCTCCATAAGGGACTATTGAAAAGTGAGAATTCCTGTGGGCGCAATATGCTAGCTAGATCATTTTCCAAGCCGACTCCAAGGTACTTACATGTTTCCATATGCTCCATATATCTCAATCTGGAGAGGGCTTCTACCATGTCCCTTGACTCTTAAAGCAGCAACATAACCCCCAAATTTCTCCCTTTTGCCTCCTATGATAGAATCCTGCTGATCCAACTATTCTTGCATCTTCACCCTAAGGTTACTTTCAGGAGTTGAAATCATGGGAAAAGATATCATCCACCTGAAATACCAATTGATAATGTGATGATGAACAAGGTAGCTCCATGTTCTATCTACCACCCAATACTCTCTCCAAGAATTATCCTGTCCTGGAAGCTCTTCCCCCGTTGGCTCACCCCATACCTGTCGCTTACTCCTATCTCTGGACTGCAAGTAGCTCCCTTGTTTCACTTCATACAACTTCCTAGTGTATATATCCTCAGAAAAAAATGTTGCTATTGGTCTTCCCACAAGGTTGAGGCAACTTTGAAACAATTCTCCCATGCTTAGTTGCTCGTTGCCCTTGCAGTTTGATAATATCTAAACGACACTATCTTGGTTGTCATGTGATGAAATCATATACTCCAATGGGATCATAAGGAGACATGTAAGCTTCATCATTTAGTCAACCATCCTAAAACTATAATTGTTTGGCAGAACTGCTATCTGATCCCTGATCATACTTTCACTAAGCTTCCACTGCTACAGTTTGATATAATTACAGGCTAGAAGCCCACTGCCAGGAACCTGAGTTTTGATGCTCCTACCTTTGCTTCTACCACTACCTTCATCATCTGGTCCAGCAACCACATGTAGAAACTTTGACCTCCGGTACTCCTAGGTAAATTGTTCTTGGAATCTTTCCCCAACTAGTGGGAAATCTAATCAACAAGAATTCTTGTAAGAATGTATGATGATGGTCTCTTGGGAAGAGTTTCTACCATAATGTCATCCTCCTCCCTTCCAGTTTCACTCCCCTACTATGTCAAGTTCTGCCGATTGTTGAAATAACCCACCTAGATCCCATTGCCAAATATGGAATCCATCATCCCTAATACCTTAACACTCCTACTACGCTGAACCCTTGGCTAGAAATGTCCTCCCATAAATTCCCCATTTGATAGGGTACCAACTCATAATCTCCCTCGATTCTCACTATTGGGGACCTATGTCGTAGGAGATGCCGATTGCAACCATAACTTCTTTGGAGTCCATGACCTCGCAGAGAAGAATGTCTCTCCCATCAATAATCAACAATTCTTGAAACATATTACCATACTAACACTATGCTACTCTGATTATAACTAGAATGTCGATATGCCAAAGTCCTATCGCTTGATCCTGCATCCCAATGTGCTTGCCATCCTATAAAAGCAACTTGCAAGTTTGGGCTCCTGTTCCTTCACACTAGCCACCCATGCCACTCTTACGAGTCCTCAAACCATCTATCGACGGCCTAAAATTATGTTGTGTGGACTCTTGTTGCTGCATGTCTAGTCTATGTACGTTTGAAGAGGGCCACTCCACAACTTAGGAGTGGTTTTCTGTTGCTGCCTCACTAGAAAATCTAACTGTCCCTCAAGATTGACAAGATTGGCATTTGTCCTAGCACTCCTAACTCTCTAGTCTTTAAGCGCACTGTCTTGTTGTAGTATTGTTTCCTTTAGTGCCCTGGCTTCATTGCTAAAATGCCCATTTTAATCTCTTCCCAAGTTTGTTCTTGGTGACTAATACTTGAAAGCCTTGGTGAAGTGGTACTCTAGCCCATGCTACTAGTGTCATCCTTCTGTGTGTTGGCATTTGTAGATGACACAAATTGTGCATCACGCAAATCTTGTCAACCTTTTCTTCTTCTTTCACTATCTCTGTAATGTCCCCTTCCACTTAGGAGTCATAAGGAAGGGGGTCTGCTAGCCTAATAAAGTTCCTGTAGGCTAGGGTAGGAAAAAAATAATCAAGGGAACATGATTTGCCTAGGTGAAAACATTAAAAAGCTAAAGTGGTGAAAATGGGACAAGGGTCCTAGGTTAATGAAAAGTCACTTTAAAAATATAAAGTGAGAAAACTCATTAAAGTATTTTGTTAAAATAAAAGGGTAAAATGGTGGCAAAAGTAGCGAATGAGTTATAAAAGAGGGAAAATGAGGAGACTCTCCTCATTCTTGCTTTTTCCCATTTGAGATTTTGTTTTGTTTGGAGAACCCTTAAGGAAGAGTCTAGGATTTTTGGGAAACTCTCATTGATGTTTGCTAGTTGCAGTGTTGAAAGCATACACTCTAGGTAGTTTGGGAGTGAGATCACTCAAATTTCGCCATTGTGCTTCAAAGGAGAAATATGGCAGAGATGGAGTAAGATTTCAAGGTGTTATCAATTGATTTTAAGCTTTGATTTCGTGTATTCTATATATCTTCTTCCAGGTGAAGTTTCCAAGTCAAATCTGGGACCAAGAATAGTGTTGAAGAGAGGCTGATTTCTTCCATATATTGTTGGGCGAGTTATTAGTGAGTTTGCAGGACGAGTCTATGAAGAAAGGGGTTGAGTTCTCATGTCTCACAAGGGGTCAAATCTGATGTTCCTTTGCTAGCTGAGTTGTGTTCTTAAAGGGACGAGTTTATTTACTGCATGGTTGTTCCTTTGAGGCTGTGACCATTAGCCAGGAAGGTCGAGTTATATCATTCATGGTTGTTCCTTTGAGGCTGTGACCATTAACCAGGAGGTTCGAGTTATATCATTCGTGGTTGAGTCTATTTAAGCCCAAAGGCATGTATCTCCTCATGCTAATAGGCCAAAATATATACCTCTGGTGGCTGAAAATAATGCTTACAAAAGGGGGCCGAGTTCTGGTAAATGTAGTTGATTATTAGTGGGTTGAGCTGCTGTTATATAGAGGCTGAGTACATCATTTTGGCACCCATTTGAGCTACTTAACAGATCTGTACTTGTTGGTTGAACTTTTGAAGTCTGGATGAGCTGAAGATATTCATTATTTATCAGTCCATCATTGTCATTGTGAGCCAAGTCTTCAAGCATATACATTGTATGGTCATCTACAGGCCCACTGTTATATATATATATATATATATATATATCTTTAAATTTTCTGCCTGTATCTTGCTACATCTCTTCTAGAATTGTTGTGGTTCATCTATTAGTGGTATGTATCTTCTTTAAATTTAATGCCAACAGATTTCTGAAGAGTTGTGAGTAAATCCTTGCGTGTTTTGAGCGTTGTGTATTTTATTTGAAGTTAAATATAAAAGGAAAAATGCACCTACAACAATGTGTCATCAAACGGTTAGACGAAATGTCCCACTGAAGACTTAGAAACTGTAAAGGGAAAATTTGAGATATCTCAGGAGGGTATCTTACTGTGGTATCAGAGCATGGTCTTCGACAACTGTGAGGTTTAAGGGGTAGTTTATAACAACAATTGATGAGTTTTGAAGATCACTCATAGGTCACTTATAAAAGACACTACAAGATCAAAGAGCCCACTCCAAGTTTGGAGGAAGAGGAAATTCCTGAAGCAGAAGGAGAGGAAGAAGAACCATTTGAGAAGGGTAAGACAATCACGGGAGACAAGGAGAATCAAGAGTTTAACAATTTGCTTAGTGTCCTGAATGATTTGGCTAAGGGCCAAAAGGAGATGGTGGAGTTGTTCAGGAACTTAGGAAGCAAAGGGGGTTCCACTGGAACTCCAATGGGTGAGAAACATACCAAAGATCCCAAAAATGGCAAGGGATCTAAAAATGGAGAAGCCATTCATGCATGCATAATCGTGTACAACCACTCCCACATATATAGCAGGTCATCCAGACCCAGCGTGCCACAATTACCCAGCGTGCCACAATTCCTCAATGAAACAACAACTGAACAAGTGGAGTAGAATGAGCAGGAAATTCCCTTTGGGGACTATTTGGTGGAGTATAGGAGGTTGGGGCGAGACTTCCAAGCTGCCTTGAGCTTCATAGACTTCTGCAATCTTTAGATGAAAAGCAAGCCTAATGGTGTTCAAAAGGTGATGAGGCGGAACAATGAACTCCAAAAGACACTGGGGAAAGTGTCTATTCCGTGTTTTGATGGGTCATCAAAATGCTCAGCTAGATCATGGGTCCAAATGTTGGACACCTACATTCAACTACATCAGATGACCGAGGTCGATGCCATTAAGTTGGTGTTGACGGTGCTGGAAATCCACTAACATATGGGGTCTCCCCAGTATGAAGTCCCAACTAGACCTCACACCATTTGGAGTCGGAGCCCCATTCGGATAATAGGCTCGACCACCATTATTCTTAGAGATTTTCCTTGGCTGCAATTATCAACATAAGAGATTATGCAAACAAGCAAATTGACACTGTGAGGCATACAATTGTAATGTATATAAGGTTTTTTCATGGACAGAAAACAAAGAGTGAGCCTCTAGAGGAAAAGTAATAGTACTATCGTAAAAGAGACACACAATAACATAGAAAGAATCATTAATTAACCTACAAAGTAGTTCACATGATAACCACAATCATAAAAGCCAGTGACAAATGCACATTCAACAAGATGCATGCCAAAGCCAACGAAATAGTTCATTTTCTCTAGTATGTATGAAGTTTGAACATAAACATATACTACAAACATCAAAAGAATAGTCTTACAACATCCATGATACATGCATGAAAGTGTGTCAGCTCTAAGAGCTTCATAGATTAAGTGAAAGTCCCAAGATACACAATTACATTGCTGCAACACTAGCCCTAATAGTTGAACATTTAGTCACTAATTGCTCCTCCAAAGAATGATCTTCTCTCCTATGCCAAGCTAGAGAATCCAAGGTGAAAAGTCCTTTGCTTGAGCTATGAGGGTGTATTTATAACAAATGAGGTGACTCTCCACCTCCCTTGTGACTCTTGACCTTCCCTCATGACTCTTGAGTTCCCATGTGAATTTTCAAATTCCTATGTGACCTTTGAGCTTCTACACGAATTTAGAACTTTCTAGTGACTTTTCACATTCCATGTGGGACCCTTGGGTTTCCACACATTTTACATTTTCTCATTTTGGAAAAATACAAAATTACATTCCACCAATAATGTGGGAAAATACATGGGATCAAGCAACACTCTTGTGTTGACACTTTGAATGACCATAGCTTGGTGATTGCGACATGAGACTTGATGACAATTGATGTGAGGTTCCTTTCTCTGCTGCTATGTCTTCAACTCTTGATGATTGATCTATGATGTGACTCATCTTCACCCTCCAAAGGGTCTGGATGAGTGTTGGAACTATTACCACTCAGACTAGCTAGGGGCCTAAGGGGGGAGTGGGGGTGGATCCCTAAAGGGAAAATGCTAGGCCAATGGCAACAAATGGAGGCTTAGCTCACTGTCACCTCAGCTAAGGCTCCCTTCCATTTAAGGACTTTCATCGATGGGAGGAGACCCGGTATTAATAGAGTCACTAATGAAGGATAAATCAACGGATATAAGTGACCCAAATGAATCCATTTCCCAAAAGACGTGGAAGGATTGAACTTGCTTACTTTCTAGGCAAGGTACTATGTGTTCTAGGGGAAGGAAGAGAGGATTTGAGGGTTAGGTTTATGGGATAAGACTTGTGAAGGAGTTTTCCAATCCCTAAAATCCTTGTTAGAATTGGTATCCCAAATGGTTCTTCAATAATGGTTTTTCAATGGAGTGGGACCACGTGGGGCCAAGTGGACCCAATCTAGGGTATGAGGAAGGAATGTAGCAATCAATGATATCATTACCTTGGACAAGGTGGGGAGAGGATAAAAAAAAATATAATTAGTCAAAGATGTTTTGACCCTGGGAAGTGCTAGCCTTGGGGATGGTAGGGCAAGTTTTGGTCCCGGAGCTAGGGCTTGGCTTTTCTCCCAACTCCACCGTCGGAATGTCTTCAAATTTGGAGGAGGGCTAGAGGAAAAGACAACGCAAAGGACCCTAGGAGATCAAATTTTTTTAGTGGCTAGCTTGTCAGGAAATTGATGCCCTAGGCACCCCAATGTGGCTAGACTTGGGAGAAGGTGAAAGAATAAGAGTTTTGGTGACCACCCTTGGTAGATCAGTGCCTTAATCCTTGGGAGAATGGAGTCTATGTTGATTTTGTGTAAGATTTCTTGGTTCCCAGTCAAGGAGGCCTCAAAATTACTTCACAAACCCTCTAGGTCAAGTGGAAACAATCTTGCAGCTTTTATATTTCAAATGCACAAGAGGAATGGCCTATCAAAATCAAATTTTACCCCTAGGAGATTTCGCTCACACTACATGGTCCATACATGGATAGAGCACTATAATAGAGACAATTCCACAATATTAAGCAATAACTACATTGTTAAGTTATGGTATGTTCTATGCTTATAACAGTTTACTTCTTTTTCTTATTATATTCCACCGATTAGCAATCACATGTACATAAAATAAAGTGCAGATAGAACATTAAACGATCGACAGAAAACAAGCCAAGACAAGAGACACAAGATGTGGCGGCTAGCCAGGGACAAACCCCACAATGTGTGGGGAAACCCTTTGATCAAATCTTCTTTTATCTTCAATAATTCAGCAGAGAGAAATAGTACAATAAATCTGATTCATATCAGCAGTAGCAAACCCTAGATCAGTAGCATCAGCATTAGCGGCTTCATTATCAAACTAGGGCAGTCGATATCTTGCAAATCGTTCATCGGATTGACTTCATTCCACCACCAAAAGTTGCGGCTTTCAGAGGAGGTTCAGATGAACCTACAACGCAGTTCCAAAGAGGAGATCTTCTATGCCACGCAAGTCAATCTTTACTTCTATAGTTGCAGCTTCAAATTCAACAGCTTCCGGCTTCACATGTGTGAGAGAGAGAGACCCATTTCAACGCAGTAGAGAAGAGACTCATATCTGCACAGTAGAGAGAGAGAGATGTGATGAGATGAGTGAGTCTAAATGAAGAAAAGTCCTCTTATATTTATACACAACGTTGGTGGGTGAATAGATGCGAATGTTGGGCTTCTGAGCCTACATGAGTTGTAGGTCGGCTTGATAATAATTCCATAATCAAAATAAATTCATATCTCCATGAATACTTATCGGAATCGGATGATCTTTATATCAATCCTACACCTCTCGACGAGAGGAATCTAATAAAAATATTATCAGCCATGAATAAGATGACCCACATGAAGCTTTGCCCTGGTTGCCAATTTTAACACTCCCTCTCAACCATGGAGAACTTCATCTGCAATCTGTCTATCGGTCGTTACTATTCATCCATCAAATGCACTGCCTTGTACAGCCTGACCCTTGCCCTGCTCTGCTCTATTTTGCCTGTTCTGCTTTGTCTTGTTCTGCCCTGCACTGATCTGAACTGTTTTGTTCTGTTTTGCTCTGCTCTTGCATTGTTCTGTTCTACTCTGCTTTTGTCCGAATTATGAAGAAGAAGAAATGATCGAGGATGTATCATACTGACTCAAAGTCAGTCTCAGAGTATGTACCACTGGTCCCAGACCAGTCTCAACCAACCCAAAGTCAGCGTCATAGCGAGTACAACTCCAATGGTCCTAGACCAATATCATCCTACACTGACTCAAAGTCAGTCTCAGAGTATGTACCACTGATCCCAGACCAGTCTCAACCGACCCGAAGTCAGCGTCATAGTATGGTACAACTCCTACCGCTGGTCCCAGACCAGTATCATTGATCCCAGATCAATGGAGGTCATCCTAGCGTAGGGAGTACGGTAGTTACAACGATGCGTCCATCGGTACTACTATGGTCCCTAACTTCATTTCCCTGCTCATTGATCAGATGAAAGGTACTTCCCATGAGTCCCAGACTACATGGGTAGGATGCCTCGACAGGAGAACTAATCAATCCTATCCTCACAGGAGAACACATCAATCTTGCTACAATTGCCATGGAGAACACATCAATCCAGGCCTCACAGGAGAACACATCAATCCTGCTACAATAGCCATGGAGAACACATCAATCCAGGCTGCCATGGAGAACACATCAATCCAGGCCTCACAGGAGAACTAAGCATCCTGCTACACAGGAGAGCGAATCATCCTGTTCGACAAGAGAGCGAATCATCTTGTCCCACAAGAGAGCGAATCATCTTGTTCCAGTGTGCACTACCAGGGGAGGGTGAGTCACCCTGTGGTCATATGATGCTCCAGTAGGAACCGCAAGCCCTCAGAGCTCCCAGAGCTCAATGTATGCAACATGCAGGACCCTTGTACAAGGGTTTCTTGCCGACTCCAAGTCGTTTGGGAAAATCACAGATTAGATCTTTCCTCGGTGTATCAACCTATACATCATCTTAATGCGATGGAGCATCCTTGCTCATCAAATTACCATATCCCAGATGATGTCTATCTGCTGGAGCAATGGACGAATACGGGATTCCTCAATAATCGAATCCCACCTCTGGTTGTTATAGAGAATCACAGTGGTATCCAATGTAAATCCAAACAGCTCACTGAAGAGCTTTCTCAACCAGACTGCCTCACACGAGGTCATGCTAGCAACAATATATCCTGCTTTGGCGGTGCTCAAAGCCACCGACTTCTGCTTCCTGCTCATCCATGATATCGAAGCAAATCCCAAGGTGAAACAGCACCCGGAAGTGCTCTTGCGGTCCACCACACTGCCTGCCCAATCAACATCAGTATATCCAAGTAGTCTCACATCTCCGGCAGTGTATCTTAATCCATGAGAGATTGTGTCCTGAAGACATCTCAGAAGATTCTTGGCATCAATCCAGTGAGGCTCAACCAAATATGAGCTCACAATGCTAATTGCAAAACATATGTTCGGACGAAGGTTCACCAAGAACATCAATGCGAATGAGTTTTTGAAACTCAGAGGCATTTCCCAAGTCTGGTCCGACATCACTACCATATAACTTCTAAAAGTTAAGATCCTCGAGGTAGTCACAGGCTTGCAGTCCATCATACCGAATCTTTCCAATATATTTACCACATATTTTCCTTGAGATAGGAAAATTTCCCTTGGCTTCTGCCACACTTCAAGTCCTTGGTCCTTCATTTCAAATTCAGAAGCCATCTCCCTCTTACATTTGTGAATGAGAAGGTCTGCACTTGTTAGAAAGAGGTCATCCACATACAACACCAGTATGAGAGGCTTGTCATCTTCAACCTTAAAGTAAAGGTTAGGATCGACTTCACTCCTAGTGAATCCCAGCTTCATCAAGTAGCTATCGATCCTCTCATACCATGCTCGGGGTGCTTGCTTCAGCCCATAGAGAGCTTTCTTCAACCTGCATACATGAGATTTTCGATCATAAATCTCAAATCCTTCGGGTTGCTCCACATAGACCTCTTCTTTGATCGAGCCGTGCAAGAACGCAGTCTTGACATCCATCTGATGTAGGTTCCATCCTTGTGAAGCGGCAAGGGCTATGATCGAGTGGATGGTCGTATATCTGGCAACAGGTGCAAATATCTCATCATAGTCTATACCTTCCTTTTAGGAGAAACAAAACGAGCCTTATACTTTTCCGTGCTTCCATCTGTTGCATGCTTTATCTTGTAAAGCCATTTGGAAGTAACAACAGTTTTGTCCTGGGGTCTGGGAACTACTTCCCAAACATCATTCTTTATGATAGACTCATATTCTTCGGTCATAGCATCCTTCCATACTTGATGCTTGACAGCATCTGAGAATGACGAAGGCTCATTTTGTATGATCGTGCTCATGATGGTCAGGTATCCTTGATACCTATTAGGTTTCTTACTTTCACAAAAGGTTCCTCGGGGTACAACATGTCCTTCAGCATCATCAACTAGGGCCCTAAGACATGAAGGCCTCTTCCTAGAAGAGGAAGGCTCATGTGGAGGAGGATCAATCGGATCCATGGGTTCTTCTACATCAGGCATTGATTCATCAGCCTTTTCTTTCGGTTCCCTGCTGTCGGCTTCTTGAGAGCTACTCACAGTCAGCAGATTATCCACCTTGCTGAGAGCCATATCTTCGTCAAAGGTGACATCATGACTACTTACGACTTCCCTTTGACCGGCTACATAGATTCTATAGCCTTTAGTATTTTCACCATAGCCCACAAAAATTCCCTTCTTTCCAGATGCACCCAATTTATTTCTTTTCTCTTTCGGCACATGAAAATATACAGGGCTTCCAAAAATTCTAAAATGAGAAACATCAGGTTTCTTACCGGTGAACTTTTCTTCAGGAGTCTTGGAACCGAATGCTTGATGAGGGCATCGATTTTATACATATATAGTGGTGATTGTAGTTTCAGCCCATAGAAACTTTGGAAGTCTTTGATCATGTAGCATGGCCCGGACAGCTTCCATCATCGTGTGGTTCTTCCTTCCCACCACACCATTCTGCCCAGGGGTATGTGGTGTAGTAGTCTCCCTCTTAATGCCAACCTCAGGTATGCCTGAGTAAACCAATAGTAATATATCGGAGGTCTTGCTTTGGCTTGAGGGGAATGGTCCCCGTTTGAGCTTTCCTTTGGCACATCCCGGACATACACCTTCTCTACTTGGAATTCGGGCATCCCTATTACCATCTGTCTTACATCGGGTAGAGCTTTGTAATGAAGGTGGGCAAACCTCCGATGCCAAAGTTCAGACTAAAGAGTTGTGTCACAAGACATGACACTTAGCGGACTTCCATCGACCTGATATAATGAATCAACACTAAACCCAAGAGTAAAGGCATCTTTAACATTATTTTTCCATATACATACCTTGCCATTGCTGAAGGTTACCTTGTAGCCTCTGTCTTCCATTGCCAAGATGGACACTAGGTTCCTTTTTGAGGTCAGGTGCATTTAATACATCCTAGAATTTCTAGCCTTCTTGAATGCTTGTCCTCTTCCTTGATTCCCAGCTCTCCTCTTACCTTTGCTGTTGAATTTTCCATTCCTTCGATTACCGTGAGAGGGATTTTGATCATCGTCACGGTGAGAGTCCTTTCTATCAGGGCATTCCCTTGCATAGTGACCTGCTTTATTGCAAATGAAACATCGTCCTTTTCTTCCACCCTTAAATCCAGCCTTTCTTTTCGATTTAGACCCAGAATTATTTCTTTTCTTAGCATGAGAAGAAAAAGCAGCAGGAGGACCTTTAGGCAAGGGCATTTCTTGCTCTTCTACCCTTGTTTGTTCTTGAATGCATCTAGCCATTAATTCCTTGAAACTAGGAATTACATTATTGTTTAGAAGAGTAGTCCTGAACACATACCATTCAGATGGTAATCCTCCGAGAGTTGTGAGTGCCATTTCTCTATCAGTAATGGTTTCCCCAATAGATAGGAGATCGTTCTTGATCTCGGTGATTCTTAAGAAGTATGCTTGCATACTTTCATCTTTACCCTTCTTGATTTCCCTCAACTTATTTCTAAGAAACAAAACTTGATTTGCATCATTAACTTTAAATAAACTCATCAGTCTGTCGTAGATTTCCTTGGAGGTGTCTAGATCAGAGATGTAGGACACCAAGTGCTTGTCGATAGAGTCCCGGATGATCTTCTATTTTGACTTCTTCGATTTTCCATTTGTTCCATGCAGCAGCGGATGCATTTGATGGAGGCTCAATAATATTGCCTCTTACATGGTCCAACATTCCTTGATCTTCAAGGGTTAGATCGATAGACATCTTCCATCCGTGATAGTCAGCTTTCTCACGGAGCTTGTCTTCGGCAGGAAAGAGTGTTGAGGACCCCATAGTTCTTTTAGAATAGCCTTGCCAATCTTCTCTTCGGTGATTGCTCTTGCTCTTGCTTGGGCTTTGTCTTCACCTCAGCTCTGATACCATGTTAAGTTATGGTATGTTCTATGCTTATAACAGTTTACTTCTTTTTCTTATTATATTCCACCGATTAGCAATCACATGTACATAAAGTAAAGCGCAGATAGAACATTAAACGATCGACAGAAAACAAGCCAAGACAAGAGACACAAGATGTGGCGGCTAGCCAGGGACAAACCCCACAATGTGTGGGGAAACCCTTTGATCAAATCTTCTTTTATCTTCAATAATTCAGTAGAGAGAAATAGTACAATAAATCTGATTCATATCAGCAGTAGCAAACCCTAGATCAGTAGCATCAACATTAGCGGCTTCATTATCAAACTAGGGCAGATCATATCTCACAAACCGACCGTCGGATTGACTTCATTCCACCACCAAAAGTTTCGGCTTCCAAAGGAGGTTCAGATGAACCTACAGCGCAGTTCAGATGAGGAGATCTTCTAGGCCACGCAAGTCAATCTTTACTTCTGCAGTTGCAGCTTCAGTTTCAGCAGTTTCTGGCTTCAAACTAGGGCAGTCGATATCCTGCAAACCGTTCATCGGATTGACTTCATTCCACCACCAAAAGTTGCGGCTTTCAGAGGAGGTTCAGATGAACCTACAACGCAGTTCCAAAGAGGAGATCTTCTATGTCACGCAAGTCAATCTTTACTTCTGCAGTTGCAGCTTCAAATTCAACAGCTTCCGGCTTCACATGTGTGAGAGAGAGAGACCCATTTCAGCGCAATAGAGAAGAGACTCATATCTGTGCAGTAGAGAGAGAGAGATGTGATAAGATGAGTGAGTCTAAATGAGGAAAAGTCTTCTTATATTTATACACAACGTTGGTGGGTGAATAGATGCGACTGTTGGGCTTCTGAGCCTACATGAGTTGTAGGTCGGCTTGATAATAATTCCATAATCAAAATAAATTCATATCTCCATGAATACTTATCGGGATCGGATGATCTTTATATCAATCCTACACCTCTCGACGAGAGGAATCTAATAAAAATATTATCAGCCATGAATAAGATGACCCACATGAAGTTTTGCCCTGGTTGCCAATTTTAACATACATGTAGCAATTAGCCCTAAAACAATGAAAATCCCAATCCAACATATATGAAAAGAGTAACAAGAATAACATCAAAATTCCGTACTTACATGTAGTAGAGTATATCCAACCATTCACAAATGACAAAAGAGAAGCTCCAAGAGAAGATAGACCAATAACCATACATCAAAATACATCTACAAAAGCTCCAATTCATCCTCCAGAAAAAGTGTGAAATTCTCTAAAGAGAGAGAGATCCAATCAAAAGTGATGATGAGAAATGATCTCACCTCACTTGTATTTATACACATCTAAGGAGTTTGAATTAGCCTCCTTGGCCTACATAAGCCCCAAAAATAAAATAATGTGCTAATAATACAACTTTTGGTGACAAGCCCACCAAACTAGCTCATGAATGAAAAGATAAGCCTCTCAAGAGGTCAAATAATAATCTATGCATGTCGTAGGGCCCTCTAAGAGGCCTAATGAGGTCCATGGGTGCCACAATGAAGAGAATGACCCTCAAAAGCAGTGGACAAGGGGGTGGCCCCTTGTAATAACCTATGGTGCTCCAAATGACAGCTGGGGCACACAAGTGTCCTCACGGGTCTCCAAACAAATCATAGATGCCTGTAAGTCACCCTCAGTGGCTAGGGTGATGGTGTAGGTGATGCCACATCATCGTGGAAGTCCTGGATCATCTGCCAAGTGTGTGGTGTAGATCCGGGGTCAGCTGGGCATGATGGATCAAGTGCGTCCTCCTCATCCAATAAGTGAACCATGAGCAATCTCGGAATGGCTATGGGGATCCATGGAGTGCAATTTGTTGTTGTGGAGGCCCATGGCTCTCAACACTTACCCTACATGTGCCAATGTAGCCCTCTGGAGGATTAGGACCCTGTATAGGGAGACCAAACCCCAAGTGGAAACCATCTGCAATGCTGCATAACGTTCCAATGCGTCCCCTAGCCTTCCAGTACAACAAGTCATTAGAGAAATTGAGTAAATGAGTTTACCTAATCATGGACCATAGGTGGGGACTTCATAATGGCCTACCCTTCCATAATGGGCTTCGAGATGTGCCAATGTCTCCTAAACTCCAAATGGGTTAACCAAGCACCCTATTAGGTGGTTTCTACCTCTAAAGGGGATAATATAGTCAAGGTACATCTGTCAAAAGGTGGTGGCATGTGACAGATAGGTGAATGAAGTAGGGGATGAGAAGGGGCAGCCTTGGGTCACATGCTGGGGTACAAGGGTAGCTAATAAGAGGGAAGCCCACACTTTGGGTTTATAATGTGTAGGAGGGAGCAATCGTGGTACATGAGGTGCCTTGGCCTTGGTTTTTCCACCCTTCTTTATATGCCTTTTGCCTTTTATGATTTTCTTTGATTAACTGCTCGGGGCTCAAGGGGTTAGAGCATGATGTGTAAGATATATCAGTGGAATCCCCCTTTTAAGGTGGGGCAGTTCATCGCCCAGTAGGGGTTGGGACAATCATTGGTTCCTATATGATGAAAAAGGCTCATAGAACATGTAGGAACCAGGGTGATGGCCATGATAATGGGGTAGAGCTCATGTATTGGCTTTTGTCCACGTGCTAAAATGTTTTTGTCCCAACCATCTTTTGCATTTTGTGGTACTTTTCTTGTTGAATGTTTTGATATATGCTTTTAACTTTCTTTTCAGCTGCATCAACCTTTGGGCTTCAGTCCAGGCCATGAGCCAAGGTGGGGGCAATGGGAAGGGGCAAGCTAACCCTATGTGGACCCAAGCAAGAAAAATGATGGATAGGGTAATAATGAGTGAAAAGAGGGTAATATAAGCGGATAAGAGAGTGGGACCACACAACCAAAATCAGGGTTTCTCGTGAAATACCATCCCTGAAACCAAATGGTCAGTAAAAGAGATCCCATGGCACTAGAATCCAAGGTTAATTCCTAAAAATTGTCTAGGGGACAGATGCACAGACCTAACCCATTCTTTACGCTGAATCCCCCCATTAATGCATGCCCAGAAGTGTCCATGATAAGCAAACTACAGTACTTAATTTCCAAATGACATGTCATACCTTTAGATTTAGGAGGCCCACCTTTAAACATACGATCATGGTAGATGGACGAGCGACCACATGGCTAGCTCAGGTGGTGGAGAAATGGCATAATGAGCTAGTTGATGGCTGCAAGGGGTTGCTAGCTACCAGCTGAGGACCATCTTGGAGAAATTTTTTCTCCCAGGGATATTACCCACAAAATGGTGGGTAATAGGAACCTTCCAAGATTCCTTTACTCCTGCATGATAGCAACATTGTGACTCATCTCCACAAGTATCCTTGTACCCTCTTCTTGCTAACCTCCTTAAGCATCATCTTGCCAAGATAGGGTGATAACACCTGCAAATAAAGTTCCCTTATGACAAGACAACATCAATCCCATAATCACCTATTCTATCTATGTTCATTCATGTAACAAGTTGATTGTGATGGGACATTGCGCAAGGGCTTGAGAGAAAGGGTCTAGGAATTGTATAGTTGAGCACTGCAGGGCCCAAGGGATGACCATGTTGTCCACTAGAACTGCGCAATGCGTAATAAGGGAAGGCTCATCAATGTTCTACGCAATGGTCAAGTACAGTTAGCAAGAGTGGTAGGACTAGGCACTATAATTGCACAATGTGCAGTGATTGAGAAGAAGACTCTTGGGATTGCGCAGTTGAGCACTGCAGTGACCTAGAGATGGACCTAGTGTCCACTAGAACTACGCAATGTTTGCTGAGGTAGGGTAGGACAAGGCATTGCACAGTTGAGCAAGTGAAGGAGACAAGGGAGGCAAGGTTGTGTACTATAACTACGCAATGCGTAGTAATTGAAGAGGAGGCTCAAGGGATTTGCGTAGTTGAGCATTGCAGGAGTCCTGAGATGACCCCTTTGTCCACTGCAACTGCGCAATACATATACAGGGCAAGAGGGATCATGGACTACGTAGTGAGCAAGGCTAAACAACAAGATTGAGGGTTTGTACTTTGAGGTTGCTCAATGCATAGTTGAAGTTGTCTTCAAGATAGGTACAGTGCACAGGTATGAGAGGTAAGGATTTCATCACTAAGGCTCAAGAGTGTGTAGTGCACTCATTGCTTTGACTAAAAGATTGAGTGTGGTCACAACTTGTGCAAGATGTGAGGACAAGGAAGGACTCCAAAATGACTAAGTGTGAGATCAATGAGACAAGACAGTAAGAGCATATAATAGGTATCGAACATGATCACACACACATATACACCCAAGCACATGACAAGAAGACACAGTGCGAAAAACCAACAAGTGTACAGTGAAACGACGCTTATCTCCAAGTGTGACACTTAAGATGTACCTTTACATTACAAGTGTCGTAATGCAACCAAAATGTGTGCTATGCCATAAGAATGTGTCCAACACATGTTCTAATGATAAATAGCATCAACTAGTGCAAGAGAGTGTGTTGGAGCTACCTCTAGAAGGTGAGCCATGGTGCTCTTAGGATGTGCAAACAAGTGAAAGCGACACATGCAAGAGAAAATGTGACATGTGCAAACAAAAAGAAAACACAAGTGACACATGTAAGAATGAAGGCGGACAAAAGCAACACATGCGAAAGATAGAGCAAGCGAAAACGACACATGTAAGAGCAAAAGAAAGCAAAAGCGACACTTCCAAAAGTAAAAGCGACAGTTGAGTAACTCACCTAGATGATGGGGCATTTGCAACCATGGGTGAGAGAATGCTCCTTATACTGCAATAGTCCACAAAGCTCAAAAGTGAAAGATAAACATAAGGATGAGCTATGGATTGGAATCTCTATATAAGGAGAGCGAACATGCAATTAGTATTAAGGTTGGTGAGCACGCTTAGTGTATGTCAGGAAACTAGGAGCCAAGAGTGAATTGACTTACTTGAAGAAGAACACTCTCATTGTCAACCAAGAGTGCGCAATCACAATCTGTTGAGGATGCCCTTACACTAACATAGTCCACAAGGATTGCGCAGTCTTTGTCTCTAAGGATTGCGCAGGCACTGGCATCAAGGACTGTGTGAGCACTATCCACAAGGATTGCGCAAGCACTGTCATCAAGGATTGTGCAGTCATTGTCATTAGGCACTGCACAACTACTGTCATCAAGGATTGCGCAATGCTTGACTTCCAAGGATACACATTGACTGCTAGGCTTGCTCAGAAAAAGTTTGCTATGCAGGCATCACAAGATAAACATGTAAAAGTAGGTCGCTTCGACGCTTATAATTCTTAAAGACAGACTTGAACTTCTTGAGCAACATGACTAAGCATGACATTAATGGATTGAAATGAAGGATGGAATGATCATAAGGAGGCTTCAAAATTTGAATGTAGGAAAAATTTGGAGCGCGTTTGTTGCAGCGACAACACTTGGCTACACTACATCTGGATGGGGAAGCCCATGAGTGGTGGTATCATGGGTTAGTGACCATGGGTCATGCTAGCATCACCTCAGATTCTAAGTTTACTCATAGACTCATAGAGCGCTTTGATAGGAAGGATCTGGAGATTCATTTCATAGTTGGCACAACTCAAACAGAATGGCAGTCCAAAGGCATACATCTCAGAGATTCAAAGACTATTAGTTATGATCAGAGAAATATTTGAGGCACAACTGGTGATGTTATTTGTGGAGGGGCTATCTGAGCCTCTACGTGGTTGGGTTAAGGGTTATCAACCCGCCACTCTATGTGATGCAGTAAATAGAGCTCGACATATGTAGGATGTAATTCCCAAGAGAAGATTTCCTCCTAAATCATCCTTCCCTTAAAGGATAAAGAGACTAAACCATTTCAAAAGGAGTACACCGGGGAGTCGAAGTTGGATGAGGAGACTTGGAAGGAGCTAAGGAAGAAGATGTTAGTTTTTGTAGCTCAGACAGGTGTTCTAGTCTCTATTGGTGTCTATGAGGCTAAGGAACATAGGAGGATAATTATCTCCAAGACCCAAAAAAAGTTTCTAACAGAAATGTCTTAATTAGCTAGTTTTTAATTATTTTCCTAAGTTTAACTTATAAAAAGTGGTTGATTAAATCAGATGAATTGAGACAAAATTGATTTGCTATAGTGATTTCTAGAAAACTTATGAGATGGAGTCAAGATGATCTTAGCCATCGATTGAGATTAGATCATGGTTGTTGGTTGCACAATGAGAGATTATAAGAGCAAATTGAGGGGCTTTTGGAGACACAATGATTTGCAGTGATAGCAAGGGTGTAGTGATAGCGTGGAGGACACTAGTAGTGGGTTTCAACAGAAAAATTGAGGAGAGAATTTCCAGATAAATTCTTCATCAAGATTCTAGTATTCTGAGAAGAGAAAGGAAGTTGAATTCTTCTGGAGAGAGAAACCCAAATCATGCAATACGTGCAGCCAATTCAACCAGTGTGAGTAGCCAAAGGCTCGATTCAGTTGCCAGTTGTTGGATATCTTTCTAGAGGCAGAGCGAGTGGGTTTCTCAGGTTGCTGGAGGTAGGATTGTACACATGATTAATTTTCTCGTAGGAAGTGCAAGTTTCTAGGTGGCCAATTTGTACTCTTTTGTCTGCCAATGCGAATTTATGGAGGAGGGGCGAATAACCTACGAGAGGCTATGTGCAGAGGGAGAATTTTTGTTTTCCTAGTTCGATTTTGCTAGTAGGAGTGGAGAAAAAAATTTTGTTGGGGTTTTTCTAGTGAGAGGACTGCAGTTTTTGTAATTCTCAATTGTTGATGATGATGTTTTAACACTTGGGGTTTTTCCAAGGACTATTGTCCAAAATTATCGGTGTCTAAATTTTTATGTGCGTGCATTATTTTCACAATTCCGTGCATTATTTTCACAATTCCCGTTGTTATTGGTGAGAATTGCAGTAGTGATTTTATTCGTTATTTTTCATGATTTATTTCTAAAGGAAAATAATATGCATACGATAGAAGAATAATTTCCAGTTGTTGCAATTAAGGAATTTTCACATGGTATTAGAGCAAATCTAAAGCGCAGAGGTTTGCAGGAGTAAATCAATGCAAGACACAAGAAGAGAAACCGAGGGTTTAAAACCTAGTTCGAATCTCTCTAGATTTATTTTGTCTAGTTTCTGAAGAGTTTCAAGCTAAGTTGCACTGAAACGAATATGTGAACACATATGGAAATGGGGTTTGGAACAGATATGTCAAATTTTCAAAAAATCTGGATATGACACAACAAGGAAAGAACATGTATATATATATATATATATATATATAGAGAGAGAGAGAGAGAGAGAGAGAGAGAGAGAGAGATATGACAATAAAAATTTCATCTTACCATTCATCTTTTAGAATCTAGATTCTATATTTAAAAATACATAATCATCATCATGAATGCAACACAAACAAATCATCATCTTCAATTCAGCATAAACTTTGAAGTGTAAACATTGTCACCATCATTAATGATTATTATAACATTCAACATATCATCATGTTTTTATTTCCAATTTCAATTATCAACATCATCAACAAAATTAATAATGCTAAATGCACACTACATAGTACAAATTACAAAATGAACTATGACTGGCACTCTACTTTCATATGACATATTATGGTTTTCACCATTCATTGTTCAAAAGGTTAAAACATCATCATAAATTGCATTTACATATAATCAAATATGTCTTCATCCATGTAGTTAAGTACCACATCAACATTTGGATCCTCTCCATGAGTGGGAACATTGCTACCATGTCCACTTGAAGATGCAATTATTGGTGCCTCATCAAACAAAGTCAGATGAGACATGGCATTCAACGTCATATCCAAGTCAAGCAACTTTGGAAACAGATCCAAAGCCCTAAAAAATGCCAGAAACGTTTCAAAAATAAGATCCTTTGTTTCCAAAAACTCTGAAACATTTTAGAAACAAGATCCCGTGTTTCCAAAAAAACTGAAATGTTTCATAAATAGGATCCCGCGTTTCCAAAAAAACTAAAACGTTTCAGTGTCGTTTCAGTGCCATTTCGTACCTGTTTCCATTTCTGAAACTCTGAACGATGTTTATGGGGTTTTGGAGGGATGCTTTCAATAACTTAGGTTTCAAGAGATGACCTCAGCAGGTTTGAGAGATTAGGATAGATATATGGAGGCTCTAATTTTGGCATATGAAAAGCCAAAATTCTCTTGTTGTTAGCGGAGAATGGTCTCAAGGAGTATGCGACTAGTGTGATATCCATGCCAACGGATCCAACACAACTCTCAACGTACAAGGAAGATGCCAAAGCTAGGAGGATTATCCTTCTTGGAGTCAAGGACCATATAATTCCTTGTATCGTAGAGTTAGACACAACGAAGAAGATGTGGGACGCAGTTATGAATCTGTACTAGAATGCTACCACAAACAGGAAGTTGATCCTCAAAGAAAAGATGAGAGACACAAAGATGAAAAAAGGGGAAAGCGTTGTAAGTTATTTCACCAGGATCAGAGCAATGAGAGACGAGTTAGCAATTGTTGGTGATAAACTAAATGATGATGAGCTCCTGAGGATTGCATTAAATGGATTCTCAAAGCAATGGGACAAGATACACTACTGATTTGGGATCTCCTATGGAGTGGTTTCACTCAGGAGGAGTTGAGATTGAGCCTTGTCAGTGGTAGCAACAATGGTAAAACTCAAAAGCGTGACAATGACAAGAAAGTGGCCCTAACAAGAAAGGGCAAAGCCAAGAAGGGATCGAATAAGGGGTCGAAGGTAGAGAAGAAGAAAAAGGACTTGAGTAAAATCAAGTGCTTTGGTTGCGGTCAACAAGTTCACTATGTTAGCGAATGTCCTAGTCGAAAGAAGAGAGAGAAGTAGAAGGGGAAGCAGTAGGCAATAACTTCAGCATTGAGGATTTGTCTTCGAGACTGGAGGACGAGTTCGCTCTCATAGCTTGCCTCTCCAAATTTACTTCTACAGGTGTCTGGTATATTGACAGTGGAGCATCATGCCACATGATGGGATTTAGAGAATTCTTTTCGAGTTAGCAGGAAGTGGAGATGGGATTCTATTAGTTTTTGAGCTAGCAGTGGACAAGTGTTCTTGTCTCTATGATGTCTAAGAGGCTAAGGAACACGAGATCTCCAAAACCTAGAAAATATTTTGTGAGAAAGGACTTGGAGACATCTCATTTAAATTAATTTGCCATATTAATATATTTCCTAAGTCTAACTTAGGAAAAGTGGTCAATTAAAGTGAATTAATTGGGGAAGTTTGATTTTGTACTAAAGAATTCTATTGATGAAGTCAAGTTGATCATAACTATTGGTTGAGATGTGGTCATGGTAGTTGAGACTCCAATGAGAGATTATAAGAGCGGGTCGAAGTGCTTGGAGAAGGGCATTGAGTATTTTGTGAGCATTTCGATTACCTAGTTGTAGGTATTCGGCAAGGGCGCAGTTGAAGCTAGGGAAGCATCACAGGAAAGGGATCAATAGAGATTTGGGAGTAGAATTGCAGAGGAAATTTCCTCAGTATTTTCTAGTGTCTGGGAGACATGAAGAAGAGGATGAATTCATCTACAGAGGAGGCCGCTACAGCTAGTGCGACTTGCCAGAGGACACCATGTTTCAGTTGCTAGAGGCTGGATCTATTTTCCAGAGGCAGAGCGAGTGGGTTATAGAGGTAGAGGGAGGCAGGACGACTTGCAGGAAGGTGATTCTAGGGTTGCACAAATTATCCTTAGCAAGATCTACGCATTTCAGGAGGGCAGTGTGAGTGGCTAGGAGAGGCCAGATCTATTTGCACAGGGAGACAGCTGGTCTCCAGTAAATTTTGCCAGTAGAGATCAAAGCTTGTCGAAGGATTGCCAGTGAAAGACATCCAATTGTAATTTTCGCTCAAATTGCTGAATAATAATAAAACCCCCATCTGTTGCACTGGTTTTCCCTTCAGGGTTTTTCCAGCGACAATTGTCCAAAAAACAACGGTGTCATATTTTTACGTGTGTGTGCATTATTTTCTCAGTTCTAATTTTTATATTCCGCAACGTTTTTATTGTGAAGATTGCAATAGTGAATTTATTGTTATTTGTCGTAAAGTAATTTACAAAAGACAAATAAACTGTAGTAGTTAGAAGATAAATATCCAATTTATTGCTTGGAAATTTCACATGGTATCAAAGCAGTAAAGATCGGATCAAAGGCTCTAGAAGCGAAGGTTGTGCAGTTCAAAGAGAGATTTGAAGCACAAAGAACCATATTTGCGCAACCCAGCCAAGCAGTGCGAATTGCAGAGAAGCAACAACTCGATTTCTAGTCAAGTTCGGAGTAAAAGTGCGAATTTTCTCAGAGCAGTAGCGATAGCAGTGAGGTTGCTAGAAAGGGTTTTCAGTGAGAAGATCAAAGATTCACAAAGCAAATCTAGCGCAGAGGATTTGTAGCATAGGGTTTTGTAGTAGCAGATCTGCGTAGGGCAAGGAAGAGAAAGCACGCAAAGTTTTCAGGAGAGGGAATTTCTAGAAATTCTCAGTGTTTCTAGCATCCCAGTGACAGGGAAGGAGGCTGTAATTTCCAATAGGAGGCTGCAATTTCCAACAGAAGGCCGTAGCAGGCAAAGTGATTTGTCGGTGTGAGCTTGCCAGTCCAGCAAGTGAGTGTTTCAGGGTCAGCAGTGTGTGTGCCAAAGCCCAAATAGTTGCTAGAGGTAGAGTGAGTTACCCAGGAGAAGCAACAGGTAGTGCGAGTTCTGAGAAGTGAATTCGAAGGCAAGTGCGAGTTACCTAGTGCAGAACTATGCAGTCTAGTGAGGAATGCGAGTTGCCAGAAGGTAGGTTGGGTTAATTTGTTTGAAGGTCAAGGAAGTTTCCCATTTTATTGAGGTTTGCAGTTTTCAGAGAAGATAGCCGCCACATGACTAAGAGATCAGGACAGGTTGGATGGAGCCTCCAACTTTGGCATTTGGAAGGCCAGGATCCTATTCCTATTGGGTGCATTCAGTCTGAAGGAGTTTGTGACAGCAGTTCTTGTTGTACCAACAAATCCTATCTTGTTACATGATTACAGGAAGGACATGGCCAAGGCTAAGAGGATGGACAATGTACGAGATGATATCATTATGCATATTGCAGAGAAGGGAACTGCAAAGGAGATGTGGGATAACATCGTCAAGTTGTACCAGGAGAGGCAAAAGGGTGAGAATGTAACGTCCTATCTCACCACGATCCAGGGTGCTAGAGATGAACTTGTAGCAGTTGGAGAGAAGTTCGCAGAGGATGAATTGCTGCATACAACTCTAAACGATTTTAACAAGGAATGGTGAACATTAATTTAGGTGATTACTAGACGAGATAAGCTACCAGATTGGGAACTCTTGTGGAGTGACTTCACTTAGGAGGAGCTGAGGCTCAGCCTCGTCGATGGTACTACCAACAACAGTGGCAAGGGACCGAAGGTAGAGAAGGAAGAGGAAAATGTTGCTCTTGTAGGGAAGGGAAAAGTGAAGAAGGGTCCCAGCTAGGGACAAGACTCTAAAGGAGAGAAGAAGAAGGACTTGTCGAAGGTCAAGTGCTTCAAATGTGGTGAACTTGGTCACTACGTCAGCCAGTGTCCGAAGAGGAAGAAGGACAAGAAGGGGAAGTAGACAGCAACTTCGACAAAGATTGAGGATTTGTCTGCCAGGTTGGAGGATGAATTCACTATGTTTGCAGCATTATCCTTAAAAGGAGGAGTATGACACTCCAGTATGCCAGATTAGGCAGGATCTGAGGGAGGAGCAACAAGGAGGTCTAGATCTAGCCAAGGAGGGCTTGATCAGTAGATCAGATCCAGTTGTTGTGTGTTCCTTAGTTGGATCATTACCTTTGCTACGGGAGCCCAAGAGTTAAAGTAGTAGGAGGATCGAATTGTTAACAAGGCGCAATCATACACTCAAGAGATAGTTGTAGAGCTAGTTGTGAGGCATAGTCAGATACTCGGGAGACAATTGCAAAGCTAGTTGCAGTGATTTAGTAGATGCATGAGAGATCAATACACATAGGTGCAGTGATGGTAGTAGCGCAGAGGCAGGAGGAAGGCAGTGTGAATTGGCCAGTTGCAAAGAGAATGGTACGGTTCTAGCTAGAGTGACTCCAACACAGAGGCATCAACAATGTGAGATCAGAGTATGCACAGTAGCATGGTGGACAATGACTATTGGAGTATTTTCTTTACAGTGATTTCCAATGACTTGAAGTCAGATCAGCTAGAAGATGTGAAGAGATGAGGTATCAAAGATACAGACACCAACAATGTGGATCAATTCGACTACAACATGTTACCATAGAGAAACAGGTGTCTGATATACTCATGAAGGCCTCGAGTAGGCCAAAATTTGTCTACTTTAGAGAGTAGATGGGTATAGTGGAGAACACCTTCCTCACTAAGAGGGGGTCTTATTTTTTGAGGTAGCAACAGACATGTGTTCTAGTCTCTATGATGTCTAAGAGGCTAAGGAACACGAGATCTCCAAAACCTAGAAAAGGTTTCGCAAGAAAAGACTTAGAGACACTTCAATTAAATTAATTAGCCATAATTAAAATATTTCCTAAGTCAAACTTAGGAAAAGTGGTTAATTAAACTTTAAAGTGAATAAATTGAGGAAGTTCGATTTTTCTCTAGAGACTTCTATTGATGAAGTCAAGTTGATCTTAGCCATTGGTTGAGATATGATCATGGTCATTGAGACTCCAATGCCAGATTATAAGAGCAGGTCGAAGGGCTTGGAGAAGGGCATTGAGTATCTTGTGAGCAGTTTGACTACCTAGTTGTAGGTATTCAGCAAGCGTTTAGTTGAAGCTAGGGAAGCATTAGAGGCAAGGGATCAACAGAGATTTGGGAGTAGGATTCTGGAGGAGATTTCCTCAGTATTTTCTAGTGCCTGGGAGATAGGAAGAGGAGGCAAAATTCATCTGTAGAGGAGGCCGAGTAGCCAGATTTCCAAGTGCAAGTTGTGAAGGAGACCACATTTCAATTGCTAGAGGCCGAATCTATTTTCTGGAGGCAGAGTGAGTTTTAGAGGCAAGCCGACTTGCAAGATGGTGATTTCGGGCTTTGCGAATTATCCTCAGTCAAATTTGCACATTTCAGGAGGGCAGTGCAAGTGCCACGAGGATGTGACAGTGGCCAGGAGAGGCCAGATCGATTTGCAGAGGGAGACAGTCTCCAGTAAATTTTTCCAATAGAGATCAGTGCTTGCTGAAGGATTGCCAATGAAAGGCATCTAGTTGTAATTTTCTCTCAAATTGTTGAGTAATAATAAAACCCTCATCTGCTGCACTAGTTTTCCCTTTGGGGTTTTTTCAGGGACAATTGTCCGAAAACAATTGTGTCATATTTTTATGTGTTTGCATTATTTTCTCAGTTTTTGTTTTTATATTTGCAACATTTTTATTGTGAATATTGCAATAGTGAATTTATCGTTATTTGTTGTAAAGAAATTTACAAAAGACAAATAAATTGCAGTAGTTAGAAGATAGATATCTAGTTTATTGCAATTGTGGAAATTTCATAGCTTCCAGATTCAGATGGGAAACAAGTCCAAGTGTACTGCAATTGGAAGAGGGAATGTCAACATTTAGAGGGAGTCAGGTAAGAGTACTAGTGTTACAAATGTGTTGCATGTGCTAGGTTTAGGAATGAACCTGATTTCAGTTTCTGCACTTTAGGACAAAGGATGTGGTGTGTACTTTCGAGGGAAAAAGGTGTATATTAAACACTAGAGTTGGAAGATGGTGAAACAGATTGGGGTAAGGAGAAACAAGCTATACAAGTTGTAGTTCGACACTCCAAAGGCACTGATTAGCAACAATAGTAGCAAGGACATGGGAGAATTATGGCATAGGAGGATGGGACACATACACCATGGAGCACTTAGGTTGCTCAGGGAGACTGTAACAAGAGTTCCAGAAATCAACACGGAACATGATGATGTGTGTAGAGGGTGCGTGCTTGGGAAATTTGCAAAAGCAACATTTCCAAGGAGTGACAGTAGAGCCAAGGGTGTGCTTGAGTTGATACATTCTGATATATGTGGCCCGTTGTCTACAAAATCTCTTAGGGGTTATGAATATTTCGTAACCTTCATTGATGACTTCTCCAAGAAAACCTGGATATATTTCTTGAAGACAAAGGATGAAGTCTTCAGTCGCTTTCAAGAGTTTAAGGCTCTTGTGGAGAACATGATAAGAAGAAAAATAAAGGTTCCCCATATAGATAATGGAGGCGAGCACACAGATAAGGTCTTCACGGGATTCTGTGCAAAGGAGGGTATCAAGAGAGAATGGACAACTCCATATAATCTACAATAGAACGAGGTCACAAAGTGGAACAACAAAACGATAATTGGAGCAACAAGGGTGATGTCGTATGACCAGGACATGCCTAGATTTCTCTGGGCAGAGGCATGTAGTACAACATTGTGTATTCAGATTAGAGTTCCTCATAAGGTGTTGCGGAAGATGACACTCAAGGAAGCTTCTACAAGAAAGAAGCTAGAGGTTGGACACTTCAGAATCTTTCGCAGTATAACTTATTCTCACGTGTCAGATGCAAATGCACCAAGTTGGATCAGACTGCAGAGAAGGGATATTTCATTGGATACAACGAAACGTCCAAGGCATATAGGATCTATATTCCTAGCAGTGGGAAGATCATCGTGAGATGGGGTGTGAAATTCCAGGATGAGAAAGCCTTCAAAATATCTCGTGAGTTGCTAGCAGATGATCAAAGTGGGCCAGAAGAAGCTCCAAGAGTTGAACAGGTATCTCAGTCTTAGGGCACTAGTATGAGTATAGTGACGAGTATAGGTGCAGAGGAGAGTTCATAGTAGGTGGAGCACCAGGGGTAGGATGAGGAGCATGAAGCTCCAACCACCACTAGTGGAAGAAGAAACAGGGAGGTGCTTCAGATATTCAGAGATGCGTAGGAGTTCACGAGAGCTCCTAGAACGAGCACTAGAGAGCGTAGACAACAAGACAGGTATAAGGCGTTAGTGACAAAGGTCATTGACAAAGAACCTTCTAGCTATCTGGTGGTCGCACAACATCAAGTGTGGCAAGATGCAATGGTGGAGTACAACTCCATGATGTTGAATGATGTATGGGAGGTCATGCCTAGACTAGTAGACAGGGCAGTAGTTGGCTCTCGTTGGACCTACAAGATCAAATATTTTGCAAATGGCAGTGTGGACAAGTATAAGTCTAGGTTTGTGGCCAAGGTTTTTGCTTAGAAGGAGGGCATAGACTACGAGGAGACTTTTGTTCCAGTGGCCAAATACACTTCCATCGGGGTCATTATCTCTCTAGCAGTGCAGATGGGATGGCAGGTTCATCAGTTGGATGTCAAGACAACTTTCCCGAGTGAAGTAATAGAAGAGGAGGTGTATTTCGAGCAACCAAAAGGATTTGAGATGCATGGGAGGGATGCTCATGTTTGCAGGTTAAAGAGGGGGATATATAGACTCAAGCAAGTTCCTAGAGCATGATATGGTCAGATCAATAGTTACTTGCAACAAATGAGTTTCGTGAAGAGCGACGCTGATTCTAACCTCTACTATTTGATGGTAGGAGGTGAGCCGCTCATTATCGTACTATATATGGATGATGTATTTTTGACGGGGTCATCAGGGCTCATAGAGGATTGCAAGAAGGACTTAGCAGTAGAGTTCAAGATGAAGGATTTGGGACTAATGCATTATTTCCTAGGATTGGAAGTATGGCAAACAAATGGGAAGATCTCCCTTGGGAAAGGAACATATACTATGGAGATCTTGAAGAGATTCAGGATGGAGGATTGTAGACCCATGTTTATGCCTATGATTACCAACTGGAGGAAGATAGATGCATCAGAGGATGCAGTAGTGGACCTAACCTTGTATAGGCAACTTATTGGTTCTCTTATGTATCTGGTCAACACAAGGTCGGGCATTTGTATTGTGGTCAACACTTAGTCAGTTCATGGTGGAACTGAAGAGAGTACATTGGACAATAGCGAGACATGTGTTATGATATCTACGAGGTACAACTGATTATGGTCTGAGATATACTCGAGGTGATGGTATCAAATTGATGGGATATACAGATGCAGACTGGGTAGGTAGTGCAGTGGATCGGAAAAGCACCTTAGGGTGTTGCTTCAGTATTGGATTAGGGGTTGTCTCTTGGTGTAGCGAGAAGTAGAAGTTTGTGGCACTAAGTTTTGCAAAGGCATAATACATGGTAGCAAGCATGGCCTCATGTGAAACTATTTGGCTTCGAAAGCTGCTAGTGTCACTATTTGGTCAGAGGTTGGATTCAACTAGTATCTACTATGATAATCAGAGTTTCATCAAGCTCTTTGAGAATCTAGTGTTCGATGATCGATGGAAACATATAGACATTAGAGTACACTTCATCAGAGATTGTACAACGTGGATCAGTTCAACTACAATACGTTTCCACAGATCAACAGGTTGCAGATGTTCTGGCGAAGGCCTTGGGTAAGGCAAAGTTTGTCTTCTTCAGGGATAAGGTGGGAGTAGTGGAGAACACCTTCCTCGCTAAGAGGGAGTGTTAGCTTTTGTAGCTCGGACAAGTGTTATAGTCTCTATTGTTGTCAATGAGGCTAAGGAACACAAGAGGATAATTATCTCCAAGACCTAGAAAAAGTTTTTAAGGGAAATGTCTTAATTAGATTAATTAGTCAGTTTTAAATTTATTTCCTAAGTCTAACTTAGGAATAGTAGTTAGTTAAATCAAATTAATTGAGACAAAATTGATTTGCTCTAGTGACTTCTAAAAGAGTCATGAGATTGAGTCAAGATGATCTTAGCCATCGATTGAGATTAGATCATGGTCGTTGGTTGCTCAACGAGAGATTATAAGAGCAAGTCAATGGGGCTTTTGGAGGCACAATAATTTGCAATGATAGTGAGGGCGCAATGATAGTGTGGACGGCGCAATGATAGTGTGGACGACACTAATAGCAGGGTTTCAACAAAGAAATTGAGGAGAGAATTTTTGGAGAAATTCTTCAATGAGATTGCATTATTCCGAGAAGAGAAAGGAGGCTGAATTCTTCTGTAGAGAGAAGGCCGAATCAGGCAATGCATGTAGCCAATTCAACTAGTGCAAGTAGCCAGAGGCTCAATTCAATTGTTAGTTGTTTGATATCTTTCCAGAGGAAGAGCGAGTGGGTTTATCAGGTCGTTGGAGGCAAGATCATACATGAGATTAATTTTCTTGGAGGTAGTGCGAGTTTCTAGGTGGCCAGTTCATACTCTTTAGTCTTCCAGTGTGAATATCTAGAGGTGGTGCAAATAGTATGGGAGAGGCCATGTGGATTTGCAAAGGGAGACTTTTTGTTTTCTATGTTCGATTTTACTAGTACAAATGGAGAAAACTATTTGGCAGAGCTTTTTCCAGTGAGAGGCAAGCAGTTGTTGTAATTCTCAATTGTTGAAGATTTATTATTAATATAAACTCTCATCCACTACACTGGTTTTCCCCACATTGGGGTTTTTCCAGGGACTATTGTCCAAAAATATCGATGTCTAAATTTTTATGTGAGCGCATTATTTTCTCAGTTCCTGTTATTATTCGTGAAAATTGTAGTAATGATTTTATTCGTTATTTCTCGTGATTAATTTATGAAGTCAAATAATCTGTATAAGATAGAAGAATAATTTCCATTTGCCGCAATTAAGGAAATGTCACTGAAGAAACTTTGCTTCAATTGTCAGGAACCTTGGGCACCAGGACTCAGACGTGTGGGAAAGGGCAAGCCGGGCAAAGTACACTACATTGAGGTATATTCAGATAATGATAGTGATGAGGAGGATGAGGAGTCAGGGTAGGGACAGGCACAGGAGCAAGGACATCTGACTACAAAAGAGGAGTCATCTCAAGTCGGGGCTAAAGGCATAGTTATTGTTTCTATGTCAAGACTTTCCAGGTATCATGTGTTCAGAGTTAGGGGGGTCATGTGGGGGAAGAAGGTGACCATGTTGATTGATGGTGGGGCATCCCACAATTTTATTGATGCAGCCTTGGTGGATCGGAGGGAGATTTTGACGGACGAGTTTAATCAATTCACAATGGTCATATTGAGTGTCCATCAAATGGAGTGCACTAGATGGGTTCCCAAACTAAAAATAACTATGGGGAACTACACTTTGATGGGTGATTTCTTTGTGGTGGATGTACTGGACACCAATGTAGTACTTGGTGTTCAATGGCTTTACTCTATTTGAAGATACACTACAGATCAGAGGAGGATGGAGATGGAGTTTACAGATCAGGATGGCAAGAAGGTGGTTTTGAAGGCCATGCATCAATATCCAACCAAGATAGTATCATGTCAGAGTATGGAGGCAATGTAGTGGCATGGAGATATAGAATTGGCAGTTGAGTGCTACATTTCAGACAAGAGACAGCCATAGCAACCTTGACAATATTTGAAGGACATTCAGGTATTACTCTGCAAACATCAAAAAGTTTTTGCTGACATTCCTCCAGGTAGACCTTTAGATAGAGGATTTGAGCATGTGATAGAGTTGGAACAGGGGGTGCAGGCTGTTATAACCAATCCCTATGGTCATCCCAAGGTTTATAAGGGAGAAATTGAGAGGGCTATGAAAGAGTTGCTGAGATTGGGCCACATTCGTCTTAGTACTAGCCCTTTTGCTTCTTCAGTGGTGATGGCTAAGAAGAAGGATGAAACCTTGAAGACACAAGTGACATTCAAGAAGATGAAGTAGGTAATGAGTTTATGCCCTGTGTTGGCACTGACATATTTCACTCAGCCATTCATGCTTGAGTGTGATGCTTCAGGGACATGAATCAGAGCAATGTTAATGCAGAATCACCACCCCATTGTGTTCGAGAGCCACAAACTCCAAGATTATGAGTGGAATTATTCTATTTATAATAAAGAGATGTTGTTCATTATGCATGCATTGGCCAAGTTTAGACAATACCTAGGGGCCATTATGATAATAGCCTATGGTTCCTCATGGAGCAAAAGGAGTTGAGTGAAAGTCAACAAAAATGGATCATCAAGCTCCATACATATGATTTGGAGATTGAGGATGTGAAGGGAAAGAACAATGTGGTGGCAGATGCCCTTTCCAGAATGCCATCCACCCTCTCTCTTATGGAGATTCTAGACGACTAGAAATCCCTTCTGTTGGTGGCGTATTCCAAGAACAAATTTGCTTATGTGATCCTCGATGGGCTAATCCAGGATGGTAGGTATTGTGTCATTGATGACATTATCTATTACAAAGACCAGATTTACGTGGTACCAGAGTCTCAAATCAAGGAGAATATTATGCAGACAAAATAGATCTCACCCCAGTAGGGCACCCTGGGTACTTGAAGATTTATAAGTTATAGATAGATCGAAGACAGGTTCACATGGAAGGGCCTCAAGAAAGATGTGTTGAGATTTGTTAGAGAATGCAACGTCTTCCAACAAAACAAAGTAGAGCACACTCACCCAACAGGGTTGCTACAATCACTTCCCATCGCAGAGTAGAAATGGGAAAGCGTCTCCATGGATTTCATCACAAGATTGCCCCAGGTGCAAGGGAAAGACTGTATTTATGTGGTGGTGGACAGGCTCACGAAGCTTGTGATGGCATTATTGTCATTGATGGAAAAGGAGCAACAAGAGCAGCGAGGTATGCAAGAGCAAGGCAAGGAGCAACAATAAGGTGTGTAGGAGCAAGGGACAAAGGAGAAACAAGGCAAGAACAGTAACAGGGTCAGTAATACCCGACTGTAGGAAAACCTTTAAGGTAACCTCTGATATTCACGCAATCAGCCAATACCTGATAATGTTGACACTCCTGTTGTCAGTGTATTCTCGTTGATCATTTTTTTGAGGCTGATAAACGCTGATAACCTCATTATCGACATTTCCCTGTTTATTGCAAATTGTTTTCGCTGACATTGAAATTGTCAGCGTTGTACAAAAAATTGCTTCAGATGTAATCCCTGTTGGTGAGACGGATGCTAGATGTTGATGGCACATATGTTGATGCTAGATATTGCATATGTTATTCTTGGCATGCTTGATGACAATAGGACAAAGGAGCAACAAATACCTTGATGGTTTGGCATTGATGTTGGCATGTTGATGGCTTGATGCTTGGATAATGTTGCAGAGATTGTTTAATGAAGAATTTGTGGTAACACTAATTTGTTGTTGAGCTGAACTGTTGTGATGCAAAGGCAAGACTCCATGACAACAAAGGCAAGATTCCATGACAATGAAAGAAGGAAAGACTCAAGGAGATTGAGGCAATGGCATGAAGAAAAGATGAATTTGATCATATATATGGTTTTGGAGAGTGAATGTTGCATACATATGCTTGCATTATTTTCATATGTTGTGTGCATATTGTTTACATTGGAGAATGCTTGCATGTGTTGTGGTGGTATAATGTTGTTTTTGGCACCGTGTTGATATTGATGCACCTAATCATTATAGATGGCTGAAATAATATGTGGTGGAACACTTATTTATTTTGTAATATTCAAAATATAAAGAGTTTGAAAACAAATGAGTGGAAGGAAAAGAGTCAAGCCTGTTCACCTCATATTCTGATGTGGAATACAAACAACCAACAAATTATCTTTATATAAGATGTTTTTGGAAGCAATAGAGGTTAGAGAGTGGGAGAATATGTGAGAGCTAATTGAGGTATTATGTATTAGTTACCTGGCACATTTGAAGCTTATGTGACGCAGATTTGAAGGGAAGAAGAGGGAAAAATGAAGATGGAGATATGCAAAACTTATGATCAGGTAAACCAACACATTGTTGTTTCTTGTTTGCATTAGGGGGTTTCAATATCCTTTCAAGTAGTGGCTTGATAAACATAAGGTTGGAGCCTGTTGAGGTAGGAGCCTCCTGTGGGTTGTAGCCTACAAAAGACATATAGGGGTTGGAGCTTCCTTGCAGTTGCAACTTGCAAAAAATTGAGGTAGCAACCTCTTGTAGGCTAGAGCCTACAGAAAATCAAATGTAACAAGGATTAGGAGCTTGCTTTTGCATCACAAAAATAATAAAATCGTGGTTTTCTCCCTTTATGGGTTTCCACATATATCTGGTGTCAATATGTGTTGTTATTATGTGTTGATGTGATGTTTTGATTAGCTTATTACTTGTTCACATATTCAATATGCTGGTCATTATTTGTTACATTGCTGATGCAATGTCTCAGTTAATGAGATTAAGGAAAAGAATTTTAATGTCCATGAATACACTAAACTGATTCACGCCCCCTCTCACTTTAGTCAAGTTTTCATCAATTGGTATTAGAGCAAGTTCCTTTTGTATAAGCCTAACAACTTGAAGGTAAAATATGAACTGATAGCTTATGGATGTGGTGTGTGGAAACTAGTATGTGATGGCTATTGTAAAGACTCTCCCTCTGTGGAAGAACAACAGTGGAATGCTAAGGCAAAATGTGTAATGTTTAATAATCTTCATAATAAGGATCTTGATACAGTAATAGACTTAAATTCTGCAAAAGAAATCTGGGATAGATTGCATCTCATGCATGAAGGAGACACTAGTAGTTGCACTGTCAAGAAGGAGAAGATAAAGAGGAAAAAGAAAAATTCCTGTCAAAAGGAAAGCATTTAGTCAAATGAGGTCTTTGCTAGTGTGAATGGACCTTATTGCCATGAAGAAAAGACAGCTGAAGAACAAGCCAAGCTTGACATAGCCTTGACTGAAATAGAAAGATTGAAGAATGAAAACAAAGATATAAAGAAACTGGTGCAAATATGTGATGAGAGAGAGCATAAGTACAAGGAGGAAATTGTCAGTTTGAAGACATAGCTTGAAGAATCACGGAGGATAGAAAGGATGATGAATAACTAGCTAAAGGTGAAAGAGGTACAATGTGAAAGATTAGAGTCTGAGATTATTTTAGCTAGAAGACAGTTAGATGAAAAGAACAGGTTGTGTAAGCAGCTAGAAGAGGAGGTTGCCTCCATGAAGAACTCAGAAAAGGAAAAAATTAAAGATGATAATGAAGCTTTCCTAAAAAGACCCATAGGAGAAGGGACAAGCACCATGATTAAAAAATAAGAAAACGAAAACAAGCAACAATATCAAAGGCCAATGAATGAGATGAAGAAAGGGTTCACTGCAAGATCATTCTCTCTTGAAAATGAGTTGAACAAGTTCGGAAGATCTCAAAGGAGATTCTTTGTTGTTGGTTTAAACATCACATATTTTTCTTGTGATGAACATGAACATGTGGCAGCAGATTGTAAGAACAAGAAGATCAAGAGTATTCAACAAAACATGCAACAGACAAGAAGGTACTATCCAGCAAGAAAACAAAGGAGAACATCAACAACCAAGTACGTAAACTCTTTCTATGGTTATTGTTATATGTGTCATGAATTTGGACATAAAGCATTTGAATGCAAATTGTCCGCAAAGGAAAGCATGAACTCAAGAAGGAGCACACCATTTCTTGCATTTATTGGCAACACAAAATGTTATGTATGTTGAAATCTTGGCTACAAAGCAAAATAATGCAAACTGCTATATACCCTAAAGAACTCTAGGTAGATGATGGAAGCCAATCAAAGCAATCTGAACATTGAATAAAAAAGAAATGCAAAAAGTAGAAGGAAACCCAATAAAGTGTGGAAGAGGAAGAAAAAGGAGGATACCATCACTGCAAGGACATAATGAAGTCATAATCACAGGGTTAGTTGCTCATAAAAGAAATGTAATATCCCTTATCAGGGGTATCTCTCAAACACAAGCAAACTCCAACCAGAGATGGACTGGGAGGGCGTTTACTAGATATGTCGCTTCTGAAAAGAGGACGAGATCTGGAGGCTACCTGGCCCTTTCTAGACTCTGTCTAAGAGTATAGGAGAAAAACACACAAGTGGTATAGTAGCCGGGGAGCTCAAAGAGATAAAAATAACAGTAGTGCAACATACAATAATGTATACATGGAATATAAGCAGATACTTGAGAAATGCTAAGCCATTTTATTATACTGAGTAATGGAAAGAGTACAAGAGGTGATCAGAAAAATAGCACTTCGACTTGCACAAGGCAAGTGAAGAAATACACTCAGAATGGTAAGGAAATGGCCTCTCTGAACTGCGTCCAAGCTGCTGGAGAACTGCTGTGCTGCTGTTACTGCTGGAATCAAGTGAGGATTTGGGGTTGTTCCCCTCCTCAGAAAATGTTGAAACTCTAGAATCAGCCTCTATTCAATAAACCCAAAAAATCCTAGAAAGCTTTTCTAAAATAGCTGACCCCTTCGAAAATCACCCCCTTGAGGATCTATGCTATCCCTCAAGGCTCTGCGCTGCCCCTGAAGAGAATCCTCCAAAACTCTACCCTAGACTCTGCCAAAATTCCCCAATATGCAAGGGTTGATCCCTTGCTCAATCTCCAAGCTCAAATCCTCCACATAAACCCAATCCGGAGCTCCTAACAAAAGAGATTGCATCCTCCCCTCTCAAGACTGCGCAGTCATCAAAATGCTCAGTTCCTCGTCAACTCCAGAGATCGCTCCTCCTACAAAATACTGATTCCTCCACATAAACCCAATCCGGAGCTCCTACCAAAAGAGATGGCGTCCTCTCCTCTCAAGACTGCGCAACCATCAAAATGCTCAGTTCCTCCTCAACTCCAGAGATCGCTCCTCCTACAAATACTGATGAAACTACCTTGCCCGAGCAGGCGCTCGAAGTCCCCTGGGGCTAAGGGTGAGATCTCCGAAGGGAGACACTCGATGCACTAAACAGTGCCACAGACAGGCTAAACAGCCAGCGTGCTCTAAGTCGAAATGACTAGCTCAAATGCAACATAATCCAATACCCAAATGAGGAGGCTCCTCTCTCCTTTATAGCGTTGGCCTCTCTCAAAACCCTAAGGCCCACCTCCTCCAATGTAGCCTTCCTCTTGCCACGTGCTCCTTTTCCATCTACGCAGTCCCTCCATGTGTCTACGTGGGCCCCTTCTCTGCGTGGTCCTTGGGCCCCCTTGGCTTCCCTCTTAAGTTACAACGTTGTGCTACTAGGGAGTGACTTTATTCATAAAGTGAGTTATGTCCCCCCCTTTCCTCACTTTTTATTTATAAATAACTATAGAACGCAAAATTGAGCAAAATCAAATATTCCAATTAGCCATGGCTAATTAGGAATAGTACAGTCTCCCCCGACAAAATGTTGCTTGTCCTCAAGCAACTGAAGTGATGGATGCTGCAAAATTTTCTCACTCTCCCAAGTGGCATCCTCATCCAGTAAATTCTTCCACCTCACCAAGAATTCCCGGACCGTCCTGCTTCGCAGCTGACTCTCCCTAGTATCAATAATAGCCTCTGGTTGCAACACCAAATGCCCCTCATCATCCGTGGGTGGTAGCTCATCTGTCACTGTCACCTGCTGCCCCAATGCCTTCTTCAGGCATGATACATGAAAAACGTTATGAATCTTGCTGCCTTGGGGCAGCTCCAATTCATACGCAACCTGTCCAATCCTGTGTATCACCCTGTATGGCCCATAAAAGCGGGGCTTAAGCTTCTCAGCTCCCTTCTGCTTCAATGACGACTGTTGGTATGGCTGTAATCGTAGGTAGACCAAGTCCCCTACCTCAAACTGTCTCTCTACCCGACCCCTGTCAGCATACAACTTCTGCTGGTTCTGCGCTGTAGCCATATTATCCTTGAGAGCTCGAAGGATATCCTGACTCTCTTGGATCCAAATCTTGGCTCTTGGGGCCTTGCTAGCACCAAACATCACGTCAACAAAAGATAAAGGATGATATCCATATAAAGCATAGAATGGTGACATACCAATGGACATGTGATGTGTAGTGTTGTAGCAGTACTCCCCCAGATGCAGCCAATTCAGCCATGCTCGCTACTGCCCACTGACATAGTTACGCAAGTAGCCCTCCAACCACTTGTTAACTATCTCTGTCTGCCTGTCCGTCTGTGGGTGATAGCTGGTACTCGGTGTCAACTCCGTCCCCACCAACCGAAAAAGCTCCTGCCAAAACCAGCCCATGAAATGGCTATCCCTGTCACCGATGATGGTCTTAGGAAGACCATGTAGCCTGAAGACCTCTCTGAAGAACAACTCGGCCACCTGCGCTGCTGTGTAGTGTGCGGATATGGCGAAAAAGTGTGCATACTTTGTCAGTCGATCAACGACGACAAAGATACAATCCTTGCCCTGCACCATGGGCAACCCTGTGATGAAGTCCATCGAAATACACTCCCATTTCTCCTCCGGAATGGGAAGAGGCTACAATAATCCTGCGGGATGGCTCATCTCCCCCTTGTTCCTCTGGCAAATATCACACTCCCAGATATGCTGGAGTACGTCCTCCTTGAGGCCCTTCCATGAGAACCTCTCTCTAATGGCCCTGTAGGTTTTAGTAAACCCCTGATGGTCAGCCAATGGTGAATCATGTGATGCCTGAAGTATCTTCTTCTTGGGCTGAGATCTCTCAGTCAAGAAGATCCGGTCCTTATAGTAGATGATCTCATCGACTACCTTGTACCTGTCATCCGCCACCTACCCATCCAAAACCTCACATGCAAATCTAAACTTGGAGTACTCTACTAAGAGTCGAGCCTTCTAGTCTGTGTCCAAGCTGATAAGAGACAGCATGGCTGGTCTACGTGAAAGGGCATCTGCTACCACGTTGTTCTTACCCTTGACATACTCAATGTCAAAGTCATACGCTTGGATCTTATTGATCCACTTCTGCTGCCTCTCCTGTAGCTGTTTCTGCTCCAAAAAGAACCTGAGGCTGTTGTGATCAGTCCTCACCCTGAACCTGTTACCCACTAAATACTACCGGAATTTGGCCAATGCATGCATGATGGCCAGCATCTCCTTGTCGTATATAGAATACAACCTCTCATGCGGAAGGAGCTTCCGGCTCTCAAAGGCTATAGGGTGACCTCCCTACATCAACACTGCACCGATCCCCTCTCCCGACGCATCACACTCCAAAACAAATGGCTGCGAAAAATCCGGCAATGCAAGCACTGGGTAGCTACTCATAACCTCCTTGAGCCTATCAAAGGCTCGCTGCACTGTATCTGACCAATTGAACGCCCGCTTCCTCGTCAGATTTGTCAGGGGTGCAGCAAGCTGTGAGAAACTCTTGACGAACTTTCGGTAGTAAGTACAAATGCCAATGAATCCCCAAAGTTCTGTCACATTCCTCGGCTCTGGCCAATCTTTGATGGCCCTGATCTTCTCCTCGTGGACTCTCACTCCGTCCACCCCTATGATGTGTCCCAAGTACAACATCTCCGTCAACCCAAACTCACACTTGGAGAGCTTGACATAGAACTACTGCTCCTCCAAGATGCGCAACATTGTCTTAATGTGCTTGAGATGCTCCTCCCAAGTCCTGCTGTAAATGAGGATATCATCAAAGAACACCAACACAAACTTCCTTAAGTGACTGCGGAAGATGTGATTCATGCAGGACTGGAATGTAGCTGGGGCGTTGGTTAGCCCGAAAGGCATCACCAAAAACTCAAAGTGCCCATAGTGACACCTGAAGGCGGTCTTGGGAATGTCTTGCTCCCTCACGCGAATCTGATGGTACCCAGATCTCAAATTAATCTTTGAGAAGAATTGTGCTCCTCTCAACTCATCCATCAACTCATCGATCCTGGGTATGGGGTACCTGTTCTTCAGGGTCTTCTTGTTCAAGGCCCTATAGTCAATGCACATCCTCAATGTGTCGCCTTCCTCTTCACCAACACCACGGAAGAAGCAAAAGGACTCGTGCTCGGCTGAATGTGCCCAGGACCTAGCAACTCCTGAATGGCCTTCTCAATCTCATCTCGATAGGCCTTGGGATGCCTATAGGGGGTAGTAATCACTGCCTGTATGCCCTGCTCAAGCTCAATGGTGTGCTAAAACCCCCGGTCCGGTGGCTGTCCCGGCAAAATCTCCCCAAACACTGTGGCATTCTGGTCAAGGATGGAATGTATCTCTGGGTGCACCGTCTGCCCTGTAGTCCTTGCCTCTGATGCATGCAGCTCCACTGCCCACTCTACGTCTCCCTTCCGGAAGACTGCCTCCATCCGATGAGCCGAAACAGTCTGAGGCAGATATGTGTGCTGTCCCCGTATCTTCTCATGCCTCCCTGTCTTCTCATCATCCCACTCCATCTCTAGGGCCTTCCAATCTGTCATGACCTTCCCTAGAGTGATAAGCCACTGAACACCCAGTATCATGTTGGTGTCCGGAATATTGACCACGAAAAAGTGGTCAGTTAGTGTGTAGGTGCCCATCGTCACTGATAACTCTGGGACATAACGAGCACACACCATGGTCTGATCTCCTAGGACCAAAATTGAAAAGCCATCGAAGCTCTCTGTCTGTATACCTCTCCGCTCAACCATTTGTGCATCGATGAAGTTGTGGGTTGCCCCACTGTCAACCAAAATTGATACTCGCTGGCCACGTACTGTCCCCTGTACGCGCAGCGTCAAATACTTGGGAACTCCTCGCAATGCTGCAAGGGCCCCTTCGGTAGGTGCAAAAGCCGCACCACCTGCTTGTGGTGGTGGAGGTGGCAAAGGATCTTGCGCGGCATGACTATCTCCTGCCTCCACATTATCCTCCTCATCCTCTTCCCCACTGCTCTCGGAGAAGACCGCAATAAAATGTGCTTTGCCAGCAGCACATCTATGTCCCGATGCCCACGGCTCCTGACAGGGAAAGCACAACCGCTTCTTCTTCAGCTCCCTCCGGCATCACCATCAATCTGTGCTCGTCCTGGATTCCCCTTTGGAGGCGGAATCCTCACATCCTTCCCCTTAGGCTGGAAAGCCTGTCTCTGGGGGTAAGGTGTCCGGGTCCTGGGTAAGGCATCTTGTAAGTCCCAGGTCCTGCTAATAGCATCCTGGTGTGTGGCTGGTCTAGTGGATCTGACTAGACCCCAAAGTGGCTCTGCTATCCCCTCAACAAACATGTAGATCCTCTGTGCCGCGGATAGATCTGGCACCATCACTGCAACTCTCAAGAAGTCTGCAATGTAGGTCTCTGGGTTCCCGGTCTGTTTGAGCCTCGTCAGCTCAACAAAGTGCTATTCCGGATCCCTCCGGTCAAATCTCTCTATCAATCTCCTGGTGAACTCGGCATATGTCATCACTGTGGAGTGTCCGAGTGTAACCATCCCATGGAACCACCAGTCCTGGGCCTCACCATCCAAATGTAATGTCGCCACCTTGATGGCCTCTGTCTCCGACATCTGGTTAAGCTGGAAATAGATGTCCAGCTTCTCCACCCAAGACTTTGCCGAACTGTTTGATGAGCCATCAAACGTAGGCAAGTGGAATCTACTAGTTGTGCAGTGGGTGTCTCCATCATGACAATGCCGATATCCTCTGTGATGGTTGTGGGGTCTACTATCCCGCTGGAGCTGAACAAAGTCTCTGAATGAGAGAGCATCCCTGAACTCCTGCCCATAGGCCTGGTACTCTGCAAAATAATCGCCCATATGATCGGGCTCTGCCTCTTTCTGGGCTCTGGCCCCTGTGTCTGCTCCTAGGAAAGTGGGCATGGTAGAGCGTGTAGGGGCATGTGAGGCCATCTGCTGAGTAGTATCACGCTGAGTGGCACCCTGCTCTGGCAAATGGTGGGATGTACCCGATCCCTCACCAACTTGGAAAACCTGTGGGTTCTCACGCTGTCTAGCCTCCACCGCCGTGAATCTCTGCCCCATTACCTCCATCCGCCTCGACAGATCCTGCACTGATTTGAGGAGCATGTTCGCAAATCTCTTCCCATCCTCATCTACCATCGTATCCTCCTGCTCTGCATCAACCACAGGCTCCTCCTTTTCTGTGTTCACCACAGGCTCCTCCTATTCTGTGTTCACCATAGGCTCCTCCTGTTCTGTGTCCACCACCCGAACACAGTCTCCCTCTCCGTAGGTGTTCTCTAACGTACACTCAATATCTCTGTATTTCCTACCTCTGTAACAGATGTAGGACTTCTCCCTTGGTGTCATAGACTGCTAGCTCCACAGGCTGAGCCAGATCTATGCTCTGATACCATTGTAATATCCCTTATCGGGGGTATCCCTCAAACACAAGCAAACTCCAACCAGAGATGGACTGAGAGGGCGTTTACTAGATATGTCGCCTCTGAAAAGAGGACGAGATCTGGAGGCTACCTGGCCCTTTCCAGACTCTATTTAGGAGTATAGGAGAAAAACACACAAGTGGTATAGTAGCCGGGGAGCTCAAAGAGATAAAAGTAACAGTAGTGTAACATACAATAATGCATACATGGAATATAAGCAGATACTCGAGAAATGTAGAGAGAAATGCTAAGCCATTTTATTATACTGAGTAACGGAAAGAGTACAAGAGGTGATCAGAAAAATAACACCTCGACTTGCACAAGGCAAGTGAAGAAATACACTCAGAATGGTAAGGAAATGGCCTCTCTCTGAACTGTGTCCAAGCTCCCATAGAACTGCTGTTCCGCTGCTACTGCTGGAATCAAGTGAGGATTTGGGGCTGCTCCCCTCCTCAGAAAATGCTGAAACTCTGGAATCAGCCTCTGTTCAATAAACCCAGAAAATCCCAGAAAGCTTTTCTAAAATAGCTGACCCCCCCCCGAAAATCACCCCCTTGAGGATCTACGCTATCCCTCAAGGCTTTGCGCTGCCCCTGAAGAGAATCCTCCAAAACTCTACCCGAGTCTCTGCCAAAATTCCCCAATATGCAAGGGCTGGTCCCTTGCTCAATCTCCAAGCTCAAATCCTCCACATAAACCCAATTCGGAGCTCCTACCAAAAGAGACTACGTCCTCCCCTCTCAAGACTGCGTAGTCATCAAAATGCTCAGTTCCTCCTCAACTCCAGAGATCACTCCTCTTGCAAAATACTGATGAAACTACCTTGCCCAAGCAGGCACTCGAAGTCCCTCGGGGCTAAGGGTGAGATCTCTGAACGGAGACACTCGATGCACTAAACAGTGTTGCAGACATGCTAAACAACGAGCGTGCTCTAAGTTGAAATGACTAGCTCAAATGCAACATAATCCAATACCCAAATGAGGAGGCTCCTCTCTCCTTTATAGCGTTGGCCTCTCTCAAAACCCTAAGGCCCACCTCCTCCAACGTAGCCTCTCTCTTGCCACGTGCTCCTTCTCCATCTGCGCAGTCCCTCCAAGTGTCTACGTGGGTCCCCTTCTCTACGTGGTCCTTTGGCCCGCTTGGCTCCCCTTTTAAGTTACAACGTTGTGTTACTAGGGAGTGACTTTATTCAAAAAGTGAGTTATGTCCCCCTTTCCTCACCTTTTTATTTATAAATAACTATAGAAGGCAAAATTGAGCAAAATTGAATATTCCAATTAGCCATGGCTAATTAGGAATATTACAAGAAACGAATAATCTGGTTAATGACAATGCTTGAGCAACATCATCTGAGGGGGAGAATAGTCTGAAAATGACCTAAAAGAAAAATTAGAAAAGACAAAAACAAATTGAATATTGAACATTCAAATTCTAAGACCAATATGTGTGAAGAAATAAGCTTTGAGTCTGCACCTTGATACATACCACATAATTCATTTGTCATTGCAGTAAAGACAATGAGCTTAGATGTAAGCATTAATCAAAGGCTACTAGTAAGTGTTTCCAATGAAGCACAAATATATTTGTGAGATATTAATACTGCATCTAGAAAGAAATAAATTACAAGGACAATAGTCTTGTTGTGGATGTGGATGCCGACATTTTGGAATTGATGGTGAACCTCTTCTAGTTGAGGAAGAAGATAAGAGTCGAGTTTTTGTGATGAGAGTCGGAGCCGAGGAGGAAATGGAAAGGAAGAGGAGGCCATAAAGGAAGCAAATACATACCATCATTCATACCTCCTGGGTTGAGAGCTACAATTAATAAAGAAAAAGATGATGCGGAAAATAAGAGTGAAGGAGGCAATGAAACTGTGGCAAATCTGTTACACTTCCTTCTCAAGACCTCCCATCGCCACTACTAGGTCAAATGGCTGTTAGGAAGAAAGAGGGTACTATAATTACTTGGTCAGGGCCAGGCGGTCCACCACCTCATGCTGTAATTAGTCAGACATTTTTCTCGTGTTTACTAGAGAATCATGTGCAGCGAGCAATAGAAATTTATAAACAGGCATGGTAGTGGTGCAAGGATGCCACCACTGTTGATACTCCCATGAATGCCCAAATTGTTGCTACAAAGAAATCTTATAAGTCTTCACCTTTTTGGAGACAATAGACTGGAGTTGTAGTGTGAACTAGATAATGGGCATTTGGCTGATGTTGAAATGGGAATAAAAATGGATTGTTCGTTGTTCTTTCGAGAAACTAGGCAATTACACAATCAAGAAACAAAATACATCGAACAACCATGAAGGTAACGCTGAAGAGAAATAATTATGAATATAGATGACAGGTAAAGCAGGAATGTCAGACTTGATAGCAAGATTCACTAGTGACAGAATTGATAGGGATGCAATGGAGGTTTCAGGGATGCAGAGACGTTATTTTCCAGATATATATTGAATGAATTCTACTTGTAGTATGTTGAATGGAGTCTTATGGTTGAATGGATGGAGTTATTACCTACATTAAATTGCTGCACTGTATGAAACAAAGAACTGAAATTATCAGAACAATGAACGTTATGATATTATTGGGACAACACTACGGAATTACCGGAATTATCATAACAGTGAAATTTATAATACTATTGGAACAACACTATGGAATTATTAGAACAATATGACGTGGTGGCATCGCTCAGCCTTGAACCAGAGAGACATAGATGATAAAGGTGCGTTATTTTATACCTAGCAACCTTATTTAATGTGCGTATATATATATATATATATATATATATATATATATATATATATATATATATATATGATTGTTGTATATATGGCGCGATTGGCCCCAACTCTACCGTTATTTTGCCTCTGCTCTTCTCCTCGGTCACGGTATGTTCACTATCATTATGTCCCTATTTTCAGCAAAGCCTCAGTACACACCCTAAATTTCGTTGCCTTCCACCAGATCTTGGTATATGATGGTTCAGAATTGAAAAGAGTGAAAAATCAAGGTATGCATTATTAATGGTATTCATTATATTGGCAAATACAACAAATACATGGCAGGTTGGAGAGCATTATTTTCTTTATGGAACATGTGTCTATATTTGGTGGCCATGGGGCATTCAATGTGTGGTCAAAGTGCTGGCAATATTCATATTAATTGACAGGCCTTGATAATCATTATTTTTCCAAATACTAACGTTGAAGTGCCTCTGTGGATTAGGGTTCTGCGCCCAAGTGTTTGGAATTCATATCATGGAACAATGTTGAATACATTTGGTGGAGAACATTTGTCAAAATTTTATTGTGACCTGACAATACATTTTCCAAAATTCTGGAATAACGTGTTCATACCATTCTATTGGCAGCGTTCCATATCATTATATGCAGCGTAATTCATATTATGGTTAATATGCAGTGCTAATGGTTATGCATTTAGTTACCATGGAGAGCATTAGTATTGGAACGATATGGCGTTAGCATTGGAATGATATTGAAGCATTTATATTGTGTATATATTGAAACGGTATATTGAACCATACAATACAGAGGTTGTAATGCAAGCTCAGAAGAATTAGCAACTGGGTTTCTAGGTTACAACAAGAAGGGAACATCAACAAAACTGAGGTCAAGAAAGAAATCAGTAGAGCTAGTTTGCTTCTCATAGCGGCTGCTCTTTTTGTGTTATATGCCAATGAGAATTTTTGTAGGTCGTCCTTACCAGCGTCAGCAGTAAGTGGGACTACAAGGTCAAATGATAGGTGAGCGACATCTCTTCCATACGTATACACACATACAATTATGCAATATAGCAACGTTCTCTCCAAATATATACAACGCTTCTTCAATATTACAGTTGAAAGATATACAAGATATACAACACTCGTTTTGTGCCCTAATTAGGGTTTTTGACATGTTTTTGAACGTTGGATTACATGCATATTTTTTTTTATCCAAATAGTAGTTACTCCATCTCTGTCCAATCAAATGACCAGTCTTTCCTCGAAAAACATTAATAAACATGGAATGCACAAGAGCAAGGCGAAACAAGGTTCAAGTCAATAGTATTTAAGTCGATGATGCAATAAGATGCAGTAATGATTGACATAACATGAAGTTGGCCTGGCCTTTGATATGGCACGCTAATAGTATTAAGATGTGGCGTTGATATTATTGCCAACCACACCGGTGCTTTTGAATATAGATGTAAATCTGTGGGAAACACTGTTGAATCTTGCCAGAGAGTTGATCAGTGCAAAGCAACATAATTGAATTGCAATCATATTACAATTTTATTATATGAATATTCAATGGAAAAGTATGGAGAAACGTAGAGAATATTATCGCTGCATGGGTTAGTTATATTGCTAACATTAATGAGCGTCATATCATTATATTGGTACCAAGCATGAGTTTACATGTGACCACACCACTGGAAAGATAGCTTGCTACTAAGGTTTTTCGAGTGTTGCTTGTGCACTGCACTATAGCAGCAGCCAAACCCTGTGGTATCTCAAAGCTTGAGTAGAATCCCACACTTCCAACCAATGATCATTTTCTAGATCTTTCCACTGTGGATTTCAAATGGCAGAAGGGTTGCGATTCTAGAGCATTATTCAGCTCCTTGATCTTCTATGTCAACAACAACCAGATTGGTATCGGGTTTATTCCACATTAGCTTCAACGTTCAACACCAAATGGTAGTCAATATCAGTGTGGATGTGGTGAAGAGTTTTCTTTATAAGCTTACATGCAACAGGCTTAAAAGAAGATGTGGAAACCAAAGATGACTTTGCGTCCAAAGCAAGCACATTTCTATCAAGTGCTTGAGGGAGCACATGATGAATGGGAACAACATAAACTTGGACATTCTTAGGAGTTCGATACAGTGACATATCTTATATATTGGGTGGTCGATAATATTGACATATTATAATAGGTCGATATGGTGGCATATATTGTACGATGATATATATAAGTCTACCATGTTATATTGGGCCATATATTTTGTTGAATTTGGCATCGAAGTAGACTATCTGCACACTCTCTACCAATCAACAACCATAACACTTTGGAATTTTCTAGCATCAAATTGTTGCAGATGTATATGCATGATTGCATGGATGTTTGAAGAATCATCATTTGTTGGCTTGTTGCTTATGTCATCAGAGTGGTTTCCTATCGCGTTATTTGGTGAAATTTGTTCCTTACGAGGTTGCTGCTAAGACAATTTACACATGATGTTGCTGCTAAGGGTTCTATTTTGTGGCAATTATATTATGGTTGTGCTCAAGATCAATATCAGTTGTGTGCTCGTTTTCGCCATCCTATAACAGAACCTCACATTTAACTAATGGGATTACTTCATTGGCAAGGATGTTGTTCAGACAATATGCATGTGATGGTGCATGGCTTACATCATTGTTGGCTGCAGCCTGATTTGTACCAATGAAGTAAACAAAGTTCGTTCTTTAGGTCAAATACTCCAGAAGACTTGGAATATAAAGATCTCCATTGAGATACAAAAATATATATTAAATGTATGAATAAGAATGATGTTACAATTGGGAATGAGGGTCCTGTATATATCGGTGTTGAAAATATCGGCAAAATATCGGCAAGCATAAAAAATGCATAATATATTCATTTTTTTCAGATTTTTAAACATATAAAGCAATAACAACATGAAATAAACACATTGGCACATAAATATGAAGAAAGCACTGATATATATGATGTCAAATAGAAATGATACATCAAAGGCGATACCAAATCCTGCTGATCCCTGATAATTGTCCATTCAAGGACTCAAATGTGGAGAACCAATACAAAATAACATCACATATATAAAAGTATCTCATCATCATGAGTTATATGTAGCATAACAAATAAAACTAGTAGCTATCTATCTGAAATCACTGCCCTCTCCCCCTTTTACGGAAAACATGATGGGCTATTTGCCAGGCCTGCCCCTAGTAGTAGAAGGCCCTGACCCTGCCTCTGCACTGAATGTCAAATAATGAGTGCTAGGTATGGAGCTGTGCTCTCCTATATCTATAGCAGATGGTGTTGATGCTGATGCTCCCGCAGTGTCCTCCTCCTCCTCCTGCTCCTCCTCCTCCGAGTCCTCCTCCTCTTGTTGCCCTTGTTCTAATGGATCATCTGGCTCTAACCATGAAGGTGACTCCTCCAAGATGGGTTCCTCAGACTCCACCCTCCACTGATACAATACATTAATATTGTCTAAGGAAATGGCATCTAGATCCATTGGTGCTTCTATTTGCTTCACTCGAAATGCACATACACTAAATCATTGAGGTGTGCGAACTCCAACTTGTAAGAGTGTCGAAAAAACTAATGAGTCTTGACTCTTGACTCTTGACACTTGAAGGTCATAAATTAAAAATTAAAAATTACAATAAATGTAATTGCTCAACTGAAGGCTGGAGCTCAAAGTTATACCTGTTGCGCTTTTTTGCGTGTATTTTCTCAAATACACTCCAATTGCGCTCACACCCTGAAGAGCTACATGTTTGACTCAAGATTCTTATGGCCAATTTCTGCAAATTTGGTGCCCTTGCACCATAGCTTCGCCACCAAATATCTACAACAAAATAAAGAAATAAAAAATTCAAAAACTTAAAACATAATTAAACTTTCAAATAAAAGTTACATAATAGAATTATAAGTAAGGAAATTCTAAATTGAAAATTCTAATTTCTAATGAGTGATGACTTGTAACTTACGTGGCATGAAGAGGGTCCTTTCCCTAATAGCATTATCAAAGCCAAATAGGCTAACACAATCTTGATAAAACTGTATCTCGCGATTGATTTTGCTACGAAGCTCAGGATCAGGTACCATCCTATGAATACAGGAATGGAGCCCTTCCATCACCTCGCCATCAAAATCAAAGCTGCATTTGTATGAAAATGCGGGGTTGAGGAAGAGTGTTGTTGCATGAATGGGTCGATGAAGCATCCCTGTCCACCGACTATCAATCACATCCCATAACATCATATGCCTATCAAGGCCAACAGAACCCTTGTCTGCATAATAAGAACGAATGGCCTCCTTGGCCCTATCCATGGCCTCATACAAATAAGCCATTGCAGGCTTCTCCCCATCTACTAATAGGTTCACCACCAATCTGAGAACCTTTACTATAGGTTCACTAATTGAGCATGCTTCTTCTACTCCATGCCAAAACGTCTCAGAGTACACCATTTTTGCAATGGCTTTCTCATCCTGTCTCCTGCTGTATCTACAATTACGCCAATCATCAGACACAAACATTTGCTTCAACTCGAACTAACATCGAAGCAAAGACTGAAGAGTAATAAAGTTTGTGGCAAAACGTGCGATCGCAGGACGCCGCAACTCCTTGTTTCTAGTGAACTTCCTTATGAGGCTAAGAATGAAAGCATGGTTATAAATAAACTTGGGGACGCTCCTAGCCATATCAACCGCATCCTTGATGAAGGAGAGTTTCCCCATATCCTCAAGCAACAAATCGAGACAATGTGTTGCACACGGAGTCCAGAACAATGTGCGATGCCTCTCCATAAGCATCTTGCCGGCAGACACATAATTAGCTGCATTGTCTGTTATGACTTGCACCACATTCTGCACACCAATCTCCTGAATGAACCCATCTAACAACTCACATATCGTTGTTGCATCTTTGATATGTTCTGATGCATCCACTGATTTAATAAACATGGTACCTTTAAGATAATGTACCAAGAAATTTAGAAGGGTCCTACCCTTCTTATCTGTCCAACCATCAGACATCACTGTGCATCCAGTAACTTCCCATGTTTTTTTCAACTCCGCTAATCTAGAGTTGATGTCCTGCTTTTCTACTTGAAGAATTGGCCCCGCAACTCCTCATATGTAGCACTTTTGTACCCTGGGCCCACAACAGCAATAGCATCACACATTGGCTGCCAAAATGGATTGGTTTTGGTGATGTTGAGAGGTAAGTTGGTCCAGAAAAGACACCTCCCCATGACTCTATCTGCTTCTTTCTTCTCCTTTTTTTTAACAAGTGATTTTATGCCAGGTTGTGATCCATGTCCTGTTCATGGAACAAAAAATGATGACCTTGCACTAGTAGTAGCAGGTGATGCTATGGAGCCCCTCCAACTACCCTCAACATCAAAATCAAGAGAAGATATCCCTAAAGATTTACCTGCACGTTCAACCTTGTTTCTTTCTGTCTTTTTCATCAATTGCCTCAAGAGCTTTTTGTATAAGCCCCGGACTAGAAACTGTACATATCCCAACATCATGTCCAATGAGTCTAGCCAGATGGTATTTCAATCGTGTAACCCCTCCTGTCATCCTGATCCCACACAATTTGCATGTAAGATATGCCTGATTTGTCCCACCATCAGGCTCCCCATACTCCCAAAATGGGTCCAAGGCTTTTGGCATATTTGAATTTTGTAGTGAGCTAACTCAAACCTAGGGCACCAAAAAAAAATTTGGAATTAATAAGTAATAACCACATCATTTTACAAAATATTTTTTTTGCTACATTATTTACAAATTGCAATGTGAATTCAATGAAAAACCATAAATGACAATAAGAGGGTGTATTTGAAAGTTAAAAAAAAATGGAGTTTGCTCTCCAAATATGGAGAAAATCCTTGCATTTGCTCATTGGCATGAAAATCATAGCAAATGGAAAAAAAAAAACAAGCAAAATGATTGTAGGCAAATAGGCAAGCAAGAATAACCCTAAAACTATCAAAAAAATCATTAACATAGGGGTTTATTTGAACATACCTGTTAATGGAAGAAATGAAATTGTCTCACTATTCTTCAAGCTTAGATCAACAAAATCTTCGTTGTTGGTGGCGATAATGGCTATTCAACACTCAAACCCTCCTTGGTAGCAAGCACATAGCTCTCCCCTTCCTTCTCCAGCAATCAGAAATGAAAATGATTGAAAAAAAAACAAAATTGGACTTTTTTAGCAGCGGCGGCATTTTTTGCTGATGCTTGGCGATATTTTAGATCGTAGCGCGATATTTCCCCGAGGTATCGCCGATATTATATTGCGATATTTTCGGGGAGACAAAATATCACGATATTTCGTTGGCAATATCTCGTCTCCTCGAAAATATTGCGATATTTCCGAATATCAGCGATATTTCCGAATATCGGCGATATTTCCGAATATCGGCGATATTTCGGCAATAGTCTTCACTAGTATATATAGCCAAGTAAGTACCCTTTCACAAACAGGCATGTCTATAGAGACATGCCTCTTTGTTTAACTAATTATTATTTAATTACATATTATTATGATTATTATTTATTATTTATTATCTATTGTTATTTTATTTACATAAATTATATTCATAACAACTTGTGTGCAAATATTTGAACATGGTAAAACTAGATATTTGTCTAGTCATGGGAGCTCCACTCATATATGTATTAACCAAAGTCCCTTCACTCTCGAGGTTCATAGGGTACACTTTCATAGAGCTTTTTCATTTTCACTTGAGCATTGGTCTTGATAACATTAACAAGTAGCCCAAGAAGACACATCTAATGGAGGGAAGATTTTTGTCAGCCATTCTATGTTCGAAAATTTATAGTAGAGTGTTGATAGAGTCTGTCCTTTTTTTTCCAAACCCCTTGCCATTGATGTCAAAGGGGGAGGTAAGCAAAGGTTATGAACAACAAGGAGAAATCATTTTTAGGACAAAAGGGGGAGGATGAATGTGTTGCCATCAATGCCAAAGGGGGAGATTGATGGCATTATTGTCATTGATGGCAAATGAGCAACAAGAGTAGCAAGGCAAGAGCAGTAACACAGTTAGTAATACTCAGTTGCGGGAAAACCTCTTGTTGAAAAGTGTTACTAGGTTTGGTCTTCATAATGACACGTAATTGTGATTTTATGTAAAGAGATGTAAAGAAGAAAAATAAAATATTGTAATACTTGCATAGTGGGTTTCATGAGCAAGAGATTTTATTTTTGAGTCAAGACTCCCATTGAGATTCTTTAGGAATTTTGTCATCTAGAGTCATTGTCATGTTACACGTTGTAAAGAGTTACACTTGTTTATGTAAAATAGTCCTCCAAGACCTTGTCACTAACCCTCTCCAAGTCGACCTAAAACGAATGAAGAATCTAGAAGATGAAGTCAACTTCCCTACAAGAGACCATGTCGGCCTAAAAGACATGAGACAAAGTGTATATATAGCCTCACTCGACCTCACTTGAAGCAACAATTCGGTGAAGAAGAAAGTCAAGAAAAGAAGTGCGAAATAGCCATCTAGAGAAGCCTCCATACCAACGAAGTCAAGGAGAAGAAGAGCGAAGGAATTCAAGTATTGTTTTTGGGTTAATTTGTCTTCCTTTATACGAAGATAGCAGAATCGAAGTGATCTAGAAGAAGCTGAAGAAACTGCTTGGACTAGACCTTGCTAAGAGAAGCCGAGTCAAGAAGTCTCTCTCTTGAGACTAGAAAGAAAGCAAAGACAAGCTAGGGTTTCTGTATTTGGTTGACAAGCCTACAAGAAGAGACTGAGATTCAAAGGGAGCCGAGATCCATAAGAGAAGAAGCCGAGCACAAGAAGAGGAAGGAAGTTGAGGAGCATCGTTAAAGAAGAGGTTGGTGACAAGGGTCTTGGAAGGACACTAGAGTCAAGGGTCGTTGTCATGGTCTTGGTATTTGTCAATTGAAGATCTATAAGAAGAATTTTTTGATTGGGTTTTCCTCTCAAAGAGTGAGAGGTTTTGGCCCTAGATGACAAGCCTACATACTGTGTCTCTTGTCTTCTATTATTTGGTAATTGTCTTGATGAAAAGAACACATTAATAATATAATGAAGAGAAGATCATAACTTAAGAAGTAAAAGTATATCACAAGCAATTATCAAGAAGAGAAATCTCCTAATCATTAATGCCTTAGATTTCTCAACACCTCTAAGGTAAGCTCTAATATTCCCGCTATCAGCCAATACCTGATAACGCTGACACTCTTGTTGTCAGCATATTCCCGTTGATCATTTTTCTGAGACTGATAAACATTGATAACCGCATTATTGACATTTCCCTGTTTATTACAAATTGTTTTCGCTGACACTGAAATTCAGAAATTGTCAACGTTTTACAGAAAATTTCTTCAGATGTAATACCTGTTGGTGAGACAGATGCTAGATGTTGATGGCACATATGTTGATGCTAGATATTGCATATGTTATGCTTGGCACGCTTGATGACAACAGGACAAAGGAGCAACAAATACCTTGATTGTTTGGAATAACATTGATGTTGGCATGTTTATGGCTTGATGCTTGGATAATGTTGTAGAGATTGTTTAATGAAGAATTTGTGGTGACACTAATTTGTTGTTGAGCTGAATTGTTGTGATGCAAAGGCAAGACTCCATGACAGCAAAGGCAAGACTCCATGACAACAAAGGCAAGATTCCATGATAGCAAAACAAGACAAGACTCAAGGAGGTTGAGGCAATGGCATGAAGAAAAGATGAATTTGATCATATAGATGGTTTTGGACAGTGAATGTTGCATACATATGCTTGCATTATTTTCATATGTTGTGTGCATATTGTTTACATTGGAGAATGCTTGCATGTGTTGTGGTGGTATAATGTTGTTTTTGGCACTATGTTGATATTGATGCACCTAATCATTATAGATGGTTGAAATAATATGTGGTGGAGCACTTATTTATTTTGTAATATTCAAAATATGAAGAGTTTGGAAACGAATGAGTGGAAGGAAAAGAATCAAGCCTATTCACTTCATATTCTGATGTGGAATACAAACAACCAACAAATTATCTTTATAAAATATGTGGTTTTTGGAAGCAATAGAGAGGTTAGAGAGTGGGAGAATATATGAGAGCTGATTGAGGTATTATGCGTTAGTTACCTGGCACATTTGAAGCTTATGTGAAGCAGATTTGAAGGGAAGAACATGAAGAAATGAAGATGGAGATATGCAAAATTTATGACTAGGTAAACCAGCGCATTGTTGTTTCTTGCTTGCATTAGGGGATTGCAGTATCCTTTCAAGTAGTGGCTTGATAAACATAAGGTTGGAACCTGTTGAGGTAGGAGCCTCCTGTGGGTTGTAGCCTATAGAAAACATATGGGGGTTGGAGCTTGCCTTTGCATCAGCCTTTGCATCACATCAATAATAGAATCGCGGTTTTCTCCCTTTATGGGTTTCCACATATATTTGATGTCAATATGTGTGTTTATTATGTGTTGATGTGATGTTTTGATTAGCTTATTACTTGTTGTTCACATATTCAATATGTTGGTCATTATTTGTTAAGCTGCTCATTCAATGTTTCAGTTAATGAAATTAAGGAAAATAATTTTAATCTCCATGAATATGTTAAATTGACTCACTCCCCCTCTCAGTTTAGTCAAGTTTTCATCAGTTTGCACACTTCTTCATCATTCCCTCCAAATATTTAGCATCACAAGTGGTAGAGTTGTTATTCAGAGATATATTTAGATTGCATGGGCTACCGAAAGCCATTGAGTGACAGGGATAGCAAGTTCATGGGAGGATTTTGGCAGGAGTTGTTCAAACTAGTTAGGAAGGAGCTAACGCCTAGTACTAGCTACCACCCACAAACTGATGGATAAACCACGATAGTAAACAAAGTATGGAGGGCTATCTTAGAAACTATGTATCTAGCTAGAAAAAAGCATGGGTGAAGTGGTTACACTTGGGAGAGCATTGTTATAACACCACTTATCACATTTCAATTAGTATGACACCCTTCAAAGCCCTATATGGATATGAAGCTCCAACATTTGTGGATCGGGTATTTTGGGATGGCCGAGCACCTCTGGCTAAGGATTAAGTTTAGGAGAATCATGATATACTTATGGGTTCTCAAAGACAATTTGCAGATGGCCCAGAACCAACAAAAAATCTATGCAGACAATCATTGGAAAGAGTGTAGCTTTGAGGCTGGGAACCGGATGTATCTTCGTCTATAGCCCCATAGGCAATCATTGGTCAAGAAGAAAGGGGAAGAGAAGCTTATACCCAGATTCTATGGACCCAACTAGATTGTTAGGCATGTAGGGGAGGTGGCCTACAAGCTAGAGTTCTCGGAGGGGTGCAAGATTCACAATGCTTTCCATGTCTCTTGCCTCAAAAAGGCCTTGGCTCAACATGTAGTCCCTTCTATAGAGCTTCCACCACCAGATGATGAAGGGGAACTGATTCTAGTTCCGCAGGAAATTCTGGTAGTGAGGGAGCAAAAGCGGAGGAACATGACTATAAAGGAGTACCTAGTGAAATGGAAAGATTTTCCAGTTGAAGATGCCAAGTGGGAAGGGGAACAACTGCTCCAACAATCGAGACTAAAGTTGCTTGAGGACAAGCAATCTTGGGTGGGGAGGGTTGTAATATCCCCTTCTGCTTAGGAGTCATAAGGAAGGGGGTCTACTAGCCTAATAAGGGTCTCGTAGGCTAGGGCGGGAAAAAAATTAATCAAGGGAACATGATTCGCTTAGGAGAAAATATTAAAAAAGATAAAGTGGTGAGAAGGTGACAAGAGTTCTAGGCTAATGGAAAGTCACTTTAAAAATATAAAGTGAGGAAATCCATTAAAATGAATTTGTTAAAATAAAAGGGTTAAATGGTGGCAAAAGTGGCAAATGAGTTATAAAACCTAGAAAATGAGGAGACTCTCCTCATTCTTGCTTTTGCCCATTTGAGAAAAAGAAATTTGGAGAACTCTTGAGGAAGAGTCTAGGGTTTTCAGGAAACCCTCACTACTGGTTGCTAGTTTTGGTGTTCAAACCATACACCCTTCCTAGTTTGGGAGCGAGATCACTTAGATTTTGCTGTTGTGCTTCAAAGGAGAAATATGGCATAGTTGGAGTAAGATTTCAAGGTGTTATCAGTTGATTTTAAGCTCTGATTTTGTATATTCTATATATCTTCTTTTAGGTGAAGTATCCAAGTCAAATTTGGGACCAAGACTAGTGTTGAAGAGAGGCCGAGTTCTTCCATATATTGTTGGCCGAGTTATTATTGAGTTTGCAGGACGAGTCTATGGAGAAAGGGGCCGAGTTTATCTACTGCATGGCTATTCCTTTGAGGTTGTGACCATTAACCAAGAGGGTCAAGTTATGTCGTTCGTGGCTGAGTCTATTTAAGCCCAAAGGTGTGTATCTCCTCATGCTAACAAGCTGAAATATATACCTTTGGTGGTTGAGAAAAATGCTTACAAAAGGGGGTCGAGTTCTGGTACATGTAGCTAAGTTATTAGTGGGGTCTGTAGGACAAGATCATTACAATCTAAAGGCATTCCAATCAAAGATGACGAAAGATGACAAAAGAAGACTCAACTATATTTATAGTTGATATAGTTGAGTCAAAGATGACAAAGGGAGACTCAACTATATCATCTATAGGCATTCCATGGGACACCACACCGCCTCACCGAGGTACATACTCCACCTAGGATACCCGGAGTATATCTTTCATCGGACCATTTCCCTCAAGGAAATGTTTGTCCATCAGACCATTCTTATCCAAGTTCATGTACTTGACTTAGTATCTCAATCCTAGTCCATCATAGTACACGACTCAAGAATGTCTGTCCAACATTCTTATCCAATTCACCATTCTCCTTATCCATGTACATGTACTTGACTTATGATATCAGTCCTAATCCGTCACAATACCTGACACAAGGAGAACCATTCTGATTCAAACCATCATTCTCCCTATCTGTGATGCACGTACTAGACTTACGGCAGTTAGTCCTAGCCGAATGCATGACCCAGGGAGAACCAGTGTCCAATCTTACTCCCTATTAAATTGAGAGGAGAAATCCATGCTCACTCCCTCTCAACCAGGGAGAATTCATCAACAAGCCTCAGCTTGTGCCAGAAGTACTCATACTTCTCTTACATCTGCTGCGAGTTATAATTGTAGCTTCCTCAACCAGCCCTCTTCATCTAGGGACTTGTAGGGCTCCAAATTTGCCTCCTAACAGATTATTATGCTGTACTTGAGTTCTTCACCTACATCATCCTCAATTGTGTCCACCACTTCCTGCATTGCTTCCTGCCTTGAAGATATTTCATTACACAGTTCCTTCCACAAGGTTAGCCAATCTATTAGGCTGACCTCTTCAATCAGTCCTAATCAGTCAATGCCGCTTCATAGACTCAAATAATTCTGCCCACTAGCTGCTTCTGTTGTTCCTTCATCATAGCCAACTCTTAGGGACTTCATCAAATTGCTTTTCTGTTCATAAGCTGGTCAATCTGCCTTCTGTACATAAGATTTTCATAATACAGCCCTCTTAACAATGATTAGTCATGTCAACCATTGTACTTAGGGCACACATCAACCGGTTGTCCTTACACTAATGAATCCCATACAAATTTTACTGAATTAAGGGCACACAACAGCTCTCACACAGTCCGTTTAAACCTTTAAGCTGACTGATCTAGGGCATCATAGTTCAATCCACATATCTGCAAATTCTTAGGGCTTACATTGCAACCCATATTCAGCCTCTTCAACTTCACGTAAGGGACAACTAACAAACTTCTGTTGTTTACTTATGAATAGACCCTCTACTTAGCAACTATTCTCTATAGAAACACAAGCAATTCACAGCCCAAGTTACAGCCCTTATCTACCTTAGTCAACTTGTCAAGCTCAGTAGACAATTACAGGTCTGCAACTCAAAACTCGTCCAAAAACAGACCTTCATCTCTTGCGTATTTACATGAAGTTACTCGGACCTCTTTTTGTAGCCATACAGGCCTTTTGGCCTACTTTTCTAGTAGACCATGGCAAAGACCTGGTTAGGGCTTCTGTAGCAGCTGCTACAGCCGTACTTCTTGGCCCAAATCAGCTCACAAACACTGTGGCCTTCTCTCCTAAACAGATTCCTCTACTTGCTGATCCCTCAACCCTCTTACAGCCACCTGTAGTAGTCTTTTCGGTCCTCAAAACAGACCCTACAGGACTCGGTCTGTACTAGTTCACCTACAGTGGAACTCAGACTGATTCTTGGAGAAGTTTGCCACCAAAACAAGCACAAAACTGTCCACAAATACTCAGCCTGCTTCTGTTCTAGAGTCTGCCTAAACAAACATAAGAAACAAACCAAAACAAAGCTTCTCTTCTTCGCTGGGCTTGCAGCCTAATCAGATGCTCTTCCTCTCATGCGAGTTGCGTATGTATATCTATTTAAATTGTCTACCCCACTCTCTTTTCACTAAATTTGATGAGAGAGTTAACTATTCTTCTAAACATGTCTCTAGACTATCTTCTAAGTTTTATGTTACAAAACTGGTGCATGATAATACCAGTCATCAAATCAATGATTTCTCAATAGTAGAGATCTCTAGGACCTTCCTTTTCATTTTTCTTCTTTGAAGGCTCTTCATCTTCAGCTGTTAATGCTTCAGACCTTTCCTTTCCTTCCTTTGATTGTTTTTAGGGTTCTTAGGACAATCTGTTTTGTAGTGTCCATATTCATAACAGCCAAAGCACTGGACTTTGGACATGTCTCTATTTTTGTTTTTCTTTTTCTTATCAAAATTCTTCTTTGACTTAGCTGCAAAGGCTTGAGAAGTTTCATTGTCAGGTTGAGAGTTACTTCTAACCTTTATTCTGGATTCTTCTATTGAACATTGAACCCATAATTCTTCAAATGATGGAGCTTCTTTTCTTGCACAGATGCTGCTTGCAAAACCATCCCACTCTTTAGGTAAGGCATTGATTGCCACTGTGATTAATTCTGAATCAGATATTTTTTCACCAGCTTCTTGAAGTTGATATTTAATTTTTGATAGCTTCATGAAAAAGAAGCTATAGTATCTTCTTTTGTCATCTTTGACTGATATAGTTGAGTCTTGAGGGCTATCATGTGATCTGTTGTACTGATGGAGTATAATGTCACCAAAGTATCATAGACTTCTTTAAATGTAGATAATTCTGATACAAAATTGATAAGGTGGTCTTTGATTGTTAAAATTGGCAACTAGGGCCAAACTCCATGTGGGTCACCTTATTCATCGCTGATAATATTTTTCCTAGATTCCTCTCATCGAAAGGTGTTGGATTGATCTAAAGATCATCCGATTCCGATAAGGATTTATGGAGATATGAATTTATTTTGATTATTGACAAATTATCAAAGTCAGCCAGCAACTTATGTAGGCTCAGACGCCCAACAGACACATCTATTCACCTTCAACGTTTGGATATAAATACAGGATGACTCCTCCTCATTTGGTCACTCACTTCTCATCATATCTCTCTCTCTCCTGCGCAGAAAGGCTCTCTCTCTCACCCGAGCCGAAACAGGTCGTTCGAAGTCTTGGACTAGTGCACGGTGAAGTCTTGGACTGATGTGCGGCGAAGTCTTGGACTGGTGCACGGCGAAGTCTTGGACTGATGCGCGGCGAAGTCTTGGACTGGTGCACGGCGAAGTCTTGGACTAGTGCACGGTGAACGACTCACTGGTGGAGACTTGATGAGTTTGATCTAGGGTTTGCTGCTGCTGATATAAATCAGATCTTTGTACTATTTCTCTCTGCTGAATTATTGAAGATAAAAGAAGATTTGATCAAAGGGTTTCCCCATATTGGGGTTTGTCCCTGGCTAGCCGCCACATCTTGTGTCTCTTGTCTTGGCTTGTTTTCTGTTGATCGTTTAAATGTTATATCTGCACTTTACTTAATGTACATGTGTTTGCTAATCTATGGATAATAATAAGAAAGATAAGTAAACTGCTCTAAGCCTAGAACATACCATAATTTAACATGGTATTAGAGTTGAGGTGAAGACAAAGCCCAAGCAAGAGCAAGAGCAATCACCGAAGAGAAGGTTGGCAAGGCTATCTGAAAGAAATCATGGGGTCCTCAACACACTTCGTTGCTAAAGGCAAACTCCGTGAGAAGTCTGACTATCACGGATGAAAAATGTCTCTCGATCTAACATTAGAAGAACAGGAAGTGTTGGACCATGTGAGAGGCGGAATTGTTGAGCCTCCATCAAATGCATCCACTGCTGCTAGGAACAAATGGACCAAGGGAGAAGTCAAAGCAAAGAAGATCATCTGGGACTCTATCGACAAATGCTTGGTGGCCTATGTTTCTGAGCTGAACACCTCCAAGGAAATCTACGATAGACTGGTGAGTTTATTTAAAGTTAATGATGCAAATCAAGTCTTGTTTCTTAGAAATAAGCTGAAGGAAATTAAGAAGGGCAAAGATGAGAGTATGCAAGCATACTTCTTAAGAATCACCGAGATCAAGAACGATCTCCTATCTATTGGGAAGTAATTCCTGATATGGAAATGACACTCACCACTCTTGGAAGACTACCATCTGAATGGTATATATTTAGGACTACTCTTCTCAACAATAATGTAATTCCTGGATTTGAGGAATTAATGGCCAGATGCATTCAAGAAGAAACAAGGATGGAAGAGCAAGAAATACCCATACTTAAAGGTCATCCCTCTGCCTTTTCTTCTCATACTAAAAGAAGAAACAATTCCGGGGCTAAATTCAAAGGAAACGCTGGACCAAAGGGTGGAAGAAAAAGATGATGTTACAATTGCAATAAAACGGGTCACTATGCAAGGGAGTGCCCTGATAAAAGGGACTCACACCGGGACGATGATCAAAATTCCTCTCAAAGCAATCAAAGGAATGGCAAGTCAAATGGCAGAGGTAAAAGAAGTGCTGGAAATCAAGGAAGAGGACAACCATTCAAGAAGGCAAGAAATTCCAAGTATGAATCTAACATTGTTGACAATAAGCAAGATGAATATTATCTACCAGCTGCTCTATCTACTACTGCTCCCCCGGACTCACTGGGAAATTGGCTTATTGATAGTGGTGCCTCAAGGCACTTCACTGGTTACAAAGAAGCTCTCTATAATTTGGTAGAGAAAGAAACCAACCTGGAAATTGTTCTTGGAGACAATTCAAAATATCCCATGAAAGGCATAGGAAATGTCACTCTTCAACTAAATCAGGGTAATACCATCCACTTACAAGATGTATTATATGTATCTGATCTCAAAAAGAACCTGGTGTCCATTTCGGCAATGTAAGACAAAGGCTACAAGGTGGCTTTCAGCGATGGCAAGGTACGTGTATGGAAAAAGAAATTTAAAGATGCTTTTACTCTTGGGTTTCGAGTTGAATTATTATATCAGGTCGAAGGAAGTCCATTGGGTGTGATGACTTTTGACACATCTCTTCAGTCTGAATTATGGCATCAGAGGTTTGCTCACCTTCATTATAAAGCTCTACCTGATGTAAGAAAAATGGTAACTGGGATGCCCGAGTTCAGATTAGAGCAAGAAGGTGTATGTCTAGGATGTGCCGAAGGGAAGCTCAAAAGGGGGCCATTCCCTTCAAGCCAAAGCAAGACCTCCAATATATTGCAGTTGGTTCACTCAGACATATCCAATATGATGCCTGTGAACTCTTTGTGAGGATATTTATATTACCTCACTTTTACAGATGATTATTCTCGCAAGACTTGGATATATTTCTTGAAAAAAAAGGATGAAGTGTTCTCCTGGTTTCAACGCTTCAAAGCCTTGATCGAGAATCAAACTGAAAAGAAGATCAAGATCCTAAGGATTGATAATGGGACTGAATATGAATCCAATGAGTTTCATGACTTTTGCAAAGAGGCTGGCATTAAGAGGGAGACCACTACACCCTATACTCCTGAGCAGAATGGTGTGGCAGAAAGGAAGAATCGTACGATTGTGGAAGTTGTCCGTGCTATGCTCCATGATCAAAGACTTTTGAAGTTTCTATGGCCCGAAGCTGCGAACACTGCTGTACATGTACAAAACCGATGCCCTCATCAAGCATTGGGTTCCAAAACTCCTGAAGAAATGTTCATCGGTAAGAAACCTGATGTATCTCATTTTAGAATTTTTGGAAGTCCGGTATATTTTCATGTGCTGAAAGAGAAAAGGAATAAATTGGGTGCATTTGGAAAGAAAGGAATCTTTGTGGGTTATAGTGAAAATACTAAGGGCTATAGAATCTATGTAGCTGGTCAAAGGGAAGTCGAGATTAGTCATGATGTCACCTTTGACGAAGATATGGCCCTTAGCAAGGTGGACAATCTTCCTACTTTGAGGAGCACTCAAGAAGCTGGCACTAGGGAACTGAAAGAAAAAGAAGGAGACAATGCCTGATGTGGAAGAACCCCTGGATCCCATTGATCCTCCTCCGTCTGAGCCCTCCTCTTCAAGGAAGAGGCCTTCATGGCTTAGGGGGACACTTGATGATGCTGAAGGACACACAACACCCCGAGGAACCTTCCGTGAAAGTAAGAAACCGAACAGGTATCAGGGATACCTGACCATCATGAGCACGATCATCCAAAATGATCCTTCATCATTCACAGATGCTGTCAAGCATCAAGTAGGGAAGGATGCTATGACTGAAGAATATGAGTTTATTATGAAGAACGATGTCTGGGATGTAGTCCCCAGACCCCAGGACAAGACAATTGTCACTTCAAAATGGCTTTACAAGATAAAGCATGCAATTGATGGAAGTGCGGAAAAGTATAAGGCTCGTTTGTCGCTCGTGGCTTCTCCCAGAAGGAAGGTATAGACTATGACGAGATATTTGCACCTGTTGCCCAATATACCACCGGACAAGACAATTGTCACTTCAAAATGGCTTTACAAGATAAAGCATACAGTTGATGGAAGTGCGGAAAAGTATAAGGCTCGTTTTGTTGCTCATGGCTTCTCCTAGAAGGAAGGTATAGACTATGACGAGATATTTGCACCTGTTGCCTGATATACCACCATCCACTCGATCATAGCCCTTGCTGCTTCACAAGGATAGATCATAGAACCTACATCAAATGGATGTCAAGACTGCGTTCTTACATGGTTCGATCAAAGAAGAGGTCTATGTGGAGCCCGAAGGATTTGAGATTCATGATCGAGAATCTCATGTGTGCAGGTTGAAGAAGGCCCTCTATGGGCTAAAGCAAGCACCTCGAGCATGGTATGAGAGGATCGATAGCTACTTGATGAAGCTGGGATTCACTAGGAGTGAAGCCGACCCCAACCTTTACTTTAAGGTTATAGATGACAAACCTCTCATATTGGTGCTATATGTTGAAGATCTCTTTCTAACAGGTGCAGACCCTCTCATTCACGAATGTAAGAGGGAGTTGGCTTCTGAATTCGAGATGAAAGACCTAGGACTTCTGCGCTATTTCCTAGGACTGGATGTCTGGCAAAAACCAGGGGAGATTTTCCTATCTCAAGGAAAATATGTGGTGAAGATATTGGAGAGATTCGGCATGGTGGACTGCAAGCCTGTAACCACCTCGATGGAGCTTGACTTCAAGAAGTTAAGCGGTAGTGCTGTTGGACCTGTTTTACAAAATACCACAGAGTATTATCAACTCGTCGAAGCATTGATGTTCCTAGTGAACTCTCGTCCAGATATATGCTTTGCAGTCAACACGTTGAGTCAACACATGGTTGAACCTCACCACATACATTGGATTGGTGCCAAGAATCTGTTGAGATATCTTCGTGGCACAATTACTTATGGGTTAAGATACACTGCCGGAAATGTGAGACTACTTGGATATACTAATGCTGATTGGGCAGGCAATGTGGTGGACCGTAAGAGCACTTTCGGGTGCTGTTTCTCCTTGGGATCTGCTTCGATATCCTGGATGAGCAGGAAGCAGAAGTCTGTGGCTTTGAGCACCGTCGAGGCAGAGTACATTGCTGCTAGCATGGCCTCCTGTGAGGCAGTCTGGTTACGAAAGCTCTTCAGTGAGCTGTTTGGATTTACATTGGATACCACTGTGATCCTATGTGACAACCAGAGTGGGATTCGTTTATTAGAGAATCTCGTATTCCATGATCGCTCCAAGCATATTGATATCAGGTACTACTATATTCGTGACATGGTGCAGCGGGGAGCTATAAGGCTCCAACATATCGGTATAGATGAACAGGTCGCCGACATTTTGACAAAGCCCCTAGGAAAGGTCAAATTTTTGACTTTCCGAGAACGACTTGGAGTCGTTCAAAGACCCTCTTTTGAGGGTCAAGTATGATGTACTAAGCTCTAGGAGCTCCAAGGGGGCGCGGGGTACTTCTTGGAGCAACATATGACCACAGGGTAACTCACCATCCCTTGTTGGTGCACTTTGTACAGGGTAAAAGGTTCAACCTTCCCCTTACACCTCGTGGCGACTATGGAACAAGATGATTAGTTCTCCTGTGGGCTAGGATGATTCGTTCTCCATGACGATTATGGAACAGGATGATTCGTTCTCCTGTAGGCCATGATGATTAGTTCTCCGTGGCATCCACTGGACAGGATGATTCATTCTCCTGTGGACAGGATGATTAGTTCTCTTGTCGAGGCATTCTACCCATGCAGTCTGGGACTCATGGGAAGTACCTCTCATCTGATCAATGAGCAGGGAAATGAGGATAGGGACCATAGTAGTTCTATCGATGGACGCGTCATTTTATCCACCGTACTCCCTATGCTAGGATGACCTCCATTGTTCTGGGATCAATGATACTGGTCTGTGACCAGTGAGAGTGGTACACCCTCTGAAACTGACTTTGGGTCAGTAGAGGACTAATTTGGGACCAGTGAAAGTGGTACACACTCCAGACTGACTTCGAGTCAGTGGAGGATGGTATGAGACATCCTCGATCACTTCTTCTTCTTCATAGTTCGAGTAGAGCAGAGTAGGGGTCAAGCTGTACAAGGCAGTGCATTTGATGGATGAATAGTAGCGATGGTCAGACGAATTGCAGATGGAGTTCTCCCTAGTTGAGAGGGAGTGTTAAAATTGGCAACTAGGGCCAAACTCCATGTGGGTCACCTTATTCATGGCTGATAATATTTTTCCTAGATTCCTCTCGTCGAGAGGTGTAGGATTGATCTAAAGATCATCCAATTCCGATAAGTATTTATGGAGATATGAATTTATTTTGATTATTGACAAATTATCAAAGTCGGCCAGCAACTTATGTAGGCTCAAACGCCCAACAAACACATCTATTCATCTTCAACGTTTGGATATAAATACAGGATGACTCCTCCTCGTTTGGTCACTCACTTCTCATCATATCTCTCTCTCTTTTGCGCAGAAAAAGAGTCTCTTCTCTCTCATGCGCAGAAAGGCTCCTCTCTCACCCGAGCCGAAACAGGTCGTTTGAAGTCTTGGAATAGTGCACGGCGAAGTCTTGGACTGATGCACGGCGAAGTCTTGGACTGGTGCACGGCGAAGTCTTGGACTGGTGCACGGCGAAGTCTTGGACTGGTGCACGACGAAGTCTTGGACTGGTGCATGGCGAAGTCTTGGACTGGTGCACGGTGAACGACTCACCGGTGGAGACTTGACGAGTTTGATCTAGGGTTTGCTGCTGCTGATATAAATCAGATCTTTGTACTATTTCTCTCTGCTGAATTATTGAAGATAAAAGAAGATTTGATCAAAGGGTTTCCCCATATTGGGGTTTGTCCCTGGCTAGCCGCCACATCTTGTGTCTCTTGTCTTGGCTTGTTTTTTGTTGATCGTTTAAATGTTCTATCTGCACTTTACTTAATGTACATGTGATTGCTAATCTATGGATAATAATAAGAAAGATAAGTAAACTGCTCTAAGCCTAGAACATACCATAACTTAACATTGATGCACTCAAAAAAAGGTCTTTGAGCCTTAATCTCTCCTTTTTCATATTTTTCCACTTCTTGGGCCTTATTCTCATTTGGAGTAGGAACCTTTCCTTGAATAAACTTCATGACATCATTTTCTCTAAGGACTAGATCAATTCTCTTTTTCCATGCCTTGAAGTAGGATGCTCCTTCTAACTTGTTGCTTTCCTTTCACATATATGCCATTGGATTAGACATTATGTCTTGGAGCTGAGCTGCTACCAAAAAAATATCGTCATATATGGCTGCTAAAAATGATGATGTTCTTGAGCTGCTACAGTGATGATCTTCTTGTGTCTGCCTAGTAAGAGTGTCCTCTTCACCTTAGCTCTGGTACCATGTTAGAAAATCAAGGGAAAAGAGATTTTCTTACTTGGTAATTACTTGTGAGAGTTAGTCTTCTTTCTTTAATTACTTATTATTCTTTCTTCATCAAACAATTACACAAATTATTCTTGCAAGATTACAAAGAAGCAAGAGACACAAAATTTAGGCTTTCAAGCCATGGAAAAACCCCAAGGATGTGGAAAACCCAACAATCCTCTACTTATTGAATCAAGTCAAAATGAGATATCCAACCCAAGACCAAAGACTTCCTCAAAATCAGCCCTCCTCTCCAGTCAAAGTCAAAGTCAAGATTCTTCAAACTTTAATCATGCTGGAAAGATCAGATCACTGTTCTTTTTACCTACTTCAGAGAAATTTCGGCCCTGTTACATGTTGTAATTTGCTTCAGAATTTTCAGCCCAATGACGATTCTTTGGTCTGTAATGACCTTCTGACTTCGGCCCTGTAATGACCTTCAGACTTCAGTTTATTTGCAGACTTCGGTTACTGTAGATCACAGGTAGTCTTCACACTTAGGCTCCTTTAGACTTGAAAGGATTTGGTCCTTCTTTCTTTTCAGACTTCCTTTTATATCTTCGCTTTTCTTCTCTTGATTAATTGCAGAGATCGAACTGTATCTGACTTGTCTTCTTGTCCTTTCAAAAGAGTTCAAGTAAGTGCCTATATATAGTTATCCATGAGGTGCCAAATGGTCATGCAAGCCGACTTTACAGAGGGAGGGCCAACTTGGAGTTTTTGACAACAAATTTTACAAGGAAAAAAAAAAAATCCTTTTTCTTACTTTACAAATGTCAAATTTGACATGACTCTTTTATGAATTTCTTTGACTTTTTTTTTTACTCCAAAGAGCATGAAGAACATGCTAGATAAATAAATAAATAAAAATAAATTTAATAATAACTTTTTCTTTTATTATGAAAACAGACACTAGTTACATTTTCCAACACTAAGAAACATACAGGAGGTTCCTTAAGCGTTTAAAATTCCTTTCCATTTTTGACCTTTTTTTGTTGCATGCCATGAGCATGATGCCCAATTATTTATGGATCAAATTTTTTAATCAGCAAGTCACAACGAATCTAGAATTCTGCATCTTGTTTATAAAGGCAATCACTGACCATTTCATTACAAATTTGATAATTTGAACTTTCTGGCTGATTTACTCATGATTTTCATAATACCATGGAGTGCATGATTTGTGTAAAGTATGTGCGGTCCTTAATTTTTTGCAATTTTTGTAGGGATGGAGTGTTCTACAGCAGGTCTCAAGCATGAAGGAGATGCTAATGTTGGTCCAGAGTTTGATGAATATTTTGAAGGGATGTTTCTTTAAACCTGCTGATGATTAGAAAACTAAGGTGTTTTCATTGAATTTTTTCTTATCATATACAATTCATTGTATGGTTTATTCTTTGGGTTAAGAGAGAGTTTTCTGGAACATATACAGAAAGTTCATATAATGATAATATTAATCTACAGGCTGGTGCAATTAAAGTGCACAGGACCACATACGTGCTTCTTAGTGATACGAAATACTGGCTTCTTAAAAAATATATGTAGAAAAATGTCTTCTAATGGTATTGATTACAATTTACAACTTGTTAGTGAGCAGTCATGTGATTGTGGTTATACATGTAAATAGAGATACTATAGCTGAAATCTCTTTCATATGGGACCAAGAACTATCTGTTAGTATACGTATTCATGTTTAATATGTAGATAAAATCAATGTTACATTTATAGGTGATATATTGTCTGTATCATGATATATCACTAGTCATTCCCCAAGCTATAATATCGATGATAATTTTTGTGATAATTTCAGTAGTTATTGTGTAATCTCCCAAGGCTAGAATGGGCCAATTCTACTGGCAATTTAATATACTCATTTACAAAGATCTCTCAAACAATTAATACTTCAAACCTTAATAAATTATGAGACTACAATTTTGCTCGACAAGATTTATCCAGTAAACCCCAATCCTCGGCCAATTTTATTATACTTGATCATAAAATTTACATACAACAATTTTATTACTTGATCATAAATTTACATACAACAATTTCATTACTTGAACCTAGCAATATCTAATTGGCATGAACTAAATGCAAGGATGAATATGGCCTCAAGAGAATCCGGCGCCTCAAAATAATTTCAATCTGCTTAGTAGAAACAATTTGGCCTTCTTGATTAGTTTTCTTTTGAAAATTTATTACGTCAACTTCAATGGAGTTTCAACCAAGGGATAAATTCAGCCTTAATTAATTTGGCTTCAGTTCGACCTGCAGGGAGAGGTATCTTGGCCTGTTCAATTTGTCAGTGCTCTGGCCCCAGCAATGAAGAGCTCAGCTTCATCAATCAACTCTGCCTCCAAGAGATAGAATTCAGACCCCCAAAATGAAGAACTCGGCCCCAACTGTGATTTTATACTTCAGGAAATAGAGAACTTGTATTCAATCAATGAAGAATTCAGCTTCAGTTCAATTCGGCCCAACAGTGAACCCGATTGAGGTGATTGGCAATGTGGCAATGGAGGTTGGGGGTGTGCCCTCCACCCTGCCACCTCCCACTGCGTTTAGGAGAGGGGTGGCATGGCTAGACCACCCCATGCATAATGCGTGTGAGTTTATTCTTCGTTCACTACGATGTTAAGCCTCCCACAGTTCTCTCGTCCTGTGAAACATGTTGTTGTTCTTCGGAATTTATGGTGTGTCTGGACTCCTTCCGTGGGATTATTTTCTCGGTTGTCTAGTTTTGTCGGGCTTGTGCAAAAAGGAAAGTCTGTAGAGCCATGGCGTGATTATTAGCCTTTTTCTGAGAAGGGGTCTCTTATCTCTGGTGATGCAATGGCAGTTACCTGGGATTGCATGCAAGCTAATTCAACTTCTGAGTCTAGTGGAAACAATTTCCTTCTTGGGATGCAGGATTATGGACTAGAGCCAAAAATTAGGAACACAAAGACTTTGTGCCTCGTAACTCTGTGGATTTCACTGGCGCTGAAGGGAGAAGTTGTTAGTGTCGTCGCCCTGCACAATGTTTGAAACCTTGTTGGCTCCAACAAAACGGGCTAGCGCTTTTAGGTTACAAGGTTTTCTCTTGACCTATGTTATTTGTTGTTATTACTCTGAGTTTGTGTGGTTCAAGTTTGGATAATTCCTTTTAATTTTTATCGCAGTTCATTGTGTCATGTGCCTCAAGGTTTCCTGGTGAACAAGTGTGTTTGCTTGGAGGAGATCTTATGTGCCTCAAGGTTTCCTGGTGAACAAGTGTGTCTACTTGGAGGTGGTCTTCTGTGCCTATGGTTTATTGGTCTTTTTATTTGTGTTGGCTCGGGCTTTCCTGAATTCCCTGTATCTTTTGGCCTTTCATTTTCCTTGACCTGTTCAGTCTCAATCCCCTCAGTGTGGGTTTGTTGGGGTTCAATAATCTCGTTTGGTTCCTTTCCTATTAATGCAAAATTCCTCGACAATGTATACGTAACTGCATGGGAGGTGGTGGTAGAGGACTGCAACGCCGACAACGTGCTCAATGTTGAGAAATCTAGGGCATCGAGATTAGGTGATTTCTCTTAATTAGATAATTGCTTGTGAATGTTTTTTACTTCTTGATTAGGATCTTCTTTTTCATATGTTATTATAATGTTATTCTTCATCAAATAACTACCAAGCATAAACCATAAAGAGACAACAGAGATGGAATATAGGCTATCAGCTAGGGCCAAAACCTCTCACTCTTGAGAGGAAAACCCGAACAAATTCTTTTTCTTATATAGATTCCAATTGACGAATACCAAGACCTAGACCCTTGACCTATTTGCCACTCCAAGACCAAGACACATGTTCCCTTGATAATAGTCAACCTTCTGCTCCTTTCTTTGTCTCAGCTCCTTTTCCACTTCGACTTTCTGCTTCAAACCTTCGGCCTCCTTGAATTAGGTCTACAATCCTAATTCTAACTTGTTCATAACACCTTTTCTTATGCCTCTCCTTTGCTTGGGATGGAGTCTCCTATTAGCTTGACTCGACCTCCCTTATGACTTGAACTTCTTTCATCTCGGTTACCCAAAAGAACTGTTGTTCTTCTCGATTCTATCTGCTGCAACTGATCTTTTGCTACTCCACACGTGTAAAGGAAATTATTCCAAAAACAGATCTGAAATGGACTCGGTTTATACCTTCCTTTTGTTGAAAAGTGTAACTAGGTTCGGTCTTCATAATGACATGTAATTATGATTTTATGTAATGAGATGTAAAGAAGGAAAATAAAATTATTGTATTGACTTTCTTCATGGGTTTCATGAGCAAGAGATTTTGTTTGAGTCAAGACTCCCATTGAGAGTCTTTAGGAATTATTTGTCATCTAGTCATAAAATGATAGAGTCATTGTCATGTAATGAAGTCATGTTACACTCTGTATAGAGTCAAACTTGTCTATGTAAAGTATTCTCCAAGACCTTGTCACTTATCCTCTTCAAGTCGGCCTACAACGATGAGAGAACATGCTAGAAGAAGTCGGCCTAACTCTTGAGATCATGTCGGCCTAAAGGACATGAGAATAAGTGTATATATAGCCACACTCAACCTCACTTAGAGGCAAGTAACTCGACAAGCATTCGTTGAAGAAGAAGTGCGAAGAAGAGGCTATCAAGTGAAGTGTGAAAAGGGATAAGAGAAGTTTCTTCTGGGGTAACGAAGAGAAGTATCTTCTGGGGCAATGAAGGAGACTTCTTTTGGGTAGTGTGAAAGAGAGACTTCTTCTGGGCAGTGTGAAGGAGAGATTCTTTTGGTTAGTGTGAAGGAAGGTTTCTTCTGGGGTATTTGTTTTGGGTACAAAAGAAGAAACGAAGGCATCAAGTAAAGATCGAAGAGAAGCAGTATAGAGACTAGGGTTTCTGATCTAGAGACCGAGATTCTCTAGAGATAGTTGAGAAGAGTAGTGTAGAGACTAGAGACCGAGATTCTCTAGGGAAAGCTGAAAAGAAGCAGTGTGAAGAATAGAGATAGAGTTTCTCTAGAAGGAGCTAAAGAAAGCAGTTTGAGATCAAGAAGAAAGGCGAGAAAGGGAAGAGGTAGAGCATCAAGGTTAGTGATAAAGTGCTTGGGAGGATACTAGAGTCAAGTGTCTGTGTCATGGTCTTGGTAATTATCGATTGAAGATCTAGAAGAAAAATGTAATATTCCTAATTAGCCATTGCTAATTGGAATATTCGATTTTGCTCAATTTTGCCTTCTATAGTTATTTATAAATAAAAAGGTGAGGAAAAGGGGGACATAACTCACCTTTAGAATAAAGTCACTCCCTAGTAGCACAACGTTGTGACTTAAAGGGGAGCCAAGGGGGGCCGAAGGACCACGCAGAGATGGGGCCCACGCAGACACTTGGAGGGACTGCGCAGATGGAAAGGAACACGTGGAAAGAGAGAGACTACGTTGGAGGAGGTGGGCCTTGGGATTGAGAGAGGCCAACGCTATAAAGGAGAGAGGAGCCTCCTCATTTTGTCATTCGATTATGTGCATTTGAGCTAGTCACTTTGACTTGGAGCACGCTGGCTGTTTAGCCTGTATGCAGCACTGTTTAGTGCATTGAGTGTCTCCGTTCGGAGATCTCACCCTTAGCCCCGGGGGACTTCGAGTGCCTACTCGGGCAAGGTAGTTTCTAGTAGTGTTTTGCAATAGGATTGATCTTTGGCGTTGTGGAGGAGCTGAGCATTTGAGGACTGCGCATTCTTGAGAGAGAGGGACGCAGTTCTTTTGGTGGGAGTTCCGGATTGAGGGTTTTGGGGAGGATTAGAGCTGGGAGATTGAGCAAGGGATCAACTCTTGCATATTGGAGGATTTTGGCAGAGTTTCGGGTTGAGTTTTGGTGGATTCTATTCAGTGGTAGCTTAGAGCTTTGAGGGACATTGTAGGTCCCCAAGGGGGTGATTTTCGGGGGTCGGCTATTTCTAAAAAGCTTTCTGGGTTTTTCTGGGTTTCTTGAGTAGATTTGGATTCCAGAGTTTCAGCATTTTCTGAGGAGGGGAACAACCCCATATCCTCATTTGATTTCCAGCAGTAGCAGCAACACGACAGTTCTCCAGCAGCTTGGACGCAGTTCAGAGAGAGGCCATTCCTTTGCTATTCTGAGTGTATTTCTTCACTTGCCTTGTGCAAGTTGAGGTGCCATCTTTCTGATCACCTCCTGTACTCATTCCATTACTCAATATAATAAAATGGTTTAGCATTTCTCTCTACATTTCTTGAGTATCTACTTATATTTCATGTTCACATTTTTATATGCTGTACCACTGTTATTTTTATCACTTTGAGTTCCCGATCACTATATCATTTGGACGTGTTTGGTTGGAGTTTGCTTGGGTTTGAGGGATATCCCGGAAACGGGATATTACAAAGAATTTTGATCAGTTTTTCCTCTCAAGAGGTGAGAGGTTTTGGCCCTCGCTGACAAGCCTACATACTATGTCACTTGTATTTTATTGTGCATATTGGTAATTGTCTTGATGAAAAGAACACAAATAATAATATAACGAAGAAAAGACTATAAGCGAAGAAATAAAAGTATATCACAAGCAATTATCAAGCATAGAAATCTTTTATCTATTCATGCCCTAGATTTCTCAACACCTTCCTTCGCTTGATAACAAACATCCTTTAGTAAGCTTCGCACTTCTTGTTGCATACTTGACCGAAAAACCTACTATGAAAATTTTCTCTGAAATGGAATCCGAACTGCCCTATTTATTGTTGTTTTCCATCATAATAAGCTGACATGACTACAAGTTGGGCCGACGTGTAATTTGGAGATGTATTATTATCTTCCTTGGAGCCGACTTCAAGGGAGATGCCTTGTGCTTGTCTTGGAGGGCTTTCATACTTATCTAATGACTCATACAAAATGTAACATGCCCAAGAAGGGTCCTTCATATATGACATAGACTCAAATTGACTTTTATGACTAGATAACAAATCATAAAGGCTCACAATGAGAACCATCACTAAAATAAAATTCCTTGCTCATGAAATCCATGAGACAAGTATTACAATAATTTATTTTTTCTTCTTTTCATCAAATACATAAAATTACAATTACACATATCATTATGAAGATCGAACCTAGTTATACTCTTCAACACCCAAGCCTAGGCCCAGGAAGCCGATGTTATCTTCCACTCTGTTACACCTCATGACATTCGTGAAGAAATTTGCCAGCTTGAAACTATCACCACTAATGACAGCCAGACATACTCTAACTCTGAAATTCTGGAGGAGGTATCCAATTGGATTCCTGACCCTAGTCACACCAGGGGAAGTCAGAGCTAGTATGTGTGACTCCATCACCCTCTATTGGCAAATGAAAACACTTTTGTGTAGAATCCTGAAAGAGAAGAATGAAGATCGTAGTGACATCATTTCTTCCTTGAATGAGATCAAGCGGATACAACAATATCAATGCTCATGTTTGGCTAGCTTGGATGCTCATCTGACTTACCTGGAAATCCATCTTCAATGCGAGCTTAAGCCCTCTGCTTCAGCCAGTACAAGTGCACAAGATCCTACTCTAGTGACTTATATGGACTCTTAACCTCATGATTGTCTCTATACAATTATTTTGATTGTCTATGTAGCTCAACCTCATATAGTTCTCGTAGTGTTCAACAACATATGTTTTTATTATATACTCTCTTAAATACTTGGTCAATAGATTTGGTTTCCCTTGAGGCATATTGAGAGTGCTAATATGAACTGAACTATGATGTTTGGGATAGTGTATTTTGAATCTTGTGCACTTGTACCCACTGAAGCAGAGGGCTTAAACTCGCATTGAATATGGATTTCCAGGTGAGCTAGATGAGCATCCAAGCTATCTAAACATGAGCGTTGATATCACTATACCCGCTTGATCTCGTTCAACGAAGAAATGATGTCATTGTGATCTTCATTCTTCTCTTTCATCTATTTGCTTTCTAGTCATTGATGATGGGTGGAGTGTCCACCTGAAAAGTCGAATAGGGAAAACATCCGCATAATTCATTTATGAAAGATTCAGATGATATGAATAATTGTGGAAATCTCCACTAAAAAAAAAAAGAAATTGGCCCAACAATGAAATCGACCTCAACAAAGGGGTAACTCGTCCTTCAGAATGATGTGGATCCAACAAATAAAGAGAAAAGAATTCGACTTATGGGAAATAGACTTGACAACTTCAGGAACTCAAACCCCTAAATTTAAAACTTAGCCTCAATACATTTTATCTACCTTTGCAATAAACAATTCAACATTCCTAATTTTCCTCGCCCCTGCAATGAAACTCAACTTCCAAATAACTTGTCCCTCAACTAGAAATAATTCGATCCTTGGAAGTAAACTCAGTTCAACAAGCAAATAAGCTTGGCCTCAATAATAAACTTGAACCCTAATGAAGAACTTGACATCTTTAATTATTTAGCTTCAGGAAATAAGATGTAGACCTCCACAATAAAACTCTTCTTCCTCAACTCTTCGCCCTTCACAATAAATATTTCAACCTCCTTTAATTTGGTGCGACTTGCACAAAGAACATGACCAATCAATTTAACTTTCATCATTGCTGCAATAAAATTGGCCTTGAAGGTGATTCGTCCTTTCAAATCAATTTGGCCTCTGAAAATGAAATTGTGGACGGTTGCAAATAAATAAATGACTGCTCCCTCCAGTTCCCACAATCTCTGATAAAAGAACTTTATTTAAACACATGTGAGGAATCTAGATGATCCCTTCCTTTTGATTGGTTAGGGTGGATAGTTTCACCATCGAAACCAATCTTGATTTAACTAATGTGGATGGTCTCACAACATAAACTAATCTCCATGAGGGTTTCACACCCTTACAGAAAGCTCTAAGAGCCCACTAAATCAATTTCACAAATATTCAATGCATGCCCATGAGCAAGCTCTATTCTTCTTTTATTGTCATGGGCTATCATAATAACATCTGCTATTACCATGGGTATTACCATTGGTCATTCAAATTCTATGGGTCTCCTTTTTACCCCCTTTTGTTTTAATCAATTCACTGTAAAGTTTTTATTACTTTTTCCTAATGTCACTTAATAACACCCTTTTTTTATTTAATTCTCATTGTCACTCTTAAATGTTGCTATTTTCACCTAAATGACGGTTAAACGATTAGATTAATGACCCCCCTTCTTCCCTAAAACCTTGGGAATCAAATAGGATATTGGGTTGGTGACCATTTGAAAATGAGACATTATAGTTTTCCCTTTCTGAAATTGTTTGTCTTGAAGCGTTCATGAACATGCATCCCAATATGAGGATCCCAAACATGTCTACATAATGTTTCGACATATAATTGTTGTACTATTTCAAACCAACTGAACCTCATATTACTACCATATTTTCCATACCTCGAATCAATCCATTAAATTGTGAAACAACCTTCATAAAAATTCTTGGTGAAGTTGAAGAGCATAGCTCCTCATGGTCGACCCTCTACATAGCATCTGCAACATCCTACAAAATAGAACAAGCATAGAGTTGTTCTAGAATCCTAGCTACCACCTCGAATTCACATGATGGAAGATCAAATTCTATGATAAGCAAGATCCTTATTATTGAATTGAGGCTTCTGTGATCCATAATAGTTGTAAGCAGAACTTCGGTGAAAATCACATGAGGAAAGACCTTTGTCGACGCGTTTCGAACCAACTAGTGTAGTTCATTGTCAGGACAAGTTGAAGAAACAGATCCAGCTATGCAATTTAAATAGTATGAGTAGAGACCCCCAACGGCTATCTTATCCAACGACTAATTTTGACTATGGGACCAGAGTTAAAAAGTCAAATAATATAGTTATATTCGATGACCATTCTTTTAAATATATAAGATTGTTATATAAATAAAATAATTTAATAGGTGTTAATGTTACTAGTTAGTTAAAAGTTTAATAAAAATATAAGTTATAAGAAATATTATAATATAATATACATAGGGTATAGAAAAATAGTTAGTGAGAATAAAATAAAAAAGGAAAAATAATAAAAAATAATAAAAATATAAATGAACCAAGCTAGTAAGGGTAAAAGTTATTTGGAAAGACAAAATTAATAATAAATCAAAATAAAAGAGGAAAAATAAATAAATAAAAATAAAATGAAGCTAATAAAGGTACAAGTTAATTTAAAAATTAAAATAAATAAATAAATACATAAATAAAACTAAAACATAGGAAAAAACTCAGAAAGAGGTTAGTAAAGGTTAGTTTAAAAATAAAAATAAAAATAAAAATACATAAAAATAAATAAATAAAATAATAATAATAATAATAATAAAATAATAAAAATCAAAATATATAAAAGAGAAGCTAAGGTAAAAGAAAAAAGGAATAAAAATAATAAATAGATCATTATACTGAAAGGAAAAATAAATAAATAAATAAATAAACTAATTAATTAATTAATTAATTAATTAATTACACAAAAATAAATAATAATAATAATAATAATAATAATATGTATATATAAATAAGGTATATAAATACATAAATAAATAAAAATAAAACAGAGAGAAAAAGGAATAAAAATAATAAATAGATCATTATACTGAAAGAAAAAAATAAAAAAATAAAAAAATAAACTCATTAATTAATTAAGTAATTAATTACACAAAAAAAATAAATAATAATAATAATATGTATATGTATATATAAATAAGGTATATAAATACATAAATAAATAAAAATAAAACAGAGAACAACAAAAAATAAAAAGGGGGAGGGACAGGAAAAAGAACAAAAGAAACCACAGAGCAAAACGGATCAACCCTAGGAGGAAGGAAGGCTCCAGGGGGAAACACAGAAAGCTAGCACAAAGATAAAAAGGGGGGGGGGGAAGGAGAAAGACTAAGACGACAGGGCAGGGATCCAACAGCTACTGATTTTCCCCACGCTTAATCATGCCTTTGTATATTGAATATCTACTAGTTGGCTTGAGTGCTATGTCAAAAACAAATCTGAATATATGTGAACAAAACGAGTTAGCAATGATGTTATTTAAAAGACCTGAGTGTTGCCACTTGTTGTCATATGCTCCATCTATCTAGATTTGGAGAAGGCTTTTGTAATGTCCTTTGGTCCAAAAGACATCAACTTGGTCCTCTGATTTCCCCATGATACAATCTTGCTGCAAATTTTCTACTAGGGAGGTGTGCATGTCTCACAGCGTGTTTATGCTTTCTTCTACAATAATTTTATTCCTTGACCATAAGGCAAATAAGGCAACCCAACAAGATCTAGATCGATCAAGTTATGATCATTAATTATTAGTTGTTGTAGGGTCATCTTTCTAGAAACTCGACCTTTGTAAAAGGGTTTCTCATTATCGAGCCATATAATGTCCTGCATAAGCCTAAGTGATGGAATGCAAAATTCCCGAACCTTTACCCTTACAAGGCATCATAAAATGTGAACATCTTGATTTGCATGACCAATTGAGATATAGTTACCAAGGATTTCAATAAATGCTCCAGACTCTCAACACTTCACCACGTGCTTCTCCCGTACACATCATGTTCCACAGTAGCTCAAGTAATTTTTTTTCCATGATTCCTTTGTTAACACTTTGTGTAAGTTTCTTCAAAAAGCTAAGGATTTTAATAATTTCACTTGCATATCAACCCTGAAAATGCTTCAACCTATCAAAGAGACTATCCAACTAATTTTCTAAAAATGACCTAGACAAATTAGCAATGAGGTCAAAGGCATTGGCTTTCACCACCTCAAACTGGCTTAACGTTTCAGCAGCAACCTAAATGGCATCAAAATGCGCTTTTGATGATTGATCCTTCAAAAATAGAGTCCTCATAATATTCTGAACTTGGTCTACATACTACTTGTGTTGTATATGGGTTCGTAATTTGTGATGGAGAATGTAATTTCTCTCTAGCCACTCTATAGTTGTACAAACAAACTTACCATTGTCTCTGGAAATGAAAAATGATAGAGGAACACTAATAACAAGAGTCATATCTACACTATATATAAACTTCAGATTATCTAAGATTTGTTAAGGAAGATGAGCATCCTGAGAAGTTCCTATGAGGATAATAGTAGGTGTAGCAAGGCCAAAGCAAATGGGCAAGAAATAACCTTAAAAAGGGCTAGTGGCTTGAAAGTGCCTTTTTGCTTGTGCAGATAATCATAGGTTACTAGACATAAACTATGTTACAATGCATAAATTTGGTGGCCTTGTGCAAGCACCAATAAGTTGAACCCCATTCTTATGCTAAACCTTCTTCATAATGAACACTTCTTGGGAAGATTCATGTTGAGAATATGCATCTAAATGTTTAGACTTGAGAACGTTAATAACAACATCTTTCTCTTCAACAGGTGCAACTTCCCTAAATTTGTCCTTGGTATTGTGACGACATTTTTAACTTTTAACCTTTGAAACAACATGAGTTGTCTCATCTATTGAAGAAAGTGTAACTAGGTTCGGTCTTCATAATGACGTAATTATCACTGATGTAAAATGTAATAAAGAGAATAAAATATATTTATTGTATTCCTTGCATCATGGGTTTCATGAGCAAAAAGTGTTATTCATAGGTCAAAGACTTCTTCTTAATGCCTTTAGGATTTTTCATAATGAATAAAAGTCATTGTAATATTTATAAAGTCATGTTATACTTGGAAGAAGCCCTCCAAATGACAAGCACAATCCTCTTCATCACGTCAGTTTGCAAACGAATTAAAAATACAATCATATCGACTTGCATAAATGACACATCTCTTCGCTGGTTCAAGTCGAATTAATATGGAGGACAAACTACTATTTATACCCAGCTAGGGTTTGCACAAAATAGAGGAACAGAGAACTCAGATCACATGTAATTTCGGATGGTACAGGAAGCTCATAGTTTCAGATGGTACAGGAAGCTTAGAATTTCAGATGGTACAGGAAGCTTAGATTTTCGGATGGGTACAGGTCTAAGATCTTTGAATATACACCTCTAAAATTTTGGATGCCTCTACAACTTCGTAGGTAATCACAGTGAGTTATAGTCTCAACATAGGTGTGATAATAAAGACCTTGATGCAGGGAGAAAAACACAGTCACAACCTCAGTTGTGATGATATTGATCTTAGTGATCCAACAATGACACATTCAGTTTTTATATACATTCAAAATGCAGTTATGATCTCAGCATAGATATTGATGGAGACATTAGTTACAAGGGTATGATCTCGGTGAAGGTGTTGTTACGGTGGAACAATCATGATCTCTAGTGGTTCTAGGTGCAACTCTCATTCATATATATACATATCTCAATATGGAGATATACCTCAGTGAAGGTGTAGTAATGGTGTTGAAGCAGTAATGAAGATCTTGGTGGTGCAGTAGTGATGGCCTCTATGGTGTAGCAAAGATGATGATTTCAGCAGTGACAAAGAAGAGGATTGGTGTCTTCGTCTTGGAGTGGCTTAATAGGTCAAGGGTCATGGTCTTGGTATTTGTCAATTGGAATCTCTATAAAAAGAATTTCCTGCAGGTTTTCCTCTCAAAGAGTGAGAGGTTTTGGCCTTGGCAAAAAGCCAAAATCGTGTGTTCTTGTCTCTTTGTTTTTGGTAACTATTTGATGAACTAAGCATACACACTCTAATAATAAGGAAAGATTGTATTATTAAGAAAAGTTAAAAGAACCTCACAAATAGTTATCATGAAAAGAAGAATCTTACAAACTCCATTTGCCCTAGATTCTTCAACATCATCTTCATAAACAGGGTTAGGAACCCTTTCCTCAAGTCTGTGAAAATCCTCCTCTTTGACAACATCATAGTCCTCAAATTTACCAACATTTGTTGCCTTATCCAATAGCAGAATACAAAAATGTTCTTTGACAATTGTTCTTTTTAGGAGGCTTGAAGTGTCCCCGTCTTCTATAATTGCTTCTTCTCTAATAAGTGGCTTGGGATCTTGGACCAAAGTTGGTTCTTCTTGCAACTTTGAGGCGATGCCATCAAAATAGTCTTATTTTTCTTCATTAACTATTTTAGACCCCCCCTTTTTCCACCAATTCTTCATCAAACAAGGCTTCAACGTCTTTTCACATTGTTTGAAAATATTGTCTACCAAGTTATAGGTAGTTGCGGAAGTGACCTGTCTTAGTTTCAAAACAACCAATAACAAAGATATGATAGGCTAGAAAATAACCTCACTTTCGTCAATAATTGAAGTCATAATGATTCTCATGTAATCATGAATATATTTGTCATGATTCTCATTGATAGCAATGAGGAAATGATGAAACATGTATAGATTAAGATCATGACAATCATAATCAATCATGATAACATATCATCTCACCTTTTCCATCAATTTTAAAACCTTAGCCCTCTTATCAAAAGGACTTATGATGTCACTTAATATGTAAAAGCTTTCAATGATTAATTTGGAGATCTCCCTCATTTTATCATCCTTATTAGGGATTTCAATAGTTGTAACCCTCATAATGCCACTTAGGCAATGAGTAACAAGTCTTACCTCCTTATCTGTGTATCTCAACAATTTTTGTTCACCCAAGCCATTGTTGGAGTCATAACTGTTAGAGTCATTTGGGAAGGTGACTGATCCACCGTATGCACACAATTCACCACTTCCTCCAACCAGCTAAGAAGAGCATTTTTTTATGGGAACAAATGACCAAGTTTATCTCCTGCAATAAAAAGTTCTTCCTCTAGCATCTTTCTCAAAGGACCCACCAACAAAGTACTGAAAAAGAGTGTAGGTCAAAGCAATCTGAAATTAACCTCTCACTGTTAATCCCTCAAGTTGGAAGGATGCACAACTTTGATACCACTATAATGTCCCAAGGCTAGAATGGGCCAATTTTTCTGGAAAATTAATATACTCATTTACAAAGATCTTTATGTTTTCTTCTTTTAAGCATTTCTACAAACACTTTGCAAAGAAATAATTTATTAGGGCCCTCATTTTGCATAAGTGAATTAGAGGATTCTTGGTTTTTTAACCCTCATTTTCGTTGCCATGATTCATCTCATGAGATACATTTATTTTAGTTTTGATGTGATTTTGTATCATCCAATTAAGAATTACAGCTCATGATAGATATCATCTTTTAGTGTCGATTTGTGATGTACCATTGGGCATCTTATACATCTTATATATTAGTTTTATTTTCATATTTATATAACAATGTGCTTGTTTGATGTTGTTGTTGCTTTATATGTTTAAAGAATTGAAAAGAAATGATTACTTTTATATATTTTTAAGTTTCTCGATATTTCCAACATTTCTACCAACATTGCTAATAAGTTATATTCTATACGCTTGACAATAAATTTTCCGAGACGAATTTATCGGTCATCAATTTATAACATTGTCAACCAAAATATCTTTACTCAAATAAGAGAATGCTTAATGCTCTCTTCTCAGTGGTATTGCAAGTTCTAATAAACTCTTGGATGACATCATGTTATGAAACCAACTCAAGAAAAGATAGATCAACGCCTTATAATTCAGTCTCTTCGAGGGGGCAACCTCCTTTACATTACATAAATGAACAATTCTTTGATGATTCAAATGACAAAACCTCCTTTCTATATATAGGAGTCTGAGTCACAATATAACCCAGCCGACCTAACAATAATAATATAAAGCCACAAAAATAACAATAGAGGGATTCTATGGGGCACAATAATAACAATATGGGGATAATAGGGGCACAACAATATTAATAAGGGATGAAACTACAATAGTAATGGGGTAATAACTAGTATTATAGGGACCCAACATGCCCTTCTCCTTCAAAAAAGTGTTGTCCTCAACGCTTAAGTAGCTCTGGATGCTTCTGTATAAAATTCTCATCCTCCCATGTGGAATCTTCAGCAGATAAGTTCTTCCACTTGATAAGATACTCCAAAATTGATCGATTTCGTAGCTGTCGAGTTCTTGTTTCCGTGACTGCTTCCGGTTCCAATATAATTTTTCCTTCCTTGTCAAGTTCTGGCAATATTGTTTGAACTGGGAGCTTGTCGCCTATAACCTTCTTTAAACATGAAACATGGAACACTGGGTGTAATCGAGAAGTTGCAAGAAGTTCCAATTTGTATGCCATAGTACCAATCTTTTGCAACACCTTGTACGGACCATAATACTTTGATGATAATTTATTATCCTTCTTATCTTGCTTGAGGGACATTTGCTTATATGGTTGTTGCCGTAGGAATACCCAATCACCTACATCAAAACTTCTTTCGCTGCGATGTTGATCTGCCTGTTGTTTCATTCTATTTTGTGCCAACACGAAGTTATCCTTTAAGAGTTGGAGGACTTCTTGTTGATGTTCGATGTGATGTTCCACTGCTTGAACCTTAGAATTTTCTCTTAAATATGATGTGATGGATGGTGGCTGATATCCATAAAGTGCCATAAATGGGGTCATTTTTGTTGCTGTATGGAAGGAAGTGTTATAACACCATTCAGCCAAAGGCAACCATTTGACCATTATGTCTGTTTATCAGATACAAAGCAACGAAGATATCCTTCCAAACATTTGTTTACTATCTCAGTTTGCCCATCAGATTGAGGATGATAAGATGAGCTATGAGCTAACTGAGTATCAAGAAAAGAAAATAATTTTGTCCAAAAATTTCCAGTGAAAATGGGATCTCTGTCACTTACAATAATCTTTGGGTTTCCATGTAGCTTTTGAATTGTTTCCATAAATGCAGTAGAAACTGTACTGGCTTTAAATGGATGTGATAATACACAAAAGTGTGCATACTTGGTAAGTCTGTCAACTACCACCATGATGACACTCTTTCCCTCAGACTTGGGTAAACCTATGATAAAATCCATTGAAACCTCCTCCCAACGTTGGCTTAGAATGGATAAAGGTTGTAATAGACCCGATGTCTTAATTGTTTCAACTTTATTTTGTTGGCAAACCAAAAACTTCGCCACAAATTTTTGAATATCCGATTTAAGGCCATCCCAAAAAAATTCCTTCTTAACCCTGTGGTAAGTTTTTAAAAATCCTGAGTGCCCTCCTAATGGAGAAGTGTGCAATTCCATAAGAAGCTTTTGTTTTAGTTGGGGATTCTTACAGAGGTATAAGCGATCTTTGTACCATAAAGAATCATTTTTCCAGCTAAATGTATCAGACATACTGGAATCTTTTTGTAACTTTTGAATAAGTGCCCACACTTCTTCATCATTCTTCTATTCCTCCCTTGCTTCGTTTATCCAATTTGGTTGGATAATAGAAATGGCGCACAACAATGCTTCCACATCCTCATCCTTTCTTGAGAGTGCATCTGCCACCACATTTTGCTTCCCTTTTTTGTAGATGATTTCAAAGTCATACCCAACATCTTTGTGACCCACTTTTGTTGCTCTTCATAGGATAATCTTTGTTCTAAAAAGTATTTAAGGCTATCATGATCCGTTTTTACCTTGATGTGTCTTCCCATTAGGTAGGGTTGCCATTTCTTAAGTGCATGGAGTATTGCCAACATTTCCTTCTCATAAATAGCTTTGTGTAAAAGCTTTCCCTTGATTGGACGACTTTCAAAAGCAATGGGTCTTTCATCTTGCATTAAAACAGCACCAATTCCATTTCCTGAAGCATCACATTCCACAATAAAGGTTTTTGTGAAGTCCGGTGTAGCTAAGACCGGTGCTTGGCACATTGCCTCTTTAAGATGTTCGAAGGCCTTTGTTGCTTCTGGAGTCCATGAAAATGCATCTTTCTTCAATAATGTTGTTAGAGGTGCTACTATTCTCCCATAATTCTTAACAAACTTGCGATAATACCCTGTCAACCCGAGAATCCTCGCAGATGCTTTATGGATGTGGGGATTTTCCATTCCTTAATGGCTTTAATTTTGCTAGGGTCTACCTTAACTCTTTCATGAGATACAATATGACCTAGATATTCCATCTCTTTTACTCCAAAGAAACATTTGGATCTTTTTGCATATAATTGTTTCTCCTCCAATAGTTGTAGCACTCTATCAACATGTTCAACATGATCCTTCCACGACTTGCTGTAGATTAGTATATCATCAAAAAATACTAACACAAATTTTCTGAGGAATGGTTTGAAAATGGAATTCATCAAACCTTGAAATGTTGAAGGTGCATTGGTAAGGCCAAAAGGCATGACCAAACATTCATAATGACCCTCATGAGTTTTAAATATTGTTTTCGGAATGTCTTCAGTCTTCATTCTGATTTGATGATATCCTGAACGAAGATTCAACTTGGTGAAGTAAATTGATCCATTCAATTCATCCAGTAATTCATCAATGACGGGAATGGGAAACTTATCTTTAATAGTGAGCTTGTTGAGCTCCCTATAATCCGGACACATGTGCCATGATCCATCCTTCTTGTGCACTAATACTACTGGAGCAGAGAAAGAACTTTGACTCGGTTGAATTATACCAACCTCTAGCATTTCTCCAACCATACGTTCAATTTCACTCTTTTGGGCATAAGGATATCTGTACGGCCTGATGTTTGGAGGAACACTTCCTGGAATCAGATGAATAGCATGATCATGATCATGAATAGGTGGGAGACCTTTGGGAGTCTCAAATACCTTGGAATGATTGTCCAAGACTTTTTGGAGATCTGGAGAAATAGATGATTGCAATGTGGAAACATCTAGCGAACATAATTGTGCAATTACATCCCTTTGTTCCTTTTTTAGAAGCTTTGTCATACCGTTAGAGCTGATTATCTTTCCCGGTTTCCCTGCAATACCCCTTCATTCAACTTCCTTTCCTTCCACAGAAAATTTCATGAGAAGTTCTTGAAAATTAAAAGCTATTGTACCCAAGGATTGTAGCCATTGGACTCCTAGTACAACATCAACACCTCCCATTGGAATGGAAAGCATTGGGCTAGTCAATACATATTCTCCCTCGATAGCTTGATATTATGGCACTTTCCAGAGCAATTTATTGTTCCTCCATTTGCAACCATCACTTGACACTCTGGTGCTGGATATAAGAAGCAATTCAATTCTTTTGCTACCTTACAATGAATAAAATTGTGGGTACTTCCTGAATCAATCAACACTATTACATTTTTCTTCTTGATTTGTCCTTCTATCTTAATGGTTTGAGGAGTGGTAATTCCCGCCAATGCATTACAAGATATGGTCAGATTCATTTCTTCTTTATCTAGGCTTTGTTCCTGGAGTATATCCTCTTCTTTTGACCTTTCTTGCTCCTTTTATTCTTCCTCTTTGCAATCTATGTAGAATAATTTCTTCTCAGTACACTTATGACCTTTAGTGTATTCGCTATCACAACTATAACAAAGCCTTTTTGCTCTTTTTTCTTCCAATTGTTGTGGTGTCAACCTTATAGGTTGTGGAAGACTAGGGGCAACAACACTTCAATCTTTATAGTTGTGAGTGGTATGCTTCTTGGTTGCCATAATTTTGCTTTCCATTTTTCTTGCTAACCTGAATGCCTTCTCTAATGAATCAGGTTCCCAAAGGCGAACATCATGTTGGATATTATCCTTTAAAGTCCCTATGAACACATCAATCCTATGCTTCTCTGGAATATTTTTTACCCTTATGTTCAATTTTTGGAACTCCTCAATGTGCTCCATTATTGAACCCTTTTGTTTGAGACTTATCAATTGGCTAAAAAAAGTGTTGCTTTTTGTATCCTCAGACTGTGCTGTCAATTTTTCCGTAAAAATTGCCCAAGTGATAATTTGTTTACGAGAGCAAAGCCATTGATACCATAGAAACTGATTTGGTTCCAAATATAAAGTTGCAGTGCGTACCTTTTGTGTGTTTTGCACATTATTGAGATCGAAAAATTGCTCCATCTGTAATATCCATGTTGCGGGATCCTTGCCATCAAACTCCCTCATATCGATTTTTGGAATGTGGTGGGTCTTCGATCCCACATTAGAGTCTAAGAAATTATGATTAACATTTCTTTTGTTCGCATCATGAGTTTCCTTTACTACCTTTTCACCATTAGTAAGTATTTCTTGTAGAAAATTTGTCAAATCTGTCTTCAAATCTGCTATGTCTATCTTCAAATCTGCCATGTCTCTCTTCAAATCTGTCTTCAAATCTATATTCAAATCGTCCATCTTAGCTTCCACACGCTTTATCTTAGATTTCATGCCATTTATCTTAGCTTATGTTAGCTTTTGTGAGAGTGACATTTGTTGTACTTGTTTTTGTAATTTTGATATATCATGTAGCATTTCTTCCTCTTCGTCATGAGTCATGTTAGAGCTTTCAAGTTGCTTACTAGGTGTTTGCATTTTCTTTCCTCGGGGCATCCATTACCTATGATAATGCTCTACTATGCCCTTTGAATTTCTTCAAAATAAATTTTCAAACCAATCTTAAGCAAAAATTTTAAAAAATCTACACACCTTTTTTCACTTGTAGGAGCTTGATATTGCCTCTGATGTATCTCTGTACTTTCTTATCATCCAATTCTGAAATTGCGACCTGCAGTAGCCCTCTGTGTCCTCTTTCCAATGCCACCAGTCTGACCCAAATTGGATTCTCCAAGGAAGAGTTATACGAAATCTCCCACAGTGACTTGATTATAGACTAGTTCAGTAGAGCGAACTTGTACGAGGTACCACGAGTCGCTGTTTCGACCTTTGTCTCTAAAAAATACCTATAAGAAACTGCAGCCTGTCCTCTTTCTATAACTTCTTACGAAATTTCAATCCGATGCTCAAAGAGAAAGTTATGACGATTTTCCCCAGGTCACCTATTTGGAATGTAATTCAGGAGTTTGCAAAAAAGACCAACTTCCTCAGATCATATCTCCGCAAATATAGCGCAAAAAGATCTGAAATTCGGACACGAGGTTCAGCGCGATGTCTTCTCAAATGGGTTTTTTTTAGCTTTTGAAACGTCGCAGAAAAAAATTTATAACGAAAATGCCACAATGACTTATTTGGAGCAGTGAAACCCTAGAATCCAAAGCTCTGATACAAAATATTATGAAACAAGCTCAAGAAAAGATAGAAAAGATAGATCAATGCCTTATAATTCAGCCTCTTTGAGGGGGCAACCTCCTTTATATTACATAAATGAACAATTCTTTGATGATTCAAATGACAAAACCTCCTTTCTATATATAGGAGTCTAAGGAGTCACAATATAACCCAGCCGACCTAACAATAATAATATAAAGCCACAAAAATAACAATAGAGGGATTCTATGGGGCACATCAATAACAATATGGGGATAATAGGGGCACAACAATATTAATAAGGGATGCAACTACAATAGTAATGGGGTAATCACTAGTTTTATAGGGACCCAACACATCACCAAATCCTTATTTGAAATGTAAGGTGTTTTGTGCCTTAGATTGCAAGCATTTATATAGTGCATAATGTTGAAATTTCGCTTGTATCTCAGGTTTGGTCTATGTCTAGACTAGAACATAAACACATTGAAGATACTCATTTGCACAATGTAAATATAACAACAATGAAATCAATCAAAGTACATAAGATTATTGGCTCAAATCTCGTTTCTCATTAGTTTATCAATAAGAAAACATTAGGGCTCCCATGCCAAGGGTCACGACCCTTCATAAATCATGATACAAACTAGTATACATAGTATACAAGATTTAGGGCTTGAGGTCTGATCCTTTAGACCTTCAATATACCCATAAAAAAAAAGACAAAATAACTTGACTTGTTGTAGCAGTCATTTTCTTGCAACCATTCATGTCCTCTTTTCCCTCGATGTACCTAATTTTCCTTTGCCTTCACAATGTTCATCTCCTTTAGTCATTGTCCTATTGTTTCCCACCTGACAGACTTCCTAAATAGCTCCTTGAGTTTGGGCTTATGCCTTCAACCCTTAGACACCTTGCTTCCCATTTGTTCTTGTCATTAAGGCCTTCAACCCTCTTGATATGTCCTTCAAACCCTCTAATATATCCCTCAGAGTACTAGATCTAACTCTTGTTGAAAAATCTAAGGAATTAGCATTAGGGGATTTCTCTTTCATTAGTGATTGCTTGTGAATGCTTTTTACTTCTTTAGATTAGTATCTTCTTCACGTTATTATTAGTGTTCTTTCTTCATCAAACAGTGAACAATGCATGAACATAAATACACAAGAGACACATCATGTAGGCTATAAGCTAGGGCCAAAACCTCTCACTCTTTGAGAGGAAAACCCACACAAATTCTTCTTATAGAGATTCCAATTGATGAATGCCAAGACCAAGACCCTTAACCTATTAGCCACTCCAAGACCCAAACACAAGTCCTCAACCTTCTTATCATTATTGAGATATTTATCACTGTAAGATCTGCATCACTACCTTGATACTGAGATCTTCATTACTGCTTAGACACTAAGAGCTTCACCACTTCCTTGACACCGAGTTTTTTTTTTATCACAAAGATGATACTTCAATGTCATCAACAAACTGTAGATACAACGAGTTGTCATGTTGTCAATGAGACCTTACTGTCTTCTGATGTGATACCGAGATAGAGGTATTCTTCACTGCAAGGTAGGCCGAGTCCTTTAATGAGACAGTGTATTCCTTTCGAACTACTGATCAAGGAAATCCGAACTTGATACTATGCTTATCCATCCGAAATACAGAGGGATTTGTATTCCTGTTCACTGTGATTACACCCAACCTATTCACTGTGCTCATTCGAATTTTATCCAAACTCTTCTTTGCCTTCTCCACCGAGAATCTCAGGGATATGCTAGGTCTGTTATAGAGATCTGAAATGTTCCTTGTGATACCCATCCAAAACTTCAGAGAGAACGAAATTCTGAACTGTGTTGACCTCCGAAAATTTCAAAGATAGTCGAGTTGTTTACTGTACTTCTGCGAAGATCATAGCCACGTATTTATAGTAGTTTGTCCATAAATAAGCTGACCTGTATACATGAAGGGATGTGTCTTTTATTTGTGAGCCGACTTGTGTTCTTCCATACAGTTTGGAGGTCGACTTCAAGAGAGGACTGTGCTTGTCTTTTGGAGGGTTGTTAGACACTTTAATAGACTTCATAGATATATTGACTCATGCTCAAGAAGAGCTCTTCATAAATGACATTGACTCTTTGACTTAATGATAAATCCTAAAGCTCTCAATGGGAGCCACTAACAAATAACATCTCTTGCTCATGAAACCCATGAAGCAAGGCATACAAAAATAATTTTATTTCTTTCATTTCATAATTTACAAAGATCATAATTACATGTCATTATGAAGACCGAACCTAGTTATACTTTTCAACAACCCTTGTTGGAATTATGTGCTAATCCAAACTTATTGAGGTTCTCAACCTCCTTTTGCTAGGTCTCAGACACCTATTATCCAACTCTCAGTGATTCTTCTTGGATCAACTTCGGCCTCCCTTAAAGACACATAACAAACTTCACTTGTTAGCTCAGTAATCCACCTTGTAACGAACAAAGTCCGTATACACAGCAAACTACTTCAAAAGATCAAAAATATATAAACATCCATGATAGGACAATAATATATTATAGAAGAATATTTGAATACAAGTGAGATATGAGATTACAAATGAGGGTGAGGGCTTGCTTATATACCCAGGCAGACACTGAGATACCTCTTCACCAACGATCAAGTCCTTAGGGACATACCTCTTCATTAACTAATTACTAATTAACCATTATTTATGATGTGTTATTATTATTTATATTTACATTATTTATATCTATATTTTATTCATAACATTGTCTTCCTCCTCAAAAAACTTTGTCCTTAAAGCTTGTTGATGAAAAGGCTTGATCTCTTTTTCTGGTTTGAATGTCTTCTCATCTCAGAATTGTTATCTTCATTGATACAAGTTGATATGATCCTTGGAGTGATAAATAAAATTGTCAAACTGAGAAGGGATCTAACCATCCTAAGTTAATTTTTTGTGGACTCTTTTGATTATTAGAAACTTGTAATGAATTGTTATTGTTGAACTAAGTTGTGTATACTTCAATATTCTTCACAACATAAGTTTGTTGTTTATTTTCTGAGTAATATAGATTCATAGATTGATTGAGGTGTTTATTCTTGTGATTTGGATGTAGATAAGGGGTTCTTCCTATTTGACCTTTCTTTAACATGTGTGTGGTAATTTCTTGATTTTCTTCAAGAATTGATGTTATTGAGTCGGCTTACGAATCATCACTTGGAGTTGCCATCATTTGAAATGTAACTTCTGAATATGTTTTCCCTTCAACTGTGTTGTCATCCTCTTGAGTTCCAATATTGACTGGCTCGGTATTCGTTCCTTTTTCTTCAACTTGGACATGTCTGGAGACTTTGATACACATTTCGTGTTAAGTTCTTCTCATTTGTTTTTCAGGGATTTCTTGTCATTTTTAAGTTTCTTAATTTGTGTCAATAATTTTTCATTGTGGTCCTTGAGGTGAGTAACTTCTTCATTTTTGTCAGCAACAACTTTGTCAACGTTCTTTTTCATATTCTGTAGCACTTTTTTATTTTCTTGAGAAATTATTTTTGAGATGTCTTGTATGTCTTTTGGTGTCACTGAATTCGGCTTCAATGTAGCGTCTTGTAGTGCTATTTTTTCCTTTTTGTATGAAAATGTCAAAATCTTGTTTTTCGTATGTAGGATGAAAGACCCTAGAGTTTCTATCCAGGGTGATCCCAACATGATGTTACCTTGACCATTCCATAGGGGTTGAACAAAGAATTGTGACATAAATGTATAATCCCCAATGTTTAACTGCAAATCAATTATTTTGTATTGCTTTTTTGTCCATGAAGTCTAATTTTTCGATTATATTTGACTTAGGCATCACTAATTGGTTTGCGATTTTAGATTTTATATAATTTTTATTTTTCAGTGGGCGAGATAAAGATAGTAACATCTTTTCTAGCAAGAGTCTCTTTTATTTTAAATAGCACTGAAGCACAGTTATATGAAGTTTCTAGAAATCTTCCTTCCTTTATTTATGAATTAGACTCCATTTTTCTTTGTCAATAAATTACGTTGAATGATGCTTGATTATAAAGCTTATATATTCTTCAAAACAAGTGAATGTACAAGTTGTAAAAAACCACTTCTTTAATATGTAATTTAATACTTCAAAACTTCTTCATTTTTTATCCATTTCTTATTTCACCTCTTAAAATTATTTATATATATAAATATATGGGGGTCTATAATTGACTTAATAATAATACTACTTTTATGAAAGCATTCACTTTCTTTTTAGAATTTCCCCTTTATACCTTGAATTAAGACTTGATAACCCTTTCAACTAACTTGGAGACTTATCCTTTTTTAATAATATCAAATAGTTTTTCTTAGATTATACTAAATTCTCCCGGATACTTACTAATTATTTCCCAAAGTAATGTAATACCAAGTAATGGTTGAAAGATGTGACCATACAAATAGTAACTTGGAGAATTTATCCGTCTAAGATTGGTTTTTGGTAGGTACGATGACATGAAGAGTAGAAGAAGAAGAAGAAATTATTTTAATGTCCATGAGACTAAAGATAGCCTATGGGACAGATTGCTTCTTCATCTGTTTGATGTATTCGGCTCTTTTTCTGTGAAGCTTCATAATAAATGCTCCCAGCTTTTCGACAGATCCCTTGTTAAATAGATTATCCCAAGAGCTAGCTGCCAGGATATCTACATAACATTCCTTGTTGTCTTTGAAGGCCTCACATTCTAAAATGAAATGTTTTTCTGTTTCCACTTTTCTGGAAGAACAAAAAATGCATACCCTTTCCTCCCACACTTCCTTTGGCCTTTTCCAGTGCCCTGTTTCACAACGAAGTTGATGAGAATTAGTCCTTAACTGAGAAATAAGAATTTTGGCTCTCCAAGAGATATTGGCCTCTATGTATGCTTTTGGTTGATGATTATGAGTGGGATTAAACACTTCAATATAGTAATTTTTCTTTCTTCCTAGTTCCTTATCCCAAGTACGTTTGTGGAACTTTTCCATAACAAAAGCCTTTATCTCTTTGTTGTTTATGGGACACGTGTTCAAGCAAATACCCCATTTACTAAACCATTTGTTATTTTACTGCATCCAAGTTTTTTTGCTCTTGCACAATCTATCATTAAAGACAACCTTAGGCCATCTACCCTCTTCCATTTGCTCAATTTTTTTTAAATACCTTATGACTCACACCATAGCAATTGCTTCAATAGGAGCAGTCCTTGTTTCACTTAACAAGATATCATAAGGAACTGCACTTTTAATCTTAAATTTGTTTGTAATCAAACGCTTCTGAATTTTCTCAATTTGTCTCCACTGCATGTCGGAGGTACTCCTAGCCCACAGTTCACAACCATAGAGAATCACCGGAATCAATAGAAGCCCAAAAAGAGTGTGAGTGGTCTTCCAATCCCATAACTCTGCCTCTCTACACCTATTTTCAAAAGCATAAAATGCTTTCCAACCCCCCAAAGTTCTTTTCTTTCTACAACCATTCTAGCTTAGATTTTTGTTGAAGTCAATTCCGAGGTATTTGTAATCTGCAACTTCTTCTAGAATGTTGCCTTCAAAGTAAAACTTATGCTGGTTATGTTTTCTTTTCTTAGAGAAGACCACCACTTTTGTTTTGCTGATATTGAATTGCATCCCCACACTTCTACAAAAATGCTCAAGGGATAGTAAGTGCTCTTGCAAACCAAGAGCCGATTTAGTAATTAGAATAAGGTCATCTGCATACAAAAGAAGCCTTTAACAAACTTGCACAAATAGATACCATCACCCCCTTGCGAATTTAACCACTCCTCAAGCTTGTCGATATATAAACCAAAATGGGTAGGAGACAGTGGGAAACCTTGCTTGACCCAGATATCACTTCTAAAACTTTCATAAATTCCTGCTGAAGTTCTAATTTTGACTTTCACCTCTTCATACAGCCTATGCACAACTGCTCTCAAATGTTTAGGAACCCCAAGTTCCTCCATTCTCTGCCAAAGTTTATCCCTAGGAACCGAGTCAAACGCTTTTCCGAAATCAAAAAAGCAACAAAAGACTTCTTCCTTTTTCTCCCAAACTTTTTCAATGATGTGCCTTAAAGTTATGCAATGATCAACTGTGGAATGCTTAGGTCTAAAACCTGCTTGCCCTTTAGCACGCTTATCTCTTTCTTCTGCCCACTTACTAATTTTGTTTTCTAGCATGATTCTAAATAGCTTTGCAAACAAAGGGTTTATCATGATGGTCCTATAATTGGAGGGATTATTGACGTCACCGCTCTTGAAAAGAGGTATTGCCAGACTAGTTGTCCAATCTGTGGGGAGCCCTTGTTGTATGATGTTGTTGAAGATTTTTGTAATGTGAGGTGCAAGAATCTTTGAGCCCCACTTTAGATATTCTGCTTGGAGTTCAGCTAAGTCTTTTGCTTTTCCAACACACAACTTCTTGATACCCATCTCTACCTCTTGTAATGTGAAGAGTTCAATATCAGTGTTGACCAAGGGGGGAGGGTCAACCTTGGGAACCTTCTCATAGAGTTGTCTTGCATAGTCAAACCATTTAGAAGCTCTAATATTATTTCCAATTTGTATCTTTTTTGATTGGAGGTCCTCCCAAAATAATTTGGGATTATTTTTCCCAAGGAAGATTAGTTCTTCCCTCCTTGAAACCATGAAATCAAACTTTTTCTTGCTTAATAACTACTTGTAAGATTTGAACTTTATGTTATCCTTGTTTGACTCTTTCCACATTCTCCTTGCCTTTTTGCATTCCTCGTCAAACCAAGCATTAACCGGAAAGCAATTTGTTTCAGACTTCTTAATTTTTGTTCTTTTGCACTTTGCAAGTGCGCATTGAATTAAATGTGTTAATTCATGACTATGAAGGTTGTGAATTGTAATTTTATCCTTCTCAAAGAGCTTCTCTAGCGTCATTTTGAAGGTATTACAATTTTCTGGGGTCAAAAGAATTCTGCCCTATGGGAGATTTTGTTGGACATGCTGAATTTTTGACTCTAATTGTTTCTTTCCAATCCTAGAGAAACATAAATAAATTGGCTTGTGATCTGATTTCAACTCCCACAACTGATCTCCAACCAAAACTTCTTCCATTTATCACACAAACCATGCAAGCAAATTACATAATCTACCACACTTGCTCCATTGTAAGTATTGCAAGTGAAATTACCGGACTTTGCCCATCTAGTCAAGCCATTACAAATGACTAAATCAAAGGCCCCACATAGAGTAAGTAATTGTTCACCAAAGAGATTGCAGCCCTTGTCATATGAAATTTTTTCCCACTGATGATTACTTTCTTCTGTAAGCCAAATAGGGTCACAATCATCTTTACAACAAAAAATGTTAGCTTTCTCACTTGCAGTCCTAGCATTGAAATCACCCACTATAAGGACTTCACCTAGCTGAGAATATGTTGCAATATCCACTTTTAAAGTTGCAAATGGATCTTTGTGGTCAAGCTCTCTACCTTTGTAGATTTTTGAAACCTGTGGCGCAAAATAGCATGCTGCAATTCCGATGTGGTTTCCATTTTCTGATATTTTAAACCAAATGAATTGCTTATTTGAGTCTTCTTTTTCTAACTGAATGAGATGACCTTCTTTCTCCCTTACTAAAACCATGATACCCCTGTGCCAATTTTCCATTCCCTGCTGCCTTGTTCCACACTGCCATCTTCTAGTATCCTTCAAACAAAGGTGTCTTGCACCCTTCATGTTCATGTGTTTCTATGAGGCAAATTATGTCTCTATTTTCCACAATAGGCCCTAACCCAGGTCCTCGTCTCCATGGATAACCTCTGCAGTTCCAACAAACTAATCTTAAGGAAACCTAGGTATGACTTGATTGCTATTTATTTTGACATGCAAGACTCACATTTGAGTCTTTGTCCCTGTTTTCCCATACCGGCCTTGCTTTTTGATTTCCTGTTGAAGAGTTTGTTGCCTCTTCTTTATTACCATCTTGTTGCTCTGTTCTAAAAGGAGGTCCAAATTGCACTATCACAGCTTTGCCTTTATAAATCTATGCTCTCTTTCCTTCATCTCTTGCTGCCCTAACCTTTAAAATTTCCTCCCTTCTTTCCTCCTGTTGTTTTACAGTTAAATCTTCTTCTAGGAAAAAATGAGAACCCCTCAAGAGATGTTTCTTGCTTAGAATAATATATTTATCACGCAAGCTAGGCATAATGACTTTTATGGGCCTTGCTCTCTCCCCGTTAAACTTACCGACCCTCCATGCTTGGCATATTTGTCCTTGCCATAGAAACTTGTCTTTCAAGAAGTCACTTGCAAGGTCAAGAGTACATTCATTTTTCCCATAGTCTTTCACCCCTTTAATAATTATGTTTGTTGCCCTATTTTGTCTTTCCTTGCCTTCACTATCTTGCATGTTGTTAACTTGAATATTTGTTTCTCCTTCCTTATTAGCAGAATTGCTAATAACTTGAGCCCAAGTTTTGGAAACTTTGGCGGAATATTCTTTCGTTTCTTCTCTTGCATTCTCTTCATGGTTGTTTATTTGGGCAATCATTTTCCCTTTATCCTAGGATGATTTCACATTCACCACCTCTGTACTTTCCACTACAGATTTCTTTATGTTTTGCACATCCGCCTTCATGCGTTGCCATTCTGTCTTCCCTATCAGGAGAGCTTCCTGTAGAAATGCCACTTGTTATTTTAAAATTTTATTTCTTTCTGCTAACACCTTGTTCTCGGTCGTTATTATATTAATTTTATGATCTCTTTCCTGCCCTTTAGCTTCTAAAACCTCCAACCTTTGTTTTTCATTTAACAATTCTTTCACATAAAGATCAGATGACTAGGTGAGAGGTGTGGATGTGGGACTATATAAGGCAGAATCATCAATGACTTTTCCTTTGGACTTCTTGTTGCCACGTGCTTGTGGAAGAGACTTGTTTGAGTGCTTTTTGCGAAGGACTCGATTACTTTTCTTTTTAGACTGTTTCTTCCTTGCTCGCATTTTAGACGGGCTATTCTTCGTTTTAAAATGTCCCGATATTGTTTGGCATTGACCCAAACCCACTTCCCAACTTTGGCAGATGAGACAATTTTCACTTGTCCTAAATCATTTGTCTCCACATGTTTTGAAATTTCTGGTTCCTTTGTCATGTTTGAATGCATTTGCTGTTGCTTGCTCGTTGCTCGATACGTTTGCTGCATAAAAACTCCTTGCTTTCACACTACTCATTGTTCACTGCTTGCTGCTCTCGCTGCTGCCCACACTGCTCTGATCATATTGCTGACCACACTGCTCACGACGCTGCTCTTCTCATAAATTCTCTAAACAAATTGTGTGTGGTGTTTGATAAAAATGGATTAAGTGTACTATTCTATCCATTGAATTTGCAGTTGTTGAGGCACTGCAACCCAGATATAGAATAACGTTAGCAACAGTAGTTAGACGACTATGCTAGTGTATGGCGGTGGAGATGGCATATGACAGTGGAGATAGCGGTCAATAGCAGTTGAATAACACAACATAATGCTTGGTTGCGGGGTGAGCAGGGTTGGCAGTGGTTGAATGAAGGACAAAAAAACATCCTTGCGAATGTGGTAATGGAATGATGGTTGACATGGGTAGTGGAAACAACTTACTATTCAATAAAAAGGTAGGAGACGATCAATAGAGCACATGTTGTTTGGTGGATGTGTCGTGCAGTGGTGGCAGCGGACAGGAGCGACAACGTTGTTGTTGGTGGTTTTGTCATGGTCATGGCAATCGTGGATGGTGGTTGTTATCACGTGGTCGCAGTCAAGCTTGGAATTTGACGTCCTATAGGATGTATTTTGGGTTGCAGGACGTATTTGATGGCGGCTACAAATTATTCCACGTCAGGTTTGACGTGTCTTTTGTCCCTGTAACTTGTCATTTTGACGTTTAGTTTGAAATGTAAACCGTAAAAAATTATGATACATGTCATACCTAAAATTACAAGTGCCTTGAAATTATGAGTGCATGTGAAGGTGGACTGGTACACAAAAGAGTTCGACTTTGATCTTAAATTGATTTAAATACTTTGAGTCCTGACTCCCTTCCATTCCTTCCTTCCTGCGGTTGGGAGTAACTGCTTCTTGCCCAGAGCAACCATCCATGATCTGCCCATTATCCATACGAATGATAATATTGATGACCAGATTTAATTGGGAGCTACCATGGTCCATTGCGATTCGCAAGCATCTACCCTTCAAACTACAATGCGTAACCTCAAGTCACTATTTTGGTTTTTTCAAGGAAATAAGACTTTCAAAAATCAACCAGATCTAGTTGTTGTTTTGTTTTCAATCGATGATTGGCATATTATCAAGATATTAGACATCAAGTGAGTAAAAGTGTAGTTGATAGATTCATTGAAATTCTAAGATCATAGGGTGAGTAGGATGAAAAAACTGAGGTTGAGCGCATAATCCCAATATTTGCAACACATCTTTAATCCTCCTTTATAATTGCGTATCCAATTGAAAACCCCTCCACATTCATCTCCCATGGCACTAATAACAACGACCAGTATTTGTTTGATGTATTCATCAATCGCCAAGGTCCTAATGTCAAGAGAACGTTGGCCACCGCTCTCTACCATTGCTTTACAGAGCATGACTTGGGAGTATTTCTAGACTAGTAGGAACTAGAATAGGAAGAGAAGAAAACTCCACAACTTGAAAGCGCGATTTGAACAACTTCTGTTCATATAGAAAATTTCTCCTGGTTATGCGGATTCGCGATGGTGTCTCATTGAACAAGTACTGATGTTGGAGTCCATGTCGAAGTCAAAGTCCACCATTATCTCCGTATTCTACGACGTCAAGCCTTCAGAGCTTCACCGAACACAGGATAAAAATGGAGTGTATGCTTGATCTCTCTACATTCTTAAAGAGAAGAAAACATCTGTTGGTCAACCCCAGTAAGACTCCAACATTATAGAAAAATGGGGGAATGCTCTCTGAGACGCTGCATAAATAAAAGGTTTTGACGGAGAGACTTATAACTGGTGAGAAACCTACCCTTCACTCAGCGGCATCGATCAGCGCAGAAAACTTCAGGAGGACCTAATTGTGGAACCCAAAGGGTTCGTGCTTGGGTTTTGCGGCAACCGTGGGATTTCTCTCCTAAACTAATAATTTACTCCATATCTGAAGATAATATTATCGTTACAGAGAAAAGCTTTTTCGCTTTTCCCACTAAACAGAGCAATTTGGGCAGCAGCGAGAGCAGCAAACAGTGAGCAGTATGAGCAGTGAACAGTCAGCAGTATGAGCAGTGAGCAGTGAGCAGAGCAATTTGAGAGCAGCGAGCAGCAAACAGTGAGCAGTATGAGCAGTGAACAGTGAGCAGAGCAATTTGGGCAGCAGTAAGAGCAGCGAGCAGCAAACAGTGAGCAGTGTGAAAGCAGGGAGTTTTTACGCAGCGGAAGTATTGAGCAGCAAGCAAGCAACAACAAATGCATTCAAACATGACAAAGGAACCAGAAATTTCAGAACATGTGGAGACAAATGATTTAGGACAAGTGAAAATTGCATCATCCGCCAAAGCTGGGAAGTGGGTTTGGGTCAATGCCAAACAATATCGGGGCATTTTAAAACGAAGAATAGCTCGTCTAAAATGGGAGCAAACAAGGAAGAAACTCCCTCGCAAAAAGCACCCAAACAAGTCTCCTCCACAAGCACGTGGCAACAAGAAGCCCAAAGGAAAAACCATTGATGATTTTGCCTTATATAGTCCCACATCCACACCTCTCACCTGGTCATCTGATCTTTATGTGAAAGAATTGTTAAATGCAAAACAAAGGTTGGAGGTTTTAGAAGCTAAAGGGCAGGAAAGAGATCATAAAATTCATATAATAACGGCTGAGAACAAGGCGTTAGCAGAAAGCAATAAAATTTTAGAAGAACAAGTGGCATTGCTACAGGAAGCTCTCCTGATAGGGAAGACAGAATGGCAACGCATGAAGGCGGATGTGCAAAATGTAAAGAAATCTGTAGTGGAAAGTACAGAGGTGGTGAATGTGAAATCATCCCAGGATAAAGGGAAAATGATTGTCCAAATAAACAACCACGAAGAGAACGCAAGAGAAGAAATGAAAGAAGATTCCACCAAAGTTTCTAAAACTTGGGCTCAAGTTATTAGTAATTCTGCTAATAAGGTTGACAGCATGCAAGATAGTGAAGGCAAGGAAAGACAAAATAGGGCAACAAACATAATTATTAAAGGGGTGAAAGACTATGGAAAAAATGAATGTACTCTTGACCTTGCAAGAGACTTCTTGAAAGACAAGTTGCTATGGCAAGGACAAATATACCAAGCATGGAGGGTGGGTAAGTTTAACAAGGAGAGAGCCAGGCCCATAAAAGTCATTATGCCTAGCTCACGTGATAAATATATTATTCTAAGCAAGAAGCATCTCTTGAGGGGTTCTCGTTTTTTCCTAGAAGAAGATTTAACTGTAAAACAACAGGAGGAAAGAAGAGAGGAAATTTTAAAGGTTAGGGCAGCAAGAGATGAAGGAAAGAGAGCATGGATTTATAAAGGCAAAGCTGTGATAGCGCAATTTGGACCTCCTTCCAAAACAGAGCAGCAAGATGGTAATAAAGAAGAGGCAACAAACTCTTCAACAGGAAATCAGAAAGCAAGGTCAGTATGGGAAAACAGGGACAAAGACTCAAATGTGAGTCTTGCACGTCAAAATAAATAGCAATCAAGTCATACCCAGGTTTCCTTGAGATTAGTTTGTTGGAACTGCAGAGGTTACCCATGGAGACGAGGACCTGGGTTAGGGCCTATTGCGGAAAATAGAGACATAATTTGCCTCATAGAAACACATGAGCATGAAGGGTGCAAGACACCTTTGTTTGAAGGATACTGGAAGATGGCAGTGTGGAACAAGGCAGCAGGGAATGGCAAAGGGCACGGGGGTATCATGGTTTTAGTAAGGGAGAAAGAAGGTCATCTCATTCAGTTAGAAAAAGAAGACTCAAATAAGCAATTCATTTGGTTTAAAATATCAGAAAATGGAAACCACATCAGAATTGCAGCATGCTATTTTGCGCCACAGGTCTCAAAAATCTACAAAGGTAGAGGGCTTGACCACAAAGATCCATTTGCAGCTTTAAAAGCGGATATTGCAACATATTCTCAGCTAGGTGAAGTCCTTATAGTGGGTGATTTCAATGCTAGGACTGCAAGTGAGCAAGCTAGCATTCTTTGTTGTAAAGATGATTGTGACCCTATTTGGCTTACAGAAGAAAGCAATCATCAGTGGGAAAGAATTTCAGAGGACAAGGGCTGCAATCTCTTTGGTGAACAATTGCTTACTCTATGTGGGGCCTTTGATTTAGTCATTTGTAATGGCTTGACTAGATGGGCAAAGTCCGGTAATTTCACGTGCAATACTTATAATGGAGCAAGTGTGGTAGATTATGTAATTTGCTCGCATGGTTTGTGTGAGAAAATGGACGAAGTTCTGGTTGGAGATCAGCTGTGGGATTTGAAATCAGATCACAAGCCAATTTATTTATGTTTCTCTTGGATTGGAAAGAAACAATTAGAGTCAAAAATTCAGCGTGTCCAACAAAATCTTCCACAGGGCAGAATTCTTTTGACCCCAGAAAATTGTAATACCTTCAAAATGACGTTAGAGAGGCTCTTTGAGAAGGAGAAAATTACAATTCACAACCTTCATAGTCATGAATTAACACATTTAATTCAATGCGCACTTGCAAAGTGCAAAAGAACAAAAATTAAGAAGTCTGAAACAAATTGCTTTCCGGTTAATGCTTGGTTTGACGAGGAATGCAAAAAGGCAAGGAGAATCTGGAAAGAGTCAAACAAGGACAACATAACGCTCAAATCTTACAAGCATTTATTAAGCAAGAAAAAGGCTGATTTCATGGTTTCAAGGAGGGAAGAACTAATCTTCCTAGGGAAAAATAATCCCAAATTATTTTGGAAGGAGCTCCAACCGAAAAAGATACAAATTGGAAATAATATTTCAGCTTCTAGATGGTTTGACTATGCAAGACAACTCTATGAGCAGGTTCCCAAGGTTGACCCTCCCCCCTTGGTCAACACGGATACTAAACTCTTCACGGTACAAGAGGTAGAGATGGGTATCAAGAAGTTGGGTGTTGGAAAAGCAAAAGACTTAGCTGAACTCCAAGCAGAATATCTAAAGTGGGGCTCAAAGATCCTTGCACCTCACATTACAAAAATCTTCAACAACATCATACAACAAGGGCTCCCCACAGATTGGACAACTAGTCTGGCAATACCTCTTTTCAAGAGCGGTGACATCAATAATCCCTCCAATTATAGGACCATCATGATAAACCCTTTGTTTGCAAAGCTATTTGGAAGCATGCTAGAAAACAAAATTAGCAAGTGGGCAGAAGAAAGAAATAAGCGTGCTAAAGGGCAAGCAGGTTTTAGACCTAAGCATTCAACAGTTGATCATTGCATAACTCTAAGGCACATCATTGAAAAAGTTTGGGAGAATAAGGAAGAAGTATTTTGTTGCTTTGTTGATTTCAGAAAAGCGTTTGACTCGGTTCCTAGGGATAAACTTTGGCAAAGAATGGAGGAACTTGGGGTTCCTAAACATTTGAGAGCAGCTGTGCATAGACTGTATGAAGAGGTGAAAGTCAAAATTAGAACTTCGGCAGGCATTTCTGAAAGTTTTAGAAGCGATATCGGGGTCAAGCAAGGTTGCCCACTGTCTCCGACCCTTTTTGGTTTATATATCGACAAGCTTGAGGAGTGGTTAAATTCGCAAGGAGGTGATGGTATCTATTTGTGCAAGTTTGTTATAAGGCTTCTTTTGTATGCAGATGACCTTATTCTGATTGCTAAATCGGCGCTTGGTTTGCAAGAGCACTTACTATCCCTTGAGCATTTTTGTAGAAGTGTGGGGATGCAAGTCAATATCAGCAAAACGAAAGTAGTGGTCTTCTCTAAGAAAAGAAAACATAATCAACATAAGTTCTACTTTGAAGGCAACATTCTGGAAGAAGTTGCGGAATACAAATACCTCGGAGTTGACTTCAACAAAAATCTAAGCTGGAATGGTTGTAGAAAGAAAAGAACTTTGGGGGGTTGGAAAGCATTTTATGCTTTTCAAAATAGGTGTAGAGAGGCAGAGTTATGGGACTGGAAGACCACTCAAACTCTTTTTGGGCTTCTAGTGATTCCAGTGATTCTATATGGTTGTGAACTGTGGGCTAGTAGTACTTCCGACATGCAGTGGAGACAAATTGAGAAAATTCAGAAGCGTTTGATTACAAACAAATTTAAGATCAAAAGTGCAGTGCCTTATGATATCTTGTTAAGTGAAACAGGGGCTGCTCCTATTGAAGCAATTGCTATGGTGCGAGTCATAAGTTATTTAAAAAAAATTGAGCAAATGGAAGATGGTAGATGGCCTAAGGTTGTCTTTAATGATAGATTGTGCAAGAGCAAAAAAACTTGGATGCAACAAAATAACAAATGGTTTAGTAAATGGGATATTTGCTTGAACGCGTGCCCCATAAACAGCAAAGAGATAAAAGCTTTTGTTATGGAAAAGTTCCACAAACGTACTTGGGAGAAGGAGCTAGGAAGAAAGAAAAATTACTATATTGAAGTGTTTAATCCCACTCATAATCATCAACCAAAAGCATACATAGAGGCCAATATCTCTTGGAAAGCCAAAATTCTTATTGCTCAGTTAAGGACTAATTCTCATCAACTCCGTTGTGAAACAGGGCGCTGGAAAAGGCCAAAGGAAGTGTGGGAGGAAAGGGTATGCATTTTTTGTTCTTCCGGAAAAGTGGAAACAGAAAAACATTTCATTTTAGAATGTGAGGCCTTCAAAGACAACAGGGAAAGTTACGCAGATACGCTGGCAGCTAACTCTTGGGATAATCTATTTAACGAGGGGTTTGTCGAGAAGACGGGAGCATTTATTGTGAAGCTTCACAAAAAAAGGGCCGAATACATCAAGCAGATGAAAAAGCAATCTGTCCCATAGGCTATCTTTAGCCTCGTGGACGTTAAAATAATTTCTTTCTTCTTTCTTTCTTCTTTATTAGATTGACTATATACGACATTTCTGCTTAGTGAAAGAGACTAACCTATCACCATTTATGATTGGTTGTAAGTTTTTTTTAAATGGAGTGAAAGTGGTGAAAATGAACTTCATATGGGTGGTCAAGCTTTTGAAATGTGATCAATAAAGCATCTTTTCTCTTGGAAAAATAATCGACAATAAACAAATATTCTAGAACAATAGAAGTTAGCATAGAGCGATAACAAGTGAAATTACTAGATTTGTCACCGTTAAAAACAATTGCTAATAGACTAACGAAAGTAAAGTTAGATAGTGACAACTTGAGAAACCAAAAATGCATAATTTCTGGCTTCAATACAGTGAATGTCTCTGTTGTCTTTATTATGGTGTTTTGTTTAAACATTATCTACGCCATTCATAGCATAAGACATCTAACTAATTATACAAGTGTCCACTCTAGACTAAAGGTTGATTTATGTTGTAATGTTGGTGTTTTACTTCTTAAAATTATGGTTCTTCTTTAACGTTGGATCTTGAATCTAGGAAGTTTTAGGAAAAGAAAAATTCTTATTCTTGTAACCGTTGCATTAATAAATGCTTATCTCTATAAATGTATAGTGAACAACCTGTATAATACAAATATAATGGAGACACATAGTTTCCTGAATAATGTTTAGATAAATGGTCATTGTTGGATCTTGAATCTAGGAAGTTTTAAGAAAACAAAAATTCTTACCCTTATAAGGGGTTTTCTCACTCTAGTTTTCAAGTTATCAATGCTCTTGGTGTTTAAGTCAAATGGAACGTTGTGGGATGTAATGAAATAGTGATTAGCGGATCGAGCAGGGTGACGACGACTCTAGCGGAGCAGGGCGTCCAGGTGAAAATAGTTGGCGGCTTGTAGCAAGGGGATTGGCAGCGACGATGTTGTACAGGTTTCTACAATTGGTTGACTACCAACCAAACAATGGTGATGAGAAAACGTTGGTGGAAAATGTTTCTTTTCAACGACCGAAAGGTCATCGGGGAACTACGGAATCCGTCAGTGGCTTCGTCGAAGCAGTCGATGGGGAAAGGCAGAGGTCAGTTGGCTCCCTAAGACACAATGCAGTGGTTTTATGGGAATTGTTGGCCATGTATCAACTATGGCGGTTGGTCGAAGGTGGTCCAATTGTAACAACGACTCTTGCTGCGTTCGATGCTGACAACCGTGCAGTAGCAGGTAATTATGATTATATATATATATATATTTTTTTTTTTTTTGAAATTTTGACATTTTATTTTATTTATTATTACTTTTTAATTTATTTATTGTTTTTTTTGGACTCTTTTTTTTTAATAATAATATTTTTTTTCTTTTTTTATTTTCCTAATATATAGACTTTTTTTCTTCTTGATATTGCCTTTTTTTATTTTATTTTTTAATTTTTCCTTCTTTTTTTTATAATTCTTTTTTCCATTTTTTTTCCATTTTTTAAAATTATTTTTTTCTTTTATGGAAGGGCCAATTGGTGAAAATGGAGAAACTCCAACTTGTGTAGCTATATGCTCTAGTTGCGACAACAACAAAGTTCGTGAAGGATTGATGGCCAAAGGCCGGTGATCGGAGAACGTGGCTCTGATACCAATGTAACAAACAAAGTTCATATATGCAACATACTACTTCAGAAGATATGAAATGTATAAACATCCATGATATGACAATAATATATTATAGAAGAATATTTGAATACAAGTGAGATATGAGATTACAAATGAGGGTGAGGGTCTGCTTATATACCTAGGCAGATACCTCTTCACCAACGATCATGTCCTTAGGGATATAACACTTCATTAACTAATTACTAATTAACCATTATTTATGATGTGCAATTATTATTTATATTTACATTTTTATATCTATATTTTATTCATAACACACCTACACAGATTAACAACCTCATTCATAACCATCATTGGCCTTCCTGCAACTCCGAGACACCTCGGCCCTCTATTCACAAGCCTAAGGCCTTTCGACCTCCTTCTAGGCATGCGACCTAGTCATAGGACAACTCGGGTCTCCTTCTTTATGCCTTGATTGGCCTCTCCAAAATTATGAATTCTCTCGACCCCTCACTTTGCTTGTGGTGTAGCCTCATAACAAGCTTCAACCTCCCCTTAGCTCCCTGTCCAGACACATATATCTTCGACCCTACTTTCTTTGCTGATCTAAGGGATTTCAACCCTGATCTACGACTTCTCCCCCCTTCCCGAGTTAAGAGAAATCTTGTCCTCCTAAAACAATAGATAGAGATATCCGACAACCTCTTCCATTTTCCGAGAATAGACAAAATTTTGCATCTTGAACCCTCTGCTTAGGGGACATACTCGACCTCCTTCTAGACTGTAATATCCTCGCCAGTCATAGAAATAAACATTTAACTCATCCTCTTCTAGTTGCGGTTGTTTCCCTTAGTTTTTCTTGATCTCACAAAGATGAGATCGCTATTGTATGTTGACCTCTCTATTAGTATCCTTTATAAATATTCTTTTCTTATGTTATTTAGGGAACCCTTGGTCCTTTAGGGTTTTTCTCACTCAACCAATTAAAAAAAAAAATAGAAAACATAATCAATTAACTTGGGTCTCAAGCCCACTAATTTGGGTCAAAACTCGAACCACTTGGGTACTTTTCCAAACCAACTTACTTTTGGTGGGTTTTCTCCACTCAAAATACCTTCCGTGCTACCCAAATTCTAACACTCCCTCTCAGTGAGGAAGGTATTTCCATCACACCTTGAATTTTCCATCTCCATGTCTTTCCTTACATACCCATGATGGTCCTCACATTAGTCATGACTTACTTTGTGTGGCAATACCCATCCCCGCATCTACCACATCTTCTTTTGTACTAGGCCTAGCTTTATCTTGCATGGTGCATGATCGTCCTCGCATGCAACATGACTTTTCCTTGCGTGAACCATGACTATCCTCGCATGATCTACGAGTTTCCTTGCACCACCGTGAGTGTCCTCGCATGGTTCATGATTGTCCTTATATGAAATGAAAACATCACTCTCTCCCTTGAACTTGAAGATTCAAACTTCCATTGGGCGGCTGACATTCCTTTGCAGTCTCCCTCTGAAGCTAGACTCCCTTTGTGCCTACTGAACCTCCACTGGCTCACTCTTTTTTCCCTCCTGGAAATTGCTGCAATTGAACTTGTGTCCTTCCAAAGTCAGTCTCAAGCTATAGTTGAACACTAGGTGTAATCCACTCTAGAGCACGCAACTCAACTCAACATGAGTCCTCATTCTCCTAGGGAAAACACTCCATGTGCACATGGATCGACTGCAGGATGTGCAACTCCACAACCCAATGAAGATACTAACTCATGATGAACCCGCCATCCAAAGTTATCTCATCCATGCCAAAGCACCTTCTTTGTTGAACCTTTGGCTCTATGTCTTAGGAAATACTATTGTTTCTTACAATTGTCTCACAACTCCCTCTTAAGTTGCTTCCTGCGCAGACTCTGATCCACATGTTCTTCAAAGTAGCTTCGACTCCATGTTGAAATTTCCCTTGTACCCCAGGTCTGGTCTATGTCTAGACTAGAACGTAAAAAAACTGAAGTTAGTTAGTTGTGGAGCGCTTTGCATAGTAGAAATATAATAACAACGAAATCAATCAAAGTACATAATATTATTGGCCCAAATATTGTTTCTCATTAGTCCATCAATAAGAAAACATTAGGGCTCCTATATCAGGGATCATGGCCCTTTATAAACCCTGATAAAAACTAGTATACATAGTATACAAGATTTAGGGCTTGAAGTCTGATCCTTTAGACCTTCAATATGCCCATCACAACAAAGACAAAATAACTTGACTTACTTGTTATACTATCAAAATAAAGAGAAAATAAATTTACTTACTTGTTGTAGCATCCCTTTGCCTCCAACCTTTTTGTCCTCTTTTCCCTTAATGTACTTGACTATTGTTTTCCTCCATAGTGATCAACTCCTTTAGTCACTATCCTCTTGCTACCCACTTGGAAGACTTCTTAAACAACTCTTTGAGTCTGGGGTTATCTCTTTAGCCCTCATACTCCTTGTTTCTTATTTGTTCTTGTCCTTAATTCCTTTGGCCCTCTTGATCTCTCCTTTGGACCCTTTGATCTATCCCTCAAAGTACCAGATCTGACCCTTGTTGGACTTTTTGGTTGATCCAGACATATTAAGGCTCTTGACCTCCTTTTGCTAGGTCTTATACATCTATTTTCTAGCCCTTAGTGAATCGTATTGGATCAACTTTGGCCTCCCTTAAAGACACATAACAAAATTCACTTGTTAGCTTAGCAATCCACCTACATAGGTCAACATTCTCATTCATAACCCTTTTTGGCCTTCCTGCAACTTTGAGACACCTCAGCCCTCATTTCACAAACCCGAGGCCTTTCAGCTTCCTTCTAGGCCAACGGCCTAGTCACAAAACAACTCAGGTCTCCTACTTTGTGCCTCAGCTAGCCTCTCTAAGGTTATGAGGGCTCTCATCCCATCACTCTACATGTGGCCTAGCCTCAAAATTGGCTTCGACCTCTCCTTAGCTCCCTATCCAGACATAGATATCTGCAACCCTCCTTTCATTGTTGATCTAAGGCCTTTCAACCCTAATATAAGGCTTTGCCCCCCTTCCTCAGTCAATCAGAATGTCTACCTCCTTCTAAAACAACAGACAAAGATATCCGACAACCTGTTCTATTCTCCAATAGTAGAAGAAATACCACAACTTGAACCCTTGGCTTAGGGGACCGACTCAGGCTCCTCCTTCTATACAGGAATCTCCTTGCCAATCACATAAACAGACCTCTAACTCGTCCTCTTCTAGTTGCAGATCTTTCTCTTATGTTTGCTTGATCTCACAAGAATGAGATTGTTATTGTATGTCGATCTCTTCATGGGTCTCCTCTATAAATACTTTTGTCTTAGGCTATTTAGGATTCCTTGGCCCTTTAGGGTTTTTCCCACTCAACTAATTAACAAATAAATTAGTATAAAAAATTAATTAACTTAGGTCTCAAGCCTACTACTTTGGGTCAAAACCCCAACCACTTGGGGTACTTTTCCCAACCAACATACTTTTGGTGGGTTTTCTCCACTCGAAAATTCCTTCCGAGCTACCCAAATTCCAACATATAATTTTATTCTAAAGTTTGTTTTAAACTTTTGAACTAATGGTTTGAATATCTACTTGGCTTAAAAGATGGCGCAATCTCCATCTAATAAGGTTGTATTGAATTTTGTATGAGGATGTATACAACATGTATGTCTTATAATTTGTTGCAAATGTGGAATTGAGTTCTAGTGCTAAGGTTTCTCATCTCATTTTTAATATGTTGATCTAACAAACATTTTTTTTCAAAGGATTTTGAGTTTTTTTCATAGTTGTAAGTTGTTTCATCAAGATGCAGTTCATCACTTGTTGTCTTTGTTTCCTACATTCTATTTTCCTTTTTCTTTAAAAATGTGTTTTTTGAAGTTCTCTTTTATAAAGACCTTATTTAGATGTAGCATTAAAATTGGTTATCTACAATTCCATTGAAATTCATTTTCATTACATAGCAAAGCCTCTAGGTACAAATGTTGGATTCATTGTTATTAGATACGACTTTATGTCTCCCAGACCAAGGGTGAATAGGTTGCTACATCAGAATTACTTGATCAATATTGTAGTTGATAGAAGAAGCATATGTGGATGAACTTTATCAAACCCAACATAGATTCATTTTAACCCCAATTCTATCAAGTGTCAAGAGGGATCAAATTCCTTTGATGTGTAAGTTTTTTTATTATTTAAGAAAGACCTAGGTTGGTTATAGTCTCAATCAACTCTATAGAATCCAAAACTCATAGAGATATGAATATGTAAAAATACAATTTTGATTACTATTAAGATATTTATATTTGCATCATAACAATATGTCTATGTAAATATCACATCTACAATATTTTTAGTTGTGTAATTATGGTACGTCTTTTATTGCTCTATGCATGTTTTATATTATGTGTACATATTAGGTCTCTTTTTTATATAGATTAATTTATTTTTAATCTATGTATTCTTTTCGAAGCTGACATATGATGGCAGAAGTGTTGCCCATGCAACACCTATATCATACTCGGCTCTTATAAATTTTATGATTTAAAAATTTAATGTTAGAAGAAGCTCATGGGAATCCATATGGAGCAAGAGTGTATTATTACAGTTGATTCAGGAGATGAAGTGTTTGGTATTAGAGGGGAAAATCAAATTTATAGATCATGAGTAGGGTCCTCAGATTATAATTAGAAAGAAAATTTCATCATTATGGTTGATTTAGGAGATGGATCATTTGATATTGAAGGGAAAAAGGAAAATTTAGAAATTATGAGTAGGGTCTCTTGAATTTTAAGCTTTTGAACCAAACAATTGATGTTGAAAAGCTCGAACTATTTATCATGCTAAGCTGGATCTGTTTCTTCAACTTGTCTTGACGATGAACCATACTAGTTGGTTCGAAACGCGTCGACAAATGTTTGTCTACATGTGATTTACGCCGAATTTATTCTTTCAACTATTATGGATCACAGAAGCCTCAATTCAACAAATGAAATCTTCCCAAGATACAGGTAGAGAAGACTTTAATCGATATTTGGAATCATTTGAAAGAGTTACACGAGACTCTAGAGAAGGGAAGAGCCTTGTTCCTAAAGAATATGTTGTTTTCTATCACAATGGATAAGTGTGCATTGGCATAGGAGCATTTATAGAAGATTGAGTATATTAGAGAATAGTTTTTTTCCATTAGTTGTATGTAGAAGAGGCCATGGGGATAATCATTCTAAAAAACTTACCATATGCTTATGAGTACTTTATTGAGACCCTAAACATCACCATTATGAATGTTAACTTAAAGTTTGATGAGCTATGAGCTATGCTCTTACAATAGGATATATGGAAGAAACAATGTAGTAATAGAATTGAGGTAGAGGATTTGGAATAGGCCTTTATAGCCAACATTAAGAACAAAGGAAAATGGACAAAGAAAAAAGATAAAGGCAATGGTGAAGATGCAACTAAGAGATTGAAGACCTGTCACTACCATCACAAGGGTAGGTCATATGAAGAAGCATTGCTGGAAGTTATCGACTGATTAGAAAACCAACCAAGGAGGGCCACAATAGAAGGCACACGTTGCAGAGCATGTAACGGAGGAGTAGTCGAATTTTATTGCATTCATGGCCAAGAAGCAAGTAGATCAATACAAGCCATCCGCTGGGAACATTGATTCAAGTGCATCATGACACTTCACCATCATACAAGACTTGTTCACATAGTACATTATTAGTGATCTTTAATGGTGGGGTGGATGACAAAATAGTTGGTAAAGGGAATGTGTAGATTTCATTCGGATAAAAAATGTCTACATTCCTCAATGTGTATTATGTGTCAGGTATGGATATTAATCAAATTTTAATGAGTTAGATTGTGAAGTGTTGCGTCCATCTAGATGTCAATTTTGGAAATCACAAATGCTATATAGTTGACCAAGTGACCAAGAATAATATTTATCTCTATGTGGAGGATCATGGAATATTCATATTAGTTGATATTTGATAAGTCAAGGAGCATGGAATGGTAGCAAAGGGTTCATAATGTTGAAAAATGCAACTAGTGTCAGTCTTCATAATGTAATAAAATGTATCTTTTATCATTTATTATATTCATTATTATTATTTTATTTTTGATCGAAGCATGTTCTTCATGGTTATAGAATCGATTGAGTCAAAAACAATTTATTATGAGTTGAAAGAGTTGTATTTGAATCAATTCCCATTTGGACTTTTTGTAAGGAAAAGAAAAAGAAATTTTATTTTGAGTCAAAGAGTCAACAAAAGACCAAGTTGGCCCTCCTTGAAAAATCGGCTTATGTGGCAGCGATTTGACCCTCCTGTACAACTATATATACAAGTCAACTCGACCCCTTGGAAGACCATTCATTCATAACATAACACATCAATTTATGTGCCAAAACAAGAAGAAAAAGAACTAAAGTCAAAGGAGAGAGAAGGAGGTCAAAGGAGAGATAAAATTCATGTTTCTAGCTTGTTTCTGCTCACATGTGTGAAGATTTTGTGGCATCTCTGTGAAAATTACAAGTCTGAAATTTAGCCATCACTGCAAATCTAAAAATTCTGTGATTTGACCATATTTCAGAATTTTCGACCATTGTTGACTTTGACTTGGTTGGAGGTGACTTGAAGGAGGGTTGACTTGGGACCTTTGTGGCAGTCTTTGTCTTGGTCTTTGAGTCTTGGATATCTCATTTTGATTTAATCCTATTAGAGAAGGATTGTTTGGGCTTTCCCCTTTGTGGGGTTTTGCGCTAGATTGGAGCCTAATCTTTGGTGCTCTTTGTCTCTTTGTGATATTTATGTTTTTGCAAATTTGTATAATTACTTGATGAAGAAGATAGTATAAGTAATAAGAATCCAACAAACATTCACAAGTAATTATCAAGTTAAGAGAAATCAATTGTTATCTTCTAGCACTTGGTTTCTCAAAATGGTATCAGAGCTAAGGCGAAAGGAAGTCAGTTTGAAAGATCACAAATTGTTGGCATATTTATTACAGCAAATATCTCTCCCTCTATCAAGGAAAAGAAAGAAGGCTTGAAGATAATATTGTTGAATACATACTCATAGAAGCCATCTCTCTTTCAAGGAAACTTGGAAATATCATCAAATTCGCGCTCACTCATCAACACTCTTTCCCTCTCTTCAATGTTCTTGAAGACACTCTTATTACAAATTATCCTTCTTTGACAAGTAAGTACTCTACTATACTCTATGTCTAATCCTCCCATACAAATTACATATATTTGTAAGGAAGGAAACAAACTTGACAAAGCTTCAAATTACAAAGTTTGGAAGAAGATAATTGATCTAGTTCTCAAATAAAATGAAGTCATGCAATTTGTTTAAGGACATGTTCGAGTACCAAAAAAAATAATGCTCAAGAAGTAACCAAGTACAACAAAGGAGAAATTAGAGCTCAAAGAATTTTATTTGAGTCTATCAAGGATCATATTATCTCTTTTGTTTTGGATTTGTCCACATCCAAAGAAGTCTATGATAAATTGGTCAAACTATATTATGTCAATACTACTAAAGATGTCTCTAAGGAATAAGAATGTCAAAAGACGAAGATGTGGCTTCATACTTTGTGTGTTAATCAAGGTTTTCATTGATGTCAATATGACATTATTGGGATGAAAAATATTCTTGTGATGCATAACATGATGATGTCCTCGCTCATGATGACAAGTCCCTCTTGTTTGATAAGGATGCCATTAATGAAGATGTCAATCTATTAATGATGTCATTATGATGTCAAGCCACTAAGAAGATGTCCTAGATGCTTGAACTAACCATGAATACACCATAATCTCATGTATCCTTGCTCTTAATGAAGAAGTCCTAGAAATCATGATGATGTTCTTACTCTTGATGAAGAAGCCTAGAACCCAGATGATGTCCATACCCTTGATATTGAAGGACTGTACATGAATGACACACTTGATAATATGGACTTGATGATATGAATGATGGTTGGAGACCACTCTTGAAGTCCTAATAAAATTACCCTAACCGTCATTCTAGTCCCATTGACCTTATACATGAAAAATCCAAATGACTCCATGGACTGTACTAAAAATTCCAAACAATCATAAATAAAATTATTTTTTTGACCTCTTAAAGACATCATTTTACAATTATTCCTTGACTATCTTGTGGAGGACTTCTTCCTCTTTCCAACGAGCTATTATTTGTCTTCTAACCCTTCTAGATTGGGAGAAATTGAATTTTTAAGTCAAGAAAATTATTAATTCTAGTGAGCCGACTTGTGCTCATACCCCTTCACCTAACAGACATGTCTATTCGTCATAAGTCAAAACATGTATAAATATGATGTCCATCGCTCCATTTTCATCATCAATTCGATGCAAATTTCAGAGAAAATTTTTGACCGAGGAAGAGAATAGATGCATAGTTTGAAGAGTGTTTTTATTTCTGTTTTGGATCAAGTAAAGAAGGAAAAACTTGCATAGCTGTGGAAGGGATCAAACTAGGATATAGAAAACACTCATCTCAGCTTAGACCAGTGGTTTAGACATGTTCCTAGAATTTCGAACCTGTGCCTAAAATTTCGGACATGTTCCTAAAATTTCGAACTTGTGCCATCTAAATGCTTGGAACTGTGGCAAAGGATCAGTGACATGTAAATCTTGAAACAGTGACAAATTCAGACATGTGTGAAGTGACAAATCAACTTGTGCTTGTAAGAAGACTTCTGGCAACTTTTTAAGCATTGTTTGAAGCAACCTAGTGATAGATCTGAAGGAGCCTTTTGGTTGTTTTTGGCATCATTTGAGGACAACGTTGGAGTAGAAATAAAAGTATCAAAGAGCAGATCTAGAGGAGTTGTTGATCCTTTTGCAGGGTTGTTGAAGAAGACATTTTGGAGCAGCATAGTGACATATTTTGAAACAATCCTACAATCATTTTAGAGCAGCCTAATGACATCTTTTGGAGCAGCCCACTGACATCTTTTGGAGCAGCCCACTGACATATTTAGAGCAGACTAAAGACATTTTTTGGAGAAATCTAAAGACATTTGTTGAAGACATCTTACAATAGTGTTGAATTCATATTATGGACCTGTTTTAAAGGCATCTTGTGAAGAAATCATTGAAGAATTTTTGTGTTGACTTGAAGACTATGTTGGAGCAGATTTGTTGAAAACTTATTGAGCTAATATAGAGCAGGCATCTTTGTCTACATTTGGAACACTATTGGAGACAGTCTTGAAAGCATTATTGGAGTTAATTTGGAAGCAACTTGGAGCATTAGTAAAGGGTGTTTTGGAAGCACTATCGAAGATATCCTTGGAGTCAATCTCTTGGACTTTTGAGCATTCTTAAATACTTGGAGACACCCTTGGAGACCATGATGCACTAGCCATCATGAGGTGACCTTGGAGAAATTGTTTGGGTATGATGAAGAGCAATGGTGACACCTTCTAAGAGAACAAGGTTGTCATTGATGATGAGATGTGGAGACTAAAGTGAAGGCATTGCTGAAGATTGATAGGGCTTGGTGAAGAAGACATTGGGAGCCGTGAAGTACAACTAAACACATCTTGATGAAGTAAAGCAAGGGTTGGAGCCCAAGAGGTTGGAGCCTCGAAAATACAAGGTTGGTGCCTTGGAAGGTAGGGTTGGAGCCCTAGAGGATCAGAGTCCTCAAGAAATCAGGTCGGAGCCTGAACCAAATATAGGGTTAGAGCCCTTGAAGTTGGTGCCTTGGAGAGTCCAAGTCGGTGCTTGGCACATTACAAGTTGGAGCCTAGGGAATTGACGATCGGTGTCTTCATCTGGGGTTGGATCCCTACAAAATATTGTACTTGATTTATTGTAAAGAAGAAATTAATAAATTAATTTATTCTTATTTATCATTTTGTGTTCTAAATATAAGTGATCTAATTGGAAAAAGTAACAATTGAAAAGAAATACTGATTCACCCCCACACCCCACCCGCCCCCCCCCCAGTATTTCCAACATTGTGAAAATATCAAAAATAAATGATCAACTTCAAGTATTTGGAGAAATCACACATGATTCTGAATTAATCACTTTTGTACTCAATGCTCTACCTCTAGCTTGGAATAGTTTTGCAAGTGGAATTTATGCAAGAAAAGATACTCCATATTTTGAAGAACTTTGGGCTCCATGTGTTCTATAAGAAACAAGGTTGAAGGATAAATATGATACCGAACCTAATAATTAAAATTATCGAGCATTTTCTATTGAAAATGCAAAAATAAAATCTCTGTTTGACTTTGCCTTGGTCAAATTAGAGAAAATTCGAATTTCTATTTCAGCAAAAATCTTGGAGGTAGTTAACTGAGGTGACATGGTGCTTGTCACTCAGTTAATTTGAGTTGGGGAAGCTTGAGTTTATTTCAGTATGATTGATTGCTAATTTGTATAAATCTATTTTAGTTAAATTGAGTTATGGTTAGTTAAACTAGTTCTAACTGGTAGAGGAATGAGTGGAGGTCAAGTTGTGGAAGTGGAACTCAAACCACACTTAGTGGTCCCCTGGTTAACTGATCAATCAACCAAAAATAATTGTTGCATACAAAGAATTTGAGTTACCAAATTGAGATGGAGATTCCAAGGCAGGGTACTATTAGTTGTATACTATTCCTATGTGTACAGGTGGTGCACGCAGTCAGAGGAAGGACCTAGAGGAATTATGCAATCCAATTGAGGGAATTTCCTAAATAATAGGGGATAATTTCCTTAAGGAACAACACAAGGAAATAGGAGCTTGGAGGGCTTGAAAATTGGCTAAGTGTTGGCTAGAGTCAATTAGTCAGGAAGAGCGATAGAATAAACACTTGCAGGTTGTGCTCAGGCTTGAGCAAGCATATGTATTCATCTCTATTCTTTGATTGATGAAATAAAGATAGGAAGGGGTTTTGAGAAATTGTTTTCTCCTACATAAATATTTGTGCATGTGTGAAAATTATTCTTGCATGTTTATGATTTTTGTTCTCAATCGTGAATTGAATTCCACAGAATAATAGAGTAGATTTGAGTCTTGTGTTTTAGTAAATTTCATGAGTAGTTTCAGATCTACACAATAATTTCTACATGGTATCAGAGAAGGATTCACAGTAGAGAAGAAATTTTGAAGTTATTATTGCAGGAGGATCAAATTTGCAGGATCAATTCTTCATAGCTAGAAATATGGATTTCTATGGACTAAGACTCGAGTATGCCCTTGAGGGAAGCTCGAATTATGTTGCTTGGAAGGAACACATGGAGGCAATGTTGGAAGATAATGGATTGAAGGAATTCATTGATAATGACATCCTGAAACCATCAACAATTGATACTTAGGATCTGACAGAATGGAAGAAGTGTTTAGCCAAGGCAAGGAGAATCATATTGGAGGGAGTATGAGACCACATTGCCTCAAATCTCCATGAGAAAGAGACTTCGTATGAAATGTGGCAAGTATTGACAGATTTGATCCAGAATAGTAGTGACCAAAGGAAGTTAGCTCTCAAGGATAAACTTTGAAATATCAAGATGCAGAAGAACGAGACTATTCCACAGTTTCTGAGTAGGTTCACACAATTTTGTGATGAACTTGGTCAAGTTGGTGTTACTGTCACAGAAGATGATTTGGTAAGCCTGGCCCTTATAGTACTTCCCAAGAGCTGGCACAACTAGCAAGATTGAATGAATGGGAGGGACAAAATACCAAATTGGGAGCTCCTATGGTTTGCCTTGGTGTAAGAGGAAATAAGGCAGAATACCAGAGATGGGAATTCATCGAAGGGAGAGGATGAAGAAAATTGTGCCTTGGCTAGAAAGGAAAACAAGGGAAAAGGGGATAAATACCAATCCAAAGAAGAATCTAGTCAAGGGGGCAAGAAGAAATACTTGTCCAGAATTAAATGCTTTCACTGTCATGAATTTAGGTACTTTTCCACGATTTTTCCACACAATAATACAAGCAAGAAGGGCTCAGGAGGAGCAATAGGTTAAGCCTTGGCTTCACAGTTTGAGCTTGACTTTACTCTCATTGCATTCATGGCCAACATAGTGATGGGGAGTGTGTGGTACTTGGATATTGGTGCCTCGTTCCACATTACGAGGAATAGAGAATTTTCTAGTGATTTGGAGGAGAAAGATCTCCAGATGCACATCGAGATGGTAGATGATGGAAGCTACAATGTGACCGATATTGGTACAATCACCTTTCAGAGGGAGTCAAGCTTCCATCTAGGACTCAAGGATTTGATGTTTGTTCCGGGTCTAAAGAAAAATATAGTCTCTGTTGTAGTTTTAGAAGACCATGGTTAAGATGTGATCTTTAGCAAAGGAAAGGCATTCCTGAGACACATAGCCACAAGACAGGTGAAACAAATTGGGGTTCATTTGAAGAACCTGCACAAGTTAGAGGTGGAGGATTGTGTTGCATTATGCATAGAGGCAAAGAAGGTGTAGAGTGACAATGTTGGTGAACTTTGGCATATAATACTTGGTCATTTTCATCATGGCGCTTTGAATATCATGCGGCAGATAACCACATGCCTCCCCAAAGGAGAACTAGAGCAGTAGGATACATGCAAAGGGTTTACCTTGGTGAAGTACACAAAATCCACTTTCCATGATCGAGACAACAAAACACATGCAGTCCTTGAAAGGATCCACTATGATGTTTGTGGACCATTCTCGACGGCATCCACTGTCAGGCACAAATATTTTTTCATTTTTATTAATGACTTCACACGGAAGTGTTGGATCTTCTTCATGCAGAAGAAGGATGAGATAGTCTCCATGTTTGTAGAGTTCAAAGAATTCGTTAATAAAGAAACAAGCAAGAAGGTGAAGGCTCAGAGAAGTGATAATGGAGGTAAGTAAGTGTTGAATGATTTTTTTTTTTGGTGCAAAATAAGGCATTCGATGAGAGTTGACAACACCTCACAACCCACAATAGAATGGGGTGGCTGAGAGAAAGAATTGTAGCATTGTGGAGCAGTGAGGGCGATATTGCATGATCAGGGCCTACCTCTCAATTTGTGGGTCAACCCTTGCAACATAGCAGTCTATTTGCAAAATCGAAGTCCTCATCGGATTATGGGCATGATTACATCGGACGAGGATTTCTCGAGAAGAAAGTCGGATGTGTCGCACTTCAAGATTTTTGGAGCCTCTATTTACTACCATGTCTGTAAATAATCAAGGAAGAAGCTAGAGATGACAAAATAATTGGGGGTATTTGTGGGTTACACAAAAACTTCCCACAACTACTGTGTGTACTTGCAATCCCTCATAATGACAGTGGTGTGAAGGGATGTAAAATTTGATGAAGACAAAGACATGCGGTGCTCTCTTGAGAGGGAGCTTTAGATCCCACTAGAAGAGGAACTTTTAGCTCCAAAGGAGGAACCTCAAGAAGTTTTGGATCAACTACAAGTTGAGGAGTGGATATTGGAGAAAACCACTCAGTCAAAACCATCCAAAGAAGGTAGAAAAAGGACTAGGGAAGTTGAGAGACTTGTGCAAGATGCGAGGGAGAATGTGGGTGTTGTTGACGGTGCTGGACCCACCAACATGTCAAGGGTATCTCCCCGATAAGAAGTCCCAATTAGACCTCAGACCATTTGGTGTAGGAGTCGTAGCAGTGGGTCGTAAGGTAATGCCTTGACCGCGGTGTCGCATAGAGGCAAGTAGAACTCTGTCAGGAGCAAGTGTGTGACTGATGCAGTGAGTCAAAGAGGGTGTATGAGAGGTTCCAACACTTTGAAAGGGGGAGGAGGTGAGGGTGAGTTCCAGGTTGAAAGGGAGCAATCCTAACTCATCTAGGAACATACAACACAAAGGACATGCACAACTTCCGGTGGAGCAGTCCACTTAGATGCGGCAGTCACATAATACAAGGTAAGATAACATGTACAACACTCATGGATCAATACGAGACGAGTGTGACAATTGTTATAGCAAGATTCAAGTGAAAGGTCTGTCTGATGTTCGATAGAGAGTTCGACACGGACGGTGACATCATTAACAACATATGCAACACATTAACAACAAGATTCAAATAATTTCATGTGAATCAATTCATACACAAGTATGTAAGTTAAACAACACATATCATTAAAGCAATCGGAGCAGTCCAACTACAATAACAACATATACATGAAAATGTATTGGCTCTTATTATATAAATAAGTGTAAGTCACAATCATACAATACATCCATGTAAACCTGCTAGCCCCAACAGTGGAACGTTACAGCCACATCTGCCTGCCCCTCCAAAGAGATGTACTAGCTCCGTGCAATGGAGAAGCCAAGGCACGTTACAATATTGTCTAAGCCTTCTTCAAAATAGTTTTAGTAGAAGCTTAGCTGACCAAAATCCTATACAATGATTTATGAGGAACTATTTATAGCAAAGGGTGGGGTGACCCTTGAGATTCCCCTTTGTGACCATTCAACTACCCTCATGACTCCTCACCTACTTTATGACTGTTACATCCACTCTTGACACTTGACTTACACTTGACATAACTCAACATTACAATACACATGTACCCATGTGAACAATGGCTTGGACAAGCTAAACTAGACATCATTCAGACTTAGACAGCCATAGAAGTCCCACTGCTTGACATACTCATGCTGATTAACAGTGACATATTGATGCCAAGATTGGTAGTCCTTGAGGGTGTCCGTGAGTTTTGCTGTGACATCCGTCTGAAACCTAAACTTTGCCTCCATAGCATCTGGGTAAATTCTCGGGCTCCTCTATCCAACTTGTCTGTGAAAATGTGCATCATTGTATTTAGTGTGGTCGGACCAGCAACGTACTTGCACATGATGTCTACACTGATAGGCAAGTCTGGGTTGGTGGCAGTGTGCATCAACTCGTCGAAGTACGATTCAAGCTCCTGTTGGACCTTCTTCTTGGTCTTTGCCTGAGTAAGGGTCCCAAGTGATGGGATTGTATGAGTGTGCACTATAACCTCCATGCTTTTCAATACTCCTACATGGGAAGCCTGTATGCTAGTGATGAGTTGCGGTAGGTCTTCATAGTTCCGGATCTGACTCCAGATACGTGCTTTCAGCTCAATCGAATTGGCCTTCATCATATTTTGCAAATGAAGCTGGGCTCTCTTGTACTTCATCATCCATGCTCGCATGTTATCAACAACAGTATGTATGTTCTTCAAGATGCGTATTCTTCTTGCACATCGATGCTGCCATCCATGGAGATGAATGACTACCTGGTGCACGGTACCAAACCTGGAGCACAATTCTCGCATAACTGTGTCTAAGGACAATACTTCATCTAGTATTTCCTTCTTCAGTTCATCTCAGGCGGACATTGTCACCAGGTCTCCTCCCGACTTGGCCACCTGTAGTTCCTTCGCCATTCGCTCATTCTCATCTATGAGAAAACAGACACTTGAGCTGGTGGCTTCGACATACACTCTAGTTGCATCAGCCAACAAAGCTAGATGCTTGTGCACATCAGTCACGATCACTTGCTCTTCAAATTGTGCAGGGGATGTTTGGTCCTCCAGAGTCGGTACTCTCTGAGATTGCACAAATCTGTGATGAGTTTCGTTGAATGAGATGTTGTGCATCTCTGCTTCTAGTTGACCACCAAGGATCTTAGTGCCTCCTTGGTCATCCGAGACTTGCTCATCATCTGGATGCATTGAAGCAGGTGAGTCGACCTCTCTTTGGTGAGGTAGGAGGTCAGTGTCCTGTTCCAACTACTGTTGACCCATGTCTACATCCAACTGTTCAAGAACCCGTTCTATCTCATGAGAAAATTCTTTCACCTGCGAGGGTTCACCCTTTTCGCCTGATGCCAGCTGTTCAAAGGAATCCACTACTTGTATGGATGCTACTTCGTCTGTCTGCACATGATGAACCCCTTGCTGAATCAGCTGCTGCTGTGCTTCCTTCTCTAGTTGGCACAACTCTTGTTCTTTTCGGAGTTGCTCCCTTAGCTCATGAAACTCCTTCTCTTCTTCTTCCATTTCCTTCTTATCCCTCTGCCTTCGCGTGATTCGCTTATCGCATTGCTGCCTCTTCTATTGAATAGCCACAACTGCTTGTTCTACAAGTGGATTTGCTTGAAACTTGCAGCTTTGTTCCTCCTCCATGTGGTCGACAATATTTCTCTTCCCTTTGTCGCGCGTAGGTATGCTTGGCTCCACTGTTTCTGTTGCTGCTTCTATTGCTGGTGTTCTCTCTGATGCTGCTTCACATTACTGTGCTAACCACTCTATGAAGAAACTGACCTGTTCAGTGGGTCTGGAGGAATTTTAGTAGTATCTCCATGAGTCCTCTTCGGCCCAATGAAATGCCCCATGGATCCAATTGAACTGAACTCTCATGCAATGATCCTTCACAATGCAATGTGGGTCATACAGATTGAAGTTTCGGAGGCCGAACGAGTACTTCTTCATCTGTTTAGCTTCGACATCTGCTTGCTTGATTCTCGGATCTCATATAACCCAATCTGCAATGGAAGAGTGGGCCAAGGTGCCTTCTTCTTCCACTGCAGCCTAGTTGTTAATCCTGCTGAGATATGATATCCTACTTCCTGCATGACAAGCATGTCCAAAGAAAACTTTGGCAGAACATGCGGAGGCTTCTTTGCACTGAACACTTGTATGAACGTGCCGGCTAGTAAGGCATACCAATCTGAAATTCCTGACAATGCCTTCATCACTTCTTCTGACATGTAGGGTGGATCCTATTCAAATATCAACCTGTACACTGGGGTGACAAGATGGTCACGTAGCCGTATGATAACTCCTCTGAAAGCTGCACTCAGACAATAACTTGAAATATGTGCTCACAACAATCTTCGTCGATGACCATGCCCACTCTAAGCATGGGAACTTATGTCGGGCATAGACTGCATCCAAAATGTAGGTGGACATGTAAATCTCTGCATGCATGTCTTCGGGTGACTATCGAGCCTTTGTGACTTGCTCCTTCAGCTAATGAGCTAGTATGCTAGAACAGTTGCGTGGTCTTCCTTCTCTAGCCAGTTGGTCCAGTGTGACCACCCAACTTTGAGGGAAGGACTCAGTGCTCGCTTGGCCACTCAGTCGACATGTGAATATGACCAAGAATTGGTATGCCTTCCTCAATATCTTTGTCTGATAGATCTGATTAGGGGTCATCCTGAAACGAGCTGGCTCCTTTACCTAATCCTTCAGAATGTCTTTGGAGTGGCATCTGTTGTTGGGCAAGCTGAACGGGGGAGTCATGATAATCATGGGCTCGGTCATTTGATACATGTCATCGTAATCTTGTGCCCAAAAGGTTGCAAGCTTCTTCCCACTGACACTGCTCAAGGTCATCGTCTTGGGGTCAGTGTGAGAGACGATCCAGTGAATCATGTCCGCACATGGGAACGTGGGGTATCTGCATGAAATCTGGTACAAGCTGGACTTATGAATGTTCACGTACACCTGATGGTCTTCAAGGTCTTCCCCAAAAGTACTTGCGAATGTTTCATTCACCTCTTGCCACTTTAGTTTGATGTCCTTGTCTAGATACAACTTCATATTTTCATAGATCGGCAGACAAGATGACACCTGCTCAGTTGTTACTCCCGTTGCCATACCATCAGTGTCCTAAGATCTTATTCTCTTGGAAGCCATTAAGACAGATGAACACCTGAAAGATCTGGAAATAAGCAGCATGCATGGCAAGAAATATGTCAGTGAAAACAAAGCAAATCCGGGGAAGGACACAACACATACCTAGGAAACTGATGAGAAAGATTGCACAAATTTCACTGGGAGGCTGAGTGACTGGCTACCAGAACTACGCAAAAGGTAGTCTGGACTGATTGGGAGGCTAGACTAGCTACTGGATCTGCGAAATGCGTAATCCAGTTAGGCAACTGGCTGCTAGGATTGCGTAATGCACAATCCCAACTGGGAAGGACTGCTGGCCTAGGGATAGATTTGCACAAATTCTTGGTCCAAGCAACCACTACCCTCCATGAATGTGAAAATCAGTCTAGGAAGCCATTGCTGGGTCAAAATGTGCAAATATGGAGAGGAAGGTGAGCCTTCCTTCTCCAGATTGCACAATGTAGCCTTGGTGAAGGCAGAGACTGGGCCAAGGTTGGCCCGACTCGCCGACGGGAAACTGAAAGCAAGTAAGTCTATGAAATGCATGGCAACACTAAGTGATAGTAGAAGTGATAAATAGTGCATGCAAAACATGAGTGGAAGATTCAACAAACATGTCAACATGCATGTGAGTGAGGGCGTTCGCCGGTTGGGTGAACGTTCATGCAAAACAGTTTCATGCATGCGATAGCAGTGAGATAGCAACGAAAATTGAAACAGAGCTAGGACAAGATAGAATGTATGTAACAACAACATGCGTTCAAAGAAATCAAGAAAATAACACTCACGCAAGAGAATACACAAAAAGCGACAGAAATGCTGAAAAATACAAGTTGAGGCCACTTACCCATGAATAGCTGAGCCGGATGTGTCAAAGAGGCCTGGATGTGTTGTGGGATGTCAAAGCTCCAAGATTGATGTCAATGAATGAGATTTAATGTGTCAAATAAATAAGTTTGGTCTCATGACGCGCATGCCACAAATCTAGGAAAAAACGACACTTGGAGGGAAACTTCTTAAATAGCTTTGCATGTAACCCCTGGCTACTAAAAATAGCTCCCTAAATCATGGGATTCCTTTTGCATGTTGTCTCTTACTATTCCAGGAATATGAGGTCATGCATGCATGCAAGTCAATTTTCCTCGGTCCCGGGTGGAACTAGTCAACTAGACTGTCCATGGATGCGAGTGCTCAACTGCTTGGGAAAAATGCGCATTCTTGACTGTATGCTAGGCTGACTACCCAAGGGGATTGCACAATTTCTGGGCAAAATAGCTGATTGTTGCCCAATTTTGCGAAAATCCTGGGTTGAACAGCCTGGTGCTGGGAAAAATTGCGCAAATCCTACCGGGAGGGTTGGCTGGCATGATTGTGCAATCCTGAAGCCCAGTAGGCTGTCAGAGAGGATTGCACAATTCCTAGAGCGAAGGCTGGTTTCCCTCTAGGAATGTTCAATTTTCAAGGGAAGCTACTCAGCCTGCAACTAGACCAAGTCTAGATAAGCAGCCTGTGAGGGGAATGGATTGACTGTGATCGACAGGCTGCCTTTGTGCGAGGAAAACACTAAAGCTTGAGTACTTGACGAAGCAAGGCAAAGTGTTGCGTAAGGTTGGTAGGGGAGGCTCCAAAATAGGCTAAGGCAACATTTTGGAGGGTGGTTGTAGCTGCTACAACACTTGGCAACACACTGGTAGAACTCCAGCTCTCTGAATGGACCTTGTTCGTGAAAAGCAAGTCTAACACCTCCGAAAGTATTGTTTAGTTCTTTGCTCATGTTGGTTTCACACTAACTTGATTGTAATATGTAGCATCTGCCAAGCCCTTGGTCGATTGACACACATCTGAGCCAAGGAAACACAGTTGTTTCGATTGGGGTTGAGGGGTATATAGGTGCATAATCAGTATAGTCGTCAGAGTCTTAGTTTCATCTCTGGTGTTGCTCCACTACCAGCAGGCCTGGACAGTACCCTGATGGAGTCACATAGGAAGACAAGCTTGGCTCTGCTGCCAGCGAGCCTGGTTAGTACCCTGGCGGAGTTACTTGCATCACCTTCCTGCGTAGGAAGGATTTCTCTTGTTTTTCCTTATTCATTTTCATTTTGAATTTTTTGACTTTTCATTTTTTGATTTACACTGTGCATAGCACTTATTCATTTCAGAGGTGGAAGAGGGATCCCGACTTATTGAGAGTAGAGGAGGTTGTTCCAACAGAGAAGTAGTTTATTATATCTCTGACGTTCCTGTTAAGGTTTTTCCCCTCACCTTACTCTACTTGACTGAGCTGACGATGGTTAACCCAAAAACAATCAACTAGAGAAGGTGACGCTAGTTAGCGCGCAAGCGTTGTGTTTACACCAAGGTTCACTTCGAAGAGTACGTATTTTCCTTCGATGTATCATGGACTAAGAGTAACAAGTTCATCATACAGAGGCAAGATGACAGATAACCAAGTAGCGATAGCTGTACAAACCCTCTTGTACTTTACCCAACTCGTTTCATGAGTCACACATGGTTTCATGCAAACTAACCTACGAACGAAACAAGTGAACGAACTAACAACAAAGCCAAGCAAAAGCAGAAGAAAAAATGAGAGCAAAGCAAGAAAACAAACAAGAAATCAAACAATCAAGCAATCAAAGCATGTAAGAAAACAAGCATGCAAGAAAACAACTAAAAGCAAACACTACTCCTGCTCCTATGCTAATGTGCATGGGCCTGATCACGTGATGTGATACTTCTAATACAGCCACTGGCGCATTGGTAGACCCATGTTGGTGAAGCCTTGGTCCCTGAGTAAGCCGGTTGTGTAGACGAGCATACAAGAAAGATATAATAGTGAAGACAGCCACACTTCGTGTTTCAAAGTTCCCACGGGACATAAGCAAGTGCATGTGCATGACGGACAGTCCATGGACTTGTCATGGTGCTGTGTGACACTACGTGCAACTTTGAAGCATAAGCACACTCTTGACTGTGATAGGCAAGCAAATGAAAGAAACAAAGACAACTTGCGTCACGAATGAGTGCTTGCAATGTAAGACTCCTCCAAAGCATGAGCAATGGGATCATGCAGTTCGAGTGGAGGAAGTGTGATCTGTGTGTGAGATGGATCTTCAATGCATACAGATGAGTGATGAGGAGCCTTGGGCGATTAAATGATTTCATGATCGGAAGTAAGACTAACCTCAAGAGAGCGAGGGCCTGACATAACCATCAGCTCGGGTTGAAGTGCCTTGACAGTCTTGGGTGTCTCAACTTCATCATCATGTAGCTCATCATACACCGGTGGCTTAGAAAAATCAACTGTGATAGATTCGTGATCGTGATCAAAATTGGAAGAAAATGGACCACGACTGCCGCAATCAGAAAAACCAATGAATTCTTTGGCATCCTCATGATTAGATGAATCAAATAGAGGGGTAGATGAAAATCGAATGAACTTATCCTCTGTGTTTCCAAAAAAGACAGATGAAGGATCAAGTAGATATTCAATGAATAAGTTATCCTCGTTGTTGTCAAATGATGGACTAACATCCGGTGAGTCCTATGAGTGATCAACAATGGGTGCATTCGTGGATGAAGACACACATGCAAAATCATGGATGGAAGGTTCACCAAAGAAACTAGGAAAGATTGGAGGGGGATCAGATGGAAGGGAGTCATCCTTTGCCAAGTGTTGATGTTCAAGCTCCCACTCATACTCTTCATGAATGAAAGCGCATGTTGGTTGTGCAACACCAACTCCGTCAGTGGGTTGTTCCTCGTTTACAACAAGTGAAGAGTCCAGACTGAACGAACACAAGACAACAACATCTGGAGGAACATCTGAGTGTGAAGACGATGGTCGAAGAAAAGAACACATATGGGAACTCGAAGGACTCACAACTAAAGATGCGTGTAAATGGAGTGGAGTGATGTTGGGAGAGTGTGAAGGATGAACAGGTGTGCAAACATGATCCTCAACATCATTGGGCGATGGTGGAACTGTTGAATGAGAGGGAGGTAGATAGTGCGTCCAGACAGTGCTTGTTTGCACATGAGATTACACAGTTCCATCAATGAAGAAGGTTGAGCGAGGCTTGACATCAAGCTTTCTCTTGGGATGGGAAGATTTCTTAAGACAGTACTCGAACGGGTCCCAGAGATAAGTGAACTTCATTTGGCTCCTCAAAGCTTGAAACTGCAAGTCACAGAAGTGCTTTCAAAAATCAATAATGGATTCATGCGGAGCCTTTCATTGCTGTAATAGTTTCTGGTCAAGATGATCTGGATCAAAATGATAAAACGTTTCTTCAATAAGATCACAGAAGTGCTCACATGAGTGCATGGTGTCAGTCGGTAGGCTGAGCACCCAATGAAATGGAGATTCGCGAAGTGTGTATGCAAGCAGAAAACCAGCCTGTTTGTTAGTAAACTCATATTCCTCATAAATCATGGAAAGAAAGTTATGTAAGTGCTCAGGCCAAGACACTTCGCCTTCACCATCATACGTGTGAGTGGACAAGAGATTGAAAAGCTTCCCTGAGATGGATACATCTTCACGATTCAAAAAACACCTCGGGGGAAGAATAATGCAAGACTCCATGAAAGATATCCAAAGGTTGAAAATTGGATGAGAGGACACTGCTTGTCATCAGGCCCTCCTTCTAGCGCTAGAAATGTTGATGGTGTTGGACCCTCCAACATGTCAAGGGGATCTCCCTAGTGAGAAGTCCCAATTAGACCTCAGACCGTTTGGTGTAGGAGTCCCAGTAGTGGGTCGTAAGGTAATGCCTTGACCACGGTGTCACACAGAGGCAAGTAGAATAACTTTGTCAGCAGCAAGGGTGTGACTGATGCAGTGAGTCAAGGAGGGTGTATGAGAGGTTACAACACTTTGGGGGAGATGAAGGTGAGTTCCAGGTTGAAAGGGAGTATTCCTAACTTGGCTAGGAACACAAAACACAAAGGACATTCACAGCTTCCAGCGGAGCAGTCCACTCGGATGCAGTAGTCACATCATACAAGCTATGATAACACGTACAACACTCACGGATCAATCCAAGACGAGTGTGACAGTTGTTATAGCAAGGTTCAAGTGAAAGGTCTGTCTGATGTCAGGCAGAGCAGTCGACATGGACGGTGACAACATTAACAACATATGCAACACATTAACAACACGATTCGAATAAAGCAATCAGAGAAGTCCAACTACAATAACAACATATGCATGAAAATGTGTTGGCTCTTATTATATAAAGAAGTGTAAGTCACAATCATACAATACATCCATTTAGACCTGCTAGCCCCAACAGTGGAACGTTATAGCCACATCCACCTGTCGCTCCAAAGAGATGTACTACCTCCATGCAGTAGAGAAGCCAAGGTGCGTTACAATACTATCCAAGCCTTCTTCAAAATAGTCTTAGTAGAAGCTTGGTTGACTAAAAGCCTATACAATGAGTTATGAGAGACTATCTATAGCAAAGGGTGGGGTGACCCTTGACATTCCCCTTTGTGACCATTCAACTACCCTCATGACTTCTCACCTACTCTATGACTGTTACACCCACTCTTGACACTTGACTTACACTTGACATGACTCAATATTACAATGCACATGTACCCATGTGAACAATGGCTTGGACAAGCCAAACTAGACATCATTCGGACTTAGAGAGCCATAGAAGTCTAACTGCTCGAAATCCTTATGATGATCAATAGTGACATATTGATGCCAAGATTGGTAGTCCTTGAGAGTGTCTGTGTGTTCTGTTGTGACATCCGTCTGAAACCTGAACCTTGCCTCCATAGCATCTAGGTACACTGCTCGGGCTCCTCTATCCAACTCGTCTGTGAGCATGCGCATCATTTTCTTTAGTGTGGCTGGACTAGCAACGTACTTGTGCATGATGTCTACACTGATAGGCAAGTCTAGGCTGGTGGCGGTGCGCATCAGCTTGTCGAAGTATGAGTCAAGCTCCTGTTGGACCTTCTTCTTGGTTTTCGTCCAACTAAGGGTCCCAAGTGATGGGATCATATGAGTGTGCACTATAACCTCCATGCTTTTGAATACTCATGCATGGGAAGCTTGTATGCTAGCGATGAGTTGCGGTAGGTCTTCATAGTTCCGGATCTGACTCCGGATACGTGCTTGCAGCTTGACCGCATTGGCCTTCATCATCTTTGGCAAATGAAGCGGGGCTCTCTTGTACTTCATTATCCATGCTCACATGTTATCAACAACGGTATGTATGTTCTTAAAGATGCATATTCTTCTTTCACATCGATGCTGCCATTCATGGAGATGAATGACTACCTGATGCACGGTACCAAGCTTGGAGTACAATTCTCGCATAATTGTGTCCAAGGACAATACTTCATCTAGTATTGCCTTCTTTAGTTCAGCTCAGGTGGACATTGTCACCAAGTCTCATCCCTACTTGGCCACTTGTAGTTCCTTCGCCATTCGCTCATTCTCAGCTATGAGAAAACAAACACTTGAGTTGGTGACTTCGGTATACACTCTTGTTGCATCGGCCAACGTAGCCAGATGCTTGTGCACAATAGTCATGATCACTTGCTCTTAAAATTGCGCAGGGGATGTTTGGTCCTCCGGAGTCAGTACTCTCTGAGACTACAAAACTCTGTGATGAGATTCGTCAAAGGAGATGTTATTCATCTCTGCTTCCAGTTGACCACCAAGGATCTCAGTGCCTCCTTGGTCATCCGAGACTTGCTCATCATCTGGATCCATTGAAGCAGGTGAGTCAACCTCTCTTTGATGAGGCATGAGGTCAGTGTCATGTTCCAACTACTATTGCTCCATGTCTGCATCCGACTATTCAAGAACCTATTCTATCTCATGAGAAAAGTCTTGCCCCTGCAATGGTTCACCCTGTTCTCCTGATGCCAATTGTTGAGAATAATCCACTACTTGTATGGGCGCTGCTTCGTTTATCTGCACGTCATGCACCCCCTACTGAATCTGCTGTTGCTACACTTCCTTTTCCAGTTGACGCAACTCTTGTTCTTTCCAGAGTTGCTCCCTCAGCTCATGCAACTCCTTCTCTGCTTCTTCCATTCTCTTCTTATCCCTTTGCCTTCACACGATTCTCTTGTCGCATTGCTGCCTCTTCTGTGGAATAGTCATAGTTGCTAGTTCTACAAGTGGATCTTCTTGAAACTTGTAGCTTTGTTCCTCCTCCATGTGGTCAACAATCTTTCCCTTCCCTTTGTTGCACGTAGGTATGCTTGGCTCCATTGTTTCTGCTATTGCTGCTACTGCTGGTGTTCTATGTGATGCTGCTTCACGCTGCTATGCTAACCACTCTATAGCGAAACCGACCTATTCAGTGGGTCTGGAGGAATTGTAGCAGTATCTCCGTGGGTCCTCTTTGGCCCAATGAAATGTCCCATGGAGAGAATTGAACTGAACACTCATGCAGTGATCCTTCACAATGCAATGTGGGTCATACAGATTGAAGCTTCAGAGGTCGAATGGGTACTTCTTCATCTGTTTAGCTTCGACATCCACTTGCTTGATGCTTCGGATCTCATATAACCCAATCTGCAATGGAAGAGTGGGCCAAGGTGCCTTCTTCTTCCGCTGCAGCCTAGCTGTTAATCCTATTGAGATATGATACACTACTTCTTGCATGACAAGCATGTCCAAAGCAAACTTTGGCAGAACATGTAGAGGCTTCTCCGCACTGAACACTCAGATGAACGTGCTGTCCGGTGAGGCATACCAATCTGCAATGCCTAACAATTCCCTCATCACTTCTTTTGACATGCAGGGTGGATCCTGTTCGAATATCAACATGTACACTGGGGTGACAAGATGGTTGAACATCCGTATGATCACTCCTTTCAAGCTGCACTCAGACAATAACTTGAAATATGTTCTCACACTAGTCTCTACCGGTGACCATGCCCACTCTAAGCATGAGAACTTATGTCGGGCACATACTGTATCTAGAATGTAGGCGGACATGTAAATCTCTGCATGCATGCCTTTGGGTGACTGTCGAGCCTTCGTGACTTGCTCCTTCAGCTGATGAGCCAGTATGCCAGACTAGCTGCATGGTCTTCCTTCTCTATCTAGTTGGTCCAACGCGACCACCTAACTCTGAGGGAAGGTCTAAGTGCTCGCTTGGCCACTCAGTCGACATGTGAATATGACCAAGTATTGGTATGCCTTCCTTAATATATTCGTCTTATAGATCTGATTAGGGGTCATCCTGAAACGAGCTGGCTCCTTTACCCAATCCTTCATAATGTCTTTGGAGTGGCCTCTACTGTTGGGAAATCTGAACGGGGGAGTCATGATAGTCATGGGCTCGGTCATCTGATACATCTCATCATAATCTAGTTCCCAGAAGGTTGCAAGCTTTGTCCCACTGACACTACTGAAGGTCATCGTCTCGGGGTCAGTGTGAGAGACGGTCCAATGAATAATGTTCGCGCATGGGAACATGGGGTATCTACATGAAATCTAGTACAAGCTAGACTTATGAATGTTCACGTACACCTAACGGTCTTCAAGGTATTCCCCAAAAGTACCTATGAATGTTTCATTCATCTCTTGCCACTTCAGTTTGATGTCCTTGTCTAGATACAACTTCATATCTTCATATATTGATAGACTAGAGGAAACTTGCTCAGCTGTTGCTCCAGCTGTGATACCATTAGTGTCCTGAGATCCTGTTCTCTTGTAAGCCATTGAGACATATGAACACCTGAAAGATCTGGAAACAAGAAGCATGCATGGCAAGAAATATGTTAGTGAAAACAAAGAAAATTCGGGGAAGGACACAACACATACCTGGGAAACTGATGAGCAAGATTGCGCAAATTTCACTAGGAGGCTAAGTTACTAGCTGCTAGAACTGCGCAAAAGGCAGTATGGACTAACTAGGAGGCTGGACTGGCTGCTGAATCTACGGAATGCACAATCCAATTGGGCAACGGGCTGCTGGGATTGTGCAATGCGCAATCCCAACTAGGAAGGATTGTTTACCTGGGGACAAATTTGCACAAATTCTTGGGCCAAGCAACCACTACCCTCTAGGAATGTGCAAATCAGTCTAGGAGGCTAATGATGGGCCAAAATGCACAAATCTGGAGAGGAAGGTGATCCTTCCTTCTCCATATTACACAATGAAGCCTTGGTGAACGTAGAGACCAGGCCAAGGTTGGCTCGACTCGCCGATGGGAAACTGAAAGCAAGTAAGTCGATGAAATGCATGGCAACACTAAGTGATAGCAGAAGTGATAAATAGTGCATGCAAAACATGAATGGAAGATTCAGCAAACATATCAGCATGCATGTGGGTGAGGACGTTCGCTGGTTGGGCAAACATCCGTGCAAAACAATTTCATGCATGCGAAAATAGTGAGATAGCAACGAAAATTGAAACAAAGCTAGGACAAGCTAGAATGTATGTAAATGACAACATGCGTTCAAATAAATCAAGAAAAAAACACTCACACAAGCGAATACACAAAAGGCGACAGAAATGTTGAAAAGACAAGTTGAGTCCACTTACCCATGAATAGCTGAGCCGGATGTGTCGAAGAGTCCTGGATGTGCTGTGGGATGTCAGAGCTCCAAGATCGATGTGAATGAATAAGCTCTGATACTTTGAATAACTAAGTTTGGTCTCATGATGCACATGCCACAAATCTAGGAAAAAGAGACACTTGGAGGGAAACTTCTAAAACAACTTTGCATGTAACAACCGGCTGCTAAAAATAGCTCCCTAAATCATGGGATGTCTCTTGCATGTTGTCTTTTGCTATTTTGGGAAGATCAAGTCATGCATGCATGCAAGTCAAGTTTTCTCGGTCCCGAGTGGAACTAGTCAATCGGACTGTCCATGCATGCCAGTGCTCAACTGCTTGGGAAAAATGTGCATTCCTGACTATATGTTGGGTTGATTGCCCAAGGGGATTGCACAATTTCTGGGAAGAGCAGCTGACTGCTGCACAGTTTTTCACAAATCCTGGGCTGAACAACCTGCTGCTAGGAAAAATTGTGCAAATCCTGCTGGGAGGGTTGGCTAGAAGGATTACGCAATCCTGAAGCCCAACAAGTTGTCAGAGAGGATTGTGAAATTCCTTGAGGGAAGGCTGGTTTCCCTCTAGGAATGTGCAATTTTCAAGGGGAAGCTACTCAACCTGGAGCTGGACCAAGTCTGGGTAAGCAGCCTATGAGGGGAATGGATCGACTGTGATTGAAAACCTACCTTTGTGCGAGGAAAACACTGAAGCTTGAGTACTTGACAAAGCAAGGCAAAGTGTTGTGTAAAGTTGGTAGGGGAGGCTCCAAAATAGTCTAAGGAAAAATTTTGGAGGGTGGTTATAGCAACTACAATAGGTGCTCCTTCAAATTAATGTAGGTAGAGAAGGTCACCAGATCGGTACACTGGCTACATGGCTCTAATGATTGAGCTTGTAGAGATTGAGCCATCCTCTTTCGAGGAAGCAATAGAGAAACCTATATGGGTTGATGCAATGTTGGAGGAGTACAAATCCATTGTAAACAATAGTGTTTGGTAAGTGGTCCCAAGACCAGCAGACAAATTAGTTGTGGGTTCGAGATGGATATTCAAGGTGAAGCATGCAGCAGACGGAAGCATAGAAAAGTATAAGGCCAAGGGGTACTCTCAAGTTAAGGGGATTTACTATGAGGAGACCTTTGCTCCTATAGCAAGGTACTCATCCATCATATCAATCCTTTCTCTTGCCACATAGATGGGGTGGAAGATCCATCAGTTTGATGTGAAAACAACATTCCTCAATGGAGTTATTGAGAAGGAGGTGTATATTGAGCAACTAGAAGGCTTCGAGAGTTTTGATTGGGAGTCTCATGTGTCCTGACTCAAGCGAGTGTTGTACAGTCTCAAGTAAGCACCAGTTTGGGCTTCACCAAAAGTGAAGTGGATTCAAACCTCTATCATATTTTGGTAGAAGGTAAATTGTTGATTATTGTCTTATATGTTGATGGCTTGATTTTGACTGGTGATGAGAAATTGATTAGATCTTGCAAGGAGGAATTTGCAAGAGATTTTCAATGAAGAACATGGGTCTCATGCACTACTTTCTCGGATTGGAAGTATGACAAGGTGATGGGGAATTGTTTGTCTCTCAGGACAAGTATGCCAATGATATACTTCATAGGTTCCGCATGGACATATGCAAACCCATGGAGACACCTCTAGTGACCAACTAGAGGAAACTAGAGGCCACTTCAAGTGAGGAAGTGGATGCTACTGTTTACTGACAGTGGGTGGGTACATTAATGTATCTTATGAACACATGACCAGATATGTGCTATGCAGTCAACCATCTAAGCCAAGCTATGGTTAGGCCAACCAAATTATTTCAGAGGGAAACTAAGCATGTTCTACAGTACCTCAGAGGCACTACCCAGTTTTGACTATGGTACATACAAACATAGGGAGTGAAGTTGTGTGGCTTCACAGATGCATATTGGGCAGGGAGTCCATCAGACTGAAAGAGTACATAATGTGGAATTTTTAGTGTTGGGTCCACGACGGTTTCTTGTTACAACAAGAAGAAAATATATGTGGCACTCAGCTTGGTAGAAGCAGAATACATGGTTGCAAGTCAAGCAACATGTAAGGTGATATGGATGAGAAAGATACTTGTTGGATTGTTTGGTCAAATGATGGATCCAATTGTGATCTAATGTGATAATTAGAGTTGCATCAAGCTCTCTGAAAATCTTGTTTTTCACGATCAATCCAAGCATATAGATATCTAGTATCACCATTTACGAGATTGTGTGCACAGGTGGATAATGTTGTTGCAATACATTCTAACCGATGAACAAGATTTTGATATTTTGATAAAGGCCTTGTCAAGAAGGAAGTTCGAGTTCCACAGGTGTAGGATAGGGGTGGCTGATAATCCCTTTCTTGCTAAGAGGGAGTGTTGAAATGTAGCAAGAAAATCTTAGTTTGACTTTGCCTTGGTCAAACTAGAGAAAATTTGAATTTCTATTTTAGCAGAAATATTGGAGGTAGTTAACTGAGGTGACATGGCACTTGTCACTCAGTTAACTCAGTTAATTCGAGTTGGGGAAGATTGAGTTCAATTTAGTATGATTGATTGCTATTTCGTAGCAACCTATTTTAGTTAAATTGAGTTATGGTCAATTAAACTAGTTCTAACTACTAGAGGAACTAGTGGAGGTCAAGTTGTGGAAGTGGAAATTCAACAACATTTAGTGATCAACCAGTTAACTGATCAATCAACCCAAAATAAATGTTGCATACAGAGAATTTTAGTTATCCAGTTGAGATGAAGATTCCAACGAAGTTTACTATCAATTGTAGAATATTCTCATGTGTACAGGTGGTGCATGCCGTCAGAGGAAGGACATAGAGGAATTGTGCAGTCTAATTGAGGGAATTTCCTAAATAATAGGGGATAATTTCCTCAAGGAACAACGCAAGTAAATAAGATCTTGGAGGGCTTGAAAAATAGTTAAGTGTTGGCCAGAGTTAGTCGGGCTAAAGATATACTATACACTTGCAGGTTGTGCTCAAGCTTGAGTAAGCATATGTATTCATCTCTATTCTTTGATTAATGCAATATAGATAGGAAGGGGTTTTGAGCAGTTTCTTTCCCCTAGATAAATCTTTGTGCATGTGTCAAAATTATTCTTGCATGTTTATGATTTGTGTTCTCGATTGTGAATTCAATTCCGCAGAATAGTAGAGTATATTTGGGTCTTGTGTTTTAGTAACTTTCATGAGCAGTTTCAGATCTACACAATAATTTCTACATTTTCTGCTAAATCAAAGAAGAATTTTGGAAGTTTGGAAGATTTGGATCTCATCTCAAATACAACAACAACAACAACAACAAAAGCCAAGTCTCATGGAAATAGGGATATGTCCAAGGTGCAATGTTTTGGTTTCCATGAATATGGACACATGAAAAGAGATTGTCCTAAGAACTCCAAGGATAATAGAAGCAACAAAGGGAAGGAAAGAAATGAAGCACATATATTAGAAGATGTAGAAGCCAAAATTAAACCTTAGGTTGAAGACAATAAGGACCTATACTATTGAAGAATATGGTTAGTACCAAATTTGCAAACAAGTTTGTTTTTTTTTTTCCTATTAGAAGATGGTGGTTATAATAGTTGTTATAGTTATATTTGAAGGATAGACGATTTTTGGGATTCACAAATTACAAAGTCATGGATATTAAGTTTAAGAAGGAGCATATAATTTTGAAGAGGTAGAGTCACCAGAGTATTCCCCAGTCACAGTATTCTACAGTCACAATCATGAAGACTTAGAAGTAGACATCATATCATTTAGCAAGCAAGGACTACAAGTGTAAAATAGAAGTAGAACAATAGCATAGTTAGGGTCAATATGAAACATTTCTCAAACATGATATTCATTTAAATTTCAGTGAAGATAAGTTGACTTCATACAATAAGGAAAGTAATATTATCAGTACAAAGCATTTTCGAAGAAGATTAGATAGAAGAACTAGAAAGACAAAGAAAAATTATTATAGAAGATGCAGACAATTTATACATTTAAGTTAGTCAATGATAGTATGAAAGCAAGATTTAAAATAGGTATATATCAACCTAATGAAGAAATTCACTTACATTAGAAGGAGTCTCATGATATCTAAAAGAGACTCATGGATTATAGACTTTATCTTTAGAGGGAGTTGGAGGTAGAACACGATACATGTTGATAAGATATATTAATTGTATATAATTGGGAAGAAAGTAAAAATATGCTTAGTTCCAAGATTATCCTTGTAGATTGGTTGCATGTTTATAGATATATGGCTATATCACTAAAAAATATTGATATAGCAGCTGTTTGGTTCGAACTTTGAACACATTATTGGTAGAACTGATATTGACACTATTGTTGGTCATTATTCAATGTAATTTCTTGAAAGAATGTGAAGCTAGATAATGCGAAGGAAGTAATATCGACTTAAGAGGGAGATAGATGCAGAAATTGACATGAATGATCTTACAACTTGGGATTTGTAGTAACACTGATTGATTTTGAAATGATAAAAAGAATATATACTATTGATGATTGAGATATATTATGGTTTCCTAGAAGAATACATAGTATATCTTTTAGCACTATATAGGAAAAAGATGTGGCGGTTGGTACAATGAATTGTGAAGCAGTTTGAATCTATAGAATGTTTGATTAACTACTTGATGACATGTTGGATTCAATTTTGATATTGATCAAGGCTACATGAAGATTGTCAAAGAACCAGGAAGGTCAAATTTGTTTATGATTCGTGACATGATGTAGGATGAAGTCATGAACTAACGGTATGTCTCTAGTGATTTAGCAAGTAGTTGATGTATTGATAATGCTCCTTTCAATGAAAAAGGATGGGTATTCTTGAGACAAGCTTAGACTTGTGGATGTCTCCTCCCTGGTTAAGAGGGAATAAGGATATCTTCCCTAGTTGAGAGGGAGTGATGGTGGACACCATATTCTCCATGCGTCATGTACTATGGTCAGGACTAACAGTCGTAAGCCTAGTGCATGAACACTAGTAGGGAGAATGGTGGATTGGATAAGCATTAAGGATGTACATTCTTGATTCATGTATTGTGGACAACTAAGATTAACATCCTAAGTTGGATACATGGACTTGGTAAAGAATTTTCCATAGGACATACTGTTTGTTAGGATTAGGAAATGGTCTTGTGAAGTCATACCTTCAGAACACTCGGGTGGGGTATGTGCCTTGAGAGGCAATGGTGTCCAAAATTTATGCCTCCCATCATTTTGCTTTGATCTAATGAAGGGATGGAGTGTGTTAGTTAAGGCCTTACTATTTTGACAATGCTGGCTATGATCATGTAAATCATCATTGATGCTTATCAATCTAAATCATTTCTTATATGAATATTTCAACTTGAGAGTATCATGTTGTGTCATTATGAGTACCTCCCTACTTAAGAGGGAGTGTTGAAAAATGTAACTAGTGTCGGTCTTCATAATGTAATTTTTATCATTTATTATATTCGTTATTATTATTTTATTTTTTATCAAAGCATGTTATTCATGCTTATAGAGTCAATTGAGTCAAAATTAATTTATTATGAGTCAAAAAAATTGTATTTGAGTCATGTCCCATTTAGACTTTTTGTAAAGAAAAGGAAATTAATTTTTATTTTGAGCCAAAGAGTTAACACAACACTAAGTCAGCCTGTGTGGCAGCTATTAGACCCTCCTAGACAACTATATATACAAGTCAACTTGATCTCTTAGAAGACCATTCCTTCATCAAAACAACACATCAATTTATGTACCAAAATAAGAATAAAAATAGATGAAGTCAAAGGAGAGAGAATGAGGTCAAAGGAGAGATAAAATTATGGTTTTATAGCTTTTTTCGATTCACGCGTTCAAAGATTATGTGGCATCTCTGAAAAAATTATAGGTCCAAAATTCATCCTTCACTGCAGGTTCGAAACTTCTGTGATTTGACTAGATTTCAAAAGGTTCGACCAACATTCACTTTCATTGACTTTGACTTGGTTGGAGGTGACTTGGAGGGGAGTTGACTTGGGACCTTTGTGGTAGTCTTCGTCTTGGTATTTGAGTCATTGACATCTCATTTTGATCTGATTCTATAAGAGAAGAATTTTTTGGTTTTCTCCCTTGTGGGGTTTTTCCCTGGCTTGGAGTCAAATCTTTAGTGTTCTTTGTCTCTTTGTGATCTTTATGTTTTTGCAAATTTGTATAATTACTTGATGAAGAATATAATATAAGTAATAAGAAGCCAACAAACATTCGCAATTAATTATCATGTTAAGAGAAATCAATAATTATCTTCTAGCACTTGGTTTCTCAACACATAACACATCCCTACACTTTGGTATCAATGTTATGGGCACCTTAATTTGATCAAGATTTCTTAGTTAGCTCATGATAATCTAATAGATGGACTTTTTGATATTCATCAATAGATTCATGGTGTGTGCATAGCTTGATGGATAGGGAATTTGTAGGAGGCACCATTTGATGAAAGACAAGTTGGGGGGAATGTGAGTCATTATGTTGGTTTATGTAGGCATATGCAGACCAATGAACATGACATTTGTCATTGGTGGCAGATATTTTCTTCGTATTGTTGATAACTATATTAGGAAAATGTGGGTGTATTTTTAAACTAAAATTTAATGTGTTTAATGAGTTTCAAAATTTCAAATCCTTAGTAGAAAAAGAGTTAGATTGTCACATTAACACTCTTATATTTGTTAATGGTGGGGATTTATATTCCAAATAAATCAATAAGTTTAGTATTAAGCATGGAATCAAAATATAATTCATTGAACCCTACACTCTGTAGTAGAATGGAGTGGTCGAGAGGTGAAGCCACACAATCATATTTATGCACTGGTGTATAATGAAAACAAGTGTGTTCCAACCAAGTTTTGGGGTAATGTAGTGTTCACAACAACATACCTGTTGAATATATATTTAATGATGATGGTGAAACAAAAGACTCTAAAGGAAGCATGGTTGGGTAGGGTGCCCATATTTTGTCATCGTAAGGTATTTGGTTCTACTATTTATGCTTGGATTCCAAATAAGAAGAGGACTAAGTTAGACATAGAGAGAAAAAAAACTAATGATCATAAGGTACAATCATAGTCATAAAACCTACAAATCCTTTGATGTTAAGACCAATTAGTTGAGCTTCAACAGGGATGTCATAGTTGATGAGGAAGCTATACCAGGGTAAAAGCATAGTCATAAAACCTACAAATACATTGATGTTAACACCAATCAGATAAGCTCCAACAATGATGTCATATTTGATGAGGAAGTTATACCTTTCCAAAATTCTTTAGAGATTTTAATCACTAGACAACACCATGTTGCAACAAAGGATTTTGTTGATTTTTTTTAGCTTAGGTAGGTACTTTTGCATAGACCTAAGTGTTTAGGTGTGCAAGAATTTGTATGATATCTTCTTAGGACACTTTCTCAAATATGAGCAAGATACTAATGTAACTTAGCCTAAGTTTGGCATAGGAAAAACATAAAATGATTATGTTAGCTAATTGAGCCAAAGTAAATTTAGGAAAAGCAAAGTAAATTACTTTAATGATTATGTTTTAATCTCTATCATTCATCTCAAGTGAGGCAAGATTTAATCTCAGTTGTCAATCACTTTCGAGATTAGGGTTACAGATTTAGCTCAATATAAACTTATAAAAGCAAGGGTAAGGAGGGGAAAAGACAGATTATACAACACAAATCATTAAGAGAGGCATCTAAAGTTAGGAGTGTGATACTCTAGTGTGTTGGGTCTAAGGAAGTGTAGGAGGGAAATATTGGAGATCCAAATCAACCAAGGAGATTGAGGACCGATCTAGTGCATGATTTAGTGGAGTAGATCCAAAACATTGTATATATGTGATTTCCTTAGTTGGGCCATTATCTCTGGATGGGAGCCCAAGTAAGTTCCTAATTTTAATGAAGAACCATTGATTTGGAAAAATATGTTTGTGTCATTGTGATTGAGGTTGGTTATGTAAAATTTTACTTATGCTAATTAAGAACTTAGTTGTGCTTTCATTCAATAGATATGCAATCTACTAGGCTAATGAATTTTCAGTTGCTAGTTTTAGGGAAAAAATAACAAATTTATATGTCAAGATTCAAGTAATTCTAACTGAAAGGCAAGGAGATTTTAAGCATGAGGAGTTTCCAAGATTTTATTTTGGTGATATGATATAGGTATAATTTTCTCAAATCATGGAAACAACTTTGAGAGGGAAGATCTAAGGAAACAATCAAAGTGGTGCCGTAAAACCATTGGATATGCTTAGACATATGAAATGATCAATGAATTTTGATCAAGAATAGGAGTAAGAAACCTAATACAGTCAGGTTTGCTCTAATTTTTAATGTTCAAGAAGGATATGAGCCATAGGTGTTGAAGGAGGCAAAAGAGAAACCTGAATGGGAGAAGATGATGGTACTTGAACATGAGATATTGATGTAAAATCAAACTTGTGATCTCATATATCTTTTAGCAAGGAAGAAACAAGGAAAACGGTAGTACAGTTGACAAGTACAAGGCACTATTGGTTGCAAAAGTGTTCTCTTACTGTGAAGGAATTGACTGTGAGGCCTTTTCTCCTACAACAAATAGGAGAACCATCCAATTAATTTTATCAATCATGGCATGGTCTAGATGGACATGAAAAATGTCTTCCTTAATGAATATTTGGAAGGAGAGGTCTACATGTGTCAACAATAGGGGTTTTAGGTTTTCAAGAAGAAACATCGTTTGTAATGTCAAGAATAATTTATATTGCCTAAAGTTGAAACCTTGTCCATCGTACATTAATATTGAAAAGTACTTGGATGAATATGGGTTTGAGTGGAGTCCTTCAAGTTCCAATCCATACATCAAAAGAATGGGTAATGATATCATTCTACAGGTCATTTATGCATATGACATCATTATTATAGGTAGAGAGGAATGTTCTATTGAAAAAGTAAATATTATACAAGATTTTTTCTTGACATAACTAATCTAGGCCTCTTACATTATTGTTTAGGCATAGAGGTTTTAGAAACAAGAAGAAACATTTTTGTCCTACAAAGAAAATATGTCAATTTTTTTTTGATGGGTTTAGAATGACAAATTGCAAAATCTCATCTACACCTATGGAAAAATGCTGAAGCTTTTTGTGAGGACCAACTCTAAGATATTTAACAAGTTAGCTTATTGATGAAACTAGTGGGGAGCTTGATATGATGTACAACCACTAGGCCATATTTGAGTTATGTTATGATCTTCCTTTCTAGATTTATGATAGTTTCAAAGGTAGAGAATTGGACTAAAGTAAAGAGAGTGTTGAGATATGTGAAAGGGACACTTGACTTTAACCTTATACACAACAAAATAAATGACTCTAGATTATGTAGATTTACATATTCAAATTGGGCAGGTTGTATGGATGATAGAAATTCAACATTTCAATATGTTTGCATCCTTGTCATGGGTGTAGCCACATGGACCAACAAAGAGAAACATGCAATAGCCTTTTCATCAATAGTAGTAGAATATCAAAAAACAATAAAAGGGCCATGTGAATTATTTTATCTTAGGAGGATGTGTTTAGACATGAAGATGTAACAAACAAAGCCAACACCCCTACTCTATGATGATCAAGGGGTACTCAAACTAGTTAAGAGTCTAGTCTTCCACAAACATACCAAGCATGTTGAGATGTTTCCACTTCATTAGACATATTGTAAAGGATGAATATATTGAGCTACAATACTGCCCCACATATAACTAAATTGTAGACATTTTCAAGAAGTTTTTGGGCCCTAAAAAATATGTAAATTCTAGGATAAGATTGGTGTAGTTAGTATATTGACATCAAAAGAATGGGTAATGATATCATTCTACAGGTCATTTATGTATATGACATCATTATTATAGGTAGAGAGGAATGTTCTAATGAAAAAATAAATATTATACAAGAATTTTTCTTGACATAACTAATCTAGGCCTCTTACACTATTGTTTAGGCATAGAGGTTTTAGAAACAAGAAGAAACATTTTTGTCCTGCAAAGAAAATATGTCAATTTTTTTTTTTTGATCGGTTTAGAATGACAAATTGCAAAATATCATCTCCACCTATGGAAAAATGTTGAAGCTTTTAGTGAGGACCAACTCTAAGATATTTAACAAGTTAGCTTATTGATGAAACTAGTGGGGAGCTTGATATAATGTACAACCACTAGGCCTTATTTGAGTTATGTTATGATGTTCCTTTCTAGATTTATGATAGTTTCAAAGGTAGAGCATTGGACTAAATTAAAGAGAGTGTTGAGATATGTGAAAGGGACACTTGACTTTAACCTTCTACACAACAAAATAAATGACTCTAGACTATGTAGATTTACAAATTCAAATTGGGTAGGTTGTATGGATGATAGAAATTCAGCATTTCGATATGTTTGCATCCTTGTCATGGGTGTAACCACATGGACCAACAAAGAGAAACATGAAATATCATTTTCATCAATAGTTGTAGATATCAAAAAACAATAAAAGGGCCATGTGAGTCATTTTATCTTAGGAGGATGTGTTTAGACATGAAGATGTAACAAACAAAGCCAACAACCCTACTGCAAGGGGTACTCAAACTAGTCAAGAGTCTAGTCTTCCACAAACATACCAAGCATGTTGAGATATGTTTCCACTTCATTAGACATATTGTAAAGGATGAATATATTGAGCTACAGCACTGCCCCACAGATAACTAAATTGTAGACATTTTCAAGAAGTTTTTGGGCCCAAAAAATATGTAAATTCTAGGATATGATTGGTGTAGTTAGTATATTGACATCAAAATAATGGGTGATGATATCATTCTACAGGTCATTTATGTATGTGACATCATTTTATAGGTAGAGAGGAATTTTCTATTGAAAAAATAAATATTATACAAGAATTTTTCTTGACATAACTAATCTAGGCCTCTTACATTATTGTTTAGGCATAGAGGTTTTAGAAACAAGAAGAAACATTTTTGTCCTACAAAGAAAATATGTCAATTTTTTTTTGATGGGTTTAGAATGACAAATTGCAAAATCTCATCTACACCTATGGAAAAATGTTGAAGCTTTTTGTGAGGACCAACTCTAAGATATTTAACAAGTTAGCTTATTGATGAAACTAGTGGGGAGCTTGATATAATGTACAACCACTAGGCCTTATTTGAGTTATTTTATGATCTTCCTTTCTAGATTTATGATAGTTTCAAAGGTAGAGCATTGGACTAAATTAAATAGAGTGTTGAGATATGTGAAATGGACACTTGACTTTAACCTTCTACACAAAAAAATAAAGGACTCTATACTATGTAGATTTACAAATTCAAATTGGGCAGGTTGTATGGATGATAGAAATTCAGCATTTCAATATGTTTGCATCCTTGGCATGGGTGTAGCCACATGGACCAACAAAGAGAAACATGCAATAGCCTTTTCATGAATAGTAGTAGAATATAAAAAAACAATAAAAGGGCCATGTGAGTTATTTTATCTTAGGAGGATGTGTTTAGACATGAATATGTAACAAACAAAGCCAACACCCCTACTCTGTGATGATCAAGGGATACTCAAACTAGTCAAGAGTCTAGTCTTCCACAAACATACCAAGCATGTTGAGATATGTTTCCATTTCATTAGACATATTCTAAAGGATGAATATATTGAGCTACAGTACTGCCCCACAGATAACTAAATTGCAGACGTTTTCAAGAAGTTTTTGGGCCCTAAAAAATATGTAAATTCTAGGATAAGATTGGTGTAGTTAGTATATTTACCATTGAATGTTTTAAGGTAAATACTATATTATAATGATAAAGAAGAAGAAGAAGAAGTTACTAAGTTAAATTTTATTAGATTTGTTTTGTTTGTTGTTGTTACTTTTGATCTTCAAGTAGAACAAATGGATGTAAAGACAACATTCCTACATGGGAATTTGGAAGAAGAAATCCATGTGAAACAATAAAAAGGTTCTACAGAGAAAAGAAAGAAACAATTGGTTTGCAAGCTAACAAATTCCCTGTATGGATTAAAGTAATCTCCAAGGATGTTGTATCAAAATTTTGATACTTACATATTTGGACTTGGTTTCACTAGGATAAATGTTGATCACTATGGGTATTTCAAATTAGTTGGTGATTAATTTTTTTATGTGGTCTTGTACGTTTATGATGTGTTGTTGATTGGAAACAACAATGAAATTATCGAGGGTGTGAAAACTCAATTATCCTCTAAATTTGATATGAAATATCTTGGTGGGCATGTAAAATAAAAGAGATTTAGGAAGATAGCAAACTATATTTGAATAAGAGGAGATACATTGAGACAAGATTACATAGGTTTGTTATGTAGTTATGTAGACTCATTAATGTCCCTATTCACGTAGGTGTAAGGTTATTTGTATAACCATGTTTGAAGACATAGGAAGAGGAATAAGGCATGCCCCATGTTCCTTGTGCCAATGTTGTTGTTAGTTTGATGTATGCAATGGCCTATACTAGATGGGACATTGCACTTGTAGTGGGAGTTTTGATTAAGCACATGTTAAAACTATGCAAGGAGAATTGGATAGTTATAAAGGGGGTTTCTGAGTATTTGTGTGGCACTACATGTAACAAATTTAGATATATAAAATAAATATAATTGAATAATAAATAATAAATAATAAATAATAAATAGTAATAATGAAAGTTTATATCTCAAAGGGCATGATTCTAAATAAAAGCGAAATTCCGCTTAGGTATATATACAATACCTTATTTGTAATCCAAGCATATCATTTTTCATATGTCTACTCAATTTATTATTATTTATATTCTAAATGGATTTCTTTATGTTCTAAATACTTTGGATATTTAATTAGTGAGCCATATTGGTTGTCACATTTGGTATTATATATCATTTTTTGATCCATTTGTTGACAATATAGGATTTTGGTCACACTACAATTTTTTTGTAGCTTCTCTATCTCTAGTACCATTGGCCTTGGCTATCTACATTGTAAAATTCTAGTCACAAAATAGAGTGATTCTTCTTCCATTACCATCATCCCAAATAGAGCAAACCATAAATTATTGGTCCAAAAATAACATAACATAAGTGACAATTCAAGATAGAAGAAGAGGGGACAAAAGGTAAAAACATTGTTGTAATTCCTAAGTCAATGACATATTAAAGGTATCTAGAGGACATGGGAAAAATTCATGGGGGGAAATTGGAGGAAATTTACACAAGACCAATAAAACATTTTTATGGGAAAAAAAACCCTTTGGTTTGGATGTAGAGCATATACACACTTGATTGAAGGGGGAAATTGTTAAAAATAAAATAGACAGGACCATCGGTATGCAAATATTTTTGGGCAACTCTAATCAATAAATTTGATCTTTTCCAATCCCTAAATCTTTCCAATCAATGCTAGTAGGATTAGGGTTAGGTTTATCTTTCTTGATAATCACTTGTGAATTATGTTGGCTTCTTTTACTTATTTTTTATATTATCTTTCATCAAGCAATTTCCAAATTATGTGTGCATGAATATCACAAAAACACAAGACACAAGATGTAGGCACTCTGCCAGGGAAAAACCCCTATCTAGGGGAAGACCCAGTCAAAGTCTCTTCCTTTAGTAGTTTTCCTTGAGACTCTTCAACCTAGACAAAGACCTCTTCCACACCAAGCTAGCCTCTCCTTCTTCAATACAACCTTTGACCTAGTAGTTGCAGCACTTCGACCCTAGCAACTTTGACTTGGCAACTTTCGGCATCAACAATAACTTCAAATTTGCACCTTCTGGCATCAACAACAGCTTCGACTTTGCAGCTTTTGGCATTAGAAGCAGCTTCGACTTTGCAGCTTCTGGCATCAGCAACAACTTCGACTTTGCAGCTTCCAACATCAACAACAACTTCGACTTTGCAACTTATGACATCAACAGTAGCTTCGACTTTGACAAGGAGACTTGGATCCCCTAAAATAACCCACACGAGAGAGAGAGAGAGAGATACCAAAACTTCGATTTTGTCCTTCGCTTCCTTCTTGACCAAACTTTCACTCCTTTTAGCCTCCTTCTTCACCTTCGTACTTTTCCCAGCTTCCAACTTCAAATATCGAACTATGTGAGAGAGAGTGAGATGCCCCAATTGAAGTCGAACTTCCTTGTATTTATAGCCTTCCAATGAGGTCAAATTTTCTTCCTTGAGGCCAACTTAATCTTCTTGAGGCCGACTTGGTGTGGAGGTTACATAATTCATTTTTGACTCAAAAATAATTCTTTTTACATCATTCGAAAGCCCAAGAATGGTCTCATAAAATATAAAATTACTCTAATGACTCTTTATTAATTCTAGGAGTCAATAAGGACTTTGACTAATAAAATAATGATGCAAGCATGAAACCCATGCTTTAATAAGTCATTGTAACAATAATTAAAATTCTTTTGACAAATACATTTTATGAAGACTAAACCTAGTTACATTTTTCAACACTCCCTCTTAATTAGGGAGGTATTCATATGGAATATCTCAAACTATATGAACTATTAAGAGTTTAGGCACCGAAATTCCATGGACTAGATTCTTGACCAGGGAAATCTATCCAAGGTCTCTCAACAGTTTAGGCACCGCAATGCCACATACTACATTCCTAACTAGGGAAATCTATCCAAGTGGGACTAAGATGGACTAAAGCTTTCAACCTCTCTAGGTACCATCAAGCTTACTTACTAGCCATCAACCCAAGGATCTAGGTGCATATCCAAGGTTAGAGATCCATGACCAACACCACCCTCCCAACTTTGGGAACTAGACATCAACATAAAGTGTTAGCCATATGTCCTCCCACGCAATGTGTCTCACACACAAAGCCTCAACTTTCCCGATTATTACAATCGATAACAAATCTATCACAATCGAATTGATTGATAACACTAATAATGTAAAAATATGCTATCAAACCTCTGAGAGATTTACCTGTACAAACACAACCCCAATTAGTAACAAACTTTCAAATGTACATAAGTAAACACAAACCTCCGGGGTATTTCAGACAACTGATGTTGCTTCTTAATCATACTAGGACTTTCAAGTGAATCTTGAAAGAATATTCCTTAATCACACATCTTCCTTTCCAACTTCACATGCAACAACATATTCTACAAATAGATCTGGATTTTCTTATCTTAGAAACCCCTCAAAAATACATTCTCTAGTTTCTTCTTTCAAGGTGTCCATCATGACTATAGTATGCGCTCCCTCTTAACTTGGGACTTGTTTCCATGAAGACGAGAGTGATGTGTCCTTCTCTCACTTAAGGCCTTCACTAAGACTTACATCTATTAGTCCTAGTCTAGTGCATGACACATGAAGTAGATAACCATATCCATCACTTCCTCTTAACAAGGGAGAATGTAATCATTCTTATACAAGGAATATACCCAAGCTCCTTCTTAACCTAGGCAGATAAACTTATTTTCTATGACATTGGAGAATCTTCCATGGCTTCCATCCTTCTCATCGGAGTTATCATGACCATCATCATTCATATAACTTTCTTCATCATGATTATCATATCAACTTTACATACGAACATCTTCACCATCTTGAAGATTATGTACCTGCACAACTTAGACATCAAGTATAACCAAATTTATAGAAGCATGAAGTTAACCTCATCAAAATCATACAATAATGGAAGCATTAGACTTTATAGACATATCAACAAGATACTTTACTTCTATACTTAAAATTATTGCCCGGGTTTTGTTACAAACTCTAAATCACATCAACAACTCAAGATATCAATCTCATTATATCTAGGGATTCAATATTTCTTTCAAAGATATGTAAAACTCTTTTATATCATATATAAAACCCTAGAGACCAGTATAACAATGCATCTAACAACTTTAAAAATTCATGTGTTAGACTTCCTACTAGGATTTCATACAAACCCTATATTTCAAACATGAGATTCAACAACCAAAACCAATCGCAGCTCAATCAACTACATGACTAGATTCTACTAAGGTTTGATGTAAACCCTAGATTTTCATTTACTGATTTTCAACAATCAAACTTATCACAATACAATTTCAAGATTTTATCGACCTTTAATAAATCCTAGATTTGTCAAATCATATACTAGATAATTTAACTTCTACTAAGGTTTAGCTACAAAACCCTAGAATCCACAGACAATATCATCCTAGAATATCAAACTTCGACTAGAGCTTAGTTCCAAACCCTAGGACTCATGATGATCAACGATTAGTTCAATTCATACATCTAGCATTCCATCATCATGTACAAGCATATCATAACATGTGTTAGTCAAACCCAAAGACACAAATAACAAACTTTATTAGACTAGGGTTTATATCAGACAAACACATATACCAAAGATTTCATTTCTAGGACATTATAAGGGTCTTGCCTATACACCCTATCAAACCCTAATGATCTAAGGTTTCAATACTAAACATAGAGAACCCTAGATAATCAATATTTCATAGGTTTGATATTTCAAACATCACCATTCAACCCTAATAAATTAGGGTTTCCATACCCATACCAAAACCCCAAACATGACATCATCAAGGCATCAAACAATTTTCTTTTGACTTCAACAATAACCCTAAGTAGTTTAGGGTTTCACACATAATCATCAACATACCCTTAAGTTATGGTTTTTCACAAAGAACCTTCTTAGGGTTCCATAGGAGTAATCAAAGATATGAGGAGGGTAGATTTATCTAATGATGAATCACCCAATCAAGAATCTTTATGATTCATGAGAGCTAGACACAATGATGTTAGTAATAGTTTATCAAGAATGAATATCATGAAGAGAGCAAAAACTTATAGTTCAAGACATACCTTTTTGTTTCTTAACAAACCTTGTAATTCCAATGCTTTGTCTTGTGAGTCCTCCTTCCTTGAGTCTTCAACAAGTTTTTCCTAAACAAGGAAAATATGAATATAAATGTGATTAGTATTTAATGCAAACAAACTTAGATAAGGAAAACTAAAAATGAAAAGGTAATAAGATACTTATCTTTTGGAAGTTGGTAAGGGCTCCCTCCAAGCTTGAGGGATACTTAGAGTAGAAGGACATGCAAGGGATACAGTCCCTAAGAGTTCCTAGAAAATAGGTCCTTGACTTAAGTCCTTCCATCACGTTCTTCTTTGGTGAAACTTTTTTTGGCATTTTTTTCTTGATCCTTGTCCCTTCTTTCTTAGCCTTTTAGACTTCTTCATTTTGTAGACTTCTTCACTTTTCCTTTTACTAGATCCAAGATTCTATTATTTTTGAGGATGAGATATATCCTCTTCTTCCAAGCATTGTAATTGGATTACCCTTCTTATTTGTTCTCTCCCTTTATTGTGTTAGACATTGTCCTTGAAGGTAGTAAGCTTCTTTCCTTATAAGGTCTCCTTATATGATCCTTTAATAAACTTCTAGAGTTTCCTTAGATTCCTTTCTCTAGCTTCAATGATGTTGATCCGAGGTCTTTAATAACATAGCTTTTGTTGTCTCCCAATTCCACTGTATCAGAAGATGTTTCCTTTGATAGAGTGTGAAGTTATTTACTCTTCCCTGTCATATGCCTAGATGCTTCACTGTTAATAATCCATGCATTATCATCATTAAGAGAACCTGTAAGAGCAGCCAAGAACCCTTGACTTTTGACTTTGTTGAATAAGTAGTAGAATATCTTCTTGATACAACTTCTTGCAGTATTGAATCCCATTCTTATCATAGAGGGAGTAATCATTTCCTTAAAGCCAACGAAGTGATCTTCAATCTTATTTGACCTTAGCTCTGAAACCATGTTGAGAAATCAATGTTAGTAGGATTAGGCTTAGATTTATCTTTCTTGATAATTACTTGTGAATTATGTTGGTTTCTTTTAATTATTTGTTATATTATCTTTCATCAAGCAATTACCAAATTATGTGTGCATGAAGATCACAAAAACATAAGAACAAGATGTAGGAACTTTGCTAGGGAAAACCACTATCTAGGGGAAAACCAGTCAAAATCTCTTCCTTTAGTAGTTTTCCTTGAGACTCTTCAACCTAGACAAATACCTCCTCCACACCAAGACAACCTCTTCTTCTCTAATCCAACCTTCGACGTAGTTGCAACAACACTTCAACCCTAGCAACTTCGACTTGGTAGCTTCCGACACTAACAATAGCTTTGACTTTGCAACTTTCGACATCAGCAACAGCTTCAACTTTGCAACTTCTGGCATTAGCAACAACTTTGACTTTGTAGCTTCTGGCATCAGCAACAACTTCGAATTTGCAGTTTATGACATCAACAACAACTTTAAGTTTTTCAAGAAGACTTTGATCCCCTAAACTAGCCCACACGAGAGAGAGAGAGAGAGAGAGAGATACCAAAACTTTGATTTTGTCTTTCCCTTCCTTCTTGACCAAACTCACACTCCTTTTAGCCTCCTTCTTCACCTTCACACTTCTCCCAACTTCTAGCTTCTAGCTTCAGATATCGAACTATGTGAGAGAGAGCGAGATGCCCCAAATGAAGTCGAACTGCCTTGTATATATAACCTTCTAATGAGGTTCAATTTCCTTCCTTGAGGCCGACTTGATCTTCGTGAGGCTGAATTGGTGTGGAGGTTACATAATTCATTTTATACTAAAAAATAATTATTTTTACAGCGTTTGAAATTCGAAGAAGGGTATCATAAAATATACAATGACTCTAATGACTCTTTATGAATCCTAGGAGAGTCCACAATGGGGACTTTGACTAATAAAATAATGAGTCAAGCATGAAACCCATTCTTTAATAAGTCATTGTAACAATAATACAAATTCTTTTGACAAATACATTTTATGAAGGTCAAACCTAGTTACATTTTTCAACATCCCTAGGGTTCGAGGTTTGGAGGGTGAAGCACCACAAAAGTCATTTGTGGGCTTGGAACCCAAGGTTGGGGATTTTCACCCAAAGGAGTTGTGTCAAAACCATGAGTCATTTGAGCATCATAAAATTTGAGGTGATAAACGATGTCGAGACAAAAGCAATGCAACGAGAATCACTCAAATCGGAGCTCTACATCATGAGTTATGAAATTTTGAATGTCACTTTTGGGTTTTGTACAAGTCGGCCTAGCGGAGGAAGAATTGTTGACAGATTGGAAAGCCCATGTGGACGTCAAAATGAAGCCCTCATTTAGTGTATAAAAAGGAGGTGAGGAGAGTTCAATTGAACACGTCCAAAGTGCAACACAAATCATCGAGGGAGCTTGTTGAAGAGAGAATTTTTTTTGTTTGGGCCGTAGATCCTAGGAGTAGACCTCAACAAAGATAGAGGGAGAATTTAAATGTTTTCTTGTGACTGTTTGAGGGCTGATTTGGGTCATATGTAGGCCGAGTGAGAGAAACTGAGTTATGGGTATGTTTTGAGGGTGTTTAAGGGTGGACAAACCTTGGGAGAGGTAACCAGATCCCTTAGGAGACTGTTGTGGGAAGGGCGCAACCCTTATCAACTCAAGACAAGAGTGTGTAAGGTTGTTTGGGGGCTAGTTTGTGCCCAAAACAACATCAAAGGAGCAGAGGAGCCTCACAAGGAAAAGTCGCAATTGTTAGGACTTTTCGATAATGGAATGGAGGTGTAGTAGACTAGTGTCTTGACCTATCCAAGGCGAAGTCAACAACAGTTAAACATACCCTCAAATAGTGAGCCAAAAGGTATGTAACTCATGTATGTTTGCTAGTGTTGGATCCTAGTTTGTGGATGAATTTTGGATCAGATTTGTGAGTAGCCTGTGGGAGCCAATTAGAAGGCTTGTCTTCATGGATGAAAGCCTTTCCTTGGAGCAGATTGCACAATAGAGTATTAGGCATCATTGGAATGGTAGAGGGAAGCATGTTGATGTCCCAAATTAGCCCTTGACAAACATTCATAACGAGAGCTTTGCAACTGAAGGTTGGGTGAAGTTGTTGAGCCTATGTGTAGCTCTTTGATGGAAGAAATAAACTACTAGATTGGCAGATTGGAGCTTAGGTGTTGGCCAACCTAGAAGAGCATATTGGATCAACCTGTTTTCATTGTAGCAAAAGTTGTGACTTGCAGTAGTGATAGGTGGCAGCCCTCCCGGAGACTCTATGTGTTGTCTCTTGATGGAATAAGCGGCAACTAGAGAGCATAACAGAAGTGAAGGGCCGACAGGATGAGCTATGACATAGAGATCGCAACGAAATTGTCATTGTATCTTGTATCCCTTGTATGGGAGTCATAGACTATTGTATTTCTCAGGTGGTTTAATATAACGAAGATTGGGTTGTTGTACATATTTGTACAATATTTTGTAAAAAACTGTTTATACTTGTGCATGTGTGATTTACTGATTTATATTTTCTGTTGTGCAAAGTATCTTTTGTTGAGATTCTTGGTTTGGTAGCATAAGAGATTCTAAGATTCTATCCTAGACCCAAGATCGTGGAAATTCAACGTGGTATCAGAGCGTGTCTGAGATACTTTGGAAGACAGTGAATCAGAGTGTGCACAATGAAGTACAACTTAGGAGGGAATTGGTCACATTGTAGGTGAAGGGATCACTACAATGTCGATGTTGTACGCTGGTATCCGGTATGAGGATAGGTTAGAGGGGTTGTCCAACTATAGTCCATGGAAGGAAAGGATCAAGTTAGTCTTGCAGGTCAACAGGATCTCAGAGTTTTCCAAGGGAGTCATAAAAAATCCAACTAACCCAAAGGAGTTGGAAATGTACAAGGATTTGGATACAAGGGCGATATTGATCATTCTTGATCCCCTAATACCTCATTTTTCCGAGAAGAAAACTACACATGAGATGTGGATGACTCTTCAGAATTTTTTCCAGAATAAGAAAGAGAACCGAGTACTAGTCTTGGAGGATAAGTTAAAGTCCACCAAGATGATATAGGGAGAAGGAGTGACTTCATATCTGAAGAGATTGTCTCAAGTCAAAGATGGGATTGTTGTCGTCAGTGTGACTATTTCAGATTTTGATATGGTGAGGATTTCTTTGAAAGGGTTCACTAAGGAATGGAAGCCCATCATCAAGGGGATCGTTGCTAGAGAGAAGTTTCCAGACTAGAATAGGTTGTGGGACAACTTCATTCAGGAAGAGTTGCGAGATGAGGATCTTCATCCGAAGAAGAGGGCTTCAGATGATGACATGGCACATGTAGCATGAATGAAGGGTAAGCAGAAGAAGGACTTGAGTAGATTCAAGAGTTTCAACTGTAGTGAGATGGATCATTTTTCATCGAGTTGTCCGGTGAAGAAGAAGGGAGATGACGAGTAGAAGAAAGGGAAGCAGGTCACCAGTGTTTCCACTTTGTTGAGATAGATGCTCTCACCAGGAAGTTGGAGGAGGAGGAATTTGTTATGATCTCTCATTTATCCCAAGGTACTATCGATGAGGATGGATGGTACATGGACAGTGGCGTGTCGAAACATATGACAGGGTCACAGGAGGTTTTCGAGACTCTAGTTGAATGGGACTCGAAGTTGCATATATTGTTGGGTGACAAGAGGCAGAAGGCTACCGAGGATCGAGAGTTGTTCTATTCAGGATGGATACAGGACGGGTTATGCGGGTCCAGGATGTACTGTTTGTACTACGACTCATATATAGCATGATATCTATCTCGATGATCGAGAAGAAGGGATTTGAGGTCTTATTCTAGGATGGGAAGGCACGACTCAGACCTATAGGTTCTAGCTCCATAGGTATTGTTCTTGGAGTTAGAGAACATGGTCTATACAGGCTGATGGGAAAGCCTATAGATGAAGGGAAGAAGAAGCAGGCAGACCAAGTGTAGGTTTCAAAGAAGCAGTTACAAGTGTAGGCTTCATAGGGGCAGATACAGGTTCCAAAGAAGAAGGTCTATCTTCTATAGGCTCAGAGGGAGTCGAGTTGTAGCCGGAGCTTGCAGATTCAGAGGGAGACTTTGTAGCATAAGAAGAGTGCGTGGTCAGTGGGGAGAAAGGGTGCTTCCACATCTACTTGGAAGGAATCATGGAGGGATTGGTAAGTGATACAAGAGAAGAAGAAGAAGCAGGATGCTTCCAGTGACAACGAAAATTCCGAGAGAGGCATAATTCATACTATGGGGATTGTTGCAGTGGTGAGCACCAAGAGTTGGGTGAGTGTTGCGAGTAGGGATGATGATAATGAGTTACTTCTTAGTATTGGAACTACCTCCCTTGCTAATAGGGGGTGTTGATTTTTGAGTAGCTTGGGAGGTACTCCAAGCCCTAGGGTTCGGGGTTTGGAGGGTGAAGCACCAAAAAATTCATTTGTAGGCTTGGAACCTAAGGTTTTGGTTTTTCACCCAGAGGAGTTGGGTCAAAACCATAAGGAATTTGAGCATGCGAAAAATTGAGGTGATAAACGACGTTGAGAAAAAACCAACGCATCGAGAATCACTCAGATAAGGGCTATAGATCATGAGTTATGAATTTTTGAATGTCACTGTCGGGTTTTGCACAAATCGACCTAGTGGAGGAAGACTTGTTGACAGATTGGAAAGCCCATGTGGATGTCCAAATGAAATCCTCCTTTAGTGAATAAAAATGAGGAGAGGAGAGTTTAATTGAACACATCCAAAGTGCAACACAAAGCATCAAGGGAGCTCATTGAAGAGAGAAAGATTTTTGTTTCGGTCATAGATCCTAGGAACATATCTAAGCGAATATAGAAGGAGAATTTACATGTTTTCTTGTGACTGTTTGAAGAACGATTTCGGTCAGATGCAGGCCGAGTGAGATCAAAGGAGTTATAAGTATGTTTTGATGATGTTTAAGGGTGGATAGACATTGGGAGAAGCAACTACAACCCTTAGGATACTATTGTGGGTAGGCCGCAGGACTTATCAACTCAAGACAAGGGTGCGTAAGGTTGTTTGGGGGCTCATTTGTGCCCAAAAAAACAACAAAGGAGCAAAGGAGTCTCACAATGGAAAGCTGCAGTTGTTAGGAGGACTTTTGGATGATGTAATGAAGGTGTATCAAACTGGCATATTTCCCTAACCAGGATGAAGTCAACAGCAGTTAAACAAACCCTCAAACAGTGAGCCAAAAGGCATGTAACTCATGTATGTTTTCTAGTGTTGGATCCTAGTTTGTGGATCAGTTTTGGATTATATTTGTGAGTAGCTTGTGGGAGGTAATTGGAAGGCCTGTCTTGGTTTATCGAAGCCTTTACTTGGAGAATATTTCATAGTAGAGTATTGGGCATCATTGGAATGGTGGAGGGCAGTGTGTTGATGACCCAAATTAGCCCTTGACAAGTAGGCATAACGAGAGCTTAACAACTAAAGGTTGGGTTAAGTTGTTGAGCCTATATGTAGCTCTTTGATGGAATAAAGACGCTACTAGATTGGAAGATTAGAGCTCAGGTGTTGGCCAACCTAGAACAGAAGATTGGATCGACCCATGTTCATTATAGCAGAAGTGACTTGCATTAGTGATAGGTTGAAGCCCTCCTGGAGACTCTGTGTTGTCTCTTGATGGACTAAGGGGCAGCTAGAGAGCAGAACAGAAGCGAAGGACCGATAGGACGAGATATGACATAGAGGATGTAGTGATATTGTCATTGTATCTTGTATCCCTTGTATGGGAGCCCTGGACTGTTGTGTTAATCAGTTAGTTTAATATAAGAAAGATTGGATTGTTATACATATTTGTACAATGTTATGTAAAAAGTTGTCTATACTTGTACATGTGTGATTTACTACTTTATATTTTCGTTGTGCAAAGTAGATTTTGTTGACATTTTTGGTTTGGAAGCGTCAAATATTCTAAGATTCTATCCTAGACCCAAGATCGTGGAAATTCAACAATTTTTACACTTTAAATAATTTTATTACAAGTGAAACACATGAATTGAAGTGAAAGGATGAGATTCAATAAATTGTGCCATCCAAAACTAAAACAATTCTATGGATCGAAGTGAATGAATTTTAGGGGTATTTTGAAAGTAACTTTCTTCATGCACCCATGACTCATTCAATCATAAGTTATTGCAGCTATCTAAGGAAGTATATGTGAGTAACCAAAGGCTCCAACATACACTAGACAAGTAACCATCAAGGAGCATGTATGTCTAGTTACCACTACAAATAGTTTTATCACCATCTACATGGTATTATCAAAGAACCTTAGCAAACCCAATTCAAAAAACTGACTTAATACTAAAAATATGTTAAATAAAGTCATAATTTACACTTAATTACAAGTGAATTATAGTGAGACCCTCACCCTAATGTTCCCAAGGAAGTTATCAAGTTTACGGGTAAATAAAAGTTTAAGGTGTAATGACATATGTACTATTTTTTAATTTATATATTAGATACATTAGTAGAGGTACATACAAATGTTTAAGTAAAACAATACACGCATACATCAACTCGACTTAGAAATAGAGTATAATTAAGAAGAGTCATATTGACTATAAAATATAAATAATAGTCAAGTGAGATTATTAAAAAGGTATTTTCTAATTGGTAGAGACCACATTAAATCACCAATTACAAAAAAATATATAAATATATATATATAGAAAAGTTAAATTAAAAATAAATAAGATAACCAAGTTATAAATTGTAGCAAGTATTTAATGAATTACATATTGAAGAGATATTAAAGAAGTGGGTATCTCACAGCTTGTACATTCATTTATTATGAAGAATATATAAGCTTCATAATTAAAATATCATTCGACGTAAATTATCAACCGAGAAAAATGAAGTTTATTAATGACGAAAAAGGAATATTTCTTAAAAAAAATGTGTTGACATTGCTTAGGATCAAGGGGACAATGGTAGGAAAAGATATTTCTATTTTCATTGATCTTATTATGGGTAGTAATTATATTATTACTAAATGTGTTAAACTTAATGATTTCATGAGTCAAATATAATTGAAAAATTAGGCTTGTGGGATGAAAAACAATATGACGTAAGTAATTTACGACTATAAATTGGAAAGTATAATGTTGTATCGCAATTCATTGTTAAATCCTTATTTTATGATGAAAATGACATAATTATAGATTCCCTCTAGGTAGAAGCACTAAAGACCTTCATCATAAGCACAAAACAAAAGATAGATTTCTACATTATCCTATAAGAAGAAAAAGATAACATTATAGGATGTTACAATGGATTCATATTTAGTGACATCATAAGAACTCAAGATATCTTAAATTAACTCTTTATGATAATCAAAAGCCAGTGCTAAATATGCAAAAATAATTTGACAAAGTTATTGTAAATAGATAAGAAGAAATTTCTCACCTCAAGAATCATAATCAAAACTCGGTCACACAAATTGAGCAGTTAGAAGGTGAAAAAAAATAAATGGAATAAAAGTTAAAACAACTTATTAAGAAGCAAGTATCAAAGTTTTTAGGTGAACAAATTATAGTTGAGGAGGAGGAATAAATACCAATCCAATTAATATCACAATTCAAGAAAATGGCAACATAGTTGGCGTAAAGACATTTTTGGATGTTGGAGTACAAACAATGGAAATTTCATATATTCTTACTAATAAGAATTTAATCACCGCAATGTAACATTAGTGCATGAAGAAGATATCATACGAAAAATTAATCAAGACAACACAAAATAACAATAAGGGAAAGTTAAGCTACAATGGCACCTTATCAACATCCCAATCACAAGAGCATGAACTGTAATTAGTCAAAGTATCAACATCACTCACGAAAGAAACACTGAAGATATCAACCAAAGAATATTGGTACTAGTATCATTAAGTCATATAATAATGATTCATGTTGGAAATCATATAAGCACAATGTTTTGCAAAATATTGAACTAGGATGGTTAGATCCTTTTACTATTTAATAATTTTTGTTGGGTCCTTATAATACTAGTGATTCCCCTATTACTATTGTAGTTGTATCCCTTATTAATATTGTTGTGCCCCATATGTCCCCATATTGTTATTACTGTGCCCCATAGAGTCCCTCTATTGTTATTTTTGTGTCTTTGTATTATTGTTAGGTCAACTTGGTTATATTGTGACCCCTTAGACTCCTATATATAGAAAGGAGGTTTTGTCATTTGAAGCATGGAAGAATAGTTCATTTGTGTAATGTAAAGGAGGTTGCCCCCTTGAAGAGGCTAAATTCTAAGGCGTTGATCTATATTTTCTATCTTTTTGTGAGCTGGTTTCATAACATTTGGTATTAGAGCTTTGGATTCTAGGGTTTCGCTGCTCCAAACAGGTCATCGTGGCATTTGCGCTATAAAAATTTCTCTGCGACGTTTCAAACGCTAAAAAAAAACTCATTTGGGATGAAATCGTTCTGAACCTTGGGTCCAAATTTCAGAGCTTTTCACGCCATATTTGCGGAGATATGATTTGAGGAAGTTGGCCTTTTTGCAGACTCCTGAATTACATTCCAAACAGGTGACCTGGGGAAAATTGTCATAACTTTTGTTTTGAGAATCAGATTGAAATTTCGTAAGAAGTTACAGAAAGAGGACAGACTGTAATTTCCTGTGTATATTTTTTATACCTGAAGGTCAAAACAGAGACACGTGGCACTTCATACAAGTTCGCTCTTCTGAGAAAGTATATAATCAGGTCATCTTGGGAGATTGTGCATAACTCTTTCTTGGAGAATCTAAATTCGATCAGACTTGTGGCATTGGAAAGAGGAAGCAGAGGGCTACTGCAGGTCGCAATTTCAAAACTAGATGATCTGAAATTACAGAGATAGATCAGATTCAAATATCGAGCTCCTACAAAGTGAAAAAAGGTGTGTAATTTTTTTAATTTTGCATAAGATTGGTTTGAAAAATTAGTTTGAAGGAATTCAAAGGGAATAGTGAAGAATTATTAGCATTAATTAATGCCCCAAAGAAAGAAAATGGAAACACCTAGTAAGCAAGCTGAAAGCTCTAGCATGACTCGTGCAGAAGAGGAAGAAATGCAACATGATATATCAAAATTACAAGACCAAGTACAACAAATTTCACTCTCACTAAAGGTAAATGAAGCCAAGATGAATGGCGTGGAAGCTAAGATGAATGGCATGGAAGCTAAGATGAATGGCATGGACGCTAAGATGGAAGCTAAGATGAATGGCATGGATGCTAAGATGGAAGCTAAGATGAATGGAATGGACGATAAGATGGAAGAATTGAAGATAAATTTGAATAAGTTGCTACAAGAAATGGTCACTAATGGTGAAAGGGTAGTAAAGGAAACTCATGATAAGAACAAAAGAGATGTTAATCATGATTTCATAGACTCTAATGTTGGATTGAAGACCCACCATATTCCAAAAATCGATATGAGGAAGTTTGATGGCAAGGATCCCACAACATGGATACTACAGATGGAGCAATTTTTCGATCTCCATAATGTGCAAAACACACAAAATGTACATATTGCAACTTGATATTTGGAACCAAATCAGTTTGTATGGTATCAATGGCTTTGCTCTCATAAACAAATTGTCACTTGGGCAATTTTTACGGAAGAAATGACAACACACTATGAGGATACCAAAAACAACACCTTTTTTAGCCAATTGATAAGTCTCAAACAAAAGGGTTCAATGATGGAGCACATTGAGGACTTCCAAAAATTGAACATAAGGGTAAAAGATATTCTAGATGAGCATAGGATTGATGTGTTCTTAGGGACTTTAAAAGATAATATCCAACATGAGGTTCGCCTTTGGGAACCTGATTCATTGGAGAAGGCATTCAGGTTAGCAAGAAAAATGGAAAGCAAAATTATGGCAACCAGGAAGCTTGCTTCTCACAACTATAAAGATGGAAGTGTTGTTGCCCCTAGCCTTCCACAACCTATAAGGTTGCACCACAGCAATTGGAAGAAAAAATAGCAAAAGGGCTTTGTTACAGTTGTGATAGAAAATAAACTAAGGGTCATAAGTGTGCTGAGAAGAAATTATTCTACATAGATTGTGAAGAGGAGGAAGAAAAGGAACAAGAAATGTCAAAAGAAGAGGATATACTCTAGAAAAAAACCCTAGATAAAGAAGAAATGAATCCGACCATATCTTGTAATGCATTGGCTATAATTACCACTCCTCAAACTATTAAGATAGAAGGACATATCAAGAAGAAAAAGGTAATATTGTTGATTGATTCAGGAAGTACCCACAATTTTATTCATTGTAATATAGCAAAAGAATAGAATTGCTTCCTATATCTAGCACCAGAGTGTCAAGTGATGGTTGCAAGTGGAGGAACCATAAAGTTCTTTGGAATGTGCCATAATATCAAGCTATCCATGGTAGAATATGTATTGAATAGCCCAATGCTTTCCATTCCAATGGGAGGTGTTGTTGTTGTACTAGGAGTCCAATGGCTACAATCCTTGGGTACAATAGCTTTTAATATTCAAGAACTTTTCATGAAATTTTCTGCGGAAGGAAAGGAAGTTGAATTAAGGGGTATTGCAAGGAAACCGGGAAAGATAATCAGCTCTAACGGTATGACAAAGCTTCTAAAAAAGGAACAACGAGGTGTAATGGCACAATTATGTTCGCTATATGTTTTTGTTAGTGTCAGTATCTGCATACTTCCATCAGGGATCAAAATTCACTCTTTGTATTTTCATTTTAGGAGTCCCATACTGAAAATTTTTGCATCATCCCATTAGGTCATGACAGCCTGATCCACTGATGGTTGTTCTCTCTTCAGCTCTTCCCTCATAGACTATACTTGTTGATCCTTCTTCAGATTGTCTTCAGTTATGTTTTTTTTAATTAATCTGCAGTTCATTTCATTAGGTCATAGGGTATGATTTCATTAGGTCTAGGGTTTCATCACCAAGGTCAAGAAACTTATTTCCAAATGTAAATAAAGGTCAGCAAGGATATGAGGATGATCAATAAATCAAGCATGATGGCTTGAAAAGTCATAGCCTACTGAAAATATTATCTTTTTAACCTAATGTAATTTTCACCTCAAAAACATGGTTTTGAGGTGAAAACAGAGTATTTTGAATTTATTTGTATTTCTTATGTAATTTTAAGTTTCTATATGTAATAATGGATCCCAGCTGCACCTAAGCACCTCTCCTTATTGCATGACAAAGAAACACTGCAAAAGAAATCGAGTCAGATTGAGCATTTATCCACCTACAAAGACACAACAAGAAAAGGCATTAAAAACAGGGTTTTGAAGAAAGACAAGAAACATTAGAAAGTGGGTTTTTCAAAGTGAAAAATCAAAATGTACTCCTATTTAAGCTCTCATATTTCATTTTCAAAAATCATTATGTTCATTTAGCAAGCAAGGAGTCCAAAAGTAAGAAGAAGAGGCGAATTTGAGTGAGTTTGGGCAAAAGAAGCTTGGCGCTGCGCGTTGGCTGAGTGGCACTGCGCTTCTAGGCGAAACAAGTCGGCGTTGCGCGTTGGAGACTTGGCACTGCACATAGAGCCTGACGCTACGCGTTTGGAAGAGTTCTCCAGTGTAATTTTACATGGGTGCTGCGCGTTGGGGCCGGCGCTGCGTGTCTAGGCAAAGGTGCTGCGCGTTGAAGAGAAAGGCTCCAAACCCTCAAAACCTCAAAAAAATAATTCCAAATTGCTCTCTTTTTCCCTCTTTTCAAGTAAGTTACCCTCCTCTCCTTCATTTTTTGTTTGCATATGAAAGTCATAAGCGCCATTCTTCATGATTAAAATCAAACCCTAGTTTTACTCTATTCATTCTAAAAAAAACCTAAACCCCTTTTTTTCTTCCCATCACTTATCATTAGAACTCAAAACCCCTCTCTACATCACTACCTATCCCCTCATCTATATCCCCTCATTATATCCTCTCATCCTAAAACCCCCCTCCCTCACTCTCATAATTCACATCTTACCCTTCATTGTCTAATCTACCCTAGTACATCCCTTCACTCCTAAAAGACTCCCACTCATTCCCTTTATCCCTTTCTAGGAGTGTGCCACCAAAAAAACCTTGCAAACATGGATAGAGAAGACCATGACTATGAGGAGGAAAACACAGCTAGTGACAGCTCAGCAGATAGAGCTAGGCAGTAAAGAAAACCTCATAAGGGAGGCAGGATTATAAGAGAAGAGCCATCAAACCTCAGGGAATTGCAGGCTTCTCAGTTGGCCGTGTCATGTTTTAGATATCTTGGCTGCTATGAGTTTTGTGAACAAGTAGAGAGAGTCCAATATCACCCAGAGCTCACCAGACTCTTTGTAGCTCATCTTCAAAACAACAAAGTAACTCTTGCTGGGGTAACTTTCACAGTTTCACCATCCATCATTTCAGATGCCACCAGGATTCCTAATGTTGGTGAGAAGTGGTATAAGGCCCGGGATCTTGATGAACACTATTATGAGCCTTACATTAAACCCCAATACAGAAATCAGGTGAAGAGGCTTTTTCCTTTCAAGTTTCTTGAGAAAAAGTATGTCCCCTTGATGAGAATCATCATCAAATATTTCATTTGTGAGGGCAGATTCTCCAGGCTATACACTTATCACATCAAGATCCTCATGCATTTTACCAGGGTGAAGATGTTAAACCTCCCATACTTTTTGTTCAAGAATATTGAGAAGATGGCTCATTTTGTCCAGAAGAAGCCATACCCCCAGCAGATGAGCAACCTCTATCACTACTCCTTGATCAAAATCCTTGTTCTTCATCATCTCAGTCTCCTCAACATCCCTTAGGAGGCATTTATTTCTCATTACATATTTAGGGGTCCTCAAATTCCTGCACCAGTGTCTCAAGAAGCAGGGAGACCTTCTAGTCAAGTGAAAATAGGTGAGGAGGCCAAGGAGACAAGAACTACTGAGGTGCCAGTTTACTTGACCTATCAGAAGGGCACAAGGAGATTATTTGCAGCAGCTAGGCAAGTGTTTGTTCCATGGGATGTGGAAGGGGCCTTGCCTTCTTCATCGAAACAACAGGTACAGGTGCAGTAGCAATACAAGGGAAAGGAAAATATGTCAGATGATGATGAGGAGGAAAGGGACTTTGACTTGGTAGAACATGATGAGCCTGAGCAGCATGACATTGAGACCATTGACTTAGAGGCTCAGGAGAGGGAGACAATAAAAGACATCATCATATAGGAAAAGGAGGCTCAAGTGCAGGCTTTGATGGAAAACTTAGAGAAGGCCAAGTATGTCATCACATACTTAGAGCGGGAAAAAAAACAATTGAGTGAAAAACAAGTCCTCATGGAGCTGGAGGTGCTCAAGGCAAAATGAGAAAGTGACAAAGAAACACAAGTCACTTTGACCCCTATTGAGCAGGAGATAGAAGAGGATAGAGAAACTTGGCTTGAGAGAGTCAACCTACACCTTGAGAAGCTGCTACAGAAGGCCAACAAAGATAATCAGATGCTTAGACACATGGCCTATCATTACAGGACTCGCAATAGGATTTGCAACATAAGAATCAAGAAGATGAAAGCTAGGTTAAGGCGGGCCTCAAAGGGAAAAAAAGAGGAGGATAGACTTAGAATTTTGGCTGAGACTTCCTTGACTCATCAAATCATATGATGGTTAGGCTTCACACAAATTTTGGGGAAATTTTAACATTTGCAATTTTTGGAAATTTGACACATAGAAAAATGGCCTAGCCGCGCTGTGCTTTTCCTAGAGGCACCCAATGGACAAATGGATTTGATGTTTGAATTCAAGGCAGTAAGGACGTTCACCCTAGAAAGTTTCAAAGTTTTTGGAGCAAAACTGGGCCACCAAAAGGTCAAAAAACATCCTAAAAAGGACCTTTCTGCCAGTTTTTGAACACACAGAAGCAGTCTTGTGAGAATCACCTTTTGAGGATTCAAATGAGCTCCAAATGAAAAAATTATAGGTGTTCTGGAAATTAGACTTGAAAACCTTTCCAATGAGCTATCATGGGCTCAATTTGGATGCCGGGAAGGCCTTCAAAAGGGACCTGAAAGTGGCGCTGCGCGTAGAGCAAATTTTGCTCAGGATGCCTATTTTTCCAGTTTTTGACTATGATCATGGATTCTCTCTCATGGTGGATGATTTACTATTGTAAATGATGTCATGGCTTGTAAATATGATGGTTAAAAAGTTGTAGAGGGTAGATTCATTGCTTTAGGAGTTAGTTTGAAGTCAAATGAATCAGTTTTTCACTTTTAGAGGCAAGTTGTTGATGATGCCTATATTCCTGTTTCTTGTTTAGTATCAGTTAGATCAGCTCCTCATCTTAGGGATTCGACCCCTGAAGATGGAATTAGGTTGAATGCTTGTCTATATATTCTTCTTCTTTCTCTTTGTGAGAGGTTGGACTCACTTAGATGCTCAGAGCTTGATTGTACATCATTGTAAGCAGTTTGGCAAGGAGATTAATAAGATTTGTAGCTATTTTTATGGGATCCTTGTGGTATGGAGTTTTAGTACATTTCCTTCTTTTGTAATCATTTGTTTACATGTTTTATGTATGCCATCATTCATTTCATTGCTTCTAGTTGAATTTTATCAAGTTTGATAGGTAGAATCCATTGTATCAGTGCTCTGCCTTGGGAAATCATTCAATATTTCATGTTTTCTACTATTTAAGAAGGATCCATGATTTTCACATGCCCTTCTTAGCTCCTCATCAGTCTTAAACACCTCACACCATTAAGCCTAAAGTGCTAAATCCTATGCCTACCTTTCCCCATAGAACACTCTGCATTCCTGACCTAATTTCCCAGACCTAAACTGCCCAGCTCCACCTGATCCAGCAAAACACCAACAAATCCAATCAAAACCTTCAAGCTACTATACCTAGCCTAAAATCATTTACCTGATCTAGTCATCTTCACTGAGATCCTTAAGGAGAAAGCCCTCTCACGGCCTAGTAGGGCTAGCTACTAGGCGAAGCTTGGTTTGTGGTTACCCCAGAATTTCCTCCCTTCAGCCTGAGGTCAATCTAGGTGATAACATAGTGGCGACCATACTTGGGAAGAAAGACCAATCTCCCCGGTAATATCTTTCATACAAATTCTTGAACTTTGGATGATGAGTTTTAGAATTTGCTAGGCTGAAATAGAAAGTTGTAAAGCAATATAAAAACTTTGAAATTTGAGCACATTGGCTTCAAGAAAGTACACTAAGGCCAATCCTAATCCCAATCCTGCCCCAGTAGTGGATAATCCTAATTTTATTTATAGAAGACTCAAAAGACAAGAAAGTTCAGTCAACTTGACACCCTCGATAAAAGTAGATTCCTGCCCAGATGAGTGGTTGTTCTTAGAAGATCTCTCTTTTGATTTGTCGTTTGACCTTTCTCTATTTAGGACCAAATCTGAAACTGCACTTGATGATATAGTTCTAGACTTGGAATTTATTCTAGATCTCAAAATTCAAAAGGAAAACCAATTAATTGACAAGTATATCCTAAATTCCCCTTAATCGTCCATCACTGCTGCTAATATCCCTGAGCTTTCTGAATCGGCATCCACTACTCTTAGTTCATCTTTGTTCCCATCAATCTCTGAAGTTCATTCCCAAATTCATTTTATACCTACCCTTCCCCTTCAACCAATCTTATCCTATCAAACACCTATTACCCCTACTTCTCCATCAAACATTCAGAAGAAAGGGAAAGAGCCTGCTGATCCGAGTTCCAGCAAAGTATCATCAGCAAATAACACTGCAAACGAGAAGAATAACCAGCAAAATGCAGCAAAAGAGCAAGTAGAAAAGAAGGACCTTACTATCAAAGAGGTAGAAAAAGTTTCATCCTTTAATTTAGAAAATGAAATTGCTAAATTAAATGTGTCCATTCCTTTGACTGAGTTGGTTAAGAATAGCAATTATAAACACCAAGTGTCTAGAATTTTGCAAATAGACCCTTTGTCAGATATGGTAAATGTCAAAGATGATCATCCTGAACTCATTTTTGGTCCAGCCATAGAAGGTCAGTTTGAAGATAGGGAAGTTCCTCCCTTTTATCCGAGTCTTAGATTGCATGAGTACATTCTCCATAATGCCATGTTTGATTCCGGAGCTTCTCATAATTTGATGCCTAAAGCCATTATGGAGAAGTTGGGCCTGGATATTACCCGGAAATACCATGATTTGTACTCCTTTGACTCCGTAGAGTTCGTTGCATTGGTCTTATCAAAGATTTAGTAGTGTCTTTAGATCAGATCCCAACCAAAAATGTTTTGATGGATGTAGTTGTTTATGATATTCCACCGTGATTCGGTATGCTCTTGTCTAGATTGTGGGGTGCTAAGCTCAAGGGCACTTTACAACTTGACTTCTCTTATGCTACCATTCACTCAATCATCCAATAAATGTTGTACATACTGATTTAGAATCATTTGTTTTGTACTCTGATAGCAGATTAAATGATGTAAATATTCAGATTGTAGAAGTAGATAGTGTGCCAGAAATTTCAGAGAATTTAAGGAAGTCCTTAATCAGGAAAAAGAAAAAATAGCAAGTTCTTTTGAGCAGTCCACATAACAGCAACAAAAGGTCAATGAAGAGCAGAAAAATGAAGTGATCAGTCAATGTAAGGTAGAGAAGGAAGCAGAATTTTAGCATTTAGAAGACGAAGCAGGCCTTTGGAGCATGGATTTTGATGGTGCTGTGGGTAAGGATGGTGCCGGTATAGGAATTTGGATTCGTAGCCCTACTTTTCAGCCCACCAAAGTCCCAAGTAATGTTAGAGTATGTTCTTACAAGTTGGCTTTTGATTGCTCTAACAATGAAGTGGAGTATGAGGCTTTGATCATAGGTCTTAAAATTTTGAAGAAATTGAATGCAAAAAGGATTTTTGTCTATGGTGATTCAGAGCTGGTGATCAAACAGGTAAAGGGAGAGTATCAAGCAAAGCATCTGCAGATGAGAGCCTACAGAAATGCAGTCCTAGATATTTTGAGAGTGTTTCCTAAATATACCTTGACGGCGGTACCCCGGACTCAAAACATTATTGCAGATTCACTCGCCACTGCTGCAAGCAATTTGAAGATCCTAATGAACTCCAGCAACAAGTTTGAAATTCATGTCAAACACTGACCTGCTGTTCCAGATAATTTAAGGTATTGGCAAGTGTTTTGGGATGATAATGAAATCAATGCCTTTTTTCAGAATGAAGGAAAGTTCAAGGATGCTTCCATTGATGATGATTGTGATACCGATGAACAAGAGATTGAGGTGAATCAGATGGAGGTATTACAGCTAAAGGATAAAATTATTCCTAGAGGTCTCATACCTTTAGAGGAGCTTTTTGATCAAGATGATGTTGCAAGAAAGCTAAGCTTGGTGCCTGTTAGCTCTGCTATGCAGCGCTGACTTGCTAAGGTCAGAAAGAAGCTTGGTCTATTTGGTGGTGTCTTCAAAGGGGCCCCACAGGGGTCATTTTCCATTTTTTCTCCTACCCCGCTTACTCTCCACCACCTCCATTTCCCTATTTGTCTCCTAAACCCGATAAAGCCCCTTTTGGCCTCAGCCCCAAGCGCAAAATCCCAAAACCCTCATAAAACCCTACCATATGTCTTCGCACATTCATAACTCGTCGCACCACATCCCTGCCGATCCAACGGCTCCTGTCACACCCGATAAAGGCGACCCGCTCTACCACTCCCCACTATCAGATCATCTCTGCCAAGATCTGACAGTCTTCACTTTCATCGTGCTGACAACTTAATCGATCAATAGCACGTGATGAGAGCATTTTTTCTCTCTCATCTGCTACTACGTGTCGATCGTTGAATGGAATCGCGTGACCCCGAGCATTTACCACTTAGCGCCCGAAAGCGGTGCGATGAAAACTATTACCGCCCGACCAAACCACTCTCGCCTGTTAAATGCCCGTGCAACTCTGACACCCGACGACCGTCTGATTTGTCTGCTGAAGATCTAATGGCCCTAACTCACCCCTCTCCCACCTCAGCCGATAGCCTCCGCCGAGCCATCTCCGCCGTTCATTTCCCCGATCCGATGGTCATTCTTCTGGCTCACCCAAATCATCCACCTACCGTGCATTCCATGTCCTCTAACCATTCTGTTGCTCGAAGAAGGAGATGACTAGCTCGGTTATCATCAGTCATAGTCAGACCCCCAACAACCATATTTAACAGAAAGCATGGCCAAGGGAGAAAAGGACATAGCATGACTCTGTAACTGAATTTATTAGTCATGGACTCCACCGATACGAGCACTCCAACTGCCTAAAGGGCAGCACAACACCTGAGCAGATCGGATTCATCCACTGAAACAAGCCACCTCATTCAGAGACTCCATTAGGCGGTTAAATGCAGTTGGTGGTCAAATATGACCTCGCCATGCCTGAAAGGCCAAGTGCCCTAGTATTGTAAACTTATAAAAATCCAGAAGCAAGACGTAATCAGGGTTGGCATTTGATGTAAGGTTCAACTTTTGAAGACTATAGACATTTTGTCACTTGCAACATCTCATCTTCATTTTCGGAAAATACAAGCTTCTTTTTCTATTAACTGCTCACTATCCATTTCCGTCTGGTTCTAAGCTTGTGCCTAATGTGCTGTGTTTTTGAGCTCTTGGTGTTTAGCACTAGATAACTGTCATCTTATCTCTATGTTAAAGTATTGATTGCATCACTGAATAGGTTGCTCAGGTTTCTTTCTATCTAATGCAGGAGAGCTGTCATCCTGTCTTGCATTAATAGATTAGATTTACAGGTTTCTTTACTAGTTGCAGCCGGCCATCACATGGTCTTGTGTATCTGCTGGTGTGGTTAGTATTCTCCATATTCACCTTATATCTAAACTGTGAGCATTGGTGGTCTAAAGCCTTATAGTCTGAGGGTGTTCATGCATGTCTGGAGTGAAACAAAGTAGAAGTGGTTATCTGGCTTGAACTAAACCATCATTCCTTCCATTAAACCTGCAACAATAGTTGAATTTATATGTTACCAGGCATCTCCGAGCTACAACCTAGGAGAGTTTCTTGGAATCCTAACATAATTGGCGCCGTTGCCGGGGAGAGGAGATTGAAGATCAGCTTTCCTGGGAGAACGACACAGATCCAGCTTTGATGATAGACAAAGTATCGACACATTTTTGGTTGTAATCATCTATCTGGCAACTCTACTAGAGGACCAACCTTTTGGTGACTCCACATCACAGTTCTGGCTCAGTTTGTGAGGCATACTCGGAGAAATCCTCAGAAATCACCAGCTAACCCAGTGCTTGACCCTCAGAAGATTGTCAAGCAAAGCAAGATATCATGAAAAGGAGCATTAGAATTAGGTAAGCCTAAACAATCTTATGTATCTCTACAAGAAAGGCTTGTAGCTAAGCATGCACATGTTGAAAAGATAGAACCTAGCATTATCAGTGAAGAAATATTCTCAGAGATTCATAAAGCTCCTTATTCAATAAGTTCCCCTTTGGATCTCAGTCCAAAGAAAACCTCCCTTCCAGTCCATCATATTCCTTTAGCCCTATTAGTCATTTCTCAAATCCCTACCTTTCAAATTGCCAGTACCCTTCCATCTACCCCAGTCATGGTAGGTCCACAAGCGCCCACCAAAATGGAGAGAATCATAGCTGCTAGGTATGGACCCCTGGTCTTGCCTATTCCTTTGAATGCCATGCCTGTAGGAGAATATTAGAAATACATGCCTAAGTTCACTGGTACAGATGGAGTAACAACTAAAGAACACCTTGAGTCTTTTTATAGCTATGCTGATAACCTAGATATCAGTGAAGATGATGTGCGGATGAGAGTATTTGTCCAAAGCCTTGATGGAGAAAGTGGTTCAGAGAGATGACCCCTAGGTCCATAACAGACATTGAAGCATTAGATGATGTGTTTTTGAAGCATTGGGGAGATAAGAAAGATCTGCTATAGTACCGTACCGAGTTTGGAAACCTCAAGAGGGAAAATGGGGAGTCATTGTTTGATTTTAATAAAAGATTCAATCGTATGTATAGTAAGATACCAGCTGAAGTAAAACCTACCCCCACCTCTGCAAAACTCACCTATGCCAATTCCTTTGATTCTAATTTCTGCCTGCTATTAAGAGAGAGAAGATGTGCTTCTGTAGCTGAAATGCAAGATGCAGCCTTGGAGGTGGAATCCAATATCATGGCTGCAGAAAAACTCAAAGGACATGCTAATAGAAGGAGGCAGAGAGGTGAGTCCTCCTCTTATTCCTCATCTTCAGAACCTAAAATAGACAAAATGACTAAAATGATAGAGTCATTGGCTGCTGAAATATCCAAACTGAAGGTTGAGCAGAGTTCTAGGAAAGCAAGGTTTCCTAATACATTTGCTCTTAGAAATCCAAATCCATATAGAAGAGCAAACGAACAATTGCAGATCATTCAGAGGGGAAAAGAGGCCAGTGAAGAACAAAGGGTTAAGGCTCCTTTCCAGAACGTATTCATGGAGGAGGAGCAGTGTGTGAAGGGGATGAGATTCATTGCATGGAAGACAAGGGTAGTGCTGCCCTTTTGACATTAGCTGCCTACGAGGAGTCATTACTAAAGGACCAAACCAGTCAAGAGTGGGATAGAGAATTTGTTCTGCAGACTGAAGACCAGCAGAGATATAACCTGAGGTCAAGTGTGAGTAATGTCAAAGAGAATCCAACCCAAAGAGCTGCTGTCCCCACAGAGCAGCAGATCAGTAAGTAGAAGTGACCAACAGTTGATCCCACCACCCTAAAAGCACCAACTCAAGAGGTAAGAGACCCTGACAAGTCCCCTTCCCCTTTCAGTTTTGAATCAGAAGTCCAGAAGCTAAAAAATATATGTACCTCTGGTAGAACTTGCAAATAGTGAGGTATTTAGGAAGCCCATCCTTGATGCCCTTGAGCTGAAAGCCACACAAGCATCAAATGACTATGTGAATTTACAAGATGATAAACCTGCGGTTGTGCTTAGCCCAATGACTGAACCTGCTGAGGACAATTCCCCATCATTTTATGTCTCCTTGGCTATTCATGACAAAATCCTCCACAACTGTCTGTTGGACATAGGTGCCAACCATAATCTGATGCCAGACGCTGTCATGGAAGAGTTAGGCCTTGATATTACCAGACCTTATCATGACTTGTTCTCCTTTGATTTGAGGAAGGTGAAATGTTTGGGGCTAATCAAAGACTTAGCTATCACCTTAACTCAGCTTCCCATGAAAAGCATGATAATGGATATTGTGGTAGTAGATGTTCCCCCTAAGTTTGGTATGCTACTTTCCAGAGGGTGAATTAAAAGGTTGGGTGGGACATTGCAAAATGATTTGTCTTATGCCACCGTCCCAGTTTTTGGAGGGGAAAGTAGAAGACTATACAGAGAAGCCCAGCTGGCCTATATCATTAGTGATGAGAAGAACCCCGCTAATCATCCCATTTACGCAGTGGACACTGATTTTGGAGCAGGTATTCTCCAAATTGAAGAATCCCAGAAGGCCTCGGTGCAGCTCAAGAAACCAATATGCCAGGCCATTGAAGAGGAAGGGACACAGGCTTGGGATATGTTCTTTGATGGAGCCTGTTCAAAGGAAACTACAGGAGCAGGAGTGGTGCTAGTGTCCCCAAAACAAGAAAGCACACATCTGTCTTTTAAACTGACTTTCCAGGTCACCAACAATATAGCAGAGTATGAAGCTCTGATATTGGGCTTAAACGCTGCCAAATACATGGGAATCAGAGACATAAAGGTGTTTGGAGATGCTGATCTCATCATTCAACAAGTGAACAAAACATTCCAAGCAAGGCACCTAAGGCTGAAAGCATACAGAGATGAGGTATGGAGACTCAAATAATCTTTTGATAGTTTTTGTATCTCATATATTCCTAGAGTAAAAAATCAGCTTGTTGATTCCCTTGCTGTGTCTGCTAGCATGTTCATCCCTCCCATGCCTCGTAAATTGGTTTATGAAGTCCAAGTAAAATATAGACCATCCTTGCCTGATAATGTTCAGCACTAGAAAGTATTTGAGGATGACGATGATGTAAATAGGTTTCTACAAGTCATTGATGAATTCTATAAAATGCAAATTGATTAAGAGAATGAAAACTTGGAAGAATGTCCCCAACCCCAGCTAAGGAATAGAATTGGCCAAGACAACATTGTTCAATTGCCTAGCAATCATATACCTAAAGGGCTAGTGCCTCTAGAGAAGCTATTTGACCATAACGATGTGCCTCATAAGGCTGCCCAAAAAGAAGATCAGTTTGTAGTCTATAGGCATAACATAGGGAGTCTAGATCATCCAAATTATATAAATTTGTCCACCCATTTGTCTACTGCCAAAAGTTCTGAGTACTGCACCTTAATGAAGCAATTTGTTGATGTCTTTGCCTGGGAATACAGTGACCTTAAAAATTATGACAAAAAGATCATCCAGCATAAGATCCCATTGGAGAAAGACACCATTCCCTTCAAGCAAAAGCTGAGACCCATTAATCCTTTGCTCCTCCCTCTGGTTGAAAAGGAAATCAAGAAGTTTTTGGCTGCCAAAATCATCGTTCCTCTGAGGTATTCGAGGTGGGTAGCCAACTTGGTAGTGGTGAGGAAGAAAAGTGGAGAAATCAGGCTATGTGTTGATTTTAGGAACCTAAACAAATGCTTTAAAAAAGACAATTATCCTCTGCCCAAGATGGAGCACTTGCTGCAAAAAGTCTCAGGAGCCAAAGTTATGTCTTTCCTGGATGGATTTTTAGGGTATAACCAAGTTACTGTACATCCAGATGACCAAGAAAAGATTGCTTTCACAACTCCTTGGGGCACTTTTATGTACTCTAAGATTCCCTTTGGGCTGATGAATGCTGGGGCAACCTTTCAGAGAGCCATGGATATAGCGTTTGTAGGAGAGAAGGATAAGTTTGTCCTTGTCTACCTGGATGATATAACCGTGTACTCCAGCAGCCATGAAGATCATTTACAACATTTAAAGAAGGTGTTTCTGAAGTGCAGAAGGTTTGGGATATCAGTGAATCCTAAGAAGTCACAGTTTGCTTTGGAAGAGGGCAAACTTCTAGGACACATTGTTTCTGCTGCAGGTGTCAAGATTGACCCAAAAAGAGTGAAAGCGATACAGACCTTGTCTGTTCCAAGATCAAAAAAGGACATCCAATCCTTTCTGGGAAAAATAAATTTTGTAAGGAGGTTTATTCCTAATTTTGCAGAATTGGTAAAACACATCACCTCCATGCTAAAAAAGGGATCAGAGATCAAATGGATTGATGCAGCAAGAAGATCTTTTGAAGCCATCAAAAGGGCTATTATGGAAGCTCCCACTTTGATTAGCCCAAATTATAGCAAGGAGTTCCATATCTTCTCCTTTGCTTCTGGTGACACCCTTGTAGCAATCCTATTGCAGAAAGATGATGAGGGTTCAGAGCATCCAGTGGCATTCTTCAGCAAAACATTAAGGGATGCTGAACTAAGGTATGATATCATCGAAAAACAGGCTTATGCTCTTATCAAATCTTTGAAAGCTTTTCGAATATACATTCTTCACTCCAAGGTAATTGCATACATGCCCTCCGCTTCAGTAAAAGATGTCCTAATGCAGCCAGATGCTGATGGAAGAAGGGATAAATGGATTGCAAAGCTTATTGAATTCAACATATAACTGAAGCCCACCAAGCTTGTCAAGGGCCAGGGTCTTGCTCAGCTGATGGCTGAAGAAAATTGTAGGATGCTGGACATGAATTGGATAAGCACAAACACAGATAACAGACAGGCAGGGGAAGAAACAGTTGAATGAGGACAAAACCGGTCTTTGGTGGAAAATCTAGCTTCTTGTGAATGGTATTCTGCAATAGCTCGATTTTTGCTGAAGTTGGAAGTTCCTCTAGGCCTAGGTTCAAGCCAAGCCAGGACCATTAAGCTCAGGGCAGCCAAGTTCTATATTCATGAAAACTTGCTCTATTGGAGGGATCCATCTGGAATCCTTTTAAGGTGTCTGGACAAAGAACAATCTAGGGAGGTCATGCATCAGTTTCATTCTAGCATCTATGGAGGACATCACTACTGGAAAACCACAACTTACAAGATCCTCAAGGCTGGGTATTATTGGCCCACTCTGTTTTCCGATGTCTTTTCATTTGTAAGGTCCTGTGACAAATGTCAGAGGTTTGAAGGAAAACAGCAGTTGAAGTCCTTAACCTTGAAGCCCATACATGCCAGTGGCCCTTTCCACTAGTGGGACTTGGATTTCATAGGGGAAATTAATCCATATTCTAGTGGCCAGCACAGATGGATCTTAGTAGCCACTGACTACTTCACTAAATGGATTGAGGCCATCCCTACTAGGAAAGTTGATCACCATGTTGTCATGAAGTTCTTGACATAAAACATTTTCACCAGGTTCTGATGTCCACACAAATTGGTTACAGACAATGCAACAGCTTTCAGGGCAAAAGAGTTGGTGGACATGTGTGACTCAATGGGCATAAAGCTAGTGAATTCCACCTCATATTACCCTCAAGGTAATGGTCTAGCATAATCATCCAATAAGAGCCTGATAAGGATAATCAAAAAGTTGTTGGAAGACAATAAAAGGAACTGGGATTCCAAACTGAAGTTTGCATTGTGGGCTGACAGGGTAACCACCAAGAAATCCACAGGTAATTCTCCGTTCAAGCTGGTATATGGCACTGAGGCTGTATTCCCAATCCAGTTGACCCTTCCTATGGCCAATTTCTTGCAGGGAGAGAAGAATGAGGAAATTGACATGGCAAAGAGGATTAGTGACTTGGCTGAAGTGCATCAAATTAGAGATCAATTGATTAAAAGGTCTGCAGCACATCAAAAGAGAATCAAGGAAGCCTTTGACAGAAAGGCAAAGATGGACAATTTTCAAATTGGAGACTTGGTTCTTAAATGGGATGCTTTGAAGGAAAATAAAGGCAATCATAGGAAGTTCAATTCTCTATGGACTGTACCTTTTATCATTGCTCAGACCCAGGGGAACAACACTTTCGTGTTGCAAAGTATGGAAGGAGAACCAGTTTTTAATGGCCCAGTCAATGGGCGGTTTTTGAAAGTTTATGTTAATTGAGGCCTTTAGGCCTCGGCACTGTAAATATGTCCTTTTTACAAGTTTTTAGTGTAGGCTTAATTAGACTCCATGCGCAATGGAACACTAGGAAATGTTGCTGATCTTGTTTTTGTAAGAAAGGCAGTGGTCTATGGTTCTTGAAACCTCACATGGAGGCTTTCATCCCCAAAAGGATCCAGTGTTAGCTCTGCTATGCAGTGCTGACTTTCTAAGGTCAGAAAGAAGCTTGGTCCGTTTGGCGGTGTCTTCAAAGGGGCCCCACAGGGGTCATTTTCCCTTTTTTCTCCTACCCCGCTTACTCTCCACCACCTCCATTTCCCTATTTGTCTCCTAAACCCGATAAAGCCCCTTTTGGCCTCAACCCCAAGCGCAAAACCCCAAATCCCTCATAAAACCCTACCATATGTCTTTGCACATTCATAACTCGTCGCGCCACATCCCCGTCGTTGATACTCCCCACCAATCCAACGGCTCCCGTCGCACCTGATAAAGGTGACCCGCTCTACCACTCCCCACCGTCAGATCATCTCCGCCAAGATCTGTCGGTCTTTGCTTTCATCGCATTGACAACTTAATCGTGCGAAAGCGTGCAATGAGAGCGGTTTTTACCTCTCATCCGCTGCTACGTGTCGATCGTTGAATGGAATCGCGTGACCCCGACATTTACCACTTAGCGCCCAAAAGTGGTGTGATGAAAACTATTACCACCCGACCAAACCACTCTTGTCTGTTAAATGCCCATGCAACTCTGACACCCGACGACCGTCCGATCTATCTGCTGAAGATCTAATGGCCTAACTCACCCCACTCCCACCTCGGCTGATAGCCTCTGTCGAGCCATCTTCGCCATTCATTTCCCTGATCCGATGGTCATTCTTCTCACTCACCCATATTGTCCACCTACCCATGCATTCCACGTCCTCTGACCATTCTGTTACCTGAAGAAGGAGATGACCAGCTCGGCCATCATCAGTCACAGTCAGACCCCCAACAACCATATTTAACAGAAAGCATGGCCAAGGGAGAAAAGGACATAGCACAACTCTGTAACTAAATTTATCAGTCATGGACTCCACCGATATGAGCACTCCAACTGCCTAAAGGACATCACAGCACCTGAGCAGGTCAGATTCATCCACTAAAACAAGCCACCTCGTTCAGAGACTCCATTAGGCAGTTAAATGCAGTTGGTGGTCAATTATGACCTCTCCATACCTGAAAGGCCAAGTGCCCTAGTATTGTAAAATTATAAAAATCCAGAAGCAAGACATAATCAGGGTTGGAATTTGATGTAAGGTTCAACTTCTAGAGACTGTAGACATTTTGTCACTTGCAGCTTCTCATCTTCATTTTCGGCAAATACAAGCTTCTTTTGTTGTTAACTGCTCACTGTCCATTTCCCTCTGTTTCTAAGCTTGTGCCTGATGTGTTGTGTTCTTGAGATCTTGGTGTTTAGCATTAGATAACTGTCATCTTATCTCTGTGTTAAAGTATTGATTGCATCACTGAATAGGTTGCTCAAGTTTCTTTCTATCCAAAGTAGGAGAGATGTCATCCTGTCTTGCATTAATACATTAGATTTACAGGTTTCTTTACTAGTTGTAGCTGAACATCACATGGTATTGTGTATCTGCTGGTGTGTTTAGTATTCTCCATATTCACCTTATATCTAAACTGTGAGCATTGGTGGTCTAAAGCCTTGTAGTCCGAGGGTGTTCATGCATGTCTGGAGTGAAACAAAGTAGAAGTGGTTATCTGGCTTGAACTAAACCATCATTCCTTCCATTAAACCTACAACAATAGTTGAATTTATATGTTACTAGGCATCTCTGAGCTACAACCTAGGAGAGTTTCTTGGAATCCTAACAGTGCCAACCGATAAAGGAGTTGAGGATGTCAATCTTGGAACAGCTTACAAGCCCAAGCTTGTAAAGTTATCAAAAACATTGTCTCTCAAGGTAAAAGCCCAGTATGTTAAATTACTTTCTGAATTTTATGATGTGTTTGCATGGGATTATTCAGATTTGAAGGTGTATGACAAAGATATAATTCAGCGTACTATTCCTATCAAGCCGGATCAGAAGCCTTTCAGACAGAAGTTGAGAAGGATCAATCCAAAGCTGTTGCCATCCATAAAAAAAGAGGTAAACATATTTTTCAAAGCTAGCATCATTATTCCAATTAGATTTTCTGATTGGATTTCGAATTTGGTCCCAGTACGAAAGAAGACTGGAGAAATAAGGTTGTGCATATATTTCCAGAACCTCAACAAAGTATCGTTAAAGGATAACTATCCACTTCCAAATATGGACCATATTCTGCAAAGAGTAGTTGGAGCATCATGGATGTCACTACTCGATGGTTACTCAGGCTATAATCAGATCTTGGTGCATGAAAAAGACCAAGACAAAACTGCTTTCACAACACCTTGGGGAACTTTTCAGTATGCCAAAATGCCATTCGGATTGAAGAATGCTGGAGCCACTTTTCAGCGAGTGATCGACATCGTTTTTGCTAATGATAAGGATGTTTTCTTAGTTGTTTATTTAGATGCTTTGACGGTATTCTCTGGTTCTGATGATGAACACTTGCACCACTTAAGGATTGTCTTTTAGAGATGTAGAAAGTTTGGGATTTCTCTCAACCCAAAGAAAAGTTTGTTTGCCATGGACGAGGGCAAGCTCCTTGGTCATATCATTTCTAAAGACGATATCTGCATTGATCCTTCAAGAGTGGAGGCAATTCAGCATATAGATTTTCTGTGCAATGAAAAGGAGATTTAGGCATTTAATCGTAAGATGAACTTCTTACGCAGATTTATACCCAATTTGGCAGAACATTTACGAGAAATGACTAATATGTTGAAAAAGGATAGCACTGTGAAATGGACCGAGGATGCCATGAAGTCATTCAATTTGGTAAAGTTTGCTTTGACCACAACCCCAGTCTTGATTAGTCCTAATTACACTCAAGATTTCATTATATTTTCATTTGCATCCGAGCACACCATGGTTGCAGTATTGATGCAAAAGAGGGATCAGATTGAGCAACCCATTGCTTTTTTCAGTAGGACTATTCGAGATGCTACCTTGCGGTATAATATCATTGAAAAACAAGCGTTGGCTCTCATAAAAGCATTAAAGGATTTCAGAGTGTACATTCTGCATTCACATACCATAGCATATGTTCCTAATGCAGCAATAAAGGATGTTTTGATGCAAACTGATCCGGAGGGAAGAAGAGGTAAGTGGATAGCAACAATGTTGGAATATGGTCTGGAGATCAAACCCACAAAATTGATCAAAGGACAAGGCTTAGCAAAACTGATGGCAGAATCAAATCTGCATGCTCTGGACATAAATCTTATTGCAGCAATGTCAGAGGATGAGGATGATGGCTCGCTCATTCAAGTTTCAGAAATGTTTCTTCAATCACCATGGTATTCAGACATAGTTTATGTTCTTCAGAATCTTTCACCACCTCCTCGAATGTCAAGAAATAAAGGTAGATCACTAAAACTCAAATCTGCAAAATTCTGCATTCTAAATAATTCTCTTTATTGGAAAGATTCGGGAGGTGTTCTACTTAACTGTTTGGTTGAAGATAAAGCTCAGCAGGTGATGCATGATTTTCATAAAGGTGATTGTGGCAGTCATTTTTTTTGGAAAACAACAGCTAACAAAGTGTTGAGAGCAGGATACTATTGGCCGACTTTGTTTTTAGATTTGTATAAAATAGTGTTGAGCTACCATGAATGCCAAGTTTTTCAAGGAAAAAGGAAGTTGCTTCCTCTTCCTTTGAAACCAATTGAAGTAAATGCACCCTTCCAGCAGTGGGGACTTGATTTCATAGGGGAAATCCATCCTATATCATCAACACAACATTGGTGGATCTTGACAACTACTGATTACTTCACCAAGTGGATTGAGGCTATTTCGACAAGGCAGGCCATGGATATGGTAATTATTCAATTTTTAGAATCTAATATCTTGTCTCATTTTGGTTGCCCTCACAAGATCATAACAGATAATGCAGCAACATTTAAGTCCAAGAAGATGGTGGAGTTCTACAATAAGTACAATATTACATTGGGTCATTCCACAACATACTACCCGCAGGGCAATGGATTGGCTGAGTCATCAAATAAGTCCTTGGTGAATATAATCAAGAAAATGTTGGAGGCAAATAAGAATAATTGGCATCAGAAGCTTGTTAATGCCTTGTGGGCCAACAGAGTGAGCAGCAAGAAATCCATAGGTATGTCACTTTTTGAGTTGGTTTATGGTACTGATACAGTATTTCCTACGTCACTTGCAGTCCCGGTCATGAGATTACTATAGGAAGCTGGCAGTGAAGGGGATGATATTCAGCGAAGAATTAATCAAATGATCCACCTTCAGCAAACAAGGGAAGAAGTTTCTCAAAACACTTTCCAGTTGCAAGAAAAGATAAAGAAGATCTATGACCACAAAACCAAAGCAGAAAAGTTTCAGCTAGAAGATGTAGTGCTGCGGTGGGATGCACGAAATGAGGACAAAGGAAAGCATGGTAAGTTCGAAAATCTATGGAAAGGACCATATAAGATTTCAGCATACAGAGGACAGAATGCCTTTTTATTAAAAGAAATGGATGGTCAGGATTTTTCAGTAGGGCCAGTGAATGGTAGGCTCCTTGTTATAGACATATTTGGGCACATCAACCCCAATAATACATGTCCATAAACCAAGGGCTTCTAAGTCCCTAAAAGTGTTGTTTCATACCCTAAAAGAGCAAGGGCAGTTGATTACATCATCTCCCAGAAGTTCTCCATGAAAAACTACTTAGAACTGGTCAAAGCAGGACCATACAGACTGCCCAGTGCTAAAGGTGCGATGCATCTCACCTGCCACATGAAAAAAGTGTGATGCATACAGGAAAGCCCTTCTATAGGGTGCGATGAGTGAGAGCAGACAAATGGCACAAGTAGTTTGCTAGGTGGAAACCCAGAGAATCTTCTAGAAACTGCTCATTTGACACTTTCCTCTCTGAGTTCACCCAGGGATGAGTAAGAGATCTGAAATCTCCATGTAGAACCAAGAACTATCAGTGAAATGACACTAATCAAAATCCCAGAAGCTGACTAACTCTCCTATAAACATCTATATATGGATCCCTCATCCAAGAGATCCAAAGGCTGGAACTTTGTAATTTGCAAGGAAGTGTTGTTGGTTTCTCTTCGAAGACATTGTTGGGTGATCTTGCTTTGTATGAGGTGAAGAGGGCTTTCATGCTGGGAGGATGGCGCTGGGTCAGACCAAGTGGTTGTAATTCTCTCTTCTACTACTTTTATCAATAAAGCTATTTGAGTTTTCCTCCATATTCTTGTATATCTTTGAATATTGTGTTGTTATATGCATTGGTATGGTCAATATATATCTGATCCTATGTTGTTTACAGTAATAGATCTCTATGCTTTGATGGTATTATGCTGCTTTGACTCTACAGGTTCTCTTTGAAGCGGGACAAGTAAGGAAGGAGTGGCGAGATTCTGTCAAAGGGGAAAGGAAACAAGCAAGGAGCCCAATGAAAGACTGAGGTTGGTACTCTCTGCTTCTTTCTCTTCTATCTCTCGTAAAGGAAAACACAAGTAACTTTAGTTCGTTTGTTTCTAAGATAGCTACCCGTCTTAGTGGAACTAGCAGTTCTGAATAGACACTAGTTTTCCCGATAACAAAATGGTGACCCCACTGGGGAGCGATTAGTTTGATTGCTTGTCTCTATTTTTTTTATTCATAAACCACAGACAGAGCCTGAAGTTAAGCCAACTAGCCTTCGAACTGCATTTGCTATGCAAGTGCAAAGTAGATCAACGCTGCTTCAGTCAATCTCCGGGTTTGTTTATGAAATGAACAATTGAATTGCAAACATCCTAAGTGCCCTAGAGGTAGCTCAAGTAACCTCATTAGATCAGCCCTATACTTTGTATTTACTGACTATCGTTATCTCGGCCTAAATCCCTGAACTAAGCTGCAAACTGTGACTAAAAACCAAGTTAAAGTCTCATTCCTGGACCATCGCACTGTCTCCTTTTGGCAGACTGGATGCATCGCACCTCCTATGTGCAGTAGGTGGGATGCATCCCTGTTTCCCTATGTTACAGGTGCGATGATCAGATAAGACGGTTTCTGCCTCCAGACTTTGGTTTTTTCTTCACTGTCTTCAGCTTTATTCAAGAGTTTTGCTGTCTGTAATCAGTAGTCCACTATTGAAACCCCCTTCCTTTGCATCATTCAGCCTCCATTGTACAAAGATTTGTGAATGTTTATGTATTTTTCGCCATTCACAGTTCTCATTTACAAAATAGTAGCTTAATTGAACTGTCGTCTTTTGATTTGAAAGTGTCGCAAGTGTCGTTTTCAGTCAAAGAAAATAATCCTTCTCTTTTTGATAGTCGATTACACTGTTACTCTTGTATTTGATCTGAATTTATAGTATTTCAAGTGTCAAAAGTAGTTTTCAATTCAAAATCGCAAAGTTTCGTCTTGCCTTCCTGTCGTTTTTTTTTAAAGAAAATCGTTAGTACTGTCGCTTTGAAAGAAGAGATAATTCAGATTTGTATTTAGCATTCTTTTTGTCATTCACACATTAAGAAAGCAGAAAACAAATACATGCACGTGCATTTGCATTTAGATTGCTTGTTTATTTGATTTAGGACAGTGCATCTAGTGTGTGCTCTCTGCTCTATGTTGAAAGGATTTTGTTTCTCTTTCCTTAGTAGCTAGGATTTTCATTGCAAAAAGAAGAGTAAACGACTATTTATCATCTTAGATTGCATATTTAGGAGTTGTATATCTACATCATGCGGTGAACCTTAAAGGTAAACTTTTTAAGAAAGATCAACTATAAAATAAATTCAATGAACATAAAAATGCTTTGGAACCTAACGCACAACATCTAGAAGTCTAGGCTAGAGACGTATTCCGACGTCGTAAAGCCTGGTAACTGCCACTTTCATCGTAGGTTGGGTGATTCCTCCTCTTTGAGACGACAAGTGCCAGTACGGACTTATTCTCCCACGTACCGTCGAGTATATATTGGGAGACCACAATAGGCTATATCCTTTAACCTTAGGAAGCCATGTCTGCCGCCTTATCGATCGCATTGCACTGAACACAACATTCGGGAAGATTGACTGTCGTACCGTAAAAAGTATTCTGCAGTTTTGCGATTGGTTTGGTAATCCCTCTGTCTAGATTTCCAGAGTAGTATCTTTCGTTCCTCTTCAGACTCCTTAAAGGAAAAGGTCCATCTGAGCACTTGTCACTTCAGGCTCATTAAAAATCGAAGGCGACTAGAGTCATCTTTAGCTTTTTCTCGACTCTTAAAATTTGAAAAAGCAAGTTGTGTCAAAGCGTCTAAAATTCATTTAATTCAGAATAACTTTTTCCCCTCCTATTTTGAGTTGATCAAATAATTAGCAATCGTGGAAGAAAGTCAATCAAAACCCCGTCATTCACGGAGACTGACGAGTCAACCGTCTTTGACTCCGGAAATGAAACCATTCTGGGCCAAGCGAACTCGTTTAATTGGGTCAAAGCCTCCTTTTTTGTTCGAAATTTGTGTTTCAACATCCTCTGAGACTCTAGTTACTCCAACCATTTCTAGTATCCCTGCCTCTACAGAAGAAGTTTCGCAGTTACAAGAGGACATTAGAACTGATCCTAGTGTAGCAGTAAACACTTCTATTCCTGAACCAGCTCCATCTGGAGTTGATTCAGAAGGTGTTACTCCTCCAACATCTGTCACTGCAGAATCTATACCCTCTTCGGCATCGAAAATATTTTACGGACCTGACGGTCTACCTCTTCCACCTGGATTGATTGCTATAGAAGAGATTACAGAGGATCTTCCATCCAGTACTCCATCACATTTCGGAACTAGGATCAACCTATATCCTTCTACTTCAGAAGTTAATACCCCTTCATCGCAAGTTCCTGTAGAATCGCTAGGAAGTCTTTTGGATAGACTCGATATGTCTGGACAACCATCGACATCTAGGACTGTGTCATCCGATACAGTGGTAGCAGAACCTCCTGCCACCACTCCGATGATGTTCGCTGGCATACCATCTGTCCCAACTAGCTCTCAACTGCTAGAGGGAGTCCACCCAGGGACTGTTTCGACAGTATGGTCTGTTCCCGTTTGTTCATCCAGAATAATATCTGGAATTTCTTATGTTGAGTCTCAGCAAATTGATCCTTCACAACAGTATCAATTTGGGCAGTCCGGTCTCCAAAGGCCAATCTTTCCTGTCAGCATTGGATTGCCACCGTATGGAGGGCAGTATGCCCTTTCATTGTTCCCTCCGGGAGAACAACCATATGAGAGTACTCAACCAAATTCGGGTCAAAATGGAATCACATCCAGTGGTTGGGTGCCAATACTGCCTCAACAACCAAGAATTGTATACTCAATGCAACCAAGTCTACCTATGTCGAATATCCCCACTACACCAGCTATTGTGATAGTGTCACAAGTACAAGCGTTGCCTGTCGTATGCCAACCTCAAGTTTCTCAAGTCGTAATACAACAGCCTCTTGTCTCCACGACGCAACCGCAATCGCTGGTTAGTGGCTCCTTAACTGGAGCAACTCAGGCTCAAACGGGTACTATTACCCCTCTGAATCTTGGTCAAACGGGCAACAGCAAATGGTTCCACAACCATGGCTGGTGCAACATCAACAACCACAATTCCAGCAAGTATACCAAGGACCTGAGCAACAAAATTTTGCAAGTAATGGGAAGCTATATATTCAAAACGGTTATTATCAATCATCCCAAATTGGTTATGCCCAGAAACCTTATCAAAGTTATCAGCATCAAATGCATTATGCTGGTATGCAAAGACCCATTTCTCAGGCGATCCCATCTTATCCTAGGTATGCTTCGCTGAACCTGAATCAATAGTTGCCCTTCGTGGTGAATTTAGAGCTACCAGATCTAAATCGGCTAACAAATGATCCAATTGCTTATGCCCCTTGGTGGCCAGCGATTCCTCATAAACTTCCGTAAGATATTCCTAAATTTAATGGAAATCCGGGTGAAGATCCGTCGAATCATATGATGACCTTTCATCTATGGTGTTCCTCCAACACTCTAAATGATGATTCGATTAGGTTTTGCCTTTTTTAGCGAACGCTAACTGGTCCGGCAGCAAAATGGTACATCGAATTGCCTAGAGCTTCATTTGATAACTTCAGCACCCCTGCCACCACCTTTTTAACCCATTTTCAGTTACCAATAAGGTACGAAACATGAACATAGGTTCTTACCAATTTCAAGCAGACGACGGCCACTCACATATCTGATCATATTCATGAGTGGCGACGTCGTCGTAGAATGGTAAAAACATATGTTCCTGATCAGCTACTAGCTGAATGGTTTATTAAGTCATTATTGCCTTCTATTACAGAAGATGTGACAAAGGGAGGAGTCATCACTAAAGAGCAAGTCATTGCTTGTGCGCAATATCTAGACTTGATCTATACTCAGTCTGGCATGCTCTATGACAAAATCCCTGACGCTCCCAGATCAGAATTTTCTGTTCCTCCTCCTCCTAAATCAAACAAAGACTCTCATGACGGTGATGGCATGATAGGTACGAAGAGCACGAAATCGACAAAGGCTACATCTAAGAAATCCCGTAAGATTTCTAGTCAAAATGCAAATGAAGAACTTCTAGCCTCGGAGGTTAATGTCGTGTCGACCGACAAAGGCAAAGAACCGAAGCAACTAGGGGGCAAGAAGAAAGGGAAGAGCAAAAAGAAGAAGCAGGATGATTCGTCTCCTGAAAAATCTTCTACAAACTCTTCTGGGCAAAAGAAACCAAGTCAGCCATGCCTCATATGCGATGAGGATCATTGGATGAAAGATTGTCCATATAAAGCTGAAGTTAAGAGAATCTTTAACAGTTCAAGAACTTCAGCAGTATTGACTAACCCATTTCCAAACCCAGGAAGCAATCTAGTTGCTAGTGACAATGCTTCCCCATCCCAAGTGCTTATCTTGTCCATTTCAAAATAGCAAAATGATGCTTTGATATCGACAAGGAATAAAGATTACGAGAATCCACAGCTGTCGAACAACAAGACTACTGATCAACCTAGTAGTTCGACAACAACTTCGACCGAAGTTGTGCCACCCATCATTCCTGAGCTTACGATAAAGCCGCCAAAGGGAGAAGTACACAAATCGACATTTAATCCTCGTGCCAGAGCGGCACATAATTATAATATAGAAGAGGACCTGGCCCAATCGCCGTTCGCTATGTCGACATTTGAAGTACTACAAAATTGCCCCTCCCAAAAGTAGGCTCTATTATTAGCAATAGGTGGGATTGACCCAACAGGTTCTAATCTTGTGGCCTTTAATCATAAAGGATATGAACCTCAATTACCCGCTCAACTCGCTTTCCTCATTCAAGTGAAAGCCCTCAACAAAACTGTTCATCGAACAATTATTGATGAGGGGGCATCTACATGTATTATGTCAATGAGTTGCTGGAAAAATTTAGGATCACCACCCTTGTCGCAATCGTCAATGATGTTAAAAGCATTCGATGGATGAACATACAATCCATATGGGATTTTGAGTAACTAGCAATTTGAATTGGGGGGCAAAACAATAGAAATTGATGTTGAAGTTATTGATGGAAATCTCAATTACAACATCCTACTGGGAAGGCCCTGGATTTATGCTATGGCCGTTGTTGTGTCGACATACTTCAGAAAGATTTCATTTCCTTTTCAAGGAGGAATTACAATCGTCGACCAACAAATCTTTCTCCCCAACAGTTCACAAGTTACGGGAAGCATCCCGATGATCCATGGAAGCTCTCATTCGCTTCAAAATATCGGAGTAGGTCTCCTAAAAGATCCTACTTTAATAGGTACTTTTTCCCTACCGCCTCAAAGTAATCTAGCGGAAGTGGCCACGGTGGAAACTTGCAATATGATATCTTCTATATCTAAAAGATTCAGAAGATTACTGAACATTTTGTCAGCATGAATCATCGACATTTTAGAAATATTGTAGCAATCAATTTTCTTGGCCTGGGGGGCAAACCCAGATCAACGCTCATCGAGTGTTTGGATAGATAGGTCTAAGGAATATGTTACCTCTTTAGATTCTTGGTCACATGTACATTCTACAGACGAAGGAATCATTCAGTCAATGATGATAGGAGAGGCACCATTGGAAGATCACCACCATCATTCCCATCTTCCGGATCACCACGAAGATTATTCTAGCAACCTTAATCATCCTTCACTTTTTGATTTTCTATCAAATACTGTAAATACGGTGGATTATGAGGATAGTTCTTTTACTATGTCAACCTCATTAAAAAATGAAACAACTCCCTTTCCAAATCGAGACTTTGATTATGATCTCGTAAAATCCAAGTCGAGTCTTTCAAAAATCTCCAAAGTGAACCTTCATTCCATCCACCTAGTTGAATGCAATGAAGCTTGGGGGGCATGCACCTCGATTTGTGTCATTTTGTTGGGGGCATGCAAACTTATAACAAGCATAGTTTCTCGTTTCAAGCTTGTATAAACATGAAACTGAACCTGAGCAGTTCTACGCGAAGTTCAAGCTCGTTAAAAAATAAACCTAGCAACAAGCAGTTTTACACAAAGTTCAAGCTCGTTAAAAATTAAACCTAGCAATGAGCATATGTTCCACCAGAGTTTAAGCTCATTAAAAAATGAACCCACCTCCGATAAATAACCATTTCGAATGCATTATCATCAGCTTTTGAGCATTGGTTGTGTTCTTACTATCACCTCCACTCTGTTTTAGCTGATCATATGCCTCCATTTGATTGTTTACCCCTTTTGAGGAACAACTGCGATGAGTGATCCTATTAGCCACCTTCTTTACACTGTCGTGATTGAAAAGTTCCAAACATTACCTGGAACCAGCTGCTATCTGAAAACATCACTCGTTCGTAAAAAAACGAGTCTCCTTTAAGCTCTTTTCATCTGACTCGTAAAATATGAAAAGATTCTCGAGAAATTGGCCTCTCCAGCTCCATAAAGTGATTGGAAGTGCCATCCCTCCTCTAGATTTTAATCTTTTTGGACCTGAGGGATTATTACACAAAAAGATTGAGCGTTTGTCTTGTTCGGCTCATTAAAACTATCGAAAAGTCATCACTTTCGCATTGTTTTATACTTTTTCAAACTTAAGGGATTATATTACGAAAAAGGAATATTGGAGTCTCCTTTTCATCTCCTTTCAGACTCTCTAAAATTGAAAATAACCGAGTTATCCTTCTCGTTAAACTCATTAAAACAATAGCGACAAACTTGTCCATTCAGACAAGAGCGAGTTTCACTTTCGCTAGGCTCGTTAAAACATAGCGACAGGTTTGCCCAAAGGGAAAATTATATAACAAGCATACGTTATCCTCCTCAAGCTTGACAAAAATAAAGAGTACTGGTCAGAAATTACTGGGGAAAATTGGGAAGAAAACTTGAAGAAACTTTATTGGTAGCAGGTCGCTCTTGAACATGACATTTTCACTCCATCATCATGATTGAGTCAGGTTCGGTTGTTTCGTTCACCAGTCATATCACCATTAGTCCACCGTACCATCCACTTTTGGGGTTAACGCTACCAATCCATTTCAGTGTCGCCGATATGTTCAAGAGAAGTCGCTCAGAGAATTCACCTACCCAGCTTGTGTCTCATCCACTGCAATACCTTCACGCTTCATTCTTTCATGACTGCCACCCTGAACCTTGTATCATCAGATCGTTTTCACCTCTACAAAATCATTTGCTCCATTCTGTGTTGTAGATGTGGGATCCATCAATGCCCTCCTACGATGGGTCACTTCTTGTCGACATTAGCTCATTATCTAAGAAGCCGACCTAGGAACAACCCTTTCAGTAATTTGAAGCTTGCATGCCTCAATGGCAAGTTTCTCACTTTCGACGACAGGTTTACACTCATGGCCTTTGACCGAAAGAATTTGCATGGTGTTCGACATCAACTCATGTATTCACACCACGTGAATTGTACTACAGTACCTTAAGGGTCATCATCATCATTGGTGATTCCTCTCACGCCTATTAACAGCTTACATCATTGGCTGGTAATCAGGCGACGTCCTTCCATGTTCGACATCAGAACATCTTTTCACATGGATCGACTTGTACTTCGGGTGAAGATTAAACGAGTTTGGAAGACCCCGGATCTAGTTTCATCCATCTGGGCTGTGATATATTCAGGAAAATAAAGACATCAAATGTACATCATTGCTGCACAGATAATCATCCAAAATAAAGGATGATGGCTCCACCAGGATCATCAGTCTGCACATAGACGATTGTCTGTCCTATGTACATGAAAATGAATTTATCAAAGCTGAGCATGGGAATGCCTGCCTCAGCTAGATCATGAAAAATATTATGAAGATAATGTATTGTATTGTATCTTATTATAGGTCACCTTCCAATTCGAAAAACCTCGGATCCTCATTATAAAGCATTTCACCCGACATCAAAAAGGATTTACAACCTCATACTTTAGGGGGCAACTGTTATAGACATATTTGGGCACGTCAACCCCAATCATACATGTCCATAAACCAAGGGCTTCTAAGTCCCTAAATGTGTTGTTTCATACCCTAAAAGAGCAAGGCCAACTGAAAAACTACTCAGAACTGGTCAAAGCAAGACCATACAGACTGCCCAGTGCTAAAGGTGCGATGCATCTCACTTGCCACATGCAAAAAGTGTGATGCATACAGGAAAGCCCTTCTATAGGGTGTGATGAGCGAGAGCAGACAAATGGCACAAGTAGTTTGCTAGGTGGAAACCCAGAGAATCTTCTAGAAATTGCTCATTTGACACTTGCCTCTCTGAGTTCGCCCAGGGATGAGTAAGAGATTTGAAATCTCCATGTGGAACCAAGAACTATCAGTGAAATGACACTAATCAAGATCCCAGAAGCTGACTCACTCTCCTGTAAACATCTATATATGGATCCCTCATCCAAGAGATCCAAAGGCTGGAATTTTGTAATTTGCAAGGAAGTGTTGTTGGTTTCTCTTTGAAGACATTGTTGGGTGATCTTTCTTTGTATGAGGTGAAGAGGGCTTTCATGCTGGGAGGATGGCGTTGGGTCAAACCAAGTGGTTATAATTCTCTCTTCTACTACTTTTAGCAATAAAGCTATTTGAGTTTTCCTCCATATTCTTGTATATCTCTGAATATTGTGTTGTTATATGCATTGGTATGGTCAATATATATCTGATCCTATGTTGTTTACAATGACAGATCTCTATGCTTTGATGGTATTATGCTGCTTTGACTCTACAGGTTCTCTTTGAAGCGGGACAAGTAAGGAAGGAGTGGCGAGATTCTGTCAAAGGGGAAGGAAACAAGCAAGGAGCCCAGCGAAAGACTGAGGTTGGTACTCTCTGCTTCTTTCTCGTCTATCTCTCATAAAGGAAAACACAAGTAACTTTAGTTTGTTCGTTTCTAAGATAGCTACCCATCTTAGTGGGACTAGCAGTTCTGAATAGACACTAGTTTTCCTGATAACACTCCTGAAGCACTACTACTTTTGAGGTTGTTCCCTAAAATTATGTCACTTTCATTGTAAATACCATTTTCATTTTCCTTGCAAGTTTTCAAGTACACTGTCATTTGAGCTTGGGACCCGAAGTGAAGGCTATAAAGTTTAAATGATTAGTGTCAAGTCTGAGTTGGTTTATAGTCAAGTTATGAGTCAGTTTGGTTGAGAGTCAATGTTTAGTTGTATTGAGTCATTTTCCATTTTTTTGGGTTTTGACTGTATTGCCCAATGGATGAGGCACTTGGTCTATGGTGTTCTTGACACCTCCAAGGACCTGCCATCCCCAATAAGGCCAATGTTAGTGTCAGTATCTGCATACTTCCATCAGGGATAAAAAATCACTCTTTGTATTTTCATTTTAGGAGTCCCATACTGAAAATTTTTGCATCATCCCATTAGGTCATGACAGCCTGATCCACCGATGGCTGTTCTCTCTTCAGCTCTTCCCTCATAGACTATACTTGCTGATCCTTCTTCAAATTGTCTTCAGTTATGTTTTTTTAAATTAATCAGCAGTTCATTTCATTAGGTCATAGGGTATGATTTCACTAGGTCATAGGGTATGATTTCATTAGGTCTAAGGTTTCATCACCAAGGTCAAGAAACTTATTTCCAAATGTAAATAAAGTTTAGCAAGGGTATGAGGATGATCAATAAATCAAGCATGATGGCTTGAAAAGTCATAGCCTACTGAAAATATTATATTTTTAACCTAATGTAATTTTCACCTCAAAAACATGGGTTTGAGGTAAAAACAAAGTATTTTGAATTTATTTGTATTGCTTATGTAATTTTAAGTTTCTATATGTAATATTGCATCCCAGCTACACCTAAGCACCTCTCCTTGCTACATGACAAAGAAACATTGCAAAAGAAATTGAGTCAGATTGAGCATTTATCCACCTGCAAAGACACAACAATAAAAGGCATTAAAAACAGGGTTTTGAAGAAAGACAAGAAACATTAGAAAGTGGGTTTTTCAAAGTGAAAAATCAAAATGTACTCCTATTTAAGCTCTCCTATTTCATTTTCAAAACTCATTATGTTCATTTAGCAAGCGAGTCCAAAAGTAAGAAGAAGAGGCGAATTTGAGTGAGTTTGGGCAAAAGAAGCTTGGCGTTGCGCGTTCCCTGAGTGGTGCTGCACTTCTGGGCGAAACAAGTCGGCGCTGCACATTGGAGAATTGGCGCTACGCATAGAGCCTGGAGCTGCACGTCTGGAAGAGTTCTCCAGTGTAATTTTACATGGGTGCTGCACGTTGGGGCCGGAACTGCGTGTCTAGGCAAAGGCGTTGCGCGTCTAGGCAAAGGCGTTGCGCGTCTGGGCAAAGGCACTGTGCGTTGAAGGGAAAGGATCCAAACCCTCAAAACCTCAAAAGAATCTTCAAATTGCTCTCTTTTTCCCTCTTTTCAAGTAAGTTACCCTCCTCTCCTTCATTTTTTGTTTGCATATGAAAGTCATAAGTGCCATTCTTCATGATTAAAATCAAACCCTAGTTTTACTCTATTCATTCTAAAAAAAAACCTAAACCCCTTTTTTTCTTCCCATCACTTATCATTAGAACTCAAAACCCATCTCTACATCACTACCTATCCCCTCATCTATATCCCCTCATTATATCCTCTCATCCTAAAACCCCCCTCCCTCACTCTCATAATTCACATCTTACCCTTCATTGTCCAATCTACCCTAGTCATCCTTTCATTCCTAAAAGACTTCCACTCATTCCCTTTATCCCTTTTTAGGAGTGTGCCACCAAAATAACCTTGCAAACATGGATAGAGAAGACCATGACTATGAGGAGGAAAACAAAGCTAGTGACAACTCAGCAGATAGAGCTATGCAGTAGAGAAAACCTCATAAGGGAGGCAGGATTATAAGAGGAGCCATCAAACCTCACGGAATTGCAGGCTTCTCAGTTGGCCGTGTCATGTTTTAGATATCTTGGCTTCTATGAGTTTTGTAAACAAGTAGAGAGAGTCCAATATCACCCAGAGCTCACCAGAGTCTTTGTAGCTCATCTTCAAAACAACAAAGTAACTCTTGCTGGGGTAACTTTCACATTTTCACCATCAATCATTTCAGATTCCACCAGGATTCCTAATGTTGGTGAGAAGTGGTATAAGGCCCGGGATCTTGATGAACACTATTATGAGCCTTACATTAAATGCCAGTATAGAAATTAGGTGAAGAGGCTTTTTCCTTTCAAGTTTCTTGAGAACAAGTATGTCCCCTTGATGAGAATCATCATCAAATATTTCACTTGTGAGGGCAGATTCTCCAGGCTGTACACTTATCACATCAGGCTCCTCATGCATTTTACTAGGGTGAAGATGTTAAACCTCCCATACTTTTTGTTCAAGAATATTGAGAAGATGGCTCATTTTGTCTAGAAGAAGCCATACCCCCAATAGATGAGCAACCTCTATCACTACTCCCTGATCAAAATCCTTGTTCTTCATCATCTCAGTCTCCTCAACATCCCTTGGGAGACATTTATTGCTCATGACATATTCAGGGGTCCTCAAATTCCTCCACCAGTGTCTCAAGAAGCAAGGGGACCTTCTAGTCAAGTGAAAACAGGTGAGGAGGCCAAGGAGACAAGAACTACTGAGGTGCCAGTTTACTTGACCTATTAGAGGGGCACAAGGAGATTATTTGCAGCAGCTAGGAAAGTGTTTGCTCCACAGGATGTGGAAGGGGCCTTGCCTTCTTCATCGACATAGTAGGTATAGGTGCAACAGCTGCACAAGGGAAAGGAAAAGATGCCAGATTATGATGAGGAGGAAAGGGACTTTGACTTGGTAGAACATGATGAGCCTGAGTAGCATGACATTGAGACCATTGACTCTTAGGAGAGGGAGACAATAAAAGACATCATCATACAGGAAAAGGAGGCTCAAATGCAGGCTCTAATGGACAACTTAGAGAAGGCCAAGTATGTCATCACATACTTAGATCAGGAAAACAAACAGTTGAGTGACAAACAAGTCCTCATGGAGCTAGAGGTGCTCAAGGCAAAACGAGAAAGTGACAAAGAAACACAAGTCACTTTGACCCCTATTGAGCAGGAGATAGAAGAGGATAGAGAAACTTGGCTTGAGAAAGTCAACCTACACCTTGAGAAGCTGCTACAGAATACCAACAGAGATAATCAAATTCTCAGACACATGGCCTATCATTACAGGACTCGCAATAGGATTTGCAACATAAGAATCAAGAAGATGAAAGCTAGGTTAAGGTGGGCCTTGAAGGGAAAGAAAGAGGAGGATAGACTTAGAATGTTGGCTGACGTTTCCTTGACTCATTATATCATGTGATGGTGAGTCTTCACACAAATTTTGGGGAAATTTTGAGTAAATTTTAACATTTGCAATTTTTGGAAATTCGACACATAGAAAAATGGCCTAGATGCGCAATGCCACCGGCACTGCGCTTTTCCTAGAGGCACCCAGTGGACAAATGGCTTGAATTTTTGGATTCAGGGCAGTGAGGACATGCACCCTAGCAAGTTTCAAAGTTTTTGGAGCAGAGCTGGGCCACCAAAAGGTAAAAAAACATCCTAAAAATGACCTTTCTGCCACTTTTTGGACACACAAAAGTAGTCTTGGGAGAATCAAGTTTTGAGAGTCAAATGAGCTCCAAATGAATAAATTATAGGTGTTATGTAAAGTGTACTTGACGATCTTTCCAATGAGCTATCATGGGCTCAATTGGGATGTCGGGAAGGCCTTTAAAATGGACCTGAAAGTGGCACTGCGCGTAGAGCAAATTTTGCTCAGGATGCCTATTTTTCCAGTTTTTGACTATGATCATGGATTCTCTCTCATGGTGGATGATTTACTATTGTAAATGATATCATGGATTGTAAATAAGATGGTTAAAAAGTTGTATAGGGTAGATTCATTGCTTTAGGAGTTAGTTTGAAGCCAAATGAATTAGTTTTTCACTTTTAGAGGCAAGTTGTTGATGATGCCTATATTCTTATTTCTTGTTTAGTATCAGTTAGATCATCTCCTCATCTTAGGGATTCGACCCCTGAAGATGGGAGGAGGTTGAATGCTTGTCTATATCTTCTTCTTCTTTCTCTTTGTGAGAGGTTGGACTCACTTGGATGCTCAGAGCTTGATTGTACATCATTGTAAGTAGTTTGGCAAGGAGATTAATAAGATTTGCAGGTATTTTTATGGGATACCTATGGTATGGAGTTTTAGTACAGTTTATTCTTTTGTAATTATTTGTTTACATGTTCTATGTATGCCATCATTCATTTCATTTCTTCTAGTTGATTGTTATCAATTTTGATAGGTAGAATCCATTGTATCAGTGCTCTGCCTTGGGAAATCATTCAATATTTCATGTTTTCTATTGTTTAAGAAGGATCCATGATTGTCACATGCCCTTCTTAGCTCCTCATCGGTCTTAGACACCTCACACCATTAAGCCTAAAGTGCTAAAGCCTATGCCTACCTTGCCCCATAGAACACCCGATATTTCTGACCTAATTTCCCAAACCTAAACTGCCCAAATCCACCTGATCCAGCAAAACACCAACAAATCCAATCAAAACCTTCGAGATACTATACCTAGCCTAAAATCATTTACCTGATCTAGTCATCTTGATTGAGATCGTTAAGGAGAGAACCCTCTCCCGGCATAGTAGGGCTAGCTACTAGGCTAAGCTTGGTTTGTGGTTACCCCGGAATTGCCTCCATTCAGCCGGAGGTCAATCTAGGTGATAACAGTTTCCACATCGAAATCACCTATTTCTCCAGATCTCCAAAAATTCTTGGACAATCATTCCAAGGTATTTGAGACTCCCAAAGGTCTCTCACATATTCGTGATCAATATCATGTTATTCATTTTATTCCAGGAAGTGTTCCTCCAAACATTAGGCCGTACAGATATCCCTATGCCCAAAAGAGCGAAATTGAACGTATAGTTGCAGAAATGCTAGAGGCTGGTATAATTCAACCTAGTCAAAGTTATTTCTATGATCCAGTAGTATTGGTGCACAAGAAGGATGGATCATGGCACATGTGTCCGGATTATAGGGAGCTCAACAAGCTCACTATTAAAGATAAATTTCCCATTCCTGTCATTGATGAATTATTGGATGAATTGCATGGATCAATTTACTTCACCAAGTTGGATCTTGGTTCAGGATATCATCAAATCAGAATGAAGACTGAAGACATTCCAAAAATAGCATTTAGAACTCATGAGGGTCATTATGAATTTTTGGTCATGCCTTTTGGCCTTACCAATTCACCTTCTACATTTCAAGGTTTGATGAATTCCATTTTCAAACCCTTCCTTAGAAAATTTGTGTTAGTATTTTTTGATGATATACTAATCTACAACAAGTCTTGGAAGGATCATGTTGAACATGTTGACAGGGTGCTACAACTATTGGAGGAGAAACAATTATATGCAAAAAGCTCCAAATGTTTCTTTGGAGTACAAGAGGTGGAATATCTTGGTCATATTGTATCTCATGAAGGTGTTAAGGTAGACCCTAGCAAAATTAAAACCATTAAGGAATGGAAAATCCCCACATCCATAAAGCATCTTCGAGGATTTCTCAGGTTGACACGGTATTATTGCAAGTTTGTTAAGAATTATGGGAGAATAGTAGCACCTCTAACAACATTATTGAAGAAAGATGCATTTTCATGGACTCTAGAAGTAATAAAGGCCTTCGAACATCTTAAAAAGGCAATCTGCCAAGCATTGATCTTAGCTACACCGAACTTCACAAAAACCTTTATTGTGGAATGTGATGCTTCAGGAAATGGAATTGGTGTTGTTTTAATGCAAGATGAAAGACCCATTTCTTTCGAAAGTCGTCAAATCAAGGGAAAGTATTTACACAAAACTATTTATGAGAAGGAAATGTTGGCAATACTACATGCACTTAAGAAATGGCGACCCCACCTAATGGGAAGACACTTCAAGGTAAAAATGGATCATGATAGCCTTAAATACTTTTTAGAACAAAGATTATCCTCTGAAGAGCAACAAAAATGGGTCACAAAGATGTTGGGTTATGACTTTGAAATCAATTACAAAAAACGGAAGCAAAATGTTGTGGCAGATGCACTCTCAAGAAAGGATGAGGATGTGGAAGCATTGTTGTGTGTCATTTCTATTATCCAACCAGATTGGATAAACAAAGCAAGGGATGAATGGAAGAATGATGAAGAAGTGTGGGCACTTATTCGAAAGTTACAACAAGATTCCAGTACATTTGATACATTTAGTTGGAAAAATGATTCGTTATGGTACAAAGATTGCTTATACCTCTGTAAGAATTCCCAACTCAAACAAAAGATTCTTATGGAATTGCACACTTCTCCCTTACGAGGGCACTCAGGATTTTTAGAAACTTACCACAGGGTTAATAAGGAATTTTTTTGGGGTGGCCTTAAATCGGATATTCAAAAGTTTGTGGCGGAATGTTTGGTTTGCCAACAAAATAAAGTTGAAATAATTAAGACCCCAGGTCTATTACAACCTTTATCCATTCCAAGCCAACATTGGGAGGAGGTTTCAATGGACTTTATCACAGGTTTACCCAAGTCTAAAGGAAAGAGTGTCATCATGGTAGTAGTTGACAGACTTACCAAGTATGCACACTTTTGTGCATTATCACATCCATTTAAAGCTAGTACAATTTCTACTACGTTTATGGAAACAATTCAAAAGCTACATGGAAACCCCAAAGATTATTGTAAGTGACAGAGATCTCATTTTCACTGGAAATTTTTGGACAAAATTATTTTCTTGTCTTGGTACTCAGTTAGCTCATAGCTCATCTTATCATCCTCAATCTGATGGGAAAACTGAGATAGTAAACAAATGTTTGGAAGGATATCTTCATTTCTTTGTGTCTGATAAATAGACACAATGGGTGAAATGGTTGCCTCTGGTTGAATGGTGGTATAACACTTCCTTCCATACTGCAACAAAAATGACCCCATTTACGACACTTTATGGATATCAGCCACCATCCATCACATCATATTTAAGAGAAAATTCTAAGGTTCAAGCAGTGGAACATCACATCGAGCATCAACAACAAGTTCTCCAACTCTTAAAGGATAACCTCATGTTGGCGCAGAATAGAATGAAACAACAGGCAGATCAACATCGCAACGAAAGAAGTTTTGATGTAGGTGATTGGGTATTCCTACGGCTACAACCATATAAACAAATGTCCCTCAAGCAAGCTAAGAAGGATAATAAATTATCACCAAAGTATTATGGTCCGTACAAGGTGTTGCAAAAGATTGGTACTATGGCATACAAATTGGAGCTTCCTGCAGCTTCTCGAGTACACCCAGTTTTCCATGTTTCATGTTTAAAGAAGGTTATAGGCAACAAGCTCCCAGTTCAAACAATATTTCCAGAACTTGACAAGGAACAAAAAATTATATTGGAATCGGAAGCAATCACAGAAACAAGAACTCGACAACTACGAAATCGATCAATTTCGGAGTATCTCATCAAGTGGAAGAACTTATCTGCTGAAGACTTTGTTAGCGCTCGAATTTGCCTCAGGCTGAGGAAGGAAAAACTCAAGGCAACATCAAACCACGCTCAGCCTCGTAGCTAGCCCTACGAGGACAGGAGAGGGCTCTCTTCGGGTCTATCTCAGCAAAAGGTTTTCAAGAGGGCTGAGATGACTCAAATTTAGTACTGATTTTAGGCTAGTAAAGTGATAAGAAAGTTTGATTTAAAATTTTTAGGGTTTTGTTGGAGAAAAGGGAAAGGCAATTTTGGGTGCGGGGATGAGACACAGTTTTTGCAGAGGTATTTTTGGGGCAAGGTAGGCAACTGTCCTGATGCTTTAAAGGAATTGAATGGATAGATCTGACTGGTGAGGAGCTAAGGAGAGCAAGAAACTTCAAGAATTCTCCTTAAACAGATGAAAACATAATGATATCAAACAAACTTAAAGGCAGAGCATAAAATATTATGAATTCTACCTTAACACTTCATTTGTTTAACTTGCAGAAGAGAAGAGTAGGAAGATGATACACATAACAAACTTACAAGTACATGAAAGAAACACACCATCAACACAGATAACCACAGGAATCCCAAAGAGTGCTGCAAAACCCTGGTCTTTCCTTTGCCAAAATTGCAGAGATACAATGTACAATACAGTCTAAGCTTATCCCCCAAGAGTCCAACCATGAAAATGACTAAGAAAATACATAATATAGGCAAGCTAACACATTCCCTTGCCTCTAGGGGTCGAGCTCATCATCCTAGGAGCTGTTTCAACTAATTCTAAACAAAGCACTACAATCTAGGCAATCAAAACAACTTGCCTCTATAAGCTAGGAAACCAATTCATTCATTAAATTTTTTCTATTTTATGAATGAATCATCTAGAATAGGTAAATAAGTGTCAATTCAACATAAAGTTCCATTAATTACATCAAGGACGGTGAAAAATCCCATCACAAGTCAAAACTGGTCAAAACTGGGCGAATTCATGAGCTGGAAGGTGCAAAATGTGCAAAAAATCCTGATGCGTAGCGCACCTGAGCCCTACGCGTAGCGCGCCCCTGGTGCATAGCGCACGAGTAAATTTACACTGAGAAAAGTATGCTGATGCGTAGCGCGCCCTGGGTGCGTAGCGCGCCCACCCTGATGCGTAGCGCGCACTCAGCTACATAGTGCATTTTGCAGTACGCTTTTGGAGGCCTTCCCGGTGTCCAAATTGGGTGCAGGATAGCTCGTTGGAAAGGTATCTGAGTCTACTTTCCATCCCAAGAGGAATTTTTCAATTTTTAGTTCATTTACTTTGTCAAAAATCAAATCTCCCAAGACTGGTCAAAATGTGCCAAATGAGGCTGCCTCAAGGCAGAGTGCTATTGCAGTCAACTTTTGAATGCCTTCCTCAACTCCAAATTGAGCTCATGATAGCTCATTGGAAAAATATTTGTGTATAGTTATCATTTGACTCATCAAGAAAGTCATTTGGCCAACCAATCTAGGAGAAAATTTGATTTTCCCAAGGTCACTCCAGAGGTGCATTCGAATCTCCTGAGGCAACGATATTTTTGACATTTCTCTAAAACCATGACACCTGTGTAAAAAGTGAAGGAGGTTTTTCTTCTTTGGAATGTTTTGGAAAAAAACCTCTCTCAGTTTTCCCAAATTCATTTTTTATTGCTCAGAAACAGCATGTGAGTAAAACCTATCCCGATGTGTGAAACAAGGGATTTTGTCGAAATGAAGCGAAATGAAGGGGATAAGGGGCTTCTAAATTCTTGGGGAAATTTTTAGAAGTAGGGAGGGATGTTAGGAAGTAGGGGAAAGTAGAATCTCAGAGATTGAGTGAGGGGAAGGGGTCCAAAAGGGCAAAACACAGGCCCAACCTAGAAAATTGCCAGGTTGTAGCAAGAAACTAGGGTTTGTGCGAAAATGAGGAATTTGGCGGATCTAAGGGATGGGAAGTGTTTAATAAGGTACATTAATGATAGGGGAAGGTGTATGAACATCTGGATACAAGTTTTTCTAATGATTTGACCATCCAAGAGAAATTAGCTTTCAAAACCCTAGGAGAGGGAAATGACCTTGCCTGGGCGCAACTGAAGCATGAACAAGGTGTAAAATGACTCATTAGACACTGACATGATAATGACAACCATATGAATGATGATAGACTCAGCAGAATGATGACATGGACCGACATTTGGACAACTTTAGAAGGAGTGAAAGCAAACCCTAGACCTAATGTCTAGTGACCAAATTTTGCTTGAAAGCTCTTTGAAATGACAAAATTTGACCTGGACACTCTGAGACCACTTTGTAAGAGCATATTTGATCACTGGAGGAAGGCTAGAAAGACTAACACTAACAGATTCCACATGGGAGGATGATAATTTTATACAGAAGCATCCAGAACTACTCAAGCGTTGAGGACAACACTTTTTTGAAGGAGAGGGGTATGTTGGGTCCCTATAATACTAGTGATTCCCCCATTACTATTGTAGTTGTATCCCTTATTAATATTTTTGTGCCCCTATTGTCCCCATATTGTTATTACTATGCCCCATAGAATCCCTCTATTGTTATTTTTGTGCCTTTGTATTATTATTGTTAGGTCGGCTTGGTTATATTGTGACCCCTTAGACTCCTATATATAGAAAGGAGGTTTTGTCATTTGAAGCATGGAAGAATAGTTCATTTGTGTAATGTAAAGGAGGTTGCCCCCTCAAAGAGGCTGAATTCTAAGGCGTTGATCTATCTTTTCTATCTTTTTGTGAGCTGGTTTCATAACAATTTTCTTGGCACTCGTAGGTTCATATTATATCATATCATCAACTATGGTAGGTCCAAAAATAGAGAATGATGTAAAGACATTATAAGCTAAGGAAAAATATTCCAAGCTATTGCATAGATATGCTTTGAGAAAAAAAAAAAAAATTAAAAAGTGAAGGAAATTATATATACACACCATGGTGAATCGATAACTCATTGGAGAAATCTAGGCAAGGCCCAATATTAAATGTAGCGGCTACAACTATAACACCAAGAGTATATCCAATAGCTCGTAAGCCAAACATACTAGGAATTGATGACTTAATAAGAGTTGAGACTCCATAAGGGTGGGGGTGCCTACTCCTTGAGCCTTATCACAACAAACCAAAGATGTTCCCCCATGGGATTGGAAACTGGGTGTAGGGGATAACATCCCATTATACCAACCACTCAGTCATAATGAAATAAATTAGTAATAATGAAAGAAAATGTCTCAAAGGACACGACTCTTAATGAAAGGGCACTTCCACTTAGATATATATGGTCTTACACTTGTAATTTAATCATATCATTTTTCATATGTATGTATTCAATATATCATTATTTTGGATATTATATTGGTCATCCATATTGGTTATCGCACTACAAATTATGGAATTTGCTACCAAGGAAGACTTGGAGAAGATAGAGTGTTGAACATACATGAATTTGCTAATGCAAATTGGGTTGGATATATGGATCATAGAAGTTATACAAGTGATTAGGTGTTTAACCTATTTGGAGGAGAAATTAGTTGGATGAGCAAGAGACAATATATGGTCGCATCCTCAACTATAAAAGTTTACTACATTGTAGGCACTCATGCAAGGAAGTTGTTTAGAGATTTTGTTTAGTTATTAGGTTTGCATAGGAAGTTTTAAGTTTAGATTATGATATTCAAAGTGTAATCTATCTGGAAAAAAACCCATTTTACCATTTTAATACAAAGTGCGTTGATGTTCAAAATCACTTTGTGAGATTCATGGGTAAAGGCAGGAAGGTGTTGCTGGTGAAGGTAGACATTTTGAAGAGTGTCGTAGGCTCATTAACATAGTCAATGAGAATTATAAGTTTTCATAGTGTACATAAATAATGGAAATCTTTGTCGTGGATTTTTATGATGTGTTGGAAATATTGAGAGGGGGGGTGAATCAGTATTTCTTTTTCAACTATTAATTTTATCAGTTAAAAACATCTATATTTGGAACACAGAAATAGATAACAGGAATAGATGCTTTTATTAATGTGATCTTTGCAATAAATCAAGTACAATGTATATATATATATATATATATATATATATATATATATATATATATATATATATATATATATATATAGATATATATACACACCAATCCTTTCAGTTCTGAGGCACCAACCTCAAGGGCTCCAACCCTCTGCTGTAAACTGTCTGGATTTGTTTGGTTGTAATTCTCTGCTCCCAAACCTATTGGGCCTATGACTTACTTCTGTCCTCCTGTTCCTTCCATTTCTACCAGAGCTTCGGCTTCCTTTATTTTCTTACAGTTTGCCAGTTACCCTAAACTTTCCTTGTTCTTTGTTTTATATTCCTGATATCCTTGACATTTGGCATCCTTTCTCTACTGTCTCTTCGGCTTCCTCAATGCTCGCTTGATCTTTCAGCTTCCTCTGTGCTCACTCTTCAGCTTCCTCTATCTCTTCAAATCCATCAATACACACAGGACACATTAATGTGGAAGAGAGGACGAATTAGAATAGTGTTGCATATTAAAAAATATCAGAGAGGCCCTTTTTAATATTCACACAATATACATTAATTGTTCACGTAAACCATATAAGAGAGACTATAGCCATATAGAGGTCCCACATGCCACGCCATCCTTTTATCGCAATTGCCGCTTCCGAAGGTTCAGACATAACATAGCCAATTCCCAACTGCCGACGGAGCGGATGCGATATGGTATTAAACAGTTATTAATAAGTCTGCTGGGTCCATACCCTTATCGCAATCCCTGGATTAACATTCCTTTGTACATTGTGATTACCGCAGATGCGACATTTGATTAAGCCATGCTATAATGGTGTAGTCGGGTCCGCAATTATATCGCAATCGGCGGATTTCAATGTGGCAAAAAATTTAACAAGGTTTGCGATATTACGACGAACACGATATTACAATAGGGCATGTTATAACGTTGCAGCGGGTCCGCATACATATCGCAATTGCATTTTAATGTGGCAAAGCTTTAAAGAGGCTTGTGATATGGTAGATGCGATGTAACTTTAAAGTGTATTACAAAGGAATCCTTGGGCCCGTGTATTGTATTGCATCTATATAATATATATATACTCCTCCATTCTTAACTTTGGTTAATGCGGACTTAACCCATAACCCTTTATCCCCTTTAATTCTATTATAACCCTCGTATAATGGGAATATACACAAACACACAGGAACATGCATTTTCCGCTTTTCCATAGCCTTGGCGCGTTTATCGATGTTTACCTTTATTAGGATCATTCTCCACCGTAGATTAACTCGTGCTAGATCCAATGGCTATCATAGATTTCAGGTGGACAAATAGCATGGAGGATACCCACCCGATAAAGCAGTTTTCTCTCTCCACCCTCGTGCTACGTGTCGCTCGGTTAATGGAATTGGATGCTCTCCTCTAAATACCACTTACCGCCTAGCATCCACCTAAAAACCACTGCCACTATTACAAACCCACCTTTTGGAATATAACCACGTGCATTCACTCTTCATTCATCTTCTTGATTTTTATCGATACTATATACTCCTCCACTCTTTTGGCTCCTCCTTCGCTCTTTTGGCTCCTTTGTCAACTTCTTTGGCATATATTACATGTGATACTCCCGATATGGCTCCTCCTCAATCTCCCGCTCTTACACTTACTTGGCTTTCCTGTGGCTTTCGATACCACTCCAATACCTCTTCTCTGCTTTGATAGCTCTGCTCTGATAGCTCCTATGACTTCTAATATTCTCTCCAATGGCTTGACTGTCTTGGCTTTCCTCTGGTTTCTCCTCATGGCTTCTTGCTCTTGTTTCTTCACAGATCTGCTCTACTTCTCCTTGGCCTCACATCATTGTTTACTCATCCAGAATATTGCCATATTGACATCAATGACAATCTAGGTCAACAATCTCCCCCTTTGTTATTGATGGCAATATTCTTCTTCTCTCCCCCTTTGACATCAATGGCAAAGGAGTGCTCAGGGACTCCCCTATCGAACTGCTCCCCCTGTCCTGCAAAATCTTTATGAATCAACTTAAATGATGCTAAAGAGATAACTCCCATCTTTTGATGAAGATGTTCAAATGCTTCTCGAGGATGAGGTTTTGTAAAAATATCAGCTATTTGCTCCTTAGTATTGATATATTCCGAGATGATGTTTTTTCCAGCTACTTGTTCATGAAGGAAATGATACTTGATTGGTATATGTTTGATCTTTGACTGCATCATTGGATTTTTTCTCAGACTGATCGCACTTGGGTTATCACAATAGATGGTAGTTGGTTGATTTGTACCTATTTTGACATATTTTAGAGCTTCCTTATAGTATTTGAGTACAACAATATGTGGTAGCTATATACTCGGCTTCAATTATAGATAGTGATATGGATGTCTGTATTTTGTTGAGCCAAGATACTAAACAATCTCCCAGGAAGAATGCATTTCCACTAGTACTTTTCCGATCATTGACACTTCTGGCCCAATCAGCATCGGTGTATGCAGTCAGAGTAAGAGTTGAGCTCTTAGGGTACCAGAGACTGAAATCAGGAGTTCCTTTCAAGTATCAGAGAATTCTTTTCACAGCCAACAAATGGGATTGTTTAGGTGTTGATTGAAATCATCCCACCATTCCTACTGCTTGCATAATGTCAGGTCTCATAGCAGTTAAGTACAAAAGGGATCCAATTATTGACCTATAATGAGTTGCATCTACCAGAGGGGAGTCATCATTTTTGCTCAATTTGCAACTTGTGGTCATAGTTGTGCTCATGGGTGCACAGTCTTCCATTCCATATCTTTTAAGCATGTCTTTAAGATATTTGGCTTGAGATATAAACATGCCTGTCGTGGTTTAAGGTACTTGTAGTCCAAGGAAGTGAGATAACTCTCCTATCATTGACATCTCGAACTCTTTTGACATATTTTGAGAAAACTCATGGCTCATCTCATCATTATTACTAGCAAAAATCAGATCATCAACATAAACAAGTGTAACTAGTAACTTATCCTCATCTGTCTTTATGTAGAGATTACTTCCTGCCACCCCCTTCTTGAAGCCTTGTTGTTGTAGATAGTGATCCAATCTTACGTACCAAGCTCTAGGAGCTTGTTTCAACCCATATAATTCCTTTTCCAACTTACAAACAAAGTCTTTTGCTTCTGTTAGATTAAACCCTTCTGGTTGCTCCATGTAGACTTCTTCCTTGAGTTCCCCATTCAGAAATGCTGATTTTACGTCCATTTGATAGATTTTGAATCCTTTTGAGCAAGAAAATGCCAAGAACATCATGATAGCTTCCACACGAGCTACTGGTGGAAATGTTTCTTCAAAGTCAATTCCTTCAATTTGTGAATAGCCTTTACAAACAAGCCTTGCCTTGTTTTTGATGATTTGTCCATCTTCATTCATTTTGTTCTTAAACACCCACTTGGTTCCTATTATGTTTTTGTCCTTTGGACGAGGTACCAGCTCCCATGTCTCATTCTTCTCAATTTGAGACATTTCTTCTTCCATGGATTTTACCCAATGAGGATCCTTACTTGCTTGAGTAAATGTTTCTGGTTCTATCATGGATAGAAGAGCAATATCATTTTTCTTTGGTGTATTTGTCATCCTTCTTCGGGTTTGCATCCCTTCATCTATATTGCCAATAATCTGCTCTTTCGGGTGATATTTTTGGAGAAGTTTCATCTTTGAAGGAGTTTGAGATGGTTCTTTTTCCTTGGGTATTTCTTGATTTTTTCCTTCTTCTTTAGGTTCTTCTTCTTCAATGAGAGGATCAACTTCATGTTCTTCAATTTCTTTCTCTGGAAGGTCTTCATCAATCTTCACATCAATGCTTTCCACTATTTTCTGTAGTTGGTTATTGTAGCACTTGTAGGCTTTGCTCCATGTAGAATATCCAAGGAAGATCCCTTCGTCAACCCGAGAATCAAACTTTCCTGGTGAGCCATCATTGATTTTTATGAAGCACTTGCTTCCAAAAATGTTAAAATATTTTACTGAAGTAGGTCTTCCTTTCCATAATTCATAAGGATTATTTTCATTATTTGGTCTTAATTGAGTTCGATTGAGGGTATAGACAGCTGTCCCAATTGCTTCTCTCCAGAATTTTGGCTGTAAGTCAGCTGCTATTAGCATTGTTCTAGCCATTTCTTGAACTATTTGGTTTCTTCTTTCAAATACCCCCTTTTGCTTGGGTGTTCTGGTAGCAGATATTTTTCTTTGAATTCCATGTATTTTACAGAATTCATTAAATTATTTTGATGTGACTTCTCCCCCTCCTTCTGTTCTGAGGCACTTAATCTTTGAATCCTTTTCATTTTCTACAAGAGCTTTAAGATTATTAAAACACTCAAATGCTTCGGATTTATATTTTATAAAATATATCCACATCATTCTAGTATAGTCATCAACAAATAAAGCAAAGTACCCTTCTCCTTGGAGTGTCGGAGTTCTAGTTGGTCCACATAAATCAACATGGATGATCTCCAAAGGCTTTGATGTAGAAAACTCCTTGGTCTTTTGGCTGGTTCTGGTTTTCTTTCCATGTTGACATGGACCACATATTCCTTGATTTGGTTTGAATAACTTTGGAATGTCTCGTACTGTTTTAATCTTGCCGATATTGATCAAGTTATCGAAGCTTGTATGTCCAAGTCGCTTGTGCCACAACCAACTTTCATCTCTTTGACTTAAGTAGCATTTGTATTCTTGAATCTTGTTCAGAATGTAGATGTTGTCTAGTGTTCTAACCCCTTTTGCCACAAGTTCCCCTAAGGAAGAGTTCCTTATTTCACAGTCTTTGGTGCTAAAGACAACATTATGTCCTTGATCACAGATTTGGCTAACACTCAGGAGGTTGTGTTTGAGCCCATTTACTAGCAAAGCATTTTGAGATTTTCCTTTTCCATTAATAAGAGTAACAGTTCCTTTTCTAGCAATTTTGGCAGATCCACTTCCAAAGGATACATTTCCTTCCTTTTTGTTCAATGAGACAAACTTCCTTTTGTCCCCTGTCATGTGTCTGGAGCACCCACTATCCACAAACCAATGATTTTCATCATTTTGAGCACATAGAGCTAGGCCACATTTATCTGTGTTGGGATTCTCACTTCTTGCTTTTCCTCTTTTGAGCGGGAGATTTTGTTCATTGTGTCCATTATTGTTACATAATGAGAAAATCAGATCAAATTTGGACAAGGGATCAAAAAAATTGTATGTTTTGATTTTTCCTTGCCCTTTGGGGCCATATGGTTTTTTTATTTGATCCTTCAGTTTTGATGTGTCATTCTTATGAGCCATGCAATGTTTAGCTTAATGACCAAAATTTTTACAATGAAAACAATGCTAAAAAAAGATAGTTTTGTACCTGTTGTAATAGCCATGATTTGAATCAACATTCTTCCTTGGAGTTACGTCCGCTTTATTCTTTGGATTTGAGATGGGCCTTTGATGAAATACTATTTTGTATCTGTTGTAACATCCATTATTTGAATCAACATTCTTCCTTGGAGTTACTCTCTCTTCATTCTTTGGATCTGGGATGAGCCTTTGATGAAATAATCTTTCTTCTTTTGGGTTGCTGGAAAGTACGTCGGCATAGCTTTTCGCATTATTCTTAGCACTTGATGATTCTCCTTTAAAACCTATTCCAGATTTGTCATGTTGAGGTTTTTGATTATTTAGGATAGTGTCAATAATTTGAGAGCTTTTCCAACCCTTTTTAACTTGCTCCAATTCCTTCCTCAGAGATACTATTTTGGCTTCACGTTCTTTGCAAGCTTCTTCTTTTTCTTTTAGCTTATTTTTCAAGAGATCTTCCTTTCTTTTTATTTCCTCGTTTTCTACCTTGAGAGAAATGATTTTATTCCATAATTTCTCATTTTCTTCAATGGCACTTATTAACAATTCATCTACATTTCCATCTAGCCCTGAGTCATCATCATTTGTGAATGCCATGAATAATACTTCTTGGCTTCTAGCATGATCATTTTCTTCCTCTGATTCTTCATTACCTCCTTTGCGGTGAGGGAACTGGTTAGTTGATTTCTTTTTGATGAATACAAATTCATCTTCATCAGACTCATCTTGCTTAGAGAGGAAATTCTTCTTATTGAACCCTTTCTTTTTGTATACCATCCTTTTAGAATTTTCTTCATCATCATTGTCATGCTTATGAGTACATTTTGCAGCATAATGACCTATTTTTCCACATTTGAAACAAATAAGAGGGTATTTATCTTTTAGCTTAGATCCTTTCTTCAGTCTTCGTACAAATTGCGCCAATTCGGATTCAACATCGGAGTCATCATTACTGACATTCCTTTCTTTCCCCTTTTTTGATTTTGAGGCCTTGAGTGCTGCATCTTTAGAACTTGGGCAACCTTTTCTCATCTCATAGGCAATGAGGATTCCATGGAGTTCATCCATCTTGAGAGTATCCAGATCCTTCACTTCTTCTATGGCACTTACTTTGGAGTCAAATCTGTCTGGGAGACATCTTAAGACCTTTTGAATAATGGTGCTTTCTTCGATGTTTTCGTCCAATCCTTTAAGAGAGCTGACCACTTCAGCTACTTGGAGAAAGTATGATGCAATATCTTCTTCATCATCCATTTTTAGACTTTCAAATTATCTTCTATGAGTTTTAAGCTTTGCCTTCTTGACTTTGGAGTCCCCGTCGTATAAGCTAATTAGCTTATCCCATACTTCTTTGGCAGAGTTACAATTCATGACCTTTGTAAATTCAGAATTAGTGATTCCACTAGTGATGGAGTTTAAGGATTTTGCATTTGCAACGTAGAATTTCCTCTCGTCTTGATCTATTGGAAGAGTGGAAAGAGCTATGTACTCATTTAAGACCGAATGCCAAACTTCAGGTCCAAGGGACATTAAGTAGTAGGACATTCTCTTTTTTTAGAAACCAAAATTTGTGCCATCGAACAGAGGAGGTCTTCCTAACACTTCTTGATTTCTCATCATGACTAAGAATCCTTCTTCAAGCTGTTAGGTTGATATGAAGAAGCCTACTCTGATACCAATTGTTGGAAATACTAAGAGGGGGGGTGAATCAGTATTTCTTTTTCAATTATTAATTTTATCAGTTAAAAACATTTATATTTGGAACACATAAATAGATAACAAGAATAGATACTTTTATTAATGTTATCTTTGCAATAAATCAAGTATATATATATATATATATATATATATATATATATATATGATTTCAATCAGTTTCTAAGCACCAAATTGGACTCTTTGTGAGGCTCCAACCTCTAGAGCACCAACTTTGTCTTGTCAAGGCACCAACCTCAAGGACTCCAACCCTCTGCTATAAACTATCTGGATCTATTTGGTTGTAATTATTTTCTCCCAACCCTACTGGGCCTATGACTTACTTCTATCCTCCTGTTCCTTCCATTTCTGCCAGAGCTTCAGCTTCGTTTATTTTCTTACAGTTTTCTAGTTACCCTAAACTTTCCCAGTTCTCTATTTTATATTCCTGATACCCTTGACCTTTCGCTTCCTTTCTCTGTTGGCTCTTCGGCTTCCTCAACGCTCGCTTGATCTTTCAACTTCCTCTGCGCTCACTCTTCGGCTTCCTCTGTCTCTTCAAATCCATCAATACACATAGGACACATTAATGTGGAAGAGAGGCCGAATTACAATAGTGTTGCATATTAAAAAATATCAGAGAGGCCCTTTTTAATATTCACACAATATATATTAATTATTCACGGAAACCATATAAGAGAGACTATAGCCATAAAAAGGTCCCACATGCCACGTCATCCTTTTATCACAATCACTGCTTTCGGAGGTTCGCAAATAACATAGCTGATTCCCAACTGCCGACGGAGTGGATGTGATATGGTATTAAACAGTTATTAATAAGTCTGTCGGGTCCATACCATTATCGCAATCCCCGGATTGACATTCCTTTGTACATTGCGATTACCACGGATGCAACATTTGATTAAGCCATGCTATAACGGTGTAGTTGGGTCCGCAATTATATCGCAATCGACGGATTTCAATGTGGAAAAAATTCTAACAAGGCTTGCAATATTGCGACGGACGTGGTATTACAATAGGGCATGTTATAACGTTGCAGCGGGTCCGCATACGTATCACAATCAACATTTTAATGTGGCAAGGCTTTAAAGAGGCTTGCAATATGGCAGATGCGATGTAACTTTAAAGTGTATTACAATGGAATCCTCGGGCCCGTGTATTGTATTGCATCTATATAATATATATATACTCCTCCATTCTTAACTTTGGTTAATGCGGACTTAACCCATAACCCTTTATCCCCTTTAATTCTATTATAACCCTCGTATAATGGGAATATACACAAACACACGAGAACTTGCATTTTCCGCTTTTCCATAGCCTTGGCGCGTTTATCAATGCTTACCTTTATCAGGCTCATTCTCCACCGTAGATTAACTCGCACTAGATCCAACGGCTATCAGAGATTTCGGGTGGACAAATAGCATGAAGAATACCCGCCCGATAAAGCGGTTTTCTCTCTCCACCCTTGTGCTACATGTCGCTTGGTTAATGGAATCGGGCGCTCTCCTCTAAATACCACTTACCGCCTAGCATCCGCCTGAAAACCACTGCCACTATTACAAACCCGCCTTTTGGAATATAACCATGTGCATTCACTCTTCATCCATCTTCTTGATTTCTGTTGATATTATATACTCCTCCGCTCTTTTGGCTCCTCCTCCACTCTTTTGGCTCCTCTGTTAACTTCTTTGGCATATATTACATGTGATACTCCCGATATGGCTCCTCCTCAATCTCCCGCTCTTACACTTACTTGGCTTTCCTGCGGCTTCAGATATCGCTCCAATACCTCTTCTATGCTTTGATAGCTCTGCTCTGATAGCTCCTATGACTTTCGATATTCTCTCCAATTGCTTGATTGTCTTGGCTTTCCTTTGGTTTCTCCTCATGGCTTCTTGCTCCTGTTTCTTCACGGATCTGCTCTACTTCTCCTTAGCCTCACATCATTGTTTACTCATCCAGAATATTTCCATATTGACATCAATGACAATCTAGGTCAACATGATGTAATACTATCACCCCTTATATGCAAACAAAACAACAAGTGGGAGAATGTTGGAGAATGTTCTTTGCATGACTAGCTCCATGAGAATATTATTTGAGAGAGGGGGGGGGGCAGGGCAGAGAGGGGTGGCACACAAGCCGAGAAAGAGAGAGAGAGGGGCAGAGAGGGGGGCACACAGACTGAGAGAGAGAGAGGGGGGGGGGCACACAAACCAAAAGAGAGAGAGAGAGAGAGGGTGGGGGCACAGACCAAAAGAGAGAGAGAGAGAGAGAGAGAGAGCGGGGGGGGGGCACAAACCGAGAGAGAGAGAGAGAGAGTACTTTTTTCATCTATTTTTGGAGATTTCCGGCACATGGGTTTCCTTTCGGTGGTTTTGTGGAACATGTATTTTATCCCATGGTTTTTTATTCTAATTAAGGTGACGCGGATTAGATGTTTTGGATGTTATGGGATCATATATATTGTATTGTAAATTAAGAGAGAGAGAGAGAGAGTACTTTTTTCATCTATTTTTGGAGATTTCCGGCTCATGGGTTTCCTTTCGGTGGTTTTGTGGAACATGTATTTTATCCCATGGTTTTTTATTCTAATTAAGGTGATGTGGATTAGATGTTTTGGATGTTATGGGATCATATATATTGTATTGTAAATTGTAAAACTAATGGATAATAAAAATTAGAGGTGCATCTCTAAACATTTTGTTGGTTTTCCTAGTTAAGGGTTTCTAGGGTAAATCACTAAGTATTATGTGTGAAAAGATTGTCATTTTTTACTTTTCTAATTATAAAAAGTATATATATTCATTGTTATCTTTTAAAGTCCTAATAAATATGTTTACCCAATATTCAACCCTTAAAACTTTCATTTTTTTCAAATGAAGGTTAAATTCTCACTTTTGAAAAAAATCTTCTTAATTTTTGTTGGCATGGAGTGACACATGTATGCTAATGTGATGATGGTGTCCTATGTTTAATCCTTTGGTTTGGCCATGTCATCCTCACTTACATTCCACCTTAACTTTTTCATCGTCATGTGGCCCTTTTGTAAGTTTCTTTCAAGCCTTTCCTAATGTTTACTTTTGAAGGTTCTTGAAATATTTTGAAGCCTTTTGAAAGTTTCAACATTGAAAATATTCCAAAAGCTATCAAAGACTTAAATTTTGCTTCCAAATCCATTTTATTGAGATGTTCTAGGATGGATTTAAAAAAATTGATCTAGATTGGATCATTATACTTTTTTTCATTCATATAAATGCTTTTAGAGTGGAAAAAGTGGATGCATTAGCTCACAGGACCATTTTTACTAGCAAGACCCAATTTGGAAAATTGGGGTCTGAAACCTTTCGGGAGTATTTTGAGGCATCAAATGATATTTTTTGGGGGTAATTTTTTTCACTCTAGTGTTAACCTATTTTTCCTATTGTACACACAAAGATCTTTTCGATGCAAGCATTTCCTTAATCAAAGTCTATATGCAAAAGTTATGTCATTTGGAAGTTGACCTTCTTGTTTTAGCCACCATAATTCAAGAGGATGCCACATCAACCACCATTATTCATCAAAAATGGGCTAGCCACATGATAATGATGAATAAGACTCTAGGAGAATCCATATTGTAACTCTGGTTAAGAGTTGATGGAATCATACCTAACCACTAGTAGGTTATTGTGTTGTGTTATAACTAAGCCATTAGGAGGAAAAGGGGTTCCATTATTTTCGAGTGCATTTGTGCCATAGGCAAGTAGATAACTGAGAGGGATATGGAGAGAGAACATAGAGAGGATTTGTCCATTTTAGAAGCCCATTGGCCATAGGCGTTAGTTATTTGTACTCACAACCATTTTTTATTCAAAGAAAGAGAGTAGAGTGTCCTCACCTTCCAGTTGGGTTTTCTCCTTAAAGGGTTTCCCATGATATAACTTGTGTCAATCATGGTTTGTGATTTTTTATTTCATTGTTCTCTATTTTCTAAAAAACTATAATTTTCACGAATACACAATAACAATAATTTAGATATACATAAATCTAAAGATAAATAAACCCTCATAGTGTAGATTTTGAATTTTTAAGTATAGTTTATCAGATTTATTGTGATTGTCTATCTAGTGGAATATCATAACAATTTACGAATCATATTGGTCTCATAAAGGTTTTCTTTGGATTCATTATAGATATTTGTTGTGAATCTAGATCGCCTAAGTCAAAATCCATAAAACCCTAATCATGGTCGACGAATCTATGAATAATCACCATGATCGTACAGAGGATATGTTTATTGTGGCTGAAATCCCAACTTGAAGATATAAAGAATAATATGAATCTCCTCATGGAGACCCTAATCAATAATATTTGTCTATTTGAAGAATATGGGGATTTTAATGAAGAGGTTTGATTGAAGGGGAGATCAAGATATCGAGGAGAAATGGAGAATAAGTCGAAGAAAGGACCCGAGAAAGATCAACCTAGTTCATGGTCTGAGTTCAAAATGGAATTGAAGATTGATATCAAGCCATAATAAGGTCAGATCAATTCTCTGAAGCTAAATCACTTGTTGCACCAATTAAAACTTTATTTCAATGTTCATCATCTAGAGGAAGAACAAAAGATTTCATTTTCACAGTTGAAATTAGAGAACCATGCCCCAACCTTGTGGGAAAGTTACACGTAGACCTTGATGCTAGAGGGATATCTTCTAGTGACTAAGTGGGAAGAATTTAAAACCCTCATAAATTCACAATTTTACCTTATTGGGTATGTAGAGGACCCAGGTAGATATGGTAGCACTAATTCAAGAAAAAGTAAGGGAGAAGTGTACATGAGTACGCAAAAAAATTAAGAAAGATGGCCATAATGTGGGGCATCTCCCCAAATAATCTAGATGTACTCAAGTATATTAGGGGGTCTACACAACCATCTATAAAAGAAAGTGATGTCCAAGCCTAGATCAATGGACAAGGCTTGTGTACAGGCACAATACCTAGAGAACATAGGCTAGAAGAAATGGAAATCAAGTGGATTGAAGAAAAAGGAGCATACAGACACTTCTAAGGAGGGGAAGAATGAGTGGAAAGGGGGAAACGCTAAAATATGGTTGCAACAACACACCAGTGCAAGGATCCCAACAACCACTACAACCAGTGTAACTTTAATGGTCATGTAGATGAGAAGTGTTGGAAGGTGCATTTGGAGCTTAAACCAAAGAATAAAAAGAAGGAAAATAAGAAGAAGAATATCATGGCCACTAATTCGAGCAACTAGGTTGAAAGAATATTAGAAGAGGATGAAAATATCGTTTATACATCAGTGTAGAAAGAGGTGGATTTGAGTAGCCTTCAGCAATAAGAAGCGAAAGAAATGACAAAACTCTTCACATAACGATACGGGTCAAAAGACAAATATCGGTGTGTTGGTTGACTCAGGATCATAGGAAAATCTCATTGCAATAGATATTTTCAACATATTTGGATTTGAAGGTCGTGATCATCCAAGTCCTTATCCATTGGGATGGGTAAATAAGGATGTAGAGTTAAATGTAACAAAACAGTGCCAAATTAGATTTGTTATTAGTGTTAATTTTATTGATGAAGTAGAACTAGATGGAGTTCCCCTTGATGTATGTGGAGTGGTATTTGGAAGTCCCTATATGTACATGTGGGATGCAATATTCAAGTGGAGAGCTAACCAGTATCAACTCATCAATAATGGAAAAGTGTTAAACATCAATGTGCATAAAGGCAAGTCAAAAATTTCGTTGATAAGTGGCAACCAAGCCAAGAAACTAATTAGTTCTAGAAATAAGTTTGTTTTAAATTTTTTAAGAGAGAATCAACCTATAGAGGAGTCTGTAAGAGAAAAGGCATCCCTAGAGGGGTGTACTAAGAAATAGAAAAAACAATTGGAAGAGTTGATACAAGAATACAATGATGTGTTTTGGGAGCCTAAAGGGTTACCACCCAAGAGGGAAGTGGATCATGAGATCTAGCTATTTCCGAACTCCCCATTGCCAAACATTGGGATATATAAGCAGTTTGTTATATAAGCAAGTGAGATGAAGAAATAGTTTCAACAACTACTAGAAGAGGGTGTCATTTAACTGAGTACATCACCATGTGGGTCACCCATCATCATTGTGCCAAAGAAGGATGGGACTTGGAAAATGTGTATAGATTACAAGTGTTGGAAAAATTTATGCTCAATAACAGGTACCCCCTACCCAAAATAGATGATCTTCTAGATCATTTGCAGCAGGAAAAATACTTCATTAAGTTGGACTTAAAGTCTGGATATCACTGAGTTTGAATTAGAGAAGACAATACCTAGAAGATCGCCTTCAAAACCAAGCAAGGTTTGTATGAGTGGTTAGTCATGCCATTAAGCCTATGCAATGCACCAACTATGCTTATGAGGTTAATGAATGATATATTGTGCCCTTTCATAGATTCATTTATTATTGTCTATATGGATGATATACTATTATACATTGCTACCTAGGAGGAGCACATCTCACATTTGATGTGGGTGCTAAATACATTAAAGAAGCACTAGCTACTAGAAAATATCAAGAAGTGTGAGTTTTCACAATATTCTGTGGTGTATCTGGAGTATGTAATAGGTGGAGGAGAGTTGAAAATAGATCCTGCCAAGATGGAGGCCATCATGAAATGACCAATTCCTATTAATGTTTCTGATGTTATGAGTTTCATTGGGGTGACATAGTACTTGAAGAAATTCATAGCCTCATTTTCAGTGGTAATAGCACCATTCCATGCCCTAACAACAAGTGGCAAGGGTTTCCAAGAGAGAAAGGGTCAGCAAAGGGCCTTTGACGAGTTAACGAAGAGTATTATTCAAGCACCATTTATGGCATTACCGAACTTGCAACAACCCTTTGAAGTGAAGATAGATGTGAGTGGGTATGTTATGAGAGCAGTCTTGATGCAAGGAGAAAGGCTTGTATGCTACCATTATAAAGTTTTTAATGGGGTAGTTCTTAACTACCCTACCTATGACAAGGAACTCTGTGCCTTGGTGCAAGTTGTGAAGAAGTGGAAACACTATATGATGGAAAGGAGACAATAATCCACAAAGATCACCGACCACTAGAATACTTGCAATCCTAGAGTAAGCTACAACAGATCAGGAATTAAAAGTAGATGGGGTTTATATAGTAGTTTCATTTAGTGATAAAGTTTAGGAAGGGTAGCTCAAACAAGTTGGACGACATGCTTTCAAGGAAACCCACATCAAATATCACAACTCTGGGAACTCTGATGCACATGGATCCATTCACCCATGATGCAGACAAGGATGCATATTCAAAGGATAGGGACTTCAAGGAGGCATTTCAACAATTACAAAACTAGATTCACGTCCACTATGGTGACATCATTGTTGACTATAATCTCTAGGAATGGTTACTCTATATGTTGGATAAGTTATGTGTTCCTAAATGGGAGTGATTGTAGTTGATTAAAGAGGCTCACACCTCCAAGGTTGCAGGGAAATTTGGTATAGGGAATACATTGGCCAACTTGCTAAGGTATGTGTATTGGCCTAAGATGCAAGAAAAAGTAGCTAGGTTCATCAGAGGATGCATGCTTTGTTGTACTAATAAGCCTAGTAATAGGAAACGAGGTCTATATCATCCCTTACCTATACCCACTCAACCCTGGGAAAGCATTTCCATGGACTTTGTGGGAGGTTTACCAACAACTAGGAAGGGACATGACTACCTGTTCATGGTAGTTGATATGCTCAACGATATGTGTGTTCTGATGCTCTGTAAAAAGACTATCAGTGGAAAAGAAGCAACAAACTCATTCTTTGGATATCTCTAGGTGCACTTTGGGATACCAAGGAACATCATTTCATATAGGGGGACAATATTTCTCAGTGAATTTTGGACTACATTATGGGAGAAGATGGACATAAAGTTGAGGAGGTCTACAACATTCCATCCACGGACAAATGGACAAACAAAAATAGTCAACAGGATTTTGGTGTAGCTTTTGAGGGGTTACAATCAGAAGCACTCGAAGACTTGGATGAAAATATGGTATATATAAAGCACTCTTCTAATAGAGAAGTCAACACTTCTACTAGTAAGTCCCCATTTGAAACTTGTTTTGGATACTTTCCACCTTCACCTCTAGATATTGCATATGGGAAGGAAGGAGGAGTGAGGGAAGATCTTACAGGGCATGCCTTAAGGGAATTGTTTTTTGTAGAAAAGATTAGTAAAATCCATATATAGGTACAAGAGACACTGCATAAGCATAGGAAAAATACAAGGTGAGGCATGATAAGCACAAAACAAAGAATTCGTTCAAGGTGGTAGACAAAGTATGGTTACAATTGAACAAGGAGAGGTCGTAGGGTCTTGGTAAGAAAATCAAGTCTCCGTGATATGGTCCCTTTGAGATACTGGAAAATGTGGGAGATAATTTTGATAGACTTAGTCTACCCTCATACATGTGCATTTACTTATTTGTGAATGTGGATAATTTTAAACTCTATGAGCCTTCCATGCTATACAAGGAAGAGGAACATATCCTACAATCTGTGGAGGATTTGGCACTAGATTCTTAGGCATAGTTGATAGAAGATAAAGGTTTGCATAAGAGGTTTAGAATTACAAGACGTGGGCAACATCAATTTTGGTAGATTGGTTTGAAAGGACAACTTCCAGACAAAGGCTAAATGGTATACCTAAGAGAAGGTAGATGAAACATTTTCTCACCTCATCTAGTAAAAGTTGGGGACCAAAAGCCTCCCAAATGGGGAGGTGTGATCCAGATTTATATTGTTTTTCTTCCATATATATGCTTTCAAAGTGGAAAAAGTGGACGAATTAGCTCACACGACCATTTTTATCGGTGGGACCCAGTTTGGAAAATTTGAGTCTGAAACATTCCAGGAGCATTTTGAGGCATAAAATGGAACTTTTAGGAGGTAAAACTCTCCCACTTTAATGTTGCACCTTTTATTCTTATTATACACACATATACCTTCCCAAAAACATAAGAATCACCTCAATCGAAGTCTGTATGCATTGATTATGCCATTTGAAAGTTGACATTCCTGTTTTGGCCACCATAATTCGAGAGGATGCCATGTCAGCTCCCATTATTCATGGAAAATGGGCTAGCCACGTGATCATGATGAAGAAGAATATATAAGAACCCATATTGTAACTTTGGTTAAGATTTGAGGGAGTCAAACCTAACCACTAGTACGATATTGGATTGTGTTATAACAAAAGGGGTTCCATTGTTTTCGAGTGTGATTGTTCCATAAATGAGAAGAGTATCCGATATGGATAGAGAGGGAGCACACAGAGATTATTTATGATTTGTAGTAGCCCATGGGCCATAGGTCTTACTTATTTGTACTCACAACCATTTTCTATTCAGAGAAAGAGAGTAGAGTGGCCTCACTTCCCAGTTGGGTTTTCTCTCAAAAGGGTTTCCCATGATATATCTTGTGTCAATTGTGGTTTGTGAGTTTTTATTTTTTTGTTCTCTATTTTCTACATAATTATAATTTGCATGCATACACAATAAATAGTAATTTACAATTTCATAAATCTAAAGAGAATTAAACCATCATAGTGTAGATTTTAGATTTTGTTGTGACGAATTTTCCAGTGAAATATCCATGAGAGTTTATGGAAAAATTCTATTTGCAAATTTCATTGAAACACGTCAGAGCATTTTACTAACTTTGAACTTAAGTATTCTTGACAAATATTGAGATGTTTCATAAGTTCTTAACTCTAAAACACTGAATAACCTATTTTGGGAAAAAAAAGAACTTCAAATGTTCAATCCACTTGAAGTTGTTCCATTTCAATATTTCTTCAAATCCTGTTGCTAAGTAAACTATCTTTTGGAAGCTTTAAGTCATTTCTAGACTTTAAACATTTAAACATATATGGGAGGATTTTACAGCTTTTCCTCCAAAAGTTCATGTGCAAACTTATAAATCACTTGAAAATTAGTAGGGCGTCGTGAATATTTCCATGAGTTTTCAATCTCAAAGTCAAAGGATTGTTTTGTGATATTTTTATATTTTAAACTTGTCAGCATGTACAAAATTGTTAGGACTCTTCAAAACTTGTCCCTTGAGATCAACAGGGAACTAATGAACTTTGAACTTTCCTTATGTATTGAAAAACCATAGGAGAAACTAGTGGAACTCTTTGAAAGTTATCCCTTGAAACCATTGAGACTCTAATGAAGGTTAGACTTTCATTATGTACTAAAAATCCATTAAGGAGTTTTGAATGTTAAACTTCGAGTCATCTTGATAGTATTCCATTACTTTTCAATTAGTAGCATTCCAAGTTTCCAAAAAATGATTATCAGGAGCCTTTCCAACTTTTCTTTCAAGTCCAAATAAGGCTAAAGGGTCATTCAAATAGTTGTCATTTCATTCTTATTCATTTCTACATTTGACGAATCTATTTATTTCTCCCTATACTAATGAGTTTTGCATATATATCCCCAATGTTATAATGAAAATATTTGATATTGCACTATCACATACCCAACCCCCTCTTTACTTATATTGCAATGATGGGTTACTAAAAAAAACATAAATTACTCTGCTATCATTCCATAACATCTAACAAATTCCTTCATTCCTTGGCCATTCAATGCTACCCATAAGTTTATCCTACTTCATTAGCCATTTAAGAGGAATTTAGATCATTACATTTGGTACTTTTGAAGAATGTAAGAATGTGAAGAAATCTTATTATTTGGTTTCATCACATGTAATTCCCTCAAAGCTTTGAGGACAAATCTTTTTGAAGAAGGGTATTATGTTATGACCCCAGTGGGCCATATATTGGTTTAAATGTATATGGTATGACCCAAAGGGAAGGGAAGGTGCATACATGGGGTTAAATGCACATGTAATATGTAAATGTATATATAATAGGGTCATCCTAACAATGAAGGGACCGCGTGTAATGTGTGAATAGTTTATATATATATATATATCATGTATTCATTATGGAGGGATGAGATTTGTGATGTATGAATGTATTTGGGTATTTGGAGGATTTTATCCTATTATTATCTGTATTAGAGTTGCGCTCCACATTCACATTGCTATATATGGTGTGTAATTTTCATTTTTATGTATCCTAGGACAATGGGGTGGTTGGTATGATTGGGATGTCATCCCCTCCATCCGGTTTCAAATCCCACAAGGGGACAACTTTGGGCCATTATGATAAGGCACAAGGAGTAGCCTCCCCCTTATCCTTGTAATCTCGGTTCTTGCTAAGTCATATGTTTTTGGTATATCTGGCTTGCGGGCTATTGGATACTCTTGGTGTTATAGTGGTAGCCGCTAGGTTTGATCCCGAGCCTCAACTAGATTAGTCCAACAAGTTATCGATTCATCGTGGCTAAAACAAAATAGTGACCCCATGGGTTTTGGATCCTAGTCATTGAGAGGTGTAAGAATGTGTATTCACCTTTGAAACATGCACGTTGGATCTTATTTAGATTGGAGGGAAGCATGTTATAACCCTATTTGAAAATTTCATCAAAATTTCTATATTTAATTATAAGAAAGAAACGAGCAGCATATACTTATACCATACTAATAGTTGTGTAATTGTCTAAACATACTACATTTTGGAGTTTTTGGCTAGAATTTCGTGATTTTTTTCAACACCTTGGAAAATCATTGGCCCTTTACTCAGATTGTAAAGAGTTTACAACTCAAACTTGTGATTCCAAAAAATACCTATTAGATTTTTAAACAAATTAAACCAAAAAATATACTAGAAAACAATAAAAAAACATAAAACAAATAAACTATAACGTAATCAAATTTCTACCCCATAATTTTTGATAGAAATGGAAACCTTGCACTTCCCACATGAGGCTGACACTAAGTATTTAGTTGTGTACTCCGTTGTCTACTTTGATGTTTGAGTTAGAACAAAGAAGTCATCCACACCTCGAATGGAGGGGAGTTAGAACAAAGAAGTCATCCACACCTCGAATGGAGGGGACTTTGGAATTTGTAGCTTACAATTGGAGCATAGTAAATTTGAGTTCTGATTTTGGAATTTCTTGCTTCCTATAAATTACGTAGACCTCGATCAATGAAACCAACAAAATATTTGGAAAACACATTAAAAGTACATCATTAAACGGTTGACACATGGTACGAAAAAAATTAAATTCATAGCCCCTCGTCCGAGCGTTTTATTCAAAATCTCAACCCTTCTAAAGTCGATTACACAGAGTTGGAATAAATTCAACTCATGCCCTTCCTTTGAACTTTCCCCAGTGGGATTTCTTTAAATTTTTATATTAAATACGTAATTGTATAATTGTAGTCAAAAATCTAAAAATTAAATATTGTTAAGCTTTTATTTTTTCAATTAAATTGAGTCCGGATAAAGCGTGGGATAAAAAATACCCGGCTCATAATATCATCAAAATTATACAAAATTCAATAAAACTTGGACAAAACTTTTACATACAAACTCACAATCATGGATGGTACTCAATTACCGATATTAGCTTGACTTACACTGCCCCACATATATATAGTTCATTATAAAATTTTAAGCTGACTTACTATTTTTTTTTGGGTAAAATACAAAATGAAAAATAAAAATGGTTTATATTTTTAAAATTATTTTAAAATATATTTAATTTATTTAAAAAATATTGATATATAATTTTAATATAAATTGTCTTTACTTTTTTATTGAAAATATTTTGTAATTTAATATAATATTATTGTGTATTTTTTACATTAAAAAAATTAAAATATTGATTATAAATAGAATAGTTTAATGTTATAGTCTCTGTGCATAGTTTAATTGGGGATGGTCGTGAAAATGAAGTGTTATGTGTGAGGATGTTCGAGGTTCAAATTCTCTGACTCACATGTGTCTTAGAAAGAGACATATGTAGGCACCTAAAAGTTATAGTGATAGTAGCTGGAATCTACCCTATGTCAAGTGAGTATTGGACAGTCTCACTTGTCAATTCCTAAACACACACACATAATTTTATTTCAATTTTTTATATTTTAGAGATTTTTTTATATTTAAACATATGCTTTTTATTTCAAAGTATGGTGGAGATGGATCATTTCTTTAATTCTTAATATAAACTTGAGAAATTAAATAATTAAATAATAGTAATAATATTAATAATTAAAAATAATAAATAAAACATTTCAATGTGTTAGATATTAAATATCAATTTCTCAATATGGAATTGATAAGTGTCAAATAAAAAATATTAATAAAGAAAAAATATTTCAATGTTCATTATAAATAAGATATTTTAATTTTTCAAATTTAGTAATTTTTTTATTTATATATATATATATATATATATATAATTAAAAGTAAAAAATGTTTTATTAGGTCGAAAGACATTTTTTATAGTTGAGTACAAAGGAGATGTGTAAATCCTTCTATATTCAATATGAAGTTAACACATGGAAATATCGTCTGTCCATCTCAATTCTTAATATATTATGCTTTTAGAAGGATCAAATATTCATGGTGTAAACCTTTTTTTATGATGACATATAAGAAGGAAGATATTAATTGGAATTCTTTAACATTTTAGTCTTATGCTCGAAATGAAGCGAGAGAAGCATTTCTAGATCATTGTAGTGTCGCTGACTTGGAAGGTCAAAAAGGGTGGTAGTGTGATAGATATTTTGAAAGTTAGAGTGGATGTGAATACAAGACGAGCAATCTAAGAGAAAGTATGTTTCATCTTCAACCCTTTCAGTATCACACAAGTGACAAACCTTTTCATCCCATGGTGTTTTGGGAATTGACCAATGTCAAGTCTCATTTTGAAGCTCAGTTTAATTGGTTTTTTCTTATCAATATTCATTTTCTTCTTAGAACTACTCAAGTCAAAAAGCTAATTTTGGTTTTTGAGATTTGGGTTGATCACCTCCTTATAATATCTTAGTTTCCATTTTAGTCGAAACTTGGGAGGATGATGAGTCGAAGGTCCCTCACATAGATGGATTTATTTTGTGGTTAGCATGGAGCAAGAAGTCCCATTAGGGGAATTTTGAGGTCTAAAATGGGTCTCTTAAGGAAAATAATAAAATGATAGTTAAAACAATAAAATAATAGTTATGATTTTGTAAAGAAAAATAATGGACATTATATTTTTGTATTGTATTTTCTGCTTATCTTCTTATAACTTTACTTGAATGTCAAGTATATACATCCATTGGATCCAGAATTAAATTCCACATCCAACAAATACCCACTTTGTATACTTCTAAGTAGATCCACATCAAAAGAATTGAAAATACATGAAAAAATATGTATTTTCGACAAGTGTGTTTTCAACACGTTCTTTTCATGTTGAAAATACATGAAAAAACATGTATCTTCGACAAGTGCGTTTTCAACACGTTCTTTTCATGTATTTTCATTTTTTTATGTGGGTCTACTTAGAAGTATGCAAAATAGCTACTCGCTGGATGTTAAATTTAATTCCACATCCAATGGGTGTCTACACTTGACATTTGAGTAAACCTATAAGAAGATAAGTTGAAAATACAATTAAAAAATAGCATTTTTCTCTTCCCTCCAAAATATTTACCCCTAAGGATGACATCATCATATTGAATCCTATTGGTTCTTTTAAATTTAATTTTGTTAGTACATTTTTTGTTTTGATGTCCACTTTTGACCTAAAAGTTCCCCTAATGTCTAAGAGAGGGATCGAAGAAATAGGGTAATAACTTGTTATATAGATAATATTATTTCACCTTATGCCTAGATTCATAAGATTGGCCCCATCAATTGATACATTTGGATTGAAATCTCTAGCAATAACGATAAGCAAATTTATATCATGAGCGTAATAAGAGTCTTGAATCTTATAATTGTTAGTATAGGAACTCAAAGATTATACTCCAAAGAAATATTTGGAAGTTTTTGCATATAATTGTTTCTCCTCCAATAGTTTGAACACCCTTTCAACATGTTGAACATGATCCATCCAAGACTTGTTGAAGATTAGTATATCATAAAAAAATACTAACACAAATTTTCTAAGGAAGGGTTTGAAAATGGAATTCATCAAACCTTGAAACATGGAAGATGCATTAGTAAAGCCAAAAGGCATGACCAAATATTCATAATGACCTTCATGAGTTATGAATGTTTTTTTTGGAATGTCTTCAGTATTCATTCTAATTTGATGATATCCTGAACGAAGATCCAACTTGGTGAAGTAAATTGCTCCATGTAATTCATCCAACAATTCATCAATGACAGGCATGGAAAATTTATCTTTAATAGTGAGCTTGTTTAGCTCCCTATAATCTAGGCACATACGCCATGATCCATCCTTCTTGTGCACTAATACTACTGGAGCAGAGAAAGAACTTTGACTAAGTTGAATTTTAACGGCCTCCAACATTTCTGCAACCATACGTTCAATTTCACTCTTTTGGGCATAGGGATATTTGCAAGGTCTCATGTTTGGAGGAACACTACTTGGAATCAAGTGAATAGCATGATCATACTCACGAATGTGTAGGAGGCCTTTGGGAGTCTCAAATGCCTTAGAATGATTGTCCAAGACTTTTTGGAGATCTGGAGAAATAATTGATTTCGATGTTTGAATCTCTATTGAGCATCATTGTGCAATTACACCCTGTTGTTCTTTCTTCAAAATATTAGTCATGTCATTAGAGCTGATTATCTTCCCTGGTTTCCCTGTGATACCCCTTAATTCAATTTCCTTTCCCTCCCAAAAAAAATAAAGAAGAGATTTTGAAAATTAAAAGCTATCATCCCCAAATATTGTAACCATTAGACTCCTAATACAACATCAACACCACCCATTGGAATGGAAAGTATCAGACTATTCAATATATATTCCCTCATGGTTAGCTTGATATTATGGTACTTTCCAGAGAAATTTATAATTCCTCCATTTTCAACCATCACCTGACACTCTGGTTCTGGATATAGAAAGTAATTCAATTCCTTGTCTATCTTACAATGAATAAAATTATGGGTGCTACCCTAATCAATCAACAATATTACCTTTTTCTTCTTGGTTTATCCTTCTATCTTGAGATTTTTAGGAGTTGTAATTCCCGCCAATGCATTACAATATATGGTAAGATTCATTTCTTCTTTCTCTAGGGTTGTTTCCTGGTGTGTATCCTCTTCTTTTGATGTTTCTTATTCCTTTTCTTCTTCCTCTTCACAATTTATGTAAAACAATCTCTTCTCATCACACTTATGACCTTTAGTGTATTTGTTATCACAATTGTAACAAAGCCATTTTTCTCTTTTTTCCTCTAATTGTTGTGTTTTCAACCTTGTAGGTTGTGGAAGGCTAGGAGCAACAACACTTCCATATTTATAGTTGTGAGTGGTAGATTTCCTTGTTGCCATAATTTTTCTTTCAACTTTTCTTACCACCCTGAATGCCTTCTACAATGAGTTAGGTTCTCAAAGGCAAACCTCATGTTGGATGTTATCCTTTAGAGTCCATGTGAAGACATCAATCCCATGTTTAACTAGAATATCAATTACCTTGATATTCAATTTTTGGAATTCCTCAATGTGCCTCGCAATTGAACCCTTTTGTTTGAGATTTATCAATTGGCTAAAGAAGGTGCTACTCTTTGTATCTTCATAATGTGCTATCATTACCTCCATAAAAATTGACCAAGTTACAAGTGATTTACGAGAACAAAGTCATCGATACCATACAAACTGATTGAGTTCTAAATATAAAGAGGCAATGCATACCTTTTGTGCGTGTTGCACATCATGTAGATCAAAATATTACTCCATCCAAAGTATCCATGTTACCAGATTACTTGAAAAATAACCTCTTTGAGGGGGAAACCTCTTTTACATCACATAAATGAACAATTCTTGGATGATACAAATGACAATACCTCCTTTGTATATATAGGAGCCCAAGGGGTCACAACATAATTAGAGTCTACATAACAATAATAATGTACGGGAACAACAATATAAATAGTGGGCTTCTATGGGGCACGACAATAACAATATGGGGGCTACATGGGCACAACAATAACAATAGGGGGGCTACACTAATAGTAACAATAAAGGGGCTACACTAGTACTATAGGGACCTAACAAATTGATTTTATTTTTTTAGTCAAAACTTGGTAGCATGATGAGTCTAAGGTCCCTAATATATATGGTTTCAATATGTGGTCAGCATAGAACAAGAAATCATCTCAAAGAGCAATCAAAGGAGTAGTCTATTATATGAAAAAAAATATTTCTCCTCACATCTAACTTCATAAGATTAACCCCCTCAATAAGTACATTTGAATTGAAATATCTGACATTAATGCTAAGCAAATTTGCATCACCATTTTCTATTTTTCTCATATTGAATCTACCTTTTATAAGAAAAAAAATCTAGATAAGAATTTCCCTTATAATACCTTAGAGCATGATATCCATAGTCTAAGGAACAACGACGATATCCTCATGTTATGAGAATTTAAAGTTATAAGCACTACTAACCAAGCTGCTCTTCTAACTAATAATTCAAACCCTAATCCTTTTTTGCTATATGAGGACCTTGATATGGCTAGAAGATTCAAAAGTAACTCTGAAAGATTGGTCGAGAATTTATTTGGTATCGAGATAATCAAAATTTGCAGTTCTCAAGACCTTATAATTTACAATGGTGTAATTAAGTGGCCAAACTCTAACCAGATGACTTGTATTTATAGGCATGGCATTAGCGTTATAAATTATGTGATTTTCAATATCCCAGTTTCCAATAAAATTATTAATTTTAATTTTTTAAATAATGAAATTTTAACCTTAACTCTAAACCTTGTTATACACAATATATATATATATATATATATATATCATTTGTTTTAAATTATTAAAAGTAAATAATTCCATTTACGAGATCGACGAATATGATTCCTTTACATTATCATATAATATTATTGTTTTATATTATCATATAACCCACTTATTCTCCCCTAATGGGGGTGTGTCCCGGAAAAACAATAGTTTCGACGACATCTCTCGCCAACATTCACCGTCATCAGGTTTCTCTGGCAGTTAGGTTAATTATGAACATGCATAAAATTTGGTTGGCCGCAAAGGTGGTGGTCCTCGAGAAGGGAGAAGAGCACAACACTTGGCAGAATAGATCGCATGTGTGGTAGGAGCACTGGTCATTTGAAGGTTGAACCCTTAGTTATTTGATGCACCATAAATGTCCAAAGAATGGTGCATCAACCAGTGCGTGTGGTATTATGTTGGTACATTCCTTACTCTCTATGGAACTGGAGATGGCATGCCCGACTCTTGGTGGATTGGACATCCTCTCTTTTTAGTTTGATATTGAAGATATGATCGTTAAAGAGAAAATTATGGTTTATAAGATCCAAGCAACTAGTTGCGATTATATATTCTACATTTGGAAAGCACGAGACTGGTGTGTTATATCCCTCACGTCTCGGGATATTTATATCTGCATGGCAGAGACCTCAGGGTGGTAGAAAAGTCTATCATGGAGCACGTCCTCATGGCCATCTCTACAGTTCCTCCGTAGTAACACTCTTAAGCGATGTGGTCTGAAGGGCATACCTCTTCAACTATCTGAGCAGCACAAGGGAAGTATAGCTTACTAGTCATTTTGTTTCACCTTTGAATTAGGGTCTCTATCGTATTGCACTGTTGAAATTTTTCTTGATAAAAGGATATATTGAAAGCCCCGTTGGTCCTCCAAGTGTCTGTATGGTCATGTTAATGTTGTGTCACAGTATACACAATCTCATATTGTTTCTCGAGGGTTTTTCTTGTCAATACTATTGGTTATAGAATTGCATACGGGTCTTACAGAGTCTCTATATCTTATTGCGAGATGTTTTTTAAAGAAATATTTCGCTAGGTCAAACTTATTACCAATTTGTAGCTCCTCATGCCTTCTCCAGTCCCAACTTTTGGTGGTTATTTCATTCGTGGATCAATATTTTTTGTTCTTTTCTTACACAACTCTAGGTCTAAACCCTCCTTCGACCTTGTTACAGTCCTTCCCTCGGCGGCTCCTAAAAATTTGGATCCAGCGAGCATCTCCTTTCCTTGTCCGATTTTGGTGTGGGGAGTTTGGTACCTTGGGTCCTTTTCTATCTAGTTTTAATAGGGTTTTCGTCAAGATAACAAATGCCTATTACAAACTCCTATCACATCCTTTTTATGTTATATCCTAGTTGTGTTTCTACGCATCCACTATAGTTAGTAGTCTCAGTGTAGGGAGTCCTTTCAATTTGTTTTGTAGGAACATTCTCACTATGGCTCCAAGGATTTGTGCATTGTGTCTCCAAAGGGGTTCTTAGGGGACCTCCTCCTCACGACATAGGAGATTATTAGATTTAGATTCAATCGCAATTTTTTTCAGTGTGACACCTTTGGAGGTATGCAAAGAAATCCTTCAACTAGAAGCTAAACAATTTGGAGATATAGTTTATTTCTTAGATTCTGATAATGGAGGTAGTAGTCTCAAATGGACTCTGGACCTAGGAAAATTTCGTAGGAGAAGGATACACTTCCTACATTCTATCACTCCTCACTGCCAAATGGAGACCCTCATGAGTATGGTCATCAGAGACAAGAAGGTAGACAACTATAAATGTTTTCAGGCCAGGAAGACATCAAACACATTCTCAAATATATTAGATATAATTTGGATGACATAGTGGCTTAGTTATCTAACATTGATCACTATATAGTCTCCAACTCATATACTAAATCCAATGAGAATCCGAAAGGACCTGGTGTCATCAATGCACCAACACAAGCCTCCCCCAAGCTAATTCAACTACTTCATCAGAGGTCATCATTTTGGATTAAGGAGTTCAGTTAGAGGTTTTGATAAGGTGGATTATCTAAAGGAAACCTCGGTTTTGGTGTTTTGTTCTTATATCTATCAATCATGTCTATTGTGTCTAAGGATATTAGCCTACAATTGTTCTCTAGTTGTTTTTCGTATTATTCCCTAGATGTTCATCATGTACTGGTCTAAGTGTTTTGTGTTTTTGTAAATGACTGGCTATAGGTCACAACCAACTTATGCTCCTAATACATCCTATTTTTTACATAGTCTCCAACATGTAAATCCATAAAAATGCCATGGCTCCTAAGGAGATAAATTTGTGATAATAATGGTAATTTTGTAGAAATGTAAACTTTCGGTATTAATAGATATCTAGTGTGAAATTTACCAAAAACAAAACCCACTTATTCCGAAATTTATTATATCCTCCAAAAAGGATGATCTTAAACATAAGGCTCACCTAATGTCAAGAATAATGGTAGATGCTAAATTGGTTATTTCCGTTGTTTTATGTGAAAATTTGGGGTGACTACTTGGTATGTTGATTTGATGGTATTATATTTATGCACTTTTTTTTCTGACAAATTTTTAATTTTCGTGTTTTATATTTACGACTTAATTTTTTCTTAGGTGAATATATATATATATATAGATATATATTTATATTTATATTTATATTTATATTTATATTTCAAATGTAAATGTAAATGTTTTATTATTAAAGATTGAAGACTCAACTGAATGGTGCAAGTTAATTAAATAAGAAATAAACTAAGTTTGAATATTACAAGTTGATTCAATAGGAATTAAATTAAATTACTGTTTGAAATAATGAAATGGCTAATGAAGGAAAGGTGTTTTTCTTGTTTGTTGTATACTTATTTTAACTATTTACTGAGTTTTAATAAAATTTGAATTTTTTGAAATGATTTTTAATAATTTAATTTAATTTAATTTATAATAATATTATTATAAAATATTATATTAAATATAAATATAATATTTAAATTTATAATAATAAAGAATACTTTTGTATTGATGTATTTTTTTATATTTAAATTGTAATAATTTAAAATGTGATTTTTGTGAGAAATATGTTTTTTTATGTAATTATTTTTTGGGTTTATTTAAAAGTATGTAAAGTGGGTATTTATTTGATGTGGAATTCAATTTTGTATTAAATAGGTGCTTACATTTGACGTCAATTAACTTTAGCATGGGTGGTTAGGTGGAATAATTGTTATCTTTCTCACCTAGGTTCAAGTCTCGTAAGTTGACATGTTGACACTCTGGTACAAAGTAACTGTATTGCATTCTTGAGTCTATACTGAGGGTTGGCCTAGTACCAATAACCTCTCTCTTGCATTTCGGTTAAGTGGGAGGTTGAATTTCTCCCCCGAGAAAGCAAGTGAAAAAAATATACTTACACTTGATATTTGAATAAACTTATAGGAGATAAGCCAAAAACACAATTAAAAATTGTAGGTTTCTTCTTTCCTCTGAAAAAATAGTTACCCATGAGGATGTTATCATCATCTTGAATCTTATTGGTTCTTTTAAAATCAATTTTGTTACTACAATTTTTTTTAAGACTTATTTTTTACCTCAAAATTCCCTTAATGAGTTTTGTAGATTGGGCCACCTAGAAGATGAAAAACTATGTTGGGTAGGGGCCATTACCAATGGAATTGAAGTTCTCTTCTTTTCTTCCAATGTTATGCAAAATTTACGATTGCAGACAAAGGTGAATTCCCTAGACCTAGTGCACTGATCTAGAAAATTTACAAAAGACAAAGAATATAGAGTTTTCTTTAGAGAAGTTAGAGAATGGGAAAGAGGTCTACCTTGAATCTGTAGCAAGCTTCTCATTCCTCCTCACCTGTAAGCTCCAATTGTAGCTCCAAGTGTTATAATTAGAACCTACACACACAACTGAAACAAGCAAAGGATATACAACAACCAAGTATCATAATCTAACATCTATATTCAATGAATCAACAATGCATTGAAATACATGAGTGCAAACATAATACAACACATATAGGAAAACAAGATACTCTTTGTATTAATAGAAATACGAGAGAGTTTACAACCATAAATAGTAGTTGATCTTGTAGAAGTTGTTGGTTCAATTTACTGGGTAAATTAAACCATGTATTTTCTTATCAATCCGAGTTGGTAGAATTAGAAGAAAACCAAAGTTTATGGAAGCTTAGATTAACTAGTGTAGGAAGTAGTTGTTCGAATAAAAATAATAGAAATGCATATTACAAATAAAATTTACTTGAAAAGAAACTATAAAAATTTAATCTAGAAGCAACAGTGCAATGAGTCTTTGTGGATCATAGGAGATGAGTGAGAGGCTCTAACTTAGAGGTCCTGTTTGTCCTTCCTCATCATTCTTATCCCAACAAGGCTAGTTCACCATAAATCATATCAAAAACCAAAGCAATAAAATATCAAATGCATAAACACAATTTACAATTCAGTTCTTAATCTAGAAGGAAAAGGATCTAACTTAGATACCTTGGTTTTCCTTCCTTTCTTAAACTAATTACTGAAATTAAATTATTCAAAAGCATAAATGAACATGGGATGTAATGAATCTATTTAGAAAATATTTACAAGAACTGCAAAGAAAACAACTATCTAAAATATTCACAATCATGCATAAAATTACACTGCAATGTACTTAGCTCAAATTGGGGGCCCTCCACCCTTGCTTGGTACACTTGAAACTTTCAGCTACTGTCGATCAACAATCACATTTCATAGCAATAACAACAAGAAAATGGAAAACAAGCTCTTCAAATTATATTTAGAAGTAAAGTAGTCTCAATAGTCATAATACATGTTCATAAGTGATGAATGTTGTGCTTAAATAAGACAAAAATACAACAAAAATATATAAAATAGCTATAAAAACCTATAAGAGTCCTAATCCATCTACTCAGGTCGAACTCATCCTTTTGGTTGCACAAAATATGGCAAAATCCCACTAAATCACAAAATTGCCCCTTTTAGTTAGGGATTTCTAGGTGACTAGTCAAGTTTGACCAACGTTGACCAAGCCTGTTCTGACTCATTTGGAATGTGCCAATAGGAATCAGTCAATCCTTAGTTCCCAAGATTCTCAAAAATAGCTTCAGTTTCCACCTGGGTGTCCTACACATACGACTTCAAAGGAGCCATTACGGGAAATTTTGTTCTATTCAAAATAATTTTTAATACCAAATTTTTACTAAACTTTCTAAAATTTAAAATACATAACTATTTTTACCTTAAAATGCAATAAGAGGAAAAAATGCAGGAAAATGACCATGATATGATAGAAATGGATGATGGATAGATGGAAAATGTATGTGGAAAAGGACCAAAAATGGAGAGCCAACATCTCCCCCTTGCTAAGTCTCAAGCATGTCCTCATGCTTGCCTCTGTCTCTTTGACCTTCTGCCTCTGTATGATGACTATCCTGTTGATGTACCTATGCCTATGCCCCATGATGTTTAATCTTCCTGTTGAGCTGCCTGCAAAAGGACAATAATGCCCTCATGTCCTTTTTCCTCTTCCTTGTAGATGGCATTCTTCACTTTTTGCTTCTCATATTTATATTGTTAAAGTTTCTTTTCTCTCAACCACCTGTATGCTTGTTTTGAAATCAACATATTCTGTCTCTCTAAGTTCTTCATTTTCTTTGTTAGTGTTTTGTTTTATTTCACTATCTTATTGTTTTGTTCTTTGTACATCTCGTTTTCCTTCTTAAGGTGTCTTTCCATTATTTCACTAACTTTAAGTTGAGTGGTTACGTCTTTTAATTTCTTGGCATATTCTTCATTGTGACCTTCCTTGGGAGTCTTCTTCAATCTCTTTTACATATGATGATGATCATCCTTCAATGTCTTCATTGCATGAATCTTTCTCTAACTCTTGAAGTTTTTCTTGTGCCTCCTTTTCAAGTTTTTCAATGATTTTCTTAGGTGATTGTTCATGTGTACTAGGAAGCACTTATTTTAGGATCTCTACTTCAATATTCTCATATGATTATTCCATTGTTTTCCTTCTTGGCTTCCTTGGAATGGATATGAGAGATCTTTCCTTCTTAGTGGCTATTTCTTCTTGTTTCTTCTTAGACCTTGTTCTTGGATACAAGGGTGATTGCATAAGGTTCTTTGAAAGATGCAATCTCTCAAGTGTTTCCTCATTTTTGGTTGATTGTTCTTCCTTATAGATTTCTACAAAGTGGTGTTTTTCCAAGAAACTATCCCATGTTTCTCCCCTATTCTTCAACTGATACTCAATCAACATCTTAATTAGCCCTTGATGGTAGTAACTAACCTCTCTATTCGTTGTTTTTCCTTTCAGCCCTTCAATCATTTTTATCAAACTTTTTGCAAGGAAATAAGGAATATTTACTGTGCAATCTCCTTTGATGTGTTGAAGTAATTTAATGTGATATAAGTGTACAACACTATATCTCCCATCACATGTAAGGTATTTTTGAGCAACAAGGGCCAATTCTGCCCAAGGTTCTCTCATCCAATCCCTAGGAATTCCCTTAGAATTATCAAATGTTCATTTTCTCTATTTTTCTAAAAGGGAATTCCACCTTCCTCTCTAAAATGTTGCCCCTTTTGGTATTCTTCTCCTGTTATTGGAAAATTTGTGGCTTGGGAAATGTATTATGGAGTAATAGGAATGAAAATATCTCCTACTCTGGTTTTCTCATTTTCAAAGTTAGCTATAAATTCCTCTGTTACTTTTCCACTATGCCCATTAAATTTTCGTAGGAATTCTAATGGCCCTGCTTGGTAGGGTCGTTCTATTGTTTCTCTACTCCAGTTTTCTAAGTGAAACCCACTTAGTTCAATCGCACTTCCCTTAGAGAAATCTGGGTGCTTTTGTTCCTTTTGGTTTTTGTACCAATGTAAATAACCCTCTATTGTAAATAATCTCATGTCATAACAATAACTCTGTGTGTTTCTTTAATTTTGTTTGCAAGTTTAATACAACAGAGAAATCATATTTATAGCTAGAGGATAAAGATTTTTCTTGGTATATGTATTGAAAAACAAGATTTTCTTTCAAAAATCACAAGAGTGTGACTTACCAAGACTTGATCTGGACTTTTGAATACTTTTTGTGATGAGAGGAAGGAGAAATATTCTAAGTTTGGCTTTGAAAATACCCTTTCTGGAAGATACTCTGTCAAAATTCCTTTGAGAACACTCTTTCTGGAAGATACTTTGTCAAAATTCTTTTGAGAACACTCTTCTTATCCCTACTCTTCTTTATGACTGAGTTCTGGACACCTTCAGGTTTGATTTTAACCTTCTCTGCCTTTAATCAACACCATACTTTTTTTTAGAAAGCAAATATTTCTCTGCCTTCAGAAATCATCAAATTTTGAAATGAATAATCCTCTATGTTTCTTTAAAAATCAAATTTGGAAAATATAGCTCTCTGTCCTTCAAAAATTGAAATTGATTTTAGGAAATACACTCTTCTCTATCCCTCAAAATCGATTTTGGAAATGAATACTGTTGTCTTTGTCTCTCAAAAATTGATTTTGGAAATGCACTCTTCTCTGTCCCTCAAAAATTGATTTTGGAAAAAGATTTTCTCTCTTGGAGAAATCGAAATTGGAAATGTACCAATTATCCACTATATGCAACAGAAACATTCATTCATTTACAACCTTTGAGAAATTGATTTTTGGAGATAGGAATGAAAATAACCCATACGTGAATCAAAATTTTGCTCAGTTGTATAATCCTCCTCAAAGTCGAAATTGGAAAAATAATAATCAACCTTCTTTGCCTTCGACTTTCAAGATCATCATCTTATTTCTAGGAATTAATGAATAATTTCCTTCACATTAACCGTCTTTGTCTTCTTTAGAAATCAAAAATCGAATTCTAGAAATAAACCTGAACAATTGCTTTCAATTTACCTTCTCTTCTTCCTCAAGAATCAAAATTGATTTTCCTCCATCTCCTCAGAATCTGAAATCAAATTTTGGAAATGATTAATTAACCTTCTGCTCTTTCAGAAATCGAAAGCAATCTCTTCCCTGCCTTTTAGAACTTGAAATCAAATATGGAGATGATTAATTAACTCTCTGTTCTTCTAGAAATCAAAATCGATTTCTTCTTTGTCTTCTTAGCACTTGTGTTCACTGCTTCTTGAGAAATCAAATCTTGGAGGAAATCGATTTTTGCATGTTTATCCAACAATTAACATTCGCTTTTAGATTTGTTGTTGAGTCTCATTAATACTACTGAAGTTTTATGTGTAACAACCTCACACCTGGAGTTTGAATGCAGACTTTTAATGTTATACATAGTTGGAAACTTGGATTTTCCACCAACCTTTTACTTGCTTGGAGTTTAATTCCACTGCCACACCGCTTGGTTTCCTTTGACTGCCAGTATTTAACTCAATCTCAGACTTTAGATCTAAAATACATGTAATGAAATCCTACTCGCACTTGACTACGAAATTCTTGGGATATGGTTGGATATCTCAGTGGTTTTTTAGTAGGATTCTAATCACTCGCGTTCTCCTTAGCTTTCTGCCACTAAAACTTACACATACCCTATTCCTTTGTTTCTATATTAAAGGGTTGCGTTCCTACCTGAGCCGAGGTGTCACAATCTCATTAAGTGCCTTGGTTTTTCCATGTGAAGGTACCCTCCATATTTGCTACTCCCTTCTGCGTAGATGATGAATTTCTTTCTCCCCTCTGCATGAAGGTGCTAGCTTTGTATCTTTGTTCTTTGCTTTGCGTTGATGATGGTCGTTGCTTATGTTCTTTCGTGGATGTTTGATCGGACTTTGAATCCTATCCGTCACAGCCTCACACCTCTTTTGTCGTTTTATATTACCATTTCCTTACATCATTTGTATACCTCAAATCGATGTTTGAAATCAAAATCGATTTGTTATTTCCATTCCTTTGTATTATTGTTTATGCCATATACTTTGTCAAAAGATTTTTAAATTTATGCGCCCACCATGGTTTTGAATTATATGCGCCCTCTTTGAATTATATGCATACTTTGTATTTTTCATCATTGAAACCATTGTGCACCTTCATTACATACTCATATCCATTAAAATCATACTCATGCACATTTTATTTAATGATTTTTGCAAAGTCTTCTTGGTCATAATTAATTCTTCCTCCTTGTCCTTTTGATGCATGTTTTTCCTTTCATGATTCTCATTTTTTTCTCATGTTGCATTTATTATTATTTTGAAATAATTTTGAGTTAGCTCTTTTGAAATGACCATTTTCAAGATCATTTCAATTCTTAGAGTAAAAACACATCATTGAACCATACATCATTCTCTTTTTTTTTTCTTTTATGATACTAACCCATGCTTGTTTGTTTTGCAGAGAATGGTTTGTGGTAAAGAGACATGTCTTGAATAGGTAGTAGGGTGTAAGATGGTGTAATTTTTTTTATGAAAGAGGGATATAGGATTCTATGAATAGATAAAATGTACATGGAATGAAGGGTTTTCTCTCTTATACATTTAAGGTTTAATTAGTCTTCTAAATTAAGAATCTTTTTCAAAATCAAATGGTATTAAAAATAATTTGTAACTTACAGTACTTTCCTTGATTGAGTAGCTCTTTTTTGTTGATGATGATCTTGAATAGTCTTGAATAATGAACTTTGAATGAATACAAGTCCCTTCTGATGCTGAACTTGTATATAAGTCCATTATGACAAAAAAGTTGATGCAGGAGCATCTGGACTTAGCCAGCAATGTGATGGTTTGTTCACATGTTGTGGCTAAATGAGTGAATTTCATTGACTTGAGTGGTCAAAAGTCAGTTTTAGTCGAGAGGGTTGGATCTCTCGAAAATGATCTGTAATTCATTATTGTAATAGTTAGGAAATTGTCTTATTTTAGATTAAGGGATAAGTTGTTAGCATAGGTGTGTAATGGAGCTTGAAAATAGATATTTGATTGTTAGATTGATTAAAATAGAGATCGAGTTGTTCGTACAGTTAGAATAGGATTTGATTCATAAAAAGAAGAAAATGTAATGAAGAAGGATTAGCTAAGATGATTGAGGATTGAGCGAGAGGCGAGAGTTGAGTGATAGAGAGGGTTTTGAGATTGAAATAGAGGTCTGTTAATTTGTTGTAATTGAGCCGAGAGGGCCAAGACTCTGTAACTATTATTATATTGAAGGAATTTGATTTAGTGTGCATCTGTGTGTTAATTCTGGTGAAGGCTCTTGTTTACTTCTGTGAATCCACGTTCTGAACCGCATCCAAGTATTTTCTCTGTTTTTTGTATTTTAATTATAATCTCAGTGTTTATAGGTTAATCACAGTCATTAATATTAATAACGGGGGTAGAAGAGCACAGAAAGGTTGATCGTGGTTGAAGGCCCGTACTCCATCCTAACCATCGATCTAAAGTTCAACTACTTACGTCATAGTCAATAACGGGGTTAGGCCTGTGTTTAACCTGTGTGTTAGTTAAAGTCCCGGAGTCGTAGGATTGGATTGATTCGGTTATCCAATGGATATCAGGGTTTAAAGTGATCGGAGTTTAAGTCTAAACCCAGACCCTAATTTTTATAGATCAAGGTTTATGAACCATATCAGCTTCGTGAGGCGGGTAAGTGTCGCGCAAGTTCCCTGTGCGATATTACTGTCAAGCGTTGGATGACTGTTGATTGCTGACTGTTGGATTATATCGCATCACATCATTCAGGAGTGAATGAACCTTGGTCGGGAGAAATTGCGATTTGCGATGTCACTGCTGACTGTTAGATTTGGAGAGAAGAGATCAACAACGTAGAGTGGAGTTTTGTCTTCTTAAGGGAAAGTCAATGCAGGAAGTCAACACGGGATCGACTGCTGTTCAATTGCTGTTTAGTTGTTGTTCAATTTTTGTTCAGTTGTTGTTCAATTGTTGTTCAGTTGTTGTTCAATTGTTGTTCAATTGTTGTTCAGTTGTTGTTCAATTGACCTCCTGCGTCATTTTTGGTATCAGAGCACAGAGATTGAGTTTGACTGCAGTAAACATGCCGCCAAGGAGAGGAGATGGCATAGGTTGAGGAAGACTTGAAGCAAATGCAGTTTTGTTGGAGGAGATCCGGAGTCTACGTACAAGGATGGACACAATAGAGACTGCTCAGAGGAGAGCACCTGATGAAGGAGTTTCCAGTGTTGCTGAATAATTTTCTGAGGAAGAAGAAGAGGAGGAAAATGAAACTATCAAAGTCATCAAGATATTGGCTAAAGTAGGTGGAAAACCAAAGACAGAAATTCCTGTGTACGAAGGGAGTCTCAATGTAGAAGAGCTAATGGATTGGATCAGTTCATTGGACAAATATTTTGACTATGAAGAGGTTGATGACAGAAAGAAGGTGAAATTTGCAGTTACCAGATTGAAGGGTCATGCAACTATTTGGTGGTATGAACTACAAACATCCAGAACAAGAAAAGGAAAGTCCAAGATTAAGAAATGGGACAAAATGGTGAGTTAAATGAAAGTTAAATTTATGCCAAAAGATTATCAGTTATATCTTTTCAAACAATTACATAATTTAAGGCAAAAAGGAATGTCTGTTAAAAAATACACATAAGAGTTTTATAGATTGAGTATTAGAGTAGGACATGTAGAGGATGATATGGAGAAGGTAGCCAGATATATCAATGGCTTAAGATACGAAATACAGGAAGAGATCAACTTGCTGAGTCTAAAGACCATTGAAGATTCCTATCAAGCAGGTTCAAAGGCAGAAGAGAAGATGTTGAGAAAACAAAATCAGAGGAATAGAGGGAAAAGTTCAGTAAGAGGTAGAGGAACTACCAAACCAAGGTTTTAGCAACATCAGCACGAAGTAGGAAGTTCAAGTAGCAGACCGCCACGGAGAGGAGATTTTAATAGAGAATATTTGCACCCAGAGGAAGAGTCCGAGGAAGAGATATTCAGTGCTACACATGTGGAGAAGGGGGACATGTATCGTGGGACTATCCTCATAACATAACAACAAGTTAGAGGAATGTGAATGTGGCTGAGGAAAAGTAAGAAACACCTCGAATTATAGAAAAGGAAGAATCCCCTGAAGTAGGAGAATCCCTATTGTTGAAAAGGCCATTGCTTAAGGTAGAGAAAGAGATTGAAGAACTAGCGCAAAGGAAGAGTTTATTCAGAACTACATGCAAATCCAAAGGTAAATGTTGTAAAGTGATAATTGACAGTGGAAGCATTGATAACCTTGTTTCTACAAAGATGGTGGACAAGCTAGGATTAGTGAAGACAGTACACCCTACTCCTTACAGAGTGTCATGGTTGCAGAAAGGACATCAGATTATTGTGACAGAACAATGCAAGGTAGAGATACAAATTGGTACGTATAAGGATGTGATATTGTGTGATGTAATGCCAATGGATGTATGCCATGTATTACTAGGAAGACCGTGGAAATTTGATTGGAAAGCTATTCATGATGGGAGGAAAAATACTTATACTCTGGAGAAGAATGGAAATAAACATACATTGCTGCCATTGAAGGATGACACTGACAAAGGAACACCTGGAAACAGTGTTATGCTGATGAGTGGAAAGGAGTTGTTGCAAGAGGTAGGAAAAGGTGAAGAAATGCATTTTGCTATCATAGGGAGACCTAAGGTAATTTTAACTTCCACAAACTTAGATGATTTACCTGAAGAAATCAAAACTCTATTAAATGATTTTGTTGATATTATTGTGGATGAGTTGCCAAATGCATTGCCACCAATCAAGAGTATTAGTCATCATATTAATCTAATACCAGGAGCAAGTTTGCCAAAAGAAGTAGCGTACAGATTAACTCCTCAAGGGAATGCAGAAGTTGGAAGACAAGTGCAAGAATTGATGGATAAGGGACTAATCAGAGAGAGTCTTAGTCCATGTTCTGTGCCAATAGTACTCACTCCAAAGAAAGGAGGTGAATGGCATATGTGTACAGATTCCAGAGCCATAAACAAGATCACTATCAGGTATCAAATTCCTTTGCCACGCATGGATGATTTGATGGATCGTTTGAGTGGGTCAAAGTATTTTACTAAAATAGATCTGAAGAGTGGATATCATCAAATAAGAATTAGAGAGGGATACCAATGGAAGACTGCATTTAAAACAAACAGTGGGTTGTATGAGTGGTTAGTGATGCCTTTTGGACTCACTAATGCACCTAGCATGTTCATGAGATTGATGAATGAAGTCTTGAAGGAATATGCATGAAAATTTGTTATTGTTTATCTTGATGATATTATAGTTTTTAGTAGAAATAAAGAAGAACATTTGGAGCATCTTAAATTGGTTTTAAGAACTTTGTAGGAAGAGAAGCTACTGATAAATTCGAAGAAATGTAGTTTCATGAAAGAATAATTAATTTACTTGGGATTTGTAGTTTCTAAATAAGGGTTGAAAATGGATCCAGAGAAAGTCCAAGCAATTTGGAGCTGGCCTATTCCAAGGAATATATTTGAGGTAAGAAGTTTTCATGGTCTTGCAAGTTTTTATAGGAAATTTATCAGAGGTTTTAGTCAGATTTGTGCACCAATTCTTGAAACAATCAAGGAGACTAATCAGCCATTCAAGTGGATAGAAGCAGCAGACAAGAATTTTGAGTTGCTGAAGAGGAAAATCACATAGAAACCATTTCTATCTTTACCCGATTTTGGAAAAGTATTCCAAGTTGAAATTGATGCTAGTGGAGTTGCAATTAGAGCAGTTTTGAGTCAGGAACATAGAACAATAGCATACTTCAGTGAGAAATTAAATGAAGCGAAGAAGAAGTATTCTTCTTATGATAAATAATTTTATGTTATTATACAAGCCTTAAAAAAATGGAGACATTATTTGCTACCGAAGGAGTTTATATTGTATTCTGACAATCATGTGTTACAGTTCATAAATAATCAACCAAAATTGAGCCAGAAACATGCCAAGTGGGTAGAGTTTTTGCAGAGCTTTACTTTTGTGATAAAGCACACAAGTGGTAAGTTGAACAAATTCACTGATGCTTTAAGCAAGGTAAATTTCATTGTACAAGAATTAAAAGTTGGTGTTGTAGGATTTGAAGAAATGGTTGAAATGTATAAAGATGATGCAGATTTCAAAGATATTTACACAGCAATACAAAATCCAATAGTTCATAACCGAAGTCAGTGGTTAGATTATCTTATCCAAGGAGGTTTATTGTTTAAATGCAACAAGTTGTGCATTCCCAAATGTTCTATGAGGGAAAACATAATAAAGGAGAAACATAGTGGAGGATTATCTGGTCACTTTGGACAAGACAAAACCTTTGCTCAGGTAAATAATTTTTATTATTAGCCAAAGATGAAGACTGACGCTAAGATATTTGTTGAGAAGTGCAGGATATATCAACATGATAAAGGGAGAAGCTACAATACAGGATTGTACCAGCCATTTCCAATACCAAACCAACCATGGGATGTAGTTAGCATGGATTTTGTTTTGGGGTTACCTAAAACTCAAAGGGGGAATGATTCCATTTATGTTGTGGTAGATAGATTTTCCAAGGTGGCACGTTTCATTGCATGTAAAAAGACTAGTGATGTAACACATATTGCTAATCTTTTCTTTTTTTTTCAGAAATTGTAAGATTACATGGATTGCTTGTAAGTATTGTGTCTGATAGAGATACAAAGTTTGTAGGACATTTCTGGAGAACTCTTTGGAAAAAAATGGGATCTAAACTCAGTTTCAGTTCAGCATACCATCCTCAAACAAATGGATAGACTAAAGTAGTAAACAAAAGCTTGAGAAACATATTGAGAAGTTTAGTGTATCAAAATCCTAAGCAATGGGATTTAGCACTAGGTCAGGCTGAGTTTGCTTATAATGACACTCCAAACCGAAGTACTAGAATGAGTCCATTTCAAATTTCTTTTGGGATGAACCCAAGAGGTATGTATGAGCTTAGAAATTTGGGTAAACAGGAGACAAGAAGTGCAAAAGCTGAAGAGTTTGCAGAGCAGATGCAGAGACTACAAGAAGATGTCAAAGGCAGATTGCTGGAAAGAAGTGACAAATACAAATAGAGAGTATATATGAAAAGAAGAGAGAAAGAATTCCAAGTGGGAGATTTAGTGATGATGTATTTGAGAAAAGAAAGAGTTCCTGCTAAGACTTACAATAAACTAAAAATGGACAAGATAGGACCATGTAGAATTGTAAGAAGGTTTTCAACTAATGCTTATGAAAATGAATTGCCAGAAGGGATTGGAATATCACCTATCTTCAATGTTGCAGATTTATATCCATACAAAGAGACTGAGATAGGGCTACAGAGGGAAACTATAGAAGATGAAGTTCAAACTTTGAACTGGGAAGAACAAATGCCAAAGACATTTAAGAGAGAGGTGGAAGCTATTTTGGAGAAAAGAGTATCCAAAAGAACCAAAGGACAAGTTTATTATCAATATCTAGTCAAATGGAAAGGACAACCAGTGGAGGATGCTAGTTGGTTGATAGCAGTAGAGTTGCACAAATATGGAGTAAACCCTGAAAGTCTGAGGGATGATTCTTTTCTTCCCCGGGAGTCTGATGCAAGAGCATCTGCACTTAACTAGCAATGTGATGGTTTCTTCACATGTTGTGGCTAATTGAGTGAATTTCAATGACCTGAGTGGTCAAAAGTTAGTTTTAGTAGAGAGGGTTGGATCTCTCAAAAATGATTTGTAATTCATTATTGTAATAGTTATGAAATTGTCTTATTTTAGATTAAGGGATAAGTTGTTAGCATAGGTGTGTAATGGAGCTTGAAAATAGAGATTTGATTGTTAGATTGATTAAAATAGAGATTGAGTTGTTCGTATGGTTAGAATAAGATTTGATTCATAAAAAGAAGAAAATATAATGAAGAAGGATTAGTTGAGAAGATTGAGGATTGAGCGAGAGGTGAGAGTTGAGTGATAGAGAGGGTTTTGAGATTGAAACAGAGGTCTATTAATTTTTTGTAATTGAGCTGAGAGGGCCAAGACTTTGTAACTATTATTATATTGAAGGAATTTGATTTAGTGTGCATCTGTGTGTTAATTTTGGTGAAGACTCTCGTTTACTTCTGTGAATTCGTGTTCTGAAGCGCATCCAGGTATTTTCTTTGTTTTTCATATTTTAATTATAATCTGAGTGTTTATGGGTTAATCGTAGTCATTAATATTAAAAATGGGGGTAGAAGAGCATAGAAAGGTTGATCGTGGTTGAAGGCCCGTACTCAATCCTAACCATCGATCTAAAGTTCAACTGCTTACATCATAATCAACAGTGGGGTTAGGCCTGTGTTTAACTTGTGTGTTAGTTAAAGTCCCACGAGCCGTAGGATTGGATGGATTCTGTTATCTAATGGATATCGGGGTTTAAGTCTAAACCCAGACCCGAATTTTTATAGATCAAGGTTTATGAACCATATCGACTCTGTGAGGAGGGTAAGTCTCGCGCAAGTTCCCTGTGCGATATCGCTGTCAAGCATTGGATGACTGTTGATTGATGACCATTGGATTATATCGCATCGCATCATTCAGGAGTGAATGAACCTTGGCTGGGAGAAATTGCGATTTGCGATGTCACTACCGACCGTTAGATCTGTAGAGAAGAGATCAACGACATAGAGTGGAGTTCTATCTTCTAAAGGGAAAGTCAACGCAGAAGTCAACGCGGGATTGAATGTTGTTCAATTTTTGTTCAATTGTTGTTCAATTGTTGTTCAATTGTTGTTCAATTGTTGTTCAGTTGTTGTTCAATTGTTGTTCAATTGTTTTTCAATTGTTTTTCAATTGTTGTTCAGTTGTTGTTCAATTGATGTTCAGTTGTTGTTTAATTGTTGTTCAGTTGTTGTTCAATTGACCTCCTACTCAAAAGTATATGTTGATCCTCAGGTCCCTTTGTATGTTGTTCATGTGATGCTGCTCCTATTCAGGTCCCTTCTGAGAAATTTGATGTTTGAATTTTCAGGTCCCTCTGAAGTAAAATTTGCAATTTCCACAGGTCCTTCATATTTTGAGTTGCTTCCATATCAAGTTGAGAAGTTTGTTGAGTTTCTCAACTTTTTACAACAAATGCACTTGTTTTATTCTGTCTTCTCCCCTTGCTTATTTGGAGACTTGTCCTCAAGTTTTGGAATAAGAGGATAGAATGTCAACCTAAAACATGAATTGCATTAAAAAGAAAGGAATTCATATTAGCCAAGTGACTTGGTTTTCCAATATGAATTCAGATTTGTACTGTGCTAGAAGTTTGGATTTTCACAGCCAAATATTTTTATTATTTTTAATCTTTTTTTTGTAGCATAGTGGTAAGTATTCCCGCCTGTCACACGGGTGACCTGGATTCGATCCCCAACAACTACTCCAAAATGTTGGTTCCATTTACTGGGTAAATGAAAACATGTATTTTCTTATCAATCCGAGTTGGTAGACTTAAAAGCAAACCAAATTTTTTGGAAGCTTATATTAACTAGTGTAGGAAGTAGTTATTCAAATAAAAATAATGGAAATGCATATTACATATATAAATTACTTGAAAAGAAATTATAAAAATTAATCTAGAAGCAAGAGTGCAATGAGTCTTTGCGGAGCATAGGAAATGAGGGAGAGGCTCTTAACTTAGAGGTTTTGTTTGTACTTCCTCATCATTCTTATCACAACAAGATCAATTCACCATAAATCATATCAAAAACCAAAGCAAAAAAAGATCAAATGTATAAACACAATTTACAATTCAGTTCTTAATCTAGAAGGAAGAAGATCTAACTTAGATGCCTTGGTTGTCCTTCCTTTCTTAAACTAATTACTGAAATGAAATCATTCAAAAACATAAATGAACATGGCATGTAATGAATCTATTCAGAAAATATTCACAAGAACTACAAAGAAAACAACTATCTAAAATATTCACAATTATGCATAAAATTACACTGTAGTGTACTTAGCTCAGAATGGGGGCCCTCCACCCTTGCTTGGTACACTTGAAAATTTCAGCTACTGTAGATCAAAAATCACATTCCATAGCAAGAACAACAAGAAAATGGAAAATAAGCTCTTCAAATTATATTCAGAAGTAAAGTAGTCTCAATAGTCATAATACATGTTCACAAGTGCTTAAGGTCGTGCTTAAATAAGCCAAAAATACAACACACTTCGCTAAAATAGCTATAAAAACCTATAATAGTCCTAATCCATCTACTCAAGTCGAACTCATCCTTTTGGTTGCTTCCCACTAAATCACAAAATTTCCCCTTTTAGTTAGGGATTTATGGGTGACTGGTCAAGTTTGACCAGCGTTGACCAAGCCTGTTTTGACTCATTTGGACTATGCCAATAGGATTCTATCAATCCTTGGTTCCCAAGCTTCTCGAATATAGATTTAGTTTCCACCCAGGTGTCCTACACATACGACTTCAAAGGAGCCATTACGGGAAATTGTGTTCTAGTCAAAATATTTTTTAATACTAATCTTTTACTAAAATTTCTAAAATTTAAAAGACATGACTATTTTTACCTTAAATTGCAATAAGAGGCAAAAATGTGGGGAAATTACCATGATATGATAGAAAAGGATGATGGATAGATGAAAAATGCATGTGGAAAAAGAAAAAAAATGGAGAGCCAACAAAAGTCTCCCCAGATTGGCTTGTCCTTTCTTGCCACAAAGCACACCTCGATATCAACCCTACTACATGAAGATAATGACTACTTTAGGTTCAAGTTAGTAGCATAAGGTCACAATCAATCTCCAAAATCCAAGTGCAAACATAATACAACATATAAGGAAAACAAGATACTCTTTGTATTAATAGAAATAAGAGAGAGTTTACAACTATAAATAGTAGTTGATCTTGTAGAATTCTCCCCAAGTTGACTTGTCCTTCCTTGCCACAAAGCACAACTCAATATCAACCCTAATAGATGAATATAATGACTCCTTTAGGTTTAAGGCAGCAACATAAGGGCACAATCAATCTCCCAAAACAAACCTTGATGTTATGGATGGCCGAAAATTTATAAGAGAAGGATGGTAATTTAGGATTTACCATTATGAGCTTGATATACACATATCATGGGAGGATGAGCTCAAGGGATAAGAGGTGAAGTCTCCAAGGTAGGATCAGATAGGATTCGAGCTTCTTATCCATGATAAATAGTTAAAAAACCTTTGGAAGCTTCGAAATATTTTTAAATTTTCCCGAATTTGCAGAGTCAACGTACCTATAGAAAGGAGAAACAAGTGCTGACCAATGGTGGTGTAGAAGGGAGAAACCAACATTGAACGCAGGTGGCTAAAGGGACAGGGTACGTTGGGGTTGAAAACATTGATTTTGCGCAATTAATCACAAAAAATTCGACTTTTTGGAAAGGTGATGCTTAGAGCTTTGTGAGGGGATGATGTGAACATGTTCATGGATGTTGATTGATATGGTTTGCAGGCCTATTGATCAGCTGTGACAAAATGTCGTATACTGGATTTCCCCCTAAAGTACAAAGTCTAAAACAACAACTGATGAATAAAGTGCTTTACCTTTTGACAAGTTTGGATCAAGAATAATTGGTCGAGATCATCTTTTGTTACAATACATTTTCATCATGATGTCACTATTGAGGGAGGCATACCCATGCTTAGCACATAAGATAACATTACATGTATAATGATCAAGAATTCTCTCCATTAATGACAGAGAGTGGACCCATGCTTCGATGACTATTTGTATGATCATGGCCATCATGCTTTGTAATCTTGCATTAATCTTTAAATGGCAACTCGGATGGATGGAACTAGAACTGAGGTCTTTTATCTCGTTCACTCTATCATTCAATGTATGAGTCTAACCATGTGAATAAAGGAGTTGGAGTTGAACATGGTAGACACCATATGATTACTGGTCAATGTTAGGTCCCTATAATACTAGTGTTGCCCCCATTAATATTGTAGTTGTATCCCTTATTAATATTGTTGTGCCCCTATTGTCCCCATATTGTTATCACTGTGCCCCATAGAATCCCTCTATTGTTATTTTTGTGCCCTTATATTATTATTGTTAGGTCAGCTTGGTTATATTATGACCCCTTAGACTCCTATATATAGAAAGGAGGTTTTGTCATTTGAATCATCCAATAATTGTTCATTTATGTAATGTAAAGGAGGTTCCACCCTCGAAGAGGCTGAATTCTAAGGCGTTGATCTATCTTTTATATCTTTTTGTGAGTTGGTTCCATAACATTTGGTATCAGAGCTTTGGATTCTAGGGTTTCGCTTCTCCAAAGAGGTCATTGTGGAATTTTCTCTATAACATTTTTTCTGTGACGTTTCAAAAGCAAAAAAAAAACCACTTGAGATGAAATCGCACTGAACCTCGACTCCGAATTTTAGAGCTTTTCACACTATATTTGCGGAGATATGATCTGAGGAAGTTGGTCTTTTTGCAGACTCCTGAATTACATTCCAAACAGGTGACCTGGGGAAAATTGTCATAACTTTCTCTTTGAGCATCAAATTGAAATTTTGTAAGAAGGTACAAAAAGAGGACGGACTGTAGTTTCTTGTATATATTTTTCAGAGCCAAAGGTCGAAACAGTGACACGTGGCACTTCATACAAGTTCGCTCTTCTGGAAATGTCTATAATCAGGTCATCTTGGGAGATTGTGCATAACTCTTCCTTGGAGAATCCAATTTGGATCAGACTAGTGGCATTGGAAAGAGGACGCAGAGGGCTACTACAAGTCGCAATTTCAGAACTGGATGATCCAAAATTACAGAGATACATCAGATTCAATATCAAGCTCCTACAAAGTGAAAAAAGGTGTGTAGTTTTTTTAAAATTTTTGCATAAGCTTGGTTTGAAAATTTAGTTTGGAGGAATTCAAAGGGCATAGTAAAGCATTATTATTGGTAATTGATGCCCTGAGGAAAGAAAATGCAAACACCTAGTAAGCAACCTGAAAGCTCTAGCATGACTCATGAAGAAGAGGAAGAAATGCAACATGATATATCAAAATTACGAGACCAAGTGCAACAAGTGTCACTTGCACAAAAAGTAACAGAATCTAAGATGGATGGTTTAAAGAAAGATGTAGAAGCCAAGATGGATGGTTTAAAGAAAGGTGTAGAGGCTAATATGGATTGTTTAAAGAAAGGTGTAGAAGCTAAGATGGATGGCATGAAAGCTAAGATGAATGGCATGGATGCTAAAATAGATGGCATGGATGATAAGATGGAAGAATTGAAGATAAATATGAATAAGTTGCTACAAGAAATGGTCACTAATGGTGAAAGGGTAGTAAAGGAAACTCATGATGAAAACAAAAGAAATGTTAATCATGATTCCATAGACTCTAAAGTTGGATCGAAGACCCACCATATTCCAAAAATCGATATGAGGAAGTTTTATGGCAAGGATCCCGCAACATGGATATTACAGATGGAGCAATTTTTCGATCTCAATAATGTGCAAAACACACAAAAGGTACATATTGCAACTTTATATTTGGAACAAAATCAATTTGTATGGTGTCAATGGATTTCCTATTGTAAACAAATTATCACTTGGGCAATTTTTATGGAAGAATTGACAACACATTATGAGGATACAAAAAGCAACACTTTTTTTAGCCAATTGATAAGTATCAAACAAAAGGGTTCAATAATGGAGCACATTGAGGAGTTCCAAAAATTGAACATAAGGGTAAAAAATATTCCAGAGGAGCATAGATTGATGTGTTCATAGGGACTTTAAAGGATAATATCCAACATGATGTTTGCCTTTGGGAACCTGATTCATTAGAGAAGGCATTCAGGTTAGCAAGGAAAATGGAAAGCAAAATTATGGCAACCAGGAAGCATACCACTCACAACTATAAAGATGGAAGTGTTGTTGCCCCTAGCCTTCCATAACCTATAAGGTTGACACCACAACAATTGGAAGAAAAAAGACCAAAAGGGCTTTGTTACAGTTGTGATAGCAAATACACTAAAGGTCATAAGTGTGCTGAGAAGAAATTATTCTACATAGATTGTGAAGAGGAAGAAGAAAAGGAGAAAGAAAGGTCAAAAGAAGAGGATATACTCTAGGAACAAAGCCTAGATAAAGAATAAATGAATTCGACCATATCTTGTAATGCATTGGCTGGAATTACCACTCCTCAAACCATCAAGCAAGGAAAAATCAAGAAGAAAAAGGTAATAGTGTTGATTGATTCAGGAAGTACCCACAATTTTATTCATTGTAAGATAGCAAAAGAATTGAATTGCTTCTTATATCTAGCACCAGAGTGTCAAGTGATGGTTGCAAATGGAGGAATGATAAATTGCTCTGGAAAGTGCCATAATATCAAGCTATCCATGGGAGAATATGTATTGAAAAGCCCAATGCTTTCCATTCCACTGGGAGGTGTTGATGTTGTACTAGGATTCCAATGGCTACAATCCTTGGGTACAATAGCTTTTAACTTTCAAGAAATTTTCATGAAATTTTATGCAGAAGGAAAGGAAGTTGAATTAAGGGGTATTGCAGGGAAACCAAGAAAGATAATAAGCTCCAACGGTATGAAAAAGCTTCTAAAAAAGGAACAACGGGGTGTAATTGCACAATTATGTTCGCTAGATGTTTCCACATCAAATTCATCCATTGCTCCAGGTCTCCAAAAGTCTTGGACAATCATTCCAAGGTATTTGAGACTCCCAAAGGTCTCCCACCTATTTGTGATCATGATCATGCTATTCATTTGATTCCAGGAAGTGTTCCTCCAAACATCAAGCCGTACAGATATCCCTATTCCCAAAAGAGTGAAATTGAACATATGGTTGCAGAAATGCTTGAGGTTGGTATAATTCAACCTAGCCAAAGTTCTTTCTCTGCTCCAGTAGTATTGGTTCACAACAAGGATGGATCATGGCGCATGTGTCTGGATTATAGGGAGCTCAACAAGCTCACTATTAAAGATAAGTTTCCCATTCCTGTCATTGATGAATTATTGGATGAATTGCATGGATCAATTTACTTCACCAAGTTAGATCTTCATTCAGGATATCATCAAATTAGAATGAAGACTCAAGACATTCTGAAAACAACATTTAGAACTCATGAGGGTCACTATGAGTTTTTGTTCATGCCTTTTGGCCTTACCAATGCACCTTCTACATTTCAAGGTTTGATGAATTTCATTTTTAAACCCTTCCTTAGAAAATTTGTGTTAGTATTTTTTGATGATATACTAATCTACAGCAAGTCTTGGAAGGATCATGCTAAACACGTTGACAGGGTGCTACAACTATTGGAGGAGAAACAATTATATGCAAAAAGATCCAAATGTTTCTTTGGAGTACAAGAGGTGGAATATCTGGATCATATTGTATCTCATGAAGGAGTTAAGGTAGACCCTAGCAAAATTAAAGCCATTAAGGAATGGGAAATCCCCACATCCATAAAGCATTTGTGATGATTTCTTGGGTTGATAGGGTATTATCGCAAGTTTGTTAAGAATTATGGGAAAATGGCAGCACCTCTAACAACACTGTTGAAGAAATATGCATTTTCACAGACTCCAGAAGCAACAAAGGCCTTCGAAGATCTTAAAGAGGCAATGTGCCAAGCACCGGTCTTAGCTACACCAGACTTCACAAAAACCTTTATTGTGGAATGTGATGCTTTTGGAAATGGAATTGGTGCTATTTTAATGCAAGATGAAAGACCTATTGCTTTCAAAAGTCGTCCAATCAAGGGAAAGTATTTACACAAAGCTATTTATGAGAAGGAAATGTTGGCAATACTACATGCACTTAAGAAATGGCGACCCTACCTAATGGGAAGACACTTCAAGGTAAAAACGGATCATGATAGCCTTAAATACTTTTTAGAACAAAGATTATCCTCTGAAGAACAACAAAAATGGGTCACAAAGATGTTGGGTTATGATTTTGAAATCATATAGAAAAAAGGGAAGCAAAATGTTGTGGAAAATGCACTCTCAAGAAAGGATGAGGATGTGGAAGCATTGTTGTGCACTATTTCTATTATCCAACCAGATTGGATAAATGAAGCAAGGGAGGAATGGAAGAATGATGAAGAAGTGTGGGAACTTATTCGAAAGTTACAACAAGATTCCAGTACATCTGATACATTTAGCTGGAAAAATGATTCGTTATGGTACAAAAATCGTTTATACCTTTGTAAGAATTCCCATCTCAAACAAAAGATTCTTCTGGAATTGCATGCTTCTCCCTTAGGAGGCACTCAGGATTTTTTAAAACTTACCATAGGGTTAAGAAGGAATTTTTTTGGGATGGCCTTAAATCGGATATTCAAAAGTTTGTGGCAGAATGTTTGGTATGCCAACAAAATAAAGCTAAAACAATTAAGACACCAGGTCTATTACAACCTTTATCCATTCCAAGCCAACGTTGGGAGGAGGTTTCAATGGATTTTATCACAGGTTTACCCAAGTCTGAGGGAAAGAGTGTCATCATGGTGGTAGTTGATAGACTTACCAAGTATGCACACTTTTGTGCATTATCACATCCATTTAAAGCCAGTATAGTTTATACGACATTTGTGTAAACAATTCAAAAGCTACATGGAAACCCAAAAATTATTGTAAGTGACAAAGATCCCATTTTTACAGGAAATTTTTGGACAGAATTATTTTGTTGTCTTGGTACTTAGTTAGCTCATAGCTCATCTTATCATCCTAAATCTGATGGGAAAACATAGATGGTAAACAAACATTTGGAAGGATATCTTCGTTGCTTTGTATCTGATAAATAGACACAATGGGTCAAATGGTTGCCTCTGGCTGAATGGTGGTATAACACTTCCTTCCATACTGCAACAAAAATGACCCCATTTATGGCACTTTATTGATATCAACCACCATCTATCACATCATATTTAAGAGAAAATTCTAAGGTTCAAGCAGTGGAACATCACATCGAGCATCAACAAAAATTTCTCCAACTCTTAAAGGATAACCTCATGTTAGCGCAGAATAGAATGAAACAACAAGCAGATCAACATCGCAGTGAAAGAAGTTTTGACGTAGGTGATTGGGTATTCCTACGACTACAACCATATAAACAAATGTCCCTAAAGCAAGCTAAGAAGGATAACAAATTGTCACCAAAGTATTATGGTCCATACAAGGTGTTGCAAAAGATTGGTACTATGGCATACAAATTGGAGCTTCCTGTAGCTTCTCAAGTGCACCTAGTTTTCCATGTTTCATGCTTAAAGAAGGTTATAAGCGACAAGCTCCCATTTCAAACAATATTCCCAGAACTTGATGAGGAAGGAAAATTTATATTGGAACTGAAAGCAGTCATAGAAACAAGAACTCGACAACTACGAAATCAATCCATTTCAGAGTATCTAATCAAGTGGAAGAACTTATCCACTGAAGATTCCACATGGGAGGATGAGAATTTTATACAGAAGCATCCAAAACTACTCAAGCGTTGAGGACAACACTTTTTTGAAGGAGAGGGGCATGTTAGGTCCCTATAATACTAGTGATGCCCCCATTAATATTGTAGGTGTATCCCTTATTAATATTGTTGTGCCCCTATTGTCCCCATATTGTTATTACGATGCCCTAAAGAATCCGTCTATTGTCACTTTTGTGCCCTTATATTATTATTGTTAGGTCGGTTGGGTTATATTATGACCCCTTAGACTCCTATATATAGAAAGGAGGTTTTTTCATTTGAATCATCCAAGAATTGTTCATTTATGTAATGTAAAGGAGGTTGCCCCCTCGAAGAGGCTGAATTCTAAGGCGTTGATCTATCTTTTTTATATTTTTGTGAGTTGGTTTCATAACAGTCAATGATGTAAGTTGTTAACAGACATGAGACAAACCACTGATGATGTTAATGGCTCTCAAGGTACCATATTACAATTTGTATGGTGTGAATGAATGAGTTGAAGTTGAACACTTCACACAATATTTATGTCGAAGGTCGATGATGAACACTTGTTGCCGAGAGCAAGGAGAGTTTTCATTGATGTATGCAAGCCCCAAGGTACCAAAGGAAGTTTCTAAGTCAAATTCCTGGATAATGATTTGATGTTAATAGGAAGCGACCTGTCGTAAGAGGGCCTTGATGTATCCCCCGTCAATGACATGAAATGGGTATCAAGATTTGAGATAGAATGATGTTGATGTAGAACTAGTTCAAGAACGATAGACATGAATGAAGGCTTAAGAGTATCATAGTAGATATCAACTGAAGGAATCCTCTTGAACATCTCGGTGACACTTTATGGAGTTGGCAGCGTTGACCCAAAACTGAATGCAGAGGTTTTGATATGGTGTGATGAACGAAAGATACAAGAAAATTTCCAAACCCAACAATCACAAAGATGAAGTGAAAGAGTGGCATGTTCAAGAGCGACCCACTACCATTAATAGGTGAAATACCATGTTTTCCCAATTTCCCCAACCATTTCTAGTCAGTACCTCTTTATTTTTTAACAAGCTTGAGGAGGATAACATGTGCTTGGTTTATAAGTTCATCCTTTGGATGGATCCCTTTGAGTATTTTTAATGAACCCTTTGAAGGAGTGGTTTGGTCCCGTCATCTTCAATGAATCCATCATTGTTTGATGCTTTTACGAGTCCAGCGAAGGTGTAACTCGACTCCTTTTTCATGTTTAGAGAGTTTGAAAAAGAGGTGAAAAAGAAAACTCCAAAGATTCCTTTTCATAAATCGTGTCTTGAGTCCGAAAAGGTAGAAAACAATACTCAGGAGAACCTCTTAGCCATGTTCAACCAAGGTATTCCCTTTTCGTAAATAGTATATCTCAGTCCAGAAAAGGGTTAAACTTATACTGAGTAGACACCTTTTCATTTACTTTAATGCGTTTAAAAAGAGAAGTGCTCGAGAATCTTTTAATTTTTAGGAAGTTTGAAAAGAGATGAAAAAGGACTCCTCCTGGAGGAACAACTGGTAGAAAGGGTAGAAACTAATTCTGGTCATGATGGAACTACTCAAAAAACACAAATATCAAGAGGATGGCTAATAAGACCAGTCATCGTAGTGATTCCTCGAGAAAGGGTAAAACAACCAAGTGAAATAATATGATCATCCAAGCAAATGGCAATGATGGAAAGAGAAAACCAAGGCTCATTTGACATAAACAGACTAATAAAAATGGTAATCACGAGAGGTAGGATAAAAATGGTTTCATTTTTACACAAGCTTGAAACATGTTGAAACTATGCTTGAGAATACTTGAATATGGTTTCATTTTTCACAAGCTTGAAACATGAGAAAAACTATGCTTGTGAATGGTTTCATTTTTACAGAAGCTTGAAACAAAGAAAAAATATGCTTGAAAATTCCCCCCAAGCTTCATTTCATGCACTTAAGTAGACTACTAGTTACTAACAGGTTGATGGAATGAAGGTTCATTTACGAGATAAAGTGAAAGAATCAACTAAGAATTTACGAGATCTAATCAAATACTTGAATTGGAATGGGATATGTTTCATTTTTTAAAATGCTTGACACATGAAAAGAGCTATGCTCATAGACCTTGTTTCATTTTTTAACATGATTGACACAAGCAAAGGAACTATGCTCTGGGAACCTTATTTCATTTTTTAATGAGATTGACACAAGAAAAATAACTCTGCTCCAAGGATCAGATCATGGCCCCCAAAATGTCATTGCTTCCAAGCGGTCCTCCTTAGATGGGATAACAACAATCTTGAAGGTATCAAAGGATCTAATGGAAATATCAGGCGTCAGTCCTCCTAGTACATGATGCACTACATCACCTACTAGATCATCAGTAGATGCGAGCATGGAACAGGTTGCCATATAGTTAATCTGTGGCAGGGGAGATACCACTTGCATATGAGGACCATTTAGGGAAGCTGGTGGATTGGGAGTCAAATTAGGACAAACAAACGAAATTTGTTCAATGGTCATGATTCTTCCTTCATGTGAGAAACACATCACACGAAAGGGTGAAGAGACAAGAGCTCCCATGTCATAAACATAGTCACGCCCAAGGAGTAAATTAAAATCCAAAGGTCCTTAGACTACCATCACATTGATATACATAGTCTTGACTCCCAAAGTAATAGGAAACTGAGGAAGGATCCCTAATAGTTGATTGGTTCCTCTATTAAAAGCCAACAAATTTTGGGTAATAGGAACAAATTGTGAAGAACCGAAATATTGCCAAGCATTTCAAGACATAATACTAATAGACACACCTTCTTCTATGATTTTTCTAGGTACAAAAACATTATAAGCCTAAACTATGATCTGGAAGAGCACATAAGGAGGAAGATGATATCTTGCTAATCGGCTCCAATCAAAGGAAGTGACCATACTACTTGGACGGGGTGTCATGGTAACGAGAGAATTTCCCCCCCATGTCGTGGGAATGGGAGGATTTGTTGGCATTATGGCACAGATTTGGAGCTATGACATAGGTGTTGTCCTTGATGGCAACTCACTTTGGTGACAGATCTCAATTCAGGCTCTCAGAATTAAGGAAAAGATATATACGCAAGTTCATCTAGACGAAGACACGTATATACGCGGATTAGACGTTTCAAAGGCGCGTATGCGTATACACGCACTTTCACGCAAGGAAAAGCGCGTACATGTTGGAGAAATTACTTTTGGTCCGTGGTATTTAGTCCTTGGTAATTGAACCTATGGTTTTGGGCCATGGTATCTCGTTAGAAGTGTTGATCCCAAGTATTGGGTCCATGGTATTGTTTTGTTATGGTTTTGGACCATGGTATTGTGAAAGGCCTAAGACTATAAAAGAGGAAGGAGATCATTTGGCAAAGTATGATTTGAATTATTGAATATCTGATAAAGTGCTAGATCTGAAATATTGATTGGGTTATGGTGCAGATTTAGATCTGAATAAAGGAGGAAACTTAGCACAAAAGAAGGATAAGTTCTATTGATGGGTCATAATCTTAAGGCTTGAATTATAATATCTTTATCTGTACGCAGGTTCAGTGAAGCAAAGGCGCGTATACCCGCTGGTTCTATGAGTAAAAACAACGTATACGCAGGTTGGTTCAAACACAGAAGCGTATGCACACAGGTTTCTGGTTATTGAAGTAGCGTACATCTCTTGAGTTGTGTTCTAGCTACTTCTGTTTATTGCTGCAGTGTTCTAGGTTCAGAATTTGGTGTATGGTTACTGTTACTGGATTGTGGGTACAACTGTCAGAGAAGTGTCTACTTGATTCAGTTCTAATTGGTGAAAAGGAAATTGTTTGATGCAGAAATTCTTGATGATTGATTGATGTTCATGGATCCAGTCTGAAAATTTATGAAACGTGGTCCCTCGAAGAAAGAGAAGGTTGTAGCCCTCTATAGGCCAGCACCTACGTACTAGTATCTTGGCTAGTGTAAGAGCTAAGAGGGTTGTAGCTCCCTTCCAGGAGAAGCTGGAGAACGAGAGAGGGTTGTAGCTCTTTGCAGGTTGCAGCCTGCGTACTGTAAAGGACTGCACCAGTACATAATCATTGTAAAAGGAAGTTTCTAATTAAAAGAAGATAGAGACGAATTGCAGCAGGTGGTTTTCACCCACATTGGGTTTCCAACTTATATCTTGTGTTCTTGTGTGTGATTGTCTTCTGCTCTGTTTCACTATTTCTGGTTACTGCTTATTTGATTTTGATACACAAATTAATGATCAACATCTGTAAGATAAAGTAAATTATAAGTTTGCATGGTATACGCGGGTTTCCTTATACGTAGTTGCGTATATACATGATTTTCTCTAATTGAAGTAGCGTATATGATCTGGATTTGAAAAGGAAATAATTGACTTGATAATACTGATTCACCCCCCCTCTCAGTATTATTTCCAACAATTGGTATCAGAGCAGGTCCTTCTAAAGAAGCTTGATCGCTTGAAGGAAGATCCATCATCATGAGCAACTACGAGAGAGAAGAATCTATCAGGCCACCAATTTTTGATGGGACCAACTTCGTCTATTGGAAGGTAAGAGTCACAACCTATCTTCAATCTCTTGGTACAGAAGTCTGGGATATCATAGATACAGGGTACACTTTCCCATCCACAACTCCTACAGATTCGGCTGGTAAGAAGTAATATGAAACAAATGCAAAGGCTATCAATACTCTATTAGGATGTCTATCTCAATCAGAATTTGTCAAGGTTATGCAGTATAAATCCGTGAAAGAAATATGGGACAAGATTGTTCTGAGCTATGAAGGAGATGAACAGGTAAAACGAGCAAAACTTCAAACCCTCAGAATTCAGTATGAAAATCTCAGAATGCACAATGATGAAAGTGTGGCTAACTATTTCCTTCATGTAGATGAGATTGTTAGTTGTATGAAAAACTTGGGTGAAGAAATAAAAGAGGCTGTTGTGGTTGAAAAGGTTATAAGATCTTTGTCCCCTAGGTTTGAATCTAAAGTTTCTGCAATAGAAGAAAAGGAGAATCTACAAAATCTTACCATGTCACAGCTGCACAGAATTCTGACTGCTTATGAAATGAGGAAAGGAGGACCATCAGACAGGAGAGAAGTTGCTTTCAAGGCTTCAGGCAAAGGAGATTACTATGAGTCAGGACATATGTCAGAAGAAGAGGAAGAATCAAATTTTGTCAAGAACCTTCAACGAGGTGCTGGAAGATTCAGAGGTAAGTTACCTTTCAAATGCTTTGCTTGTGGAAGATTCGGTCACTATGCTGCCAAATGTCCTCATAAAGATAATCTTGACAAGGGTAAGGAACCTGTTAGATGGAACAAGAAGCAGAATGTAAATGAGAAAAGCTATTACACTCATGAAGACAGTGATGGACTTTCAAATAGTGATGAAGATGAACAAGGTAATAGATATAGACTTTTAATGGCTTTTGAAGATTAAAATTTCATGGATGTTATAGATGAAGAAGGTCTTTATGAAGAGATTTCTAAACTCAAAATTTGTTTAGAAGAGAAAAATATGATTATTGATACTCTGCAATTCCAACTAGCTGAAAGGGAAAAACATCATGAAAATTTAGAATGTGAAATTATGTGGCTTAGAAAAGAGATTGAGAAATCTAAAGCTCTTAATCTTAGATTTGTTAAAGGATCTGAAACATTAGATGAGATTATCAAAGTTCAACGTTCTCCTCTAATCAAGACAGGTCTGGGATATAATGAAGAAACAACTCAAGCGCAGGAACCATCTACCTCCAAAAGTTATCTTGATGCAGCAAGAAGTGAACAAAGGCCAAATAGAAATCACCAGGTAAATCAGGGACAATTCACCTCAAGAGTGAACAAAGACTACCAGATAAATCGAGGGCAATCTACTTTTAGAATGGACAGAAGCTACAACCAGCCACAGGTAAAATCTTCTCAATTTGCCTCAAGAATGGATGTCAATAGGAACTATAATCATTTGGCTGGTAGATTTGATAATCACAGGAGTTTCTTCAATGGCCAATGTTTCTCTTGTCATAACTTTGGTCACAAAGCAGCTCAATGTGTTGCCTATAAGACAATCATGACTAGAGAAGCTCATAAACAGAGGAGTATGACTGGGATCATGAAAAGGACCTACAATAACTTCTCTGCTCTTGAAAATGAAGTAGAATGTTCTATTTGTAACAATTTTGGTCATGAAGATTCTGAATGCAGGAGCAGGTTTCGGGAGACAACTCAGAAGGAGCAAACCTCAAGTGCCAAAACATGGAGAATGAAGGAACCACAACTAGAGATATGTGGTATAGCTTTATATGCGGAAGGGCAGGAAAATCAATAGTACATCGATAGTGGATGTTCAAAACATATGACGGGTGATAAAGAAAAACTTCAGTCATATTGTGCCTTAGAGAAGGAGAAGAAGGTATCATTTGGAAATGACACCCCTACGTTCATAAAAGGTAAAGGTTCTTTTCAGTTGAAAGAAAGGGTCAAAGCTGGAAATGTCATGTATGTTGATGGCTTAAAGCATAATCTATTAAGTCTCAGTCATATGTGTGATCAAGGAACTGAGGTAATATTTCGATCAAATGGATGTAGTGTTCGTGACCTTGATACAGAAAAAACAATGATCAAAGGTGTAAGAACTCCAAATAATTTATACATATTTAAAGAAGGACAACATCAATGCTATCTAAGCAAGAATGATGAACACTAGCTATGGCACAGAAGATTGGGGCATCTTACCTTCTCACAGATAAGGAAAGCATGCAAATACCAGGCAGTTCGTGGTCTTCCAGACATCAAAATTCCAGACAATACAATATGCAAATCATGTCAGTTTGGTAAGCAAACCAGAACTAAATTCCTTGAGAAGGAAGGATCAGCCAGCAGGTCGCTTGAACTTGTCCATACTGATGTATGTGGTCCATCTAGGAAAAGGTCACCCCGAGGAGAAGAATACTTTATATTATTTATTGATGATTTTTCTAGGATGTGTTGGATAGGACTTATGAAGCACAAAGACAAAGCCTTTGAAAAATTCAAACCATTCAAAGCCTTGGTGGAGAATGAATCATATCACAGAAATAAAATGTCTCAGGTCTGATCGAGGAGGAGAATTTACCTCGAATTTTGAATTTCTCGATTTTTGTGAAGAACATGGAATAAGAAGGGAATTTTCTACAGCTAGGACTCCTTAGAAAAATGGAGTAGTGGAAAGGATGAATAGAACGGTTCAACAAATGGCTCGTGCTATGCTTGATGAGTCTGGAACTCCCACAACCTTCTGGGGTGAAGCCGCATTTGCTGTAGTTGTTATTCTCAACAAGACAAATGTCCGGGTGAACAACACTCAAACTCCTCATGAGCTCTGGTATGGTGAGACTCCTTCGGTAAAATATTTCAAAATTTTTGGAAGCAAATGCTATATCAAAAATACTGATGAAAATCTTGGCAAGTTTGAACCTAGAGTAGATGAAGGCATTCTCCTTGGTTACTCTCCCCACAGCAAAGCTTACAAGTGTTACAATAAAAGGCTTGGAAAAATTGTTGAAAGCATTGATGTAGTGGTTGATGAAGAAGGAAACATTCCTAGGCAAGTGAATTCCGAAGATTTCGAAGATGATGAAGACTATCCTTCAACATCAAATCAGACTTATGATGAAGAAGAAGCTCAAGAGGCACCAGAAGAACAAATAAGGATAGAAGATAAGACTCCATCCAGGTATGTTCAGAAGAATCATCCAGAATCTCAAATTTTGGGGTAGAAAGAGGCAGGTATACAAACAAGAAGAACAATTGCAGAAGCTTCAAGCTATTTGGCATTGCTCTCCTCCACTGAACCACAAAATGTAAAAGAGGCATGCAAAGATGAATGTTGGGTCGAGGCAATGGATGAAGAAATTGAGCAGATCGAAAAGAATAACACTTGGGAGTTGGTTCCTAGACCAAAAGATAAGAATGCCATAGGGACAAAATGGATCTTTAAAAACAAGTTGAATGAAAATGGGGAAGTTATTAGAAACAAGGTCAGACTTGTGTGTAAAGGGTATGCTCAACAAGAAGGGATAGACTTTGAAGAAACTTTTGCTCCCATTTCTAGACTTGAGGCCATCCGAATGTTCCTTGCTCTCTCAAGCTTCCAGAAGTTCAAAGTATTTCAAATGGATGTGAAATTAGCTTTTCTGAATGGAGACTTAGAAGAAGAAGTGTATATTGAGCAACCAGATGGATTCATCCTTGGAAATGATCCAAAACTTGTATGCACACTTAAGAAGGCTCTCTATGGTCTTAAACAAGCTCCAAGGGCTTGGTACTATCATCTGGACAAATATCTTCAACAACAAGGTTTCTCAGAAGGATCAGCAGATAGCAATCTTTATATAAAAATTGAAAATAACAAATTGCTAATACCTGTTGTGTATGTTGATGATATCATCTTTGGCAGCAATGAAGAAGCTATAAGTCAAAGCTTTGCCTTGGTGATGCAGAAAGAATTCGAAATGTCCTTGCTTGGAGAACTGACATATTTTCTTGGATTACAAATCCAACAAAATGAAGGAGGTATCTTTTTATCTCAAACCAAGTACCTCAAGCATATTTTGAAGAAGTATGGCATGGAAGATTCAAAACCAGTATGTACCCCTATGGTTACAGGATGCAGCCTCAGTGCAAATGATGAATCAACAGCAGTGCATCAACCAACTTATAGATCCATGGTTGGAAGTCTGCTCTATTTAACAGGTACCCGACCAAACATCATGCATGTAGTGAGAATGGTTGGAAGATTTCAGGCAAATCCTAAGGAAACTCATCTTCAGGCAGTAAAGAGAATTTTCAAGTATCTTCAAGGAACTCAAAACTATGGCCTATGGTATCCTAGAGATACAGATCTCACTCTTCATGCTTATACAGATGCAAATTGGGCTGGAAGCGTGGATGACAGAAAAAGCACAAGTGGTGGTGCATTCTTTATGGGTTCCAGATTAGTATCTTGGTTCAGCAAGAAACAGAGTTCGATTGCCTTATCTACAGCTGAAGCAGAATATGTGGCTGCCGCATCTTGTTGCACTCAACTCCTTTGGATGATGCAAACTTTGCAAGATTTTCAAATCACTTGTACTCCACCTATCTCCATCTTATGTGATAATACAAGTGCTATCAGTATCTCAAAGAATCCTGTCATGCATTCAAAGACTAAGCACATACCGATAAAGTATCATTTTCTCCGGGAACAAGTATTGGAACAAAAAGTCAAATTGGAGTATGTTCCCTCTAAGGAACAAGTTGCTGATATTCTCACCAAACCACTGCCCAGGGAAACTTTTGAATACCTCAGACAGAAGCTGGGAGTAGTTGATGCATCATCTTGCTGTTGAAACTTGTCTGTTTCAGAGAAAAATGGGTGTACGCGAGTTGTCTGAGGAGGATCCGCGTACATACGCCGGTTTATGCAGAGACAGTCGCGTATATGACGGTTTGAAAGAAATTAGTGGGGACAAACTCTGGTTAAAGAGAGTCTGATATGAGTCTGTCAAAGACCATCCGGCACAGGTTCAAGGGGAGCAGATAATCTTCTGATAATGCATTTTTGGCATTATCTTAGAAGCTTTTGGTCAGGTTCATAGCTGTTGATCTTAGGAGGAAAAAATGCAGAGGGAGAACAAAAGGAAAACATGGTTGCTAATCTGAATAGTGATTGACAGATGCTGCTGATATCAGTTATTAGTGACTTTCGTAAGTCTTGCTCTAGATATTTTGTCTCTATGTCATGTATCTCTTTTATGGTGTCAAGGTCATGTAATGGCCTATTTTGGTTTCCCCACTATGCCTGGGATGAATGATGTAATGTACCTAGTTGTCATATGTAAATTTATGATGTATCCCCACTTGGTTGGGTGGATGATCCCCACTTGGTTGGTTGATGGATGTATGTATAGAGTCTTTTGGTGATAGGAAGTACTTTTATGATTAGCACAGCAGGGCAGAAATTTCAACATGTACTCAGGGGGAGCACAACCCTTTGCCCTTGATGACAAAGGGGGAGAATGACTTTGAGGATCTTGGGGTTGCCATCAAGTCCAAAGGGGGGTATTGTTGGCATTATGGCACAGGTTTGGAGCTATGGCACAAGTGTTGTCCTTTATGGCAACTCACTTTGGTGACAGATCTCAGTTCAGGCTCTCAGAATGAAGGAAAAGATATATATGCAGGTTCATCTAGACGAAGATGCGTACATACGCGGATTAGACGTTTCAAAGGCGCGTATGCGTATACACGCACTTTCACGCAAGGAAAAGCACGTACATGTTGGAGAACTTACTTTTGGTCCGTGGTATTTAGTCCTTGGTAATTGAACCTATGGTTTTGGGCCATGGTATCTCGTCAGAAGTGTTGATCCCAAGTATTGGGTCCATGGTATTGCTTTGTTATGGTTTTGGACCATGGTATTGTGAAAGGCCTAAGACTATAAAAGAGGAAGGTGATCATTTTGCAAAGTATGATCTGAATTATTGAATATCTGATAAAGTGCTAGATCTGAAATATTGATTGGGTTATGGTGCAGATCTGGATCTGAATAACGGAGGAACCTAAGCGCAAAAGAAGGATAAGTTCTATTAATGGGTCATAATCTTAAGGCTTGAATTATAATTTCTTTATCTGTATGCAGGTTCAGTGAAGCAAAGGCGTGTATACACGCTGGTTCTATGAGTAAAAACAACGTATACGCAGGTTGGTTCAAACACAGAAGCGTATGCACACAGGTTTCTGGTTATTGAAGTAGCGTACATCTCTTGAGTTGTGTTTTAGCTGCTTCTGTTTATTTCTGCAGTGTTCTGGGTTTAGAATTTGGTGTATGGTTACTGTTACTGGATTGTGGGTACAGCTGTCAGAGAAGTGTTTACTTGATTCAGTTCTAATTGGTGAAAAGGATATTGTTTGATGCAAAAATTCTTGATGATTGATTGATGTTCATGGATCCAGTCTGAAAATTTATGAAACGTGGTCCCTCGAAGAAAGAGAAGGTTGTAGCCTTCTGTAGGCCAGCACCTACGTACTAGTATCTTGGATAGTGCAAGAGCTAAGGGGGTTGTAGCTCCCTTCCAGGAGAAGCTGGAGAACGAGAGAGGGTTGTAGCTCTCTGCAGGTTGCAGCTTGCGTATTGATAAAGGACTGCACCAGTACATAATCATTGTAAAAGGAAGTTTCTAATTAAAAGAAGATAGAGACAAATTGCAGCAGGTGGTTTTCACCCACATTGGGTTTCCACCTTATATCTTGTGTTCTTGTGTGTGATTGTCTTCTGCTCTATTTCACTGTTTTTGGTTACTGTTTATTTGATTCTAATACACAGATTAATGATTAACATCTGTAAGATAAAGTAAATTATAAGTTTGCATGGTATACGTGGGTTTCCTTATACATAGTTGTGTATATACGCGGTTTTCTCTAACTGAAGTAGCATATATGATCTGGATTTGAAAAGGAAATAATTGACTTGATAATACTGATTCACCCCCCCTCTCATTATTATTTCCAACATGATTGTCCCCTTGTGCTATTGGAATGACAGGATTTCCCCTCGTTTCATTGGAATCTGCAGAAACAAGAAGAATCTGAGTGGTATGAAGTTCACTCTCTATGAGAAAGCTATGATCAACAAAAGGTGGAGCCAAGTAAACTATTTTCTCAATCAAAGGTTGGTTAGGAACAAACACATGGGATTCATGTTCAGAGAGAGTGGGACCAATTGGATTCAGATTCTGATCAATCACTTCATCAACTAGTGGAGAATTGGGAGAAAGCATCTGGTAACCGGACAGAAGTTGCGGTTGAGAAACAATAAGATTTCCCAACAATTTGGATGCTTCATCCATATAAGAGAAAAGGTGAATTGGATGATTCCCTTCACATCAATTGTAGGAAAACTTAACTTTACCCTTCTTTCATGAACATTATGATCAGTAGTCGATGGTTTTTCACTAGCGTGATCTCCAAAAGATGACAACAAAGGTCAATGTGAGATTGTGGACCACACTTATATTACTTTGGGAATACCAACACAATCTCTAAGAAGGTGGTCACCCCTACATAAATTTCAAGGGAATTTAACCTTGCGTGGCTGATTGGAAGGTTCCTTCATACTATTTTCATTGGTAGAAATGGTTGCTTGGTTGACCCCCTACTTATTTTGCTTCTTCTTCTTCATCCTTTTATTCCTTTTCTTAGCTTCCTCATTACTAGAATCAAGACTTTCACCAAGTGAAGGAGAATAAAGGGATGAAGAAATAACAAGTGAAGAAGGAAAAGGGTCAACTTTAGGATCAACTTGAGGTTGATGTTGTTTAGGTGGAGGACTACTTGGTTGAGAAGTGGTTTGGACATTTAGAATCAAAGAGGTCGAAAATAACCGTATTGGCAAACCAATGGTAAATCTAGGAAGGGACAATGTTGCCATATAAGTAGCACCAATATTTCCAAAAGGAGAAAAAGGACTAGGATTCCCATTAGATGCGTTTCCTTGATTGGTGGAATCAGGAACTTCTTCCATTAGTGTCAACCTAAGATCTACTAAGGAGTTTTTCCATAGTGAGGATGTTGTTCCATGGTGAATTAATTGATTTTAGAAATTAAAGATACAAAATAAAATAAAACATGGGTAACTATGGAAAATGGTTTACCAAGTAACTATGAACTGCAATATAGCACCTTGGTGAACCAAGGATTTACGTATGGGTAGGAAATCTCCCCAAATGTTGTGTTCGCTGTATCACATTGTACAAAGTGGCCGACTCAGTTACCTCAAGTGAGATATCAACCTAGTGGGGACTTCCAAAATATACCCGGAGGTACGTGGAAGCACAGTTCATAGTAGTGTTGTCTAATATGTAATTTTTTTGATGAGATAATTCCCATATGCTTATCATGCACGAAGTGCCATCTGATATACTAGAAGGTACATGGAGAATGACCCTATACACTATACGTGGAACGAGATATCACCCTCGGAATGTAACACTAACAAAGAATGATAACTTATATGTTTAAAGACGTCGAGACACGTCTCTAGCCTAGAACTCTATGTGTTTCGTTAAGTTTCAAATGCTCCTTAGGTTAATTGTGTGAAGTTTAGAGTTTATCCTGAATTATGTTTCAATTTAAAGTCTCAAAACTTGATGTCACCTGAACACACCTATAATGCAACTAATATGACAAAAATAACTCTTTTCATTTTATTTTTAACAATGAAAGGCCAAACTAAGTAGGGGAAGAAGAAATCAATCTACAAAGCAACAATCAAGTGATGCAACAATCGATTTCCTCAACTTCACTATTATAATCAAAATGGAAGCCCTATATGCAATGCAAATAATCATTTTTGTTTTCTTTTCTTTTAATGTTTCCAATGTAAAGAAACATACGAGTGCAACTTGATCACTAACAAAAATAAACCACGCAAACTTTAATTGTAATGTAAAAGTTACTTTTTAATTCAAGAATCAATCTATGCATATAAACCCTAATTAACAAGAAGAAAGAAATAACAAAACAAAATCTAATAAAAAATGTGATGACACTCAGAGTAATGACCAAAGGTAAATTCACTCAATTTCACACAAAATCAAGTGTTTTATTCGCTTCAAAGAGACAATGACAAACTCAGAGATTTAAGAATTATTTTTGGACCAAAGCAGAAATAAGAGCAAGGCAAAGAAATGAAATTTTTTGCATCCTACAGGATCAATGCAAGTAAAATAGGGACAACAATGCACTGCAGCGTAGGTGCAACATAGGAGAAAGTACACTGCAGTGCAAGTAAATTGAATCAGTGTAGGTGAAACACAAGAGAAAGTGTGTTGTAGTGCAAATACATGAAATCAGCGCAAGTGCAACACAAGAGAAAGTGCACTGCCGTGTAGACACAACAGAGGGATAGGTGCAGTGAAGAGCTCTGTCTCAAAATAGGGATTACGTTGGAGAAATTTTGGTTAAAATACAACGTAAGAAACAGAACCAAGCTCAAAAAAGTGTTTTCCTAAGGTCAATCAATGTTTTAATGAGTCATTCAAGGTCACTTTGAGAGGTGAAAAAGTGATAAGATCAAGGAAACCATTAAGAGAAAATTGATCCCTAGTATGGTCACTAGTTTGTTATGCAGAATTTATGATTACGGACAAAGGTGAATTCCCTAGACCTAGTGGATTGGTCTAGAACAATAAAAGAAAAAGAATATAGAGTTTTCCTTGGAGGAGTTAGAGAATGGGAAAGAGGCCTACTTGAAATCTGTATAAAGCTTCTCATTCCTCCTTGCTTGTAAGCTCTAATTGTAGCTCAAAGTGCTATAATTAGAACCTGCACACACAACTAAAACAAACAAAGGATCTACAACAACCAAGTAGCATAATCTAGCATCTCTATTCAATTAATGAGCAAGGCATTGAAATGCATGAGCGCAAACATAATGCAACACATATAAGAAAACAAGATACTCTTTGTATTAATAGAAATAGGAGAGAGTTTACAACCATAAATAGTAGTTGATCTTATAGAAGTATCCCCAAGTTGACTTTTCCTTCCTTTCCACAAAGCACACCTCAATATCAACCCTAATGAATGAAGATAATGACTCCTTTAGGTTCAAGGCAGTAGCATAAGGGCATAATCAATCTCCAAAAGCCAACCTTGATGCTCTGGATGGCTGAAAATTTATAGGAGAAGGATGGTAGTTTAGGATTTACCATTATGAGCTTGAGATCCACATATGATGGGAGTATGAGCTCAAGGGATGAAAAAAAGAGAGGTGAATACTCCAAGGTAAGATCAAATAGGATTCAAGCTTATTATCCATGATAAATAGTTAAAAAAACCCTTGGAAGCTTCTTGAAGAGGAACCTTCAGAATATTTTTTAATTTTTTTGAATTTCTAGAATTAGAGCACTTGTGGAGAGGAGAAGCTAGTGCTAACCAGCGTTGGTGCAAAAGGGAGAAACCAAAGCTGAACGTGGGTGGATAAATGGATAGGGTGCATTGAGGCTAAAAACATTGATTTTAAGCAATTAATCCTAGAAACTTAGACTTTTTGGAAATGTCATGCTTAGGGATTTGTGAGGGGATTATGACAACTGTTCACGGATGTTGATTGATCCAATTTAGAGGCCTATTGACCAGATGTGACAAAATGGCCTATAACATCAAGTATAATTTTTTTTGAAGAAATAACAATTGAAAGTTCTAAAGTGATTTCATCAAGGTTACAATCCCATGTAAGGAATGATGAATTTTTCATCATTTCTATGTAAGGATAGAAAGGGGTTCTACTACCTCAATTAAGAACCAAATAATGAAGAGAACTAGGAGTGCAATGAATTAAAGGAAATTCTTTTCAAGCTCTTGGAGTAGAATCCCAACTAGACATTAAAACAACTTGTGATGGAAACAAATCAACCTCAACGATTTCAAAGAAAATCCTAAATGTTATTTGCATTTACAACAAAGTGGGTATAATTCAAGGAAGATATGAGATTAAACATTAATATAAGAAAGTTACTCAAGACATTGACTATGAATAAATCAATTCAAGAGAAAATAGATAAAATGATATGTTTGGTGAGTAATTTTATGAGGAAGCTCAATACCTCAATTATGGACAAGTTGGGCCTAAAACAAATAGTGGGGGATTTAGTTATGCTAAAGCATACAAAATTCTACTATTAGTTGTAATATATATCCACATTGCAATCTAAATCCTAATAAATCCATTTATTTTCCTCCGGTTTTGTTTAGGCTCTAATGGTTCTACATCAAATCTTTAATGAAGGCCTATGCACTTGAGGAATAATGGATTTTGAAGCTTGGTCACTGGCATTGATTTAACTCCTACACATTTAATACAAAAGTCTAATAAGCGACAAGGGATCCTCAATGTAATTGAATTGATGGGTTTTCCATTCTTTTTCTTTTTATCAATATCTTCGTAAGAGATTGAGGAAACTACCAACCTTAAGAAGAAAAGTTGGATTTTATCTTTGGAAAACTATTATAATTATAGGGAATGACAATTGGAGCATTAACTTATTCTAGTTGATCTAATAAACTTAGGAAATATGGAGTTTTTATTGTAGGAGTTAATTCAATACATCTACCTTATTAAGGCTATTTAAAGAAGGAAAACTCAAGAGCCTAGAATTGTGTTTTATGTAAAAATAGTGTTGAAACTAATTTACATTTGGTTGTGTTATATTTATTTGTAGTATAGGTCTAGAAGGATATTACTCAAATGGATAAATATATATAATTTATGGATTGGATAAGATTCCAACCCTAGTTTGCATGGTTGGCTCTACAAAAGAGAACTAAAACAATTGAGGTCAATCCCTTTTCTAACTTTATTGGGTGTTTGGTTGGATTGAAATAACTTTTTTTTAAAGAGTGGAAAATCCCCACCTGTTGGGATATGACATGGATTATCTTTATCTTCCATCAATTGAAAAAGTATTAGGGCCTATTACAAGTACTAGACAAGTAGGAGAACTTTTATTTGATAGGACTCTTCCTCAAGGATTTTTTATGGTGCTTGTTGGGGAGTAGAGAGTATTTGGGTATTAGATGTATTATATTTCCTTAATGAATACTTTATTAAGTTTAAGGAAGATTTATACAGAGATACTAATGATAAAGTAGAATTTATGTCTCTAAGGGATCTATTGAAACTAGTTATTTTAAGAAGATTATAGAAATTTCACATATTTTGTGATCCTCTCTTAGTCATTAAATGGGCGAGGAAGGAACAAGATAGACATAATGTAAATTTGTAGGGATTAGTAATTTTTTTGTTGGAGATGAATTCATAAAGTTAATCAAATTTCTCTCACCCATATCTTTAGAGAACAAAACAATTAGGTATATACTTTGTTAAAGAATGGAATTCTTGAGGATCCTAGCTTATATGGTTGGGTGTCTCAACAAAACCTATAGCTAATATCACATGCCAATTACATGTTGACAATTGTAATATTTTCACTATAATTTTTTGGAATAGTGGTTATCCTTCTTTTTTATTCAAACTTGTAATTAATCTCGCATGCTAGTTACTTCTGTATGATTGTAATATTTTCACCAAAACGTTTTTGACTTGTAAGCAAGATAGAAATGTTATTGGAAAAGGTTTCAAAGGAACTAGGAGGAACATAAATTTTGAGGACTATTTGTTGATCCTTTAGGGCATGAATTTACCACAAACATATTGTTGTTCCTCGTAGTGATAAAGTGTCTAGAGATTGTATTTTATATTCTCCACCTTTGAACATAAAGTACAATTATGTCCTTGGAAAAATAAATCCTTGTATTTTTGTGAATGCAACGTTGTTTCAAATGATAGCATTGTTATGCTTGATATTAAATGCCATTGATAATATTACATGAAATCATTGGGGGTGCTTATATAGAGGAATTATTTATAATATATAGGTAATATGTATAGTTTTTATACCTCTATGCAACATTGTTTAGCATAGTAGCATTGTTATGTTGAGTATGTTTAATGCTCGGAGTTAATTTCACAATAGCAATTTTTGAGTCGACGTTTCAAGTCTATAACAAGACTCATCATCAGGGTTTTTTCTTGATGATGAGTCTTGTTATAGACTCGAAACGTCGACTCAAAAATGGCTACTGTGGAATTAACTCTGAGCATTAAACATACTCAAGCATTGTTATGTTTTCTATTAAATGCCATTGATAATTTTCGATGAAATCATTATGGGTGATTATATAGAGAAGTTATTTATTGCTTACATGGACCATTTTATATGCATTATGTAGTCAATGACTCAGTTTATATACCTCCTGTCGGGTAAGTACATAGACTGGAAATAAAAATTGAAAACAATAAACAATGAACAATTATGTTTAGCAATAACAACCATTAAAATAATATCATTACCATAGGGAATTTCAAAGGCCTTATTTGGACTATTAATTAGTTAAAACATAAACTTTAAAACTGTCATTTTTTAGTAAGGTGCATAGCTCAACTACAAAGGAAGTAGTTACTAGATAAATTCCCACCAAATTTTAGGTTCAGTGCCACATAAGGGACAGTAAAAATAAAGTGACAAATCATCATCATAAGCATATGCTTTTTCATCAAGATCACACTCCTAATCATGACTCATGTGTATATCTACTTCATTTCCTCCTCATCTTGATCTACAACATGCATTATGTTCTCTCTCTCAATATCTTCATTGGAAATAAAAGTGTCTTCTTCAAATACTCTATCATCATCTCCAACATATTTTTCTAATGTTTCTTGTAAATTATCGTATTTCCCATTAGGAATTATGTCAACAACTTCCATTTCTATAACAGAGAACACACATATGCATGATACTTATATGTAAGTAAGCATATATTTTTTTGTATAGATATATTTTATTACTAAATGAAACTAAATTGGTGATTACATGCCTTCATGACAATTGCCTAAATAGGCATTGACTGGTCATGAAGGTGAATGGTCATGTCATTTGACTTGTTTCCCTTCATAACTAATAATTGCTTATTAAACCTTATTAATTAATTAATTAATTTTTTATTTATTTAATATATTATTTAATTTATCTATTTATTCATAACATTGCCACCCTCTTAGAGATTTTTTGTCCTCAAAGCATAATAAGCAGGGTTTTCTCTAGTTGAACACGTTGCTATGGAATGATGTCTATTTGCTTTTATGAGTTTGACTTGTTTGTGCCTCATGTGTTGGTGAAGTTCTTATATGTATTTGCATCTTCCTTGAGGCTGGGAGTGTCAATACCATATAATTTATAGTGTTGACCTTGCCAATTAAACTCCATGAACTGTTCTTCAAGGTTTGTAGTATAGCTTCTTAACTTCGTTAACCATCCTGCACCTAGAACTATATCCATTTCTTTGAGTGGTAGGGAATATAGTTTTGTCTGTAGTTTTAGTTCTCGTATTTGAATTGAAACCTTATGAGATTATCCTATTTCCTTAAACGTTTACCTAGTAGTAACAGTCATGGTCAAGTGTTTGATTAGACACACACAAAGATTAAGTTGTTTAGCAAGATCAATGTTTATACAATTATGAGTATTGCCTAAATCTACAAGTATATTGATATTTATGTCTCTTATGATCCCTTTAAGCTTCATGGTTTTAGGTTGTAATTTCCTCATCATGTTTATCAAAGGTGTTATAAGCTTAGTGTTTTTTCTTTTTGGAGATTGAGTTCTCGACTTTCAAAGGTGTGGTGGAACATATTTTGCAGTCACTTTTTTTTGGTGTTTTGAAAAATTGATTTCTTCATCCTTATTTTGTTGGACACATGAGATTATAGATAATGATGCTTTTTGGGATGTTTAATCATGGTATGACTATGCATTGTACGTTATAATGATGTCTTCGTCATGTTTGTGTACTTCACTTGCCTTCCATCTACTATTTTATAGTGGCTTAAGGACATGTCTTCACATTGATGTCAGGGTGTCCAATATTGCCCACACTTGAGACAAAAAAATTTCTTATTTATCCTTTTCTCTGATTCATTACTTGAAGTGTATGACTCCTTTTCAAATTCATAAGTATACAATTTCTTATTGAGGCATCAGTACCCTGGTGACCATTTATCTCCACAATATCTACATTTTTGTATCTCCTTCTTATGTAAGTATTGTTGTTGCTTTTCATCTTCCATGGTGAATAATGACATGTTGAAATTTTTATTTTGTTTAATAATCCTTGCCACATGTCTAACATCTTCAATAGTGCTGGGCTTGCATAATTACAATTCATGATGAACATAGTCCTTTAGTCCACATATATACACCTTTAATAGTTTCTCTCAGTGAATCCACTATGTCGTATTGCTAATACTTCCCATTCATGGGTATAATCACTTACAATGCCTTTTTACTTGAGATGTATAAATTTATTGTATAGGTCATCATCGTCCTCATCATGAAATCTCTTTAATAGTGTTGTAGTGAACCCTTGCCAATGAAAATAATGAACATCACATTTTTTTGTCCACTAGAGGAACCAATCATAAGCTTCACCTTCTAAGGTATTGGAAGAGGTCATTATCTTCTCTCTTTCACCTAGTGGATTTTCTCCAAAAATTCCTTCCTTATTGTTGACACAAACAATTGCTCATATGTGATCTTTACCATCATATTTTGGTAGTTCATTCTTAATTTGTTGATGGTTTCTCTCTGGAATTATAGTGGGTGTTAGTTCTAGTCTTCGCAGCCTGTCACCAGAGATCAACATGAGCTCTTACTATGTCTGGTTTTGTTAGATGTTTTGCACATGATGTTCAGCACAAAACATGTCACAAGTGTGTCCATCAGAAGAATCTTGGAAATATATTTCCAACGGTATATCAAACTCCCATAACCAGCTCCCGGATTAGAAGATATGATCGAAATGAATGAGTGATTCTTGGTTATGCATGTTTTGAGGTCAGTTGCTGCACACAATGACAAGTTTAGTACAAAATCAGTTTGTGAAATAATGGTAAGTAATTTTTCAAAAGTGAAAGAGGTTTTTTTTAATCACATACTAAATAACAAAAACCTCCTTCAATTTATGCACAAGTGCTACTATGTGGGAGATATACAGTGATATTTGGAGCCTACATTAAAACAAAGCAAATTTTTCATATTTTTTAACTGTTTTAGTCATTTTAGTACGGGGCCATTTTACAACAGATGGAAAGTAATTTTACAAAACCCAAGGAGGTTTTTGTTAAGAATGAGCCATAAAACAAAAAACTCTTTCCGTTTATTCACAAGTGTCATGGATTGGGATATGTGACTAGATCTTTACAACTCATTTTCACAGATTTAAATTTTCAATGATTTTATGTTTTAGAGATGATTTTGTGGAACAGATTTCAAGCTACCAGAAACAAATTTCCCAAATTTTAATGAGATTTTTCTCCAAAATTACCTTATCTACAAAAACCTCTTTCAGTTTTGTAACAGGTGCTATGGTTTAGGAGATACGAGTTCATCTTCAACACCTATTTTCAGAAATTCGGCCCAAGTTTAATGTAACTAATTCTATTTTGAAGAAAATGGTTGAGTTCAATCCCTTAGTACAAGGATGAGAAAATGTATATATTTTATGAATTTCATAGTGTAGGGGTTGGATTTTGGTAGATGGTTGGACTTTTGAGAAAGTCTTGAGCTTCATTGAACACTCATATCAACATTTTGGCTAAGGAATTGAGACCAGGGTTTGCAACACTCTTTGGGATTCATGTGGGAATTTGTCTTGGTACAATGCTTTATTTTGTAATTGTGAATTTTATTATGTGTTATGTATGCCATTCTCTATCTTGTTTCTTCTTAACTAAACAAACAAGAGTGTAAGTAGAATCCATTGAAATTGCAATGCTCTACTTGAGGTTTTCTTTAGTTTCTTGATGTTTTCAGCTGTTTGGAGAGGATCCATGACTTTCCTTGCCCTCTTCAGCTCCTCACCTATCTAATCCTTCCATCTCACTCAAATTGAAGTGCCAAAAACAATTGCCTACCTTGCCCCATTGAGATCTCTGCAAGACTGAACCTCAATCCCCGCACCCAAAATCTGCTTTCCCATTTGAGCCAGCATAAACATCATTTTATTCAATCAAACTCTTTTGCACATATACCTAGCCTAAGATCAGTAGTTATATTAGTCATCTCAAGCCTTTAGTGATCATATTTTGCTGAGATTGACCCGGAGAGAGCCCTCTCCCGACCTAGTAGGGCTAGCTATCAGGTTAAGCGTGGTTTGATGTTGGCCCTGGATTCTACCTTCCTCAGCCTAAGGTAAATCTAGGCACTAACAGTGGGATATTGTTTTCCTGAAAAGTATACCTTAGGCTTCTCTGAGTAGTCATGTTCATTTGCATTTTTTCGGATACCCATTGGTTCTTGATAGGTAAAAGATTGTTTTGTTAGCATGTCTACCTTTTCTATTAGCTTATTAATACGCTCACTATAGTCATTAAGAATTTTGGTGGTCTCGTCGATTTTTTTGTCTCTTTGTAATATTCTCTCTATCATCTACACCAACTTGTTTTTTCCTTCATTTAAATCTATTTTCGACTTTTCCAAGCTATCAAGATGATATCACACACTATTTATTTTGTCTCTGTAATGATTTATGTCAGCCTGCAACTCTTCATTATTCATCATTTTTTTCATGTTCTTCTTGGCGGAACCCACTTCAATTATTATTATTATTATTATTATAAGGTTAAACTATAGGTTGCATGATAGGTTATACAAATTGTGATAGATTGTATGTGATATGTTAACAGGACAATGACTCGAAGGTTCACGATAGCTCGTAGATGTGGTGGAGGGGACACGATGAAGAATTGCAGTGTTTGTAGGGGGACAAGGAAAAACAGATGTAGTGGAAATTGTCAGGAACATGAGGATAAGTGAACACAACATGAAATATTGGGTGACAAGGGAATAGGGAAACTGACAATGGACAACAAACATAGTGACAGGGGAATAAGAGAATAATGGACGCGACGTGATAGTCGGGGGAGGGAGCGAAGTAGGATGACAAAAATTGCGGGAAGGACTTAGTCACGGTGGTCGGGGATCACTACTAATAGTGAAACAATGGACAAAGGAATGGAGAACGAGCAACAATAGTTGTACATATGATAGAGAAAACACAAACATGTTGTGTATCCCATTTTGCCAAAGAGCCGAGAGGCTCTAAAACCATTGTAGTAGAGAACACACATATGCATGATACTTATATGTAAGTGTATATATATATATATATATATATATATATATATATATATATATATATATATATATATATATATATATATATAATTACTGAATGAAATTGAATTGGTGATTACATGCCTTCATGATGGTTTCCTCAATAGGCATTGACTAGTCATAAAGGTGGATGGTCATGTCATTTGACTTGTTTCCCTTCATAACTAATAATTGCTTATGAATGCTTATTAATTAATCAATTTTTTTTATTTATTTATTTAATTTATCTATTTATTGATAACAATTTCAAATGAGACTTTATTTGAATGACAAATGAACATCCTAGGACTTTTACATCATCAATTAGAAATGATTGATTAATTTAAAGAGAGGATACACACAACTCATCAATCTTTAACAAAAATTGACATGTATTCGCACATACAAATCCATACTTGTAAAATTGCATTGTGGATGGTTTTATCTATTTACATGTTAATAATATAGGACTATTTTCAAAATAATCAACTTGAAAATTTTCTTGGATGAATCCAACATAAAATTTCTTCTTGGTTTCTTGATGAAATTAAGCACTAACAACACCATCATAATTTTCCTTTCCTTTGTATTATTTGACTCTTAAATGATTACCATAAGCACACAGTGCAGTGAAACATAAGATGTTCCATGTGCTTCAACGATGCCGAATCAAATCTGCACTTGTTCTTTCATTGCTCCTCGTCCCTCAAAATCTGGTATGAACTGTCTTTACAGTTTGGTTTTCCTCTCATGTCTTTTTCTTCTGTTCAGGAAGCTTTTCTTTGGTGGAGTAGACAGTCCTCTCCGGGGAGATCGCTGTTCATTATATCCTGCTGGTTCTTGTGGTTATGGCGGAATGCTCTAATCTTTCAAGATTCTAAAGAGCCCATTCAGGTTATTCTTCAGAAGATTCTGGCCTTCTATGATTCGTATATCCAGAATGCCGACCTTTCAGCTCCTTGACTCTATGTTGGTGTTTCTGCTTATGATGGCATCAGTCTTTGTGTTTTTCCATCGCTCTTTGGCAGTTGAGGTTTTGGTCCCTTTTTCCTTTAGGAGGCTGTCACCTTTTTCCAACTTCTGTAATCTGTCGCAATCTGTGGTTACTTTGGACATATGGTTATTTAGATGGCTCTGTTAGGGGCTTTTTTCTGGATCCAATCTTTGGACGATATGGCTACCTGTCAATGGTGCAAACTGTTGGGAGGCTCGTTATAGCTCGTCCATTTGCCTTATGTATTGTTATATGTCCTTTTATATTCTCTTAATATAAAACTATGCTGGTTTTTTTTTCTCTGAAAAAAATGTGGAAATAGTGAAAGCTCAATTTCCTCCATTTTTATATTTATACATTCTTCTTTTGTGTCATTGATTTTGTCAACAATCCATTCATAAAATTTTGGAAAATTATCACCTCTAATCAAATCATGACATCCTTGATTTCAAGGTCAATGGATCCATATTGTTTGATTCTCATCTTTAAGTTCTCTAAATAGAATATGAGCATACAAGATAGTAAGGATAATAATATAAATATGTAAATGCAATTGACTAAATAAATTATCATGGAAAGAATAGCTTCACCCATGCACCTTATTAAATGAAGAAGTGTTTTGAATAACATAGTCATGTATCACAATTATTTCTTTGTGTGATAGCTTAAAGAAATGTTCATCGCCCTCTAATACTTCACGTACAATTCCCCCATATTTTTAATCATCACATACACATTTCCTAACATTTTTTTAAATCCTTCATATATGTTGTGCAAAATCTGAAGGCCTCTTGCATTGAATATCCCTAAGATATTATGTGTTCTAATTTTCCCGTAGTAGGAACAATTTTTTTCAAAACCTTCATTTATCATTCTATAAGATACATCCATGCCATTATAACTAGGCCACAACGGTCTAGTTCATATTCTAGATGTATCCAAAGATACATATAAATATTAAATATTGTTGGTGGAAATTATCATTCCAATAAAAAAGGACTTTAATAACCTCTTCCCTCAAACTATCAAATTTTGGAAAATATGATAAATGTAAAATAATTAATAATAGGCCAAACCTTATAAGTGCCAATCTTGATCCCTTTTCCAAACTTGATACATTGACCACAATAGATCAATTATCCTTGATTGTGACATGATAGTCATGGTTCCAAAGTCTTTTTAAGCTATTAATGTCAGTTTGGATTCTATATTATTACTTATGTATCGAGTGGAAAATTGAGTTTGAGACATAAAATTTAAGAATTGTGCAGATTATTGTTGTGTTCAACCCAAATATTTCAATGAATATTTAGTTCTTGAAATTATAACATGGTGAAACCGTGTCTCAAGCAGCAAAAACAATTTCTATAATAGCATAAACTATGTTTTTTTATTAGTATGCATAAATTCAATAATATGCCTAATGGATATATCCTTAAAGTGTCGCAACTTATATAATATGCAAAATTATTTGACACTACCTGCATTACATGGATCATTTCTATTATTGAAAATGACACCACTTTCAATAAACAACATTATTATTGTTTTCCATCCTCAACAATGTATTTTCTTGTTATTGGAAATTATGCTTCAAAATTCTCTTAAAATTGAAACATGTTTTTTTGTCAATGATATGCTCCAATTTAAGGTAAGCATGATGTTCATAATAAATACACTTATGTAAACTATTTGAGTGCCTCGGAAAATATTAAAGCTATGAAAAGGACATTCATGGTATCCATGAACATTGAGAACAATCAACATGCCATATGCAATAATACCATGAATCATAAGAAGGACGCTCTTAAAGTGAATTTGATTTGAATCACCATCCCTTAAAGATTGACTGCTTCAATTCATTTCCATAATTCTATTAGCTCATCATATAATGGATCTAAATAAACATCAATTTAATTTGAAGTCGCATTTTTCTTTCCTTGGTATAATCAATAATAACATTAAGAAAAAAGGTTTAGTCACTAATCATGAAAATGAGTTATAATTTAATGAAAAGATTGGTTGAGTTAACCATTTAATAATTTGATCTAATAATTAATTCATCTAATCTAGAGCCAAACCTAACTTTATATTATGAGGATATTGGGAAAAATTATACCATCTATTGTTAAATTCCATCCACATCATACAATCAAGCACATGTTGTTGTGTTCCATCAATGCTCTTATTTTGGGCATGTCATTGCATAATTTCAGGAATGTCCCAGTTTTGGGTAGGTGTTGTATTATTTGCATGATTAACCATGTTTGCAATCCAATGCTTAACCAGAGGGAATTCACCCTCGTATAATTGTCATCATGGGGGGTCTAAGGCATGGGAGGGCAACACTTTTAACAACCCCCTGGCAGGGGATTTCAAGGGTAGTGCCATTGAAGTGATTTTTTTTGAAAATTTACCTTGTAACATATTTTAATTTCATTGTCATTCTAGATCGTTCATCATAAGGTTATAGATTTGATGGTAGAACTTATGTTAGGGTTTTCCCCCTAGAATAAAACTCTCTTTTAAGAGGTAATTGCATAGTGGTTATGTAATCATTGAGAAATATAGAAAAATCATTCTATCTTTCCTAGTTTTGGGTTTCTAGGGTAAAATATTTGTGCAATCTGTGTGTATGTACTATTAAATATTTTATGTTTTATATTGAGAATCTGTTTTTTAGTGGAGAAATTTTGAGGTATAAAATGGGCCTCTTAAGGAATATTATAAAATAGTAGTGGAAAAAAATAAAATAAGATTAGATTACATCATCACATTTTAGAGGGAAAAAAGAAAAAACTTCTTTTTCAACTCGTATGTTCAAATTATCTCCCTACTATTTGACTCAAATATCAAGTGGGAGCACTCATTAGATGTGGAATTTAATTTCTCATCCAAGGAGCACCCATGTTGCATACTTTCGATGGACCTTCTTACACGAAAAATGAGAAATACATTAAAAGCATGATTGCATTCACGTTTTTTCATGTATTTCTTATTTTTTATGTAGAAGGGTCCATCGAAAGTATGCAACATGGATACTCCATGGATGAGGAATTAAATTCTGCATCCAACGAGTGCTCCCACTCGAACTTTGGGTAAAATCATAGGGAGATAAGTTGAAAATACGAGTTGAAAAATTAGTTTTTTTATATATCTTTTTACTTTTTTACTCCAAAATGGGGAATCATCCCCCACGGTTGACGTCATTATTTTGAATGCTATTTGTTCTTATAAAGTTGATTTTGGTTGTACATTTTTGGTTTTGAGGCCCATTTTTTGACCTCAAATTTTCTCTAATTTGAGGAATTATTTGTTTAGAGTTAAAACCTATATTTGGTATCAAAGCAATTTTGGCTTCAAGGGTGTGCCTTTTTGGCTAAGGGGTCTTGTTCAGGCCTATGTTAGACCCTATTATAATGGGAGACCTATGGAATTGATTCTTTTGGTGAAAGGAAATGGTGAGCAATGCATAGATAAAGATCAATAAATTCAATGGCAAAAGTTTTGAATTGTGGAAGCTCAATGATGGAGTATTTGTTGGTAAGAAAACATCGGTGGATCATAGTGGACCTAGGTACTAAACCAATGGCAATGTTGATAGAAGAATGGACCAATTTGGGTTGGAAGGTAAATAGAAGAATACGGTTGTGTCTCTCATATTCAGTTTATTGAATGTTTTAGGAGAAGCTACAATAAAGGCATTGTGGGACAATTTAGGGACTTTGTAATAGTCTAAGTCCCCAGTGAAATTTTTTTTCATGTGAAATAAGTTGTATGACCTGAGGATGAAGGGCAAAGAATCATTGGATGAGCATTTGAACACCCTAAATACAATGGTAAGTCAATATTTTTTGATATTAAGATTTCAAATGAAGATAAGTGCATCATTTTATTGTGTTCTTTACTTATTCATGGGATAGTTTGGTTGTTTCCATAGGTAGTAATGCAACTACCTTAAGTTTTGATGATATAATCTCATCCTTGTTTTCGGAAGAGATGAGACAAAGAAACATGGAAAGTCAAAATGGAGATGCCCTGTCTGTAAGATGATTCCCCCAAAGAAAAAATAAAAATAAATCCTCAATTGGAAGATCTAAATATCCAAGAGAATTTGTAAAGGTATGTTGGAAATGTAGAAAAGAAGGGGATTACAAGAAATACTATAGGTCCAAAACTACTAAGAAAAGGAAGAGATTTGATGATGCTCCTTCTGAAAAACAAAAACCTCCTCGGATGAAGGAGGGGATGTGTACTTGGCTTCTCCAAGTACACATGTATAACGTGATGCATGACTGATCGACTCAAGTGCATCCTTTCATACATTGATTTCCCACAAGAAGTGGTTTTGAGAGTATGAAAAATATGATGGTGGTAATGTTTTCTTAGGAGATATGATCCAGGTGGATGTTGGTGGCCACCCACCTATCCCATTTGGACCCCCACAACTATCTCTTTCAGTCTTTTTAGTTTCCTAAATTGTAGCACAATTTACTATTTTTAGCAGTTTTTCGGGTCCTGAACTTCCGGAGCCGTTTTGAGGCCCTAAACGACGTTTTTTTGGGATTCTGGGGCAACATGGGTCCATGGACCGATGTTGCCTCCCAAAGTGGTAGTACTCGGATAGATCTTTCTAACGAGCTATCGTACGCGTCAAACGGAGATCGTATGCCAAAGTTACGACCCCGGGAAATTGATGTACCAATTTACCCAAACGGGGCCCACAATTTGGCGTTTCATCTTCTAGGGTTAGGTTTCGGGATGTGAAGGGTTTTCCATTGTTTCTCAACAATAAATAGGCCTTCGAGCCTCATTGTAATACAGTTCGAAACAGTTCAGAGGCATGTAGCCGACACATCTCTTCTCAGAGATAAGCTACCATCGCCCTAGCTGGGTTATTTCTATTTGTAAGCATATTTCAGTATTTTACAGTAATGAAATGAAATATTATTTCCGCTGCATCTCTGTTTTTATGGTTATCGCATCTCTGTATTTATGGTTATCTCTGTAATCTATTGCGTTCCTGTTTAAATCCGGATCAAGATATCTCAAAAACTAGAATCATAAGATGAATAAAATTCAAGTTGAAGCTCATGGGTGGAAGGATTAGGACACACCTTAGTGTTTGGCACATTTATTTTTTTTTCACAAAGTCAGCTTCTATATATATTCCAAAAAAGAAAGGGGAGACTAGGCTCCGAAGTTACAAAAGAAGAGCTCATAGCGAGAGCTTGTTTCTAAGTTACTGTTGAAACATTCCACTAAAATACTTTTGTAATCACTTAGAGAAAATCTAACACAAGTATAAATTCTGATAAACTAAGACAAGATCAAACTGACTTTGTAATACATTTAATCTATACTTATATGACTAATCTGCTGAGAAATGGAGTCCTCTGGGTGACTGTCAGCTTCAGCAACCTTTATGCTGGAGGAGCTGCTACTCGGGGCGCTGATCTTATCCATCATATACTTAAGAATTTCGACAGAATCCTGGATGTGCGCACATTTATTTGAAAGAGCATTGAACTGTTCCTGCAAAGAGGTGACACGATGAAGAAATAGGTTGAGGTCGGCCTCATATTTAGCTGTGATAATCCTTGTAGCAGCATCGATTTTGTCCTCCAAGAGGCGCTGGTGCGTTCTGACTTGTTCAAGTTCAGCTTGTAAGTCGCGACAATGGAGGCAATCTTCACCGCGGTCCATTAAGAGAGATTTGAAATTGTCCTGGAGAAAACCTGATGGATGGCTCTCCCAAGCAGAATCGACAACTATGGATACCAAAAGGTGGATCAGAGTATCGAGATAGAGAGTTGGGCGCAAACTCAGCAACTTGGGAACAGAATTAAAAGAGGAATTAGGGTTTGAATAAGGGGCGGAAACAGGGCAAGAGGAAGTATGAAAGCACAGGACAGAAGTGTTATGAGGCCAAATAGCACTTCTGATCACAGCAGAGAGGAAGGATCAGGCGATAAGACTGTGTGATGAAGCGATAATATTGGTAGGGATCGAAGGCCAATTGATAACCATGAAAACAGGAACAGAGGGGTTAACTAACAGGAAGATGGGAACATGCGAATGGAGGGGAGACTTCTCGATATATATAACGATGGGTAGAGGCTCATGAGGTACCAGATCATGTGGAGGTTACTTGAGAAATCACATGTTTCACAGGAGTAGCTTAAATTCGAAAGGATCATACATTCTGTAGAGAAATATGGTTGAATATTTGATGGCTTCCAACAGAGGGCATTGGGATTCCTGAGGATTCGGTCAGAAGACATCTTGGCATAGGCGTGGAACATCTGATTTAGACACATTATATCAATCATGATTGTCAAGGGATGAATTGATGAAGATCCTCATTGTTGTAAAGAAAGCTACCTTTGGACCGCGAGCAGGCTTGACTGGCCCTTTTATCTGCTTCCCGATTAAATGATCAAAGAATGTGATAGAAGTGGAATTCCTGACCATGGGATATCAAGCCTTTGCATCTACTGATAGTTTGTTGTAAGAAAATATTGGTTGCTTTCCGCCTGTTGTTCATTAGACTAATGATGATGGCAGAGTCGCCGAAGATGAGGGCTTTTTGGATTCCCTAAGCCTGTAACTGGAGAATGTCTTGGTAGAGGGCCAGAGCCTCAGCTCTGTTGTTTGAGAGGGTTCCTAATCCCCATTCAAAGGAGACTAAGGGATCCCCAGAAGGAGAGAAAATAATACCTCCTGCTCCCGCTGCTCCCGGATTTGATTTGGAAGCACCGTCGAAGAACAAGGAATGAAGGTTACTTGAACGAAGCCGTCTACTGAATTCATCCTGCCATAGGCGGATTTTCCATTTATGGCTGCTAGTTTTGCCCAGATTGCTGCCTGCTTTCATTGCTGGGATGATGCTGATCTTATCAATTAGATTTTTTATGAAGTCTTTTTCCTCAACCCATAAACTAGTTATGTCAATTTCTTTTGAGATCTTGGAAGCAATAGTTTCAATCGCCAGACTTTTTGCCTTGGTGCAGATATGAATAACCGAAGTCTCCTTATCTTTAAAAATCATGTTGTTCCGGGAGATCCATATCCTCCATAAGAGTGTAAATGGAGGGCATCCCACACTCTCTTAGCAGGATTATGTTTCATGGTTTGCCAGGGGTAATTCCTTTTCCAATTGGTTAAAGCTTCGCCAATGGTTTGCTGAGTATTCCAGATGGGAAACGCAGCAGGATTGATGATGTTCCAACAAGAGATTGCGAAAGGATAAGAAATAAAGAGGTGCTGCGTAGATTCCTCTGCTTGTTGGCAGTTAGAGAATCTGGAGGGACCAGCAATACCTCTTCTTTTAAGGTTCTCAGCTGTGAGAGTTTTTTCTTTTAGGAGAGTCCACATGAATAATTTTACCTTAGGAATTGCTTCTGCTCTCCTTAGAATCTTCCAATGAATCCAATTTGGCGCCGGGTGTTCCTTGCTGAGTAAGCAATTGTAACCTGCTTGTATTGTGTAGCTGGTTCCTGTAGGGTCCCATCTGAGTTCATCCTTATCATTTTTAAATGTGGGAGTGATGTTGTGCAAATGTTTACAAAAGTTGTCAAAGCTATCTTTAAGGCGATGAGGGATGGGAGGAAATTCCCATCGTAACCAAACATGAGATGAAGCTTCCCATTGAGAAATCTGGTCTAAATTGCTTATACCTTTACTTTGCAGAAAGGAGATTAAAGAATCCATACCTGGGAAACTATTGACTGGTGGATTTCCCATGATTTTATCAGCTACAATGTTGACTTTCTTACCTCCTTTGGGCACCTTGGATATGTGCTGCGCCATTAAAGGGATGACTTTTTTACATAATTTCCAGATCTTCGTGCAGTTCCTGTTTGGAATCTCAATCGCTAGAAGAAGCTGTCTTGGCTGACTGAGGTATTTTGCCTCCAGGACATTTTTCCACCAGGCTAATTGATTTTCCATGAATCTCCATATTAGTTTTCCTCCAAAGGAAAGATTCATGAGAGTTGGTGATATAATGCCCAAGCCTCCTTTCTCTTGGCTTTGGATGACTTGTTTCCATCCAACCAAGTTAAATTTTTTTTCTCATTTTTCCCTCCCTGCCAAAGGAAGAACCTGAGAACATTGTCCATTTTGTTAAGAAAGGAGGCTGGAGATTGAACCAGGGAGAACTGATAAAGGGGAAGGGAGGAAAGGCCCGATTTTAGAAGCACAAGTCACCCTACTGGATTGAGCCACGAAGTTCCCCACCTCTGGATTTTCTTTTTCATTTTGTCTAAGGTTAAATCCCAAATGTCTGCTCTTGCTTTCCCTATACTCACCGACATTCCCAGGTAGCTGAAATAATCCCAATTTAATTTGCATGGGACATCAAAAATGTTGGCAATGCTTTAGATCATTTGAGCTGAAACATTCCATCTATAAACACAACTTTTGAGATGGTTTATCTGACCCCCTGAACATCTCATAAATTGATCTAGCAAGGATTTGAATCTTCGTGCAATGATTGTGGTCGCCCCACCCAGCAACAGAGTGTCGTCGGCAAACTGAGAGTGGTTAATGGTTTTTACTCCGTCTTCAAATTTGATACCTGTGATGAGGCCAACCTACCTCTTATGATCAAGTGCACAATTGAATGACTCTACCATTAGAAGAAAAAGGTAAGGAGATAGGGGGCAACCTTGTCTTAATCCTCTTGAGGATCGGAAGGAGGGTCCAGGTCTACCATTGATAAGGGGAGCAATCCAAGGACCAGAAATACAGGCTCTTATGATGTCAAGAAAATGGGGAGAGAAGCCCATTTTCTGAAGAACCGCAAAGAGAAAAGAATGCCTTACCCTGTCAAAGGCGTTGGCCAGATCCAATTTCAGAATAAAGCCCTTTTCATTCCTAGAATAGCTAGAATGAATGGCTTCCTGAACCAAGAGTATGGAATTTGAGATTTGCCTGTTGGCCATAAAGCCTCCTTGGTTTTCAGAAATCAGCATCGGGAGGTGGGGCTTGAGGCGGGTAGCAAGGATTTTAGTGAAAATTTTATAGGAAGAATTGCATAATGATATTGGCCTGAAGCAGAGAAATTAGAGGGGCGGTTCTCCTTTAGAATGAGGGCCAGATATGTTGAATTTGTATAGCCTCCTATTTTGCCTTTTCTTTGAATCCATTTGAAGTATTTTGTGAGATCCTTTTTTATCAATTCCCAATATTCTCTGTAAAAACATATTGGGAAGCCGTCCAGACCAGGTGCCTTGTTGGGCTGAAGGCACCAGATGGCTTCCTTAATTTCTTCCTCTTTTATTTCTTCTATCAATTTTTGGTTTATATCTGCTGTGATTTTGGTTGGTAAATGTTGCAAGAGGTTATCAAAGAGTTCTTCCTCCCCTGTTTCAGTTAAAAGCTCCTTGAAGTGGTCTGAGGCAGCACCTTTAATAGCTGTTTGGTCAGTGTGCTGGATCCCTGCATTGTCTGTGATGGTTGATATGTTGTTTTTGATTTGCCGAGCAGTGGCTTGTTTATGAAAGAAGGAGGTATTCTTGTCTCCACTTTTCAACCAAGTCTGCCTAGATTTATTACGCCACTTTTCCTCCTCCTCTCTTTTAATTCTGTATAACTGATTGTAAAGGTTTTCTTCTTGAATCTTTTCATCTTGCTGGTACTCTTGGTTGTCTACAGCACTGTGCAATTCTTCAATTTTTTCTTTCACCTCTCTTTTTTTCCCCTCTATCTCATTATATTGCGTTTTTGCCCAAGTTTTGAGCGCTTTTTTCCCATTCTTTAATTTATTCTCCCATATAAAACCTGGAGATCCTTCCACATGTTGATTCCAGGTTTGTTGAATCAAACTTCTGGCTGTTTGATAATCGCTCCAAATTTGACTGAATTTGAACGAAAGAGGTCCAAGAGGACAGTGCGTATTCATAGATAAGGTGATTGGATAATGATCTGAGGCCGCAAAGGGCAGAATGGTGGCGTTGGCGACTGAGTAAGTGGAGAGAAGAGAGATGTTAACTAGGAAACGATCCAATCTTTCCATTATATTATTGCTGCCTAACCTGCGATTACTCCAGGTATACTTTCGGTTTTTTGGGATGATGTCTACCAATTAACCATTCTGCATTATGATTTCCAGCTGGCTTCTAAATGGATCTGGCGTAAAGCTTTCCCCACGCTTTTCATTGGCATGTAAAATTAAATTTAAATCACCCCCCAAGATGATGTTACTGTTGTCTTCTTCCATTATGTTCTTGCTGAGTGAGTCCCAGCAGACTTCTTTATCCCTATAATGGTTGGGGGCGTAGACATTGAATATTACAATTTGTTGTTTACTCATATTATTCCTCAACACTGTCTTTATCCAATGTTGTTCTATTACTTCAGCTTCGCTGCTCCACTCTTCCTGGCTCCAGATAGTAGTAATCCCACCTGAGGCTCCTCTGGCTTCACATGTACAACCTTTATATCGCTTATGATGGTCAATGATCTTGTTAATTTTTGATTCTCTCTGTTTTGTTTCTTGCAGTAAGATAATGGATGGATGCTCTTGAATTATAAGGTCCTTTAGGGCGTTGATTTTAGAGGGGTGCCCGAGTCCCCTGCTATTCCATGAAAGTATTTTAATCATTTCAAAAGTGTGATTCGAGGAGTTGCTCTCCCTCCCTTATCTTTACTTGATGCTTCTTTATCTATTGATCCCTGTATGTAAGATTCTATAGGGTTCTGGAATCCTAGCGCTATGTCATTTTGCGCGTTCTCATCCCTGTGCTGTTTGGATGACTTTCTTCCTGGCTTCTTTTGACCATCTAGAGAGGATCCCTGATCCTTGGAATTGCTGCAAGTGATTCTGGGTGGGAGAGAGTCAGATGGTTGATGGGAGGGAATGATCATGGAGTGGGGGGAAGAGGGGGGCTCAGAAAAATTCAAAGGGGCAGGGGTCTCTTCAGGAAGGGAGAGAATGTGGAAGGGATTGGAGGAGGGAGAAGAAGGATGTGGGTTCAGCTGGTAGTCAGAAGAGTGAGGCGGATGAGAGGAGGAAGGGAGAGGAGACGAGGGCGGAGGGGAAGGAGTATGAGAAATGGGATGGGTTTGAGTGGAAGGACCAGCTTCATTGGATATTTTGTGGGCAGGGACAATTTTTTTTCTTTTAACTGTTTCCCATTGCTCTTCTTGCGGATTATTATCTACATTAGAAAGCTTAGTGCATCAGTTAGCAAAATGACCATACTCGTGACATACCTTACACTTGAAGGGAATCTGCTCATAGTCGAGTTGCTGAATGTGCGGCCAGTCGTCAACTTTGAGCTTGATGGCTTCTGGAAGACCTTAACCCAAGTCAACTTCAACGCAAATATGGGCACATGCCTGCATATTGTCTCTTGGCTTGATCCGATCTATATATTTTCTGACCGCATTTCCAATGGCACGCACTGACTCGTCTCCCCATCAATGCAATGGGAGGTGCGGGAGACGAACCCAAATAGGAACCGCATTAGGAATATCTAGCTTTGGATCGAAATCCGACGTCCATTTGTTTAAGTACAGACCTCTGGAATCCATGAAGTAAGGTCCATTGCGTAATATCAAATCCTTGTCTTCCTTAGTCTCAAAATGAAAGGTGAAGTAACCCTTCCCACAAAATCTGATAGCAATTTTCCCTTGGATTTTATCTAACCAGTTCCTTTCCACCCACCTCTGAACAGTTTTTGGTGAGGGCCATAGTCCTGTAAATTTCCCTATAAGGCCTCTTTCAGCCAGAGCAAGTGCAGCCATTCTGGGCAAGGTGGGAGGGAGAGCAACTTCCTGTAATCCCTCAATTTTTTTAACAAATTTGGAAATCGAAGGGCGAGCTCGTTGTGGCGGTAATGAGTTTATCAGTGTCGAGAAAGCTTGATGTTGAGCTGCCTCCTCCGGTGGAGCCTCCGGAGGGGCCATCCGAGCAGTTGAGGACCAATCCACTGAGTGTAGCAGGCGTCGAAGGATAGGCTCGAGCGTGCAGGGATCTTCGCAGGTGCAAGCGGCCGGCAGCAGCAGAGTGTTCGGCACATATTAGGATTGGCCATAAATATGATTTTTGTAAGCAATATGAGTGATGTAGGTGTAAAAATAATGTTTAAGAAGGATATTTGTGGGATGGTTGAAGGGGAAATGGTATCACTAAGGGGAGTTCATATTGGAACTCTATATAAGTTGTTTGAAAGTAATGTTAGTGATGGGTGAAACAGTTTAATTATTCCTGAGAGTGGAGAAGAAGAAGGATAAACTCATATAGTCTTTAGGGAAAATACTATGTTATGGGATCAAAGACTAGGACATATTAGAGAAAAGGGCCTTTAATTATTACATGGTAATGGTATGGTAGAAGGTATGTCAAATACCTCTCTAGATTTTGATGCATGTGAACATTGTTTATATGGGAAGAAAAATTGAGTGAGATTCTCCTCTGGTGCTAAAAGAGCCTAGGGTATACTATTTATAGTGCATAGTGATGTGTTTGGACCCATGTCAATTCCATCACTGGGTAAATATATGTATTATGTCTCATTTATAGATGAATTCTCGAGGAATAAATGGATATATTTCCTCAAGAAGAAATCTAAAGTATTTGAAAGATTTAAAGAGTTTAAGACATGTTGAGGGCCCCGAGGTCGGGTCAACAACAAGGGGGATACCCACCCGGTCCGGAACCTGGTTGGCGGCTCCTTGCCCGTTTGGAGTAGCGGGTCCAACTGGGGATAATGGGACCAGTTTCCCAATGTGATGGGTGTGTGTGTGTGCGTAGAGTCTGATGGTATTAATCTAAGGAAGGGGGGAAGGATTCTTCTAATCTAGTCTTAATTCTAACTGCTAAATTAACTCTATGCTAATGTAATCTAATGAAGAAAAATACATCTAATCTACGCTAACCCAGGGTGTTTTTCTTTTGTTATGCGATCTAGAAAGATTTCTAACAGCAGCCGGTAATAAAGATCATTCAACTGATATCAGAATATAAATCAATAAAGATAAACCATTCTGCATAAGAAGTTAGGCAGAGTAGTTGTGAACAGCATATCGCATAATCAGTTTTCTATATGTTAAACATAAATAAATGACCCCACCGTATAGAAGTGCCAAATGGTAATACAGACATTCATGCAATAACATACAAAGAACTCAGCCACATATCACTTTAGGAATACTAGTAGAATCTAGCCAAGAGATAAAAGTACCATTTATGACTAAGTTCACTAATAAACTTCAAGTAACAATGATTTATTTCTACTTGTTCTAACATCTGCTAAGAGTACAGAAGTGCAACATCAGTAACAGATATTAAAATGCAAACATAAATAAATCTCGATCCATCCATTCATCAAAAACCTCCTCTGAGGGTGCAGAAGTGCATGTTCTGAGGATAAGTTTTTTGACAGATTTCCGGACCCTTCTCCAAAAACCATGAGAAGGGTTAAATACTACTAACTAATCAATATTAATTACATGAAATTATGGAATCGGCCTCAAATGACCGCCCTTTTACTAAAAGCAACTTTATTTCTAAACTTAAAATCTAATTTCTGACCGTTTCTGTATATTCTCTTTAGTGCTGTCAACAGTGTAATGCTTTCCTGGGAAGAGTCGGCTAGCCGCCTTCTTGTTTCGCTCGGGAGATAAAAGTGGAAATAGCAGGAGCTGGAACTTCCTTCCGGCAGACCATAAGATATTTTCGAAAACCTTTCTCTAGCTGGGTGTATTCGCCGCGTGTATACTTAGCGTGTCCCAGTTTCTTCTCGAACTGATTTTGCTGTTGCCGTTTTCGGTTTCTGGTCGTGCGAATGACTGAGTGGGTTAAGAGTCGTGTTGCATGGGCAACTCCCTGTGTCGAGAATTTCTTCCGTTCTTTGTTCCAGGTTTCCCTGAAGCGTTCTCCTTCTCATGCGCTTCTTTCTCTGCTTCACTAAGTCTTAGCTTCAGGATCTTTTCTGAATATGCTGCTTTTGTGCGCCTTTGACTCTGAGTCCCGGATAGTCTAATTTCATCAGTGCCGGTTGGCTGATAGCCTGGAATCCACGGTTCTGCTGCATGTGGCATGCACTTTGCGAAAGCATTCGCTCTTTGCTGATTGGCGCTTTCCTCTTTCCTTCAGATGTTTCCTGCATATAAACTTATATCAGTTGCGTGTCTTGCAGTCTACGCAAAGGAGAAGTGAAATGAAAAGACTTGACGTGAAAGCATTAATCTCTAATGAATACATAATTCTGACATCCATCATCACTTGACTCTTCGATAAATGTAACGAAATCATTCCTAGATACTTAAGCATGCGGTCATTAAATTCTTTCAAGGCGCACGCTTAATGCATGGGTCTATCGTGTGGTAAGTCTTTTCAGATCGCAGGTCGCAGATCGCAGATTGCTGCCATCGCAGATCGCAAATCGCAAATCGTAAATATCGCAAGTTCTCGTTTAATGGTTACGTCGTATAACGTAATGCTTGCGATTTGCGATATCGCAAATCGGCGATCGCATTGCTCGAAGGTTTTTCTTTTAAGGGGCGCGTGTGAGGTATGCGATGCGATGAACTTCGCATCGCAATTTCGCAGTATTTGTTTTTTGCGCTCGAGTTATGCTTCGGCCTTTCTTTGCGATGCGATTTGAGCCTTAGGGAGAGAAATACAAAAACTTTAGAAAAAGTATTTTTTTTGAGATTTTCGTTCAGGGTCCCCTCTTCACTTGACGTTATTGCTAATGTCAAGTGAAAAAAGGGGGGTTGTTGGTGACCACAACAATGGCGATTCACTGTGAAGAACCAGTTATCTCTGCTTGTTCTATTGCATTTTCACTTCCAAAACAGAAAAGTTTTCTTATGCCTAAATTTTGTTATGGACAGATAGAGTATTACCTTTTATCCTGTCAATAATGCTTCGTCACAACTTCTTATTTGATTCTGATTGTTTGTTTCCCCTGGGTTATTTTTTTGTATTCATACCTAGTCATTACTCAGTATCCTCAAAGACAAAATAAGGTCTTCTCTACGTACTGGCTTTGTAAAGTATGCTCATTTGTCGCAGGTAGAGCCTCTGCTGCCCGCAGGCGTTCATAGCCTCGACAGGGTTACCATGTTATCCAGCAATGATCCTTTTTCCTGCTTGAGGTCATTTACAACATTCCAGAGAAAAATCCTTTTGACACTTTTTCTTTCTTTTTTGATTTTTTATTCTCTAAAGAACAATGTCTTGGTTTGGTGGCCAAATTATGACACAGTCATTCACTTGATTTATACCTTTTGCTGAACAAGCTGGCTCGTGATGAGACCCCTTGTCTTTCGATTGCACAATCTTGAGTCGTTGCCCTGTTTTGGTAGATAGTAGTGGCAAAGTCAGCAAGTTATAATATCTGTGATCATGATAAGCCGGCTCGTGATGAGACCTCTTATTCTTTGAGATATAGTGTTTTCTTGGATTGTCTCTATGGATGCTGCGATTTTCCTTAGCAGGGAGGAAGTCATTGTTTTTCCTTAAGAAAGCTCTGGACGACAATAATAGAGTTTTAAGAATAGCAGTTTTGCAGAGAATACCTATTTTGCTATCGATGATACCTTTCATAGCATTGGCATAAAACAATTTTTTGCCAAAAGTTACTCTCATCCCAGGTTTCTTTGTGAAGTTTGAAACTAACATCATATTCAGGTTAAAGCTAACTCTATTTGTCAATAATAAAAGTCAGATTTTTCGAAAAGTTTTGCTATTTATACAAGTGAAATCAAAATCTGATACAGAAATGGTATGTTTCTTCATGAATACTATTTATGATCATTTACAACCAGCCCTATCTATGAAAAATGAAAACTAACATGAAAATTTAAAACTATCCTACAAAAATAGAAGGATGACCTTCTATGGGAAATACATTTTGAGGATTTGTCCGTTTACAGGCAGAGAATCTCTTCTGCCTGTCAAGTCCTGCAACACAAAAGTCGACGGGCCTATGACTTCTACGATTTGAAAAGGACCAAGCCATAGCTTCTGGAATTTCGTATGTTTGCCCTTTTCTTCGTGAGCATTATCCCACTTCAAAACTAGATCACCCATCTGGAAGTTTTTTCTGGTCTTTATGTTCGAGTCGAAAGAGGATTTTATCAACGCTTAGTGGTGAGCATGGGTTTTTTTTTTGGCCTGTTCTCGTCGTTCTTCTAACTTGATTATCTCCATTTGCCTTAGTTGTAAGGGAGAAGTAGGTACTTCATCAATGTGTTGTACTAAGGACAAAGAGGGAATGAGTAAGTGAGTAGGAAGAACTGCTTCTCTCCCGTAAACCAAATTAAAGGGAGAAGTCCCGATAGAGGCTTTCTTGGTAATTCTGTCTGCCCATAAGGCGTTTACCAGCACTTTGTGCCAATTCTTTTGGTTTTGGTCAACTGTCTTTTTGATAATCCTGATTAGGTTCTTGTTTGTTGATTCAGCCAACCCATTACCTTGCGGATAGCAGTTGGCAGAATACTTCAGTTTGAACCCTCTTTTGAGCGCGAACTCAGTCATGGTATTTCCAGAAAAATATGAAGCATTATCAAATATTAAGGTCGTTGGCAATCCAAACCTAGTAATGATAAACTGATCTATGAATTCAACAATGTTTTCAGAATTAGTTGTCTTGAGCGGAACTGCCTCTACCCATTTAGTAAAATAATCGGTTGCAGTAAGGATATACCTATGCTGTTTAGAGGAGTGAGGAACGATCTCACCTATTATGTCCAGGCCCCATTGGCTGAACGGCTGTTCGATGTTAACCGGCTGCAGTGGCATGAATGACTTCTTTTGTTTTCCTGCAGCAGTTTGGTAGACTTGGCATTTTCTCACGTGATTGTACGAGTCTTTGAACCGCGTGGGCCAGTAGTATCCTGCACGTAAGATCTTGTGTGCGGTGGCTTCTCCAGCATAGTGTCCACCTGCTGGTCCATCGTGGAGTTCCTGCAAAACCTTTTCGGCTTCAGTTTTCTCAAGACATCTAAGAAGCACAGAATCATAGTTACTTTTAAATAAGACATCATTTACGAGCTGGTATTGTTTAGCTTTTAACCTCAGGGCTCTCTTTTTTATGTGATCCAAGTGAAATGGAGCATATCCGTTCTTTAGGAAATAAATGATGTCGGCATAAAATGATTCTGCGTCGTTTAGGCTTACCTCATACGCGTGTACCTCTTGAGGTGACTCTTCGGGGATTTGCGATGCTCCAGCTAACATCTTGCAGAAGCCTTGGCCTCTTACGATGTGTGCCGACTTGATTTCCAGGTCGTATTCTTGCAAGGCGGTGATCCAATTCGCTCTCTTTTCGCCCACGTCTTTCTGAATCAGGAGGTTTCTTACCGCCGGGAATGGTACTATGACCTTGGTATGGGCCTTTAGAAAGAAGGGTCTGAAATATTTGACTGCTTTAAAGACGGCATATGCCTGTTTTTCTACATCTGAATATTTCAGCTCAGCACCTTGTAAGTTTGAGCTAAAGAATGCGATTGGGGCTTCTGCCTTTTCTTTGTTTGCCTGGGTCAAGATCGCAGCATAAGAATGCTCTGAGGCAAACGTGTATAAGACAAATGGTTCTGAAAAATTTGGGGTTGCTAGGGATGGAGCGTCGATGATGGCTTGTTTGATTAATTTAAACGCTTCGTGCTCATCTAGACCCCATTTAAAGTTTGAATTCTTTTTTATCATTTTTTGTAAAGGAGAAATAATACGTGAAAAATCTGGGACAAATCTTTTCACAAAATTGATCTGTCCTAGGAAAGATTGCATGGTCTTTTTGTTATGGGGCATGGATATCTCGGAAATTTCTTTGATTCTGGCAGATTCGATGTGAATGCCCGATTTGGACACTATGAATCCTAGCAATTTTCCTTCACTCAACGCGAAAAAAGACTTCTTCGGGTTAAGCGAGATTCCATACCTTAAACATCTTTGAAAGATTTGCTTCAAATCTCTGAGATGGTCGCTTCGTTTTTTGGAGTACACAGTTATATCATCCAGGTAAATCACTACTGATTTATTGATTAACCCTTTGAACGCAATATCCATAGCTTTTTGAAAAGTAGCGCTGGCGTTGATCAGACCGAACGGCATCTTTCGATACGCGTAGGTACCCCATTTAGTTCGGAAGGTGGTTTTTAGCTGATCGTCTGGGTGTACCAGCACTTGATTATATCCTGAAAATCCATCCAGGAAAGACATCAATTCTGAGCCTGCTACAGCCTGTAATATTTGCTCCATAGGTGGGAGGGGAAAATTGTCCTTCTGACAGGCTTTGTTGAGATTCCGGAAATCGATGCAGATTCTAATATCTCCGTTTTTCTTCCTAACAGGTACCATATTGGATACCCATTTGGAATGTCTGACCGGGAAAATTATTCTGGCTCTCAACAACTTATTCAGCTCAATTTTTATCTGATTTTCCAGGTTGGGGTGGATTTTTCTGAGCTTTTGTTGGACGGGTTTCTCGTTATCGATCATCGGGATAGTGTGCTGAATGATAGAAGTGTTATAAGTTTTCAGCTCATCGTAGTTCCAGGCAAAGACGTTTTTGTACTGTCGTAGAAGACGGATGTATGCTGATTTTTCTTCAGGAGCTAGGCCTTGGCCTAGATTGACGTTTTGGGGTTTCTCGTTGGTTCCTAAGTTCACTGATTCGTAGTTCAGAGTTGAACTGTAAAGTTTGGCATTAGCTGACCTTTTGAACCGACTTTTTAAGTCATACAAATCTTCTAATTTGACCACTGATTTGGGTATAGCATTATCAGTGCTACTTTGTTGTATTTGGTGGTCATGACAGTCCTCGTCGATTATCTGGTTTGAGTAGGATCCTTCGGAGGTAAGGAAACTTACGACGTCTGGGTCGTCGTTGAATACTCTCCAGTTGGTGATGTTGTCAGGAATAGACGGTTTAAAAATTAATTCTATCGAAAACCTATCTGGACTAAAGTCTTCGGAGGGAATGAGTCTGGAGGCTACGTTTGCTAGCAGGTCTGCGCTTGCATTGTGAAGTCTTGGGATTGATGAAATATTAAATGCTGTAAAATGCGCAGTGAGATCTTGCACTAAAGATTGGTAGTGCTTTAAATGACTAGACAGGCAATGTATGGTGTTACGTACCTGTTTGACGACGATCTCGGAATCTCCAAAGACTTGAAGATATTTGACGTTGGAGCCGATTGCTTTGTATAGGCCTTGCACCAAGGCTTCGTATTCCGCTGTGTTGTTCGTGCAATCGAACTCCAGTCTGCATGTGAGCATGGTCTTATTTCCGTCTGGGCTAATCAAGACGCATCCTGCTCCCGCTCCCTCGTTGGACTTAGAGCCATCAAAATATAATTTCCAAAATAAAGAAGTATTTACAGGGTTATCTAAGAAACTAACACATTTTGAATCATCAGTCTGGGAAAAGTTTTCTACTTGGGATACGACTGAATTTTCTAAATATGGTGATATGTGAGCATTGAAATTTCCAAGGAAAGAGTCTACCGAATAGTTGCCTATGATGCTGCTGTTGTATGCTATGGCTTCATTCTCTCCCTCCAGGTCCATCACTATGTACTTTTGGTGCAGTTCTCATTCAACCTTTATTTGATTTGGCTTCCCGTTGAAGGGTAACCACATGTGCGACCAGTCAGTCGAAAAATATCCGTGGAGCTTCTCGGACCAATCCCTGCTAAGAATTAGACCATAAAATTCAGGGATGTCAGCAACTAGAATATCGATGACCTGGCACACCTTGGGGTTGGACGATAGTCTTATATTCACTTGATTTAGTTCGCCTATCACTTCGACTTGTGATCGATCAAGTTGAACTATGCGTACTGCGGATTTTTGCGGTTGAACATTAAGTTTGGCACATATTGACTTGGGTAGAATATTGGTTGAAGCACCAGAATCAACCAAGCAGTTATGCACGTTTCTGTTAAAGATCTCGTAAGTGAGGAGGAACAGGGGAGTGTGAGATCTAGACCTCCCTCCAATCAAGGCGATGTCATTTGGATCGATTTTATTGATCGCGTTGATTGGGGGTCTTCCTACATTATGAGAAGCTATAGCTGTAGGTAGAGGCGCAGTAGGTACGGCGTGTAACTCTTTCATCATGATCTTCTGTTGGTGTTTCAATTTGCTCAGCTCGTACAGGGTGATATTAGCCCTAGTCTTCTTCATGTCGTCGATGATGTTATACTCCATTTCATCCGACACTATTAGTGTCTTTGATGGAGGCGATTGCTCTGATTGAACTGGGCTAAATGAGGTCGCTTTAGGGGTTGTCTTCTTCGTTGCGACCTTTTCTCTTACTGGAGGGCTTGCGCCCTTCTGTTTTGGGGTAGTCTGGGGAGGATCAAGTTGATTTCTACTTCTTGTACTAACCGGAAGTGCTTCTTGATCTTCCTCTTGTGGGAGGATGAAATCCCACATTCCTTGCAGTTCCACCACTTCTTCATCGTCGGTATGCGTTTCAGCGGTGTTCTCTTCTTCTTCTTCTTCAGATTCCACGTTAGAGACCACGGTAGGTGGCTTCGTCTCCATAGGAGGATTTCTCTTAAAACTCCTAAAAGGCTTTCTTGGGGACGATTCTGCTACTTGTTTCCTGATATCAATCATCTCATTTGACATGGCCTTTAATACCTTTTGTAATCCTTCCATGTCGAAAGGATCTTTCGTTTGCTTCTTCTTGGTTTCTTCTTTGAAAGAGATTTTCTTAGATTTACGCTCTTCGATTGTAGATCTCTTTTCTAGGGCTACTACGCGTCTTTCGACTGCTAATGCCTCAGCCAAATTTTCGACTAAGGTTGTCTTGCTTGCCCTATCTACGAAGATGGCCAAGTTTGAAGGTAAGGCGGTGATGTACCATTCGCATCTTACTTCCTCGCTGGGTTGGGAAGCAGCGGGGATTTTATTGAGGATCTTGTTGAACCGTAAGTTAAAATCTTTAATGGGTTCCCGAGCCTCAGCTTTAAGATTGGACAGATCATTGATCAGTGTCGCTGTCGATCTATCATCGCCGAATTTAGTGAGAAATTGATTTTGAAAAATATCCCAGCTGGTGATAGATCCGGAAGGTAACGAGAAGTACCATGACCCGGCCGTCCCTTGCATCGTATAGGGGAAGAGTCGGACCACGGCGTCTTCGTTGGTAACTCCGTTGAGATTAACAGAAAGCATGAAATTATTGATATGTTCTTCAACTAGCATTCCAGTTTCTGGATTGAACTTTGGTAACCACTTCTCGGGATGGGCAGGTATTGGACTTAGGGGTGGAGGCATTAGAACCGCCCCAGGGTTGTTCCATGGAGATTGTGCCATCGCTGAGTTGCTGGTTAGTAAAAGTGTAGAAGATGATCTTTGAGGTTGAGAAGATAGAGATGTTATGATCTTTGACGATTGTGGAGGAAGAGTTGCGGAAGATGGATGAGTGATTTGAGGTGGAGATGTGGGTGGTCGACTTCGCGGAGAGGTAGTTGAAATGGATGAGGTGGATGAAAGAGTCTCTCTGTCAGACTCTTGAAATGTTTTCCTTGCTCTTTTCCTAGTGGGGAGAGGGACTTCAGTTGGCTGAATGCCAAACTTTTCACTCTTCAATCGGGTCAGGGGATGAGCAGGGTTGTATTGCGAAGTCAAGCTGCTTTTAGATTTATCAGATTTCTGATTAAAAATAGAGAATCCCTGGAGTTTACGGATCAAGGTTTGAACTTCAGGGGGATCGACAATAAGTTGTTCTGATGTATCGGGATGTATAGCAGCGGTGGATGTCCGAGCGACTTCCAGTTCCGAGTTTAGTCGTATTGGGGAAGTCGGGGAAGTTGGTGAGGGTGATTTGCTCTTAGAATGGTATTTGGGTTTTGAATTATGTGCCATTCATAGCTGTGCCCTCCTTCTAGCGCCAGAAATGTTGAGGGCCCCGAGGTCGGGTCAACAACAAGGGGGATACCCACCCGGTCCGGAACCTGGTTGGCGGCTCCTTGCCCGTTTGGAGTAGCGGGTCCGACTGGGGATAATGGGACCAGTTTCCCAATGTGATGGGTGTGTGTGTGTGCGTAGAGTCTGATGGTATTAATCTAAGGAAGGGGGGAAGGATTCTTCTAATCTAGTCTTAATTCTAACTGCTAAATTAACTCTATGCTAATGTAATCTAATGAAGAAAAATACATCTAATCTACGCTAACCCGGGGTGTTTTTCTTTTGTTATGCGATCTAGAAAGATTTCTAACAGCAGCCGGTAATAAAGATCATTCAACTGATATCAGAATATAAATCAATAAAGATAAACCATTCTGCATAAGAAGTTAGGCAGAGTAGTTGTGAACAGCATATCGCATAATCAGTTTTCTATATGTTAAACATAAATAAATGACCCCACCGTACAGAAGTGCCAAATGGTAATACAGACATTCATGCAATAACATACAAAGAACTCAGCCACATATCACTTTAGGAATACTAGTAGAATCTAGCCAAGAGATAAAAGTACCATTTATGACTAAGTTCACTAATAAACTTCAAGTAACAATGATTTATTTCTACTTGTTCTAACATCTGCTAAGAGTACAGAAGTGCAACATCAGTAACAGATATTAAAATGCAAACATAAATAAATCTCGATCCATCCATTCATCAAAAACCTCCTCTGAGGGTGCAGAAGTGCATGTTCTGAGGATAAGTTTTTTGACAAATTTCCGAACCCTTCTCCAAAAACCATGAGAAGGGTTAAATACTACTAACTAATCAATATTAATTACATGAAATTATGGAATCGGCCTCAAATGACCGCCCTTTTACTAAAAGCAACTTTATTTCTAAACTTAAAATCTAATTTCTGACCGTTTCTGTATATTCTCTTTAGTGCTGTCAACAGTGTAATGCTTTCCTGGGAAGTCGGCTAGCCGCCTTCTTGTTTCGCTCGGGAGATAAAAGTGGAAATAGCAGGAGCTGGCACTTCCTTCCGGCAGACCAGAAGATATTTTCGAAAACCTTTCTCTAGCTGGGTGTAGTCGCCGCGTGTATACTTAGCGTGTCCCAGTTTCTTCTCGAACTGATTTTGCTGTTGCCGTTTTCGGTTTCTGGTCGTGCGAATGACTGAGTGGGTTAAGAGTCGTGCTGCATGGGCAACTCCCTGTGTCGAGAATTTCTTCCGTTCTTTGTTCCAGGTTTCCCTGAAGCGTTCTCCTTCTCATGCGCTTCTTTCTCTGCTTCACTAAGTCTTAGCTTCAGGATCTTTTCTGAATATGCTGCTTTTGTGCGCCTTTGACTCTGAGTCCCGGATAGTCTAATTTCATCAGTGCCGGTTGGCTGATAGCCTGGAATCCGCGGTTCTGCTGCATGTGGCATGCACTTTGCGAAAGCATTCGCTCTTTGCTGATTGGCGCTTTCCTCTTTCCTTCAGATGTTTCCTGCATATAAACTTATATCAGTTGCGTGTCTTGCAGTCTACGCAAAGGAGAAGTGAAATGAAAAGACTTGACGTGAAAGCATTAATCTCTAATGAATACATAATTCTGACATCCATCATCACTTGACTCTTCGATAAATGTAACGCAATCATTCCTAGATACTTAAGCATGCGGTCATTAAATTCTTTCAAGGCGCGCGCTTAATGCATGGGTCTATCGTGTGGTAAGTCTTTTCAGATTGCAGGTCGCAGATCGCAGATTGCTGCCATCGCAGATCGCAAATCGCAAATCGTAAATATCACAAGTTCTCGTTTAATGGTTACGTCGTATAACGTAATGCTTGCGATTTGCGATATCGCAAATCGGCGATCGCATTACTCGAAAGTTTTTCTTTTAAGGGGCGCATGTGAGGTATGCGATGCGATGAACTTCGCATCGCAATTTCGCAGTATTTGTTTTTTGCGCTCGAGTTATGCTTCGGCCTTTCTTTGCGATGCGATTTGAGACTTAGGGAGAGAAATACAAAAACTTTAGAAAAAGTATTTTTTTTGAGATTTTCGTTCAGGGTCCCCTCTTCGCTTGACGTTATTGCTAATGTCAAGTGAAAAAAGGGGGGTTGTTGGTGACCACAACAAGACATTAGTGGAAAATTAGACAGAGAATAAAATAAAGGTGATGTGGATAGATAATGGCAGAGAATTATGCGGGAAGGAATTTTAAGAGTTTTGTAAGAAGTGTGGTATAACACTATAAAACGCTACTCCATACACACCTTAACATAATGTATTTTCAAAATTCATGAACATGACATGATGGAAAAAGCGAATGTGCTCAGTGGTGTTGAGTTAGGACATGAATTCTAGGTATAGGTAGTGGATATTGCATGTTACATAGTAAATGTATTGTCCCCATCAACGTTGGATGAAAATATTCCACATGAGGTATGGATTGGTAAGGAACCTTCTCTCGCACATCTCAGGGTATTTGGAAATGATGCATATGTACATGTTCCAAAGGAAAACATAACTAAATTGGGTAATAAATCTAAAATCTCAATATTTACTGGTTATAAATATGGTTTGAAAGGTTATATGTTTTGGAACCTATAAACTAAGAATCCTATGTATAATCGAGATCTGGTATTTAGAGAAGTGAAATATGTTATCAAACAAGAATTCGTAACAAGGGAGAGGTGATAACCCCAATCATGTTTTCTCTCATGAAATGCAATGTATATATTTTTACAAAAGAAAAAATGGGTTGAGTCAAGGGACACAAATTCTAGAGTTGAGGAGGTTTCTTACTTGGGATGGTCTAAGTTTCCTTACTGCAATAAAATATGAACTATTGGGACAACCATTGAAGGCTGGTTGTTGTGTATTTTAAATGGACTATGTTCAAAATTTATGGGACTGCAAGAGAAGTACGTAAACCATGCTGCTTTGGAAAACATTACAAGGCATGAAGGACAAATAAATTTATGGAAAAATATAGTGGAAGTCAAGGACCACACAACAAATAACCATGAGAGAGAGAGAGGAGGAGGAGGAGAGGGAATTCGAAGAGGTATGATTCATTCAGTAATAGTGCAGGAGAGAAAAGGGGGTCAAGAGAATAAAATCCCAAGGGGATGGACAATGAAGGAGTCTGGGAGAAGGAGGTAAAATAGTAATAGCAGTTTCAGTTGGAAATATTGGCAGGAAGGGGATTTCTCCCAAGTGAGGAACAATGGCCTATCAATTCCTTGTTTAGACATAGGGTGGATATGGTATTTCTCTAGAGTCCCTTAAAGGTTTGGATGGATAGTTATTCCTTGGATTCATGAAAAGAGGATCTTTGAATCCTTTCTTATTACGTTTGCTTATGGTGGATTATAGAATCCCCAAAGGGGGCCAAACCACTATGTTATTGTTTGAAGGGTGGAAATTAGTTTCTCTGGATTCCCTTAACATTCTTGGGTGGAGAGGAAGTCTCTAGATTCCCTAAGAATATTGGTTATTGAGCAGCTAAAGGGTGGAGGACGTGGGCCTATGGATTTCATGAGATTTTATTGAATTCTTTGATAGGTTGTGGATCGAGGTGGGTGAACATTTGGAGTTCATTTTCCAACTTTCAGTCGGTGGTTAAATCCTTTGAGCAAGCCCCTCAGTCTTTGGAATTTGGCTTGGGGGTGACAACTCCAAGTGAGGACTAGATATAAATGTCTGTGGTTAGGTGGAGAGTCATAGTCCCTGATTTAGTTGCCCTGAAATCTTCAAGATAAGTGCTCTTATGTACTTGATTTCACATTAATAATTGTATGTCTCATTTCTGAAATGAAATTGGAATACTGAGAAAAATACATGATTTCTTGTTGACATTATAGCAATGAATAACATATTGTGTAAGTTATTTACAAGAAAATGAAAGTAAGTTTCATTTATTGTTTGAAATGGTATACTGAGAGAAATACATGACTATGTTTATGATATGATACACATGAATAACATCAGGTGCAATGTTAAAGGCATTGGAATGGCCTATAAGAATTTGGATTGATCCATAAAATAATCAACGTAGGAACTTTTATTATAGTTTGATGATTGCAGTGAAGAAACCTGATTTGAGAGGGCCTGTGTGCATATATTGGCTACAAGCCATGTTGCAGTTTATGTGGCATTGTGTTAATGCTGAGGATTAAATCCTATACTTTAACAACTTATGAATTTGCATGGAGGGATTCTTTAGCTTTTTGTGATAAATGCTCTAGAGTTGGGATTACATTGTTCACTTAACTAGGATTTTGTCCAAAGGATATATGTTCGCTCTTGAGTAGAGCACAACCTCATAAGAGGGATTGACTTGATCTTATATCTTCGTACAGTCTGCAGATGCATTCCTACTATATTTTCATAGTTACTGAAACCTTTTAGGTTGGGAGTCATATACTGAGTAGCATCTTGATGTTGAGATTATGTGGTTTCTTATTCCCTAAATGGATGATAGTAGCCATCACAATTCGAGGTGATAGTACCTCGTCCAGGAGGAATGAGTTGCACGCCACTGCTACTATCCAAATGCCCATAAAACCCATAAATTTTGCCGCAGTATTACTTGTAGGGTTGTGTTAAATCTTAGGGATCACCTTGGCATGTGGTAGGAGAGTTGAAGGCTCTTCAGGAGTCTACAAGTTCTTTGTATGGAACGACCAAAATTTCATCAATGCAGTCATTCCTAGAATTCCCTGTCCTTAAATGGGGAATACTTGAAGGTCAGGAACTTATCCATGGTGCGCTTTCCCATAAGGCTTATGCCTATATTCAGATGCAGAAGAGGATTTCCCTGATACTTTAAGGAGGACTGATCTTTTCATGGCATTTAAGGTGCCTCATAAATCCCATGGACTTGGGAAGAGTGGCTCTAGTTTAAGCTCTAGAGGGATAACACCAGTGAGTGATTTGGTAAACCTTAAGGCTCATGATTGAATGATAACATAGATATATACATTTTCAGAACCATTGTTTCCAATCCATAGCCGAAGTGGCTCGTGAATGGCACGGGAAGGGAGAAAATCCTAATGGAAACCACCAAATTCGAGATCATGTATTTCTCATTCTTTGGTAAGACCTCCCTAATCAAGCCATGGAAAAGTTCTGCAATGAGCAATGTTGCAGCGATTTCAGGATTAGGTTTAGCCTTATTGCCTTGATGGAACAAACCTTATTCAATTGGTTTAATTCAAACCTCATTGTGGAAGCCCTAGATTGGATGCCAAAATTTCACCTTATCACAATTGGGTGGGTGGAGGGGTGACTTGGCCCAAAGTTCACATCCCCGAAGCTTTTAGTTAGTAGCGTAAAGGAATGGAAAGGATGATAAGGAACAGGGCCAACTAGACGTACAACATAGAGGCATAGAGCATTTCCATTCGTTGAAAGTGGAGCCCTCACAATGTGGAGCATCGCCAGAATGGGAGGGACTGGGATGATGTGTCCTAGAAGCCTCATTCGGGAAATATTGAGGGGAGTGTTGATGCTAATGTAGTTTGGAAACATGTAATTGTCGGTGCCACATAAGAGGGTGACATGTGGCACAAAGCGAGAATACCTTAGGTTGTCGACTCATGCCATGTCAAAGTTGAGTTGGAGAATTGATGACAGTGAGGCCTTGACTTATCATTAAGCACGTATTGGAAAAACCATATATCATTTTTGGAAACTAGATATTGCCTTGCGAAACCTTCCTATAGTGGTTTGAAAAAAGGTGATGGAGGGGTGTCACAATTGATCCCAAGATTTGTAGGAGAGAAGTTTTGATAAACCATTTTGTACCACCCTTGCCACTTTTTAACATCTCTTCATGTTAACCTGTCACACTTTGTTGATTTGGGGCATGAGAATTTTGGACCGTTTATGAAATTTAGATAATTATTATATACGGTGGAAGCCATCGGGTGGGAGCCACCATGTCGATCAGAAAATGGTGAATCCTGTTAGAAATTGACAACATGTGCACTACTAACACGTTGCTACTATATAAGCCAATAATGTGCAATGATGCAAAAGTAAATAAACAAATGTGTGTGTGTGTGTGTGTGTGTGTCTATGTGTGTTTATAGGAAAGGCTTGACACTGTATAATGTTAATATATATAGATATACCCATATGTGTCAAGGATATGAATACTCTGGAGTAGAAGAAGAGTAATAAACTTATTTAAATAATCCAAACCCTTGAAAGGAGAATTGATAAGGAAAGATAGACATAGAAGACAAAAAAAATTATCCCATTTTTCTAAGAGTACAAAGAAATTGAATTAGTAAGTGAACATTCTAAGGAGTTAAGTGGGGTGTTTACAGGAGAAAGAACCAAAGAAGATAAAGTTTAAACTGAAGGATAATGAATTAGACTCTATGACAGAACAAGAATCAAAATAAGAAGAACCACATACTTCGGTTTTGAGGAATTCGGTTTGGGAAAGAAGGCAGCCAAAAAGGTATAGTCCACCTGATTTCTGTTCATTTTCTTCTTTATTTATTACTAATAATGATCCTAGAAATTTTAGGGAGGAAATGGATTCAAAGGAGGGAAAACTCTAAAAAAGGCCATGGTTGAAGAAATGGCATCCTTAAACAAGAATGAGGTTTAAGATCTAGTGGAGTTGCTAGTTGGAAGAAAACCATTGGCAGAAAATGGGTGTCTAAGAAGAAGTTGAATGTAGAAGGAAAATTGGAGAAATACAAAGCCCATTAGGTAGAAAAGGATATTCCCAGGTCTAGGAAATTGACTTTAGTGGTTTTTTTCCTATTGCAAGTTATTTTTTATTAGATATATTTTATCTATTGTTGTTTCTTTTGATTATTAGGTAGAATAGATGGATGTGAAGAAAACATTCCTACATGGGGATATAGAAGAAGAGATCTACATGAAGAAGCCAAAAGTATTTGCAGTGAAGGGAAATAAAAGGTTGGTATTCAGATTGAAAAAGTCCATGTATAGGTTAAATCAGTCACCAAGGATATGGTATCGAAAATTTGTTACATATATATTGGGACTTGGTTTCACAAGGAGAAAAGTGGATCATTGTGTATATTTTAAATTCGTTGGTGATCATCTTATTTATTTGGTCTTGTATGTGGATGATATGTTTCTAATTGGAAATGATAGGGAAAATATCCAGGATGTGAAAACTCAATTGTCCTCTAAATTTTACATGAAGGATCTTGGTTCCGCAAATTCCAAATCGAGCATAGAAATTAAAAGAGAGTGGGAAAAGAGGAAACTATGGCTAAATTAGAGTAAGTATGCCGAGACAATATTGCAAAGGTTTCATATGTAGGAAAGTAAACTGGTAAAGGTCTTTATTCCTATAGGTGTAAATTTATTTGTAGATCAGTGTCCCAAGACACATGAAGAGGAAGAGGACATGTCTCGTGTTCCATATACTAGTGTGGTTTGTAAGTTTAATGTATGTCATGGTATGTAGAAAACTGGGCATTGCATATTCAATGGGAGTATTAAGCAGGTATATGTCAAAACTAAGGAAGGGGCATTAGACCACAATAAACATGGTTTTCAGGTATCTGTGTGGCACTACTTATTATGGATTGTGCTACCAATGAAGACTAGGATTAGGCAGAGTGTTGGACATACATGAATTTCTCTTACGCAATTTGGGATAGATATTTGGGTTGTAGAATGTTGTAAATTGTAACTAGGTATGGTCTTCATAATGACCTATGTATAATCCTGACATTGTATATTTTGTATAAAAAAAGAATCTTTTTTTATGTAAAGCATGGGTTTCGTGCACACGTTTAGTTCAGAATCATGTTCTTCATTCTCATAGGTCTTTCTAGGTCTTTCCAAGTCAAATAAGAAATTTTTCCATGTATTATAGTCCCATTTGAACTCATGGTAACAAAGAAAAATATTTATTTTGTCAAAAAAATATTTATTTCTCCAAGGCCAAGTCGGCCCCAGTCAAGGACAAGTTAGCCTAAGGGAGGGATATTCAACCCCTCAAGGAGGCTATAAATACAAGGAGCTTGACCTCATTTGATACACTCACTCACCACAAGTTTAGTATGCAATAATGAAGGATAAAAAGAGCTAGAAGGATGAAGAAAATAAGGAAGAATCAAATTTTCTTGGGATAATCTCTCTCTCTTTCCACACATGTGAAGTTAGGGTTTTTGTGTAGCTGTAGTTGTAGGAGGTCAAAATTGCAGGGTCAAAATTCTGAGGAGCAATTGTAGGGCCAAATTCTAGAGTGAAGCTACAAAAGGTTGAAGTTTGGAAGTTGCCTTGAAGAAGATCTTGTTGGCGGTTAACTTGGTGCTTGGGAGAATTTTGGGCTTTTGTATTTGGCTCTTAGAAGTCTTAGTGTGAGAAAATTCTATAGTATGAGAAGCTTTTATTTCTGGGTTTTCCCCTTGGAGGGGTTTTTCCCTAGCTTGGAGACTATAACTTATGTACTCTCTCTCTTTGTGATCTACATTGCTTTGGAATTTCTTGATGAACAAGAACTAATGAAATATAAAAATCCAACTAACATCACAAGTAATTATCAAGTGAAGGAAAATCATCTATAATCTACAAGTATCCTGATTTTCAACACAAAATATGCACAAGTGGGTATGTGTATAACCTATTTGGAGGAGAAAGTAGTCGGATGAGCAAGAGATAGTTTGTAGTGGCACTCTCAACTACATAAGTTGAATACATAGAAGCTACTCACGCAAGCAAGGAAGTAGTTTGGCTATCGATATTGTGTTTAGGTATTGGGTTAGTACAAAAAGTTGTAAGGATAGATTTTGATAGTCAAAATGAAATTTTCCTAGCAAATGACCCTACTTATCATTCAAATACAAATCATATTGATATTCAATATCACTTTTTTAGAAATATGGTTGAAGAGAAGAAGGATATATTGGTAAAGTCAGACACTTTGAAGAATGTTTCAAATCCATTGATAAATATGTGAGCACTAAGAAGTTATCTTTCTGTAGAGAAACAATGGGAATTACTTCCTTGGATTGTTGATCATGTACTCCTAATACCCCTATATGTAAAGAAAAAAAACCAAGTGAGAGAATGTTGGGTATGCGTTATATTATTCGCATGATTAGCTGTGTTTAGAAGCTCACATATAATTGTTTCCATGGGGTGGAGCCTCCCTAGTGGGGGCTTTCAAGAGCAACACACCCAAAGTGAATTTTTTGGAAAATTTGCCTTGTAAATATTCTAATTTCATAGTCAATTTGGACCATTCATTATTAGGTCGTAGATTTGAATGTAGAAGTTATGTTATGTTTTTTCCCCTAGAAGAAAACCCTCTTTTATTGTATGAAGGTTATTTAATTATTGAGAGATATAGAAAAAATTGTTTGGTTTTCCCAGTTTTTAGTTTCCAAGGTAAAATCTTTGTGTAAATTGTGTGCGCTATTGAATATTTTATGTTTTATATTGAGAATATTTTCACAAAAAATATTTATGCAAGGTTAAAACCTACACTCAACATCTATACATTTGAAGTAATGTTTGGATTAGTGAAAAGTGTTGACAAAACTTTCTAGGAACTATAGTTGATTTCAACCCTAGTTTACACCTCCCTTATTGACATTTTAGATATCTAATCTCATTCTCTAGAACTTTTGCAAAATCATACACAACCATTGACATATATGTGGATGTTTTCCATACCCTAAATCTAGTTTAGTGATTTTCATTTTATATGACTTTTTCTTGTTGGCAATATGAAGTGAGGTGGTAAAAATTGATGTAAAAATGCTAATAACTCATCTATACTCACATTTGTATAACCATTAACTACTTGCAAGTTAAGAATAAGAAGGATTGCAATTGAATGAATTAACTTGCAAGTACCATACACATATTTTAAAGCATCCTCCATCAACTTGTTATATCTATTGTTGACTCGACCTTCATTCAACATTCTATCATCTTCAAGCCCTTTGTTTAATATTATTGTCTCTTCATTAATGTTTGGTGCCTCTTCATATATATTTGGTGTCTCTTCATCTCCCATTCTATGCAATTCTAACATATCTAGATAATTACTTTCAACCTAGGAGCTCATACCATTATGCCCATATCTTATCATATATCGATAAATCATAATTATTTACCACTATCAAGGAAATTATTTGTGTAAGATTTAGACATGTACTTTATCAACTAGAGTTAGTTAGCTTGTGAAGTGCAGGCATAATATTTTCATAATCAATTCCTAATTACTTAAAATCCTATCTATATAATTAATTCTACTTCCAAAGTTAAGTTCACAAAAGAGATAAATATCCTAGAATTATTTAATATTCTAATTTGAGGTCATGGAAATTCAAGTTACAAGTATATTGTTTAAATGTTGTTTGTAATGAGTACCCTGTTTGGGAATTAGTCCATCTTTTAATCCTATGAAAAGAACTTCTCATAACAAAATCAACTAAAAATTTTAATTTATTATAAGAAAAAGGATTCCTGTTTGGGAATTAGTCCATCTTTTAATCCTATGAAAAGAACTTCTCATAACAAAAGCAACTAGAAATTTTAATTTATTATAAGAAAAAGGATTTAAGTGTAAGTATATTTTAAAATATTAAGAACACAATCAAAATGAATTTGAATCCTATTCTCCAATCATAATTTTATTGTAGTTGCAATTGTGGAAACATGAAACACTGCATGTCACACAATTCTATGGATTGGATGACTCTTATAACAATACCCTCATCAACTACTTTAGCATTGATTCAAAAGGAATGTTTTTTTCTTTATATTACAATTATGAATCATATTAATGTAAAACAAAGTATTTAATATCAATTCACATTAACATTAAATAAAATATTACATCTACACTATAAACTTAGATCACACCAAAATCCAATAATGAAAAATATAAGGAAAAAAAACCTCTAAAATAGATAGAAGGGCCCTCTAAGTTTAAAACATATTGTAGTAGCTAGCATTCATGATATTAGGAAACTATAAATTGAATAACACAATTATTCTATTCAAATTTGCAAATGATTGCAATTTTACAAGAGGTCTTCTTCATATTATTTTCTCTTTTCTACCTAATTTGTAACTAAAAATAGAGGATTTATGAAGAAATTCATCGTACTACAGGAATATGGATCTTGATTTATCTTTTTGCACCAAAATTACTAGTGTTGAAATAGAAGATAGATATTTTCATGTTTCTAACATGATTTGAGGAGTGGTTCACTAAGTGGATCAATTCATAATCACCCAAAATGATTGATTTGTGTTTCCCTTTCCTTGGTTGTTACATTTACTATGCATTGAGCGTGAGATATTGGATGTTTTCAGGGGGATCTAACTAGAACCAATCCATGCCATCGACACCACGGATGACCCTAAAGTGGTATTTTTGGTTTTAAACAACTACAGTTATTCAAACCAACAAGGTGTTAACAAAAATTACGCAATTTATGTAATTGATGGTTAAAAATCAAGTTTTAATGATATTTAACTCATCCAGTTAAGAATTAAATATTAAAAGTGACTTAATGCCTTATATTCCCTCTTATGGTGCAGTCATGAAGAATTGAGCCATAAGTGAGTGTACGAGGAGATAAAGAAGGAGAAAAGGGAAAACGTTGGCTTGATTTACAGTGTAAAATGGCAACCAATCCATGCCATAAGCACCACGAATGACCCCAAGTATTCGTTTTGAATTTAAATAGCTATAGTTGCTCAAACCAACAAGTAGTTGTTGAAATATGCAAATTTCTATAATTTATGTTTAGAAAATCATTATTGAACAATATTTAACTCACCCAACTACGAATTAAATATGAAAAGTGACTTAATACTTTATATTTCCTCTTATCGATCAATCATGAACAATATAGCCAAAATTGTGTACTGAGAGGTTAAAAGGGAGAAAAAAGGAAACTTTTTCTTGATTTATAGTGTAAAATCAAGTCAATGACCCCAAATGGAACCAATCTGTTAGTAGTATTAGTATTGATGTCAAATGTTTTTTCATTAGAGCAATTTTATTTATAGTGGATTAGGCATATGACATCTCATGAGGGTCAATATACACCACCTATTCAAGGATAGAAACATTTCTATGTCAATTGAAGGTTTCTTGCTCATAAAAAAGAAAATCTCAGCTTTGGGCTCGAAGAATACCCTGGTTTTGCTTCCATGGGGAAACATTGGTCCTTAGAATAGGTCGATTCTTTTATTATTTACTACCCTAATTAATATAGAATACACTACAAAAAGTGATGATCAACCCTTGATCACAAAATATAACATTGTATGGATGCTAAGAAAAGTTGGAAGCTTAAATTGACAAGGTCTCTCCACCTGAGCTTGTAGAACGATGTTGCTATAGTTAATAAAGAAACCATTTCAATGATCAATGATTTTAGTGTGCCTTGAAAGTTTTTCTCATATGTTAGATGGTGCTCCAAGAACATAATTATTGTAAACTCCAAAAAATATTAATATTATTGTGCAATATGGTCAAGGAAAAATTACGCAACTTTTGAAGTAATGTATCAAGAGTAGATTGTGCACTTTCAAAGAAGTCTTATTCAATAAGCAACATTTTTTGATACTTCAATAAACACTAGAAATACTTAAATGGTGTTTTAGTCCCACAATCATAGTATTGAGCAACATAAGAAATGATAGGACAATTAATGAAGAAATGGAGTTGGTCAACGGTTACAAACATATTTTCCAGTCTAAGATATTTGTTCCAATTTGTAACTAGAGGGTCGATGGTTGAATTCTTTTTGTCATTTTTTGTCTTACTAACAACAACCATCTTAGAGATGGATATGGGATCCATGAATTGCACAGGACTTACATGAGGCTCTAGGTAGAAGGTATCGTGTAAACAATCATATCCATCATCATTTTGATTATAACATCAGATTTGTAGTCAAATATTGAAGTGTTCTAGAGTATGGGTAGAAAAATGCAACTAAAAGTACACTCATAGTGTTAGGTCCATATACTACTAGTGTAACCCCTTATTGTTATTAGTATAACCCCCTTATTATATTGTTGTGCCCATGTAGTCCCCATATTGTTATTATTGTGCCCCATAGAAGCCCACTATTGTTATTATTGTGCCCTCACATTATTATTGTTATGTCAGCTCTGATTATATTATGACCCCTTAGACTCCTATATATAGAAAGGAGGTATTGTCATTTGTATCATCTAAGAATTGTTCATTTGTGTAATGAAAAGGAGGTTGCCCCCTCAAAGAGCTTATTTCTAAGGTATTGATCTATCTTTTCTATCTTTTTGTGAGTTGGTTTCATAACATTTTGTATTAGAGCTTTGGATTCTAGGGTTTCGCTGCTCCAAACAGGTCATCGTAGAATTTTCATTATAACTTTTTTTATGCAACGTTTCAGAAGCTAAAAAAAACCCATTTGAGACGAAATTTCTCTGAACCTCGGGTCCGAATTTAAGATCTTGTCTCGCTATATTTTAGGATATATGATCTGAGGAAGTTAGGGTTTTTGCAAGCTCTAGAATTTCATCTAAAACAGGCCATCGTGGACTTTTCGCTATAACTGTTTCACTACGAAGTTTCAGAACCTAAAAAAAAAAGTCATTTGAGAAGAAATTTGTCTGAACCTCGGGTCAGGATTTCAGATCTTGTCTCGCTATATTTTCGGATATATGATCTGAGGAATTTAGGATTTTTGCAGACTCCCGAATTACATCCTAAACAAGTGACCTTGGGAAAATCGTCATAACGTTCTCTCTGACCATCAGATTGAAATTTCGTAAGAAGTCACAAAAATAGGACAGACTGTATTATGTTTGGGTATAATTTTCAGAACCTAAGGTTGAAACAGTGACATGTGGCACATCGTGCAAATTCACTTTATTGAAGTAGTCTATAATTAGGTCATCACGGGAGATTGTGAGTAGATATTTCTTCAAGAATCCAATTGCGATTAGACTTGCGGAGATAGAAAGAGGACTCAAAGGGATATTACATACCAAAATTTCAGAACTTAAAGATCTGAAAGTACAGAGTTAGTCTTTTCAAGATCGAGCTCCTAAAATCAAGATAAAGTGAGATGAGGAGTTTGATGGCAAGGATCCGGTAAATTGGATACTATAGATGGAGAAATATTTTGATCTACATGGTGTACCACTGTTACAAAAGGTACGTATTTCATCTAATTATTTAGAACCAAATCAATTTTTATGGTATAAAGGCCTTTGTTCTCGTAAACCACTTGTCAAATGGTCAATTTTCACGAAGGAAATGAGAGCACATTATGAGGATATAAAGAGAAACACCTTCTTTAGCTAATTTATAAATCTCAAACAAAAGGGTTCAATGGAATAGCACATTGAGGACTTCCAAAATTTGAATATAAGGGTAAATGATATTCCAGAGAAGAAAATGGTTGATGTCTTCATAGGGACTTTAAAGGATAACATTCAACATGAGGTTCCTGTTTGGGAACCTAATTCATTGGAGAAGGCATTCAGGTTGGCAAGAAAAATTGAAAGCGAAATTATGGAAACAAGGAATCCCACCACTCATGACTATAATTATGGAAGTGTTTTTTCTCCTAGCCTTCCACAACCTACAAGGTTTACACCACAACAACTGGAAGAAAAAAGAGAAAAAGGGCTTTGTTACAATTGTGATAACAAATACACTCATAAGTGTGCTGAGAAGAAATTATTTTACATAGATTATGAAGAGGAGGAAGAAAAGGATCAAGAAACATCAAAGAAGAGGATATACACCAGGAACCCACCCTAGAGAAAGAAGAAATGAATCCAACCATATCTTGTAAAGCATTGGAAACAATTACCACTCCTCAAACTCTCAAGATAGAAGGACATATCAAGAAGAAAAAGGTTCAAGAAGTGAAATATCACATCAAGAAAGAAGAAATGAATCTGACCATATCTTGTAATGCATTGGCCAGAATTACCACTCCTCAAACTATCAATATAGAAGGACATATCAAGAAGAAAAATGTTCAAGAATTGAAAGATCACATTGAGCATCAAGAAATGAATCCAACCATATCTTGTAATGCATTGGAAGAAATTACCACTCCTCAAACTATCAAGATAGAAGGACATATCAAGAAGAAAAAGGTAATAGTGTTGATTGATTCGGATAATACCCATAATTTTGTTCATTGTAAAATAGCCAAGGAATTGAATTTCTTCCTATATCTAGCACCAAAGTGTCAAGTGATGGTTGCAAGTGGAGGAACCATAAATTGCTCTGGAAAGTGCCATAATATCAAGCTATCCATGGGAGAATATGTATTGAATATCCCAATGCTTTACATTCCAATGGGTGGTTATGATGTTTTACTAGGAGTCCAATGGCTACAATCTTTGGGTATGATAGCTTTTAATTTTCAAGAACTTTTCTTGAATTTTTTTGGGAAGGAAAGGAAGTTGAATTGAGGGGTATCGAAGGGAAACCTGGAAAGATAATCAACTCTAACAGCATGACAAATCTTCTAAATAAAGAACAATGGGGCGTAATTGCACAATTATGTTCACTAGAGGATCCCACATCGAAATCATGTATTTCTCCAGATCTCCAAAACGTTTTGGACAATCATTCCAAGGTATTTGAGACTCCCAAAGGCCTCCCAACTATTCTTGATCATGATCATGCTATTCATTTGATTCCAAGAAGTGTTCCTCCAAACATCAGGTCTTACAGATATCCATATGCCCAAAGGAGTGGGAACTCATTCAAAAGTTGCAGAAGATCCCAGCTCAAACAGTATTGCGAGAACTTGACAAGGAAGGAAAAATAATATTGGAACCTGAAGCAGTCACAGAACCAAGAAATCAATAGCTACGAAACAGATCAGTTTCAGAGTATTGCATCAAGTGGAAGAACTTACTCGCTGAAGATTGCACATGCGAGGACAAGAATTTATATAGAAGCATCAAGAAGTACTCAAGCATTGAGGACAACACTTTTTGAAGGAGAGGGGCATGTTAGGTCCCTATACTACTAGTGTAACCCCTTATTGTTATTAGTACAACCCCCTTATTATATTGTTGTGCCCATGTGGTCCCCATATTGTTATTATTGTGCCCCATAGAAGCCCACTATTGTTATTATTGTGCCCTTACATTATTATTTTTATGTCGGCTCTGATTATATTATGACCCCTTAAACTCCTATATATAGAAAGGAGGTATTTTCATTTGTATCATCTAATAATTTTTCATTTGTGTAATGTAAAGTAGGTTGCCCCCTCGAAGAGGCTTATTGCTAAGGCGTTGATCTATTTTTTCTATCTTTTTTTGAGCTGGTTTCATCACACATACGATTATAAAATAATGTGAATAATGAAGAATGATGACTGAAGAATGCCTTCCCTGAGATGGAGGTGGGTGATAAATGGAGATGTGTATTGTCTGTTGAAGAAAATAGACCTTGACATGCAATTGTTTGAAAATTTTCAATCACTGTGAGTCGAGGGGTTTTCAAACATGGTTTCCTAGTATAATAGTTTTATTTTTTTTCCAATTCTCGGCATCTATTGTTTTCTTATAGGAATAATTCAAGAATACCCTTAAATATGAGCATATTCCCTTAGAGGAAGACATGCGTAGTTGGCATGTCATATTACAAAGAATCTTGCATCTTCCATTGCCACTAATTATTCAAATAAAAAACAAGACATGCAAGAACATTTTGTTTCTAAACTAAGCCAAGGTAAGAGGCCTGGAGATGATCAAAATACTGTGAAATTTGAATATGGGTTGAAATAGAGCACACACTAAAAAAAACTTTGTGTCATAAGGGAAAACAATACATTCAAGATAAGAAGACTTACATGTCCCTCAAGGTAATTAAATATATGTACTTTTGTGCCCTTTGTGTGGAAACTTAATCTATGCATATGGAGTGTTGATGTCTCTCTCATCTCTTATTTGATTTATGATATGAATATTGTTTCAATTGAATAACATAGGGCTCAACCATGCCAACGATGTGGTTTTAGACCCTGGATGTAAAGAAGTTATGCTACTATTCTCTCTCATTGATGTTGAGATAGTGGATAAAGGAAAAGTATCTGTGAGGACATCTCATGTCTAAGATTTTGCCACACTTCCTCTCTGAGAAAACAAGTCCATGAAATGTTATGTGGTCAGAAAGGGTTTGAAAATATTAAATGAATTTGGTAATGTATATTTATTGTTTCCATAGAATAAGAAAATCAGCCATAGGAGAGAAAAATAACATCTAGATGCCATTGAGAATAATATTGGGGTTGTGAAATAGCCATATAAACATTGAAGGCTTGCATTTTAGAAAGATAGAAGTTACTGATGTGTGGAAACAAGACCTGCAATTAGCAGGGATTTTTTCCATGATATCTTATATTTCCATTTTCAGGTTGTGTTGAGGAAAATAATGACTAGTATTACTTTTTAAAAAATTTCAACAACAATATGAGAATATTCAAGGTAATATTATAATGTAATATTAAGGTCAATGTAGGTGTGACTTTCCAAGTTCCTTATCCCTAATTTCAAAGGTTGAAGTATACATTTCCTTGCAAAGAATTTGGAATACAAATAGACATTTGTAAGACTATTCATTTCCTTGTTAGGCATTTGTTTATGGAAATGTCAATTCCAACTCTGAGAAGAATGTGAAAGAAATAGGTGATTGTTGATTTGATTTTTACTCTCATGTGTTGGAATACCAACAAACAAAGAGAGGTATATATTCATTGATGTTATTGAAAACAAGATTGTTGATTTTTCCGCGGCACTTCATATTCAAGTTTATGTTGAAAACACAATCAAAAACACACTAAATGGCCACAACACAAGAAATTTACACAGTGGAAAATGTACAACAATGAATTGATGTAGTACACAATATATTTTTTCATTCCTAAAACTTTTTATATTACAACCTTTAATACAACAAACATAGGGCTCTCGTATCAGGGATCATGGCCATTATAATAGCCTTGATACAAGGAAACTAGGGATTGATGTCAGAAACACATGATCATCAATCTAACCTTGAGCAAGACTTCCTTGAATTACTTGTTGAAGGAGTGCTCAACTTAGCCCTTTCATTCCACGTACCTTGAACACCTGACAGGTCCTTTTCCACCTCTACTATTTCTCACAAGTACTTCTGCTACTCCATAATTTCTTACAATTTTATCTTATTAATTTGCCTCTATGAATGGCATTGTTGCTCCAATGAAACTGAACTTAGGCCACACAAGTCTTCCCTCTAGAAACCTTCTTGTTGCTCGAATAATGCCTACTCTTAGGGTCTTCAACTAGCTTCCCTCACTCCAATGAACCCCTTCCTAAATTCAATGAACTTAGGGCTCACTTAAACTTCCCACACAATGTCCTTCTTACTCCACCAATATTACATTACTTAGGGCTTACTTGGCAACCCTCACATCTATGACTCAACACCTCATGAGTGGTGTAACAACCCTACATTAAAATTTCATGTAATGAATTTAATAAAGGAAAAATAAGACCAAGATCATGGGACACATATTCCAAGTTGAATGTTGGGAAAAACATCCTAGTGGGTGTCACTTTCGGTTTATTATGACTAAGGAAACTTCAAAAGGAAAAGAGGCATTAATTGGCATTTATTTATGAAAATAAAGGAAAATAGGAGAAAAGGGAGATGAAAGGTCACAAATTTTCATGAGGAGGAAAATTAAAGGAAAATAGAGGAAAATGAAGAAAATAGAGGCTTCAATGATAAAAAGGCTTTGGGGGATCAATTCACAACTTTTGGTCAGTTCAGTTTTGGAGCTCTCTCTATTCTCTCATACTATTGCACACTTAGAGCATTGTTGGAGCACTCTAGCATTGGAGAAAGGAAAGACAAGGAAGGACAAGAAAGCAAAGGAATGAAAAGGACAAGCAAGGAAGATTGGATCAAGCAGCTTCAGCAGGAGCATTTGCAGGTAACATGTTGCATGTGTTTTAGCTAGTTTGTGAATGAACGGTACATGAATTTGTGTATTTGTTTCTTTTTCTATCATTAGGATGGATTTTTCCAGGTGTGAGAGTGGTTTCAGCTTTTGTCATTCCATTTCCGGATAGACATGGTGTGATAGGATTCTTTTATGGTTGAGCTTTGGATTTTTGAAAGGTTTTGGAACTAGGTGAGCTGGTCTCAGGAAAATTCCCAAGGGTTGGGGGTGGAGGTGGTATAATCTCCAAGAAGCCCTTAATAGGTGGTGGAGATAGGATGATTCCTCAAGGTATTGGTGAAAAAATCTGAGGCATCCAAGCTTGTTTTGGGCATTGTGATCTCTTGATTGGTTTTGGCGAGATCTCGGTAGCTTGAGGGTGGAAGTGGATTAATATTTGATAAGCCATGGTTGTTTATGTATTGAGATCCCACATTCATGCTTGGAATATGGCACAGGAGTGATTTACTAAAAGAAAGATTTGGTTCAGCCCAATCTATGGTCAGGTGGTACGTGGAAGTCCTTAACTTGGTTGGATTTTGCAAAAGTTAATAATAACTATTTTCTTATTGATATTCATGAGTACTTGTACTTGTTATTATGTGGATTTGATGGTTTCTCTAACATGGTTAATATTTTGCTTATATGCTAGTTATAAGCATGGATCCATAACATGTTCTAGCTACAACTCTTGTTATGTTTTTATTAGTTGATGGATTATTGATGAATTCATTGGCTAAAAAATGTTATTGCAACTACTATGAGATGGAATTAGACCTTCATGGTGAATCTCAAATAATTTTTAGGCTCCTATGTTGACATATGCATTCATGACTTGTAGATTACATGTTCACCATATGTTTGACGAAATGACTATCATGGTTAGGAATGGTTAGGTCAAATTTCTGATTCAAGTTTGTATGTTTATCATTGTCATCAAGTTATTTATCATCCTGGAAAGTCTCAGGAAGTTCTGGCTAGTGATATGGAGACTAGCCTAGAATTGTGGCTCTGATCTCGAAACCGTAGGCACTGAACTGAGGATTTTGGTCACAACTACACTCAGGTAGGCTGGTGCATGTGGTTGGAGGGTCACAACCACACTCATGCAGGCTTGTGCATGTGGTTAGGGTGTTAAGTCACTGAAAAATCATTTTAACTCAGGGTTTGGTCACCTAGGATGGTTCTTTGGCCCTTGAGTGTCCTGTAAGTCATGTAGGATGTTAGTTTGTGGCTAGTAAGTTCCAATTGTTGGCCCCACTTCCATAAATGAAGTTTGGAGGTCAGGTCATGTCATAGTAATTCTTCATTTCATGTTTACCTTGGTAGACTAGTGAAATTGGGTAAATGTTGGAGGGGAGGGGGGGGGGGGGGGGTGTGTTACATATTAGTATGAGAGCATGGTTCAACACTTGGACTGGATGGGTGGAATGTTTTTTTCATGCATGCATGTCAATGTCTATGTGGTTGTTATGTATGCATTTTCATGTTTATGGTTGTCGTGCATGAGGTCATTTTATGTAGTTAGTTTTATCATGAATGATGTTGATATATTGATATGATTATGTATATACATGTATCAAGTTAATCTGGATTTATTTTTCAGAAGAGATAACCTCCTCTGAACTTCACTAAGGTATGTTAATTATGTTTATATTTGCTTACCTAACATGGTATGTTTGCAAGAAGAAGAGGATCAATGATGACTAGCATAATGGTGGATTACAGTTCATGAGACTCTCCTCATAGATCAGATGAGTAGCATATAGATGAGAACTCTCGTGAAATAATAAACACCTTGATAACTCTAAAAGCAGAAATTAGAAGTTGCAAGGAAGATAAGGAAGATAATGATACAATAATTCAGTCACAGGAAAGGATTTCCAGGGCACAAGAGAAACAAACAAAAGTCAATGCAATTATCCTAAATTAGAGTTTGTCAGCCTTGCAGAGACAGGGACAACCAAGGATTAATTATGGATGGGAGGGACTAATGGGGCATATGGTAGCAGGTCTCATGGAGGGAATAGGTCGAACAAGGATGACAAGGTCAGAGATGGTAGGTTCTTGGATACACCTAACAGGAGAGTCAATGGTTATAGGTTGTATTCTAGTTCTGGTTCAGTCAGGTATCATGGTCATCATCGTTATCATTCTTTCAAGAAGAGTGAGAGGGGATATTTTCTAGATGAGTTCAAGAAATCCAAGCCACCTACATTTGATGGAGAGTTGAAGAAACCAGAGGATGCAAAGGCATGGTTTCTTGGAATGAATAATTTCTTTGAGCTGCATGATTATACAAAGAACATGAAATCCAAGATAGTTATTTTTAGTCTCAAGGGGAAAGTAGACATCTAGTGGGAAGATGTGAAGTGAGTTAGAGATAATAGGATAGAGGAGTTGATTTTGCATGAATTCAAGAGACTCTTTAGGAAGAAGTACTTGTTAGAGAGGTACTATGATAGAAAATACAAGGAGTTCTATGAGCTAAAAAAGGGATCTATGACAGATGAGGAATATATGACTAAGTTCTTGGAGTTGTTGAGGTATGTTCCTTACCTTAAGGATGAGAAGACAAAAGTTCATAGATTTATTGGTGGACTCCCATTAGCATTTAAGGATCAGAATCAGTATGATGAGTCTAGGTCATTGGAAGAATTCATTGGGAAGTTGAAGCACTGTTATGACCAATTGAAGTGCAAGTACGAATCTAAGTAGGGTTGGACAGGGAATGAAAAGATTAAAGGAAAGTGGGCACCGAAGCGAGAAAGACCTCAAGATGAATGTGAGAAAGAAATTTTTTCTCATTATAAGATATTTAATGCAATTGATAAGGGACATGGGTCTCATCTTGGAGGGCAGTATATCATAGGTAGTGGGCCTTTCTAGTGTTGGATATGTGGAAAGGATCATCACAAGAAAGATTATCCATTGCATCAGAGTGGTAGGCCTCAGATATACTATGCTCAAGAGGTGAAAAATGTTGGGGATGTTGGATAGAGCATTCCTCAAACCTATGCAGCATTTGATAACAAGCAGGTGGATCACCAGGCATCCATTATTGAGATGGAAGGTAAGCTCTCTGATTGATATGTTTCCATTTTTATTGACCCTGGATCTAATTATAGTTATGCTTTTCCTAACCCGGTGGATAAGTGTGGTTTGAGAAAAGAAGAGCACGCACAGTCTTGGTTGGTGAAGTTAGTTACAACTACTAAGAAAAGAGTTCATCTTAGGGTAAGAGCTTACGTATTTGAGTTGAATGGTATGTCTACATTAGCAAATACAATTGTACTTCCATTGGGATCATACAATATGCTTCTATGTATGGATTGGTTGTACCTTCATAGGACTAAGGTGGATTGTTATGAGAAGGCTATCGAGTGCTTGGATGATGATGGAGAGAAGAGAATCTTGCAGGGTAATAAGAAACCTATGTCAGTGAAAATGGTTACAACTATCAAAAAAATCACAGTTGTAGGAAAGGGTGTGTACTATATGTAGTGCATGTTTCCAGTGATAAAGGTATGGATGTTGAGGATGCAGAAGCCTTGAAGATGTATCCAGTTTTGTCGCAGTTTCAGGATGTATTTCTAGCAGATATTCCCGAGTTGCCTCCTCACAGGGAAGTGGTATTTTCTATTGAGTTGGTACCAAGAGAAACACCAACATGAAAGACACCTTACAGGATGAGCACTCTAGAGCTAGTGGAACTGAAGTTGCAGTTGAAAGAAATGCTTGACAAGGGATACATTAGGCCAAGTGTATTGCCTCGGGGTGCACTAGTGTTGTTTGTGAAGAAGGATGGTACTCTCAGGTTGTGTATTGATTACAAGTAGTTGAAAAAGGCGACAATCAAGAGCAGGTATCCATTACCGAGGATCAATGACTTGTTTGATCAGTTGAAGGGAGTAACAATGTTCTCAAAGATTGATATGAGATCAGGATATCATCAGGCACACATCAAAGAAGAGGACATATACAAGACTGCTTTCCGCAACAGGTATGGGAATTATGAGTTTGTTGTGGTTCCTTTTGGTTTGAATAATGATCCAACTACTTTCATGTGTTTGATGAATAGTGTGTTGCGTCCTTATATGGACAATTTTGTGATAGTATTCATTGATGGCATATTGATATATTCTAAGAATGAGGAAGAGCATGCAAAACTCCTAGAAACGATGATAATACTATTGAGAGAGCATCAATTGTATTCCAAGCTTAGTAAGTGCAATTTCTTTCAAACAAAATTTCATTACTTGGGACACGTTGTCTCCAAGGAAGCTATAACAATGGATTTGGAAAATAACAGAGTTATAATGGAATTGGTAGCTCCTAGGAATGTGGATGAGGTTAGATCATTCATGGGGTTAGATGTAGGTTATTACAAGAGGTTCATCAAGAATTTTTGGATTTCCTATCCTATTACATATTTGTAGAGGAAAGGAAATAAATTTGAATGGGCATAGGAATGTGAAGCTATATTTGAGTAGTTGAAGCAATTTCTTACAAACACTCTAGTTCTAAAGATTGCAAATCCAGATAAAGAGTTCGTGGTGTGTAAAGATGCTTGAAAGAGAGGACTTGGTGGAGTCAGGAAAGGTGATATGCTACAAGTCAAGGAAACTGAATGAGCACGAGAAGAATTATGTGACTCGTGATCTTGAGTTGACAGTGATCATTCATGGATTAAAGATGTGGAGGCACTATCTTCTTGGCAGGAGGTTTGTGTTGATGCGTGATCATAGTGGGTTGACATACTTGTTTGACCAACCAATTCTAAATTTTAGGCAAGATAGATGGTTGGCCGCGCTTAGTGAGTTCGAATTCGAGATCACATACATTAAGGGTAAGGAGAACAAGATTGCAAATACTCTTAGCATAACATATAGGTAAATCACATTGCAACTATGAGTTCAGATGGGACAAATTTACAAGATCAAATCTTACAAGAAAGACAACGGGATGACAAGTACCAATAGCTTATGCATAGGTTACAGTAGTGTTGATGGTGCTAGACCTGCCAAAATTTAGGGGATCTCCCCAATATGAAGTCCCAATCAAACCTCACACTGTTTGGTGTAGGAGTCCCATCCAGTATAAAGCCCTGGTTGCCAAATCGTTAAAGAGTTTCCTTGGCTCTAGCTATCACAAGAGAGTTATAAAATGGTATCTTCGAAAAGCAAGGGGAGTGTGTCTGGTGAGTGTGCAGTGCAATTGTGTCGAGGTTCTTCTACTACAAAGGGGGAGAGAAAAGTGAGCCTCTAAGGGAAAGGTAATAGTAACACCTAGGAAGAGATACGCATGAACCAGAAGGACCTATCCATCATCCAACAGAATAGTCCACAACGGATGTGACATTCGTTACAACCAACAAACAAGGGACGATTTCTCTAACATCTAGCGAATAGTCCATAGAGGATGCAACGATCATTATAAACAATAAACAAGGAAATATTTGTTTAGTATCCTGCAAAATAGTCCACAAGGATGGTACAATGATAACAACCATTACAACACATTCTCAGCAAGATAAGCACTACATTAAATGAAATAGTTCAACTATCTTAGTACATGTTAAAGAAAACATGAAATACAAACGTCCACATAATAGTCTTAAACATTCATAGTTCATGCATGAAGAACGTACTGGCCTTAAAAGGGTTTTGTTATTAAGCAAAAGTTGCAAGACACATATTTACATTGTACATCACTAGCCCTAGTAGTGGGACATTGGAGCCACTTCTTGCTCCTCAAAGAAATAGTTGATCTCTCTAATGCCTTGCGGGAGGAGCCAAATTGAAAAGTCACTTGCTCATACAATGAGGGGGTATATATAACCAAAGGGGTGATGCTTTCCCCTTGTGATGCTTTGACTACCCTCATGGCTATTCAACTTCCTATGACTTTTCAACTTACATGACTCTTCATATTCATGTGTTTCCTTTGGAATTCCACTTTACAGTACATTTGATTACAATATCCATGGTCCACAATAGTTATGTGGCATATGAAAACTCATGACACAACTTGAAATGACACTGCTGACATGGAATGGCTTGATGATGTGGTAATGTGAAGTCACTATTTCTGGTCAGTGCTAGATGTGTTCTTGGATATGAGTTATCTTCTCCTTTGCATAGCTTGGTGATGCAGGGTTTTCAATGATCTTTGGTCTTGGATGGTGGTTGCAAACTTGTGCCCCTTTTCTTTCTTTCAATAGGTCCACTTGTAAGTTCAGCTACAAGTGAGTCTTTAGGCATGCTTCCCTCTTTCTTCTCCTTCTTCATCATCTCGTCGTGACTTGATATTGTACCTATTCTTGCAATTCACTCATGATCGGATGACATCAATCTAAAAACTCCCTAGTCTAAGATGATGCATTATTATCCATGGACTGAGCCCAGGACAAGTCACAGACTAGGAGGAAGGGCTCAATGACTGTGCATTGTGCAGTTCCAGCTGACAGGGAGAGAGCTTGATCATTGAGACTGCACATAGCACAACTCAAGCTTGATTAAGGAAATTTTTTGCATAGTACTCATCGAGGATAAAAATTGCGCAGTACCCACTGAGGGTCAAAATTGCACAATTCAATCAGGCAGTGGTTGCTACAAGATGGGACCCTGGGAGGAAAAACTGTGCAGTTTCAAGAGGCAAGGGGGGACTGGGCAGCACATATGGCTGAAGGGAAAATCTTCACCATTTCTAGGGGAAGTGAGCTTTGGCTGAGGGAAGAGCACTGAGGAAAGAATCTGCGGAGTTTTTGGAGGCCAAGGGCGGCTTGGCTCTCTACACTTTGTGCAGTTCCAACAAGAAAGAGAAACACTTGAGGGTTGAAGTTTTGAAGTGCGCAATTCAAGGAACATTGGGAGGCACAACTTCGTAATTCTGGAGGTCAAGAAAGGTTTCTCGACTCTTGAATTACGCAAAACCACAACCCTAGAGGAGAGTGACTATGCACTACACATTTATAGGAAGAAATGTCACATCAATGAGGGCTGAGACTATGCAGTGCGCAGATCAGTAAGGGCCCGATGAAGCTAAGTTTCCTGGTCAGGAAGATTTTCTGAAAATGGCTAAGTGCAGGAGGGAGATGGACTCGTAATGAAATTGAATTGTGATCACATTATTAACATACTTTGATGACTCGACAAAATAGATCATTGGGACAAACAAACAAAGCATTCCCCTCCATGTGATTGTCTCATTACAAGATGCGACAAGTGCGACAGTTAAGATAAACTCTAGGACGACTGTAACGATACTTGTGTGACAATGTTCAAGACTTTGTGTATGAGTGTGATAGATGTTTACATGGTTAGGAAAACTAATTTACACAAGGACCGGCCTTTGAAACCACCAGAAGTGGCTCGCAACCATTACATAACAGTCAAACATGCTCGAAGATGAGTTAATCCAACAAGCAATAGGGGGAAAAGAATTTTGAGAAAGCTCATGGAATGAGCTTCAATGTTTACAACAATTAAGGAAAAGACCAAGGAAGGCTCTGGAATTTGAGTGCAAGACAAACTTTTGGAGGGTGTTGCAGCAACTATAACACTTGGCAACACACTAGTTCAATTCCAGCTTATCTATCTTGGTTATTTTCTTTTTTGTAGGTCCTTCTTTCCTCAGGGAGTATTGATTCATCGTGGAGATCATTTTGACCTTCCCACTTACCCCATGGGCAGACATGGTTCCCTCTATACATTCTCAGTTGAACACAACATAAGATTCAATGTAATCACAAATTTTTGAGTTGGGAAGGGTAGTGTAGCTTGCGACCTTAAGATTTTCATAGTATAGTTTTTCATTTATGGCGTTGCTCTGCTGCCAACAGGTCTGGATAGTACCCCGAAAAAGTCACACAGGAACACAAATATTGCTTCACTTCCAACAAGCCTGGATAGTACCCCGACGGAGTTTCTTACTTCACCTCTTTTCGCAGGAAGCCTTTCTCTTCTTTCACATTTATTTATTTATTTAAAGATAACTATTCATCGACACTTATTTATTTTGAGGTGGAAGAGGGATCCCGACATATCAAGAGAAAAAGAGGTCGTTCCTTCAAAGAAGCATATAAATACCTATGATTTAGGTTTTCTCGTTTATATTTCCCCCCTTCTCCGTTTCTACTAATTATATAAACTTGAGAACACCAATAGAAAAACTGAGTATAGGCATGAGGTTTCTAGACTAGTTATGGATTCATGGTTGGACCAAAATTCTCCTTACAGACGGTTCATATTTTCCGTCAGAACTTCATTGGCCAAAATATGTAACCAACACAAGGAAGATGGACAAAAGGCTAGCCAAATGCTTTAGTGTCACAAGACTCTTTAGACTTCATCCACCCACACACTTAGAAGCCACAACATAGTCATGCACAACACTTATTCACATGACAAAACAACAAAAAATTCAAACAAAGAAACAAATTGAAAAAAATAAAAGACTATGTACATAATGCGGGGTGTAGCCCCAAATATTCATTGAAAACATGTCTTTAAGTCTTGGCCATTGACAAGGAGAGAGTCAATCTTCCTATCAAGTGATTGAAGACAATATGTGTGTTGGCCAAGCTTTCCATGTATTGTGTATGGTCCAATCCACAAGGACTGAAACTTAGTGTGTTTTCCTTTGTCCTCGTGGGCTTTATTCCACTTTAAGAATAAGTCACCAACGCTAAAGTTATTTTTCCCTACAGACTTTCTATCAAATCACCTCTTGATACAACTCTGGTGAAGTAAAAAAATTTCTTTGGCTTTCAACCTGTCTTCTCATAGCTTGTGAAAACTCCCCATCCTAAGCTAAACTAAAAGACATGGCTTGCCTTGGGACTCTTGGGACAATTGGGGAGCGAGAAATTAGATGTTCAGCGGGAGGATGGATTGTTTTCCATACACTAAGATGTAAGGGAAGGTGTTTATAGAAGGTCTAGGTGTGACTCGATCAATCCATAAGGCATTCACTACAACAAAGTACTAGTTTCAATGTTCAGAGAATATAGTATTTTTTATGATACCAATGAGGTTCTTGTTAGTGGATTCAATAAGACCATTTCCCTGTAAATAATAATTAGCAGTGTTTCAATATAATACTATTTTCCAATGCAAAATCATAAATTTTTAACAATGAAAAATATGTTGCATTGTCAAAAACAAGTGGCATAGGAACGTCGAACCTAGAGATGATGATCTGCTGCAGAAATATGATGAATTCCTAATCACTAACATGTTTTAGTGGAACTACCTCTATCCATGGCGTGAAATAGTCTATAGAAGTTAGTATATAGTGGTGTTACTTCGATTAGTGCAGGGAAATTTCCCCAATGATATCCAAGCCTCATTGTTGAAAAGGTTCTTCCACTACAACAGGTTGCAGCAGGGTTGTTGACTTCTGATTTTTTCTAGCACACCTTTGGCAGACCAAACACTTGTGGGCATAGGCATGAGAATATTTGAATAATATAGGCCATTAAAAGCCAAACCTCATAATATTATGTGTTGTAGTGTTGCTTGCAAAGTTTCCCTCAACTGGTCCATCGTGGACATCACATAATACCTTTTATGAATCGTGTGCCTCCAAACACCTAAGAAGTACTCCACTGTGGTGCTTCCTAAACATCACCCGATGCACCAACTATATGATAATGATTTAAGTCAGAGTGCCCTCTCCTTTCATGTAGAGAAGTGAGAGAGCACTATTCCATGCTCAAGGTATTGGCGCACATACATGTACCACGAGTCTATGTCTGTAGTGGGGGTGGCTTGCTCAACATTGTACATTTCAATGTCTTGCTCCCATCTTGCAAGCTCTTCATCTTCCTCTTTCGCGTTTACTACCTCTACTGCTAATTTAAAAAGAACATGACCCTTGATTGTGTGAACTGGCTTAATGTCTAGATCATATTCTTGTAACCCGATCATCCAGTTTTCCCTCCTTTCACGCACCTCTTGTTGAACGAGTAGTGATCTGACTGTCGGGTGTGGAACAATCATAACACAAGGGTTCTTTAACAAATAGGGTCTGAAGTTATTTACCTCTTTGTACACTGCATAATCTTGTTTGTCCACGGTGGGGTAATTGAGCTTTGGTCCTTGCAAACTTGCACTCATGAAGGAGATAGGTTGTTCATTGTTCAACTCATCCTTCTGAGTAAGTACAAGAACTAGAGAGGTGTCGGAATAAAAAGTGTAGAGAAAGAAGTCTTTACTGAAGTAGAGGTTGTACAATGTGGGTGCTTCTACTATAGCTTTTTTGATACGGGAAAATGTGTCCTTTTCCCTCTTATCCCATTTATAAACTACATCCTTCTTAATTATATCTTGTATTGATTTAACAATCTGGGCATAGTCGAAGATGAACTTACGGAGGAATTTGATCTTCCCCAATAAGGACGACATGGCTTTCTTGTTCACTGGGTGGGGAATCTACGTGATAGTCCTGACCCTATCCAAGTCTACCTTGATCCCACTTTTAGCAATGATGTGTCCCAGGAGGTTACCTTTGGACACTGCAAATATACTCTTCTTGGGATTCAAGGATATCCTGTATTTATGACATCACTCAAAAATATTCTTCAAATGGGCAGGTGGTTTGACCTCTGTTTGGAGAATACTGTCACATCATCAAGATAGACCACTACGCTTTGTCCAATAAGTATGAAAAAGGAGATGTCCATCGCATGTTGGAATGTTGCACCAACATTGACTAGTCCAAATAGAATTCGTCGAAATGCAAACATGGCCCACTTCATCCTGAAAGTAGTTTTTAATCTATCAGGCTCTGCCACTAGAACCTAGTTGTATCCTGAGAATCCATCAAGTAAATAAAACATTTCAGTCCCTGATAGTGTTTGCATTATTTTCAAATGGATGACACGGGGTAGTTATCCTTGTCTGAGGGGCGGTTGAGATTCCGGAAATCTACACACAGGTGGACCTCCCCAGACTTATTTCTCATAGGAACCAAGTTTGATACCCATGTTGAGTGTCACACTTGTAGATGATCTGAGCATCCAGTAGTTTTCTTGACTCCTTTTTTATAAGGGGCCCAAGTGTTGGATGAACTTTCCTCAGTTTCTGTTGAAATGGCTTCGTCCCTTCCTTGATTGGTATTACATGTTGGATGATTTGTGTGTCGTCTTTCTTGATTTCATCATACATCCACGTGAAGACATCATAGTACTGCTTAAATAAGCGGTTGAAGTATTTTCACACTTATGGTGTGCAACAAGTACCGAGGTTGACATATTTCAGATCTTTCTCAATTCCAAAGTTGATTTTCTCTTATGACAACATGGAACTGTGGGTCTTGGCATTAACGGGCCCCCGGAAGTGGTTCACCAAATCATACATCTTCTCTAATGAAACCACACCCTTGGAAATGAGGTTCCATTTACTTGCATCAACTGCATCTTGTAGTTCCCTTTTGTGCTCGTCCTCGTTGATCGATGCGTCCTTGAATATGTTAGCATTCGCCATAAAATACAATATCTGTTGGTCATCATAAAAAATGCATAAGTTAGTGATATTATCCAAGATGGAAGGTTTATACAAAATTTCAATAGAAATGTCATCCCTTAAAGATGACATCTTAGCAACATCATTTTCCAAGGCATCTGCAACTGCATTACGTATTCTTGGAATTGAAATAATATTAAAATATTGGAAGTGAGAGATGAGTTGCCATACCTCTTGTTGATAAATTATAAGATGAGGTAACACACAATGTATAGTGTTACGTACCTGATGCACCATGATTTTGGAGTCACCTACCACTTTTAGAATGGCAACGTTGAGGTCGATGGCCTTCTGTAAGCCCAAGACAAGTGCTTCATACTCTGCAGTGTTATTCGTGCACTCGAATTCCAAGCGGATAGAGATCAAATTTTTTCTCTACAGTGGGTCTATTAAAACACAACCAAATCCAAAGCCTTCCTATGTCTTGGATCCATCAAAGTACATAGTCCACATATCATATGTACAAGGACTGCTAACTACACTAGTACTACTACTACTACTACTAATTGTACAAAGTTCATTATCACCAGTTGGACATGGAAGGAGATCCAACTGTGTATTTGGTGGAACTAGGGATGGCTCTACAAGATAGCACCCCAACTGTGTCTCCAGAAAATAATTTCGAAATAATAGTTATGCAAAATTCATTGGCTCGTTATGTCCATTCAAGGGGGTCACCGGGTGCTTCATGTATCTCTCTAACTATACCTAAATCTGATTGTTCCTACCCCTGAACAAAAGCCATAGGTGTGACCAGTCTGTGGAAAAGTATCCTTGAAGCTTAATTTACCAGTATCTGCTCAGTAACACTTTGTATGCTTCCAGAATGTCCACAATCACTATGTTGATACATTGGCGAAATTGTCTGTCATATGATAAACGGATGATGACATCCCTAAGTTCACTAATTGCCTAGACATGGGTTTTGTTTAGCTAAATAATCTGTGCATCTGTCATTTCCCATTTAGCATTGATCTTCTTGGCCACAAATAATGGCATGACATTCACCGATGCACCCGAATCAACCAAGCAATTGTGTACATTGAAATTGAAGATTTCGAATGTTAACAAGAATGGTGGGAAAAGAGTATTTGCATCCATAATGAGTGCATTAAGTACAAATGCGAGAGTGTCAGGAGACTTACTAGATCCCTTATCCGAAGAGGTGGAATTACCTAAAGAGGTTTTCCCAAGTGCCCATAGAAGGATGTCTTACTGGCTCGTGATCTTTGTAAGTTCGAACATGGAGATGTTTGCATGAACCTTCTTCATATCATCTACAATGTTATAATCCATGGCAGGTAGACTAACCGAGGTGTCCAGGGATGGAACTTGGTTTTTGGTTTTTGGAGGGATGGTTATGTCCTTACTGCTATTAGAAACACTTTTCATTGATACTACTTTCTCGAACTTTCTTTGAGTGTTCTACACTGAGTTAGTCGAAAGAGTGAGTTTCCTTAATACATTTTCTTTGAATTTTTGTTTCGACACCTCAATCATAGTGGTCAGCTCTTGGCTTCTTAAGTTGTATCGGTTACTATGCTTCGAGGCTAGACCATCACTCGAAGGCTACTTATCGGAAGTACTCTTTTGGGCTAAGATAACGCAATGATACATGTTCACTACATGCTCAATGCTTGGAGCTTCATCAACTACATTAGCTTCTTCCTTCTCTTCATTAGGCTTAGCCTGATCCTCAACCATGATTGAGTCAACAAACTACGTATCCATTCTCCTCCTGAGTTAGTTCCACTGTGGGCATGCCTTCCCTAAATGATGCTCATTGTGAAACATGCAATATGAATCCGTGCCAATTTTTTCAATATTCAGGACAATATTGGAACTCTACACAGACTTTGTCAACTGATTGTTGCTGCTATCGAAAGTTGAATTCCTTCTGAGCAGGAACTTGGAGGCCATTCTTCCCATGGTAGTTTTTCTTGTCCTTTGTTTAAGTTCAACCATTTCAATGGTCAGGGACTTCACGAGATGAATCAAGCTTTGAAGATCAATCGATTCTTTCTCCTTAGCCTTGCTCAAGGAAGCCTGAGACCTATTACTCGTGTCCTTAGAGTATTTTGTTTATTCATTATCTGTGATGACTCCAATATCACGCAAGTCCTTCTCAACAATGATAGCCTCTTCATGGTTTTATGTCAATGTTTATCTCGCAGTTCGCTTTACAAACTGCACAATATTTTTTGGCAAGGCAGAAGTTTAGTAATTTATGGTGATGGAGTCATGAGGCTTTGTGTTGTCGGAAAATTTGTTCAAGATGCGATTGAACCTCTGATTGAAATCTTTAACTTTTTCCTTCTACTCCATCTTTATATTAGCCAACTCCTTTAATAACATGGAAGGGGTCTTGTCTTCAACATATTTTTCAAGAAAGATCTTTTTGAATCCCCTCCAATTCTGGATGGAGTTTGGAGGAAGGTTTTGATACCATACAAATTCTCTACCATCCAAGGTACATGGGAAAATTCTGCATGAAACATCATCATAACGTACCTCAAGTGTTTCTAGAGCCATCACTCTCTTGTCAAGGTCATACTTCGTTAAGAGCTTCTCTGAATGCCTTAGAATCTTATGCAGAACACCCAAAAGTACCAGTGGGCCCTGAGCCATCTAGTCTAGATTTTTATCTACCATGTCTTCCTCTTCATTGTCCTCCTCTTCCTTTTCTGAATCTAATGGTTCCTCTTCCTCTTCTTCCTCTTCTTCTCCGCTTGTCCCACCAAAAGTTGAACCCAAGAGTAAGGGGTTGCCTTTGTTACCTCCATGAAAGAGTGGAGGCTCTTCTTCCCTTTCCACAATGTATTCTAATTCTTCAAGAGTGGCGAGGACCACTTCTTCAACGAATGAGACTACTACTCCTGTGGGGGTGGTCTTGTTCTTCTTTTGAGAATATGGAAAACTGATTACTCATGGAATCAATCCAACAAATTTTGCAAACTAACGAGTGATGGGGTGGATGGCTCAAAGATTATCATAGAAGGTTTAACATTTAGGATTGGGCTTGGAAGAGTCACCAACTCCAAAAGTACGAGTAGGGGAGATGGAGTGAACATTGTTGCCTTTACTAGAAGATGGATTAGTGGGGTTGGTGGGTCTATCAGCCATAAAATATTGGTTCAGGCCCTCCTTCTAGCACCAGAAATGTTGACGGTACTAGACCCGCCGACATTCAAGGGATATCCTCAATATGAAGTCCCAATAAAACCTCAAACCATTTAGTGTAGGATTACCATCTGGTATAAAGGCCTAGTTTCCAAATCCTTAAATATTTTCCTTGGCTCTAGCTGTCAACACAAGAGAGTGATGCAATGATATCTTCGAAAAGCAAGGAGAGTGCACCTGGTGAGTGTGTAGTGCAATTGTGTCGAGGTTCTTCTACTGCATAGGGGGAGAGAAAAGTGAGCCTCTAAGTGAGAGCTAATAGTACCACCCTGGAAGAGACACACATGAACGAGAAGGACATGTCCAACATCCAACAGAATAGTCCACATTAGATGCGACGATCGTTATAACCAATAAACATGGAAATATATGTCTATTATATTATGGAATAGTCCACAAGGATGGTGTTAGAGTCGGTCTGGTCAGCCCTCTATCAGAGATCAAAACTCTTTATGCATTTCATTTTTTAGGAGTCCCGCTCCATTCACTCAGCTGCATTCCGCTAGGGGCGTGCCATAATCTGACAGAAAAGGTCATTGCTAGTAATTTCCCCAACGTCTGGCTCCTGCTGGCTTAGGTATTTTTTCAATGATCACCAAAGTCCATGACAATCAAGGTCTAGTCCTTTAATGGACAAAAGTTATTTTCAATCATTAGGTCTAGGGATTAATCAATTTGGTCTTTAAATATGTCCAATAAAGCCAGGCAGGCCAGAGTGAGGCCCTTACAAAGTAATGATTCAGAGAGTTTCATCGTCATATTGATAAGCTTTGACTGTTCTTCAAAACTATGTTTTGAAGAAAACTCAAACAGTGTCATTGGTGATAAAATTTTCAAAAAAGTCGTTAGTTTACTTCTTCAGGTGCAGGCATGGTTTCCGTGGCCAAATGTCCTGTCATGCAATCCCTGCAAAGAGTGCCAAAAATTTCATCATTTGAGCTAAAATTTCAAAGGGAAAATGAAAATCAATGTTGCTTTAAGTCAGTGAAAAAGTGTCAAAACATAACATTAAAAAAATGGGTTTTTGGAGAAGAAAAAATTTAACCCATGTCTTCCAAGTCTTTATATACAAGTTTTCACCAAAATCAGAGGAAGTGTGCAAATCAAGTGCATAGGGAGAAATTTCATAGTGTTTGAGAGGCAAAGTGCGTGTTTGGAGAGAGTTGGAGGCAGCTTCCAGGAGCACGGCGCATATACACAGGGGCGCGGTGCACACAGAGGGCGCAGTGCACATAGAGCCACCCCTCAGTTCAAGTTTTCAACGGGCGCGGCGCACACCCAGGGCGTGGCGCACTGGGTTTGGCGCGCGGCGCACACCCACAAAGGGCCAAAACTGTGCCAAATCACCTCAAATTTCTTGTGAAGCCCATCAAATTGAAAGGTAGGCTCTATGACATGACTTGTTCATCAAAGTTTATAAATGATATGGTGGTTTATGGCTATGTTTGAATGCAACAAAACTCATAAAATCAACCACAAGAAAACACCAAAGGCCATTGTTGCTAGGGTTGCATAATTGTGGTATTGAGGCCAAGGTTCCATTTTCACCCACCATTTTTCCCTCACCTACCATTTTTCCCTATCCTCCCTTTCTCATTTTTCCTATTATCCCTACCCTAAAACACTACCAAACCCTATTCTCTTTCCCCTCCTCTTATTTGTTAACATAACACCCCAAAAACCTACCCTATCAAATACCCAAACCCCCTACATATCCCTAAACAAACTTCTCCCCATAACCCCTATTCCCATCACATTACTCCCCTCCTAATACTCCCTTTTGTTTCATTGTTCCCCTTGGTGGCAGATATCACAAAAGCACCCAGCTTCACACCATCATCAAAGGGTAGCCTAAATAAAGTACACACAGCAATCATGGCATCACAGCATTCATCAGAGTATGAGATGGAGACACAAAGTGACTCATCCTCGGAAGAGCAGGCTCCCAGGAGACATCACAAGAGTGGCAAACATGTTAGGGATGAGCCAACCACCCTCACAGAATTGCAGGCATGCCCTCTTGCTATGTCATGTTTCCAGCATCTATCATGTTTTGGGTTTTGTCAAAGAGTGGCTAATGTTCAAGTTCATCATGAGTTGGCCCGTCTTTTTGTGCTTCACCTACATGGAGATCACTCTATCTTGGCCGGGGTCACCTTCACACTGACACCCGAAACTGCCTCATTAGCAACCGGTATACCAAATGTTGGAGAACCATGGCACAAGAAACTGAAAGTTGATCGGCAGCATTATGAGCCTTACGTTAAGGCAAATTGCTTGAGGCACCTCACAAGAGTCTTTCCATTCAGATATTTGAAAGATGAATGTGCTCCACTCATGAAGTTGATCATGAAGTACTTCAGCTGTGAGGGGAGGTTCTCTCGTTTATATGCCTATCACATCAGGTTGCTCATGCACTTTACCAGGGTACGGATGATGAACATCCCATTTTTCATTTGTAGGAACATAGAGAGGATGAACACCTTCATGCAGCACAAGACCCCTCAGCAGCAACTTAACAGTGTTTATCACTTTGCTCTTATTAGGATTTTGGTGGATCATCAGCTGGGATTGCAGGGCATTGCTTGGGAGGACTTCATCTCTCGTGACTTCTTCAGCACTTCATAGGTATTATCAGAGGTTAAGCAAGAGGGTGAACCTTCTCGTCGGTATGAGCGCCATGAGACTGCTAGTGTGTCGGTTTTCATTACATATCAGAAAGGCACCCGACATTTTTTTGCAGCGGCAAATCGAGTGTTATCTCCACTCGGGGTGGAAGGGGCCTCGCTTCCACCATCAACATCAGAGGAATAGGACAAAGGCAAAGAGCCAATGCAAGATGAGGGGCCTTCAGGTGAGCCATCAGGTGAACGAGAGATCGAATTCGTTCTCCTTCATGATGATGAGACAGATACAGAACCGATCAGTGCACAGCTCAAAGAGATCATCAAGGAGCAGAATCAGAGATCAAAGCCTTATCCCTTGACCTGGAGAGGGCTAAGTGGAACATGAAATATCTGGAGCAGAGGAACAAATAGCTTGAGGATCAGCAAGCGATCATGGAGCTACAAAACATTCGTGAGCATCGCCAAGCTGCACAAAGGAGAAGAGTTGAGCTCACGTCATTGGAGCAAGAGATTAATGAGGATCGGGAGGCCAACCTCGAGAGAGTTAACATGCACTTGGAGAGGCTGCTGGACAAGGCCGACAAGGACCATGCATTGCTGAGACACATGGCTTTCCACTACATGGCGCGAAACAAAGTATGCAAGGCCCAAATCAGGAATTTGAAGGCGAGATTGAGGAAGGCAATCATGAAGAAAAAGAGGCAAAGGGAGCTCAATCGACTTCAAATATTGGCCGAAGTCCCTTCAACCCAGTATAGCACCTCATAGAGGATCTCCAACCCAAATTTCAAGAAATTTGGGGCAATTTTGTTCACATGACAAATTTTTGGGCACAAAACAGGGTTTTTCTCCAGTGGCACGACTCTTAGGATTGGGAGCTCCAAATCACAAATGGTTTGCATTTTTGGATTCGACATGCAAAATCACGACTACTGGTGCTTGGAAAAGAAATTTGGGCATGATTTGTGTCTCCAGGAGGTCAAAAACACTCAAAAAATTACCTCTCTGCCCCTATTTTGACACACAGGAAGCAGTCTTGGGAGAATGAATATTTGGAGGGGAAAATGAGCACCAAATTCAGAAATTCCACTTGGGTTGGAAAGTAGACAAGACAGGCTTTCCAACAAGCACACTTGGGCGCATTTTTTACTCCTGCAAGTGCCTCAAAACAGGCTCCAAAGTGGCGTGGTGCATATAGGGAAAAAGGCCAATTTCACCTCCGTTTCGCGAAATTTCGATTCGCGACTTCTCCAAGTGGGCCAGCTCATCTACATTTCACTTTTTTGGCACCTAAGGCGGAATTTAAAGTATTTTCACTCCATATTGGCTTCTATCCAAGTGGCAAAGGAAGGCAAACAGTCACCCAAGCCATTTGTCAAGTTTGTAACGCTGCACCTGTAGCTAATGGTTGGCTTTCCACCTCCATTTTGTAATGATTCGAGTAACTCCCCAACCCTTGGGCGTTCTATCTCTCCATGTCACATATCTATATATTGTATGCAAACTATTTGCAAAGGGTTGGTTGGCTTGTAATTTCTGGGAGACTATGGGAGAGAAACTCAGTTCTTCATTATATATTTTGACAGAGGATTAATGAAAGGAAGCGGCTCTGTTTCATGAGATTCATGTGGTTGTGAGTGTAGCAAATGTGTCTCTTATGTTTCATATGTATTTCGTAATGTTTCACAGTTCATTTCATATTCATTTCCAGTGAAATTTTCTAAGTTAGATAAGCTAGAATTCATTTTTATTGCTTTGCCTGTGGGAAAATTTCATGTTCAGTGTTCTTCTTCTGTTGAAAAGGATTCATGTACTTATGCCCTTTTCACCCTCCTATGAAATTTCTCCATTCCGCGTTATTTCAAACTAAATTGCTAGACTTTCCGCCTATCTTGCCTCATGAAGTAATTTGTGCCTTTGTATTAAATTCTCTGCTCATTGCTGTCCGTTGGTCCCATACCATCCCAGAAACTCAGTCATTCATAAAAAATTGCTTCTTGTATCCATATTTACTTACTAGCCTAAGATCAATATTTCACTGTTAGTCATCTCAGACCATTCCGTTTATTTATTCGCTGAGCGTGACTCGGAGAGAGCCCTCTCCTGTTCTGGTAGGGCTAGCTACCAGACTGAGCGTGGTTTGTGGTTACCCTGAATTTTTCCTTCCTTCAGCCTAAGGCAGATTTAGGTGCTAACATAGTGGCGACCATACTGGGGAACGAAAATGGTTTGCTTGAAGATTGTTTTGCCCCAGTACATATCTCAAGTTCAGATTTGATTGTTGATGGTGAACAGCGATCAGACGTAAGAAGGCTGAAATCATTCACCTGGCGACTCCATTCACTGAATAATCCAGCAATCAATCCTTCATGGTGACTCCACTGCAGAGAGATCAATAGCTTTGAGATTTTCAAAATGGAGCAGATTGCAAGAAGATACGCTCCCATGAGCCGAGATCACATCCCAGGTTTTCCAAATAAAATTCCGAAGGTAGATTGGTCAAGGAATCTGCCTACGTTTAAAGATTATGGTAAGAAGGACGTTGATTTACATCTAGTTCGATTTCACATGCATATTCGCAGGTTGAAGGTTGATTTTCCTGAAGATTTCTTGATGAAGATATTCCTGGCCACTCTGGAAGGTGAAGCCCAATATTGGTATGAAAGTTTGCCGCCTTCTTGTATTTACTGTTTAAAGGATTTTCATGCCCTGTTCATTGAAAGATATCAAGAATCTTATCCATCATTAAATCTAGTTCATGACTGTTGCAAACATGCTTCTACTTTTATTTAAAGCCTTGAAAAATACTATGAGGATGATAATTTTATGGATGATGAGATCATGGAAGCCTTGTACAAGAACCCATTTCAGTAGCATGAAGATGATCATGAAAATTTGCAGCAGAATCAAGATTGTAGTATGGTGGAAGATGAAGGAATTTTTCATCTTGACAGTCAACAGGAATTATATGAAATGGATCAGTAGTCTAAGAAAAATTTGTACACTCCTCCACTTGAAAATATTGAAGAAAATCATTGCTCGTGCAAGAGAAAATGAAAAGCCATATCTCCTTTGTCTGAAGGTGAAATAGATCAACTCTTGAACAATCATGTTCCAGCTCAAGTTAACACAGATTTGCAGTGTGCACCCAGTCAAGAAGGTCATGGTGGAAATTTTTCCTCTTCTGAAAAGGACAACAGTCCTGTGGGAAACTTTATAGATCAGCAGGCTGAAGATTTCCATATGGATGGATATGATGAAAGAAGAAGTTTTGTTTCAGATCTGGTGGAAATAGAAGATGATATGCAAGAAAATGATGTTCCAATCTTAGATAATGGGGATGATAAATCAGATCAAGAGACAAATGGTGAGGAGGAAAAAGAGAGTTGCATGGTTGAGGCTACCTCAAATGGAGAAAACAGAGGTACAGACCTAACTGACCTTATCTCACCAGAACTAGACCTTCATGAGGAGGTAGCTCATTCCCTCTATGAATAGCAAGATGAGATCTTTGTTCAAGTAAGTGAAAAATCTCTGGGTGAAGCTATGGTAGATGATATAAATGATTATGTTGGGTTTCAAGAATCATTTGAGGTTTCTTTTCTCATGATTGATGAATGCAAAGACAATCTGGCTGTCATATCATATGAAGATGACCTACAATATATTCAGACTTCAGCAGACCAGACCATTCAGGATTCCCTTTCAGACTCTTCCTCATATGTCTCATGTTTTGAAATGTTCTTTGAAGAGGAAATCTGCTCACCTATTTGTTCAGAATTTTTTGAAGACCAGGAGCATACTCTTATTTATGAAGAAAGACCAGAATCAAGAGAAAAAGATGCCCTGTTTTTTCAGCAGAAGGAAAGACTTCACGTTTTTCAGGATCCAATGGCAGATTTGTTGCAGTCAGAAGTGAAGGTGATTATTGCAGTATTCAGTGATGAAGGGGATCATGGTCAATTATGTTTTTGGAGGCCCAGTTACCAGTATCTGTTGTCGACTAGAAGATCTGATCCGGAAAATCAATCAAGGAGGCATCTACTTGATTGGTTACATTGGAAGACACATTACACATGATTGTACATATTACATTAGTACACAAGTGGTTGTCATCATGATTTGAAACCCTCGAATCTTGATGGACTGCTGCCATTGAATAAGTTTTGTCAGTTCTTTTTTTAGTTAAGTCAGTCATGAGTCATTCGTCGAGTCAGTTTTTAGTTGAGTCATGAGTCATTTGTGAGTCAGTTTTCAATCTTGTTGTTAAGTTAGTTTGTGTAGGTTTTCAGTCATGCATTTTAGCTTGAGTTTTGACTCCATTGCCCAATGGACGAAGGCACTGTCTAGCTCTTCCAGAGATCTAATGTTCTTGGCACCTCCAAGGAGCTACCATCCCCCATTGGAGCCAATGTTAGAGTCGGTCTGGTCAGCCCTCCGTCAGAGATCAAAACTCTTTATGCATTTCATTCTTTAGGAGTCCCGCTCCATTCACTCAGCTGCATTCCGCTAGGGGCATGCCATAATCTGACGGAAAAGGTCATTGCTTGTGATTTCCCCCCACGTTTGGCTCTTGTTGGCTTAGGTCTTTTGTCAATGATCACCAAAGTCCATGACAGTCAAGGTCTGGTCCTTTAATGGACAAAAGTCATTTTTGATCATTAGGTCTAGGGATTAATCAATTTGGTCTTTAAATATGTCCAGTAAAGCCAAGCAGGCCAGAGTGAGGCCCTTACAAAGTAATGATTCAGAGAGTTTCATCGTCATATTGATAAGCTTCGACTGTTCTTCAAAACTCTGTTTTGAAGAAAACTCAAACAGTGTCATTGGTGATAAAATTTTCAAAAAAGTCGTCAGTTTATTTCTTCAAGTGCAGGCATGGTTTCCGTGGCCAAATGTCCTGTCGTGCAATCCCTGCAAAGAGTGCCGAAAATTTCATCATTTGAGCTAAAATTTCAAAGGGAAAGTGAAAATCAGTGTTGCTTTAAGTCAGTGAAAAAGTGTCAAAACATAACATTAAAAAAATGGGTTTTTAGAGAAGAAAAAATTTAACCCATGTCTTCCAAGTCTTTATATACAAGTTTTCACCAAAATCAGAGGAATTGTGCAAATCAAGTGCATAGGGAGAAATTGCAAATTGTTTGAGAGGCAAAGTGCGTGTTTGGAGAGAGTTGGAGTCAGCTTCCAGGAGCACGGCGCATATACACATGGGCGTGGCGCACACAGAAGGCACGGTGCACATAGAGACACCCCTCAGTTCAAGTTTTCAACGGGCGCGGCGCACACCCAGGGCATGGCGCACTGGGTTTGGCGCGCGGCGCACACCCACAAAGGGCCAAAACTGTGCCAAATCACCTCAAATTTCTTGTGAAGCCCATCAAATTGAAAGGTAGGATCTATGACATGACTTGTTCATCAAAGTTTATAAATGATATGGTGGTTTATGGCTATGTTTGAATGCAACAAAACTCATAAAATCAACCACAAGAAAACACCAAAGGCCATTGTTGCTAGGGTTGCATAATTTTGGTATTGAGGCCAAGGTTCCATTTTCACCCACCATTTTTCCCTCACCTACCATTTTTCCCTATCCTCCCTTTCTCATTTTTCCTATTATCCCTACCCTAAAACACTACCAAACCCTATTCTCTTTCCCCTGCTCTTATTTGTTAACATAACACCCCAAAAACCTACCCTATCAAATACCCAAACCCCCTACATATCCCTAAACAAACTTCTCCCCATAACCCCTATTCCCATCACATTACTCCCCTCCTAATACTCCCTTTTGTTTCATTTCTCCCCTTGGTGGCAGATACCACAAAAGCACCCAGCTTCACACCATCATCAAAGGGCAGCCTAAATACAGTACACACAGTAGTCATGGCATCATAGCATTCATCAGAGTATGAGATGGAGACACAAAGTGACTCATCCTCAGAAGAGCAGGCTCCTAGGAGACATCACAAGAGTGGCAAACATGTTAGGGATGAGCCAACCACCCTCACAGAATTGCAGGCATGCCCTCTTTCTATGTCATGTTTCCAGCATCTATCATGTTTTGAGTTTTGTCAAAGAGTGGCTAATGTTCAAGTTAATCATGAGTTGGCCCGTCTTTTTGTGCTTCACCTACATGGAGATCACTCTATCTTGGCCGGGGTCACCTTCAAACTGACACCCGAAACTGTCTCATTAGCAACCGGTATACCGAATGTTGGAGAACCATGGCACAAGAAACAGAAAGTTGATCGGTAGCATTATGAGCCTTACATTAAGGCCAGTTGCTTGAGGCACCTCACAAGAGTCTTTCCATTCAGATATTTGAAAGATGAATGTGCTCCACTCATGCAGTTGATCATGAAGTACTTCAGCTGTGAGGGGAGGTTCTCTCATCTATATGCCTATCACATCAGGTTGCTCATGCACTTTACCAGGGTATGGATGATGAACATCCCATTTTTCATTTGTAGGAACATAGAGAGGATGAACACCTTCATGCAGCACAAGACCCCTCAGCAGCAACTTAACAGTGTTTATCACTTGCTCTTATTAGGATTTTGGTGGATCATCAGCTGGGATTGCAGGGCATTGCTTGGGAGGACTTCATCTCTCGTGACTTCTTCATCACTTCACAGGTATTATCAGAGGTTAAGCAAGAGGGTGAACCTTCTCATCGGTATGAGCACCATGAGACTGCTAGTGTGTCGATTTTCATTACATATCAGAAAGGCACCCGACATTTGTTTGCAGCGGCAAAGCGAGTGTTATCTCCACTCGGGGTGGAAGGGGCCTCGCTTCCACCATCAACATTAGAGGAATAGGACAAAGGCAAAGAGCCAATGCAAGATGAGGGGCCTTCAGGTGAGCCATCAGGTGAACGAGAGATCGAATTCGTTCTCCTTCATGATGATGAAACAAATACAGAACCGACAAGTGCACAGCTCAAAGAGATCATCAAGGAGCAGCAATCAGAGATCAAAGCCTTATCCCTTGACCTGGAGAGGGCTAAGTGGAACATGAAATATCTGGAGTAGAGGAACAAATAGCTTGAGGATCAGCAAGCGATCATGGAGCTACAAAACATTCGTGAGCATCGCCAAGCTGCACAAAGGAGAAGAGTTGAGCTCACGTCATTGGAGCAAGAGATTAATGAGGATCGGGAGGCCAACCTCGAGAGAGTTAGCATGCACTTGGAGAGGCTGATGGATAAGGCCGAAAAGGACCATGCATTGCTGAGACACATGGCTTTCCACTACATGGCACGAAACCAAGTATGCAAGGCCCGAATCAGGAATTTGAAGGCAAGATTGAGGAGGGCAATCAAGAAGCAAAAGAGGCAAAGGGAGCTCGATCGACTTTATATATTGGCCGAAGCCTCTTTGGCCCAGCATAGCACCTCATAGAGGATCTCCAACCCAAATTTCAAGAAATTTGGGGCAATATTGGTCACATGACAAATTTTTGGGCACAAAACAGGGTTTTTCTCCCTGTGCGTCGCGCCACTGGCGCGGCGCTTAGGATTGGGAGCTCCAAATCAAAAATGGTTTGCATTTTTGGATTCAACATGCAAAATCAAGACTACTAGTGCTTGGACAAGAAATTTGGGCATGATTTGAGTCTCCAGGAGGTCAAAAACACTCAAAAGATGACCTCTCTGCCCCTATTTTGACACACAGGAAGCAGTCTTGGGAGAATGAAGATTTGGAGGGGCAAATGAGCACCAAATTCAGAAATTCCAGTTGGGTTGGAAAGTAGACAGGACAGGCTTTCCAAAAATCACACTTGGGCACATTTTTGACTCCTGCAAGTGCCTCAAAATAGGCTCCAAAGTGGCACGGCTCATATAGAAAGTGGCGCGGCGTATATAGGGAAAAAGGCCAATTTCACCTCCATTTTACGAAATTTCGATTCGCGACTTCTCCAAGTGCGCCCGCTCATCTACATTTCACTTTTTCGGCACCTAAGGTGGCATTTAAAGTATTTTCAGTTCAGATTGGCTTCTATCCAAGTGGCAAAGGAAGGCAAACAGTCACTCAAGCCATTTTTCAAGTTTGTAACGCTGCACCTGTAGCTAATGGTTGGCTTTCCACCTCCATTTTGTAATGATTCAAGTAACTCCCTAACCCTTGGGTGTTCTATCTCTCCATGGAACATTCTATATATTGTATGCAAACTATTTGCAAAGGGTTGGTTGGCTTGTAACTTTTGGGAGACTGTGGGAGAGAAACTCAGTTCTTCATTGTATATTTTGACAGAGGATTAATGAAAGGCAGCGGCTCCGTTTCATGAGATTCATGTGGTTGTGAGTGTAGAAAATGTGTCTCTTATGTTTTATATGTACTTCGTAATGTTTCACAGTTCATTTCATATTCATTTCCAGTGAAATTTTCTAAGTTAGATAAGCTAGAATTCATTTTTATTGCTCTGCCTGTGGGAAAATTTCATGTTCAGTGTTCTTCTTCTATTGAAAAGGATTCATGTACTTATGCCCTTTTCACCCTCCTAAGAAATTTCTCCATTCCACTTTATTTCAAACTAAATTGCTAGACTTTCCGCCTGTCTTGCCTCACGAAGTAATCTGTGCCTTTGTATTAAATTCTCTGCTCATTGCTGTCCGTTGGTCCCATACCATCCCAGAAACTCAGTCATTCATAAAAAATTGCTTCTTGTACCCATATTTACTTACTAGCCTAAGATCAATATTTCACTGCTAGTCATCTCAGACCATTCCGTTTATTTATTCGCTGAGCATGACTCGGAGAGAGCCCTCTCCTGTTACCCTGAATCTTGCCTTCCTTCAGCCTAAGGCAGATTTAGGTGCTAACAGATGGGACAACAATAAAAACCATTACAATGCATGGTAAACAAGATAAGCACTAAAATAACCGAAATAGTTCAATTAACTTAGTACATGTGAAAGCAAACATGAAATACAAACATCCACAAAATAGTCTTACAAAAATTCATAGTTCATGCATGAAGAAAGTGTTGGCCTTAAAAGGATTCTGTTATCAAGCAAAATTTCGAAGACACATATTTACATTGTACATCACTAGCCCCAATAGTGGGACATTGGAGCCACTCCTTGCTCCTCAAAGAACTAGCCAATCTCTCTAATGCCTTGCAAGAGGAGCCAAGGTGAAAAGTCCCTTGCTCATACAATGAGGGGGTATATATAACCAAAGTGGTGATGTTTTCCCCTTGTGACTCTTTAACTACCCTCATGATTGTTCAACTTCCTATGACTTTTCAACTTTCATGACTCTTCATATTCATGTGTGTCCTTTGGACTTCCACTTTACAATACATTTGATTACAATATCCATGGTCCACAATAGTGATGTGGCATATGACAACTCATGACATGAATTGGCATGACACTACTGACATGCACCGGCTTGATTATGTGGCAATGTGAAGTCATTGTTGTTGCTGAGTGCTAGATGTGTTCTTGGATATGATTTCTCTTCTCCTCCACATAGCTTGGTGATGCAGGGTCTTCAATGATCTTCGATCTTGGAAGGTGGTTGCACACTTGTGCCCCTTTTCTTGCCCTTGATAGGTCCACTCGTAATTTTAGCTACAAGTGAGTCCTTAGGAATGCTTCCCACCTTCTTCTCCTTCTTCATCATCTCCTCATGACTCGATAGTGTACATGTTCCTACAATTCACTCATGACGGGATGACATCAATATGAAAACTCCCTAGTCTAAGATGATGCACTATTATCCATGTACTGAGCCTGATATAAGTCACAGACTGGGAGGAAGGGCTTAGTGACTGCACATTGCATATTTCCAGCTGACAGGGAGAGACCTTGATCACTGAGACTGTGCATAGCGCAACTCAGACTTTCTTAAGGAACTTTTCAGCATAGACCTCAATGAGGAGAAAAATTGCGCAGTTCCCACTGAGGAGAAAAATTACGCAGTTCAATCAGGCATTTGTTGTTGTGGGATGGGACCTTGGAAGGATAGACTACGTAGTTTCAAGAGGCAAGGGAGGATTGGGCAGTAGAGACGCTTGAAGGGAAAATATACGCAGTTTCTTGGGGAAGTGAGCTTCGGCTGAGGGAAGAGCACTAGAGGAAGAATTTGCGTAGTTTTTAGAGGCCAAGGGGGGTTGGGCTCTCTACACATTATGCATTTCCAACATGCAATGGAAAAACTTGAGGGTTGAAGGTGCTAAGTGTGTAGTTCAAGGAATACTGGGAGGCACAACTGCGCGATTCTGGAGGTTAAGTGAGGTTGTTGGACTTTGGAATTGCACATAGCCACAACCCTGGAGGACAGTGACTGCACGTTGTGCAATTCCAGGTAGTAAGGTCACATAAATGAGGGCTGATATTGCGTAGTGCGCAGCTAAGTCAGGCATTAGGGGAATTTTGAGGTCTAAAATGGGCCTCCTAAGAAAAATGTACAACCAAAATAAACTTTATAAGAACCAATAGGATTCAAGATGATGATGTCAACCATGGGGGATGATTTCCCATTTTTTGGAGTAAAATAGTAAAAAGATTAAAAAATAATAAAATAATAAAATTACTTTTTCAACTCGTATTTTCAATTTATCTCCCTAAGGTTTTACTCAAATTTCAAGTGGGAGTACTTGTTTCATGAAAAATTTAACTCCTCATCCAAGGAGTACCCATGTTGCATACATTTGATGGACCTTGCTACACAAAAAATGAGAAATACATGAAAAAATGTGATTGCAATCGTGTTTTTCATGTATTTATCATTTTTCGTGTACCAAGGTCCATCGAAAGTATGCAACATGGGTAATCCTTGGATGAGGAATCAAATTCTGCATCCAACAAGTTTTTCCACTCGAAATTTGAGTAAACCCATAGGGAGATAAGTTGAAAGAGTAGTTTTTTATTTTTTCCCTCTAAAATTTGATGATGTAATCTAATCTTTTTAATTATTTCCACTGTTATTTTATAATTTCCTTAGGAGGCCTATTTTAGACCTCAAAATTCCCCTAATGGCCCGATGAAGCTAAGTTTCCCGGTCGGGAAGATTTTCCGAAAATGGCTAAGTGTGGGAGGGAGATGGAATTGTGATGAACTTGAACTGTGATCACACACTTAACATACTTTTACCACTCGACAACATAGATCATCAAGAAAAAAAACAAAGAATTCCCCTATGTGTCACTGTCTCACGACAAGAAGCGACAAATGTGACACTTAAGATAGACTCTTGGACGACCGTTACGACACTTGTGCGACAATGTTCAAGACTTTGTGTATGAGTGCGATAGATGTTTACATGGTTAGGACAACTGATTTACACAAAGACCGACCTTCGAAACCATCAGAAGAGGCTCACAAACATTACATAACAGTCAAACATGCCTGAAGACGATAGTTAATCCAACAAGAAAAAGGGGCAAAGAACCTTGAGAAAGCCCATGGTATGAGCTTGAGTGTTTGCAATAATCAAGAAAAGGACCAAGGAAGGCTCTGAAATTTGAGTGCAAGCAAAAATTTTGGAGGGTTTTGCAGTAGTTACAACAAGAAACTAGGTACATGTTAACAGGATGTAGATTATCATCTCGTGGCAAATGGTTTGGTGAGATTTAGGGACGTGATTTATGTTTTGGACAATAGTGAACTCAAGAATCTTATCTTGAGGGAATTTCATGTTAAGTCGTATTTAGGTCATCCAGGATATCAAAAGACTAACAATTGTGAAGAAGTTTTACTACCAGTTGAATTTGACAAAAGAGGTAGTTGAGTTCGTCGTAAGGTGCTTGGATTGTCAACATGTAAAGGGAGAGTGTAAGCATCCAGGTGGTTTACTACAATTGATTCTGATTATGAAATGGAAATGGGGGTTCATTTCCACGGATTTCATCACAGCTTTTTCAAATACATCTAGACAACATTATTCCATTATGGTTGTGGTTGACAGGTTGACCAAGGTAGCTCACTTCATTCCAGTAAAGTATATTAGTTGAACTAGTGAGGTAGCTCAGGTCTTCATCAGGGAGATAGTGAGATTACATGGTATTCCTAAGAAGATTATATTTGACATAGATTCCAAATTCACTTCCAAGTTTTGGAAGGAGTTGTTTGCAAGTTTGGGTACAAATTTGGCTTTTAGTAATATCATCCGCGAATAGATGGATAGACAGAGAGGGTTAACAAGATTCTTGAGGATATGTTGAGCATGTACGTTATGCACTAGTAGAAGAAGTGGGAAGAGTATCTTCCATTGGTAGAGTTTGCGTACAATAATGGGTATAAAGAATATTTGAGGATGAGTTCATTTGAAGACATTTATGGGTGGAGTTGTAATACTCCTATCAGTTGGAGTGATCTATTGAATAGGGTGTTGATTAGACTGGACATGTTGGCAGAGATGGAATAGGAAATGCAGGTTATCAATAAGAATCTAAAGGTAGCACAGGACAGGCAGAAGAGCTATACAGATCAACAGAGGGTGTTTAAGGAGTTTCAGATTGGGGAGCATGTGTACTTGTGCATCAAGCTAAAGAAGATCTCCTTGAGGATTGGATCATGTGCCAAGTTGGAACCTAGGTATTGTGGGCCTTTCGAGATCCTACAGAGGATTGGACCAATGTATTATAGACTTACATTGTCACTGACAATGAAAGTCCATGATGTTTTCCATGTTTCATTACTTAAAAGATATGTGAAGTATGCTAATCATGTTATTGAATGGCCTATATTGCAGGTGGAACTAGAAGGAAAATTCCACCCGGAACCACAATGCATATTGCAGCGGAAACAACTTATGCTCAAGAATTGAGAAATTGAACAAGTTAAAGTGAAGTGGAAGCACTTTGGGCCCGATGAAGCTACATGGGAGATGGTTGATCAGATCTGGGTTCAGTATCCTTCGTTATTTGTTGGTTGAGGAAAAGGAGTTTTGGTATATGTATATATATGTATGTATATGGATGTAAATACCACAATGAGTTGTGTTATAAAGATCCAATAAGCATTATGGTTGTCATGTTATCATGTTTGTCATGTTGGTTTTACTTTTCACCAAGTTGTTATTGTAAATATTGCATCGAACTAAGTTAGAAACCTCCATAAGCAGTATTTTTTGGTTCTTAGTGGTCTTGTTGGTGATAGGTGTCATAGAACACTGAGGACAATGTTCCCCCAATGGGTAGGGGTTTGTAACATCCCCGGGTTAAATGTTGATGTAATAAAGTTAATAAAGGGCAAATATGACCAAGGTCATGGGACACGTATTCTAAGCTGAATGTTGGGAAAACGATCTTAGTGGATGTCACTTTCGGTTTATTATGGTTAAGGAAATTGGCCAAGGCATTGGGAAAGGCAAAGATGCATTAATTGACATTTATTTATGAAAATAAAGGGAAATAGGAGAAAAGGGAGATGAAAGCTCACATATTTTCATGAGGAGGAAAATTGAAGGAAAATAGAGGAAAATGAAGAAAATAGAGACCTCAATGATTAAAAGGCTTCCGAGGATCAATTCACAGCTTTTGTTAGTTCAATTTTGGAGATCTCTCTATTCTCTCATACTATTTCACACTTAGAGCATTCTTGGATCACTCTAGCATTGGAGAAATGAAAGTAAAGGAAGTAAAATGAAGAAAATGAAAAACAAGGAAGGTTGGATCAAGTGACTTCAATAGGAGGATTTGTAGGTAACAGGTTGCATGTGTGATTTCCTAGCTAGTTTGTGAATGCATGGTACATGCATTATGTATATTTTTCTTTTGTTGTCATTGGCATGGATTTTGTTGGGTGTGACAGTGGTTTCAAGTTTGCCTTACCATTTCCGGATAGCCATGGTGTGATGGGATTCTTTATGGTTGAGCTTTGGATTTCCGAAAGGTTTTGGAACTGGTTGAGGTGGTATCATGAAAATTCCCAAGGGTTGGGTGTGGACGTGATTTAATCTCTAGGAAGCCCTTAACAGGTGGGTGGAGACAGGAAAATTCCTCAAGTTATTGATGAAGAAACTCTGAGGTATCCAAGCTTGTTTTGGGCACTGTGATCTCTTGACCGTCTTTGGCAGGATTGCAGTAGCCTGAGGGTGGAGGTCATTTAATATCTGAGAAGACCTGGTTATTTATGTCTTGACATCCCACATTCATGCTTGGAATATGGCACGGGGGTGATTGACTGAAAGAAATATTTGGTTTAGCCCAATCTATGATCAGGTGGTACGTGGAAGTCCCTGACTTGGTTGGATTTTGTATAAATTAATAAGAGTTATTTTATTATTGATATTCATGAGTACTTGCACTTATTATTATGTGGCTTTGATGGTTTTTCTATCATGGATGCATAACATGTTCTAGCTATGACTCTTTTTATGTTTTGATTAGTTGATGGATGATTGATGAATGCATGGCATAATAGATGTTATTTCATCTATTATGAGAGGGCATTAGACCTTCTTGTTGAATCTCAGATAAGTTTCAGAATCCTATGTTTAGATATGCATTCATAACCTGTATATTACATGTTCACCATATGTTTGAAAAATTGCTTGTCATGGTTACGCTTTCTTAGGTCAAATTTATAATTCAATTTTGTATGTTTATCATTGTCATTAAGTTATTTATCATCCTAGAAAGTATCAAGAAGTTTTGGGAAGTGGTTTGAAGACTTTCCTGGAATTGCGGCTCAAATCTTGGGACGGTGGGCACTAAACTGAGGATTTTGGGTTACAATTGCACTGAGGTAGGATTATGCATGCAGTTGGAGGGTCAAAACAACACTCATGTAGGCTTGTTTATGTGGTTGTGGTTTTAGGTCATTGAAAAATTAGTTTAACTCAAGGTTTGGTCACCTAGGGTGGTTCTTTGGCCCCTGAGTGTCTTGTAAGTCCTGTAGGATGTCAAATTGTGGTCAATAAGTTCTAGTTGTTAGCCTCGCTTCTATAACTAAATTTTGGAGGTTGAGTCATGTCACAGTAACTCTTTGTCTCATGTTTACCCTAAAAACTAGTGAAATTAGGCAAATGTGGGAGGGGTGGGTTACAAGTGATAGTACTTAGGGCGTATCAAACTAGCACACACAAAATTCCTTAACACATTATAAGAATAAAAATCTAAGGCACACAACACACAACCTCCTAATATTGATATTAACACTCTAACATCATTGTACTTTGGCACCATAAATATTCCCTCAAACTATCTCTTTGCTACTCCAAAGATGACAGGGCTTGATAAGTTTACCACCTAACAAGGATATTGCATCACTAATACCATAGAACTTGGGCTTATTATCATGATTTCCAACCAACTTATTGAATAGACCTTTACTCATCAACCTTCAACTCTTCCTTTCACAATTCTTCCCTGCTTTTCCCTTCTTTCTTCATTGAAACAACCATCCTTCTTTCTATCCCTACTTGGCTCCTTTCTATCCACACATTGAGGGTATTCATCCCCTTTTCTAGGATCATATCCTCTTTAGGGTCTCGAACCTCTCCATAAACATAGAATTGGAGAGCACACTTTTAGACTTCTAGACAAACCATAATAGGGGTAGTGTAGACATATAAAGAAGCCATAATTAGGTCATAAAACACCACCACAAAAAGTTACCTCCAAACAAACCTATACAAGGGAATAAAACACGTTGAGGATAATGTCCTTCTCCTGGGAAAACGCACAAATCAATAGTAAGAAGATAAACCACACATGCTCAAGATTTGACCCTCCCTTAGGCCTGTAGCTCCCTGACATATATTCTCTCTTCCTTGGGCATAAATCACCTAAGAAATATGATTCTTGTATGGTTAAAATTAGCTCAATCTTTTCTTACTTTTATAATGTTCATGGTGGAGTTCATTAGTCACCAAGGGTCATAACATGTGTCCAAGCCGACCTACGAAATATTTCCTAAACACCATTAAATCATGAGACACAATTTATTTCATTCACCTTTCACCACTCCATTTAAACCCTAGGTGCCCCTTAGCCCTTCAAGGGTGCCTCTCATGCATCTAATGAATAAACTATCATTTTTTCACCTTGGTCTTGCATGCACAACTTTGGTACAAAACCTATCACATGGGTACAATACCCACAAAGCTTCATTATTGTGGGTCAAATCCTCACAAACCAATATTGCAAGGGTTGTGGTGTTACCTCCCAAGATACACATTTCAACACTCCCTTTTAGTGAGGGGGCTACTTCCACTGATCGAAAGTATCTCATCATCATTAGTGACACTAGCCCAATCTTTGACCTTCACCACTACAGCATACCCTACATAATGAACCACACTATCCTAGGTATTGTCCTTGCCTTGATCTTGTCATAAAATAAAGATTCAAACTTCCATATGGTAGTTGAAAATTCTTTGCAATTTCCATCTGAAGTTAGACTTCCTTTGAGTGTACACAACCTTCACTCACTCACCCTGCTTTCCCTCAGTGAAAGTTCTACTACTAAACTTGTGACCTTCTAAGGCTAGTTCAAGCTGCAATCGAACACTAGGTCTAATCACTCTAGACCACCTCAACTCAACTCAGCAAGCAATCTCATCCTCCTAAATAAAATATCTTACATGCACATAACTCCAATGTTGGAAGTGCAACTCCACAACCCAATGAATATGCTAGCTTTCCATCATCATGTCCTTCACACAAAGCTAACTCGTTCATGCCAAAGCACTCCTTGAAAAATCCCAACAATATTTGACAAGTCATTGGAACTCTATGATCTGCAACCTGCCACACAAAAAATATTTTTCACCAGGTTCTCCACTAATCCACCAAAACTCCTAACCTATCTTATCACCTAGCTAATCAAGCCCACATTTCCATGTTCTCAGTTGAACCTTCTGGTCCATGTTCTAGGTAATTTCACAGATCCCTCTTAAGTTTCTTTATCGTGCACACTCTAATTCAAATGTCCCTTCAAAGTAGATTTGATCCCATGTTAATTTTTCCTTGGTACTTGATAATTAGGTCTTTGTTTAAAATGCGATAAAAAACACACTAAAATTCCACAACGTGAGCACTTTGCACAACATAAAATTTAAAATAATGAATCAATGTAGTACACAATAGATTTTTTCAACTCAAAACTTGTTATATTACAACCTTTAATACAATAAACATAGGGCTCCCATACCAAATATCATGGCTCCTACAATTATCCCTGATACAAGGAAACTAGGGCTTCATGTCAACTTCACATGGCCATCAATCTACACTTGAAAAATACACACTTGACTTACTTGTTGAAGGAGAATTCTACTCAGCCCTTTCATTCCACATACCTCGAACACCTGGTAGGTCCTTTTCCACCTCTATTTTTTCTCACAAGTACTTTTTCTACTCTACAATTGTTGCATCTTCAACTAACCAATATACCTCTATCAATGAAACTATTGCTCCAATGAAACTGAACTTAAGACACACAAGTATGCCCTCTAACAACCTTCTTGTTTCTCCAATAATTCCTTCTCTTAGTGTCTTCAACCAACTTCCCTCACTCCAATGAATCCATTCCCAAATTCACTGAACTTAGGGATCACTTAAACTACCCACACAACATCCTTCTTGCTCCACCAATATTACATTACTTAGGGCTTACTTGGAATCCATCACAATTATGACTCAACACATCATGAGTGATAGTACTTAGGGCATATTATACCAGCCCACACACAACCCCTTAATGCACTATAATAAGACTGATCTAGGGCATACAACACACAACCTCCAAACAATGATATTAACCTCCAACATCACAGGACTTGGGCATCATAAATCTACCCTCAAACTATCTCTTTTCTATTCCAAATATGAAAGCACCTGGGGATTTAGAAGTTTGCCACCTAATAGGGATATTGCATCACCAATACCATAGTAATTTGGCTAATTAACATGTTTTCAAACCATCTTATTGAACATACCTTTACTCATCAACTTGCAACACTTCCTTTCACAATTTTTCCCTCCTTTTCCCTTCTTTCTTCACTGTAATAGTCATCCTTCTTTATTTCCCTAATCAACTCCCTTCTATCCACACACTAAGGGTATTCAACTACTTTTCCAGGATCAAGTCTACCTTAGACATTGTGTACACATACTAAGGCACTATGACTCTTAAAACAAATATATTCCATCCTCTTTTCGGCTCTCGACCCTCTCCATAAGCATAGAATATGAGTGCACACTTTTAGACTTATGGAAAGACCATAATAGGGGAAGTGTACACATAGAAATAATCCCTAACTAGGGTATAATACAACACAAAATGTGACCTCCCAACAGACCTACGCAAGGGCAGAAAACACGTTGAGGATAACATTCTCCTCTTAGGAAAAATCAACCATAAACAGTCAAAAGATAAACCACACATGCTCACGATTCATCTTTCCTTTAGGCTTGCATCTCCCTGAGGTATACACTCTCTTTCTTGGGTAGAAAGCACATAAGAAATATGCTTCTTGTATGGTTTGAATGAGCTCAATCTTGTCTTCCTTTTATAGTGTTCATGGGAGATTTCATTAGCCACCAAGGGTCATCACATATGTCCAAGCAAACCTAATAAATCTTGCTTAAACATCATTAAATCATGAGAAAATTTTTATTTCATTTAACTTTCACCACTCCATTGAAGCCATAGGTGCCCCTTAACCCTTCAAGGGTGCCCCTCATGCATCTAATGAATAAATTATCATTTTTTCACCTTGATCTTGCACCCACAACTTTGGGTACAAAACCCATCACTTGGGTACACTTCCCATAAATATCTGTTATTGTGGGTCAACTCCTCACAAACCCAATATCCCATGGGTTGTGGGAGTACCTCCCACACATTTCAATACAGACTATTAGTTGATTGAATGGTGGAGAAACCTTATTCAAAATTTACTTGAGAAGAGAGAGAAATATAGAAAGGAAGAGGAGTGGAAGTAAGATAGAGGAGAAGAGAATATAAAGGGGCAAAGATAGAGTATAGAAAAAAGCCATAAAAATAAAGAACTCATAATTAAAAAACGAGGTAAACCAATAAAGTAAGATTTTAATTTTATTAGGGGATTGATGTCTCCTTTTAGGTAGTAGCTTGAAAAAGAACAGGTTGGATCTTGTAAGAAGGGGAAGTGGGAACTTCTAGAAATTTGTATCTTGCAAAAGAAAAGAGAGGTTGAAGCCTCTTGTAGGTGTATGCCTACAAAAGTTGATGTAAAAAGGGAGTGGGTGCTTTCATTTACATCACAAAAACAAAATTAGTGGCATTCTCCCTTTATGAGTTTCCACTTATATCTGGTGTCTACATGTATTTCTTGTGTGCTTGTTCTAATTTTCACGATTCATTGTTAAATATCTAGAAAACGTTGCTCATTACTTAAGAAAAGACTAAGAGATTGTTAACAATAATTAAAATTGACCATTGTCAAAATATACCAAAATCTGCAATTTTTTGTAATTGATGGTTAGAAAATCAAGTTTTAACAATATCTAACTCAGCAAACAAGGAATTAAATATGTAAAGTGACTTAATAACTTATATGCCCTCTTATGGTTAAATCATGAAGAATATCGACAAAAGTGAGTGTATTAAGAGGTCAAAAAGGAGCAAAAAGGGAAAATTTGGCTTGATTTATAGTCTTAAATGACAACAAAATGGAATTTCAACCTTTTCCCCCACATATAGGTTTTGCATGTCCTCATGCAATGTTGAATTTTCAAAATTGGACCCAAATTGTGTTCATTCTCTACTAATGCTCTGATATTCTCTACTACTTTGAATAAGATATCAATATTAGAGGTAAAATGCCAATGATATTGTATTATAGGTTTCTATATTAAAACTTTGACTTTTAGTCTATGATTTTGAAGTTTCATCTCCTTGTTTTTCCTATGCCATTTATAGGCTTTCTTTGTTAATAACATATTCTCTGCTTTAAGCTTGTTGTTTTCTTATAAAACCTTAGCACTTTGGTTTTTCAACATTTCAGTCTGCATTTTTATATACCTCTCCAACACTTGTAGTTCCCTAATTTCATACTTTAATCTCCTAATTTTATTTTCGTCTTTTATATTTCTAAAACTAGAACTATAATATGAGAATTTACATCTTCACTAGCAAGAGGAAAGGGAGAAGAATTGTCAGGCCAAGAGGTAACTCCTCAATTAAAATTGTGTTTATTCATTAAGATTACTCATGGTTATATACATGACGGAGAGACTCTTGGGCTTCACCTCCCGATGTCTCTTCATTTTCCATTATTTACTATTTACAAATGTTCACCCAATCCCAATGATTAGGTGTCAACGTTCCCCCCCTTAATCTAAAGGGATGTTCGTGAGTCCAAGCATCGTTCTGAATCATTCGAACTTTTCTCTTCCAAGCACTTTGGTGAAGATGTCTGCAATCTACTCATTAGTGGAACAATGGCGTAGATGGATTGTCTTGGCCTCAACATGATGTCGAATTAGATGGTATTTTTTATTGATCTTCTTCATTCAATCATGGAACTTTGGGTTCTTGGCCAACTTTATTATAGAGGTGTTTTCAATCATGAGTGGAGTTGAATGTACTTGTTTTACTGGAAAATCTTCAAGAATTTTCCTGAGCCACACAATTTCTTTTGTTACCTCAGCTATAGCCACATATTCTGCCTCTGTTGTGGAATATGTTGGAAATTATTGTTTGCATGATCTTCAGGAGACAGCTCCTGATCCAAGACTCATATCATAACCTGAAGTAGATTCCCCAGTTTCTTTGTCTCCATCGAAGTCTGAATCAAAGTATCTGATCAAGCTAAATTCGCCCACCTATGTATACTTGAGTCCAAAGTCTTGGCTTCCCTTCAAGTACTTTAGAACTCTTTTTGCAATAAACCAATGTCCCTCACAAGGATTTTGCATAAACTTGGAGAGGATTCCAACAATAAATGAAATATTTGGTCTAGTAGTAGTCAGGAAGTTGAGGCTTCCCACAAGTTGTCTATACCTTGTTGCATCATCAAATTCTTTTCCTTCAATGGATGTGAGCTTTAAGTTATGTTAATTGGAGTAGTCAAAGTATTTCACTCAGCCATGCCAAACATGTTTAACATATCTCCAATTTACTTCTTTTGAGAGAGGAATATATACTTCGGATGTTAGTTACTTTAATACCAAGATAATAGTGAACATGGCCCAAGTCAGTCATTTCAAAACCTTCCTTCAATTCCTTCTTTATGGATGAAATTCAGCTCTCATTGTTCCTTGTCATCAAAATATCATCTACATATACCACAAGATATACAAGTGTTTTTCCAACTTTCTTGACAAACAATGTTGCATCATCAAGATCATAATATTTGAAGTCGAGTTTCAGAAGATGCTCAGTTAAATTCTCATACCAGGCTCATGATGCTTGCTTGAGGCCATACAAGTATTTCACAAGTTTGCATACTTTATGTTCATGTCCCTTCACAAATCCTTCAAGATGGGACATAAAAACATTTTATATCATATCTCCATTCAAGAAAGCAATTTTTACATCCACTTGAAGGACTTTTCAACCGTTCTGAGCTGCCAAGGCAAAGAGTGTCTGGATGGTAGCCCATTTTGTTGTGGGGGAAAAGTCTCTTCATAATCGACCCCTTCCTTCTATGCAAAACCTTTTTCCACAAGCCTGGCTTTATGCTTTTCAAGTGAGCCATCATATTTATACTTGTTCTTGTAGACCCACTTGCAGCCAATTAGTTTGGTTCCTAATGGAGGTTCAACCAGCTTCCAAGTGCCATTCTTTATCAAGGAATCATACTCCCTTTTCATCGCTTCTTTCCATTCATCATGAGAAGATACTTCTTTGAAGGAAGTTGGTTCAAAATATGTAGACAAATTCAGTTCACAATCATAAGAAACATCCATATCAGCAGGTGAATCAAAATCATCTATATCACCTCCATTTTGTCTGGTTGAATTTCTTGTCCCTATATTTCCAACCTCATCAAGATGAACACTTTCAAGTGTCTTTGTCATCCATTTTGGATGACCTTTCTGAGATGGCCCAGGCTGCTCAGTTGACTGAGTTGGGACTGAATCAAGATTGAGTATCCCAATTCTGTCAATCACATCACTCAAAGTATCATCAGTGGATGGAACTTCATGTAGGGTAGAGAGTGCTTCAAAAGAAGATTCCACATATTGATCCAATATAGGAATCCCCCCTTCAAGATGTGGAATCTGATTATCAAATTCCTAGAATGATTTTGCATGTCCTAATCTATCCAAGCAATCAAGCTACCGCTAAACAACACTCTCATCTTTAGAAGATTCAAGAAAGATTACATCTCTAGATACAACAAACTTCGTATTAACTTCATCATAGAGACAGTATGCTTTGGAGGTATTTGAATACCCCAAGAAGATATACTTATGAATCCTTGCACCAAGTTTGTTTTTGTGTACCTTTGGTATCAAGGCATAACAAGTGGAACCAAAGACCCTGAGATGCTTTACCAAAGGAATGTGGCCATACCACATTTCATAAGGAGTCTTGTTTCTAATAGAATTAGATGGACATCTATTCTTTACATATACAGCACATAGAACTGCATCAACCCAAAACATCAATTTTACATTCTTGGAAAACATCATGGAACGTACCATATTTAATATTTCCCTATTCATTCTTTCAGCTACTATGTTCTGTTGGGGATTATAAGGCACAATTGTTTGATGTTTGATCCCATGATGGCAAAGATAATTTTCAATTGATTTGAAGTGTATTACTTTCCATTATCAGTGTGAATAGAGCCAATATGAGATTGTGCATCATTTTCAATCCATGTATGAAATTTCTTGAATGTTTGAAAAGCAACAAATTTTTTCTTCAATAAATAAACCTAACACATTCTGGTGTAGTCATCAATACATGTCATCATATATTTATTTCCATTTGCAAAAGGAACATGCATTGGACCACATAAATCTGAATGAATGAGTTCAACTTTTCTATGTGCTCTGGAATGTGAATCATGAAAACAATGTTTGTTATGCTTTCCTCTAATACAAGCATCGCATTGCTTAAGTTTCCTAGGAGTTGTAGGCAAACTAGTAACACCATTTTTCTTCAACAAGTGAAGGATGTCATAGTTCAAGTGTCAAAATCTAGCATGCCATAAAATAATTGATGGAACTGTACCTTCATCATAAAGAAAACTGTATGAGAAATTTTGTGCACGGGCAGAGGTACCTTGTAGCTTCAAAATTATTTATTCTTCTATCACCGTCATGACAAGTGAGTGATCTAATGCTTTTCTCACCTCAACCTTACCATCAAACATATGAATTGAGTGTCATGTCTAGCGGATGTGGACCAAGGAAAACAAGTTTCTCCTCAGTTGTGGGAGATATAAAAATGATGTAGAAGAAAGTCTGGAAGACCATGCAATTTGAGCCTGATTGTGCCAAGCCCTGATGGCTTGAGTTTTGATTTGTCTGCAAAGTATACTACTCCATCAACATTGTCAGTAAATTATTCAAAAAAAATATCTTCTAAAATTCATGTGGCAAGTTCTTCCTGAATCAAGCAACCAATCATTTTTTCAAGAAACAAGTGAAGCATTAAACAAGTCTTCAGTTACTCCAATATTACAATGTGCCACAACATAGTGAGTGGGTTCAGGTGCTTTACCTTTCTCTTTGTCATTTCTTTTACCTTTGGCTTGATTTCTTTCCTGCTCAATCTTGTCCCAAGGCAACTTGTATGTGGATGCATCATGTGATCCATCTCTATTGCAACATATGCAATAAAGATCAAATTTTTCTCCTTGAGAGTGTCTACCCCCCCTGCCTCTGAAATTTCTTCTTCCTCTTCCTCTTCGATTGCCTCTTCCTCTAAAAGAATCTTGAGCATGATCCTTCTCTATATGCGAAAGACACACAACTTCTTTAGAAGATTGAGGAGCTGTCTTTTTCCCAAAAGCCTTCTCTCTCTCAATAAAAATTTTCACAAGTCAAAGGTAATCTCTTTGAGGTTTCCATTTTATTGCAATGACTCAAGGTAGTTTGAATAAGTGGGATAAAGTTCCTTGACAAAAGCTATAATAAGAATGTCTAGTTGAACATTAGTGACTTCAATATCATGCATAATAGATCTTAATTCTAATCTTAAAGCAAGAGGATAATTATTTTGCAATTCAAGGTTGAATAATTTAATCATCAACTCGACAATTTAAGTTCAAAGTGTGAGTCATAGAGTTCCTTCAAATTTTGTAAGGCTTCAAAAGAATTTTAAAATGATGAAATATGGTGACTCACCTCTTCATTTACAAATGTTTCAATAAAGGTATAGGCCTTGTTGTTCTTGTTTTCCCAAATGGCGAATTCCTTGTCTGAGGTAGGCTTTGCAGGTTCATTATATCCTTCTCCTACACAAACTCCCTTCCACGGCTCATTGAAAATGAGAGTGTGTTTTATCTTCCTTGACCATTCAGGATAGTTCTATTTTCCCTAGATAACTACTCCAACAATACATACCAATGAATGCATTTTAACTATGTGTACTCTACCGACAATATAAAAAATTGTACTTCTGGTGTAAAAATTGTAAAAAAAAAAATGCACTCTAATATATAGCACAGAGGTGTTACTTTAGGGAGTTTTTATTTGGGGAAGGTTTTATATGGGGGAGGTTATATGAGGGGAAGGGTGATGATTAAATCGGTGAATATATGGTGGGGGAGGTTATATCTGGGTGATATAACAATTGTGATACTATTTATGGCATGATTCTGCAAGGATAGGCATATATGGAGGAGGAGTTAACCAAGAATTATGGCAGCGAGGATATACGAAACTGTGGAAGTGTTATATATTATGATGGGAGGCGGTATGGGAGGGAGGAGGAGATATGATACCTGCATGGAGGTTTTGATATCAGTGAAGGTATTATGTATAACGTGTATAGGAGTATCGAAGCGGAGTATGGAAGATGGGGAGTATACCTCTGCAGTAATGGACATCGGATACCAAACACAGTATTACAGTCAACGCAATAGACAATGATCTGATTTTTATAACTAGAGGGAGTAATACAACCAAGTGAAAGGCAGAGTTATATAATTGTGTGAGGATTGTATAACCGGTAAGTGGGAGGTGTGAGACACAGTCACGGGGATCAACCACCTTCCATGAATATTTAATGCACAGATACTAGTGTTATAACTATCTCAACATAACGTAGTCACGCCAACCGGTGGTCGATCTCATTAAATGTTGAGTTATAAAACACTGTTTAGAACGTATACACAGTTACTGAAAAATCGACATACCATTCATGCCACATTCACAACACTCCCGAAAGATGCACCAGCTCACCGCTCTAGCTTCAATGCACCATATCACCACTTGATCTTCAGTGTACCAGCCACACCACGCTTCCATGCACAGAGATGAATACCCAACAATGCAGCAATATGAAACTGAAGTATGTAGATAGGAAACTGCATGTACCAAAAAAACATATAATTTTGACCAAATCAAGGAGACAACTCAAGTAAAGAACCGATGGCAGAGGAGTTACTAAGAAAAATAAATCTAAATTTGGGACAGAATATGGCAGAAAACTGAACAGGAGTTACAATGCAAAAAACTAATTTTGGGAGCGGGCTCTAATACTATTTATTTACATTATCTCCCTTCATTTTCCATTATTTACTATTTACATTATTTACAAATGTTCACAAATCCCACTGATTAGGTGTCAATAAGAATTATGCTCATTAGCCTCCCTAGATTCAAGATACTCAGAAAAGAGTTGTTGATGAGCATCAAGTTTTGGATTTGGTTGAGAGTGTCTATTAGAATATCTTGTATGGGGTGGCTTTGATGGTTTTATGAGCCTTGGTTCTTGATCCTCACATTTTTCGTTATCAAATTTTTCATATTTAGCCTTTTGATTTAGCTCCTTAGTCATCCTTCTTGTAATCCTAGACTATGAAAATGATTTATTTTCTTTGATTCGTATGTTTTTGTTTTATTATTTTGCTAATTTTATTATGTTTGTTTATATCCCCTAGTCTTTCTTCTTGTAAATCCATGTATTCCTCAAAACCCTTATCCAAGTTTTCTATGGCTTCCTCTTTCTTGAATCCATTCTCCATTAAAAATTGTGACCAAGACACATTTCTTCGTTGTAAATCAAACACATTAATCATTTTCGTCAGGTCATTATGGTATATGGTTTGATTTAGATTCCTTGACTGTTGTTGGATGGTTTACAATATCTTAGTAAGGTTCTTTAATAGATATTGGGGAATGTTGACCATTTTTTTTACCTCCAAATGTAAGAGAAGTAAGATATGATATAGAAAAATTAAAATATACCTTCATTTGCACATTATATAATTCTAAATGAAGAAAACAACGCCCTTCCAAGGGTTTGATAAACATGCCCTAGGTACTCCACTAGGCCAATTTGATCTCTACCTTACCCTATTTAAGAATGGAATCCAAGCTATTTTTTCAATATGTTTTTTTTAAACGACTTCTCACCCTCTTGTGGAAGCCTTGTAATGGTTGCCTGTGAGTTGTATGAAATATGCAATGTCAATTTTCCTATGCAATCACATTCCTCATCAAATATCTCTAGAAATTATATAGTTACTTCAATGTTATGACCTTGATTTTTTGAAAATTATTTGTATCCACACTACTCTCTCGAATATGTGTTCATGTTCTAGATAGTTTTCCATAAACTTTATTCTTGTAGGCTCGTACCTAATAACTCTGTATTTCATCATTTCACAATTTTTAAGATTTGATTACAATGTCCAAAACTAACATTTTTCATACCAATTACTCTATGATGGAGGATATAATTAAAACGATCATAAGGTGATCCAGGTCCGGGTGTGACAAAGGACCCTTCCAAGAGATTTTACTTTCATGATGTGTTATATTGCATTTTTAAAAGAACATAAGTGAATACATATGCATGTTGTAAAGAAGAGGAACATGACAATCATCAGCAACATAAAACTCAAGACGTTGATAACGGAGTTTATCTAGGAGGGACTACATCTCCAGGCCCCGGTGTCAAGATGGTGTAGGCCGATGCATTAAGTGATGTCAATAGTGATGATGTACATACGAGGTGATGTCACTATGATACAAGGAAAATGCCCTCACACAGGAGTGGCTCCAAGAGATGTTCCGCTACAGGAACTCTCAGTCAAAAGGACTCCTATTAGTATGACATAAACTCATGCATGGTGATAATGAGCATCCCGCCAACATGACATAAAAGGGATATCAATGCAAACATACATGGCGACACATGATTATCCCAGCAACATACAACAAAGGGATCTCAAATAAAACATGACGAGTCTGGACAAAAAGTACATCCCACAAATGATTCCGCGTCACATCAAGTAGGAATCATGAAAACAAGTAAGAGACAAGATCCCACATCAAACGTCAAACAGGGATATGTGCAACACAATGCATAGCAAAAGAAGTACATGAACACACTACATATACCTCACATCTCGGGCCATCTGAAGAAAAGGATGTCAAACTGCTAAAGCTGTTCGTACCATCGATCTCACGGTGTCGAATCGCATGGAAATGATTGCTCGCACATGAATGCTGACCCCTGCACTCCACTTAGAAAAGTGGCCAAAAAATGAAATGGGCAAATGGAAAATATGAACACACCATCAGATTTGTGGCGTCGAATTGTGGTGTTGAATAGTGCAAAATCGAATGTCAAATTTTTGAATTCTGAGAAAGTGAAAATCTGGGCTCAAGGAATCTTTTAGATTCCCCCTAGATTCCTCAAAGATTCCCTCCTCCGGGTCCCATGAATATCGGCTGCTCAGATTAGGAAACTGACTGCACCATCGGGTTCATGTTGCCGAGAGGTGTAAGATCGACATAAAATTTTTCCAATTTGGACACCAAAAAAATCTCACCCTCTTGGAAATTTCGCTCAATCATGGTTCCCCTACAATAAATTAATTAAAAAAAATTGTCTCAATTTTCGTGCCCGCTCCTAGTTCCTCCATGCCTCGGGTGCTCTGATGAAATGACGGGCTTATATGAAAAACAGGTTGGCGGACTTCTCAAGGACTCCGTTGGGCGGAGTGGTTATGGATTCATTTGTTATGGAGGAGGTCGAGCGGTCAAACCTCGCCCCCTCCATTTTTTACATAACCAAATTTTTAAAATGGAAGGGAGGTTAGGTTGGGCCTGCCTTGGGTGGCCCGTCCACCTCACCTTCGTTTTTTTTCGGTGTCCCACGGTGACTTCATTAATGTGTGGTGGTTGGGTCCGTGCCCCAAGGGCCGGCCCACCACCTTAATTCTCTGCCTGGTGTAACGGTTCTACCAAGTATGGGGGGGAGGGGCCGGGGGTAGTGGCCTGCCCCTCAATTAATACTTATGTTGATAGGATTGGGGTGGCGGGGTTGGTGTCCCACCACCCCTTTTTTAATAATTTTTTGTTATTAAAAACAATATGCCCATGTTCAAAAATTTGGAATTTGGACCGAAGGAGTCATTTCAACAAGGCAACAATTTTGCTTGGAATCTGGCCAAAGTTGGCCGAATTCCCTCCGCCGGAAAAAGTCCAAATTGTGTCTCTTTTAATCCTGCCCAGTCAACAAAATTCAACCAAACTTTGACTGCCTCTATCTTCCTCATCTGGACTCGGATTGACAAACTATTTGCACCACCACAATCACAACGACGAGATATTTAACATGAACCTAGTTCGAGCATAATCCAAAAACTTTGAATTTTGACCCTTCCTAAGTCCTTCTGGAATTCTGCATGTGTCTGGAGCCACCTGGATCAATCCTCCCCACTGAGGAGCTTTTGGTCCTCCAAAAGCATTAAAAACAACCTGCAACTTCTCTGTACCTTGTCTGCATCACAAGCGTCCTAAAAGGCCTCACTTCCCTCTCCTTCATCTTTGTTCTTCGAAGCCTTAAGCAATGAGCTGACACCTGCAACCTATGCAGCCTGTAGTACATTGTTTTGCAAATTACATGCTTGACTTTCATGACCAACTAATTACCCAAGCATTCCATACTTGCCATGAGTTTATAACACATACTCAGTGGTCAAGTTTACATCAAGATGGACGCAATACCCCAACTACGAAAACAAAGCCAGCATATCATTGTTGCTTCAACAAGTGATGCGAAACACTTCATCACTGTAACACATGATTTACAAATATAAGGCCAAACACTATTTTTGCTTTCGACAAGTGATGGAAACATGACATCACTTTCACAGTTTATCATGCTACTCAAAATAATACCAGACATCCTTGTTGTTGAACAAGTGATGGAAAACACATCATCACTTTTATATTTTAAAATGCAACAAATGATTTACAAAAGCACGACCATGAGATGCTAACATATCTAGAAACCAATTTTCACTTATTAGGGTGAATGGGTCGCCCCCCTGTGGTGGCTTTGCTTGTCGAATAATCGCTTCATCTGGTTCATGCACCAACACTTTGTCTTTAAGGCACTGCTCTGGATGGAGCCTCCAACATGTGGCTCTTTGATGGCCACTTCTATCGCAATGACTGCAATAGGTCTTCTTCCTCCATATCCTCTTAACATGTTTCTTTACCTGCTGTTGAGAGGGTCTTTCACACCTCATCCTTTTGTGTGCTGCCATTCTCTTCCAACTCTTAGAAAATGTATGGTTATGTAATCCACAAAAGGTACATGTTTTTCGATGCGATGTTTTATGCTCATCATTAACAACATGATTATAATCAAAATGAACATTTGAATGTTGAGAGTGGTTATAACTTTCCCTGTTGTCTCTGGTGTAAGTATGGCGATGAGAGCTTACCTCAGCTCCTTCCCTGCAATGGGCACTGCCATGGGATGATGGGGATGTGTTCCCATCATTCTCTTTCCTCGACGATTTCGACAATGTCTCGGAAGAATCTGACACCTTCGAGCATTCTCCTTCGGTGTATCTCAAGCCTGCAAATTGAGGTCTCTGCACAACCTCCAATGGTTGAGTTATGCCTTGGTTATTAACACCAAGTTCTTTTTCCTCCTCGTGCCTCGTCCTAGTAAGGAGCCTCATGTTTGTCCCTGTAATTGGGATCTCCAAATCTCCAACAGAAATCATACTATGTGAAGATGAAACCGAAAGGAAATCAACATCTTTTACCTCCTTTATCGATTTGGAAAGAATTGATGAGGGCTTCTCATCATCTATTGCTGGTGATTTGCTTGTTGTCTCAGCGCATTCCCCAACTTCTTTTCTCACATACCCAAGTCCTGCCTGACGTGGTAATTCTTCTACTTTGATGGGGTTGACAATGCCTTGGCCATTAATGCCCAAGACTTTTCCTTCATACCCCATTTTCTTCAACGGTTTGGAGCCAATTCTTGTGGTATGATTTTCGAAAACAACGAAATCATCATCAGGACACATACATGAATTTAGAGAATTACATTTTACCTCACATGGGTCACACTGCAGCTTTTCCAAGGCCTCATCCTTTGCTTGCAGTTGTCATAGCGAACTATGTTTCTCCTCTTTTTCTTCATGTAGACACATCTTTAATTCAATGTTCTTTGTTTGAAGATTTTGGTTGTTGTGCTTCAGTTCTTCCAGGGCCCCTTCCGTGGCTTGCAACTGAAGCTGCAATTGCTCCTTTTCCTCTATCTCTTTTTACAGAGTTTCATACATTATTTCCACCCTTTTGGAAATTTTGAGCATGGTCTCGTACATCCCTTTTTCATCCTCTATGGCTGCAGGTTCCATTGTTCACGCTTGCAATTCACATCCACGCAAAGACTGATCTGATACCACTTGATCCAGGTCCGGGTGTGACAAAGGACCCTTGCAAGACCTTTTACTTTTGTGATGTGTTAGATTGCATTTTTAGAAGAACACAAGTGAATACATCTGCATGCTGTAAAGAAGAGGAACATGAAAATCATCAGCAACATAAAACTCAAGATGTTGATAACGCAGTTCATCCAGGAGGGACTACGTCTTCGGGCCCCGGCGTCAAGATGGTGTAGGCCACTGCATTAAGTGTTGTCAATAGTGATGATGTACATACGAGGTGATGTCGCTATCATACAAGAAAAATTCCCTCACGCAGGAGTGGCTCCAAGAGATGTTCCGCTACAGGAACTCTCAGTCAAAAGGACTCCAGTATGACATAAACTCATGCATGATGATAATGAGCATCCCGCCAACATGGCATAAAAGGGATCTCAATGCAAATATACATGGAGGCACATGAGTATCCCATAAACATAAAACAAAGGGATCTCAAATAAAACATGACAAGTCATGACAACAAGTACATCCCACAAATGATTCTATGTCACATCAAGCAGGAATCATGAAAACAAGTAAGAGACAAGATCCCACATCAAACATCAAACAGGGATTTGTGCGACACAATACATAGCAAAAGAAGTACATGAACACACTACATATACCTCACATCTTGGGCCATCTGAATAAAAGGATGTCAAACTGCTGAAGTTGTTCATACCATCGATCTCACGGCATCGAATCGCATGGAAATGACTGCTCGCACATGAATGTTGACACCTGCACTCCACTTAGAAAAGTGGCCAAAAAATGAAATGAGCAAATGGAAAATCTGAACACACCATCATATTTGTGGTGTCGAATAGTGCAAAATCGATTGTCAAATTTCTAAATTCTGAGAAAGTGAAAATCTGGGCTCAAGGAATCTTTTAGATTCCCCCTAGATTCCTCAAAGATTCCCTCCTTCGGGTCCCCTAAAAATCGGTTGCTCAGATTAGGAAACCGACTACGCCATCAGGTTCGTGTCACCAAGAGGTGTAAGATCAACATAAAATTTGTCCAATTTGGACACTACAAAAATTTCACCCTCCTGGAAATTTTGCTCAATCATGGTTCCACCTGCAATAAATTAATTAAAAAAAAATTGTCTCAATTTCCATGCCCGCTCCTGGCTCCTTCATGCCCCAGGTGCACTGATGAAATGACAGGTTTATATAAAAAACAGGTTGGTGGACTTCTCAAGGACTCTGTTGGGCGAAGTCGTTATGCATCCATTTGTTACAGAGGAGGTCACGCTGTCAAACCCCGCCCGCTCCCTTTTTTACATAACCAAATTTTTAAAATGGAAGGGAGGTCGGGCTAGGCCTACCTTGGGCAGCCTGCCCACCTCACCTTCGCTTTTTTCCGGTGGCCCATGTAGAAATTTTGAATAATATGACACATATTCACATAGATTATCCTGATTATACACTTATAAGCGGAACATGCATAATACATAACCTCCTCTACGTTGATCATCAATTTACAGAAGCAGAAACATTCACAGGCGCACATAGAAGCATCAATCAAACTCATTAACACAGTATGTACCCCCGGGAAAGCATCTCGCTAAAAACCCCAACTATCTGTATATTATATTGATTGAATCATGTAACGTTACAAAGTACAATGCTTATCACAAGCAATCCAGTACCAGCTCCACCTATTACACACAATACAGCTAAGATCTGATCTCCAAATCTATTCCACTGCTTGCCTGCCTCCACTGCTCAATACCTGCTCAAGAACTGATGAGAATGGCTTCCCAAACTCGTATTTCACCTCAAAATAATCACTCACACTTTGTTGGACGTGAGAAAAGGCTACAATACTCGGCAAATACGTGAGCAAACTCATTGGCATACTCAATCCCTTGATTGTGCAAGATCTGGTGCACAACTACAGTCACAACTGATAGCAATCTGATTCTCTACCACCTGTCCCTGTTGAACTGAACATGCACTGACATGCAACTGAGTTAACTGATGTATTCATTAGTTGCATCATGAGTTAATAATTAGTTTAACAACTCATCATTAGTCTATCTGCAGTTAGACTAACTACAACTAGTTTAACTAAGTCAAACTGAACACAACTCCATCAACTCCACAATCAACTCCACCAAACTCAACTGATTGAGTTCTAACTGAAGTCATGCATGCAACAACTCAATTGACTCATAAGAAAAGCGTATTTCTTTCTGACAGCTGCATGTGCCTCCTTTGTAGCTCAAACTGAAGTGCTCCAAGAGAATAAGATCAAGTTTATAGTCCAAATATTATTATGAGACAATAATATTTGACTTTTCTATTTTTGACAGCCAGTCTAAAAATAGACTTTGATCACTCACACTGTGATCACTCACACTTTCATAAAAAATAGAAGTCCATCTATTTTTCCCAACTTGACCAATCATCCATAAACAACAACCTGCAATCCATAGACATGATCCATATGTCTAAAAATAGACTTGCGCCAAAAATAGCCTGCAGGCCCACTTAGTGAAGGCAACTCTTTTCACTAAGCTCCATCATCTTGTTGCACTCTCAACAAGCATTTCTTGTTGCACACTTTTCAACAGCCCACGGCGGCTTCATTTACTGTGTGGTGGTTGGGTCTGTGCCCCAAGGGCCGGCCCACCACCTTAATTCTCTACGTGGTGTAATGGTTCTACCAAGTACGGGGGGTAGGGGCCAGGGGTAGTGGCTCGCCCCTTCATTAAAACTTATGTTGATAGGATTAGGCGGTGGGGTTGGTGGCCCGCCACCCCTTTTTTAATAATTTTTTGTTCTTAAAAACAATATGCCCATTTTCAAAAGTTTGGAATTTGGAGTCATTTAAACGAGGCAACAATTTCACTCGGAATCTGGCTGGAGTTGATCAGATTCCGTCTGCCATAAAAATTCCAAATTGTGTCTCTTTTAATCCTGCCCAGTCAGCAAAAGTCAACCAAACTTTGACTGCCTCTATCTTCCTCATCCGAACTCGGATTGACGAACCATTCACACCACCGTGATCACGACGACGAGATCTTTGACATGAATCTGGTTTGAGAATAATCCAAACACTTTGATTTTTGACCCTTCCTGAGTCCCCTTGGACTTCTGCATGTGTCTAGAGCCACCTGGATCATAGGGTATGGTGTTCAAATATGACAATTATTTTGTTTGAGATATGTAATTATAAAATTGTCATTAGCCAAACTATAATAGGTATAATCATGTTATTCAATGATAAGGAAGAATTTTATTTAGCAATGATATCAAGATGGATATGGTAGGGTGTGGTGCAAGTAAATTCTCAATGCGGACACAAAAAATTACTCTAGCCCAAGAGAGCAGGTCTATTCACAAACAAACAATCTATGGAAAACTTCCTTAATCTAGAATCAAATAACATGGCCTACCTCTTAGAACGCTATTCTGCTTGGTGATGATCATGCTTCCTCACTCCAGCTACTTTCTGTTTTCTTCCTTCAAATACCTGAACAAGCAAACAAACAACAACAAAAAACTTCATAGCATACAAATCGCATTCAGCCTACTTAATAGGTCAATGAACATTAAGCCATCAAATGTAAGATAACACTTCAATGTAGGAAATCAATCAATAGTTGTATTCATATAAATTCAGAAAGAGATTACAACCAATGCCTTGACATTGTTGGTCTCCTCCGATGTATCCGAGTTCCCACACTTCTGCTAGCATCTCATGGATAGCCTCAACAATGGAAGTTTTAAGGCCTCTTCCCTTTAGTCTCAAACCAAACCAAACGCACTATTCTCCCTCAAACATAAACTAGAGAGCTACAAGCTATAGATGTCTTACTAATTATTCAAGCTCCAAAAATACCAACACTAAAACTAGTGAAGCTTGTAAAAGGAGGGGTTTATATAGCTTGGATAGAGGGGGGATGGTTCCTCTTATCATGGGAGAAGGTTTTATCTCTTGGGTTGGTTCCATCCTAATAGGGGAAAGGAACCCAAACTGACTTTCTCGACTCCATCCAACCCAACCATTTACCAGACTTCCATTATGAAGCTTCTAGACCTGGAAGCTTCGACTCCATATTTAAAAAAAATTCCAAAAGAGGATCGGCATCACTGAGAAAAGGCTCAGTAGCGTTGTACGATGCTAGTCCTGGTTTTAATCTCTGCAAATTAGCATGAGGAGGAAAATAGTCAGTAGCACCGGTCTTGTAAACTAGGGTAAAAGGAATATTCTTGGGAAATGATGCAGAAGGGAATCATTCTACTCATGAAGAGGAACATAATGGGAGTTTATTAATGATCGGAAAGCATGCAGGGCTCACTGTAGAGGTCCTCCAAGATCGTGGAACAGGGAGTACAGTGACAGTGACAAATTGAAAAAATGTTGTGTAACATTGGGTATGAGTAGTAATCATACAATATAATGGATATTTATGGTAAGGACAAGATTACTATTCTTTTGTTATCAAAGATATTTGATACTATTTCAACCTAGATAATACTAATATTTTGATCTTTCCCTTTTGTAGCTTACCAAATAGAAAGGAGAAGTCTTATTTTCGGATGCTTTATAACTCGAGCTTCTTGCTTTTGGAGGTTGCTTGAACTAAAGTAACTTGTATTTCTATAAGACATTGACCTTTGGAATTTCTTATTGTATATAAACATGAATCTTTCATAGTTGCTACAGAGCTCGAAATATTAGCGAAAAAGGTTTTTGAATTTATTCTAAACATAGAATGTTGAATTACGATCTTTTTTTTTTTGGTAAGCTTCAACGAGACTTTATATTAATAGAATACAGTAGAATACATGATACAGAGTGGGTCGAGAGGACCTCCCTGTGTCTGCATTTATACAACTGAGCTAGTCTAGTCTCTGTTTTTTGATTAGAACATTTACAGCCTGTAGAATTATCGATAGATGCATACATAGAAGAATCAAAGGAACACCGTGCCCGTTAAGCTCGATTGTCTGCATTGTTTATGGTGCTACACTTCGCTTTGAGTTCCCCCTCCGCTAGGTCTTGCCAGAGGATGTGATAATTTTCAAGATTGGATTGAATGCCAGCATTGGCCATGGCGTCGGCCAGCTTATTTGTTGTTCTTCGAACCACTTGAAAGGTGACACCTTGAATGTTGCTGAGATGGCCCTGTAGATCCTTCAGGATTGCTGAGAGCCTCCAACTGGGTGTTAGCTTGTCCACCTGAGTGTCGTTTTGAAGTTTTCTCATCATCTTGATGACAATCTCCGAACCTCATTCCACCACCAGAGGTAGAAATTTGTAGCAATCAACCAGGGTGATGCCTTTGATGAGGGCGATTAGCTCTACAGCATTATTGGTATTCGTGCCCAGATTGCCATGGTAGATAAGATGGATGTTCCCAGCGTGATCCCTGATTGCTCCACTGTAACCAGCTTTTCCTGGGTTTTGCTTTGATGCCCCATCGAAATTCAGTTTGAATGATTGAAATGGAGGCATACCCCATTTATCCTACTTCATCGTAGCAGAGGCCTGGTTCCTGCCTGTGGGAGTGGTCTTGGCTTTGAGATTTAGGATCTGGATTATCCTTTGGTCATTCGGAGATGTGTTCCCCTCTTGCTGCATTATATCCATGGCATGGATCGATTCTGTGATTAGCTGTCATGTTTTTCCTGTTAACATTTCCGCTGTCATCGTCGAGTTCTTGAAGATTCTTGCATTACGCTCTTTCCACATGATCCAAGCTATGGCTCCTGGAATGAGATTCCATGCCCTGTTGACTAGATTGTTGGAGGATATGGAGGATCTCCAATTGCTCAGTGTAAGACAGATAGAGTTCCTGTTTCTGTCGGATTGTCTGAAAACAATGGCCATGTCATCCCAGAGAGAGCAAGTAGTGGGGCAAGTGTTGATAATATGATTGAGAGTTTCCAAATAATTCTCGTAGAGGACGCAGTGGGAGGGCCTAATGAAACCCCGTCTCTAAAGATTGTCCAAAGTGAGTGCTCTGTTATGTAGGACCAGCCACGAGAACAGGGTTATTTTGGGCCAGGTTCCTCTATTCCAAAGAGCATGCCATTTGGGGTCCGGTTGCAAGTCAGGAGAAGCAGCCATGATTTTGTAGGCTTCTTTGAGGTTGAAAGTTCCTTTAGGATTATTTCCCCATCGAAGGATATCTTCTCTATTCGATGTGAGGATTCTACGCTGGTCTAGTTCTTGTAAGAGAGGGTCTATATTCTCATTGTGGTCTTGGGTTAGCCATTGCTCTTTAGTTAGCCATTTTTTCCATGTAGTAGCCAATGTTCGAGGTTTCCAGTAGTCTGCTACCTTCCTCAACCCTACCTCTTGCATGTCACTTTTAAGAGTAGTCCAATCTGGGTGGTCCAATGGGGGGAGTTGCTGCCAGGCATCCTCCCAGAAGAGGGCGGTGTTGCCTTGGTGCACTTCCCAGAAGCTGTGCTTCTGAACAATATGTCGATTTTCCCATACTTTGTTCCAGAGGGGGGATCCTTGAGTATTACCAGTGAGCCTAATAAGGTCTTTGTCTTGGACTTGATTTGTATACTTTGCTTTCCACAAGGTGCCCCAAAGGGAATTAGGATTTTCCACCCATCTCCACCAGATTTTCGCTGCTATAGCGTTTCTTAGGATTTCAGGATCTCTTAAGCCCAGTCCTCTCACCATTTTTGGTTTACATATGTCTGTCCACTTGAGGAGGGCCCATTTGGGTTTCTTAGAATCTCCATTCTAGAGGAAGGACCGTTGGATGTTTCGAATTGATTTATACACTATTTTAAGTGCCACTAGGGCCAAGAGCATGTAGGTCGGCATTGTTTGAAGAATTGATTTGACCAGAACCAGTCTGCTAGCCAAGTTTAGGGCTCTGTGAGTCTAGCTACTTACTCTGGCCTTCATTTTGTTAAGGAGGTCTTCCCAGTTTGCTGCTTTGGGAGCATATTCCGAAAGTGGGATGCCAAGGTATTTGGTTGGAAGGGAGTTCTTCTAAATTTTGAGAATTCTGCTAAGATTTCTCTGCACATGAATAGAAGTATTGAAGAAAAACAGTTTGGTTTTTGTGAGATTGATTTCCATACCTGAGTCCTCCATGAATGTCCTTAGCACCTTGCTGAAGGTTCGAGCTTCCTTCACTATGGGGTTTCCCATGAGCATTGTGTCATCTACAAAGTGTTGATGTGTTACTGTGGGGCCTTGATGTGAAACTTTGATGCCTTTGAGCTGATTCTTTTGGATTGCTTGGGATAGATATCTTCCCAGACCCTCTGCCATGATGACAAAGAGGAAAGGCGACAACGGATCTCCTTGTCTTATACCTCTGGATGGGAGGAAGGGTTGTAGGGGGCCGCCGTTCAGCATGATTGAAAAGAGTGCTCCTGAGACCATTTCCATTATCCAATTTATCCAAATATGATTGAAGTTGAAAACCTGGAGGATTGCTCTGCTGTAGGTCCAACTAATTTTATCAAAGGCCTTGGAGAGGTCAAGCTGAATGAGCATACCTGGAATCCTTTGTGTTTTGATAGAATGCAGCACTTCCTGGGTGAGAATTATGTTGTCGGTTATCTGTCTACCTTCAACATATCCTGACTATTCTGGAGATATGATTGGGGGAAGGATGGGTTTGAGCCTGTTGGCCATCAAATTTGAGAGGATTTTATAAATGACGTTGCAAAGGGATATGGGTCTGAACTTGTCGGGGGAGTCAGCATGATCAAATTTTGGAATTAGGGTGAGGAAGGTGGCATTGATGGCCGACATCACTCTCTTGGTTCTGTGAAAGTTCTTAATCAAAGTGAAGAGGTCAGCTTTGATAATGGGCCAGCAAGCTTTGAAGAATTCAATTGTAAAGTCGTCTGGTCTAGGGGCTTTGTCAGTGGCCATGGTAAAGACGACTTCTTTAATCTCCTGCTCAGTGAACTCTCTTAAGAGAAGGGAGTTTTGCTCCTCCGTAACTAAGGGGGGAATAACGCTGATGACTTTATTGATATCTTGGGTTCTATCATGATTGGGATCAATGAGAAGTGAATTGAAGTATGAGTTAAGTTCGGATCCTATTTGCTTCCTGGTAAAAAAATTTGCTCCATTAGCTTTTGTAAGGGATAGAATACGGTTGTTGGCTCTATGCTGAATGGTTGACTTATGGAAGAAGATTTTGTTGCGTTCCCTGTGTTTTAACCATTGCACCCTTGATTTTTGTTTCCAGATCAGCTCTTATTTTCTTAGCCTTTCTTCCCATTGATTTTGAAGGTTTGATTCCTGAGCTAGCCTTTCCTCATTGGGCCCTTCCTTGATCATTATTTTTTGGAGGCCCGCCATTTTTTCCTCGAGCTCTCTTTTGGCTTGAAAAATGTTACCAAAGGTGTTCTTGTTCCAGCATTTGAGATTGGCCTTCATGATCTTGAGCTTTTGCTAGAAGATGTACATGATATTATCGCTCTCTATTGTGGTTTGAGTCCACCAACTCTGTATATTTTGCATAAAGGTTGGATGATCTATCCAAAAACCTTCGAATCTAAAAGGCCAATTTTGAGGCTTGTCCATATTAGTGAAGTGCATCTGCACTGGCCAGTGATCTGATCCCCCAATAGGCAGAATGCTGGCCTCCATGTCTAGATTTTGGAGCATGATGGATTTCGAGATAAGGAACCTGTCTAGCCTCGATGCAACTTGCCTATTCCCCCTTGCTTATTGTTCCAAGTATACATACCATTAACTGTGGGAACATCAATGAGTTTAGATGTAGCTATGAAGGTGTTGAATGCTTCCGCATCTTTATCCAATCTTCTTAAGCCTCCTTTCTTCTCCTCTAGGGTGTTGATCATGTTGAAATCACCACCTAGGATCTAGTGGTTGGCTCCATGGTGTTGTCGGATCTCATCCAGGTCTTCCAGCATCTCGAATTTTTCTTGGATTTGGTGAGGTCCATACACATTGGTAATGCATATCGTGTTCTTTGATTCTGGCATGTTGAAGATGACTAATAATGAATGCTTAGTGGACAAAGAATTCTACATGAAGAACTTGTTCTTATTCCAAAACATGGGAAGCCCTCCTGCTTGCCCAATGGATTCTGTGCTTATGCAATGATAGCCTTTTGCAAAGAGTTTCTTGAGTGTATCTATGCTGTTGGAGGAGCATTTGGATTCTTGAAGAAGGATAAGATCTGGTGATTCAATGAAAAGACGGTTTTTTAGGATTCATCTTTTGGAGGTGCCATTTAGCCCTCCGATGTTCCAGGTTGTAATATTCATTGAGTAACCTTCGGTGTGGATAGGACCAAAGCCCTAATTTTTCCTTCATTGATCAGGTGCCTGTCGAGTTCTTGTATTTGCTTTTTTGTTGGTTTTCTCCCCCTTTTCCTTCCTAGACCTTTCAGCTTGTATTGGTCCATATCTAGGTTGGCTTGGATACCTGTTTGGTTGTTGTTTCCCCATTTCTTTTTGGCTACATTCTGGTTGAGATATTCTAACTGCAGGTATGCCATTTCGATTTTCTCCAGGTGTTCCTGGGGAATGACATCCACTCCCTGTTTGGACCATTGCTCATTGACCTCTTGGAGATCTAGGTCACCTAGGATCTCTTCCAGGGGATTGGTAGGAGTGGTTGAGGGTGGCTGGTCTGAATAAGTTTCTATGCAGGGAGGGGCTTGTAATGAGACATGGCTTGAATCGTTCTCGATGGGATTGGGCTGTGGGTTTTGTTTCTTTGGCTGGGCTTGGTGTGACTCGGGGTTTGGGATGGAGGTGTTTGAAGGGTTTGATGACTGAACATGCAAGGGTGGATCTTGAGCAGTGGGGGCGAGGGATTCCAGAGGGTTCTCATTTGGATCAAGGTTTCCCAGTACTTCAAAGCTATTCGGCTAGGTGGGGGTCGGGTTGGAGGAGTGTTTCAGAGGATTTTTGCCCTTCTGCCTTTTGTTTTTCCTTGAAACAGGGATGAAATCTGGGGGCGGGTTATCCACCTTGTCCGCTTGGGTTTGAGGTGGGGGTTGATTCAGGGGGCACCCATGACTAAGATGTCCGTGCTGTCGGCATTTCCGACATCTGAAAGGGATGTTTTCATAGTCGATGGATTGCTTCCAATGAATTCCCTTGTGGATCATATCAATATGACCTGGGAGGGGTCCTGAGACATCCATGTAAATGCAGATTCTAGCATAGGAAGTGTATTTACCTTGAGATGTGAGATCTAAAGTTTTGACGAGGACGCCCAGCTGATTCCCAATGGCTTCCAAGATGCGCTTATTCCAGTAATCAACAGGCAAGGAGTAGAGTCTCAGCCAAACTAGAACTTTTTTGAAATCTTCTTGTTCTGGAGAAAATTTGGGTCTCCAGTACATCATATAGAGTCCTACCAAGTTGTAAAAGTATGGACCTCCTTCAAAAGTGTGATCTCTGTCATCCTTGTGAGCGAAGATGACCGTGAAAAAACTTCTTGCCCCAAATTGAAGTTCATAGTTCCCTTTGGGCTTCCATTTCTGGTTTATCCACCAGCAGAGAGCCTTTTCATTGAGTCGCACTCCCATGAAATGGCGGATTAGGGCATGTTGACTCATGTGATCTCTGTATTCTTCGATCCAGGGGTCTTCGATGATCAAAGATGGTGTATCCTCTGATAGCGGTTTGCAAGGGGACGGGCTTGTTGCCTTATTTTGGCTGGGAATGTTCCCCACGGCCGTAGATCCTTTGGCTTTTGGAGTATGGTTTGCAACCAAAGCTTTATCATTGGCCCTAGATTGGGATCCTAATGGGGTATTGGCGGGCAAAGAAGGAAAGTTGTCGAAGACGAAGGGGCCGAAGGCTGGGGGAGTCAATCCCCCCCCCAAAGGTGGTCATGGAGCGATGTGGCTAGGGTTTTCTTTCAGGGTTTGGAAATGCTTCAGATCCAGCCCTCATCCTATTACGTTTCTCATGTCTTGCCATGTTGACTTATGATCTTGTTTCTAAAACAAATCTTAAATAAAAAATTGATTGATAAAACCTATCGTCTATAATTTTTAAACTAGTTACAAGTTTTGATAGATCTTGTAACTACTATAAGAGAATGATAAATTTTAAATTTTTTAATGATTTTGATCAAGAAAACTAAAGAGGCCATTTCAATAGCTTGATAAACAATTTTAATTGTAACCAAAGGCATACTTAACCCTAAATATCCAATCTCTGAGGGACAAGGCACCACCCATGGATCTTTTCTAATAGAAACATAGTAAGACTTGATTGATTGTGAATGCATAAGGTATACAACAAAGCGTGACATACAGGAAATACCAAGTGAATTGGTGGTTCCATATGATATGGAATATATAGGGGATGAGTTTATGTAGCATACTAGTGGAGGATGGGTGAAGGTACCGATAAGAGATTAATATTTCAACGTCGCTACACCAATAATATCAAATGTGTCCTAAGAATAACCAATGAATGGCATGTTCATTTTAGTATTGTTTCTATAGTCACATGTGTAATAGGTTAACTAATCAATGATGACTACTTTGCCTTGATTATAAAAGTGAATCAACCAAAACATTAAAAACACAAACATTGTCATTGTATATGACTAATTCTAACCTAAAAGAAGATTAAAACCAAGAGGAGCAACAATAACTTTGACTTCAATCAAAATAGTCTTGCCACCTATCTCAAGGTGAGATGCAGTGACGATTCCATGAGTCTTGAAAGAGAAACCATCAAATGATTTCGACATTGTGGCTAGTAGAATGATCTTAAGAGAACCTAAAGTTATCTAATATAACAAGGACATGTCATAGGTTGAGGCTTCTTCATCAACAATGCAATGGAAGATGTTGGTATTTATGACAAAACTTGGATTTGAAATGTGATTTGGTGAGGAAGCATAGTCCTAACCTGGTCAACATTGAAATTAATCGAATGATTTTTTGAGGGATCAATACCACCAATAGTGGCCAAAAATGGTTTATATTGCATTAGGGAGCCTAAACGGAATTTATAGAAGACATGGTGCATGGTATCAAGCTAAATATTCCATATACTCTATGTTTGGATAGCCTGAACATTGGAATTACGTGCAAAAATTCTTAATATGCCTTTTGGGTGCAAGGAATCATATCATTAGATGGATTCTCGATGTGCAAAGAGTCATTGGCCTATAATGAAAATGGTTATTTTATAGTAGATCCATTCTCAGGGACATCATAATACAAACTTTGGTCCATATGTGAATGTCTTCTTCACAAATGTAAGCATTGGAATTTAAGGTACTACCCCCTTGCAATGGATTTCCCTAGTTACCCCCTTGTGATTGATTTCCCTAATTACCCCATTGTGTAGGTACAAGGTTAAAAGAAATATTTTTTTGTTGTTGAAGATAAAAAGGATTTGTTAATATTACATGTTGTTGTTGTGCTCTCAATTGGGTCATATAATGGTGAACTTCTCCAACATTTATGGGTAAGATGATATTAGGTGCAAACTTTGCAAGGAAATTTAAGTTTTTTCTTCTCCTTAGTGTCCTAAAAAATAGAATTTAGATTGGGGGAAGCTCCTTACCAGTATTAGAATTTATATTTTTATTACTGTTCTTTACCATTGGGTTATAGATTGTTCCTCAAATTCACTAATTACATCAAAAAACATTAGAGGTTTGGGTAGGTATTGAGGAATTTTATGGAACCAACATAGTTGTAGACAAATTATGATGCACAAACATTTGTCCCATTTTCTGCACCAACTATCCAATAGTGATATGAATAGCATAACCAATCACCCCATCAACATGGGGTTATATAGTATTTTTCAAAGGGTTGGTTGAAGGTTGAGGAGAATGAGGTATCAAATCATACAATGCATTGGATTGAGAGTAAATTAAGCCTAGCTACTCAACTCATAGGGTAACTTATTCCTTAGTGTAGGATCCTAACATAGTAACGTTATTGATCATGTTTGATGGAAAAAACTTCACAAACGAGTTTGATAGAAATTCATCTAGGATTTTAGCTCTATTGAGCCAAACTTCTACCACCATTCATGAATATGGTTAAAAATATGTGTGGGGGTACTCCAATGCATTGACATAAAGAGTTCATTTTCAATTTTTTAGTTGCTAGGTGATTTTAAATGTGTTCAAAATGTCATAACCAATGATGAAAAATAATGGAAAGAACAACAAGGGAGCTTGATATACCATTTTGTTACACTCCCCGTTATGGTTTTTTGGAAAATATGAAATCAAATACTATATTACACCAAGGAGTTGGATGAAAACTAGAGATGAAATTTCATCACATGTGCACTAGTATCTTCTCTAGATTTTCCATGAAACTTAGTGTTGTCTAAAGGCAACTTTGTAGGAATGACTTTCCATAAAGGGTGATGATGTATGGGATCATTTTTCAATTGTGATAGTAAGTAAGTTCAAAGTTGAAAAAAATTATAACTGAGTATTGGAAAATGAGTTGTAATTGATAAAGGAAAGGACTTGTGGCCCTTTAGGTGTCATACTAGCACCAACACCACTACCTTTTGGTACACTTCTATTCCCTAAAAAATGAGTGGTACTAGTTGAAGGGCCAACATTTGGAGGAAGATTCCAACTAAGAGGAAAACCTATGTTTAGGATTTACGAAATACCAATGGATATGATAAAGATAGTTGTAGAACCTCTATCAATGCTAAATCCAAGGGTGTGCCTTGCACCAAAAGAGAATCCAAAACTAGGAAATCCAATGCTTCCTATAGGCATACTAAAAGTAGGTAAACCTTAAGATGGAAAACTTGGGTTGACTAGTGCCATCCCCCAAACAGGGACAATAGATCTCTAAGTTGCATGGATAAAAGGACTTTCCCCAATGGCCAGAGGCAAGGAGAGGCCACTTGTGCCTCCTATTAACATGTTAGGAATATTGAGAGTGGTTCCTCTTAGACTAGTTTAATCACTACCACTTGACATCATAAATAAGCTACAAAAGAAAGAAAATTGATCACTTAAAATAGGTTCACCCCTTTATAATGTAAAGGGTCATTAACATATCAAAAGAGAATTGAAATTTACTAATTAATTTTCATCAATGACTTCAATCTCTTGTGGGCAGTTGTGGAGGTTGGTGTTACAGGGGAAGGGGGCCATGATTAATTTGAGGATGGAGTACAAAACACTTTGGTATTGTAGGGAGTATGCCATCCTATAGAACACTAGGAATAATGTTAGTAATGGAAAACTACCACTAAATTATTGGTGATTTCTCAATCTCAAGAGGAGAGCTTCACTTCCTTCAACACCAACAAGTAGGTTGGTCAGTCAACACGAAGGCTATGGTTCAAACAAACAGTTTCCAATAAGACAATAGCTCAAGTTATGGCTAACCAAATAGAATAAAACACAAGGGTGATGACATGGAGTTGGGTTACACTTTTTGGCAAGAGAGGGTGCATTTAGGTGGAAAAAATGATGGCTCAATCAAGCAATTTAAGTGCTTGATCAAGCCTTTTTTAAGCGCTCGATCGAGCTCCTCGAGTGCTAAAAAATAGCTCGATCAAGGGAAAACAAACCCTCAATTGAACTTTAGGTCTCGATCGAGCTCTAACGCTTGATTGAGAGTTATAGCTCGATCAAGCCCTGAACCTTGATTGAACCATTTTTTCTATTAAATTGCTCACACGTGGTCTGTGTGTGCCATTTGTACAGACCGCGGGGAATTTTAGAGCTCGACTTAGATTGTTTGGGTAGCTTGGTCGAGATTATTGGAGCTCGATCGAGCAATTGGAGCAAGGAGCATTACAACCAATCTCGCCAACGACCTTGTCAATGTCCAGAGGCTCAAACGAAGGTAGGTATTCTATTGTTTTTGTCCTTTTTATTTATTTATTTTACAAAATTAAGCAAAATTTAAAAACAAAAATTACCATACAAAAACCATGAAAACCACAAAAAAAACCTTCAAAACAACTTAGAAAACCACAAAACCAACCTAGAAAACCACGAAAAACCATCAAAAAAACATTTCAAAACAACTTAGAAAACCACAAAACCAACGTAGAAAACCACAAAAAATAATAAAAAAACCTTCCAAAACAACTCAGAAAACCACAAAAAACAACCTAGAAAACGCTCCAAACCTACAAAAATACTCTAATTTAGGTTTTAAATTCGTTTCTTACTTGAAATGTTTTGTTTATTAAATGCATATTTTCTTATTTAAAATGGTAAAAACATTATTTTCTAATTATTTTAGGTTTTAAAGTTTTTCTTTACGAATTTTGTGAAATCAATTTTCAATTTTTAAAATTTATTTGTTATTTAAAATGCATTTTAAATTTCTATCAAATTTGACCGAAAATATACCCCAAAAAACTCCAAAAAAAACAATGAAAGTATAACCAATAAATAAGTAAATTAAGAGCTTAAAATTGACATGATGTATATGGTTGTTAATGGTGAACCTCTATTTAGAAATTAAGAAATTTTATTTTATTTTATTATATGAGTTTAAAGTTAAATTGATTTATATTTTAAATATTTTTTGTAGAAAGTTTGAATAATAAACACTTATTCACAGAGATTATCCCGATTATACACTATTGCGGAATACATGCATAATACATAACCTCCTCTATGTTGATCATCAATTTAGCAGCATCAAAAACAATGAAACATCAATCGCATGCCCACATTAACACAGTATGTAACCCAGGGAAAGCTTACAGCTGAAAACCCCACCCTATCTGTATATTAATGATTGAGAACATGTAACAATACATAGTACAATACTCCTCACAAGTACCCAGCACTATCTCCACCTGTTACACACAATACTAGCTCAGATCAGAACAAGTCACAGGTTCAAATCTTCTCCGCTGCTTTGCCTGCCTCTATTGCACACAATACCAAGTGAAAATCACTCACCCTGGAAATCATGTGAGCACAGGCTATTTCACTGGGCATATACTTTGCAATCCTCATGGGCATACTCAATCCATTGATTTTGCAAGATCTCATGCACAACTATAGTCACAACTGATAGCAATCTCAACCTCTAACACCTGTCTCCACTGAACTGTACATGCACTGAGTTAACTGATGTATTCTTCAGTTGCATTATGAGTTAATAATTAGTGAATTAATTTAATCAATTAATTCACATCACTCATCACTAATCTATTTGCAGTTAGACTAATTACAACTAGCTTAACCAAGTCAAACTGAACACAACTCCATCAACTCCACATCCAACTCCACAGAACTCAACCACATGAGTTCTAACTGATGTCCTGCATGCAATAGCTCAACTGACTCACAAGAAAAGCGTATTTCCTTCTGACAGCTGCATGTGCCACATCTGTAGCTCAAACTGAAGTGCTCCAAGAGGATAAGATAATGTTTATAGTCTAAATATTATTATGAGACAATAATATTTGACTTTTCTATTTTTGACTAGCAGTCTAAAAATAGACTCTGATCACTCCTGCTGTGATCCAAAAATAGAAGTCCATCTATTTTCCCAACATGACCAATCATCCATAAACAACATCCTGCAACTCATAGACCATGATCCATAAGTCTAAAAATAGACTTTGCGCCATAATTTGCCTGCGGGCCCACTTAGTGAAGGCGACTCCTTTCCACTAAGCTCCATCATCTTTTTTCATTCTCAACACTCCCTCTCAACAAGATATGGATTATCAGCAACCCCTATCCTGCCTCGGTGGTATTCGAATTTTCTCCTGGTGAGTGCCTTCGTCAAGATATCAGCATCCTAATCCTCCGTTGGAATGTATGAAAGTAACATGATTCTCCACTGCACACAATCTCTAATATGATGGTACCTGATGTCGTTTGTTGAGCTCCCTGCCTAATCTGCATCCTCCTCTCTGTACCAAGATCCATATCCCGATGTGCCTCTCAAATAAGGCAATACATTCTTGCCCGCCTTCCAGAAGAGCTTGGTAGGCTTAACCATAACTTGTGAAAGCTGGTTAACAGCATAGCATATATCGGGTCGTGTAGTGACCAGATAAACAATGGCATCCACTTCTTCTGCTGAAGTGGCATCCTCCTTCCTCCAACCTCCAGGAAGAGGAGTATCAACAGGCTTGTAGCCATGCATGTTGAACTTATCCAGTATCTCCTGAGTATACTTACCCTGAGAAACAAATAGTCCATCACTGCACTACCAAATTTCCAATCCCAGGAAATAATGAAGGAGGCCCAAGTCCTTCATTTCAAACTCCTTAGCAAGATCATCCTTGCATGAAAGTATCAACAGCTCATCACCTGTTAGAATCAAATCATCTACATAAAGTACAATGATAAGCAACTTACCCTCCACCACAATCTGGTATAGGTTTGGATCCGCCTCACTCTTGGAGAATCCAAGTCCGGTGAAATAGTTGTCTATCCATGTGTACCAAGCACGTGGTGCTTGTTTCAACCCATACAACGCTCTCTTGAGCCTACACACATGCGACTCACTGTTGAAGGTCTCAAAACCTTCGGGCTGCTCAATGTACACCTCCTCCTCAATGAATCCGTTGAGGAACGCAGTCTTCACATCCATCTGATGAATGTGCCATCCCATTTGTGCTGAAAGAGCAAGAATCGTCTGTATGGAAGAATACCTTGCGACAGGTGTAAAGGTCTCCTCATAATCGATCCCCTCTATCTGTGAAAAGCCTCGGGCAACAAATCTTGCCTTGTACTTCTCCATACTCCCGTCAGCTGCCTGCTTAACTTTGTAGGTCCATCTTGAACCCACCACTGATTTCCCTTCCAGTATAGGAACAATCTCCCATGCACTGTTTCTGACAATTGAATCATACTCTTCCACCATGGTGTCTACCCATGCGGGATCCTCCACAGCTTCCTCAAAAGAGGATGGCTCAGTCACAACACATTTGCTCACAAGAGCCATGTATCCAGTGTATCGATCAGGTGACTGTCTCTGCCTGCATTGGGATGTAGGTGGTCCTACAACTTTCTCTGCATCTTGAGCCAGTCGCTCAGCTTCTGTCAAGAGCTTTCGCCCTCTGATGGTTGGTGCTGCATGAGTGGTCTCTTCCACTCCATGAACCTCGTCCTGTGGCTGATCCACGTCTTGAAGCTCATCCTTAGGAACTAATAGATCCTCATCTGCATGCAAGTGTAGCTCCCTCTCAAGCAAACACTTCATGGCTTTCTCCTCCTGAAATTTTATATCTCATCGCACAACAGTCTTACCACTGTCTGGAAAATACACACAATAGTTGTGGGGCGTATTAGTGTACCCCACAAATATCCCAACCTCTACGGTTGACTCCAACTTCTTCCTGGCATCCTTTGTCACATGCATGTAAACGTTAGCACCAAAAATCCTCAAATGAGAAAGATCAGGTTTCTTACCAGAATAAGCCTCCTCGGGTGTACTCATGCCAAGTATCCTGTGAGGACAATGGTTCTGCACATAAACTGTTTTATTGCATGCTTCTGCCCACAAGTGAAGGGGTAGGCCCTGATCATGCAACATCGCCCGTGCAGCACCCATTATCGTTTTGTTCTTCCGCTCAGCAACCTCGTTCTGCTGTGGGTTATGGGGAGCTATGAGCTCTCTTCGAATTCCTTCTGCACTGCAGAAATCCTTGAACTCACCAGAGATGTATTCACCACCATTATCGCTCCTAAGAGCCTTCACTTTCTTCCCCGACTCCTTCTCGACTAGTGCTTTGAACTCACAGAACTTTGAGTATGTCTCGCTCTTCTTCTGCATGAAGAAGATCTAGCACTTACAAGAGAAATCATCAACAAAAATCACATAATACCTGTGCTTTGCTGTCGAAGCTACTGAGAAAGGTCCACACACATCTGTGTGAATTCTCTCAAGGATCTTCGTGGCGCAACTATCCTTCTCGTGAAAGGTGGATTTCACAAACTTTCCCAAAGTACACCCCTTGCACTAATCTGACTGCGCAAGAGTGCCTTTAGGAAGCCCTGTAGTGATCTGCTGCAGTATCTTCAAGGCTCCATGGTGAAGGTGACCCAATCTCCTGTGCCACAACTCGCCATCATCCCGGCTCACCAATCCTTCTACCTTGCATGTCATTGTTGTGCATCCATCTACATGCAACTGATAAAGGTTCCTCACTCGAACCCCTATCTTCTGGGTTTCTCCAATTGTCTTACTGCGCAGGAAAGCCTTTCCCTCGCTGAAAACAACATCATATCCCTTGTCTTCTAACATCGCCAGAGAGATAAGATTCTTCTTCAATCCTGGAACATGCATCACTTCCTTCAAAAAGAAGGGTTTACCAGACTCCCTCTCAAAGGAAATGATACCTATACCGGTCGCACTGTATCTACCATCATCGCCCATCTCGATGTGCACTCCAAGATCTTTGTCCTCCAAATCAAAAAACAAATCTCGATCTCCTGTCATGTGAAAAGACGCACCACTGTCCAAGAACCACACCGATCCCATCACACATGAAACCAAGCATGCGATCAATGAAAAATCAAGCTCAAACTGCGAGGCTAGAGCCTCTCCTGCTGCAGATCCAGCAGCGTGCTTGTTCTTCTTCTTCTGCGGACAATTAGTGGCATAGTGTTCGTGCTGGTGACAATGAAAACACTTCACCTTGGACATGTCCTGCTTCTTGCCTTTCGCACCAGACTGAGAAGCTTTCTTGCTCTTCCCCTTCTTTGCTTTGGCAGCCAAAGCACAATTTTCTTCATCAGGTCCCTTTGATGAAGATCCGTCCCTGGTATTCCGCCTGATCTCCTCCTGCACAAGATCTGACCAAAGTCTCTACCATCCTGGCAATTTCTCCCAACCATTGACAGAGTCCTGATAGGAATGCCAACTCTTCGGAAGACCAAGTAGAGCCAAGCTCACCAAGTCCTCATCATCGACAGTCACCCCCACACTTCCCATCTCATCCCTGCACTGAGTGAAATTCGTGAGATACTTGGGCATACTGTCTCCCTTCTCACGTTTGATGTTTCTGAGTTTATCCTTGAGCGCCAGCTTCCTCTGATCGCTCTTGCTTTGGAATAGATCTGTCAACGCTTTCCACATCAAGTATGGAGAAGCCTTTCCAAGCAAGCTGGACACAATGTGATCCTTCACGCCCTCCAACAGAATCCTTCGACACTTTGTTGTCTTCTTTTTCCAAGCATCAACCTGCGCAGCATCAGTAGGCTTTGGGACATCAACCTCTATGAAATCCTTCAGCCCATTATCATCCAATATTGCCTCCATCCTGTCCTTCCATGCAATATAGTTTGAGCTGCCCTCAAGAGCATACTCCAATCACAATCCATTGAAAGACATTGCCTCGTTGATACCAAGAAAACACTGCTGCAAATTCGAATTCCACCAGCTCCAAACTCAACCGCCTCGGATCTAAGATTCGTGAGAACAAAGTATTTCTCGTACAGAGATTGACTGTATGGGCTTTTACCGGATATCTCACCTTCCAAAGGAAGGATGAATCCAGAGGCTACCTAGCCCAATTACAGACTCTGCCTGAAGAAATAAGATGTAAACACTTTCTGAATAGTAGATCTGATGATCAACAGCTCTGATACCATGTAGAAAGTTTGAATAATGAACACTTATTCATAGAGATTATCCCGATTATACACTATTGTGGAATACATGCATAATACATAACCTCCTCTATGTTGATCATCAATTTAGCAACATCAAAAACAATGAAACATCAATCGCATGCACACATTAACATAGTATGTAACCTGGGGAAAGCTTACAGCTGAAAACCCCACACTATCTGTATATTAATGATTGAGAACATGTAACAATACATAGTACAATACTCCTCACAAGTACCCAGCACTATCTCCACCTGTTACACACAAAACTAGCTCAGATCAGAACAAGTCACAAGTTCAAATCTTCTTTGCTGCTTTGCCTGCCTCTATTGCACACAATACCAAGTGAAAATCACTAACCCTGGAAATCACGTGAGCACATGCTATTTCACTGGGCATATACTTTGCAATCCTCATGGGCATACTCAATCCATTGATTTTGCAAGATCTCATGCACAACTATAGTCACAACTGATAGCAATCTCAACCTCTAACACCTGTCTCCACTGAATTGTACATGCACTGAGTTAACTGATGTATTCTTCAATTGCGTTATGAGTTAATAATTAGTGAATTAATTTAATCAATTAATTCACATCACTCATCACTAGTCTATTTGTAGTTAGACTAATTACAACTAGTTTAACCAAGTCAAACTGAACACAACTCCATCAACTCCACATCCAACTCCACAAAACTCAACCACATGAGTTCCAACTGATGTCCTACATGCAATAGCTCAACTGACTCACAAGAAAAGCGTATTTCCTTCTGACAGTTGCATGTCCCACATCTGTAGCTCAAACTGAAGTGCTCCAATAGGATAAGATAATGTTTATAGTCTAAATATTATTATGAGACAATAATATTTGACTTTTCTATTTTTAACTAGTAGTCTAAAAATAGACTCTGATCACTCCTGCTGTGATCCAAAAATAGAAGTCCATCTATTTTTCCCAACATGACCAATCATCCATAAACAGCATCCTGCAACTCATAGACTATGATCCATATGTCTAAAAATAGACATAGTCTAAAAATAGACTTTGCGCCATAATTTGCTTGCGGGCCCACTTAGTGAAGTCGACTCCTTTCCACTAAGCTCCATCATCTTCTTGCATTCTCAACATTTTTTTAATTATAAATATAGTATGATTAGTTTTAAAAATAAAATATTAACATTTAAAGTTATATATATATATATAAAACACATCATGAGATTATATATAACAAAACATTTAACTTAATTATATATAATATTTAACTATATATATATATAACCTAACATAGTTTTATAGCTATTTGACATAACATAAAATTATATATATATATATATATATATATATATATAGATCACCGTTCATAACATAACAATATAAGTATAAATATAATTATATATATTTAACTATTATAAAATTGTGACATCTCTCACACACGCATATATGATATTGTAACATGTATTGTGCATAATTAATATATATATATATATATATATATATATATATATATATATATATATAGATGAATGAGTTCATGTTTCAATAATGCATCATTAATAGATACATTAAATCTATCCTGAAAAGTGCATTTGGTCTAGTGAATAAAAGTATTTAGACTCTTTTCTAATTTGTACCATATTGTTTCATTATGTAGTGTGTTGTACAAGAAACATTGTCTTCAGGCAATTCCTATTTCCACCTCTATCAGTCCATAAATGCGTGGCTACATGCGCTCTCGATACCCGATATAACACACGCGCGACGATGACTAAATAAAAAAAAATAACAGCGTGTTATATCAGGCTATCGAGGGCGCATGTAGTCGCGCATTTATGGACTGATAGAGGTGGAAATAGGAATTGCCTTGTCTTCATATGCTTGCACCTAGTACATGTCATGTGTCAAAGTCAAACATTAAGAACTTAAAGTCTATTGCCGTATTTGGTTGGCATGAAATTTTTTAGTTTTGTAAATAGGTTTATTTTAAATTTTTACATATTTATGCTCTATGAATAAAATTCATTATTTAGAAATGAAAAAAAGTGTGAAGGTAGATTTGATCAAAGTATATACTTTGGTTTATGGATTACAAAGTATTTGGTTAATGGATTTCAATTTCATGTGATATTTGTAATTTATATATATTTTCATATGGATAGTTTATTGATACATGTATTCACTATTTCAGCTTATGGATTTGTATTAATCTTGTTTATGGATGCTCATTAAGTTTTGAAGTTTATAAATCTGTTAAAATTGTTTCGCTAATTTAAAAAATTCTCTATATACTATAACTTTTATTAGTCAAATATAACAATTTTGATTTCGAATTTCATAGACTAAGAAAATAAGTACAATCTTAAGTTATGATGCAAGTCACTTTAATACTTAAAATGAATTAAAATATATCAGGCATCAATTTAATATTGAACATTAAAAGAATTACAATCATGCTTCATATTGGCTTGTAGAAAGTGTCTTTTAGTGCAATCAACATGTATGTTATTACAATTCAATTTTATTACTAAATTATTTGAATTATAAAGTCATCCATATTATAATAAAAATATATATATATATATGAAAAATTTTGTGACCCACCCATATACCATTGCATGGACAATTTTTTTACGTATATCAATTGATTTCTTATCTCAAGGTTCAATTAAAAAACACAAATTGGATTGAAATAAGTTTTATTCAATTAAAAAAAAAACTCAAATATAATTGAAATACGTTATATTCAATAATAAAATATGTGGAGATGTAAAGTTACAAATACAAGTTTTATTCGAATTTATTTTGTTTTAGGTTATCTACAAAAGCTTAGTCATAATGCACGTCGTCAATAATTTTTTTGTACTTACACTGAAATCAATGCACAATGTTAAACTAATTACCTTGAAATTAATGTACACCATACATCTAATTATATCAAATCAGAAATCAACATCTTCACTGAAATCAATGCATCTAATGCAAGCAATCAAATAGGATGAGAAATCAATATCTACACTAAAATCAATGCATCTAATGCAAACAATCAAATAGGATTAAAAATCAACATCTATATTGAAATCATTGCATCTAATGCTACAAGCAATCAAATAGGATTAGAAATCAACATCTACTCTAAAATAAATGCATCTAATGCAAGCTCAATCAAACAAGATTGGAAATTAACATATTTAATGAAATTGATGCATCTCATGCAAGCAATGAAATAGAATTAGAAATAAACATATACACATCAATCAATGCATCTAATGCAAGGATTAGAAATCAACATTTGTACACATAAATCAATGCATTTAGTGCAAGGAATTTTCTTCCCTTTCTCTCCCACCTCCATCTATATCAATATCTCCCTCCATATTTCCTTCTTTGTCTCTCTATCTCACCCCCCAAACACACACGCTCTCTCTCTTCATATCTATCTATCTCTCCCTCCCTCTGTCTCTCTCTTCCTCCTTCTCTCCCCCTTCAATCTATATCTCTATCTCCCTTTGTCTCTCCTTCTTCATCTCTTTATATCACCCCGCAAACATATACATTGTTTCTCCATATCTATCTATATCTCCCTCTCTCTCCCTTTCCCTATCTCTCATTCTCTTCCCCTTCTCTCCCTCTGTCTCCCCTTCTATCTCTCTTCCTTCCTACTCTACTCTCTCCCTCTCTCTCCATCTGCCTTGTCATTCCCTCTCTCTCTCTGCCTTTCTCTCTCTATATGTCTTTCTTCTTACCTTCCTCTCTCTCTCCACCTTTCTCTCTCTATATATGTCTTGAACTTCTTCCTTTCCTATATTTTCCTCAAACTCCATCTCTCGAGCTCCCTCTCTTTCTCCTCCACTCTCTCCTCCTCTCCCTCTCTCCATCTTTATGTCCCCCTCTCTCTCTCTTACCCTTCTCTCTCACTCTCTCTCCTCTATATTTCAAAATTTTCCGAATACTTTGAAAATTAAAATATTATATTAAAATAATTTTTTTATTTTGATGTTGTAAAACCTTTTTTTTTTCTATATATAATACATATTTAAAATGCAAGATTTCAAATGTGTGTTGTACATTCAACTCTGGGGAAAATGATAAATTTCAATGGAAATATTATGTAAAAGTTTCCAAAATATTAATGTTCCAACTACCTCCATTAGAGATACATAGAGCGCTTCAACTGAAACTATTTAGGTTTTATTTCTTTAGGTAGCTTTAGGTTATGATTACTTTAGTATTTTAAAAATATTATATATTTTATTATTTTAGATTTATAAAAAAATTAGGTTAAATAAAATTAACATATGGAATCAACTTGTATGACTATTTTGCTTCATGTCTTTCAATTGAAACTGTTTAGGTTTTATTTCTTTAGGTAGCTTTAGGTTATGGTTACTTCAGTATTTTAAAAATATTATATATTTTATTATTTTAAATTTATAAAAAAAAATAGGTTAAATAAAATTAACATATTGAATCAACTTGTATGACTCTTTTGTTGACACCTACAATATATATCAACCACATTTATTAATGTGGTTGTGCTAGTATATATTATAATATAACAACTTTTATATTATATTAAAGTTAATAATATTATATTGATCCAAAATTAATAAATTTAATATTAACATTAAAATATATTAATATTAGATTTCATAATTTAATTTAATAATAATAATAATAATAATAAAATTTTGATATTAATATTAAATTTAATAAAGTTTCTATATGACATGATAACAAAAATTATAATGAATTTTGGAATTTTAAAATGTGGTAAAAACTTAAATTTTAAATCTTTATTGATTTTAAAATCTAAATTATGGGATTCACAATTTTTTTATAGAGGCTAGAGCCCTTGTTAACCATGTAAATGACTCAATCCAGGGTTTATGAAACCCTTGATAGAGATATTTGAATTTGAAATTTAATAAGTGCTCGATCGAGCCTCTTAAGTCCTAAAATCCACAATTTCAACAACCCTTCCACAAAATTTCATGCAACACCATTTTGTACCCTAGGGGACTTGGGGAAAAAATTGTCCCTAGTTGGCAGAGTTGATCATGTTGGATTCATGAAGGAATATCTATCTAATGGTATATGAGTTTGACATTTTCGAATTCATATGAAATTTTTCAGATAACTTCTTTTAAATATAATGCTTAAAATTATTTTGAACAATTTTAAAGAGGTTGAATAAAAAATCAATATCATAAAATATACACAACTAAAAAATTTCAAAAAATACTACTATCTTCATTTACGAGTCCTTTTCAAAAAGGTATTCTTTGTCTTTCAATCTATTTAAAAAAATGGGTAAACACATGTGTCTGCGAAATGCAATTGAAATATTACTTTGTCAACTTCGAAAAATAATAAAAAAATATAATTTTACTTAAGAAAATAAATTTTTAATATGAAAAACTTAGCTCTCTCCGTGTAGATCATGATTATATATATATATATATATATATATATATATATGAGATTAAGTTATGCTATGTAAACATAAACATACCTTTTAAGATGTGTGAAAATTTGCAAGGAAAAACATTTCATTTAATGGAAAATTGAAATGTTATACAACACTAAAATTTTTTGCAAAAAATATTATTAAGACAACAACATAATTCTCCACAATTTATATTTTTACTCTGAATCAAAATCACAATGCTTATATGAATTTTGAGGGCTTCAATTTGATAAAAAAGAAAAAAATTGAAATTTCATCGCCACCTTTGACTTAAAAGTATAACACATCTTCATGCATTCACCCATAGAACACATCTTAAAAATCTAAAAAACAACACCAAACAAATAATCTTTGAGACAAATGACCTTATTCACTGTAGATAGTTATAGTAAATCTCACACAATAATCACCCAAAGTGAAATTAACGTTATGAGAACACACACCTTTTAAGGGAGCTAAGGCGGATATTATGCATCTATCTCACATATCGCAAGTACTTCCAACTTATAATTACCTACGTGAAATCTTAGGAAAAACAGCCGAAGTTACCACCTCACAGTGAATAATCGAGTGGAAAATTCATGGGTTAGGTGTCTATGTATGTGTAGAGAATATAGGATTAAGCTCTTCATCCAAAACTCCATAAATAAATGATGTCACCTCAATGACTTTCCATATCTACCCAATCCCCCATACGTACATATACGACTAAACAAGCAAGATGGACCAATCTCTAAACTTTCAAAGTTTGACCTAATGCTTGATATGTATGTTAGATGTCTTTTTCACAATAAATACTCTTTAATATTATGGATTTTACACTTTTTTTAATTATTTTTTATTCATACAATAATGTGTACAATAATGTCTAAAAATAAAAGGAATTATTTAATTATTTTCAATTTTTCATTTTGAAATTAACTAGTCTAGATACATCTTGACTCTGAATTTATCATGCGCCGAATTTATCATGTGTCGAGAGGGATCAAATATCTTGAGATTCAAACCTTGTTTTTGGAGTGTAGAATTTGAGGGAAGGTTTGCCCCTGGACGGATTTGATCCCTCTCGGCACATGATAGATCCGGGGTTAAGATGGATCTTGGATGGTAGATCCATCTTAAAGTGGGAGTGAATCTAGTTTGTTGATAATCTTGCCACATTTTTTTTAAGTGTATATGTTTAACTTATATATGAATTCTATATATCTATATTTTAGTGAAAAACCAAAATATTCATGATTTCTACATCTAACTTCTATGTTTGTATTTTTCTTTCTGTGTCTCTTTCTTCTTCCCTCTCTCTCCAGCTTCCATATCTTTGTCTATCTCCCTCTCTCTATCCTTCTCTCTCTCCCCCTCACTCTCTCCCCCATATCTCTCTCCACCTCTCCCTCCCTCTCTCTATAGCTCTCTTCTTCCCTCTCTCCCCCTACCATCTATATCTATACCTCCCTCCAATGCCCCTAAACACATCTCTCTCTCTCTCTCCCCTAAACACATGTCGTGCGCTCTCTCTTTCTCTTGCCCCCTTCATCTATATCTGTATCTCCCTTTGTCTCTCATTTTTATCTCTCTATATTAGCCCGCAAACATACACAATCTCTATCTCTCCCTCTCCCTCTCCCTATCTCTCTCTTACCCCCCCCCCCCCTCCATATCTATATCTCTTCCTCCCTCCCTCTCTTTGTCTCTCTCTTCTTCCCTCTACATCTATATCTATATCTCCCATTGTCTCTCCTTCTTTATCTCTCTATCTCACCCCCCAAACATACTCTCTCTCTCTCTCTCTCTCTCTCTCTCTCTCTCTCCCCATATCTATCTCACTTCCTCCCTCCCTCTCTCTACTCCTCTCTTCTTCCCTCTCTCCTCCCTCTCTCCTCCCTCCATTTATATCTCTTTCTCCCCTTGTCTCTCCTTCTCACCCGCAAAACATACATACTCTATCTCCATATGGATCTCTCCCTCTCTTCCCCCCTCCCTCATCCTCTCCCTCTCTCTCTTCCCCTTCTCACCCTCTCTCTCTCTCCCCCCTCCTTCATCCTCTCTGTCTCTCTCTTCCCCTTCTCTCCCTCTCTCTCTCTCCTTCTCTCCCTCTCTCTCTCTCCTTCTCTCCCTCTCTCCCCCTCTTCCCTCTTGCTCTCCTCTCTCCCTCACTATCTCTCCATTGTCATTCCCTCTCCCTCTCCACCTTTCTCTCTCTATGTCTTTTTTATTCCCTCCCTCTCTCTCCCCCTTATCTCTCTCAAGTCCCCTCTCTCCCACCTCCCCTCTCTCCCACCTCCCTATGTCTCTGTCCCATCACACTCTCTCTCCACCCTCCAACTCTGTCACTATCTCCCTCCCTCTCTTCATCCCTCTCTGCGCCTCTCTCCCCCCTCCATATCTATGTCTCCCTATCTCTCTATCTCTTCCCCTTCTTTCCCTATCTCTATCATCTCCTTTTCCTTGTCTTCCCTCATCTCCTTTCCCCCTCATTACGTCTTACTCTCTCTCTTATCACCCTCTCTCTCTCAATGTCTTTTTTCTTCCCTCCCTCTCTTTCCCCCACCAATTCCATATCTCTCCCCCTCTCTCTCTTAAAACCAATCCCATTGTATTGTATTTAAGAAAGTATCTAATTAAAAAGAACATAATTGGTTCTAAAATTTTAAACCTATAGTTTGGATCAATCATATCAAAGAAAATGCAATAATAAAAATCTTAAAAGAATCATGAACTATATTTCCTCTACCATTGTACTCACTTTGCTTTCTCTCTTCACTTGGATCCTTGGTTAAGATGCATCTATCCATGTTCTTTATAATATTATTTATATTATATAAATTTCACATATGTATATATAAAAGTATTCTAATTTTTTATTTTATAAAAACCTTGATGTAATCACTAAGGAACATTTTTAGTAGTCTTGAGGATGGAGGGATGGAGGATTTAGAGGTATCTCAAAAGTAATTATAACCTTTTTTATTTTAGATTTAATTAAAAAATGTCATAAATTAAATTAAAATAAAATATTTTTATTGTGAAATAAGTTATGGTTTTTGCATGTGGTATTGGTAAGCCATGGTATTGGCCCATAGTATTGTAAAATAATAATTAAAAGCTTACATTTATAATATAATAATCAAAAGCCAAGTTGACCCATGATGTTGATAAACCATCGTATTATGATTTTTTTTTATCAAAAAAATTGTACATAATTTTATTAATAAAAATAAAAATTAAATATATCAAATTAAATTTTATCATTTTTATTAATTGGCTAAAACAAGTGCATTAAGAAAGAGTAAAAAAATATAAAAGATTGTGTTGTTCTTTAAATTATTATTATTATTATTATTATTAAAAAAATTGATGTACAATCTTTTTTATTATATTTAGTGCTATACATATATCTTATACTAAATTGTAAAACACCTCTCAATACAATAATATAAATATACAAAAAGAAATGTATGTCAATTCTAGGATGCCAATTTTTCTTTTCAATCACCTCTACGAGGTGGTTTTGGGTTTTCGTGGAACAATGAGGGGCCAAAGGATTTATGGTTGTGACTTCTGCATGCGGTCGAGGGTTATGGGCACAACGTTTTTGAAGACAATTTGTAGTTGATAACTAAGAGTAATCACAAATCCAAGGTAAAAGAAGCTTAAAACAAACGCTAAAGAACCTGAAAACCAGCTAAGTCAGTCTGGTTTGCATGCACGTATTAATTTTTTCCAAATAATTTAAAGTCCAAAGAAGCTTCCTAAGTGAAAACTGAGTGGAATAAACCCAAAACAAACCAGAGAATTCAAAGTACTCTCCTCAATAAAGTCACCAGTTTTGTGAGGAGATATTTCACTAGCCAGTCTAAAAATTTCCCTAGGTGAATAAGTTAAGTTTACAACACACAAAAGCATATATATGAAAAATTATTTTGTAGTATGAGTATTTACATTAACAAATTTATACATAAGAAAAATAAAGAAAGCTTTTTTCATTTTTTATTTAGCATAATTAATAATATGATATAAAGTGGATAGCTGCAAAGTAGTATAGTTTTTTTTTTTTTGGTAATTATTAAATTAGTTGTTCATGTCAATCCAAGATTTTTTTGGTAGTTATCAAATTAGTTGTTATTACTATATGACCTAGTCCTTTTTTTTGGTAGTTATCGAATTAGTTGTTATTACCATATGACCTAGTCCATTTACTCTACAGTAAACCAAACTTTTCATGTCTCAAACTTCAATACTCCAAAACTCCTAATTAATTGATTAATATGTAAGAAATTATAATATGATTAGGAAATATAATATAATTCGAGCATAAAAATAGAGAATAATAAATCGAAATACAAATATAAGGAAAAAAATTATACTTGGACTTTTCTGGTGGTTTCGTTGAGTGTGTTTTTCCATGCATCACATTAAGAAAAGTTCATCTACGTGCGAAAGAACTATTGTGTGGGATGGATGGATGTGTGTGGAAGAAATGTGTAGAGGGGGGAATATGTGTGGAGGTGTGGAAGTGGGGATGTGTGCCGAAGGAGGAACATGTGGAAGAGACATCAACACTTTCACACCTTTTGCACCTCTTGAACAACACTTCTTCCACACACTCATGAACTATTTTCAATGCGATGAGTGAAATTCTTCTTTCTCAAACTATTTAATGTGATACATGGAATAATAATATTTTATGTTTTGAAGTTAAATCTAGATTATAAATTTAATTTTAATTTAATCAAGTCTAATTTTAATTTAATTATAAATTTAATTTGATATATGTGAATGAAATTTAATTTTATGTAGGAGAAGACATATGTTGTATAAATTTCTATAAAGAAAAACAATATGGAAAACCTTAAAATCTTATGTATTTGAAAATTTTAACTAAGCCTATATACAAAATGTTTGTTTAAAGTAATTTTTTTTTTTTTAGAAAAAAGCTAATTGCAAAAATAATTATGTGGAACGACAAGTGTATAAAGTTGAGAATGTGTAGAACATAAACATTCTCCCACACATATTTCTTTTATTCTGCACACAAAATATAAATTTTATTAGCCAATAATTAATAAAGACACCCAAACCATAATCTCTAAAGTGATTAACAATTCAAATTAGATCTTGCCTCACTTAAGATCGATGGTTGAGGGCATTCATATGATGTATAATCATATATTTATGGAGCTCCGGGGAAATTTTCGACCACTGCCTAATGTGGGTTAGGGTTTGGTCATTTACACACTGCAGTGCCTGAACCTTTTGCCCTGCACCTGACCTTTCTGTCATGGTTTTGCATCTTTGCCTACATACTTTGTCGTTGTTATCATCTTTGCAACCATGGAGGCACCTGTTCCGTTCACTCCCCTTGGCTATGCAACATTACCACAAGCAAACGACTTAACGGGGATTCTTGGCAGCTGGGACATCTTTTTCGGGTGGTTAAGAACATGGAGCTTGACCAGGTTGATTATAACGAGGACCCTTTCACCTCTGTCTCCATATGGACGAAGTCTCCTCCCTCAATATCGGAATGACAGTTTCCCCAAACCTCTGGCCTGCACGATGTCCTTTTTCCCTCGCCATCTGCTTCGAGTCCCTCTTGTTTGGACGCTTCCCTACCTAATGACCCTCACTCCCGGCCAGTTTCCGCTACCCCCCCTCCTTTGCCGATAACCCTACATTTTATGGCTAGCTGCATTAGCTCAGACACCTCCATTTACCCCCCGGGTTACCCTCTTTACCCTCAGGTTGACATTTCCTCTCATTTACCCTCATCTGTTCTTGCTCGAGGACCCCTTGATTTACTTGACAAACCACCTCTATCTCATTTTTCGGCACCTCCCTCCTCAAGCTGTTTTGAAGGCATACCACCTGACTTTGAAGAGCATCCCTCTGAGCCCGGCCCGAACCTTCAGAATCCCCCTCTGGGAACTCATCAGAGTGAAGAATCCAAAAAGGGCCACAAGCAAGGAAAAAAGGCTAAGTGTGTAAAGGCCAGATATCAAAACATCACTCTACGTCTGGGTGAGGACTTACAGATGGGAGAAGCATTGGACACCGCTGGTAGGGTTTTCATGGGGCGGGTGCGAGGACGGAATTACTCCATGGCCAAGCTCAGGCAATGGACTGCAGAGATTTGGGGGCACAAATTGACTGAACTTCCATTTGTCCAAAACGTTGTAAGGGGATGGTTTGTGTTGCGCTTTGCAAGGGATGAACATGCCACATGGGTTTTATCCAATTTCTTGCATATTGAGCACACCCCTGTGTTGCTCAAAAGATGGAGCCCTCTCTTCGACCCTGAGAGGGAGTAGTTGGGTGCAGGGCCATTGTGGGTCAGATTACCAAGCTTTTCCTTCACTTCCGGTCTGAGGATATTTTTCGGCGTATTGGGAACACCTTGGGAACCTATCTAGAGCATGACAATTCATACTTATCCTCGAGCAACATGTCCCTTGCAAGGATTCTAGTTCACCTTGACACAAGGGAGGGTTTGGAAGAGCATATTACTCTACACTGGAAAAATTACACTCACATCCAGATTCTTGACTATGAGGGCATTCGTTTCCGGTGCAGGAGGTGCCACAAGGTTGGGCATTTATTCAAGGAATGCCCATTGAATGGGACAACTAAAGTAATGGATCATTAGACAACGAAACCCATCAAAGACACAGAGGTACCTGAACATCGAGCCAACACTGATGTTGATGAGAACAAGGCGGCCTCAGAGAATCCGAAGAAGAGTGAAAATGCTCCCATATGACCTCCCTCTCCTCCTATGACCAGGGCCTGGGCAGCTACTGCGGCTGCACTCTCTTCGGGTATGTCTAAATCTACACCTTGCTCTTTTATTTTCACTTCTACGTCTTGTGCTTCATCTATTATCTCTACTGGTCATCATTGTTTTGTAACTACCTAGCCGACGCCACGCTCCTTGGCCTGCTCACTATAGCCACCCGCTCCCTCTATCTCTTGCACCCCATCATCCTTCCATGAGGTGACCTTCTCTACTACACACTCCTTTGACTCCGATTCAGAGTATCACTCTCACTCTTACAATCTCATATCTCACTCTCGAACAATGCCACTTGACTCTATTGGCATTAGAATCATATCCCCTACCATCCCTCCCAAACCTCCCCAAGGCAGACCCTTATCCCTCTCTAAGGCCAAGTAGCATGTGGGTATGGAGGTCATCGCGGGTCATCAACTAGCTATTGACCAGGTTCTTAGAGCACATAACACCCTCGTTTCCTCTCCCTCATGAAGCTGCTCTCCTTCAATTTCCGAGGGTTAGCTAGTCCCGAAAAAAACTAGCACACCAAAAGCTCCTAAGCTCCGAGCGGCTGGATGTCATTTTTATTTAGAAGATTCTGGTTTTAGCGGAAGCCATTACTCACCTCCTTGAATCCATGCGTCCCGGATGGCATTTTCATGTCCTAGATGTACATGGGAGATCTAGAGGTATTGCGATGGGGTACAACTCCAGGACTATCAAATTATATAAAATTTGGGGGGGACTGGGATTCATTGGAGCGGACCTCTACATATCTGATTTAGGCACTGATATAAGATTGATCAATATTTATGGCCCTTGCCAAAATTGGGGCCCCTTCTGGGAGCATTTGCTCAGCTTTGGCCTCCTGCAAGCAGATAATCTCATCTTGGGAGGAGATCTAAATTTCTCAATTTGATATTCTGAATCATGGGGCCATAACGCTCAGATTGATACGCTATCAGATTATTTCGAGAAAATTTTGGAGGACCATGGCCTTATAGATATACCATCTGCCAGACTGCAACCCACCTAGAGGAACAGATGGACTAGGGATGCTAGGTTGGCCAGAAGACTAGATCGCTTCCTCCTAAAAGAACGACTCATGGGTATGGGGTGTAACTATAGGCAGTGGGTTGGATCGGGGGGTTTATCGGATCACTCGCCCATATACCTTGAAATAAGTGGATGTGTGAACAAGCCAAAAGTGCCATATAAGTTTAATGCAACATGGTTAAAAGATGCAGACTACATTAAGCTTGTTACTGCTTACTAGAAGTCCCATCCTCCTGCAGTGGGAGGAAACATAGCAGAAGGATTTGTTCACAATTTAAGCAATCTAAAGATATTGTCCAATAGATGGGCTCACAACAAGAGACTGATAAATGATCAAGTTTTGAGAAGCACTGAAGCAGAGATAGCTTCTATGGAAGATGAACATGGAAGGGGATATCTATCTCCTGAGCATAAGGAGAGGCTCACTACCCTGGTGGCACAAAGGGACAAAATTCTAAAAGACATAGAAGAATCATGGAGGTTGTGGAGTAGAGCCATTTGGCTTCAAGAAGGTGGCGTTGACACAAAATTCTACCATAAGTTCACCAATGGACGAAAAGCAATCAATACCATATGGCATTTGAATAATGAACATGGCATCAGGGTAAACTCCTTTAAGCATTTAGCCTCCCTCGGTACTTCACACTTCAAGCAAATCTATAAGGCCCCCCCAATGCATCACTGGCTGAAATCATCAGAGTGGCACAATTATTCCCTCAGTTTGTTGATCAGGAGGATGATGAGTATCTCAATAAGGCTATTACTTTGGGGGAGCTCGAAGCCACTCTGAAATGGTTCAAGAAAGACAAGATCCCTAGACCAGATGGATGGACTGTCGAGTTCTATACTGATTTTTTCGAAATTCTAGGAGAGGACCTCCTCAAGGTCATTGAAGATTGTAGAACCTCTAGGCGAATGTACGAGGCCTTCAACTCCACCTTCCTTGCGCTCATCCCAAAATATGACAACCTCGGCTCCTTTGATGATTTCTGCCTCATCTCCCTTTGTAATTGTATTTATAAAATCATTGCCAAAATCATAGCAAAGCGCCTCTATCCCATCTTATCCTCCCACATTTCCTCTGAACAATTTGCTTTCCTTCAGGACCAACAGATGCATGAAGCTGTAGGAACTGCTCAGGACATCTTGCATTTCATTAAGACAAAGAAAGTGAAAGGTATGATACTTAAAGTAGATCTCTCAAAATCTTTTGATTGTGCTAGTTGGTTATATATCAGAATGCTTTTAACTCATCTCGGTTTCTCCATAGAGTTCATAAATTAGATTATGTGTTGCATAACAAACATATCTTTCAATGTCCTTATCAATGGATCAGTGTTCTCTTTTTTTCACTTGGAATGGGGCCTCACGCAAGGATGCCCTCTCTCCCCTCTATTATTTTTGTTCATAATGGAGGGCCTTAGCAGACTCATCTTGGAGGACCACAAGATGGGGAGATTTCAGGTAATCATGTTAACATATAATTGTATTCTAACCCATCTACTCTTTGTTGATGATGTCCTGCTTTTCCTTAACGGAGGTATTGGGGACCTGAAAAAATTGCAAAACATCATGGCCATATTCAGAAGAGCAACAGGCATGGAGATAAATTGCATAAAGTCCACCATCACTGCTTTGGGTTATTCACCTCACGAAATACGATATGCTCTCCACGTATTCCCATTCACTCTTCAAAATCTGGATGATGGACTTAGATATCTGGGGTACAGACTAAAACCTCACTACTACAAGATTTTCGATTGGATATGGTTGGTATCCAAGATCGAGAGAAGACTTAACATATGGCATCATAAATATCTCTCCAGAGAGGGACGACTGGTCCTTATTAACGTCATTCTCGAAGCCACACTTGTATATTGGATGTCCCTAGCATGGATTCCTAGGGGCATTCTGTCCAGAATTCAAAATCTTTCTGCAGATTCCTTTGGAAAGGTAAGCAGGCGGGAAGAATATTTGTCTGGGCTAGATGGGAGTTACTAGCTCTACCAAAGAAGTGGGGAGGATGGGGAATTAAAAGTCTGAATCATTTTTCAACTTCTTTGGCTGCTAAATTGGGATGGCATCTGGTCACTTCATGCAGTTTATGGACGAGGGTGGCCTACTCGAAATACATATTTCCCCACAACCTGATGGATTGGATCAGACAACCCACTTGGAACAAGACATGGATATCTATCATCTGGAAATCGGTAATCAACTCCCTGCCTCTCATCTCGGATGGGATCACCTGGAAAATACATTCTGGCTCCTCTGTGCACATTGGATTGGATCCCTGGGTTGGCAGTGGCAACTCACACAGGCTCCCACAGGAAATAATCATGTGGCTCAGCGATGTTGGTACCAAAAATATTAATCACATTGCAGATCTAGAGAATACTACTCTTTTCCAATAGGCATGGAAGACCGCTCATCACCTAAATCTTCCACAGATCTGGCATCACGATTGGGATAATTACCTCTATGCACTTGCTGAATCACACATCAAGATCATAGAGGGTGAAGATGAACTTGTATGGGCACAGACAAAACATGGTAATTATTCACCCAAGGAAGGATATCTATGCATCTATGCAGACCATCAGCCACCGATTATACAAAATTGGTGGAGTCAACTGTGGAAACTAAAGGCACCCCCTAGATTGCGACTGTTCATGTGGACAATGCTCAGGAACAAGGCCCCCACGAGGGACAATCTCAATAGGCGAGCTTTCCACAGTCCATCTTGGTGCTGCTTCTGCAAGAATAGTTCAAAATCCATTGACCACCTCTTTCTATTTTGTCCGATCATTATGGACCTATTGAAAACAACCCTCGACGCCACCCACATCCACAGATGATGGCAAGGCACATCTGTAAAGGACGCCTGGCTATCCTGGTGGGCATCGACTGACCCGATCAAAGCCAAAAACCTACCCCTCCTTATATGTTGGGCTATCTGGCTAGCCCAGAACCAATATATTTTCCAGAACATCATACCTAATTGGCACACTATCTTTGCACACATTGTGGCCACCTATTATATCATTCTTGATGACGATGCTACACCACCCCCTAGAATTATATTACCTGAGGCCATCAACCGAGACTACCCTAGAGCTTATTTTGATGGGTCTGCCCAGGAAGGAGGATGTGGGGGGGAGCTATTCTCTATTTCTCTGACACACATTACTTTAAAATTCAAATGGGGTGGAGAAGGGGAACCAATAACTATGTCGAGCTCATTACTCTCAAACATATCCTTCATTTTGCATTAAAAAAACAATGTAGGACTATACAAATTTTTGGGGACTCAAAGATCGTTATCAACTACATAAATATTAAACAATACATCTACTTGTCATGTTTATACTCTGGGACCCATTATAGAAGAGGCACACAGACTCATAGCAATTTTTGATCACTTTTTTTGTCGCCATATATACAGGGAACGCAACCAAATTTTCGATCAGCTTTCCAAGGAAGTTGCGAACCGGCCTTGAGGTACATGGATGATACAGGAAAAGAGGGACAATGATCACTATCAATACTACCACCGCCCATACATGAACTTCAGAGCATAATTGGGCCCGAAGGGGCCTGTCTTTACATGGTTTTCATTTATGCATAATTTATCAGTACATATGTATATCTCGTTTATGTTAGTTGTATATAAAGGCACCTTAAAAAGCTTTACTCCCTACGTGCAGCTCTTTTGAACTTTGGTGAATTTTTGAAAAACTGTACTCCCTGCGTGGAGCCACATAGACCTATGATATGTTTTATTGATGAGCGAATCGCCACACTATATAGCATATATGATAGAGCATCTACAATATGTAATTTTCTTACTATCAATGAAAATTACAATTTTTCTTTAAGGGAAAAAATTAATAAAAAACACTTTTTTTTTAATTAGATAAAAATAACCCGAGTCACTCCTTTAATATAAAGTTTGGGCAATTTGTTATTTCGATTTGGTTCATAATAACGAAATTCATAGACATTGGCACAAAGAAAATGATGCCCTTAAATTGAATCCATCATAGATAGCCATTTAATTGAATCAATTGTGTTCAATTGAATTAATTATGTTTAATACGAAAATCCCATCAATTAGAAAAGGAATGGACTCAAGATTTGTTACAATATTTTTAATTGCGTGGTATTCTAATAATATTTTGGTGGTTGAATTACTTTTGAAACATGGTGGTCTTGTATGAGTGAACGTCCAGAGTAATTTGAATGATCATTAAAAAAAAAAAAAGTATGCAAGAAAATATAGTGTGAGAAGCATATGGTGAAAATCAAATATGAAATTTGATTTTTCATTTGAATGATCATAAAAAAACATATGCAAGAAAATATAGTGTGAGAAGCATATGGTGAAAATCAAATATGAAATTTGATTTTTCATTTGAATGATTATAAAAAAAATATGCAAGAAAATATAGTGTGAGAAGCATATAGTGAAATATATGATATGAAATTTGGTTTTTTCCAGGGAAACCATAATAATAATTTTTAATTTTTAAAATATTTATTTTTCAATTTTTTATATATATTTTGATAGGAAACAAAAGTGTGAAAATCAGATTTTTTTTTATAATATTTTTTAATTTTTAAAATATTTAATTTTCATAAAGCTTTTGGAAAACAAAGCATATTTTGGCTTGAAACAAAGGCCCTGAATGGAAGATTGTGGTGTCCAATAACATGGCCCCTGTAAATTGGAAATTCGGCACATTTGGAAAGGTGGCGAATTCTAATACTAAATCCTCCTTGTCTTAAAAAATTGAAATCTAATGTTTAGCATAGCGATAGATAGCTCTTATTAGTTAATGTTTGGCATAGCCATAGCTATTAGTAGTTTTAGTGTATCTTATAGAGAGGTTTTAACATTACTTATAATGTTAAATTTCATTTCTGGCTACCTCCACAAGTTAGTGTAACTGATTTTCAGTGCAGACTTGGATATAATAGAATTGGATTATTTTTGAGTTTAGATTTTTGTGATTCATAATGTTTAGAGTAGATTTTTTTGGAAAGATCACATCAAATAATTTCTTGGAGCCAATATTTCGAACCCTCTACTGTGATTCATAATGAGAGAAAATGTAGAGTACCTGATGTAACCTTAACATTGTATATATAAGTGTAGATACTTTAGAGAAAATAAGAAAAAACAAAATGATTAGTTAGAAAAACAAAAAATCAAAAATTTAAATTTAAATTAATTAATTAAATAATTTTTTTAGTAAAAATAAAGTGAAACAAAACGTCTTGGATTATGTTGTTTAAAAGATTAACTGGCATTTGCACCAGATGTTGCAAAGGAAATGTCGTAAGGCATAAAGTGCATAAATCCATTATCCATGTAGTGTGTGCATTATTCAACAAGGTGGATCTCTCTAAATTTGTTGCAAACATTTATGTTGTTGCATTGCTAATTTATTAGAATCTACTACTACCTCCTCTTCTTGGAATATTAAATTTCTTATTACAATCCCTCTGATTATTGGCATCACAATTTTTTCCACTTTAGTGGCTTTACCTTCAACCTAAAGAAACATGAATTTGAGTCACTCAATTAAAAAGAAATTACTAAATTACTATTTATCAGGTTTTGCATAAAAACAATTAATAACTCATATTTACAACCCTTTAAATATTTACAACCCTTTAAGTCTTGTATTTATAACTCATATTTATAACCCTTTAAAATGAAACTAACTATCTATATTTTTATTAATAATAAAAAGAATCTTCTTTATAAAACGAACAGTCACATGCTACTCCTATATATTTATCTTATATTTAATATTCAGTGTCCATCAATTGAATGACAAGTTGAAAGCTCAACTTAATTGCACCTTTCTGAACTCCTTTGTGGGAATTCATGTCCCATTAATTTAATGGCAAATTGAAGTTTCAAATATAGTACACATTTTATACCAGATTCGGAGAGTTCATGAACAAAATTTCAAGGTTTTGATGGATCTGGAGAGTTCATGAACAAACTTTCAAGGTTTCGATGGATCTGGGTCGTTTGTATTTTCTCTGATGTTCTAGGTCGTTTGTATTTTCTCTGATGTTGACTATATTACAAAAGCCAAAATCTCTTGGATTGTGGTGAAACCATGGCTAAACCATAATCCAAGTGGAACCATGAACAATCCAGAATTAGTGAGTATATTACGAAACCCAAAATGGTGTAACCTTGGCTAAACCATAAATCCAATTGGAACCATGAACAGTCAAGGATTATCGTCGCCAAAAACATAAAAAGGTACACTGTTTATATTAGTATACGTCCAATAGAACTTGTTGTACCATATTGTGGATTCCTGTGGCCAACCAATGAGAACCAAATACTATGCTACCTTTGTGGGTGGAATCTAATTCGTTGTATCTAACCCCGGCCAATGTGCCGTATGCCCCAATGAATATCTAATAAACTATATAATCCAAGAATTTTGTAACACAGCATATACTGATAAGGAGGTCTCCTTCCACAGGCTCTAGCATTTACAACGTGGAGTTGCAGCCCCTTGGTGATTCATCTCGTTCCACCCCTTGTACTCTCTAAGAATGACCATTTTTCTTGTAAATTCAGCACAACACCCAATCATCAAGCTGGAGAACAGAGGTACCATCAAAATCAACAATACCAATTTTAGTTGAATGAATCAATTCCTATTCATAAAGAATCAAAACACAAGAACTGTGAAAGGAAAATCATTCATATTGATCAATATTCACCGGTATATGAACAATAATACCATCAAATATTATCACAAAACAGTCAAATTAGAAGATTTCAACAATATTCTGGAGCCCAGAGACAGGAATTCAACTAATAGCTATACTTACTCTCAAAGAACCCATTCTTGTTAGGTATGTAATGGGCATCCTCCACTGCGTAGTCAAAATGCCAAGATAGTCATTAGCTTATGCCATTAGCAATAGCCAGTTTTCTAGGCATAACAAGGAGTACTTTATCAAGCTTCTTCAGTACACAAACCTGGGTTTTTTACACCAAAATGCAACCTCCCTTACATTACAAATATATATTCTAATGAAAGAATATATAGGAAAAACATAATCCTCAAGCTGTTACAAGATTTTAGAAATAAAATCCTAACAGTAAACTAAAAATAAAATAAATTTTAAGTTGCTACAAGGAATATGGAAATGATAGAAAATCCGCAGCCATCAAGTTGGAAATTGATTCTTTGACTGTTGATATCTTGCCTGCAAATTTGAATCCGTTGTAAATATTCCTGAAAATCTATCGACCTCCCTTTAAACAGGATCAACTATGCCACCTGTTATCCAATGGTCCTTTTATCCAATTTTGAAAGAGAAATTTTTGTCATATGTTGAAGTATGGTTTACAAAACCTTTTGTTTCATTTAACTTATTTGAAAAATATACTCTACTTTATCCATGGGTTAATTACTCATGTAAAAATATAATTAGTGGTAAAATTCGTAGGATAAATTAATTACTCTTTTCCTAGACATCTGGCAAAACTACAAAAAAAAAGTGCCTAGCTATCAAAAACCATGGTTTTCATCTCTTTGATATCCTAATTCCATAAAACAATTATATAGGAGTCCATCAATAATTGGAAATCCATTGTGTTTGGTGTTTCTCAATATTTGTACGTTATTTTCCTACCCTCTCTTTTCCAACAAGAGTTACAAATGTACCTATGACAACATCACTGACAGTGAATTCCCTAATATATGGCTCTGCATGTGCTTCAAGGAAAATAAGCTCCTTCATGTGAACAACTTGGTCATAGACACCACTGAAGCCATCTCTATTATCAACATTTTGCTGCTCTGTTTTGAATCCATGACCAAATTGCAGAGGTAGCATCTTCTCGTGCCTAAGAGCTGCATAGATTGAGATTTATGGAAGCCATCATTAGCTTACATGCCGGATGCAAAAATGTCGATTCCGCCTAGATTTGGTACCAAACTGTCCTGAATTGAAGATCTAGTCAAAGTTGGAAACCCTAAACCAAGAGAATTGTTCTGTGTCCAATTGCAACTGCGATGGTTGCTTCAGTGAGATGAGAAATTTGAGAGTCCCATGGACTCAAACCTTCAATCCATCGGCCGGATCAGAATTTTATTCATCGTATCTCAAACCCTGACTTTGTGCTTTTTCCTGCCACTGCGTTGATAAATCCCGTGCAGCAAAGGCATTTGCCCCGGCCCTCCTCTACAGCAAACTGGCTATTTGTGTGTGCACGACAGACCAAGTGGGTAGACATACGGGCAGATAATTGGACGGCAGATAATTGTTGAATCGTCTAACAATAGATCTGACGGTTAACATTAAGACAGAAAGGCGTTTAGGGGAGCTCATTTCAGAGGGAAACGCCTTACGGCGTAAATATCTCGATTGTGAACTAGTTTTCTTCCAGATCTGTCAAACAAGTTATGCCCAAATGGAGAAACAGAAAATCCTCTCATCTATTGATTGCTCAAAGTTAGTAATGACAAACTGAATACATATAACAGAGATGGTGTTTAGTGACCAGCCAACAAAATGGGCACATGAAATGATAATAGAAAACGTGAGACATGCTAACCATAAGTAGCTCAAGTTTGTCACACTTTCCTTTCCCAGAACAGAACCATTCCTAAATAATTAAGTTCTGTGAGTATCTCAATGCCATATATGTTAATGTTTTTTTTTTCCATTGGCAAGTCATAAAATGCCAGTAACTACCTAAATAAATCACAACTAATATGGCATCAGTTCAAGGATTTCCACACATCTTCACCTGTGAAAAACCAATATATTGTAAGGACAACATTGGTTGGCTCTAGTACTTCTCGGAATGTAGGTTGTAACTAATGATGGGGTGTAAGTGCCCTAATTCATACAAAAAATGGCTAAAGGGGATGCAGAAAACATAGGGCTCTCTCAACTCATAGAGTCTAACCTTCCTGCAGTTCCATAGCCTATGGGAGAAAGAACTGTGCTAAAGAAGCAACATTTACGTTTCATATATCTGCTAAAGAGTGGTTTAATTGTACAGATCTATTACTTATACAAATACAAGTATCACAAATTTCTCTCCTGATCAATAGCACAGGGCAATGATTTACTGAAGAACCCCTTCCTTTTTAATTATTTTTTTATTTTTATTTTTTTGGATTTTTTGGTGGGAATAGCATTTCCCCCTAATTCCCCAAGTTTACTGGTTGTTTCCTTTCTAGGAATGTTTTTAGATAGAAACAATCGGGGGAACACGTTGTCTCTAGACTCTGATAATTCAACTTTATAGTATTCTACTTAGGGCTTGTGACTGAGGAAAGATGCATTTGTCCATTTTAAATTTCTCACACAACATGGGACCCAAGATCAAATCTTATGTTAGTGATCACGCCAAGTAGATGCAATGCAAAATAGTTTAATTTGGTTATTTATGAAGGCATAGTATGAATTAAGAATCACAAAAGTACCAGTTAACCAATGGCAACAATATAACAGCTGAATTGACTCCCAACCAATTTCACATCATCTTGTAGATCATTAAAAAACACACATCGAAGCATTAATGCAAATAACGTTTCAGAGAATATATTGCCAAGGGTCCAAATAGAAACTCATTGGAGATATCAGGGGAAATATTGAAAATTATCCGAAAATATCAGCAAGAATAAACTTGGAACTGAGGAATTCTTAATATATCATTGACAACCTGAAAATCTTGGGAGAAACTGGAAATATCAGGAGAAATATATAGTGAGTCCTGAGCAACAACAAGGTCTCTACTCTGTTTTTTCTCTTTACCAATCAGAGATATTTGCACCACTGCATTGAAGAAGCCACAATAAAATTATATATATTGCCAAATCAATTAATAACCTGTTTTCCTTCCAGATTTGAAAACCAAGTTATGTCTAGATGGAGAGATATGATAAGATAATTTTATTGATGTCCAACAAATAACAATAAATAGGTCAATGGGACTGCTAAATACATCCGTGAGAATACAAAGTACAAGCACTAAAGGAGCTCCTAGAAAATCATGATAAAAGCATATCTATAATATGCTGAGAATCCAAAACCTAAATCCTGACTCCTAACAGCATGGAGAAGTGAAACAAAGCAATGATGCACATACATGCAAATGCAGCAGAGAAAATTTTCACATCTATTCATCTACCATAATCAACAAAGAGAACTTGATGCAGCATCCATGCAAGGACTCCCACGTTTGTATTGGTGTGTTCTTATGCTTCCTGTCACCTGAATTGTAACTAATGAGTGCTAAGGAGGATGCGCACTAGATCACACAAATGCCTAGATGGGACCAAACACTGCAGTTACCAGGCTCAGCTCACAAAAAACTTGGCAGAGGAAAAAAAGTGAGTTCAAATCAGGTAAGCTAAAACTTGAGGAGAGATGAGCAGAAATCAGGGAAAAAACAGAGAAGAAAATGAAGCAAAGAAACTCAGTGTCTCAGATATATAAAAGAAGGTGGCAAGTTTTCTGACAGGTCCACAGGTCAAAAATTGTTGACCCATGAACAACCCACTAAGTACTCATAGGTCAAGTTATTCATAGCAAGTTAAACTTGTTGACATCAAGTTTGACTCACCATCAATTTGAATCCATGTGTTTCAGCAGGCAACCCGACTTTCACCCCCATGGGTGGGTCAAACCCAACAGGTCTGGAAACCCTAACACCCAAAATTTGGGACCCTATCACCTAATAGATGCCAAACCTTCCTATGGTTCCACGCCTTAGGGAAGAGGAACACTACTAAGGAAGAAGCATTTATGTATGTTTTAGATATCTGTTATAGTGTTGCACTACTTGGACTCAGCAAAAAAACAGCAAGGGTTTGAAATCATTAACTGGGTAAAAGCTCAGCAAAAAGTCACTGTGCAATGAAAATGAGAAAATCCGCCTTTTAAGTTACTTTTCTGCAGCAGCTGCTGAATTTTTGAAAAAATGGGAAAAAAATGCCTGAATCACAATCTGTGCTACTAAATCATTTCAGACAGAACCCATCAACTAATCTGTGACTTCCGCAACACTGAACTGTAGAATAGCATCTTATTTGCATCAGATTCAAGTTTCTTCAGCAGCAATCAGAATTGATCAGAATTGTATGAACAATTATCACAACATTAGAAACAGGACTCTTTATAACTGTGCGAGTACTAGCGAGTTGATTCCACTCTCCAAGCTAGTGAGCAGAGTCAAACCTTTGCCAAAACTCCTGGTCAGAGTCGGTCAGGCTCAGTTTTGGTAAATAAGTTTAAGTTCTGCTGGGCTTATATTCCTCATATTTTTTAGTGTGTGTTTCCTGACATTTTTAATAAGACAATTTTTGCCATGTCACCAAGTTGACTCTCCACATTGGATTTGCCAAGTTTTTGCCAAGTCTGGTTCATGTGACTTTGATCAGGATTTTCTCTTCCGTTGAATAGTATAAGGTAATCATCTGGTGAAGGTCCCAGGATACCATAAATTGCATCCATTGCTGGATGTATGCCTAGTGCTAACACCGGTAAGGATTTTGAAGCCTCTATGACAGTTTTAATACCCACAACAGCACAAGCTAATACAAGACATGGATAGATAGATAGATATCTCTTATCAAACATGGATGTAACCTGAAAAATACAGTACATCTAAATCTTCCCTAGAGACACCTTGGCATGTCTCCTCTTTCCTGCAGAAAAACAACTCCACGGAGGCAGTTTCAAGATATAAAAATATAACATACCTAAAGTGACCAGTGCAGACCAAGCCTCCGTGAGAACATGGATAACTAATAAACACGGAGTTATGATTGAGCCTTGAGCTTGACCAAGTCAAAATCAAATTGCTTTTTGTGATATACATTTCATCCAGATGCATCGTCAATGAAAATTTACCCAAATTGAATAACAAATATCAAATATTTCTCTATATTAATCTTAAAAAGAGAAACTATTTATTCTCTATAAAGAAGCAACATTTACGTTTCATATATCTGCTGAAGAGCGGTTTAATTGTACAGATCTATTACTTATACAAATACAAGTATCACAAATTTCTCTTCCAATCAACAACACAGGGCAATGATTTACTGAAGAACCCATTGCTTTTTAATTATTTTTTTATTTTTATTTTTTGGATTTTTTTGGTGGGAATAGCATTTCCCCCTAATTCCCCAAGTTTACTGGCTTTTTCCTTTCTAGGAATGTTTTTAGATAGAAACAATCGGGGGAACACGTTGTCTCTAGACTCTGATAATTCAAATTTATAGTATTCTACTTAGGGCTTGTGACTGAGGAAAGATGCATTTGTCCATTTTAAATTTCTCACGCAACATGGGATCCAAGATCAAATCTTATGTTAGTGATCACGCCAAGTAGATGCAATGCAAAATAGTTTAATTTGGTTATTTATGAAGGCATAGTATGAATTAAGAATCACAAAAGTACCAATTAACCAATGGCAACAATATAACAGTTGAATTGACTCCCAACCAATTTCACATCATCTTGTAGATCATTAAAAAACACACATCGAAGCATTAACACAAATAATGTTTCAGGGAATATATTTCCAAGGGTCCAAATAGAAACTCATTGGAAATATCAGGGGAAATATTGAAAATTATCCGAAAATATCAGCAAGAATAAACTTGGAACTGAGGAATTCTTAATATATCATTGACAACCTGAAAATCTTGGGAGAAACTGGAAATATCAGGAGAAATATATAGTGAGTCCTGAGCAATAGCAAGGTCTCTACTCTGTTTTTTCTCTTTACCAATCAGAGATATTTGCACCACTACATTGAAGAAGCCACAATAAAATTATATACATTGCCAAATCAATTAATAACCTGTTTTCCTTCCGGATTTGAAAGACAAGTTATGTCTAGATGGAGAGATATGATAAGATAATTTTATTGATGTCCAACAAATAACAACAAATAGGTCAATGGGACTGCTAAATACATCCGTGAGAATACAAAGTACAAGCACTAAAGGAGCTCCTGGAAAATCATGATAAAAGCATATCTATAATATGCTGAGAATCCAAAACCTAAATCCTGACTCCTAACAGCATGGAGAAGTGAAACAAAGTAATGATGCACATAAATTTTCACATCTATTCATCTACCATAATCAACAAAGAGAACTTGATGCAGCATTTGTGCAAGGACTCCCACGTTTGTATTGGTGCGTTCTCATGCTTCCTGTCACCTGAATTGTAACTGATGAGTGCTAAGGAGGATGTGCACTAGATCACACAAATGCCTAGATGGGACCAAACACTACAGTTACCAGGCTCAGCTCACAAAAAACTTGGCAGAGGCAAAAAAGTGAGTTCAAATCAGGTAAGCTAAAACTTGAGGAGAGATAAGCAGAAATAAGGGAAAAACGGAGAAGAAAATGAAGCAAAGAAACTCAGTCTCTCAGATATATAAAAGAAGGTGGCAAGTTTTCTGACAGGTCCACAGGTCAAAAATTGTTGACCCATGAACAACCCACTAAGTACTCATAGGTCGAGTTATTCATAGTAAGTTAAACTTGTTGACATCAAGTTTGACTCACCATCAATTTGAATCCATGTGTTTCAGCAGGCAACCCGACTTTCACCCCCATGGGTGGGTCAAACCTAGCAGGTCTAGAAACCCTAACACCCACAATTTGGGACCCTATCACCTAATAGGAGCCAAACCTTCCTATGGTTCCACGCCTTAGGGAAAAGGAACACTGCTAAGGAAGAAGCGTTTATGTATGTTTCAGATATCTGCTATAGTGTTGCCCTACTTGGACTCGGCAAAAAAACAGCAAGGGTTTGAAATCATTAACTGGGTAAAAGCTCAGCAAAAAGTCACTGTGCAATGAAAACGAGAAAATGCCCCTCGAATGATAGTAGAAAACCGAGAATCAAATTAGACAATTCATAAGCGTCTATATATCTTGCCGTCCTAGAAATTTTAGCCTGTTCTTTCTCCATGCATAGGCCTTTAACCAGCCCTCCCGCAGCGCTTTAGTCTTCAAACTGTATGTCTGATTAGCCAATGTATTAAAGCCGAAGAGTTAAATCAGGACTGGAGATATCCTTGCAAGACAGCGGTGCCATATCAGCGACATAGTTTTGTAATGTAATGCCATTAGAATTGTCGTGAGCCGACAGGTTTTGTTTTGGTTGGAAAATATGACCAGCTTCTCCTTTCTGACTTCTGAAACTACCCGGCCAGCTAAAATTGGCGCCCTCCTCTAAAAAAATAGGAGGGCCTCCCAACACCCTCCCGCCAATAGCTAAACCAAAGTAATTATTATCAAACCTGGCTACCCCTCTACTAATAGCTCTGCTAGAAAGCTCATCTGCGGCATGTTTCCCACTAATCTGATTTTCCATGAACCTAACCATTGACCAACCATGATGCCCCTGCGGCAGATTATCACCTTCAGGGAAAGGTTTGTGAATCAAAGAATGTGCTTTTATCCCTAAAAACCGACTGGGCATCCAACTTGTTTCCGAGGAACCGTGGAGTGGAAGTGATGCCATGCTTGAATATCTTTGTGCAAAAGACCCCATTCTCTGTGCCCTTCTAGCCAAAGTTCTCTCACGCTTATGGGCATTTTGATGACCTCCTAATGCTTGAGAACTGTAGAATTTTCTTTGACAGAAATTACAGGGGAAAACCCGAGGATCAGATCCTTGAGCAGGGGAAGAGGTTTCAGAATAAGTAGGAGGATCCAAGTCATTACTGTTTTCGCTTGTACTTACTACAGACTCACCCCATTCTGACCCCTTTTTAACATGGTCTGAAGTTTCTGCTGCTATGCAACTTCTTTCTTTATTGACTTTTTCAGAATGGAGTCCAAATTGGTTTTTGAGGTCACAGGTCTGCAGATCATTCAAATCACAGCTGCCTAGGCTTAATTCTAAAGATATTTTTGAATTTTTTTCTAAGTTCTCCGAAGAAGAACAAACTTTTTGTTTGGCCTTGGATAAATTATTTTGTGTATCAAAGAACATATGAGGTGTATTGACAGAGGATCCTTCAATAGAATCTTTCAGCTACCATAAAACGACATGAATCTGGAAGAGCTCAATAAACCAAAATCCTCTCCACTCCAGAAACTCGCTTGTTCTTCCGCGGAAACCCTAAAAAATCCAAAATACATAAAACAAACCATAAAAAGCCTTGAAGGAATAGAGCTGGAATACCTATTCTGGAATACCTGTTCTACCATGGTTGCAGGAATTCAAGACTTCTAACTTCGCATCACAAGGCCTCGGCCGCTCTCGCTCCTACCTGAGAGTTACAACATTTTCGATGGAAAGATGCCGATTTCATTTTTCTCACCAGCGTTATGAGGGAGGATTTCTTCTGCTTCATCACAGTCTTTTTTTTGCGCATGAGCCGGAGGTTCAAAGCTCGAGTCCAAGCAGAGCCCTTGTTGGCAGTGCGAAACGAATGGCTCACTGGCGGTGCGTCCGTCCAGCTTCTTCATTAACTGTTCAGTTTTGGATCAGTGTTGGATCAACGATCACAATTCATTCAATCGTCTAACACCACAAATACATGGTCAACAATAGAACACGGCAGCGGCTAAGGCAATTCATTTCAAAGGGAAACGCCTTACGGCATAAATATCTTTAAATGTTCGTTTGAGGAATTGGTCGTGAATTTGAAATTAATAAATTTTATGGCCATTAATTTAATATTTCTCTGAATTGTTGGAGTTTTTTCGATAAAGAGAACGACATTTTTTATCAATTAAATATTTCTATGAATTGTTTGAGTTCTTTTGTTAAAGAGAACGAGATTTTTTATCAATTAAAATGAATGAAAGGTTTTAAAGTAAGTGATATTAAAATGAATGAAAGGTTTTAAAGTAAGTGATATTGAAATTAATAATTTTGTGGCTATTAATTTAATATTTCTCTGAATGGCTGGAGTTCTTTTGATAAAGAACAAGAGAATTTTTGTCAATTAAATATTTCTCTTAATTGTGGGAGTTCTTTTGATAAAGAAGAGAACGATATTTTTTATCAATTAAAATGAATGAAAAGTTTTAAAGTAAATAAACACAATAAATTAAAATGTAAAAATAGGTTTTTGGTAAAGAAAATGAAATATAATAAAATGATATAATTTTTTTATTTTAAATTTTACTAGTAATAGATTTTTGGTAAAGAAAAATAAAATATTTTAAATTTTTATTTTAAATTTTATTAGTAATTTGTGATTGATTTTGTATTAATTAAAATTTTGATTAAAAATTTATAGGTTTATTGTAATGTTTTATATTAGTTAAATAATTGACGTTGTTTATTGAGGTGATAATTTTGTTTGGATGACTATTTTTTGTTGGAACTTGCAAAAAAAATTGAGTGTGGGATTATTTGAATCATTTTTTTCTATGGTAAAAATGGATTCAACACCATTAAAAAATCCGAAGGCACCCAAATTCATGGTTGTAAGAGGGAGTTTCAAAAATTTGTATCACCTTTTGTCAAAATCCTACCAGAATTTCCATTACTTTCTGGGTGAAAACCTAGTATCTTTAAACAACTAGTATCCTTAAACTAAACATATATATATATATATATATATATATATATATATATATATATATATATATATATATATATTTTCTTTTAATTATTAAAATCAAGTTTTGTCTACTACAATATTTGTGGTGAAATTTGAATGGTCATTGCCTCTCTTTTTTTAATTATTAAAATCAAGTTTTGTCTACTACAATTGATCCAAAATGGATCCTAGAAAACCCTCTAAGTCTTCAAAGTCTTCTAAAGATCAAAACTATCGCAAAAGAAGAACTCTTAGAAATGGCGGATAACACTATCGGGAGTGAAAAACATGAAGAAATGACCAAAAACAGAGCTATCGATGGCTTGGATAGTGATGCACAAGAGCCGTCGGATTTGGCCGATCAATAGTCCAGATCCAATCGACATATCGCAATCGGCAGAGACTTTCAGAGCCTATCGAAGACTACCATAAACTTATTGCGATAGCGATCAGCGCGGTCAACGAGGACCGCCGATCAAGCGCGCAGATCGACGGCCCAAATTGAATTGCAATATCGCGTCGGCAACCCACAGGGGAGCACTTATAAACGGCCCGAGGACTATGCGATATGTGATCGCAATATAATCACATCGCAATATCATGTCGGAGCATTACAGAGGAGCGGGGATATATATATATATATATATATATATATATATATATATATATATATATATATATATATATATATATATATATATATATATATGCGATGCGATGGCCAGACCCAACAGAATTATGAACCAAATTTAATATATATTGAGTTCCATAAAACGACATTTTTCTATGTATTTTCGCGTTTTCGTTAAATAAACGAAAAGCGAAGGGAATGCGCTGATGCGATGAAACTGGACCCGAAAGGGTTTGTAAATGCCACTGCATAATTATTTGAAGTCCGCCATAAGGCCCTCCATCGGATTTTCAGTGTTTTTAATGTATTTTTATAAATACAAAGGGAACCGCGGCACAGGGGCATTGCGACTTGCGATAGCGATTACAAGCGGACCCGATAGGAGTATAGGGCAGATTTAAGGATATTTGAAGTCCGATAAACAGCTGTTTGGCGAGTTTTCCCGAGTTTTTAGTGTATTTCTCTGTGTAAATAGAGAACACTATTTTTGAGGATTTCAAAGGCCCGATGGTCCCTTCTGTCGCAGAACAGGTCGCCACCTCCCCTAAAGATGTTATGCCATGATTGCTAACACTCAGAAGGGGATTCGAGTGGACAAAGGCCGAGAGCCAGAGAGCCTGAGAAGGGGAAATGAACAGACAACACAGATTGGCTTAAAGCCACAGACTGACAGAAACAGAGGGAGGCAATGGTGAGATAGAGCAAAGACAAAGACAAAGAGTGAGAGAAAGAGTCTGTGTACTCAGAGAGGCTTGAGCGATTCAAGCAAAGCTCCTGTTGTTTTGTATCTATTGTGTTGAGACTCAATTTGAGCTCACACTTTGTAAAACTCTGCTCTTGAAGACATAATAGAGAGGTCACCACTGAAGGCTGGACCAGGAGACGTAGCCCAAGAGTTTTGGGTGCTCCATATTAAACTTGTTGTGTTTATGTGTGTTTGTCTATTATGTTTCTTTAACTACTCATTGTCTATATTATTCGCAATCTTATTGATCCGTTGCACTAAGTAATATAGGAAAATCCATGCACATGAGTTTGTAATACCTTAAAATTAATCTAAGGTCTTCATTTTCAAATCAAGTGGTATCAGAGCTTTAGGTTTGCATCTAATGCAAGCAATCAAATAGGATGAGAAACCAATATCTACACTAAAATCAATGCATCTAATGAAAACAATCAAATAGGATTAAAAATCATCATCTATACTGAAATCAATGCATCTAATGCTACAAGAAATCAAATAGGATTAGAAATTAATATCTACACTAAAATAAATGCATCTAATGCAAACTCAATCAAACAAGATTGGAAATTAACATATTTAATGAAATTAATGGATCTCATGCAAGAAATGAAATAGAATTAGAAATAAACATATACACATAAATCAATGCATCTAATGCAAGAAATCAAATAGGATTAGAAATCAACATTTGTACACAGAAATCAATGTATTTAGTGCAATGAATTTTCTTCCCTTTCTCTCTCCCCTCCATCTATATCGATATCTCCCTCCATCTTTCTTTCTTTGTCTCTCTATCTCACCCCCCAAACACACATGCTCTCTCTCTCTTCATATCTATCTATCTCTCCCTCCCTCTGTCTCTCTCTTCTTCCTTCTCTTACCCTTCAATTTATATCTCTATCTCCCTTTATCTCTCCTTCTTCATCTCTTTATATCACCCCACAAACATACACATTGTTTCTCCATATCTATCTATATCTCTCTCCCTCTTTGTCTCCCTATCTCTCATTCTCTTCCCCTTCTCTCCCTCTGTCTCCCCTTCTATCTCCCTTCCCTCCTACTCAACTCTCTCCCTCTCTCTCCATCTATCTTGTCATTCCCTCTCTCTCTCTCTGCCTTTCTCTCTCTATATGTCTTTCTTCTTACCTTCCTCTCTCTCTCCCCACCTTTCTCTCTCTATATATGTCTTGAACTTCTTCCTTCCCTATATTTTCCTCAAACTCCATCTCTAGAGCTCTCTCTCTTTCTCCTCCCATCTCTCCTCCTCTCCCTCTCTCTATCTTTGTGTCCCTGTCCCTCTCTCTTACCCTTCTCTCTCACTCTCTCTCCTCTATATTTCAAAATTTTCTGAATACTTTGAAAATTAAAATATTATATTAAAATATTTTTTATTTTTATTTTGATGTTGTAAAACATTTTTTTTTTTAATTTTCTATATATAATACATATTTAAAATGCAAGATTTCAAATGTGTGTTGTACATTCAACTGGAGGGAAAATGATAAATTTCAATGGAAATATTATGTAAAATTTTCCAAAATATTAATGTTCCAACTACCTCCATTAGAGATACATAAAGCACTTCATGTATTTCAATTGAAACTATTTAGGTTTTATTTCTTTAGGTAGTTTTAGGTTATGACTTTAGTATTTTAAAAAAAATATATTTTTTATTATTTTAGATTTATAAAATAATAGGTTAAATAAAATTAACATATTGAATCAACTTGTATGACTCTTTTGCTTCATGTCTTTCAATTGAAACTGTTTAGGTTTTATTTCTTTAGGTAGCTTTAGGTTATGATTACTTCAGTATTTTAAAAATATTATATATTTTATTATTTTAGATTTATAAAAAATTTAGGTTAAATAAAATTAACGTATTGAATCAACTTGTATGACTCTTTTGTTGAAACCTACAATTTGTATCAACCACATTTATTAATGTGGTTGTGCTAGTATATATTATAATATAACAACTTTTATATTATATTAAAGTTAATAATATTATATTTATCAAAATTGATAAATTTAATATTAATATTAGATTTCATAATTTAATTTAATAATAATAATAATTTTTTGATATCAATATTAAATTTAATAAAGTTTCTAATGACATGATAACAAAGATTATAATAAATTTTGGAATTTTAAAATGTGATAAAAACTTAAATTTTAAATCTTTATTGATTTTAAAATCTAAATTATGGGATTCACAATTTTTTTTATAGAGGTTAGAGCCCTTGTTAACCATGTAAATGACTCAATCGAGGCTTTATGAAACCCTTGATAGGGATATTTGAATTTGAAATTTAATAAGTGCTCGATCGAAGTCCTAAAATCCACAATTTCAACAACCTTTCTACAAAATTTCCTGCAACACCATTATGTACCCTGGGGGACTTAGGGAAAAAATTGTCCCTAGTTGGCGGAGTTGATCATGTTGGATTCTTGAAGGAATCCTCTATCTAATGGCATATGAGTTTGACATTTTGGAATTCATATGATATTTTTCAGATAACTTCTTTTAAACAAAATGCTTAAAATTATTTTGAACAATTTTAAAGAGGTTGAATAAAAAATCAATATCATAAAATATACATAACGAAATTTTTTCAAAAAATACCACTATCTTCATTTACGAGTCCTCTTCAAAAAGGTACTCTTTGTCTGTCAATTTATTTAAATAATTGAAAAAAAATTACGTAAACACAGGTGTCTACAAAATGCAATTGAAATATTACTTCGTAAACTTCGAAAAATAATAAAAAAATATAATTTTACATAAGAAAATAAAAATTTAATATGAAAAACTTAACTCTCTCTGTGTAGATCATATATATATTGGATTAAGTTATGTTATGTAAACACAAACATACCTTTTAAGATGTGTGAAAAATTGCAAGGAAAAACATTTCATTTAATGGAAAATTGACATATTATACAACACTAAAAATTTTTGCAAAAAATATCATTAAGACAACAACATAATTCTCCACAATTTATATTTTTACTCTGAATCAAAATTCACAATGCTTATATGAATTATGAGAGCTTCAATTCGATAAAAGAGAAAAAACTTGAAATTTCATCGCCACCTTTGACCCAAAAGTGTAACCCATCTTCATGCATTCACCCATAAAACACATCTTAAAAATCTACAAACAACACCAAACAAATAATCTTTGAAACAAATAACCTTCTTGAGTCTAAATAGTTTTAGTAAATCTCACACAATAATCACCCAAAGTGAAATTAACCTTATGAGAACACACACCTTTCAAGGGAGCTAAGGTGGATATTATGCATCTATCTCACCTATCGCAAGTACTTCCAACTTATAATTACCTACGTGGAATCTTAGGAAAAACAGCCGAAGTTACCACTTCACAGTCAACAATCGAGAGGAAATTTCATGGGTTAGGTGGATATGATGAAAACACACACCTTTCAAGGGAGCTAAGGTGGATATTATGCATCTATCTCACCTATCGCAAGTACTTCCAACTTATAATTACCTACGTGAAATCTTAGGAAAAACAACCAAAGTGGTTACCACTTCACAGTCAACAATCGAGTGGAAAATTCATGGGTTAGGTGTCTATGTATGTGCAGAGAATATAGGATTAAGCTCTTAATCCAAAACTCCACAAATAAATGATGTCACCTCAATGACTTTCCATTTATACCAAATCCCCATACGTACATATACGACTAAACAAGCAAGATGGACTAATCTCTAAACTTTCCAAGTTTGACCTAATGCTTGATATGTATGTCACATGTCTTTTTCACAATAAATATTCTTTAATATCATGGATTTTACAATTTTTTTATTATGTGTTATTCATGTAATAATGAAATTATTTAATTATTTTCAACTTTTTATTTTGAAATTAACTAGTCTAGATACATCTTGACCTTGAATTTATCATGCATCGAGAGGGATCAAATATCTCGAGCTACAAACCTTCATTTTAGAGTGTAGAATTTGAGGGAAGGTTTGCATCTAGAGGGATTTGATCCCTCTCGACACATGATAGATTTGGGGTTAAGATGGATCTAGGCTGGTAGATCCATCTTAAAGTGGGGGTGAATCTAGTTGGTTGAGAATCTTGTCACATTTTTTTAAAGTATATATGTTTAACTCATATATTAATTCTATACATCTATATTTTAGTGAAAAACCAAAATATTCATGAATTTCTAGATCTAACTTCTATGTTTGTATTTTTCTTTGTGTGTCTCTTTCTTCTTCCCTCTCTCTCCACCTTCCATCTCTGTGTCTATCTCCCTCCCTCTCTCCTTCTCTCTCTCTCCCTCCCTCTCTCTCCCCACCTCTCCCTCCCTCTCTCTCTCTCTCCACCTCTCCCTCCCTCTCTCTATCTCTCTCTTCTTCCCTCTCTCCCCTACCATCTATATCTATACCTCCCTCAATTTCCCCTAAACACATCTCTCTCTCTCTCTCCTAAACACATGTCACGCTCTCTCTTTCTCTTGCCCCGTTCATCTATATCTGTATCTCCCTTTGTCTCTCCTTTTTATCTCTCTATATTAGCCCGCAAAAATACACACTCTCTATCTCTCCATATCTATCTCTCCCTCTCCCTCTCCCTATCTCTCTCTTACCCCCCCTCTCTCTCCATATCTATATCTCTTCCTCCCTCCCTCTCTTTGTCTCTCTCTTCTTCCCTCTCCATCTATATCTATATCTCCCATTGTCTCTCCTTCTTTATCTCTCTATCTCACCCCCCAAACATTCTCTCTCTCTCTCTCTCCCCATATCTATCTCGCTTCCTCCCTCTCTCTCTCTGCTCCTCTCTTCTTCACTCTCTCCTCCCTCCATTTATATCTCTATCTCCCCTTGTCCCTCCTTCTCACCCGCAAAACATACATACCCTATCTCCATATGGATCTCTCTCCCCCCCCCCCATCCTCTCCCTCTCTCTCTTCCCCTTCTCTCCCTCTCTCTCTCTCGCCCCCTCACTCATCCTCTCCCTCTCTCTCCCCCTCCCTCATCCTCTTCCTCTCCCTCTTCCCCTTCTCTCCCTCTCTCTCTCTCCTTCTCTCTCTCTTCCCTCTTGCTCTCCTCTCTCCCTCACTATCTCTCCATTGTCACTCCCTCTCCCTCTCCACCTTTCTCTCTCTATGTCTTTTTTATTCCCTCCCTCTCTCTTCCCCCTTATCTCTCTCAAGTCCTCTCTCTCTTGCCTCCCCTCTCTCCCGCCTCCGTATGTCTCTCCCCCATCACACTCTCCCTCCACCCTCCAACTTTGTCACTATTTCCCTCCTTCTTTGCCCCTCTCTCGCCCCTCCATATATATGTCTCCCTATGTCTCTCTCTCTTCCCCTTCCTTCCCTATCTCTATCCTCTCCTTTTCCCTCTCTCCCCTCATCTCCTCTCCCCCTCATTATATCTTAATCTCTCTCTTATCACCCCCCCTCTCTCTCAATGTCTTTGTTCTTCCCTCCCTCTCTTTCCCCCTCCAATTCCATATCTCTCCCTCTCTCTCTCTCTCAAAACCAATCCCATTGTATTGTATTTAAGAAAGTACCTAATTAAAAAAAGCATAATTGGTTGTAAAATTTTAAACCTATATTTTGAATCAATCATATCAAAGAAAATACAATAATAAAAATCTTAAAAGAATCATGAACTATCTTTCCTCTATCGTTGTAGTCACTTTGCTTTCTCTCTTCACTTGGATCCTTGGTTAAGATGCATCTATCCCAGTTCTTTATAATATTATTTGTATTATATAAATTTCACATATGTATATATAAAAGTATTCTAATTTTTTATTTTATAAAAACCTTGATGTAATCACTATGGGAATATTTTTAGTAGTCTTGAGGATGGAGGGATGGAGGATTTAGATATATCTCAAAAGCAATTATAACATTTTTGATTTTAGATTTAATTAAAAAAATGTCATAAATTAAATTAAAATAAAATGTTTTGATTGTGAAATAAGTTATGGTTTTTGCATATGGTATTGATAAGCCATGGTATTGTAAAATAATAATTAAAAGCTTACATCTGTAATATAATAATCAAAAACCTAAATTACCCATGATATTGATAAACCATGGTATTATGATTTTTTTTTATCTAAAAAATTGTTCATAATTTTATTAATAATATATATATATATAAAACAAATTAAATTTTATTATTTTTATTAATTGGCTTAAACAAGTACATTAAGAAATAGTAAAAAGAATATAAAAATTTGTAATGTTTTTTTAATTATTATTATTATTATTAATTATAATATAACCAATATTAAAAAAAATTGATATACAATCATTTTTACATTATATCTAATGTTATACATATATCTTATACTAAATTGTAAAACACCTCTCAATATAATAATATAAACATACATCTTATACTAAATTGTAAAACATCTCTCAATATAATAATATAAACATACAAGAATATAGTTTCTATATTCTAAATAGTCAGCAAAATAGCAGATGTCAATTTTAGGATCGCATTTTTTCTTTTCAATCACCTATAAGAGGTGGTTTTGGGTTTTCGTTGTTGAGGTGGTTTTGGGTTTTCGTGGAACAACGAGTGGCTAAAGGATTATGGTTGTGGCTTCGCATGAAGTAGCTTGCGGTCGAGGGTTATGGGCACAATTTTTTTGAAGACAATTTGTAGTTGATAACTAAGAGTAATCACAAATCCAAGGTAAAAGAAGCTTAAAACAAACGCTAAAGAACCTGAAAACCAGCTAAGTCAGTCTGGTTTGCATGCACGTATTAAATTTTTCACTAGCCAGTCTAAACATTTCCCTTAGTGAATAAGTTAAGATTACTAACAAACAAAAGCATATATCCCTATCTAAATTCCTCTTAAGCTTCCATGTATATTAAAAATAAATTACGAAGATTAAGAAAAAGACTTAGTTACAAAATAATTGTTTTATAGTATGAGTTTTTACATTAACAAATTTATACATAAGAAAAATAAAGAAAGCTTTTATCATTTTTTATTTAGCAATATGATATAAAGTGGATAGTTGTAAAGCAGTATAGTCTTTTTCCTCTTTTTTTTTTTTTTGGTAATTATCAAATTAGTTGTTTATGTCAATCCAGGATTTTTTTGGTAGTTATCGAATTAGTTGTTATTACCATACGATGTATTCCATTTACTCTACAGGTAAACCAAACTTTTCATGTCTCAATCTTCAATACTCCAAAACCCCTAATTAATTGATTAATCTGTAAGAAATTATAAAATTATAATATGATTAGGAAATATAATATAATTCGAACATAAAAATAGAGGATAATAAATGGAAATACAAATATAAGAAAAAAACTTATATCTGGACTTTTCTGGTGGTTTCATTGAGTGTGTTTTTCCATGCATCACATTAAAAAGAGTTCATCGTGCGAAAGAATTGTTGTGTGGGATGGATGGACGTGTGCAGAAGAAATGTGCAAAGGGGGGAATATGTGTGGAGGTGTGGAAGTGGGGATGTGTGCCGAAGGAGGAACATGCGGAAGAGACATCGACACTTTCACACATTTTGCACCTCTTGAACAACACTTCTTCCACACACTCATGAACTATTTTCAATGTGATGAGTGAAATTCTTCTTTCTCAAACCATTTAATGTGATACATGGAATGATAATATTTTATGTTTTGAAGTTAAATCTAGTTTATAAATTTAATTTTAATTTAATCAAGTTTAATTTTAATTTAATTATAAATTTAATTTGATATATGTGAAGGAAAATTAATTTTATGTAGGAGAAGACATATGTTGTATAAATTTCTATAAAGATTAAAATCTTGTGTATTTGAAAATTTTAAGTAAACCTATATACAAAATGCTTATTTAAAGTAATTTTTATTTTTTTAAAGAAAAAATCTAATTGCAAAAATAATTATGTGGAACGACAAGTGTATAAAGTTGAGAATGTGTAGAACATAAACATTCTCCCACACATATATCTTTTATTCCACACACAAAATATAAATTTTATTAGCCAATAATTAATAAAGACACCCGAACGATGAAATGATTAGGGTGGAAGAGTTCAGGAGAGGAGGCATTGCGGGGGAAACACGCAGAACTAGGGTTTGTAGCAGGGCATCAGTGTTGGGCACCATGGAGGGGCGAGAGGGGCGAAGTTCCACTCCCTCCTACAGTCATGCAGTCTCAAACCACTCCAAGAAGCCAAAGGAAGCTGAAAACAGGAGTATAGACAGAGAAAAATAGGAAAACAGTAGATCACAGGGCAGGCAGAAAATCAAGAGGAAGTCAGAAGAGAAAAACAAATAGGAGGTTCTCAAACCATTTAATGTGATACATGGAATGATAATATTTTATGTTTTGAAGTTAAATCTAGTTTATAAATTTAATTTTAATTTAATCAAGTTTAATTTTAATTTAATTATAAATTTAATTTGATATATGTGAAGGAAAATTAATTTTATGTAGGAGAAGACATATGTTGTATAAATTTCTATAAAGATTAAAATCTTGTGTATTTGAAAATTTTAAGTAAACCTATATACAAAATGCTTATTTAAAGTAATTTTTATTTTTTTAAAGAAAAAATCTAATTGCAAAAATAATTATGTGGAACGACAAGTGTATAAAGTTGAGAATGTGTAGAACATAAACATTCTCCCACACATATATCTTTTATTCCACACACAAAATATAAATTTTACTAGCCAATAATTAATAAAGACACCTGAACGATGAAATGATTAGGGTGGAAGAGTTCAGGAGAGGAGGCATTGCGGGGGAAACACGCAGAACTAGGGTTTGTAGCAGGGCATCAGTGTTGGGCACCATGGAGGGGCGAGAGGGGGGAAGTTCCACTCCCTCCTACAGTCATGCAGTCTCAAACCACTTCAAGAAGCCAATGGAAGCTGAAAACGGGAGTATAGACAGAGAAAAATAGGAAAACAGTAGATCACAGGGCAGGCAGAAAATCAAGAGGAAGTCAGAAGAGAAAAGCGAATAGGAGGAGGCATTCAGAAAATTGACCACAGGAATCTGACAGGACCATGTAAACCTAGGTCAACCATCACACCCCGAGTGGTGTTAAGTGATCCAGCGCTACAAGCGCATAGGGATCACATGGTGACTTATGCAATAATATGCAAATTTATGGGGATTTGGCCAACGGAGAAGGCTTTGTATGCATGGATAAAGAACCATTGGAAACCTAAGGGAGAAATAAATCTGCACCTTGGATCCAAGGGTTTTTTCACAGTAGTGTTCTCAAACTTAGAGGATAAAGACAGAGTGTTCAAAGGAGGACCATACTTCTATGCTGCTGCAGGCCTCTATATGCGGCCATGGGTGATGAATTTTGTCCCGGAACGAGAGACATTCACATCAGTGTCGGTATGGATAAGACTCTACTCCTTACCTTTAGATTATTGGCTGCCAGAATCATTAAAAGACATAGGCAATAAACTAGGGCATTTTTTAAAAATATCAGATGCCACATTGCGCGGAAAATACACCTCCTTTGCCCGAATATGCATAGAAATGGACCTTTCTGGAGCTCTGCTGGATGAAATTATTCTAGAAGTATATGATGAAGAATGGGTGCAGGCGGTGGACTACGAGCATGTCCCTTTCAGATGTCGCAAATGCCATGAACACGGGCACCTCTTCAGAGACTGCCCTTTAAACAAAATGGAGAGCAGTATTAAAGCCACCTCAGGGAAAGATATTGAAGGCTTTACCAAAGTGGGAGGCAGAGGGAAAGGAGGGAGAAAGAACCAAAAGAAAATCAACGAGGAAAAGTAGCCTAGTCATAATAGATTCAAGATATTAGAAGAAGAAGATGGGAACAATGGAGAGAACCAGGTACTGGAGGATAGTCCTGCAAAGAAGGAAAAGGATGACAGCATGGAGGATAGACCTGAAAACAACCAACAAAAGGAGGATCTACCAAGCACTATGGAACTTGACAGGGACCATGAGATGACCCCAAGCAAAGTGGGAATGGAGGATCATGAGCTGCAGGAAATTCTTGAAAGGGAGCATCTCAATCTAGAAAAGTTCCTGGAGCAAGGAACTGCCAAAGGGGTGGATTTGCTACCTCAAGAGGAGTTTAACAGAGTACAACAGCTCTTCCTCTGGAGATCTTAGGCAAAGGGTTCTAGGGTCAAAAGAAACCATGATAGTCAGGACAACAGAGGGGTAAAAACGATGGAGGCAACATTGGGACAAGCTACCAAGAACCCAGGTAGGAAAAGAGGAAGAAAAAGATAGAATGAGCTGCTGATAGAGTGTGGAAAACTCATGATCAACTCACGTAAGATGAAATACCTTACTAGTTACTCATTTACTAATATTTCTTAATGAAGCTTACAACATGGAATATTAGGGGTCTAGGAAGTAAAAGGAAATAAAGAAATCTTAGCAATAGAATGAAAGAAGAAAAACCAGATATGGTGTTTATCCAGGAAACAAAATGTTCAATAGATAAAATAAGAGAGATACATAGAAAATGGCTTATTAAGTATGAATATCTAGAAGTTAAAGCAGACAACACAACAGGAGGAATTCTCACACTTTGGAACCCCCAGAAACTAGGAATCCTAGATGTTGAAGCATCCAGGAACTACCTATCAGTGGTTATCCAACCTTTGGGTGATAAGGAAATTTATTTGATCACAAATGTCTATGGTCCACAAAAACTTGAAGACAAACTCCGGCTTCTGACCTCACTGGAGGAGCTAAGAGAAAGATATCTGGTTATCCCCTGGATTCTGGGAGGGGACTTTAATATGATCAGATCTCTCTCAGAAAAAAAAGGTGGGACCAGATCACTAGGCAGAGATTCCATAGCATTTCAGAACTTCATAAACAACATGAGGCTAGTGGATACAGAGACAAGAAATGGTACCTTCACCTGGAATAATAAGAGGGGAGGGGCTGCTCAAGTTTCCTCTAAACTAGATAGATTCATTATCTCTGAGGACCTCATCCTCACAGGCCTTGACTTGTCGGCTATAATCCTCCCTTTTGGAGGCTTAGATCACTGGCCTATTCAACTTGAAGCTTCCTTTATAGGCACTCTGAGAAACAGACCTTTCAGATTTGAAAACATTTGGCTTAACCATCCTGACTTCTTCAACAATATTGAAAAATGGTGGATAGAAGATATGCACGTGCAAGGAACTAAAATGTTCCTTCTGCATCAGAGATTGAAACACATCAAACTCAAGCTCAAATATTGGAATAAGAATGAGTTTGGCAATATCTTCGAAGCCAAAAAAGTAGTTGAACAGAAACTACAGGAAATTAACCAGGTCCTCATCACAGATGGCTTCACTGAGGAAAGTAAAATACAAGCTGACTCTCTTCAACAGGAATGGGAAGGCTTATGCAAGCAAGAGGAGATCTTCTGGAGACAGAAATCGAGGGTACAATGGATAAAAGAAGGAGAAAGAAATACTAGGTTTTTTCACAAGTCTACCATGGATCATAGGTCGCATAACAGGATTTCAAAACTCAAAGATACTCAAGGAAAACAGCTCAACACCCACAAAGAAATAGAATCTGCTCTGGTTCAACATTTCCAAAGCATAGCAGAGGAGCCTCTCATAGACAGATCACAATTCATCAATGACTTCACAAAGCACATTCCTAAGCTTGTGACAAGAGAAGACAATTATAATCTTAATAGGCCAGTGACTGAAGAGGAGGTCAGCGAAGTCATCAAAGAGATGCAAAATGGGAAAGCTCCAGGTCCGGATGGTTTCAATGTCGACTTCTTCAAAGCATGTTGGGAAATAGTCAAGCAAGATATCCTCGATGTGGTGGAGGACTCGAGGAAAAACAAAACTATTTTGAAGGCGCTCAATACCTCTTTCATATCTTTGATCCCAAAGCAGGAAAATGCTATGACACCTGATAGATTTAGACCCATAGCATTATGCAATGTGGTGTACAAAATTATTTCCAAAATAATTGCAAATAGGCTTAAGCCCCTTCTTCCAACTCTTGTGTCTGAGGAGCAAACTGGATATGTGGAAGGAAGGAAAATTCTAAATAACATCATTCAAGCTCACGAGGTGGTTCACTCACTCAAGAGCAATAAGCAGGCAGGTATGATCATACAACTTGACCTAGAGAAGGCTTATGATAAGCTAAGTTGCGCATACATCAAGGAATTACTAATAGCATATGGCTTTGACCATAACTGGACAAGATGGGTAATGGCCCTTGTTACCACCTCAAGTTTTTCAATCCTGCTAAATGGCTCACCATCCAAGACCTTTAAACCTTCGAGAGTACTTAGACAAGGAGATCTGCTCTCACCCTTCCTCTTTATTCCCATGATGGAAGGTTTAGGCAAGGCGATCAAATCTGCCAAAGCAGAAGGAAAAATCCAGGGTCTTAAACTCACCCCGGATGGGGATGCCTTGACTCATCAATAATTTGTGGATGACACCATGCTGCAGGGTACACCCACGGTCAAGGAAGCTCTAGCCTTAAAGAAAATCCTGAATGACTTTGCTATGGTTGCGAGTACACAGGTAAGCCTTACCAAATCTAAGATTTTCTTTTTTAATACTGACATTGATATTTAGAGAAACCTCACCAGAATCCTAGGTTTTCAAAGAGATCAGCTACCCTCCAAATATTTGGGAATACCTCTAATAGACAAACCTCTAAGCAAGGCAGTTTGGGAGCCAGTTATTAATAAACTCCAGGACAAAATCCGGAAATGGACAAACAGGTCTTTGAATTTAGTAGGAAGGTTAGTGCTCACAAAAGCTTTCCTACAAACTGTCCCCATCTTCATGTTTTCAGCCCTTCCATCTCCCAAAGGAGTTGTGCAACACATCAGAAATATCCAAAGAGATTTTATTTGGGGCAAAGGGGAAGAGAAAAAGAAAAGGGCTTTGGTCGCTTGGGAAAAGATCTGCAAACCTAAGACACATGGAGGTTTGGGACTTGATGATCCTGAAACCCTAAGCAAAGTTTTGGGGGCAAAAATATGGTAGAGATGGCTTAAGGAATCGGTTACCCCTTGGGCCAAGGTATGGAAACAAAAATATGTAAACAATTAGCAAGAAAGGGAGCACATTCGTATGTCTGGGCTCATCAAAGGCTCCCACATTTGGAACAAATCTTGGGAGAATAGAGCCATTTTTCAGAAACACAGTTTCTGGGAAATTAGAGATGGAAAACTAGCTTGGTTTTGGGAGGACCATTGGCAACAGGAACCTAACCTATTAAGAGAAGAATTTTCCAATCTCAAGAATGATACTGACGACAAAGGTTTACTCAGGGTAAATGACTTCTGGGATCAGGATAGAAAAGATGGAAAATGGAGAATATGGAAGAACCTGGTTTATAGTGATGACTCCCCTATGAAGGCCCAGGCAGAAGCTCTAGTGGTTATCTTGGAACAGAGAAAGATTCTAACATCAACATCTTCAGACCAATTGAAATGGGTAAAAAACAATGAAGACAACTTTAACCTCAAAGAAGCCAAGCATATAGCCCTAGGGCTTGACTTTCCAAACCCTGATAAGGTATGGAAGGACCTATGGTAGAACCAAAACTAGATGAAAATCAAACTGTTCATGTGGTTGGCGTAGCATAAAAAAAATTTGACTTGGGAAAACCTTCAGAAACGAGGTGCAGCCGATCCATCTAGATGCCAGCTATGCGAATTACATGAAGAAACAATGGAACACCTACTCAACCTCTACCCATTCACCTCCACCTTGTGGAATTGGGTGGCTTCAATCTTCAGACAAACGGACAAAGACATTTGCAGCATCACCAACACTTTGAGGAATTGGAGGAGAAACTTCTCTGAAAATGAAATAATCAACAAAGCTTGGGCTATGGTTCTAGGCTTTCTAATCTGGGGTGTCTGGAAAGAACGCAACAATAGGATCTTCAAGAACAGAATTGGTTCATCCCAGAGCATCATGGCTCAGATCATAAGACAACTCAAAGAGACTGTAGGAACCCTTCTAAAGAAACCCCCTGAGAACCAACCTCAAGACCAAGATGCACAGATACTTCTTCATTTGGGCCTACAGGGGCTTTTCCCCAGGGCATCAACAAGACTGTAAGTCATATAACAGTTGATAAGGACTTCTAGCAACCTCCCCCTCATGGTTTTATGAAATGCAATATAGATGGAGCCTCTAAAGGAAACCCTGGTATGGCTGGTTATGGCGGAGTTATAAGAGATGAAAAGGGTTTCATAAAATTCATCTTTCATAGTCATTTGGGGAAGGCTACTAACAATATGGAAGAATTCATGGCCCTTGAGCAATGCTTAGAAATATTGAGGGACTCAAATTTACATAATACCATCATTGAAGCTGATTCTGAATTGATAATTAATTCGGTCAAGAAAATATGCAATGGCTCAGCACCAGAAAAAGTGTCGAAGCACTAGCGGTTATTGCAGGTCTATCAACGTATTCAATCCCACCTGCGAACCATGAGAACCCTTAGTTTTGTTCATGTACGCCGAATAGCCAACAGGTTAGCGGATATTTTGGCAAACGAAGGAGTACTTTGTTCCAAAAGTAATAAGAGATATGACTGGATGGGGACGCCCCAAGGATGATTACGGGAAGACTGTCACAGACAGGCGACCTTAGATAGGGAGTACTTTCAGAACATGAGAAGGAAGCAGAGTGAAGACTGATGGAAACAGAAGAGTTTTGGTCAACACGGGGAGGTAGCATATGGTAAAGTGCGAGCAGGATGACAGGCACCCGACCAAAGTTTGCCTTTGGTTTTCGGGCGGTAAACTACACCCTGAACTCTATAATCCTATGGTTTTGGGCGGGTAACTACATATAGGTTTAGTCTTTGTATGGACCCGAAATACTTTGACTGTGGCCTTTTAATTCTTTGGGTTGGTTGCTTAGTTAATGTGTGGGCTTGTTGATGAAGATCGTAGCCATCCTAGGGATTTCAGGCGATAAGATGCAAGACCGTTAATTTTCCAAACGGACCCGAAATTTATTTAGGCGGTGACTTATTTATGCTTCGGGTTCATAAGGGCAATTATGTTTCGAGCTAGTTACACAGGGCTTTTGGGATCTCTTGCATCCAGTGGATTTCGGGCGATTAAACTGCTCGTGGGTTATCTCTTATTTCAGACCCGAAATAGATTAGAGAGATGGCACATTTTTCTTTTCGGGTCCATTTGAAAGGTTAAAGGGTTAGCATGGTGGCAACCTAATATAGCCTCTTGACCATTGGATCTTTGGAGGTTGATCGCACAGTCTACGGGATATCATGTTCTATGGAGGTTATGATTGGTTACTTGGCATCGTTTTGCGGGCCTTTGGCATGGTTTGTGGGCCTTTGGCTCGGTTACAAAGGTTTTTTTGTGGCTCGGCAGTGAGGATAGAAGGTTTTTATTTCATCGGTTGTCCCAATTGGCGCCTTAAGGGCGGGTTGTCCCTTAGTTTCTCTGCACACTTGTTTAAGTAGTTGTGTGGGCCACAGCTCCTTTGTAGCTTGTGTTGCCTTTTGTATATTATGTACTTTTTATCAATTAATAGAAGGACCTACTCTCACTTGATAAAAAAAAAATAAAGACACCTGAACCATAATCTCCAAAGTGATTAACAATTGAAATTAGATCTTGCCTCACTTAAGATCGACGGTTGAGGGCATTCATATGATGTATAATCATATATTTATGGAGCTCTGGGGAAATTTTTGGCCGCTACTTGATGCGGATTAAGGTTTGGTCATTTACACACTGCAGTTCCTAAACCTTTTGCCCTGTGCCTGACCTTTCTGTCACGATTTTGCAAATTTGTCGTTGTTATCATCTTCGCAACCATGGAGGCACCTGTTCCATTCACTCCCCTTGGCTGTGTAGCGTTACCATAGGCAAACGACTTAACGGGGATTCTTGGCAGCAGGGACATTTTTTTCAGGCAGTTAAGAACATGGAGCTTGAAAAGGTCGATTATAACGAGGACCCTTTCGCCTCTGTCTCCATCTCGACGAAGTCTCCTCCCTTGATATCGGAACGACAGTTTCCCCAAACCTCTGGCCTGCACGATGTCCTTTTTCCCTCGCCATCTGCTTCGGGTCCCTCCTGTTTGGACGCTTCCCTACCTGATGACCCTCACTTCTAACCAGTTTCCGCTACCCCCCTCCTTCGCCGACAACCCTACAGTTTATGGCTAGTTGCATTAGCTTGGACCCCTCCATTTACCCCCCAGGTTACTCTCTTTACCCTCAGGTTGACATTTCCTCTCATTTACCCTCATCTGTTCCTGCTGGAGGACCCCCTGATTTACCTGACGGACCACCTATATCTCATTTTTCGGCACCTCCCTCCTCAGGCTTTTTTGAAGGCATACCACCTGACTTTGAAGAGAAGCCCTCTGAGCCCAGCCTGGACCTTCAAAATCCCCCTCTGGGAACTCATCAAACCGAAGAATCTGCAAAGGGCCACAAGACAGGAAAAAAGGCTAAGTGTGTAAAGGCCAGATATCAGAACATCACTCTACGTCTGGGTGAGGACTTACAGATGGGAGAAGCATTGGACATTGCTGATAGGGTTTTGGTGGGGCGGGTGTGAGGATGGAATCACTCAATGGCCAGGCTCAGGCAATGGATTGTAGAGATTTGGGGGCACAAATTGACTGAACTTCCATTTGTCCAAACCGTTGCAAGGGGATGGTTCACGCTGCACTTTGCAAGGGACGAACATGCCACATGGGTTTTATCCAATTCCTGGCATATTGAGCACACCCCTGTGCTGCTCAAAAGATGGAGCCCTCTCTTCAACCCTGAGAGGGAGTAGTTGGGTGCAGGGCCATTGTGGGTCAGATTACCAGGTTTTCCCCTTCACTTCTAGTCTGAGGATATTTTTTGGCGTATTGGGAACGCCTTGGGAACCTATCTGGAGCATGGCAATTCATACTTATCCTCGAGCAACATGTCCCTTGCAAGGATTCTAGTTCACCTCGACACAAGGGAGGGTTTGGAAGAGCATATTACTCTGCACTGGAAACATTACACTTGCATCCAGATTCTTGACTATGAGGGGGTTCCTTTCCGGTGCAGGAGGTGCCACAAGGTAACGAATCATTGGACAACAAAACCCATGAAAGACATAGGGGTACCTGGACATCGAGCCAACACTGGTGTTGATGAGAACAAGGCAGCGTCAAAGAATCCAAAGAAGCACGACAATGCTCCCATACGACCTCCCTCTCCTCCTATGACTAGGGCTCGGGCAGCGACTGCGGCTGCGCTCTCTTCGGGTATGTCTAAATCTACACCTTGCTCTTTTATTTTCACTTCTACATCTTGTGCTTCATCTATTATCTCTACTGGTCATCATTGTTTTGTAACTACCTACCCGACACCATGCTCCTTGGCTTGCTCACTATAGCCACCCACTCCCTCTATCTCTTGCACCCCATCATCCTTCCATGAGGCGACCTTCTCTACTACACACTCCTCTGACTCTGATTCAGGGTCTCACTCTCACTCTTACAATCTCAGATCTCACTCTCGGACAATGCCACTTGACTCTATTGGCATTGGAATCATATCCCCTCCCATCCCTCCCAAACCTCCCCGGGGCAGACCCTCATCCCTCTCTAAGGCCAAGCAACATTAGGGTATGGAGGTCGTCGCAGGTCGTCAACTAGCATTAGGTATGGAGGTCGTCGCAGGTCCTCTCCCTCATGAATCCACTCTCCTTCAATTGCCGAGGGTTAGCTAGTCCCGAAAAAAAACTAGCACTCTGGAGGCTCCTAAGCTCCGAGCGGGTGGATGTCATTTTTCTTTAGGAGACTCTAGGTTTAGCGGAAGCCATTACTCACCTCCTTGAATCCATGCTTCCCGGATGGCATTTTCATGCCCTAAATGTACATGGGAGATCCAGAGGTATTGTGATGGGGTACAACTCCAGGACTATCAAATTATATAAAATTTGGGGGGGGGGGGGGGATTGGGATTCATCGGAGTGGACCTCTACATATCTGATTTAGGCACTAATATAAGATTGATCAATGTTTATGGCCCTTGCCAAAATCAGGGCCCCTTTTGGGAGAATTTGCTCAATTCTAGCCTCCTGCAAGCAGATAATCTCATCTTGGGAGGAGATCTAAATTTCTCAATTGGATATTCTGAATCATGGGGCCATAACTCTCATATTGATACGCTATCAGACTATTTCGAGAAAATTTTGGAGGACCATGGCCTTATAGATATACCATCGTCCAGACTACAACCCACCTGGAGGAACAGATGGACTGGGGATGCCAGGCTGGCTATAAGACTAGATCGCTTCCTCCTAAAAGAACGACTCATGGGTATGGGGTGTAACTATAGGCAGTGGGTTGGATCGGGGGGTTTGTTGGATCACTTGCCCATATACCTTGAAATAAGTGGATCTATGAACAAAAAAAAAGCGCCATATAAGTTTAATGCAACATGGTTAAAAGATGCAGACTACATTAATCTTGTTACCGATTACTGGAAGTCCCATCCTCTTGCAGTGGGAGGAAACATAGCAGAAGGATTTGCCCACAATTTAAGCAATCTGAAGCGATTGTCCAAAAGATGGGCTCACAACAAGAGACTGATAAATGATCAAGTTCTAAGAAGCACTGAAGCAGAGATAGCTTCTATGGAATATGAACATGGAAGGGGATATCTATCTCCTGAGCATACGGAGAAGCTCACTACCTTGGTGGCACAAAGGGACAAAATTATAAAAGACAGAGATGAATCCTGGAGGTTGTGGAGTAGAGCCATTTGGCTTCAATAAGGTGATGATTACGCAAAATTCTACCATAAGTTCACCAATGGGCGAAAATAAATCAATACCATATTGCATTTGAATAATGAACATGGCATCAGGGTAAACTCCTTTCAGCATTTAGCCTCCCTCGGTACTTCACACTTCAAGCAACTCTATAAGGCCCCCCCCAATGCATCACTGGCTGAAATCATCAGAGTGGCACAATTATTCCCCCAGTTTGTTGATCAGGAGGATGCTGAGGATCTCAATAAGGCTATTACTTTGGGGGAGCTTGAAGCCACTCTGAAATGGTTCAAGAAAGACAAGAGCCCTGGACCAGATGGATGGACTGTCGAGTTCTATACTGCTTTTTTCAAAATTCTAGGAGAGGACCTCCTCAAGGTCATTGAAGATTGTAGAACCTCTGGGAGAATGTACGAGGCCTTCAACTCCACCTTCATTGCGCTCATCCCTAAATCCGACAACCTCGGCTCCTTTGATGATTTCCGCCCCATCTCCCTCTGTAATTGTATTTATAAAATCATTGCCAAAATCATAGCAAATCGCCTCCGTCCCATCTTATCCTCCCACATTTCCTCTGAACAATTTTCTTTCCTTCAGGACCGACAGATTCATGAAGTTGTAGGAACTGCTCAGGAGGTCTTGCATTCCATTAAGACGAAGAAATTGAAAGGTATGATACTCAAAGTAGATCTCTCAAAATCATTTGATCGTGCTAGTTGGTTATATATCATAATTCTTTTAACTCATTTTGGTTTCCCCATAGAGTTCATAAATTGGATTATGTGCTGCATAACAAACATATCTTTCAGTGTCCTTATCAATGGATCAATGTCCCCTTTTTTTCACTTGGAAAGGGGCCTTAGGCAAGGATGCCCTCTCTCCACTCTATTATTTTTGTTCATAATGGAGGGCCTTAGCAGACTCATCTTGGAGGACCACATGATGGGGAGATTTCAGGGAATCGGGATAACATATAATTGCATTCTGACCCATCTACTCTTTGTTGATGATGTCCTGCTTTTTCTTAACGGAGGTATTGGGGACTTGACAAAATCGCAAAACATCATGGCCATATTCAGAAGAGAAACAGGTATGGAGATAAATTGAATAAAGTCGACTATCACTGCTTCGGGTTGTTCACCTCATGAAATACAATATGATCTCCACATATTCCCATTCACTCTTCGAAATCTGGATGATGGACTTAGATATCTAGGGTGCAGACTAAAACCTCACTACTACAAGATTTTCGATTTTATATCGCTAGTATCCAAGATCGAGAGAAGACTTAACATACGGCATCATAAATATCTCTCCAGAGAGGGATGACTGGTCCTTATTAAAGCCATTCTCAAAGCCACGCCTATATATTGGATGTTGCTAGCATGGATTCCTAGGGGCATTCTGTCTAGAATTCAAAATATTTGCTGCAGATTCCTTTGGAAAGGTAAGCAGGTAGGAAGAATATTCGTCTGGGCTAGATGGGAGTTAATAGCTCTACCAAAGAAGTGGGGAGGATGGGGAATTAAAAGTCTGGATCATTTTTCAACTGCTCTGGCAGCTAAATTGGGATGGTAGCTGGTCACTTCATGTAGTTTATGGACGAGGGTGGCCTACTCAAAATACATAGTTCCCCACAACCTAATGGATTGGATCAGGCAACCCACTTGGAACAAGACATGGATATCTATCATCTGGAAATCGGTAATCAACTCCCTGCCTCTCATCCGGGATGGGATCACCTGGAAAATACATTCTGGCTCCTTGGTGCGCATTGGATTGGATCCCTGGGTTGGTAGTGGCAACTCACACAGGCTCCCATGGGAAATAATCATGTGGCTCAACAATGTTGGTATCACAAATATTAATCACATTGCGGATCTGGAGAATACTACTCGTTTCCAATAGGCATGGAAGAATGCTCATCGCCTAAATCTTCCACAGATCTGGCATCACGATTGGGATAATTACCTCTCTGTACTTGCTGAATCACACATTAGGATCACAAAGGGCGAAGATGAACTTGTATGGGCACATAAAAAACATGGTAATTATTCACCCAAGGAAGGATATCTATGCATCTATGCAGACCAACAGCCACCGACTACAGAGAATTGGTGGAGTCAACTGTGGAAACTAAAGGTGCCCCCCAGATTGCGACTGTTCATGTGGACAATGCTCAGGAACAAGGCCCCCATGGGGGACAATCTCAATAGGTGAGCTTTCCACGGTCCATCTTGGTACTGCTTCTGCAAGAATAGTTCATAATCCATTGACCACCTCTTTCTATTTTGTCTGATCAATGTGGACCTATGGAAAACAACCCTCCATGCCACTCACACCCACAGACAATGGCAAGGCACATCTGTAAAGGACGCCTGGCTATCCTGGTGGGCATCGACTGACCTGATCAAAGCCAAAAACCTACCCCTCCTTATATGTTGGGCTATTTGGTTAGCCCGGAACCAATATATTTTCCAGAACATCATACCTAATTCGCACACTATCTCTGCATGCATTGTGGCCACCTATTATAACATTCCTGATGACGATGCTACACCACCCCCTAGAATTATATTACCTGAGGCCATCAACTGAGACTACCCTAGGGCTTGTTTTGATGGGTCTACCCAGGAAGGAGGATGTGGGGGGGAGCTATTCTTTATCTCTCTGACACACATTACTTTAAAATTCAAATGGGGTTGAGAAGGGGCACTAATAACTATGCCGAGCTCATTACTCTCAGGCATCTCCTTCATTTTGCATTAGAAAAACAACGCAGGACTATACAAATTTTTGGGGACTTAAAGATCGTTATCAACTGGATAAACAATACATCTACTTGTCATGCTTATACTCTGAGACCCATTCTAGAAGAGGCACACAGAGTCATAGCACTTTTGATCACTTTGTTTTTCACCATATATACAGGGAACGCAACCAGATTTCCGATCAGCTTTCCAAGGAAGTTGCAAATTGGCCTCGAGGTACATGGATGATATAGGAACAGAGGGATGGTGATCACTATCAATACTACCACTTCCCATACATGAACTTCAGAGCATGATTGGGCCTGGAGGGGCTTGTCTTTACATGGTTTTTGTTTATGCATAATTTATCAGTACATATGTATATCTCGTTTATGTTAGTTGTATATAAAGGCACCTTAAAAAGCTTTACTCCCTACATGGAGCTCTTTTAAACTTTGATGAATTTTTGAAAAACTGTACTCCTTGCGTGGAGCCACATAGACCTATGATATATTTTTTTGATGAGCGAATCGCCATACTATATAGCATATATGACAAAGCATCTACCATATATAATTTTCTTACTATTAATGAAAATTACGATTTTTTATTAAGGGAAAAAAATAATAAAAACACGCTTTTTTATTTGATAAAAATAACCTGAATCACTCCTATAATAAAAAGTTTGGTCAATTTGTTATTTCGCTTTGGCTCCTAATAACTGATTTTCACCGCAGAGTTGGATATGATAGAATTGGATTATATTGTTTAAAAGATTAAATATCGCTAGGTGTCAGTTTGAAGAATTGGCCGTGAATTTGAAATTAATAAATTTTATGGCCATTAATTTAATATTTCTCTGAATTGTTGGAGTTCTTTTGATAAAGAGAACGAGATTTTTTATCAACTAAAATGAATTAAAGGTTTTAAAGTAAGTGAAACTGAAATTAATAAATTCTATGGCCATTAATTTAATATATCTCTGAATCGTTGGAGTTCTTTTGATAAAGAACACCAGATTTTTTATCAATTAAATATATCTCTTAATGGTTGGAGTTCTTTTGATAAAGAGAACGAGATTTTTATTAATTAAAATGAATGAAAAGTTTTAAAGTAAATAAACACAGTAAATAAAAATGTAAAAATAGATTTTTGGAAAGAAAATGAAATATAATAAAAAGTTTATTAGTAATAGAATTTTGGTAAAGAAAATGAAATATAGTAAAATATTATAATTTTTTATCTTTAATTTTATTAGTAATTTGTGATTGATTGTATTAATTAAAATTTTGATCCTAAATTTATATGTTTATTGTAATGTTTTATATTAGTTAAATAATTGGTATTGTTTATTGAGGTGATAATTTTGTTTAGATGACTATTTTTTGTTGGAACTTGTAAAAAAATTTAAGTGTGAGAGTGCGAATCACTTTTTTTTATGGTGGCAATGGATTCAACACTATCAAAAAATCCTAGGGCACCCAAATTCCTGAAGCTTGACAGTTGTAATAGAGATTTTCAAAAATTTGTGTGGCTTTTTGTTAAAATCATATTGGAATTTCCATTGTTTTCTAGGTGAAAATGTCTTACCTATCCTTATCTTTAAACTACGCATATATATATATATATATATATATATATATATATATATATATATAAAGTTTTGTTTGCCTCTCTTTTTTTAATTATTAAAATCAAGTTTTCTCTGCTACAATATTCATGGAGAAATTTTAATCATTATTGCCTTTCAATTACTTTTCTAGGATTTTCCTGGGTTTGGCTAGCAACTCGTATAGATTTATGTAAGTTTAGGATACATAGAGGAATCAAATATACAATATTCATATAAGTGAATTTAAAAAAACAAATATTATAAATTAAATTTGATATATGTGAAGGAAATTTAATTTTAAGTAGAAGACTTGTGTTGTATAAATTTATATAAATAAAAACAATATGAAAAAAATTTAGAAGCATATGTATTTGAAAAATTTAATTAAATCTATATATAAAATGTTTTTTAAAGTGACATTTTCTTTTAGAAAAGAACCAAATGCAAAAATAGTTATGTGTAACAACATATGTATGAAGTTGGAGATGTGTACAGAATAAAGGTTCTCTAGCATATACCCTTCTTCCACACATCCTCTATTCCACGCACTAAAAAAATAAATCCTCTTGGGTAAGAACTAATAAAAAAACTCTTACTTTATTGGATCACTGTAACATAACTCACCTTACTTTTCAAAGTGATAACTTTTTACGAAAGATCCAGTTGCAGGAGTAGCTATGCAGAACAATAGGTGTATGAAGTCAGGGATGTGTGTGCAATAAAGGCTTTCTTGCATATCCCTCTTTCGCACATCCTTTATTCGACACAATAAAAATCTAAATCCTCTTGGCCAATAATTAATTAAAAAAAATCTTTCTTTATTGGATGACAATAACATAACTTACTCTATTTTTTAAAGTGACAATTTTTTAAAGAAAAGATCCAATTTCAAAAGTAGATGTGCGGAACAATAGGTATATGAAGTTAGGGATGTGTATGGAATAAAATTTCTCTTACACATCCTTTATAACACACCCTAAAAAAATAAATCTCATTGACCAATAATTAATTAATTAACCCCTACATTATTGGATGACAATAACATAACTCAGTTTTTTAAAGTGGCATTTAAAAAAAAAAAAATATCCAATTGTGGAAGTAGTTGTGCAGAACAACCAGTGTATGAAGCCAAGGATGCTTGTGGAATAAAGGTTCTCCCACACATACCCGTCTTCCTCTTCCACACATCTTTTATTCCACACACTAAAAATATAAATCATCTTGACCAGTGATTAATAAAAAGCCCATGCTTTATTGGATAACAGTAACATAACTCACTCCTTTAATAGAAACTCTGAGCAACCTTTTCTTCTAGAAAAATTGCTAGCATTTTATCAGTTAGCTTGGAGCTACCTTAATTAGTTTGTGCAAATTTTGCAGCCACAGAAGATGTGACCCCATCACATCCAAATTTTCATGTCAGAATCCTAAATCCGCCACACTCACACTGCTTTGAATTTCACCAACTAAAAATCTTGCCATTCAGCGAGAAGTTGGTTAAATGCTCCGCCATAAATTTTCTTATTGCATCTAGATGCCTCAAATTCTTGAGCTTTGATGAATCTAAATAATTCTAAAATGATTTACAAAAAAATAAGGAATCGCCTCCATCAAAATTTTAATAGGAAATGCAAATATTTTCTTGTTGTTGTTAAAGGCTTGAATTCTGCTAAATCTATAGAAATTTGTAGTGAAAAAAATTAAAAAGATAAAAGGAAAGAATTTATGGCTCAAAATTTAAACTTTGGTAAATCTATGTGGATAATAAATTTGCAGTCAATAAACAAATCATGTACCTCTAAAACTCGCAATCCTTTAAATTCCACCAACTCAAAACCCTAGCATTTATGTTGATATGACGTTAGCTAAAGGCAATGACTTAATTTTCTTGAGGATTTTGTTAGTGTCAATATTTGCATCCTGCCATCAGTGATCAAAAATCCTCTTTGCATATCATTTTAAGGGTCTGATTCAAAATTTTTTTATCATTCCATTAGGTCATGCAAAAAATTAGTCACTGATGGTAGTCCTAGTCCAAAAACATCACTCTTCCCTAAATGTGATTACTTGCTGGAATAGTTTCATATCTTGTTGAATGTACATCATCCATAAAGTTATTTTTATCATGCCATTTGTATCAGTCATGAAGTCAATATGTCATCTTGAAATTCAGTCCTTCAAGGTCTCATTAGCTCTTTAAGGTTTTTCAAGGTTTCATTAGGTCATTAGGGTTGTCAAGGTTCCATTCCATTGCATAAGACCAACAAGTAAAGGGTGATCAAATAACATCCATTCACCATGTGAAGATGATTTGTAAAGGGAAATGCTTATTTCATTATGTAATTTTATGTCTTTCAAATGTAATAATTTCACCATCCCAAGCTGTTAACTCAATGTTCCAAAGATGCCAGACCATCAAAAGATCAATTTTTCAAAGGAAATAGTCAAGTGAAAGGGTAAAGTTTCAAAGGGTTAAGTGCATGCCAAAGGGAGTTGTTTTTTCCCAAGGGTGTCCAAATCATCATTTTGCACAAGCACTAAACCCTAATTTCCTCACCCATTGAGCTAGGGTTAACTATGGAATCAGAGACATCTGAGTATATGAGGCATAAGTGAGGTCATTTCAGTGAGTATGAGGCCATTCCAACTCATACACATCATGTCCCCATCATTTTTCAATAAGTCATTCCAAGGGACAAATCATTTGCCACACATAGGGCCGACTTTTCTTCAAACTACGTTTTAGACCAAACAGGGAAGAATTTGAAAAACGCGAGAGAGGTTTTTTCCCATAATAGGTCAAGGAAGAAAAACCTCCTTCACTTTTTACACATGTGTCATGATTTTAGAGAAATGTCAAAAATACAAGTTGCCTCAGGAGAGCTGATGCACTTCTGGAGTGACCTTGGGAAAATCAAGTTTTCTCCTAGCTGGAGTGACCAAATGAATTGCTTGATGAGTCAAATGATAACTAGACATAGAGAGATTTCCAATGAGATATCATGAGCTCAATTTGGAGTTGAGGAAGACCTTTAAAGGTTGACTGCAACATCACTCTGCATTTTGGCAGCCTCATTCTGCACATTTTGACCAGTCTTGGGAGATTGAGCTTTTGATAGAGAAAATGAACTCCAAATTGAAAAATTCAAGATGTTATGGAAATTAGACTTGACAATATTTCCAACGAGCTATCCCACGCCCAATTTTGACATCGGAAAGGTAGTCAAAAGTTGTCTTGAAGTGGCACTGCGCTTTTGGAGATTTCACAGTGTAAATTAACACAGGCACTGCACTTTTGTCCTGGCGCTACGCTTCTGAGTGGTGGCGCTGCGCTTTTGGCAGGAGAGCCTAAAAACCCTCAAACCCTCAAGGAAACTCCAAATTTCTCTCTCCTTCCTTTGTTGCAAGTAAGTTGACATCCCTCACTTCAATTTTGGTTTGCAAATCAAACTTATAAGCATCATTTTCCATGTTTAATATGGAACCCTAAATCTATCTAATGATGCTTAAACCCTAAATTCTCACTGTTCATCCTAGCACCTATCCCTACAACTCCAAATTCCCCTATCTCTATTCCCCTATCACCTTATCCCTTTTTCCCTTTACCCTTATTCCATATCATTCCCATTCCCTTTGTCCCTCTTCCCCAAGAGCAAATTCTCAAGAAAACAAGCCCTCCCTCTCATTTCCTACTCCCTCATTCTTTTTTAGCCCATAAATCCATTTCCCATCCCCTCACTCCTAAAATACTTTCACTCATTCCCTTCATAAAACCGCCAGCCTTGCAAACATGGAAACTTACATGGCACTTTTTTGTCAAATATCAGAATCATGATCTCAAACTATTTGTCTCTGATTTTTCTCTCTCTGCTGAAACTGATGAGGCCGAAACTTGGTTTGTGGATTATCGAGCTTCCACTCACATGATAGGTAATAATAATTGGTTTGAAAGTTTTAAAGAGACCAACAGTGGTGCTAACATCTACCTTAGTGATGACAACGCATACCAGATTAAAGGGTATGGAGATATTCCTGTGACATTGCCTAATGGTAATATTAGGCGCATCTAGAATGTCATGTACGTATTGGGTATTAAAAATAATTTGATCTCTGTCTCTATGATTGCAGATCAGAACTTGAAGGTAGAATTTTATAAAACCTATTGTGTCATAAAGGATTTGCTGGATCACCAGAAACCAGTCGCATCAGGAATATGAGTTGGAGGCTTGTATAAGTTGAATGTTACAAGTGTGCCACATCAAGCTTTAACTTCAACAACCATGACAGTAGAGAATCTTTGGCATCAAAGATTCAGACACATCAATATTCATGACTTATTGCTGCTACAAAAACAAGGTATGGTTAATGGACTTCCTGTTTTAAAAAATGCACATGTTGATTGTGAAGGATGTGCACTTGGAAAAATGCACAGGGATGAATTTCCCTCAAATGTAAATAGAAGAAAGAGAGATATACTTGAACTTGTGCACACTAATATATGTGGATCGATGTAGACAAGGTCATTAGGAGGAGCTTATTATTTTTTATTATTTTTTGATGATTGCACAAGATATACCTAGGTATATTTTCTCAGAAAGAAAAGTCATACTTTTGAATATTTTAAAGAATTCATAAGTATGGTTGAAAAGCAGATAGGGAAGGTCATCAAAATTCTCTGCTCAGATCAAGGGGGAGAATACAAGCTTGGAAACTTCATCAAATATTGCAGGGACCATGGAATAATTCAACAGTTTACAGTACCCACACTCCACAATAGAACGAGGTTGCAGAGAGAAAGAACAGAACTATGGTGGAGTGTGCACGCAACATGTTGAAAGGTAAGAACCTATCTAATGGTTTTTGGGTAGAAGATATTAATACTGCAGTCTATTTAAAGAATATGAGTCCAACGAAGAGCCTTGATCTTAAGACTCCATTCGAGGCTTTATATGGTTTTAAGCCTGCAGTTAGTCATTTAAGAGTATTTGGTTCAAAAGATTTTGCACATATTCCTAAGGAGGATAGGAAGAAATTGGATGTTAAGGCCATAAAATTCATATTTGTAGGGTATTGTTCTGAGTTTAAAGCATACAAACTATTTAATCCATCTATTCACAAGGTATTTGCGAGTAGAGATGTTATATTCCATGAGCAGGTTGATGAAGGGAACAAAGACAAAGGCTATGAGGAGTGGCACATGCCTTTACTGATTGATGATAGCAATGAGGAAATTAAAGACAACCATGTGCAGTAGCAGCAAAAAGAAGAATCAAGTGATGCAGGTACAGTAACAATCCAAGTCCACTAAGGAGTGAGCAAGACAGATTTGAGGCAAGTCCGCTACCAAGGAGATCAAGTAGGCAGACTCAATTACCAGCAAGGTATAGAGACTATGCTCTTATGACTAGTATTTTAAATGTTGTTGAGCCCTTAAATTATAATGAAGTAAGTCAGTATGATGAATGGAGGGTAGCTATGAAAGAAGAATATGAGTCAATAATTAAAAACAAAACCTGGAAATTAGTTCAACTGCCAGAAGGGAAACAACCCATAGGTTGTAAATGGTTATATAAACCTAAGTTCAAAGAAGATGGTAGTATAGACAAATATAAAGCTAGGTTGGTAGCTAAAGGGTACTCACAGAAAGAAGGTATTGATTATGAAGAGACCTTTGCTCCTGTAGCTAAGTTAAACACTGTCATGCGGAAAGAGTCAATTTTGCGGACAAAACCGACCTCCCTAGAAGCTAAGGCTTTCTAGTGACAAACAAGACAATCAAGCACTATCTTTCCCTAAATATGCATTTAAAATAAAATCAACCAGGTGTTCAAGTCTTACCTTTAGTCCAACGTTGTTTGTAGCAGCCAAGCCTCTTCGATCCAGATGAGCTCCTTCTCCTTGAAGCCTGCATTCACTAACAAGCAAACGATTACATAGCACCTGAATAAATCATATAATAAAACATATTCATCATAAAGAACAAGGAGTTTATGAAACAAATTATATATAACAACTTGTTGAGAAAAATGAACTTAATTGTATTAATTGGAAACAAAAGAAACCTTACAACCAGTGCCTTGGTGTTGTGCAGGTCCCTCCCAGGGTCCAGCAAGAGTTCTCCTCTACTTTGATCAGCTCACCCACTTCCAAATGAAGCTAAGAAAGGATTGGAATCTCTCCTCTCAAGCTCTATAAGGGAGTCCTAATTTCAGCAGCATCTACCCTTAGGAATGTTCAGCTTTCAACCTCCCCTCCCTCTGGCCCAATGCCTGTATTTATAATGCTTTGGAGGAAGTTAAACAGGTCCACCATGAATGGGATAAGCCCCTCTTTCAAAGGGATAACTCCCCTCTTCATGGGATAAGTTCCTCTTTCTTTGGGATGCATGAACCATCTGGAGGCGCTCAATCCACGTCAAACCATCTTCTAGAATGCTCTAGAATCGACCGCAAGTAAGCTTTTTGAAGTAAAACTTGCGCCTTTTGACTTTTACAGGGGTACGCACCCACCCCTTTACAGAAAGAGCGTACAAGTACGCAGGTATTATGTACTTGAAGTGCGTACACGCAGGTAAGAGTAAGAGAAACTGCGTAACCAGAGTTATATTGACTTTTAAAGGCTTTCTCTCTTTTTTGGAGTTTGACATGAGGAGCAGAGGTATAAGACTTGCCAAGGAGGACAGTATGGTTATTGATGGAGCCATACTGACTGCAAATAGTCATGGTGACAAATTTTAGTGTAACAGATTGCCCCCTAAAGTGCGAAGTCTGTAGTAGATTAGGGTTTTGTATCATCTAGGAAGGGTGAAGCACTTTATCATTTCGAGGATTATCTTGTGGAGAGCCCAGTCGGAACCTGCAAATATTCAACACAAAATACATATATGAGATCATATCATCGCTGAGGTAGGCATTCCCATACTCAGATCAAAAACTTTAACTAACAAACGAACTACTGCTCTGATATAGGAATGATTTTGCAATACATCATAATCATAGACACATGTAGACACAGTATGGACGCAGCCATATGTTTATGATTAGTCTACTGTATAATGAATAGAAACTCCTCGCAGCCTGGATGGCGGAAACTAGATCCAGGGTCTTCATTTCTACTTCCCGAAATAGTACGATTCTATCCATGCGAATAAATGAGTTGATGTCGAACATGGTAGAAACCACTTGATTACCAGTCAATGATGTAAACTGTTAACAAGTGTGAGAGAGACCACCAGTGATGTCAATGGTTCTCAAAGTACCCAGTACAATCCATGAGATGCGAATGAATGTGTTGATGTCGAACATGTCACGGAATCCTTCGATCGAAAGTCAATGATGTAAACTGTCGTCAAAGGCGAGAAACCTGCCATTGAGGCATGCAGATTTCAAGGTACTGATGATTCCTAGATCATCTTTCTAGATAATGTGCTGATGTCGATAGAAAGCGACCCGTTGCAGGCAAACCCACAACACGAAATCATAGATCAAGTTGAAGAAATGTAGCTGTAAGGACTGACTCAGGGATGGTCAAGATGGGTGACAGATATTTTGCAGATGAATAGTTTATTTGCAGTGACCTCTTGAACACATAACGACACAACAGATGGCTTGGTGACAATTGACCCAAAGTTAATACCCAGAAACCGACTGAAGACTTTCAATGTGGTTTGATCAACTGTTAGGCAAAGGATTTCCCAACCCAGGTGAATGAAAAGTGTCGTGTTCAAGAGTGGTGATAAGGTTTTTTCCGAGACAAAGGATAACAAATAGGCTCATTTTTCTCTCTTTTCCCCCACCATTTCTGGCAAGTACCTCTTTATTTTTTTACAAGCTTGAGGAGGATAACATTTGCTTGATTATAAGCTCATCCTTCGGATGAGTCCAACTTAGTTTAGATTCGAACCCTAAGAAGGAGTGGTCCGTTCCTATTTGTAATCGAACAGGTCCTTTACTGTGAAATTTTAACGAGTCCAGTATAGGAGAAACTCGGCGTTTTTCAATTTTAGAGAGTCTGAAAAAACTTAAGAAGACTCCAGGGTTGACCTTTTTCGTAAATTTGTGTCTCCCAAGCCCGAAAAAGTATAAAATAATACTTGAGAGAACCGCTTGATCTTTACGACCAAGGAGTAATTTCATGATTAGTGTCTCTGATCTGAAAAGTAAAAAGCGATCAAGGACACGTCGTTTTATTTCCAATATCGAATTTGAAACGACAAAAATCCGGCAATCTTTTCATGTTTTTACGGTCAGAAAGGGCTGTAAGAGGACTGTCTTTTAATTTCGTTTTAACGAGTGTAAAAGAAACACTCGGCGATCTTTTCATGTTTTAGGAGTCAGAAAAGAGCTTAAAGGTGACTCTAAGGTTTCACTTTTTCGTAAGTTTTAACGAGTTCGAAAAAATGATAAAAATGTACTCATGGTTTTCATTTTTTTCGTAAGTTTTAATGAGTTCGAAAAAATGATAAAAAATGTACTCATACGGCCGACTTTCAATTTAATTTACGAGCAGGAAAAGACGGAAAGAACTCGACATTTTCATTTGTTTTACGAGAATGAAAGATAGCAAAATAATCTCGGGATTTTCATGAGTTTAACGAGTCTTGAAAATAATTGAAATTGACTCGAGATAGGTTTCATTTTTACAAAAGCTTGAAACAGAGAAAAACTATGCTTCAAAGTAGTTTCATCTTTACACAAGCTTGAAACAGAAAGAAAACTGTGCTTGATGCCCCCTAAGCATAACTGCTAGAGCGCATGCCCCCCAGCTTCATTTCATTCAACCAGTTGGATGAAATGAAGGTTGAGTTACGAGATCATTTGAAAGACTCGACCTAAAACTGTAAGAAAATTATGCAAAAAACTGAAATAACTAACCTAAATATACAACTTAACATTTATGAGATCTAGTCAAACTCTCGACTCAATTAGAGGAGGATTTGTTTCATTTTTTAACGAGCTTGACATAGGAAAAGAACTATGCTCGGATTCGGTTTCATGTTTACGCAAGCTTGAAACGAAAAACTATGCTTGTTATCACATGCCCCCAACATAATGACGCAAATCAAGGTACATGTTTCCCAAGCTTCATTTCATTCAACCCGGTGGATGAAATGAAGGTTTACTTTCGAAATCTTGGAAAGACTCGTGGGAGTTGTTTCATTTTTTAGTGAGGTTGACACAGGAAAAGAACTATCCTCAAAACCCTTGTTTCATTTTTTAAACGAGCTTGACATAAGATAAGGAACTATGCTCATAACTACTCCCTACAATCTACCTAACAAGAAACTATACCTAAAAATCCTTGATTCATTTTTTAACGAGCTTGACACAAGATAAGGAACTATGCTCTAAAATCCTTGATTCATTTTTTAATGAGCTTGACACAAGACAAGGAACTATGCTCATGACTACTCTCTACAATCTACCTACTTAACCTACCCTTGTTTCATTTTTTAACGAGCTTGACACAAGACAAGGAACTATGCTCAAGACTCCTTGTTTCATTTTTTAACGAGCTTGACACAAGACAAGGAACTATGCTCAAGCAGTTCACATGCCCCCAGGATAATGATGCAAAGCGAGGTACATGCCCCCCAGGCTTCATTGCATTCAACCAAGTGGATGGAATGAAGGTTTACTTTCAATATTTAACTTGAAAAGGGAGTTGTTTCATTTTTAAGGAGGTTGACACAAGAAAAGAACTATCCTCATACCTGACTCATTTTTTAACGAGGTTGACTCAGTAACAGGAACTATCCTCAAACCTTATTCATTTTTTAACGAGGTTGACTCAGTAACAGGAACTATCCTTTAACCTGATTCATTTTTTAACGAGGTTGACTCAGTAACAGGAACTATCCTCTAACTTGATTCATTTTTTAACGAGGTTGACTCAGTAACAGGAACTGTCCTCGCTACATCCTGTTTCATTTTTTAATGAGGTTGAGACGGGAACAAACTATCCTCACCCCTGATTCATTTTTTAACGAGGTTGACTCAGGAAAAAGAACTATCCTCTGACCAACTGATTCATTTTTAACGAGGTTGACACAGTAAAAGGAACTTTCCTTGAATACATCTAATTTCATTTTTTAACGAGGTTGAGAGAGGAACAAACTATCCTCGTAACATTGATCATGGCTTCCAACTGGAAGAAAGACATGTCAATGGACACACCTTGATCATGGCTTCCAAGAGGTCTTCATCAGAAGGAAGAATACTTCTCTGGAAGGAACACATGTCAAGGGACTCAAAAGGGATAAGAACATCGTGTTCAAGTAATCCCATAGAGTTTTCCATGTCAATTACCGGATCTAAATCAAAGGAAGATGAGCAAACAGTGAGAAGCTCACTTACATCGGTAACTGAAAACATGGGACCAGTTGCCACATAATTAACCCGTGGCAGGGTAGATACCACTTTAGAATCAGGAACATTTAGGGGTGTCATATTATTGGTAGTTGAAACAAGACTAGGGAACGAAAGCTGGTCTACAGTCACAATACTGCCATTGTGAGGGAAAGACAACACGCGAAAGAGTGTCGATACGACAGCTTTCATTGCATAAATATAGTCTCGCCCAAGGAGTAAATTGAAATCCAAGGGACCTCGAATTACCATAAGATCAATATATACAGTTTTACCTTCCAAGGTAATAGAAAACTTAGGAAGGATCCCTAAAGGTTCACTAATGGTTCTGTTAAAAGCTTTCAGATTCTGCGTAATAGGCGCAAGCTGAGGGGAACCCAAAGCTTTCCAAACAGTTGAGGATAAAATACTAACAGAAGCACCTTCATCTACCTGAGTACGATGTATGTCCCTACCACCAGCCTTGACAATGTTTGGAAAGGGATGGAGGAAGGAAGACGAGGTTCTGTCAGTCTATTCCAATCAAAGGAAAAGACCTCAGTACTTGGAGGGGGTTCTGTAGAAACAGGTGAAATGCCCCCCGGCATAGAAGAATCTGATGTAACAAGAAGAACCTGAGCGATATGAAGTTCACTTTCTAAAGGGAAAGTGGGATCGACCGAATGTGAAGTTGAATCGACCACTTGATCAACTAACGGATCATCAACCTGAGTAACATGAGTTTCACTCTCCAATTGAAGAGTGTGATTGACTGTACTTGAAATTAGATCAATCACTCCGTCAGTTGACGGTAGGTTGGGAGAAAGTTTATGGTAACCAGTTGGAAATTCTTGCTGTGGAACAGTAAGGTTTTCCAACAATTTTGAGGCTTCATCCATGTGAGGGCAAATGTGAGTTTGATGACTCCCTGTGCATAACTTACAAGGAAACCGAACGTTACCCTTTTTCCCAGGAACCTGACTATCACTGGTTGATGGATCAATGGAAAGTTGATGGGATTTTTCTGACCATACTTCCAAGACCTTTGGAATACCAGGACAATTGATAAGGAAGTGGTCACCCTTACAAAGCCTGCAAGGGTATTTGGGTTTACGATGCATGTCGGAGTTTTCCTCAACACAACTAACACTTACAGTCGTGGTTGGTTGGTTGACTTCTTTCTTATCTTGCTTCTTCTTCTTCTTCTTCTTCTTCCATTTCTTCTTCTTCTTAGCCACCTGGTTACTAGCATCGAGGCTTTTACCAAGCGAAGAGGAAGAAATGGAGGAAGAAAAATTAGGCGAAGAAGGTAAAGGGTCAACAGAAGGTTGGTGATGTTGAGATGGTGAACTCTGTTGAGGTGAAGCATTTGGTTGAGGTGGAACAATTGGAGTATTTGGGGTCAACGAAGTTGAAAATAACCATATCGGTAATCCTATTGTAAATCCAGGTAATGACAAAGTAGCCATATAAGGAGGACCAACATTTCCAAAGAAAGGAAAAGTACTAGGATCCTCGTTAAGAGGGGTTCCTTGGTTGGTAAATTCCGGAACAGTTGCCATTATATTCAACTTCAGTGAATTTTATTAACAATTTTAAAACTAAAATTAACAATTCACAATTCACACTTAACAATTAAAATTCACAATTCACACCTATGGTCTCTAAAAGTAAAAACCAACAAATTAACACGCGCTATCAAATCTAGGAGTCAAACCACACACAAACAGTAACTTTCCGTACCGAAAACACTAGTTGGTGATGAAATCCAACCTCGCAGAATTCAATACAGAAATGGCGGTTGGAACAGTTACCCCGGCAACCTGCTTAATGAATAGACTGGCACAAGTTTCTCCACTTAACCGTCTCGAGTGAAGAGAACCCCCCAGAAAATCCAAGTGAGTCTAGCCGACGTCTGCTCCAGGTACAGTGGGATCTTCCCACCACTGTCACCTTAGGAAGAATCCTAAAGAATATGGCCACTAAGGTTACCAACTGAAACAAATATACCTGGGGGAACAGTCTACGATCCGATACGCACGCAAGGGCAGAGTAGCAAGCTCAATCCCCTTGAAGGCTCCTTGACATAATCCAAGGTTTACCAACAAGTGACCCCAGGCTCCTCGACAATGGTTAATCTGAGGTTTACCGTTTTTAATACGTGAATATCTGGCGTCGTTCCCAATGAGGAAGGATTGATTCCCACACTGGTTCGGACACAGTCTCGTGCTTCTCCTTTAAGAGGAGCTTTCCCAGAGCATAAATGCAACAATTGGATTTCTTCCTACCACAAGATACAACTACTTGTTTGTTTTTACTGTCTTGGAGAGTTAATTACTCTCCTACTCCAAGACACTAGCCTAAGCTATGTTGGTGTATCAGAGCCCTAGAAATGTAAAAATTACTAGATGAATTTTAATTAAGCGTTGTGTTATTTAGGCTGTTATTACTCAAAGGGGTAAATGGATACGAAACCAATGGTGTTATGACCCGACTCAAAACTGAATGCAATCGAATATGATAATGCAATCCTTTCAATTCGATGAATCCTAACTAAAGTAAGGAGAGAGTTTCCATTCACTTCCAACAATGCAAAAAATTGATCACTAAGAGAAAATATAACAAATTCTCTAATGCACTAATTTCATCAAGAAAAACTAATGCAAATCAATTCCAAAATAGTTTATTTTATTTTATTTTTTATTTTTGTGTAAATTCAAATCAAAGAAAACTGATCTAAATCTACGATTGATTTTTCAGAATGTAAACTATGCAATTGTAATCTATGCACAATTCATTTGAAAAGTATGCAAATGTAATCTATGCACATTTTTCATTAATATTCTGAAAATGAGAATTCTAATTATGCAAATGTGATCTATGCAAGAGAATTCTCAAACATAAGATGATTCTAATGTAATCTAAGAACCAATCAAGTGCAAGACGAGAAAATTGGGTGAGAGTTCCAAAGATCAAAAAATAAAAACACTCAAAGGCGATTAACACTCATACACAATTTAGCCCCCCCCCGGCGAATGAGGGGGAATTTTTTTTGCAAAAACAAAAGCAAAAAGATGCAAAATTGTGAAAGGACTGAGAGAAACCTCCAAGTAATGACCAAAGGAAAACAAATCAAGAATTTCTCAAAAAGAGACTCAAAACACCCAATTGATAAAAGCTTAGAGTAGGAATGCCAATGAAATTAACCAAGGAAAGTTTTTGACAGGGAACAAGCAGGTCTGGGCAATGGCTAAAACCTATAAACAAATTCTAAACTGATAAAAAAGAGAAAAATTTAAAAATTTTCAAATTTTTGACAGGGTACGCAGGCAACCTGTTTACACAGGTGCGTCTACGCTCTGTGCACAAAGAAAAAGTGCGTACTAGTACGCACTGTGCTTAACTCAGAGGGTGCGTACCTCTCCCAAAATTATGAAAAATGAAAACTAACTCAAAATTAATTAAATTCACCCAAACCCACAATCATCAAGTCAAAAACTAGAACAAAATCAATGTTTCTCAAATCAAAGTATCAATCAAAAGAGAAATCAATCAAATCCATGGATTCCCCAGTATGGTGGCCATTTTGTCATGCGGAAAGAGTCAATTTTGCGGACAAAACCGACCTCCCTAGAAGCTAAGGCTTTCTAGTGACAAACAAGACAATCAAGCACTATCTTTCCCTAAATATGCATTTAAAATAAAAGCAACCAGGTGTTCAAGTCTTACCTTTAGTCCAACGCTGTTTGTAGCAGCCAAGCCTCTTCGATCCAGATGAGCTCCTTCTCCTTGAAGCCTGCATTCACTAACAAGCAAACGATTACATAGCACCTGAATAACTCATATAATAAAACATATTCATCATAAAGACCAAGGAGTTTATGAAACAAATTATATATAACAACTTGTTGAGAAAAATGAACTTAATTGTATTAATTGGAAACAAAAGAAACCTTACAACCAGTGCCTTGGTGTTGTGCAGGTCCATCCCAGGGTCCAGCAAGAGTTCTCCTCTACTTTGATCAGCTCACCCACTTCCAAATGAAGCTAAGAAAGGATTGGAATCTCTCCTCTCAAGCTCTATAAGGGAGTCCTAATTTCAGCAGCATCTACCCTTAGGAATGTTCAGCTTTCAACCTCCCCTCCCTCTGGCCCAATGCCTGTATTTATAATGCTTTGGAGGAAGTTAAACAGGTCCACCATGAATGGGATAAGCCCCTCTTTCAAAGGGATAGCTCCCCTCTTCATGGGATAAGTTCCTCTTTCTTTGGGATGCATGAACCCTTTGGAGGTGCTCAATCCACGTCAAACCATCTTCTAGAATGCTCTAGAATCGACCGCAAGTAAGTTTTTTGAAGTAAAACTTGCGCCTTTTGACTTTTATAGGGGTACGCACCCACCCCTTTACAGACAGAGCGTACAAGTACGCATGTATTATGTACTTGAAGTGCGTACACGCAAGTAAGAGTAAGAGAAACTGCGTAACCAGAGTTATATTGACTTTTAAAGGCTTTCTCTCTTTTTTGGAGTTTGACATGAGGAGCAGAGGTATAAGACTTGCCAAGGAGGACAGTATGGTTATTGATGGAGCCATACTGATTGCAAATAGTCATGGTGACAAATTTTAGTGTAACAAACACTATTAGAATGTTAATAGCCTTAGCTACAAAGCATCATTGGAGGGTACACCAGCTAGATGTGAAATCTGCTTTTTTTAATGGATAATTGAAAGAAGAGGTATATTTAACGCAACCTGACGGGTTTATTGAACAAGGGCATGAACATTTGGTTTTTAGATTAAAGAAAGCTTTGTATGGATTGAAACAAGCACGCAAATCATGGTATGAAAAAATGGACTCTTTCTTCTTGTAGAGTGGTTATAAAAGGAGTAAAAATGACCCAAATATGTATATTGTGTTTAATTTAAAGGGGCAGATTGTCTTGATTTCTTTATATGTTGATGATCTGATCATTACTGGAAATGTTGATGAATTGATTAAAGAAATCAAAGTGCAGATGTCACAGGTTTTTGAAATGAAAGACCTTGGAGAACTACATTATTGTTTGGGTCTTGAAGTCTGGAGGGATTTTGGCCAGACTTTTCTCACTCAAGGAAAGTATGTCAGGGGATTATTGAAGAAATTCAGAATGGATCAGTGTAAATTTGCCTCAGTACCTATACAACAGAATGTTAAACTTCATAATGATGATGGTTCTAAGGAGGTGGATGCTACACTATATAGACAACTAGTTGGAAGTCTAATTTATTTGACTACAACTAGACCTGACTTAGCTTTTTCAGTCAGTGTCTTGAGCCAATTTATGTCAAAACCTCTTGAGAATCATTGGGTGGCAGAAAAAGGCGTCTTAAGGTATCTTCAAGGAACCTTAGACTTTGGAATTAAATATACTGATTCTTTTGATGTTAAATTGACAGGTTTTTCAGATTCAGACTGGGCTAGAAATCTGGATGACAGAAGATCCATAACAGGTTATGCTTTCAGCATTGGGTTTGGGGTCATTTCTTGGAGCAACAAGAAGAAAAGTACTATATCCTTATCTTCAGCAGAAGCAAAGTATCAAGTTGTATGTGCAACCACTTGTGAAGCAATTTGGTTGAGGAGACTTCTTCATGATGTTGGAGAAGAACAAAAAGATGCTACAATGATTAAATGTGACAACCAAAGTTCAATAAAACTAGAAAATAACTCTGTGTTTCATAAAAACACAAAACATATTGATACTCAGTTTCACTTTGTTAGAGAAAAGGTTCAGTCTAAAGAAATTTTCATTGAATATTGTAATACCTATGAGAATGCAGCAAATATCTTCACCAAACCCCTTAGGAGGATTAAATTTGAATTGTTTAGGGAGATGTTAGGTGTGCAAGTGAACGCTTTCTCCATTAAGGGGGAGAGTTGAAAATAATGGAGAATATGTATTATTGGAGAGAGTTTGTTTCACAGTTGTGTGTGTGTCCTAGATTAGGATTAGTTCCTATTTTCTAGGAGTTGGTTCTAATCTCCCTAAAATGATGTAAACTTATATATTTCTAATTTTTATGATTAATGAATAGAGTGTTCTTTGCTTGGGTAGTCTCTAGGTGCATCTTTCTCACCTATGAGCTGCTAGTTTCAGAATATAAGTTGTATCTTCCATTTTTTAACAATTGCATTTTAACCCACAATTTTTATGACTAGCGAAGATAGAACTTTGCAAACTTCAGGCACTTAAATAAATTACAAATTTTGGTTGAAAACTACAATTACAATAACCCAAGAATAAAACCTAAATCCTCCACCCAACTAAACGACTCCATAACTTTTTCATCTAAAGTCGTGAGAAAATGGGGTTTCCATGCCAAAATTTCTTATAAAGCTTCCCCCTCGACCCCCATTTTTTCCAAAGTGAGATAGAAGACCTACGATTATGTTTGATGATATTAAATAATTGTGTACTAGGAGAAACGAGTTTGGAGAAATTCTCTTCCTTCATGCAAATCCTGAGGAGCATGAGCTTACACTGCATGTTTTTTACAAGGTGATAAAAGAAAAGGCTACGGTTGTAAAGGACCACACTTCGAATCTAGGAAGGTTTGGTCAAACGACACCCATTTGACAATTCCAAAACATTTACATATTCTGACTCGATTTTACTCAATGCAATTCATTGTGATGTATAAATGCTTTAGCAATTTTTTTGGGCGTCAAACCACATTTATTGATGAGAAATTAAGTGGCAACACCCCCGTCTAGGGTAATGGATGGTGTTTTTATTTGAGTGTAGATATTAGAAAATTTAAAGTGGGGTTTTGCAATGAATGCAGGAGAGTGTAGGAGAGATATGGTTACTGAAAATGGAACATCGTTCTTTGTAATTTGTTTTCACATATTCTAAATAGACATGGTCTTTGTGCAAGCTATGCCACTAGCTCAATTTTTGTCTTTCTCATATTTGCTTTTGGTTTTTAGCACTATCATTTTTATAAGAGTTTCAATTAGAAATTTTATAGCACAAGGATTCAAAGGAGCATAAGAAATAAGCAAACCTATGCTCTTTACTTCTATGCATGTAAGAGTTTTAGTTAGAAATTTTATAGCACAAAGATTCAAATGAGCATAACAAATAAGCAAACCTATGCTCTTTACTTGTATGCATGTAAGAGTTTTAGTTATAAATTTTATAGCACAAAGATTCAAATGAGCATAACAAATAAGCAAACCTATGCTCTTTACTTGTATGCATGTGGGTTGCCATGCCGTCACCGAATTGGCCACAATTGTTGTAAGAGTTTCAGCTAGGAATTTTATAGCACAAAGATTAAAAAGGAGCATAACAAATAAGAAAACCTATGCTCTTTACTTGTATGCATGCAGGTTGCCATGCTGCCACCGAATTGACCGCATTGCCAACGGATGAGGTATTGCTAGTAGATGTGAAGAGGAGGTTTTTGCATTGTTGGGTAGAGTAGTAGGCATATATTGTTAGTGTCACTTTCAGGGCACTCACTGACGTAATGACCATTTACAAAATTAGCATTTTTTTCATTTTAAAATGATTTGTTTGGCATTAACAAATAACAAAATAAAAATGCACTCTGCCATAACTATTAAGTTTCATCAAAATACTATAAGACAATCATAAACATTTTTTTTTGAAAATTTATAAAATTGCTTTAATAAATAAATTCAAAAACTTTAATTATGCATATAAAAATGGTCAAAATTAATAGCCAATCAATGACCTTTGAGAGTGAGACTAAAGCTATAATCCATTTTTTTTTGAAAATTTATAAAATTATTTTAATAAATAAAATAAAAACATAAATAAATAAATAAATTCAAAAACTTTAATTATGCATATAAAAATGGTCAAATTTAATAGGCAATCAATGACCTTTGAGAGTGAGACTAAAGCTCTAATCCATGATGGATGCATGGACTAATAACGAACAAATAACCATCCTAATTTAATATTTAAGAAATTAATTATAATTTAAATACCAATTTAATAAAAGATATGTAGACATTGTTAATTTCAATGCCATCCACAAGGAACAAATGTCTTTGAACGACCAAGGTTCTTTTGACCCCTCATGTGTGAATATGTCTTTGAACGACCAGGGTTCTTTTGACCCCTCATCTGTTTCACACATCTAGTGGGTAAATGGCTGCATTGCAGGTGTATATCCAAACATCTACTTCCAGCTTTGGGTAGACTATGGAAGTTTTATAGTGCTCACCAGTTGACTAGCACTACCATTTAAGTGTGTATTCCCAATATCTACCTCCATCTTAGACTCATTTGCACTTCAATTGTAGGAAGAGACTTCAGGATATTTCGGTTACAATGGGACCATAGCACACCATGAAAGTCATCCCAACCTCTAAGAGACTTTGCAATTTCTGGTTTCCTATGCGACCAGGAATTGTGGATATGAGCTCATATATCTTTGGATTACAAATGGATATGAGATGATATATAGAATTAGATTAGTCAAACTAACAACAATTTTGACCACTCAAAGTCCAAAATTCAAGGTTGACTCACAGTACAAAGAAAAAATTCGCGACTTTCGTTTTGAGGTTTTTATTCAAAGTCCAACATTATGCAGATGACCCATAGTATGAATAAATTCAATTCATAACCTTCGTTTGAATTTTTGTGAGTGAGATTTATTTAAACTATATATTAAATAATTAACCTAATCTTAGTTATAAGGGTGGTAAGCCTAATGCTTGTCATACTTTTCCTTGTATTCCTCCCTCAATTATGACCATCGTATATATATTTTAATTGTATATATAAACCCAAGAATGGAAAGGACTGGATAAGATCGTTCAATTTCACTAGATTTGAACGTTGTTGACATTAAAGACTGCATCGAACACATGCTCGGCTTCCTTGGCATATAATTTGCCCATTGTGATTTAGGAATGGCGTTAGTTTATTTATTCTACATTTTATTTTTATTTTAACCAGAATTTTGGTGATCTTATTATTTACAAGATTGAGATTGTAATTTTATATTAATTAGATTATATTTTTGAATGCATTATAGATTTAATACTCTAACATTTTTTAAGGCGTTTGTTTGTTTGGATAGTGTGCTGAGAATTAGATCAAATATGTAAATCTCATAAATTCTTATGGAATTTTAGACAAAATTGATCAGGAAAAAATGTTCAAAATAAAATCAAAATATTGAAAAATTAGCTTACATGTTTAGGAATTAGAAATATCAAATGACAATGTGCAAATAAAAAGAATATTTCTTTATAAGATTTCAAAATGGCTTACTATATTGTCTTAAGATATATTTTAAGTGGAAAAATGAAAATGTCGAAGTAATAGTTTTATATTAATGTAGTTAATTAATACTATAAATATTTGTACTTAACAAAAATTTTATTTTTTATTTTTTAAAATTGTTTTAGTATTTTGATGATATCCTTAGAGAATAACCCTTAAGTTGATAAAAAGATAGTACATTTTGAATATATACTAACAAGAATTTTATTTTCTATTTTTTAAAAATTGTTTCGGTATTTTGATGATGTCCTCATACAATAACTCTATAGTTAATAAAAAGACTCTGCATTTTGAATATATATAAAATAAATTTAGTTTCATATTTTATGTGAAATACACCTATATAACAAAAATATATATATTAATGATAATAAAACATAAACCACTACATTTTCAAATAAAATATAATCCCTAAAATAATAAACTAATTTCATATCAAATCATTTTAATCACAATATCTCTAATGATTACCATTAATAATATTGAGATGGAAATTTCTTTGGAATTAATCAGATATTCCTATACACTCACTTAAGAGGTGTGATAATATATTTTATATTCCAATAATTTAATCAAATGAAAAATTAAAATATAATAATTATTTAAATAATTTAAACTATTGAAAAGTTTAAAATCCTATATCTCTATTCCATTATGTAAGTCCATTCACAAGAAAATAAGTCACTATTGCCTTTGAGTTAATCATCGGATCTTAGGTCTTAGATCTTTTTATCGATGTACATGCTTCATCATATAACTTGTGATTAGGTTCATTTTTTCCATTTATCAAAATTGTGTGAAATGAGCACAATAGAATAGGATAAAAATGTCATGATAGGTTTTTGGGTTTGGCCAAGAAAGTTTTTATTTATTTATTTATTCATTTTTTTAAAGATGGGTGAGGCTAATTTCCTACAGAAGCATTATGGTTTTTTTTTCTTTATACATATATTACAAATACGTGTCAGAACTCGACTGACAACCGTCATATCGTTTTTTTTTTATAATTCGCTATGGGTCTAAATATGCTGCAGCATGCAGCTTCGCGGATTCGATTGCGGTTTGAAATGAAATAATATAAAAGCTGACGATGAACCACACTGGTTGGTTCGAAACGCATCGACAAAAGATTGGTTATGTGATTTTGCCGAAGATTATCTAAATAATATAAAAGCTATAAATTATATTAATATGCTTTGTTTATATTGAAATGAAATAATATAATAGTAAAAGTAAATTGGTATAGATATTTAAAGTATGAATGCACATGAGTATCATTATATTGAGAGGTGTTTAATGTATTGTTTTTAACAAAAATATTTTGTGAAGTGATTCTTTTTACAAAAAAATTTGACAGTATTAGTTTAACTTAAGATTTCTTCTATATGTTTGTGGGTGGTAGCATAATTGGCAAAATGCATTTACGCAAGCCCTTGTGTATCCAAGTGATTGGAAATTCGATTCCCAGACATGTTTCACTAGCCAAACTTAAAGAAAAATAAAAAGAAGAAGGAGAAATATTTCTTCTCTATATTGTTATTTTGTTTATAATGTGACATCTTTAAAATCTAAAAAATTATCTATTAAGTTAAAAGCTATATCATCTCTTATATTTATCAAGGTTCACTACATATTGCTTCTTTAATAAATTAATAATAATTAATCATAAACATGGAAAGGAAAAATATTTCAATACTTCTTGTAAAGAGACGTATGTAAATATTTACTATGTTAATGCTTTTCCAATAAAATAAATGAAATATTTTAATTAGGGTATTAATTTAAAAAGTAATAGTTCAATATGATAAGTAAGAAATTTATATGAATGTCAAACTCTCTCTCTCTCTCTCTCTCTCTCTCTATATATATATATATATTAAGTTGAAGCTTATGGAATATTCAAAGATAAAAATGAAATATAGATACAATTTTCTCAATACATTATAATTAAAAAAATATTTTTGTTAAAGTATTTAAAATATTTTGATTTTCCAAAACTTACTAAGTTATTGACAAATAATAAATTAATAGAAATTTGCATGAAATTATTTTTCCTTCTAATTTAGCATTGCACAAGTTGGTCTTTGCTAGATCTTTCCACCCATACATTATACACATTTTTATCCCTCCATGTTTGCATATGATAATCTAGAATGCCATGATACATCCTTGAAGATAAAGCAAAGCCTTCTTCAACCACGTCCATAATATTTTTAGTTTTAACTTGTTGTTCATGTTAGTATTTTGTAAATGGATTAAAATTTGATATTTATCTTTCTAAACATTTAACATCTCTCCCTCTCTCTCTCTCACGCACACACACATGTACATGTGTATGTGTGTGCGTGGTTTGTGCACATGCTCCAAGGAAAAATTTAGTGTCCCTTCTTCTCTAGAGTATCAAGATGAATGGCAACTCGATTGCTATGCACAAACATGGTTGGTGACCCATGGGACTAAATCCAATTTGAACCTAGCATTCAAGAGAGGTAGCCAATTTGAAGGATCGACCTTGAAACCTTTTGCATGAAACTCAAAGAACTCAACCACTTGAGGTAGTCTCTCTCTCTCTCTCTTTGCCAAAGGTATGTTGTTGATAGAAAGGTCACAAGTTCTAAGCTAATCAATCCCCATAAAGTTACTAGTTATAAGAATCACAATTAATCCACCTTTAATTTGAAAATTTTAGAAAAAATATATGTTGTTGATAAAAAAGTCATAAGTTCTAATTTAATCAATCTCCATAAAACTATTACTTACAAGAATCTCAATTAATTATTAATTTGCCTTTAATTAAAAAAATTTAAGAAAAAAGAAAAGTGATTCACAAGTTTACAATCATTAGCCTTAAGCTAACCAAACTTATAAGCTAATCCAACTTGAATTCATTCCTAAGTAAAAAAATAAAAAATAAAAAATAAAATAATAATAATAATTATTAAAAATAATAATAATAAACAAATTATTATAAAACCAAAAAATAGAAATGAAATAATTTAATTTCAAGTTAGTATAAAAATTTCATTTAAAAACCATGTACTAGAAAAATTCAAAATGAACCCACTTAAATGCGTAATAAGATGATTTAAGTCTGAACCCACTTAAATGCGTAATAAGATGATTTAAGTCTAAACACCAGTTTACTGAAATATATGAACACATGAAACAAATATCTATGAAGGACAAAGGGTTCCTTTGACCTCTCATGAGTTCCTACCAAAGTTATGAAATTGTACATGGTGTGGCAATGAATGTGGTCTTCGTAATGTTAATAGCCATCGAATCGTATGGATATTGGGTATTTTGGTGAGGTGGTAAAAGCGTAATTTAATCTTGTAATGTTTTCTATTTTTTGGTATATTTTGTTCGAAATTTAGTGAAATTTTTTTAAGTTTAAATGGTATAATTGGTAGAATTAAATGTTTCAAAATTTTAAAATAAATTTATTTGTTTATTAAGAAATATATTTTAAATAATAAAAAAATATAATTTAAATTCGTTTATTATGGTACTATAAATTGTGTAGATATAGATCAATGAAACAAATAAAATTATTCGGAAAATATATTTAAAGTATAAAAATCATCTATACTTTTAACTTGGAATTTCTCGTTTGCTATAGTATTTGGAAAATACGTTCAAAGTATAAAAACCATCCACACCTCTATGTGTGATTCCTTTATATTTTATATATTAAATAACTTATAAGGGTAGTAAGCCTAATACATGCATGCACACGGTCATGGATTGGACTCGATTACACCGTTGTTGACAGTAAGGACTCCATTCAACACATGTTCGGCTTCCTTGGAATATAATTGCTCTAATAAGCATGCCCATGGTCACTTTGGAATCAGTGATATTAAGCTACAATGTAAAACAAAATATATTTTATTATAATATTTTAAACCAACTTATTATAAAAAAAAAATGGTGCCAAAAAAAATCTCTAAATGTTTAACCTTATTTAATTTATTTTAAAAAATATTGATATATAATTTTAATATAAATATTGATATATTTTAATTTTATAGTTTTTAAAATATTAATATATAATTAATTAAAGTGTAATAGTTTGAAGGATAGTTAGTTGGGTTAATTTCTTTTCTATCGATATTTTATTTTTCAGAAACATGTTAACATGTGCGGCAAGAATTTAAATATGTTGAAAATCTTGATAAGCCTAAAGGACCAAGAAAATTTGAATATCTTGACATTGAGGTGAATAGTAACAATTGTGATTCCATCATGTGTTTTTCCTAGAACAATCTTACAAAATTACCGATTCCCTAGACATCCTTAAAATATTAATCGATAATTTTATTTAAAATATATTTTTACAATCCCCAATGGGGTTAAGAACAGAGGAGAATATAGGAGTGGACATGCTCAATAACTCTCCACGCGACAAACGTGGTAGCAGAAGGGCGTTAGGAAACGACCCAACAGACATTCTCGAGGCAACCTATGGTATAATTGGGATGGTGCAGGTCTGGTGGATCTGTGGTTTTAGTAGTGCAATGAAACACATAATTATAATGGGTGATATTGTCTCCTTCTCTGCGCATGGACCCCTCGGAGTCTTGAGTTGTTCCTTAGGTATATGGGGCGAGCCCTTAGTTTGGCGAAGGATTTGGTTTCTCAATGGAATAATTCTTATTGCCGCTGGGTGTATCATGTGGGATCCTGGTTCATTTCTCTCTAGACGTCGTTACATGAAGGACACCCAATTGCAAGCAAACCACACCATACTGATAAGACTCAATAGGGAGGTAAGTTCTTTTGCTGACAATATGAGTGAGTTTCTTAGCTTAATTACCTTTCAAGAAAATCTCTACACTTTTTCCTCACCCAGAGAACTTGTAGGGAATTATTTTTTTGTGAGGTTTCGGCTTATTCATAGGTTGGTTGAGTGGATATGATGTGTGGGGATTAAAGGTGTTAATGAAGTCCATTATATTTCAGTTCTAGTTCGGTTACTTGTTGAGAAAATTATTATCCTGTTTTTCACTGCTAATAAACTAGTTTGTAAGGCCAGGGATCAGTGGCCCTTGTCTCCTTGTGGCATTGACTGGCAGACGTCCTGTGCCTAGCTTACCTGGGTTCTAGTTGATAAAATTCAAGAGAAGACTTTCATTGCCCGTCTGTTGAGAAAGCCTCGATGTTATCGGGTGCCTATATAAGGAAAAATCAAGTCAAAGTGCTCCTTCTCCTTCAACCAAGCCCGAGTCATTAGTGACAGACCCATTTTGAGATAGAGAGGAGACCCATTCTAAGATAGAGAGGATGTCCTCACTGTGGGGGTGGCCAATGGGGTAGGGGAGAGAGACGCCTAGAGGAACAATTGGTAAAGGAAGGAAAAATAGACCTGGCCCAAGGAGGTTCATAGGGAAATGTTGATTTTCCACCCCCGTTTGACTCCATTGAAGCCTAGATTCGGGTTGTCCAGACATTAGTGGACTAGCTTGCCCAGAACTGTCAAACCAATCGTAATGAAATTATTAGTTTCTTCTCTGACATTTTGCACAATGAGGGTCACATCTTGGACCGTCAAGCTTCATTACGCAACAACCAGCAAAGATTGCAAGATTGGATGGATTGTTTCAAATGGTGGATGACCCACTTATAATCTCATATCCATAATGCCTTCCATCGCTTGATGGATGGTGGGAATGTTGATAACATTCCTCACGCCCCAAACGAAGATAATTTGTAATGAAGAAAGTGGGTTATATTTGTTTTTTGCTAAATTTTGTACATGTTGGGATCTTGACAGGAAATCCTCTAGTTTTGCTGACATATTATCAATTATTTTATGTCTATATATAATGTCCAACAAATATCGTCGAAGTGAGGCCTTGTGTCCATGGAAACTGCTCTTCTCATGATGTAATATCATTTTGAACTAATAGAAAAAAGTATTAAAGTATATATATATATATATATATATATATATATATATATATATAAGAAATGTGTAAGTTTTTACATGTTCAAAACCAATTTCACAGATTATTTTTAGAAAATTATTAATAACAAAAAATATTTAAATATTAATTATAAATAAAACATTTTTCATCGATAGGCGTAAATATTCCAACCTCAGGTGGATGTCAATCGCAATAATTTCATTTTTTTTTATCAACGACCAAGATCGATTGTCTTGCGAATATTCTTCGTTTAAATAGTTAATCTATGACTGCAGTTGGTGGGAGAGCAAGGAGATGTGTGTTACAACATGGTATGTCCCCACACGCATCCCTCACATGTTTTTCAGTTGCAATATTATCCATTGTGGCCAATTGGAATTGGATCGTTTAGTTTACCCTTGCACGGTTGAATAACATGTCTCAGGCGCCATTAATCTACGTTTAGATTAGCACGATTATTTCAGGCGTTACAAATATCTCTCCAAAAATAATTGTAGCGGTCCTCATTTGCAAGGGATGTGGCCCTCGTTTGCAAGGAATGATGCTCCATCATCGCTTCGAGAACTCAACGAGTGCATCTGGAATTTATAAGCTCTTCTTCTCTTGTTTATTTTGTTATTACATGTAGAACAGTCACAAAGTAGTTCGGCCAAATAAAAAAAACGGTCGAATTTTTGTTTGCCACGGACAGATGTTAAAATAAACGAAAAAAATCGGCCGAAATTTGATGCATATTTTCTGTCGTCCACAAAATTGAGACGGTGTGACCCTATGAAAAATTATTTCGGCCAAACGCTATAAATAAACTTGGCTGAAACATTATTTTCGCACTCACATTCCTCATTTGGGCTAAATTTTTAAAGTACAAGTCTTTTGGGTTGAATTTTAAAGAGTTTTTTGGATGAATTTTGAAAGTAAGTCTTCACTGAATTTTTCAAGAGAGTTTTTTGGGATGAATTTTTCAAGTGAGTTTTTTGTGCTGAATTTTGAAAGTAAGTCTTTTGGGCTGAATTTTAAAAGTGAGTTTTTTGGGGTGAATTTTGAAAGTAAGTATTTTGGGGTGAATTTTGAAAGTGAGTTTTTGGGTTGAATTTAGAAAGATAATTTTTTTTGTTGTATTTTGAATTTTTTTTTTTTGGCGTTCGATTTAAAAATATACATAGATTGAATTATCATGGGAAATCAAATAAATTGCAAAAGAAAATATGATCGAATAAGAAACATTGTGCCTCGTAGAGAATACTTGAGAAACTATTACAAAAGAAAGAAGGAAGAACGCCTAAATATTGAAAGGGAAAATCAATGTCCACAAGAAGTTGAAGCAGGTATGAAAATGTAAATATTATAAATGATATTTAAAATTTAATAGTGTATTGTGAATTTAATTTTTATTTGATGAACTAATTTGAAAAATATTTTGCAATGTAAAGAGAGAGAGATTTTCCTCATAACATTGATGATGAGATTGAAAATGTTGAAAGACAAAGTGAAAAAAATATTGAACTAATGATTGATGATGTTGTTGAAGATGTTGAAGAGATTCAAGTGAAGAAGTTGAATCACCATTAGGTATGTATATATATGACACATGTATTATTGAAATTATACATATTTATTAGTTTCAATTTCACTCAAACTCTATTTTTTAATTCAATTATTTAATGTATATTTATACCAATTTACATTAAATTCTCATATATACAGATGAAATCAATATCGATGATCAGATGTTAGAAAATGTTGACACTGACACATATGGAGATAAAAAAAACAGACCATGTTATATGATATCGTGTTAAGCTCATTATTGATAAGTTCTTCAAAGATGAAAATGTGACAATTCAAGCTCAATTTTTGAGAGGTCTCTTAAAATCAGAGAAATTAAAAGAAGCTACAACACTATTGGGTATTCAAAAATCAATGAAAGATAAAAAAAGATGAAGGAAAATGTGATTCAAAACATATATAGTGCTTTAAAATCAATTGGAAGATCTAGAAAAAAAAGTGATCTAGATGCACGTAGATCAATACAAATGAAAGTGGTTTCATCAAGTACTAAAGAAAATCGTTTGGTAAAATCTATGGCAAAAAAATTAGGGACCTCACAAAACACATTTCACAAACGTAGGAAATTTCGACTGCAAATAGATGCAAATGATGGACTCGCTTGTTGGACAGTTATTTGTAGGCAACCATACAAAGATAAACTTGCAGGAGATGTTAAAAATATAATATATGAATATTGGATGAAAAATTTACATGTTTCACCAAAAGTAAGGGATGTGATGCGACGAAGAATAACACGAAATCAGTATGAAGAACATGCAAAACATATCTTGGACACCACTCAGATAAAGTTGTTCAATAAGTTCATAGAAGAGAATCGTGGAATTAATGTCTCAATCAATACTTTTGTGCAACAAAAACCATGGCATGTTAAACCTATCATTGTACGTGACACTCGTTGTTGTCGTTATCATGTGGAATTTCAATTCTATTATGACAACTTCTTTAATTTTGGTAAAACATTTTGGAAAAATTCACCTTCTCTGTCCACTGTCCATGATTTCATTATCAGAAATTTTATGTGGAAGAGAACATCATGAATTATTTTACCAAAATAAATGTGTTGGTGGTAAAAAATGTTGACACCTAATCATCAGGATTGGGTGAATATAATGTAAATAAATAAATAAATAAATAAATAAAATGAACAGTGATCCGGAGATGAAGTGAATAGTCTCCCTCATGTATATAATAAACACCAACCTAAAGGAATAACATGAATTGAATTTTGTGGAGTTACTACCTGGCCTGACATGGTATCAGAGCCAGTCCTCTGCTCCTCTGCTTTCCATTCAAAAGCGCTACCCATATAAACGTTGTGGTGTCAGTGCCTGACATTTTCTCTCAAGCCTACCTGTACGCTTGTCTGCTACGTTGCTCGATACCTGCCTTCAACCATTGACTGCGCCCTCTGGCTCCCTGGACTGTTCATAATTGTCCTCCCTGCACTCATTGTTGGCACATTTTTTTCTTGGGTGTAACGTCTCTCTATTTTACAGAAGAAGAGCGTTGAATCTCTATGATGAACGCCCAGCTCCCACAGAGAAACGCCCTGCTCCACGAATTCGCTCATTTCATACAATCAGCATAAGGTTTTCTGCTCACAAACAGGGAGTGAAACAAAAGAAGTCCGGCGAACATTGGTATCTATGGTATGAGCGTTGATTTTCCTTTTTAAATCCGTGCTGGCATATGCGTTGAGGCCTGAAGTTTGAATGCTGCGTGTAATATGATTGACGCTACCTGTTATAAATCAATTTATAAGTTAATACACAGTCCTTGTATTACATTGAACGCTGGTGGTCTAGTTTCTTGAATGCGCTGTACAGTTTTTTGAATGTTGCATGTAATATGAAGCTGCTCCTGTTTTGAAGAACGCTGGTGGTCTAGTTTCTTGAGTGCGCTGTACAGTTTTTTGAATCCTGTGTGCTTGATAGCTGCCCACCTGCGTGCGAGAATCAAAGCTTTTGAAGATCGATCTGCACGTGAAAGGGTTGATGCGGAAGTTTCTGGTATATACGTTGAAACTTATCTTGCTGTTGAAGAGGTCATATTTCTCCTACGTTGAGGAATTGTATTGCAACTTGCTGTGTTGAAAATCTTAAATCAATTGAAGAAAGGTGCATGAACTGCGTTGAAGGCTGTGACTCCTGGTACTCTGTTTGGTAGAACCTGTAGGTCAATCTGTTGGAATGTGCATTCAAACCTTGTGTGTACGCTGATTGAAACTCATTCATTCGGTCCATACACTTTGCTGCAAACAATCTTGGTATGTGCACAATGCACCATATTGTATGCATTAATTAATACTGTGTAAGACTGCGTTATGGCATGTTATGGTAAGCGTTGACATGGTATGTGACACTTTTCCATATATGTGATGCTTTTCCATATACCATAAAGGCACATGAATTCGTTGAGCTCTTAATGGACATATATTACATTATATAAAATTACCATTGGGGTATATGGAAGGTATATGTTGGAGCCTTTCATTTAGTTCTCGCATAAACAATGAGGTGAGGGAAATATGTTGCATAAAGGTGTAGCCTGTTACCTGTTGTCCAAGAATATTGTTGTCCAAGAACACTGCTGTTCTGGTGCATTAACTCGATGACCGTGCTTGGTATATGAATATTGTGGAATATGTTATAAGGAATATAATATATATTGCATGATATATGAATATTGAGAGCTTGCAGTTGATTCCATTTTGTAAAGACATAGCAAATTACTATTAGTGTTTTGCTACGAATATTGTAATTATTTTTGGGCTCAGTTCAAATTTTATGATGGAGAAGTTTGTTGAAAAAGAGAAGGGTTTTCTGTCTTCCGAAAAAGTTGTGTGTCCTACACATAGAGAGAATAATCTTGCTCAAGATTCTTCCAGAGGAAGAGGTGGTCGAAAAGGAAGAGGAAGAAATTTCAGAGGCAAGGGGGGTAGCCACTGCATACGCTGCAAAAGAAATGGATCACATGATGCCTCTACATGCAAGCTACCGTGGGACAAAATTGAGCAGTAAAGAAACCAACAGAAAGGTAAAAATGATGATACAGACAAAGGTAAAGCACCTGAATCTGCTCACTATGTTGTGGCACAATGTAATATTGGAGTAAATGAAGATTTATTTAATGCTTCACTTGCTTCTTGGAAAAATGATTGGTTGCTTGATTTAGGAGCAACCTGCCACATGACTCATAGAAAATATTTTTTTGAAGATTTCACTGACAATGTTGATGGAGCAGTATACTTTTCAGACCAATCAAAAATCAAGCCATCAGGGTTTGGCACAATCAGTCTTAAACTGCCTGGTCTTCCAGACTTTCTTTTGCATCATGTTCTATATCTCCCACAGCTCAAGAGAAACTTTTTGTCCTTGGTCCACATCCGCCGGCAAGGTCACTCCATTCATATGTTTGATGGCAAGATTGAGGTAAGAAAAGCATCTGACCACTCACTTGTCATGAGGGGAATAGAAGAAGAAAGGCTTCTCAAGCTGCAAGGAACCTTTGCTCGTGCACAACATTTCTCATACAATTCTCATCATGAAGAAGGTACACTTCCATCAAGTTTATTATGGCATGCTAGATTTGGACATTTGAACTATGATAGTCTCTGCTTGTTGAAGAAAAATAATGTCGCTGGTTTGCCTACAATTCCTAGGAAACTTAAGCAATGTGATGCTTGCATCCTAGGAAAGCATAGCAAATAGTCTTTTCATGATTCACATTCAAGAGCACATAGAAAACTTGAACTCATTCATTCAGATTTATGTGGTCTAACGTCTGTTCCTTCTGCAAATGGAAATAAATATATGATGACATTTATTGATGACTACACCAGAATGTGTTGGGTTTATTTATTGAAGAACAAATCTGATGCTTTTCAAAAATTCAAGAACTTTCATAAATGGATTGAAAATAATGCACAATCTCATATTGGGTCTATTTGCACTGATAATGGAAAAGAGTACACATCAAATGAATTTGAAAACTATCTTCGCCAACATGGGATCAAACATCAAAAAATTGTGCCTTATAATCCCCAACAGAATGGTGTAGCTGAAAGAATGAATAGGACAATCTTAAATATGGTATGATCCATGCTCTTCTTCAAAAATGTAAAGATAATTTTTTGGGCTGATGCTGTTCTATGTGCTGCATATATAAAGAATAGATGTCCATCTAATGCTATTAGAAACAAGACTCCATATGAAATGTGGTATGGACATGTTCCTTCGGTAAAGCATCTCAGGGTCTTTGGTTCCACCTGTTATGCCTTGATACCAAAGGTACATAGAAACAAACTTGGTGCTAGAAGTCGTAAATGTATCTTCTTGGGGTATTCAAACACCTCCAAAGCATACCGTCTCTATGATGAAGTAAATAAAAAGTTTGTTGTATCTAGAGATGTAATTTTTCTTGAATCATCCAAAACTGACAATGTTGTTGAGTGGAAACTTGATCGCTTGGATACATTCGCAAAAGCAAAAGAATTTCAAGAATTTGATAATCAGATTCCACATCTTGAAGGGGGGATTCCTATACTAGATCAACATGTGGAATCTTCTTCTGAAGAACACTCCCCCCCCCCCCCCCCATGAAACTCCAACAACAGATGATGCTTTAAGTGATGTAATTGATAGAATTGGGAGACTCAATCTTGATTCAGTCCCAACTCAATCAATGGAGCAACCTGGACCATCTGAGAAAGGTCCCCCAAAGTGTCTGACAAAGACACTTGAAAGTGTTCATCCCGATGAGGTTGGAAAGACAGGAACTAGAAATTCAAACCGACAAAATGGAGGTGATGTGGATGACTCTAATTCACCTGTTGATATGGATGTTTCTTACGATTGTGAATTGAACTTGTCTACATATTTTGAACCAACTTACTCTAAAGAAGCTGCTTCTCATGATGAATGGAAAGAAGCAATGCAAAAGGAATATGATGCCCTCATAAAGAACAGCACTTGGAAGCTGGTTGATCCTCCATTAGGAACCAAACCAATTTGCTGCAAGTAGGTCTACAAGAACAAGTATAAAGCTGATGGCTCACTTGATAAGCATAAAGCTAGGCTTGTGGAAAAAGGTTTTGCACAGAAGGAAGGGGTCGATTATGAGGAGACTTTTACCTCCACAGCAAAATAGGCTACCATCCGGACACTCTTTGCACTAGCAGCTCAGAACGGTTGGAAAGTCCATCAAATGGATGTAAAAATTGCTTTATTGAATGGAGATCTAAAAGAGAATGTTTTTAGGTCCCAGCCTGAAGGATTTGCTGTGAAAGGACATGAACATAAAGTATGCAAACTTGTGAAGTCCTTGTATGGCCTCAAACAAGCACCGCGAGCCTGGTATGAAAAACTAACTGAGCATCTTCTGAAACTCAATTTCAAACATTATGATCTTGATGTTGCAACTTTATCTGTCAAGAAAGTTTGAAAAATAGTTGTATATCTTGTGGTATATGTAGATGATCTTTTGATGACAGGGAACAATGAAAGCTACATTGCATCCATAAAGAAGGAATTGGGGAAAAGTTTTGAAATGACTGGTTTGGGCTATGTTCATTACTATATTGGAATTGAAGTAACCCAACATTTGGAGTCCATATTTCTTTCTCAAAAGAAATACATTGGAGATCTGTTGAACAGGTTTGGCATGACAGAATGCAATCCTCTTACTACTCCAATGGAACAAAACTTAAAGCTCACATCTATTGAAGGAAAAGAATTTGAGGATGCAACAAAGTATAGACAGCTTGTAGGAAGTTTCAACTACCTAACAACTACTAGAGCAGACATTTCGTTTGCTGTTGGAATCTTCTCCAGGTTTATGCAAAAGCCTTGTGAGGGACATTGGTCTACTGCAAAAAGAGTTCTAAGGTACTTGAAGGGAACTCAAGACTTTGGAATCAAGTATACACAAGTGGACGACTTCAGCTTGATTGGATACTCTGATTCAGACTTCGATGGAGACAAAGAAACTGGGGTATCTACTTTAGGATATGCTATGAGTCTTGTAGCAGGAGCTATCTCCTAGAGATCACACAAACGATCAATTCCAGAAGATTCCACAACAGAAGCAAAATACGTGGCAGCAACTGAAGCAACAAAAGAAATTGTGTGGCTCAGGAAAATTCTTGAAAATTTGCAGGTAAAACAAGTACAATCAACTCCACTCATGATTGACAATACCTCTGCAATAAAGTTGGCCAAGAACCCAAAGTTCCATGATTGAACGAAGCACATCAATACTAAATATCATATGATTCGACATCATGTTGAGGCCAAAATAATCCATCTCCGTCATTGTTCCACTAATGAGCAAATTGCAGACATCTTCACCAAAGCACTTGGAAGAGAAAAGCTTGAATGATTCAGAATGATGCTTGGACTCACCAACATCCCTTCAGATTAAGGGGGGGAATGTTGACACCTAATCATCAGGATTGGGTGAATATAATGTAAATAAATAAATAAGTAATATGAACATTCATCAGGAGATGAAGTGAATAGTCTCCCTCATGTATATAATAAACACCAACCTAAAGGAATAACATGAATTGAATTTTGTGGAGTTACTACCTGGCCTGACAAAAAATGTGATCATTGTGAAAATTTGACTTTGTTTCACAACAAATATCCTATTGATATGAATGATCAATCAGTGTCCAAAATTAAAGTGAAACGGCAGAGATATGAATATATCCATACATCATAGTAGTACAAGTGCTAAAAGGATTGATTTACAAGAAGAATAAATTTTTGTGATAGATATTTTGAAGAAGTTTGAGACAGAAATTTATAAATACACCAAGCATTCTCGTAGAGCTCGATGGTATGACCTGCAATTCAAAAAATCCCAAGAAAACTTTCCATTATGGACCATTTTTTCAATAGTTGATTTTGCATAAAATCACAGCTTTGTTGCATAAAATGAAATACAGAGTGAATATTATCATTATGACCAAGTCTCTATGCTTGTCCATGTTCTATATAGACACGCTAAACAAAATGTTGATCATATAGAAAGAACCAGTGAGCATCGACATGTTATTAAAGAATATCACTTTTATATTAGTGATGATCATACACATGATACACATTTTGTACGACATTACTTTGATAAGATTTATGACTCATTGAAAGGTCATGGAATAAAATTCAATGAAACTTGATATGGTCAAATGGATATGCAGGTCAATTCAAATCTTCATGATCATTCTTTTGGTTGTGTCACTTTCATATTAAAACCAACATTAAACATTGTTGGAACTTTGAAACTCGTCATGGAAAAGGGGAACATGATGGTGTAGGGGCATGTATAAAACGAGCACTTCGAAGATATCAAATGGAACACTTTGCAAACCGATTTGTCTCAGCTAAAAAAATTGTTCAATGGTGCGTTGATGCAATAAGCCATCAGATTAACCCATCAAGGGAGGTACGAAGGTATGTACATATATACAAATTAAATTATATATAGTTTTAATATATGATAATTTCTATTAATTTTTTAATTTTAAACATTTATAAATTATATAGTTTAAACAATATCACGATGATTATCTTTGATGTATAAATTGTATTTTAAATACCATATTTAAATTCTTGTTTGAATTTACTATAGGTTTTTTTGGAATATTGGAGTCCAAGATGTAGATGGATCGATTACATATGAAGCTGAAACAATAAAAGGGGACTCAAAAATTACATTCAATTAAAACAAAGGATTACTGAAATGCGTTTGCATTTGATAAAAGAAAATATTATTACTTTTGTCATGTTTGCATAGAGGACACATAATCCAATGATGTTTGTGAAAACAATATGTATGTAAAATCTTGGCAACATACAAAACTAAATACAAAGGGGAAATTTTAGTTGCGAGCTTCGAAGAGATGGAATCAGAGGAGAATATAGTCTCATCTAAAGGTGATATAGTTTATGATGTTGTTAGAGACGGTAACATTTCAATTGCTTTCATATATATATATATATATATATATATATATATATATATATATATATATATGTTTTATGTTTTTAAAATCATTGCGTATAAGTATCTAGATAATAGTTAAAATATAGAGATGTAGAAATAGATAATACAATCAAGTCCATGTTGATAAATTTAATTTCATGTTAATTATGATATGAATTTACACTTGTTTTATTGTGCAGGAGATGTTTTTACTGTAGTTGCACCCATTAACAACATATAAAATGTCAAGTATTATTTGATGCGGTGCACTGAATGAAAGATGAAGTGATTGGAAGACTATGATGATACCAGTTTTATATATGAAAGAGGGTATATTATATTGAAAGATAATTTTTTCCAAGAAAATCATCAAACTGAGAGTAATGTTTACTTTCAAGATTGTCAATCGGATGTCATAAGTTGTCAATATAGTCACTTGGTGTGTGAAACGCACATAAAGTGGATAGAAGTTCAATAAAAAATAATTTGAAAGCTAAAAAATGGAGAATTTCAAAAGTTGACCATGAACGGATCATTGAGGATGGCATTCCATTAGAATTTTTTTAATTGAACTGCCCAATAATTTCTTCTCCTTGGATTCATCTTTGAGAACTTAGAGTTCAAGTACATTGTTAGCCTTTCTTTTTGTGCACTCTTAAGTTGTACATTATTAAGAATGTGATGATGTGAAAGCGATGCTCATTGGGTCTTGTATTGAGTTACAAAGTTATATGTATACTTCCTATTATGTAGGTGTATTGAGGATTTATCTTTGCATGCACGATAAGTAATTTATATGTATACATTCTCTGGTCTTAAACGATTTCATACATGAATGAAAAATGTATTAGCCTTTCTATACATGAATGAAATTTAATGTACATACCATATTTTATAATGCAATTTTAAGTTATGATTGTTTTAGACATCTACAACAAATTATAAGATTCATTCAAATGCAAAATGTACCATGTTTTGTAATTTGCAATTTTACTAGATTCATTTTAAATAAATTGACAAAACAACTTTAAACAAAACCTAAGAATCATCTACTAACATTATAAGAATGATTGAATGAAAAATGTACCAACTAAATGCAAATTTACTTTCATTGCTACATATTCATGAACTTAAATATGTAAAACCTTTAAAAGCATCAAACCATGCATCATGCAAATTGTGGGCCGTGTTTTATCATGCAATTTTATCTAGTATGTTTGTGCATTCAAACAAATTTATATTAAAATTTAACCATCATCCGAAATTCGTAGTAGACTTTCTATACATGAATGCAAAATGTACATACCATATTTTATAATGCAATTTTAATTTATGATTGTTTTAGACATCTACACCAAATTATCATTCAAATGAAAAATGTATCATGTTTTGTAATTTGCAATTTTACTAGATTCATTTTAAATAAATTGACAAAACAACCTTAAACAAAACCTAATAATAATCTACTAGCATTATAAGAATGATCATGCAAAATGTACGAACTAAATGAAAATCTACTTTCCTTGCTACATATTCATGAACTTAAATATGTAAAACCTTTAAGCATCAAACCATGCATCATGCAAATTGTACCATGTTTTATAACGCAATATTATAGTATGTTTGTGCATGAACAACTTTATATTAAAAGTTAACTATCAACCAACATTCGTAGTATCCTTTCTATACATGAATGCAAAATGTACATACCATATTTTATAATGTATTTTTTATGATTGTTTTAGACATGTAAACCAAACTAAAAGATTCATTCGAATTCAAAATGTAGCATGTTTTGTAATTTGCAATTTTAATAGATTCATTTTAAATAAGTTGACAAAACAACTTTAAACAAAACCTAAGAATCATCTACTAACATTATAAGAATGATTGAGTGCAAAATGTACCAACTAAAAGAAAATTTACTTTCATTGCTACATATTCATGAACTTAAATATGTAAAACCTTTAAGCATCAAACCATGCATCATGCAAATTGTACCATGTTTTATAATGCAATTTTGTAGTATGTTTGTGCATTCAACAAATTTATATTAAAAGTTAACTATCAAACGACATCCATATTAGCCTTTCTATACATGAATGCTGTAGGTTTTAACCCTGTACAAAAATTACCTGCATACGAATTCTAAAACACATAAAATAAACAATGCGATAGCATAACACATAAAACACATATACACAGATATTTTCCCCTGAATCCCAAAACCGAGACTACCAACTTGATTTTTCATTATGTTCCTTTCAATGTTATAATACATATTTATACATGCCGAAGCATCCAATACCATGGACCGAAAACCATCACATCCAAAACCATGGACCGAAAACTATCGCGTCCAAAACCATGGACTGAAAACCATCGCATCCAAAAACATGTGCGAAAATCATGCCCAAAACCATAGGTGGGTCCGCCCAACCTAACATAGGTTCCAAAACCAAAATTTTCTGGGGCACTACCCCGGACTCCATAGAGTGGGGTTACCTGCACCCCTCAAACCCCCTGTGATCCCTCTGCTACACAATTGACGCAACGAAGGGGGGGCTCCGCCCCCCCTCTAGCCCCCTGGTTAACTACGTGGGCTAGTCGTGGAAAGAATATAACATAACCCAACATTCTCCCACTTGTTGTTTTCTTTCCACAGTGGGCCACAAGAGATCTTAGTCATTTATCCATCCCTGCAACGACCATTGTTTCTCTACACAAAGAGAATTTCTCAGAACTCATAGATTTTGTTAATGCATCTGTAGTATTCTTCAAAGTGTCCACCTTTACCAGCAACACCTTTTTGTCTTCTATCATATCCCTCACAAAGTGATACTCAACATCAATGTGATTTGTCTTTGAATGCTATGCTGGGTTCTTCGCCAAGAAAATTGCACTTTGGTTGTCACAGCCTATCCTTATAGCTCCCTGTACTAATCCCATACTTGAACACAATCTCTGCAACCAAACTGCGTCCTTGCTTGCATGAGTGGCTGCCATGTATTCTGCCTCTGTAGTTGATAGTGCCATTACAAATTGTTTCTTACTCATCCAACTGACTGCACCTCTAAATAGGTTAAACACATACCCACTTGTAGATCTTCTCTGATCCAGATCTCCAGCCCAGTTTGCATCAACAAAGCCACGAATATCCAACACTCTGTCCAATCCTGGTCTTCCTTGGTAGCACAAACCATAATCACTAGTGCCACGCAAATACCTGAAAACCCGCTTCACTGCTGTCCAATGCTCCTTTCCTGGTTTTGACAGAAACCTACTCAATACTCCCACTGCATGTGCAATGTTTGGTCTAGTACATACCATTGCATACATCAGGCTATTGACTGCACTTGCATATGGAACACGGGACATGTCCTCTTCCTCTTCTTGTGTCTTGGGACACTGTTCAGCAGATAAATTTACACCCACAGGAATAGGAACCTTCACCAGTTTACTATCCTGCATAATAAATCTCTGCAATATTGTCTCGACATACTTCCTTTGGTTTAACCAGAGCTTCCTCTTTGCCCGCTCTCTTTTAATTTCCATGCCCAAAATATAGTTTATAGCACCAAGATCTTTCATGTCAAATTTGGAGGACAATTGGGTCTTCAAATCCTGGATAATTTCCTTGTCATTTCCAACTAGCAACATATATTTTTGTTGTTTTTTGCTTAAGAAAGAGCCAATCCTTCTATTTCGTTAATTGAAAAGAAAGTTACATAATGTACAAAAATCAATCCATTTACAAGAACTCCGGAAATAGATTCCCTATCCAAAAGCAAATGCAAAAACCTCCCACCCAACACCAGACCACACCCAACCCACGGGAAACATTCACAACAGTCTACAACCATCACCCTCGATCACACAAACCGCACCAAAAAGTGGTCCAACCCATCTGGCCCGACAAAACAACCCGAACCGTCCAAACTATCGATCCGGGCTGCTGGATCCAATGGCTAGGATCAAAATCGCACCATCCAACACGACCAGATCATAGTGAGCGATGGAGGGTGGTATTTAAAACTTCCCCTTGCCACGTGTTGCATGCTCTATGGAATCGCTTTTGAAAAAGCAAAACCACTAACCACTCAAATGACCTACGATCAGCGGGAAACCATCTGGGGTGAGGTTTTCCAACCTGAAAACGGCAAGGGTGTAAATTCTGGCAGCCGGAAAAACTGATCTCCCGCCCAGCCTAATCTTTCTACAGACCCTGAATCCGAGACTGTGCTGATATGTGAAATGACTCAACATGTTTCTGTCCGAAAACCAGGGGACTCCTGTTAGCTTACTCCGGGGAGAAAAGTGACCAATCTTTGCTTGCCCTCCAACCAAGTAAATTCTGAGAGGCAGTGGAAGCTCTAGCTAGGAAAAATCAATTCATGCTTGTCTCCCTTCCTTGATATCAAACAACTTCTCTGTCCTCTGCAGCGTGTTCATTGCAGAGAGCCTTTAAACGGTTCTGGGGCATCTCTTGCCACTTTTCACCATCCCGCATTCAACATTCTTCACACCTTGGTTAGCCAGAATGTCCGCTAGCTTATTAGCATTTCAACGAACATGGTTGAAACTAACAGTTCAAAATCCCTGAAGGTGTACTTGAATTCTTTGGTAAACCTGAATTAGTCTCCAGTTCTTTGATACTTTCTCCGGTCTAGTGCCACAGCTGATTCTTTTTACAGAGTTAATGGTTATTTATGAATCCGCTTCTATAATGACATTTGAGCTATGGTTCTGAATCATAATCTCTAGACATTTCTCCAGAGCCATTAATTTCGCCATATTGTTGGTGGCTTTACCTAAATGACTGTGGAAGATTAAGATGATACAACCCTCTTCATCTCTTAAAACTCCTCCAAAACATGTTGTTCCCGGGTTGCCTTTTGAGGCACCATCAATGTGGAATTTCAGATAGCTTTTCGGTGGAGGTTGCCAGAAATATTTCTCTTTATCCATAGCTATATCCTTTCTTTTTAGTCCTTGGGGAATAATCTCTTGCATTCCTAGAAGCCTGAGAGTTATCAGCTCAGTCTATGAGGGAGGATTCTTTGGGATCTTGCGAACTGTGGTGCTGACTGTCTCCCTGATCTGTTTCAAGATCAAATCATGTAGCCACTGAGGGTTGGACTTTTCATTTTTAAATATTCTTTTATTCCTTTCTTTCCACACATTCCAGATAATGAAGCATGGCGTGAAGGCCCAGGCCAAATTAAGGAATTCATTCTCCGAAAAGATCCTTCTCCACTTGTTTAGGGTATTTGAGATACTTCCTCTGTCCCTATCTGACTGTTGGAAAATGTTGGAGAAAGAATCCCATAGCCAGGTGGTGTAAGAGCAGCTGTTGAGAATGTGCTCCATAGTTTCCTCCTGCTTTTCACAAAGCTGGCATCTGGAAGGTCCCAAAACACCCCTTTTTCTAATATTGTCCCAAGTCAAGATTTTCTTATGATGTACCAACCACATGAAAAGCTTGATCTTCATCCAACCTTGGTTTTTCCAGAGGTGCTGCCAGGTCTTGTCTGGAACACTGGAATCAAGCCCAAGGAGAATACCTTTTGCTTCCTTTAGATTAAAGGTGCCTTTATTGTTGTTGCCCCATCTCAATTGATCCTGCCCCTCTGTAACCATGATCATCCTCTGTTTAGTAAGTTTCTCAGTGCCTTTGCTTTTATTTTTATGGGGATGTCATCTCTGCAGTTAATGTTTCTCCAGCTTCTCCATTTTCCCAGGTTTTGAGAAAGATCCCAGAAATCATTTACTTTGTTTAACCCTTGGGAATTTGTTTCCTGCTTGAGGCTTAAAAAATCCTCTGTTAATAGTGTTGGTTCTTGTTGCCATTTTTCCTCCCAAAAGAGTGCTACATCTCCTGCTCTGATTTCCTAGAAACCGTTTTTTGCACTATGCTTCTATTATCCCAAGCTCTATTCTAGATGTGTGAGCCCTTTATGTTTCCAGACATTCTTATGAGATCTTTAGTGTGCCAAGAGCTGGCATATTTTTCTTTCCAGATCCTTGCCCAATGGGCTTTTGGCTCTTGAACCCATCTCCACCAAAGCTTGGCTCCTAGCACTTTACTCAGAATCTCCTGGTCATCTAAGCCTAGACCCCCATGTCTCTTAGGTTTGCAGATTTTTTCCCAGGAAACCAGGGCCCATTTCTTCCTTGTTTCCTCCTTACCCCACAGGAAATCTCTTTGAATATTCCTGAATTGCTCTAATACACCTTTGGGAGCTGGGAGGGCTGATAACATGAAAACTGGGATAGATTGCAGAACAACCTTTGTCAATACCAACCTGCCAGCCAGGTTCAAGGCTCTGATGGTCCATTTTTTGACTTTGTCCTGCAACTTATTTAGCACTGGTTCCCATATACTTTTGAGCATTGGTTTGGCTGTGAGAGGAACTCCCAAATACTTTGAGGGGAGGGAATCCCTTTGGAAGCCGAGGATTCTTGAGATATTTCTCTGAATAGCAATGTTTGTGTTAAAGAAGAAATTTTTTTATTTAGAAAGATTGACTTCCATACCTGTGGCCATGGCAAATGCATTAAGGATTTGATTGTAGGCTGAAGCTTCTTTGAATGAAGGAATTCCTTGTAGCATGGTATCATCTACAAATTGTTGGTGTGTATGTGCCTTACCATTTTCAGTTAGTTAAAGAACCTTGATTTTGCCCATGGCTTTGGCATGCTTAATAGACCGACCAAGTCTTTCCATCATGAGGATAAAGATAAAGGGAGAGAGCGGGTCTCCCTGCCTGAGGCCTTTAGAAGGAATGGAGATCTCTGAGGGAGAGCCGTTAACTAAAATTGAAAAGCTAGAAGTAGTCACTAGAGCCATTACCCATCTGACCCAATTGTGATCGAACCCAAAGGTAGTAAGCACCTTCTTGATGTAAATCCAATTGACCTTGTCATAAGCTTTGGCAATATCCAATTGCATGATCATTCCCGCCTGCTTTTTTCTATTAAGTGAGTGAACCACCTCATGGGCTTGAATAATGTTATTTAAAATTTTTTTGCCCCCCACATACCCTGATTGTTCCTCAGATACTAATGAAGGAAGGAGAGGTTTGAGTCTGTTAGCCACTACCTTGGATATCATCTTGTATACCACATTACATAAAGCTATGGGTCTGTACTTATCTGCCGTTTGAGCTGAGTCCTGTTTGGGAATAAGGGAGATGAAGGAGGTGTTGAGGTCTTTCAAGATAGTTTTACTACCCCTGGAGTCCTCGACAACATTCAAAATATCCCGTTTGACTATATACCAACAAGCTTTGAAGAAATCCACATTAAAACCATCCGGGTCTGTGCTTTGCCATTCTGCATGTCTTTGAGGACCTCACTAACCTCCTCTTCGGTTACTGGTCTGTTTAGGTTATTATTGTCCTCTTTGGACACCAGCATAGGGATATGCCTTGTAATTTCCTTTATGGATTGTTCCCTATCTGGATTGTTTTCCCAGGTGATATTTTGGAAATGATGAACAAGCACCACTTCAATGTCCTTATGTGTGATCTGAAACTCCCCATTCTCATCCTTTATCGTCAAGATTCTGTTGAATGCTCTATTAGCCATAATGGATCTGTGGAAAAATCTTGTATTACGCTCTCCTTCTTTGAGCCATTGAACTCTAGAGTTTTTCCTCCAAAATATTTCCTCTTGTTTGCATAGGTTCTCCCATTCAAGATGAAGTTTATCAGCCTGCTCACTTTTGTCTTTGTCAAAGCCATCTTTGATCAGTGCCTGGTTGAGTTCTTGAATTTTGATTTCCAGTGATTTTTTATCCACAAAAATGTTACCGAAATCCTTCTTATTCCATTCTTTAAGTCTAAACTTAATGTGCTTTAGTCTTTTATGAAGGAGGTACATTTTTGATCCCTGGAATTGCAAGTCTTCATACCACCATTTTCTGATGTTACTAATGAAATCCGGGTGTGAGAGCCAGATATTCTCGAATCTGAAGGGTCTATTCCTGGGAGAATCCAAACCCTTTATTTCCAATTGAATCAGCCAGTGATCTGAGCCTCCAAAGGGAAGAACTCTTGTTGTTATTTTGTTATCTATAAGCATAACCTCCTCTGATATCAAAAACATGTCTAACTTAGAGGCTACCTGTGCTTCCCCTCCTCTCTTTTTGTTTCAAGTAAAAAGATCATTGCTCGAATCTGAGTCAACCAATTTCATATTATCTGTGAACGATTGGAACGCTAATGAGTCTTTGTTTAGCGCTCTGGTACCTCCTTTATTTTCTGAGAGAGATTTGATCATATTAAAATCCCCTCCCATAATCCAAGGAATACTAGCCTGTCTGTTCTTGAGATCCATGAGGGATTCTAGCAATTTGAGTTTATCATCTATTCTTTGAGGACCGTAAACATTAGTAACCAGGAAGGTTTCCGAAACCCCCACTGGTTGAATGACTACTGATAAGTAATTTCTGGATGCCTCTGCATCTATTACGCTGATTTTTAGGGGGTTCCAAAGAGTGAGAATGCCCCCAGCTGTGTTCTCTGCTTTAACTTCTAGAAACTCAAATCTATTGAGCCATTTGCTATGGATTAGTTTTATTTTCTGGATGGAACATTTTGTTTCGTGGATGAAGATCATGTCTGGCATATCCTGTTTCATTCTAAAACTAAGCATTCATTTCTTTCTTTTACTGCCTAGACCTCTTATATTCCACGATGTGAACTTCATAGTTAAATATTTGTAAAGGAGTAACTGGTTAGGTCTTTCATCTTACCCGAATCTATCATCAGCTTTCCACACTCCATCAAGAGCTCCTTCTGCTTTTTCCTGCCCCTCTTCTTTCTTGCATTTCTGGTAGCTAATCCTGGAGTTGATTTCATTGTTTTCACACCTCTGCACTCCTGCTTGTCGATGGTTTTTCCTTTATTTGACCCCCTTTCCTAAGTTTTCCATAAAAACAACTAATGTATTCTATTGCATTCATCTTGAGGTAATGAATCTATCCCCACTGTGGTTCCCTACTTCAAAAAACCTTCCAGATCTAGGTTTTCTTTATCTAGAATTTCCTGAAGTTCATGATCCTCTAGATCTATTTCACTCTGGGTCATTTCCTGATCCATCTCTAGTTCTGTTTCATTCATCATGGTTTCTTCCTTATTATCAGTATTTTGTGTTGGGTTGTAGTTTTCCTCCTTCTCCTTTTCATTAGGGCCTTCCTCCATAGATTGGTCTTCATTTGGCATTTCTTCACTCTCTTCCAGTGCTTGGAACTTATTCTGACTGACCTTTTTCCCCTCATTATTTTGTTGCTTTGGTCCTTTTTTGCTTCCTTTTCCTATGCTTGCCACTTTCTGAAAGCTTTCGGTATCCTTCATTGTATTCAATTTTATTTTGTGTTCTGCTTTACTAAGAGGGCAGTCTTTGATCAAGTGTCCATGTTCGTGGCATTTACGGCATCTGAATGGAATATGCTCATAGTCCACCGTTTGAACCCATTCCTCATCAAAAACTTCCAGGATAACTTCGTCCGGAAGAGCTCCTGATAGATCCATTTCCACACAAATCCTTGCATAGGAAGTATATTTACCCCTTCTAGTGGCTTTTGAAGCTTTGACAAAACGACCTAATTTGTTTCTTGTGGCTGCAAGTGATTCATTTTGCCAGTAATCCAGAGGAAGAGAATATAGCCTTACCCAGATAGGAACTGAAGTAAAAGTCTCTCGCTCTGGAACAAAATTCATCACCCAAGGCCGCATATAGAGGCCAGCTGCTGCAAAAAAGTAGGGTCCTCCTTCGAATATTCTATCTTTGTCTTCGATATTTGTAAACACCACGGTGAAGAATCCCTTTGACCCTAGATGAAGATCGATGCTGCCTTTGGGTTTCTAGTGATACTTGATCCATGTCTGTAAAGCCTTTTCAGTGGGCCATAATCCCATGAATTTACATATTATGGCGTAAGTCTCCATATGTTCCCTGTGCTCCTGCAGTGTAGGATTATTTAACACTACTCTAGGAGTGATTTCCGTTTTGGGTCTGCAAGGTCCCTTTTGTTTTTTTCCCTTGTTCCCTGGTTTTTGTCTTCTTCCTCCTTGTCCTTTGTGTTGCTATTTTCCTTGGACTTGGCCCCATCTATCTCCTTTTCATTATTTCTATTTTCTTCCTTCTCAGATCCTCTGAAATTATCCAGATGTGACTTGCCTTTGCTGGCAACGACATCTTGGTAGGAGGGAGTGGAGCTCCCTCCTCTGCGACCCTCCATTAGGGCCAGACTTTGAAACTCTCAAAAACCCTGCGTGACTTCCATCCTCTGTTCCTAAATCCCGGCTTGTTCAAAAAGCATTAAGAATAATCTTAGGTCTGAGCGACAAATCACTTCTCCAACCAGCAACATATCATCCACATACAAGACCAAATAAATAACACAGTCACCAATTCATTTAAAATACACATAGTGATCTGATTTGCTTCTGGTGAAGCCAAGTCCCCGTATAAATGTATCAAATTTCTGATACCATATCCTTGGTGACTATTTTAACCCATACAGAGACTTCTTTAACTTGCATACAAGTTCTTTCTTACCCTTCACCCCAAAGCCTTGAGGTTGCTTCATGTAGATTTCCTCTTCCAGATCCCCGTGAAGAAATGTTGTCTTCACATCCATTTGTTCTACCTCAAAATCAAAAGCAACAACAATAGATAAAAGTAATCTAATAGAAGTTACCTTGGAAACAGGAGAAAAAATATCACTAAAATCAATTCCTCGCACCTGGTAATAACCTTTTTCTACCAACCGAGCTTTATATTTCTCCACCTTTCCTTCTGCATTTGTCTTCTCTTGAACACCCATTTGCTACCAATGGGTTTCCTTCCAGCCGGCAACTCCACCAGATCCCAAGCCTCATTTTTGTGCAAAGATGCCATTTCATCAACCATGGCCTCTTTCCAGAGTTTTCCATCCTCTGAATCTACTGCTTCCTTCACAGTTCTGGGATCATCATCAGTAATATATAAAGTAAAATTTGAACAAAAAGCAGATGGACCATACCTGTTTGGCTACCTTCTTTCTCAAATTGATCTTCTCACACCCAGAGTTTGTGGCTCTTCATCTTCTGATTCCTCCTGTTTTGTAGAGTCTGATTCTTCCTCCTTTAGCTCAAACTCTATCTTCTCAGGTTCCTTTGGTTCGACTTCATGTTTAATAAAATCTTTCATCTCTCTGAACACCACATTTCGGCTGTACACAACCTTCCTTGTTACTGGGTTCCAAAGCTTATAACCTTTTAAACCATCCTTATACCCAATAAAGATGCACTTCTCAAATTTACTATCCAACTTGGTTCATTTCTCCTTTGGAACATGTAGATATGCATCACATCCAAATACCCTCAGATGTGAAAGAGAGGGTTTCTTACTAGTCCATACCTCTTGTGGAGTTTTATCCTCCAATGCTGATGAAGGTGATCTGTTGACCAGGTAACATGCTGTCTCCACCGCCTCTGCCCAGAATTCCTATCCTAACCCGGCACCACTAAGCATGCTTTTTTCCCTTTCCATCAACGTCTTATTCATTCTTTCTGCAACTCCATTTTGCTGAGGTGTATATGGAGTAGTCTTCTGCCATGCTATACCAAACTTCTTACATAATTCTTCAAATTCCTTACTGCAAAACTCTCCACCGTTATCTGTGCTCAACACCTTTATCTTCTTCTCTATCTGGTTTTCCACTAGAGCCTTGAATTCATTAAACCTGTCAAAGACTTCATATTTCTTCTTAAGGAAATATATCCATGTATTCCTTGAGAAGTCATCTATAAATGATACATAGTACATAGACTTACCTAGTGATGGAACCTTCACAAGTCTAAACAGATCACTATGCACAAGCTCTAATATATGTTTCGCCCTCTTACCACTAGAGGGGAAACTCACTCGGTTCTGCTTCCCATATACACAATTTTCACAGAAATCAAAATCCAAAGAGCTATTACTCATACCTTCTAGCATACCTTTACCATGAAGTATTTGAAGGCCCTTCTCTCTAATATGTCCAAGCCTTTGATGCCACAACATGGTCTTCTCTCCAGAGACCACTAGATTTTCTGCTCCACTTTCAAGAGCCACAAACTGTTGCACCCATCAAAAACTGTGCTACCTTGCAGCTTGTACAGAGTTCCAATCCAAACTCCCTGCATCAATACTAGTGCTCCCCAAACCATCTTGCAGGTATCCTTCTCGAACACTCTTTTTACACCTGCATCATCCAACTTGCTTACAGAAATCAAATTTCTAGCCAATGTAGGAATATGCAGAACAACCGGAAGTGTTCTAACCCTTCCACCTTGCAACTTCAACTTTACTTTTCCACGACCAATGATTCTAGCCTTCCTATCATCCCCTAAGAATACATCACCGCCATCGTATTTCTCATACTTGCAGAACCACTCTCTATGGGGAGTGAAGTGAAAGGATTCACCTAAGTCAATCAACCATGCCTCATGATCTACATGTGTACTTGAATAAGCCAAGTACACATCCCCACCTTCATCTAAGGTGGCTTTCGCCTCTGCAAAAGGAGCATCATCAGATCCCTTTCCTTTATCAAGAGATTTAGATTTAAAGTCCCTTTTGTAGTGCCCTTCCTTTCCGCATTTCCAGCACACCACCTTTACAGGTTTTCCTGGAGATTTAGATCTCCCTCTAGATTTAGATCTCCCACTCGATGACTTATTTTTGTTTCTGTTTTGGGACCATCCTCGTACAGACAAGGCATCACCATTCTGGCTCTCCATATTTTTCCGTCTCATCTCCTCCGTTAGCAAGGATGAGACTATTTCATCAAACTGCAAGGCAGTTGCATTGCTACCTATTGCAATAACCAGACTATCCCACGAATCTGGTAGAGAACACAACAAACTGATGCACTTATCTTCATCTGAAATTTTAATATCAATAGATGATAACTGACTTACCACAGTATTAAATGCGTTCAGATGCTCTGTCACCAAGCCTCCATCTTTCATCCTCAGGCTATACAACTTTTTCCACAGGAACAATTTATTCACTAGAGACTTATAATGGTACAAAGTCCCTAACTTGTCCCACAAAGCCTTCGCCATAGCTTCCCTTGATACATTCAGTAATACTGAATCTGAGACACACAATTGTATTGTGCTCTTTGAATTCTGATCCAACTTCTTCCATTCTTCATCGGACACTCCAATTGGTTTAGTACCCAGATCTACTGTGATCCACTGATCTTTATCCACCAACAAATCCTCCATCTTGAGTTTCCACAACTCAAAAATTTAACCATTAAATTTCTCGATCTCTTTCTTTCCATTGCTCGCCATCTTCTTTCACCACCAGAATCTATCTCGCAGATCTCCCATTGAACAGGGTCTACCACAGGCCCGAGTGAAACCCCTCAACAATAAAGGCGTCCCCTTGAAGCCAAAACAACTCCGATACCAAATGTAGGTTTTAACCCTGTACAAAAATTACCTGCATGTTGAGTCCCAAACTTGCATCTTCCATATATACCTTTTCAGCCTTCTTTTCCATTTACTTGACCCACCAAGCTGTCAAATCATTGCATATTAGTCTAAAAAGAGCTTATAAAATGGTTTCCTAACTATGTTTGTGACTGCTGTTTGATTTAGATTTTTGTTCAATCAGCTGCGGAAACTTGTCACTTTCCGTAGCCATTTTGTTAAAGACTATGTTACAGGTGTCCAATGGAGAATCCGGCCACATGGGCAAGCTGCAAATGACATGTACATGGAGCGTGTCCCCTTGGTTCAAGCGAATCACTCACAAACAGCCATGGTCAAAGACGGTCAAAGGAGTGGTCAAACCAAGAGTTTTGCGGTGGCACGGCTCTATTTTGCCCACGTGAAGTTTTGCATGGCAAGATCCTTAATCTCCGGAGGTGTGCTAACACCTGTGGATCAATCTGTGAACCAAATCGAATAGCCACCACTCCATAGATTTATTTGTCATGATTACCATACTGCTAGATCTCAGGACGTGGAGATTTACGTGTCTGTTTGGCAGCGTAGAATTTAGGAATCAGTTATAGCATTTTCACTTATAAATAATGTGTTATCATATGCTTGATAGTTAGCTTTTACATGTAATCTTGACTGTGTTTACGAGCCCACTGTACCGTGCTCCATCTTTATGTTTTGACTGCACTTTAATATATGAGAAGACAACATTCTTAAGTTCGATTTGTGACTGAGTATTGATTGGCCGAGGTTGCAGAGGGCCCCTGTACACCAAGGCTCTGTATCTACTGTATAGTTTCTCGCTTTCTTTCATTATGTTACCACTTTTATAATCAATTGCTTGTGTATATATTTCCTGATATTTATACTAACTGCTGTTCATCTTTTCTTTTATGCTTTCTCATGATTGTTAGCTGATCAATATTTTTCTTTCAGGTTCTTGTAGGCAACCCGGGAAAATTACATAGTTTTAATGACTAATGACATGAGATCATCTTGTCCTTTTTGCTGATTCATTTACTGAGTTTTAATTCCAGCATTGTCATTTCTTTCAGTTTTGCTTTGCTTATTTAATTTTCTGCAACTTAGATATCATATTACTCATCTGTGTATGATTTCCTTCCTATAGCCAAGCGACTCAAATAGTGAGGAATCAGAATATTACTTGATGTAGTATGATTTAGTTTACTTTCCTGCAAGTTAGTGATTAAATTACTTATGTCATTTTCAGGATTTGAAATATGAATGAGTAGTTAAATCTTAGATTCATTTTATGGAATTTCATTTCCTGCAATTTAGATATCATATTACTCAGCTTGTTTATGATTACTTCCTATAGCCGGAGCGAGTCGAAAGGTGAAGGGTCAGAATATGGGTTGAAGTAGTGTGATTTAGTTTTCTTTGCTTTCAGTCTTTGAATTGTTTTTAGTTTAGTTTTTATTTTCTTTTTATACAGTAGTAAGGATACTGGGTTTCATTGTCACTAGTTCACTGTTTTGGTACATTTTTATTTTCTTTTGAGAGTTGATTTCATCACAGCCAGTTTGAAACCTTCTTTTTGAGAACTTTAAAGTTTGGAAAATCATTGTAGAAATCACCATTACCATCCATACTTGAACTTCAATTTTCCCATCTCACATTAGGGAATCCACAAAAGACAAACCCAAAAACAAACCAAAAACTCAAAAACGACAAAGAACTAAGAAATCAGTTATCTTGCATATACAGTGCACTTCACTTTAGCAGTTTACGACTCTCGGATTGACATTTTAAATAGCAATTTAGGACACACTAAATTGACTAAACACTGCATACGAATTCTAAAACACATAAAATAAACAATGTGAGAGCATAACACATAAAACACATCTACACAGATATTTTCCCTTGGATCCCAAAACCGGGACTACCAGCTTGATTTTTCATTATGTTCCTTTCAATGTTATAATACATATTTATACATGCCGAAGCATCCAATACCATGGACTAAAAACCATCGCTTCCAAAAACATGTGCGAAAGTCATGCACAAAACCATAGGTGGGTTTGCCCAACCTAACATAGGTTCCAAAACCAAAATTTTCTTGGGCGCTGCTCCAGACCCCATAGCATGGGGTTACTTGCACCCCTCAAACCCCCTGTGACCCCCCCGCCACGCAATCGGCGCAACGAAGGGGGGGCTCCGCCCCCCCTCTTACCCCCCGGTTAACTACATGGGCTAGTCGTGGAAAGAATAACACACAACCCAACATTTGCAAAATGTACATGTACCATATTTTATAATGCAATTTTAAGTTATGATTGTTTTAGACATCTACACCAAATTATAAGATTTATTCAAATGCAAAATGTACCATGTTTTGTAATTTGCAATTTTACTAGATTCATTTTAAATAAATTAACAAAACAACTTTAAACAAAACCTAAGAATCATCTACTAACATTATAAGAATGATCATACAAAATGTAACAACTAAATGAAAATTTACTTTCATTGCTACATATTCATGAACTTAAATATGTAAATCCTTTAAGCATCAAACCATGCATCATGCAAATTGTACCATGTTTTATAATGCAATATTATAGTATGTTTGTGCATGAACAAATTTATATTAAAAGTTAACTATCAACCGACATCCATAATAGCCTTTCTATACATGAATGAAAAATGTACATACCATATTTGATAATACAATTTTTATGATTATTTTAGACATCTACACCTAATTATAAGATTCATTCAAATGCAAAATGTACCATGTTTTGTAATTTGCAATTTTAATAGATGCATTTAAATAACAAGTGACAAAACAACTTTAAACAAAACCTAAGAATCATCTACTAACATATAACAATGATTATGAAAAACGTACCAACTAAATCCCAATTTACTTTCATTGCTACATATTCATGAACTTAAATATGTAAAACCTTTAAGCATCAAACCATGCATCATGCAAATTGTACCATGTTTTATAATGCAATATTATAGTATGTTTGTGCATGAACAACTTTATATTAAAAGTTAACTATCAACCGACATCCATAGTAGCCTTTCTATACATGAATGCAAAATGTACATACCATATTTTATAATGCAATTTTTATGATATTTTAGACATCTACACCTAATTATTAGATTCATTCAAATGCATAATGTACCATGTTTTGTAATTTGCAATTTTAATAGATTCATTTTGAATAACAAGTGACAAAACAACTTTAAACAAAACCTAAGAATCATATACTAACATTATAACAATGATTATGCAAAATGTACCAACTAAATGCAAATTTACTTTCATTGCTACATATTCATGAACTTAAATATGTAAAATCAATTAAGCATCAAACCATGCACCATGCAAATTGTACCATGCTTTATAATGCAATATTATAGTATCTTTATGCATGAACAAATTTATATTAAAAGTCCATTATCAACCGACATCCATAGTAGCCTTTCTATACATGAATGAAAAATGTACATACCATATTTTGTTGAGAAATGGAAACAAGAAATTCCAGTTTAATTTGTCCCTGAATTAAAATCATAATTAAAATCGAATTCTATTCTCATAGCAACGTGTAAATAGTTAATTAAGTTTATTATTTAACTTAATTAGCTTAGGACTTTCGAGTTTGAAGTATTTCTGTATTCATGTATATGTTCTCCCTAAATTTTAGGGGTCCAGTATGAGTTTAAATTGAGTTGGAAATTAGATCACTAAGTTTACTGAGTTAAGTTCAGTTAAACTAGTTCCAAACTATTTGAGGAAATAATAGAGAGTTAACAGTTAGTTGGTGCACTAGTGTATCCAAAAGTGTCACTCAAGTTAATTGAATATTCCCTCATCAAAAACTCATGCATGTTGATTCTGAGAAAGACCCAGTTGAGACTAGAGTGCAGGGACAATGTGCTACCAATTTTATTATTTAGTGGAGTGTAAATATCATGCGTGCATCAAAGATTGATCCTATGTTTGGATTGCGTAGTTTTGGAAGCATGAATTCCCTTTAAATGCTGGCTATTCATCCTAGGAATTATGCAAGAGATTAGGGGTTTGGAGAGATGTAGAATTGGCTAAGTGTTGGCCAAGAGCTAACTTGTGAGCTGAGAGAGTTGAGCATACTTGTGCGGAATTGTTCTAGTTAGAACAAGCTTTGTATCTTCACTCATATTTATGATATATGAAATAAAGATAGCGGGGTTTTGAGTAGAGGATTTCCCTAGATACATCTTGTGTTATGTGCCATTGATTTATCTTCTTCTTGTTCTTCTTGTTTTCATCGATCTATTGGCTTCCGCTGGTTGAAAGTAGAAGTAGATTCTTGTCCCGTGATTTAGTAAATTGCATGAGCTTATAAATATACAGGATATTCTACATGGTATCGGAGCTGAGAACAATATACTAGAGAAGATTTCGAAGTTTTGATTTTTGGGTTACAAGTGAAATTCAAATTTGCAATACATACTTTAGGATTGACAGATGACGTTCTATGATTTGTAGCTCGAGTATGCCTTGGAAGGAAGCTCGAATTTTATAGCCTGGAGGGAAAGAATGGAGGCTGTGCTAGAGGATAATGGCTTGAAGGAATTCGTTGATTAAGAAATTCCTAAGCCAACAATGTCAGATGCACATAATTTGGCTGAATGGAAGAAGTGTGTGGCAAAGGTGAGGCAGATAATTCCTAAGGGAGTTTGAGACCACATTGTCTCGAGTCTCCATGGCAAGGAAACTCCGTATGCTATGTGGAAAACAATGATGGACTTGTATGAGAATAGCAGTGACCAAAGGAAATTGGAACTGAAGCATAAAGTTCGAAAAATCAAAATGGAGAAAGGCAAGACTATTCCAAAATACTTGACCAAGTTCACTCAATGTCATGATGAACTTGGAAGTGTTGGAATCATAGTTTCCAAGGACGATATGGTGAGTCTTTCTCTTCTAGGACTCCCAAAGAATTGACATAGTTATCAAGACTCTGTCAATGGTTGAGAGAAGTTGCCAAATTGGGAATGATTGTGGTCGGATTTGATGTAGGGGGGGATCAAGAGGAACACCAGGGATGGTTCTTCATCAAATATTGATGATGAAGATAACTGTGCCTTAGCAAGGCAAAGAAGGGGAAAGGGAAAGCTTCCCATTCCAAATCAGATTCTTATCATGGAGGTAAAAAGAAAGACAAGACAAAAGTTAAGTGCTTTCATTGTCATGAGCTGGGCTATTTTGTTACAAATTGTCCACTCAAGAAGTCCAGGAAGAAGTCCTCGAGAGGAGTGATGGGTGTGGCTTTGGCCTCTCAATTCGAATTGGACTTTTCCCTCATTGCATGCATGATGTCATCAATGATGGGAAGTGTATGGTACTTATAAACTGTAACTTCATTCCACATGACTGGTGACAAAGTGTCATTCAGTGACCTGGAGGAAAAAGATCTCCATATGAATATCGAGATGGGTGACGACAGGAAGTATAGTGTCAATGGATTGGGCACGATTAATTTTAAGAGGGAGCATGGGGCTCCACTCATCTTGAAGAATTTTATGTATGTACCCGAGCTGAAGAAGAACTTTGCATCCATTGCCATGCTTGAGGATATAGGCTATGATGTGACCTTATCGAAAGGAAAGGCGTTCCTTCGACACATAGCCACGGGTCAAGTAAAGAAGACGGGTCAAGTAAAGAAGATAGGGATTCGGGTGAAGAATCTCTATACGTTGGAGGTAGATGAGTGTGATTCTTTGAGCGCAAAAGCAGAAAGGGTGCAGACCCGAGATGTTGGTGAGTTGTGGCACAGGCGATTGGGCCACTTGCATCATGGAGCTTTAAAGATATTGTAGCAAATCTCTACCAGTCTTCCCAAAGGTATGCTGAGCAAGTTGATACATGCAAGGGGTGTACTTTGGGAAAATACACCAAGTCTTCCTTTCATGACAGATACTGTTGATCATAGGCTATTCTAGAGCGAGTCCATTCAGATGTGTGTGGACCATTCTCGATAGCATCCATGGCCAAAAATAGGTATTATGTTATATTTTTTGATGACTATTCTCATAAATGCTCGATATTTTCATGTAGAAAAAGGATCAAATTTTCACAAAGTATTGTGAGTTTAAAGAATTGGTGGAGAAAGAGTCGAGCAAGAAGGTTAAATCTATATGGAGTGATAATGGTGGTGATTATGTCTCCAACGAGTTTAAGAACTTCTATGCATCAGAAGGGATTAAATGGGAGTTGACAGCACCCCATAACCCTCAACAGAATGGGGTGGCCAAGAGGAAGAACAAAAGCATAGTTGGGGCAGAAAGGGCAATGTTGCATGATCAGGTCCTACCACTACACTTGTGGGTTGAGGCATGCAACACAATGGTTTATGTTCAAAACCGTAGCCCACATTGGATATCTGAGATGAAGACACCAAAGGAGGCTTATTCTGGTAAGAGGCTAGATGTTGGTCACTTTAGGATTTTTGGGTCATCGGTATATTTCCATGTGACCAAAGATACATGGAAGAAGCTTGAGCCTACAATAGAGTTGGGGATATTTGATGCCAGCTTAAGCCGACTTTACCCATAGTTTGCATATAAAATGCATAATCTTATTTGTCCCAGGAATTTCAATTAACCTGACTAGTCAAACCTTCAAGAATTAATGTTTAAGGCCCCTTAATTAATTCTCATGCGGAAACATTATAATTGACTGTCCATAGTCTTAAACTTTAATAAAGCCTTTCCAGCAGAACTTTATTCACCCTTCCTAAACTTTGATTAATCCTTAATCCCACACATATTAACCATACCCTCTTAACTCTGGTCTCGGTTTAACTCAACGTTAACCACAACATGGTCCCAGACTTGGTTAAACTCGACTTAACCTTTTAATTCATTAATTCCACTTTATTTCTATTATAATTCTCCTATAATAGAAATATAACATAAATCGCACTTAACCTTACCTTTTTGCCAATCCACGACCTTTTCACGTTTTCTGATGCTCACCTTTATCCGTTCAATATTCTACCATCGATTTCACTTCCTCAGATCAACGACTACTGCGCGATTTCCATTCATCCTCCATAATTCAAACAAACTTAAACTCACGTCCATAAACTTCTTGGGTCTGCTCTTTCCCAAGCCTTTATTGGCTTCAACCTCCGCCATTGATCTTACCTTTCCATCTGACAGTTGTTGGCTTTCCCGATCAACAAACCTAATTGGTGATCCTCCACCATTGATCAAAGCACACTTGATCCAACGGTTAATAATGATATTGGACAAAGATCATGCGCGACGTTTAACCGCCCTTACAGAGCCAATAAGGAATATAAATCCTTGATCTATAAATGTTCGGGTCCGATTTCGAAATTAAAGTTCGATCACTTTATGAATTGATATCTGTTGGATATACGAGGCCATCAAATATACGGGTTTGCGAGACTTTAACTAGCACACGGATTAAAACAGGCAAACCCCCATAGTTGACTGTGATCTAAGAGTTGAATATGAGATCGACGGCTAGGAGCGAGTGCAAGAATTTAGCCACGATCAAGAAAATCTGTACTTTCCTACCCTCACAGTTGTTGATCATCGTCGATATATTGGATTTGTTGATATGACGATCCAGATCTATTCCTCTACCATTCTTCTTCCGCTAACACTTAAGTTAATCTCTGCCGTTCATTTCTTTTACTTTATGCTGTGCGACTTAATCTTGATCGCCCATCTCCTTCAACCTCGTTCATTGATCTCATAGATCCAACGAATCCTGTGCACATTTACTTCCTTCCTTCGTGCCTTTACTTTCTTCGGTTTTATGCCATTGCTTCAGTGTTCTTCTGTGGTTTCGGGTTTCTCCAAGGTTTCTGGTTTTTTGTTGTTCTGCAACACAACTCCCTCCTAAGCTTAACTCCGTGTACTCTTATTCACTGCCATCCTTGAACTTCACTTGGATCCTTTGATCGGATTCAACGATCAAACCCTGATCCTACATACTCCCCTTCTTCTCTGTGTTCTACTCGAACTTCACCTGCATACATATACTATGCAGAAATTTCTAATTCACACATTATTCATAACTCCACTAATCAATACACACCACACAATTCAAAATCAAGTTCTCTGTATTGATAAATAAATATTTACATACGAGTCTCTCTCTCTTTGGCTTGATATTCTAATCAGTGGCCTCTATTTTCCTACCTGCCCGTAAGCAAACCTCTAACTCACAACCTCTAACTAGCTAACCAGCTAACTATCTAACTTAACTATGCCTTTTAGGCTTACATTTATATAAAATGATTCTACAACCAATTCCTGGTTTAGATCCTTAATAATTTAAACTAAAACCTAAGAATCCTCTCAATCCTATAAATCATGAACTAATTCCTAATTCAAGATCTACAATTAATTTCCAAAGCTATAAATCCCTATGAACTCTTAACTATCCTGATTCTCTCATGTTCTCCAACATTCAAGAACATTTACAATATGCCTCACAATACTTAATTAATTCCTATTCTCATTAAAATCACTCAAAATTCTAAATAATTACATTAATTTAACACTTAGGAAACCAACTTCCTTAAAATACAAGACCCCCTATGTCTTTTTGGGTTGTGTTATATTCTTTCCACGACTAGCCCACATAGTTAACCGGGGGGTTAGAAGGGGGGCAAAGCCCCCCCTTCGTTGCGCCGATTGCATAGCGGGGGGAGTCATAGGGGGTTTGAGGGGTGCAGGTAACCCCACTCTATGGGGTCCGGGGCAGTGCCCTAGAAAATTTTGGTTTTGGACCCTATATGAGTTTGGGCGGGCCTACCTATGCTTTTGTGCATGTTTTTTGCACATGGTTTTGGACGCGATGGTTTTTGGTCCATGGTTTTGGACGTGATGGTTTTCAGTCCATTGTATTGGATGCTTCGACATGTATAAATATGTATTATAACATTGAAAGGAACATAATGAAAAGTCAAGTTGGTAGTCCCGGTTTTGGGATCCAGGAGAAAATCTTTGTGTATATGTTTTTTATGTGTTATGCTCTCGCATTGTTTATTTTCTGTGTTTTAGAATTCGTATGCAGGTAATTTCTGTATAGGGTTAAAACCTGCATTTGGTATCAGAGCTGTTTTTGGCTTCAAGGGGACGCCTTTGTTGCTGAGGGGTTTTGCTTAGGCCTGTGGTAGACCCTGTTCAGTGGGAGATCTGCGAGATTGATTCTGGTGGTGAAAGAAGATGGCGAGCAGTGGAAAGATAGAGATCGAGAAATTTAATGGTCAAAGTTTTGAGTTGATGAAACTCAAGATAGAGGATCTGTTGGTGGATAAAGATCAGTGGATCGCGGTAGATCTAGGTACTAAACCAACAGGAGTGTCCAATGAAGAATGGAAGAAGTTGGATTGGAAGGCAAAGAGCACAATACGATTGTGTGTCTTAGATTCAGTATTGCTGAATGTATCAGGGGAAGCTACGACGAAGGATTTGTGGGACAAGTTAGGGACTTTGTACCAATCTAAGTCTTTGGTGAATAAATTGTTCCTACGAAAAAAGCTGTATAACCTGAGGATGAAAGATGGGGACTTGGTGACAGAGCATCTGAATGCATTTAATACTGTGGTAAGTCAGTTATCATCTGTTGATATTAAAATTTCAGATGAAGATAAGTGCGTCAGTTTGTTTTGTTCTCTACCAGATTCATGGGATAGTTTGGTTATTGCAACAGGTAGCAATGCAACTGCCTTGCAGTTTGATGAAATAGTCTCATCCTTGCTGACGGAGGAGATGAGACGGAAAAATATGGACAACCAGAATGATGATGCCTTGTCTATATGAGGACGGTCCTAGAACAGAAACAAAAATAAGTCATTGAGTGGGAGGTCTAAATCTAGAGGGATATCTAAATCTCTAGGAAAACTTGCAAAGGTGGTGTGCTGGAAATACGGAAAGGAAGGGCACTACAAAAGGGACTATAAATCTAAAGCCCCTGATAAAGGAAAGGGATTTTATGATGCTCCTTCTGCAGAGGCGAAAACCATTTCAGATGAAGGTGGGGATGTGTACTTGGCTTCTTCAAGTACACATGTAGATCATGAGGCATGGTTGATTGACTTAGGTGCATCCTTTCACTTCACTCCCCATAGAGAGTGGTTCTGCGAGTATGAGAAATATGATGGTGGTGATGTCTTCTTGGGGGATAACAGGAAGGCTAGAATCGTTGGTCGTGGAAAAGTAAAGTTGAAGTTGCAAGGTGGAAGGGTTAGAACACTTCCGGGTGTTCTACATATTCCTGCATTAGCCAGAAATCTAATTTCTGTAAGCAAGCTGGACGATGCAGGTGTAAAAAACAGTGTTCGAGAAGGATACATGCAAGATGGTTTGGGGGGCACTGGTATTTATGCGGGGAGTTCGAATTGGAACTTTGTACAAGCTGCAAGGTAGCACTATTTTTGATGGGTGCAATAGTTTTATGGTTCCTAAAAGTGGAGCAGAAAATCTAGTGGTCTCTGGAGAGAAGAACATGCTGTGGCATCAGAGGCTTAGACATATTGGAGAGAAGGGCCTTCGAATACTTCATGGTAAAGGTATGGTAGAAGGTATGAGTAATAGCTCTCTGGATTTTGATTTCTATGAAAATTGTGTATATGGGAAGCAGAATCGGGTGAGTTTCCCCTTTGGTGGTAAGAGGGCGAAACATATATTAGAGCTTATGCACAATGATGTGTTTGGACCTATGAAGGTTCCATCACTGGGTAAGTTTGTGTACTATGTGTCCTTTATAGATGACTTCTCAAGGAATACATGGACATATTTCCTTAAGAAGAAATCTAAAGTCTTTGACAGGTTTAAAGAATTTAAGGATCTAGTGGAAAACCAGACAGAGAAGAAGATAAAGGCACTGAGTACAGATAACGGTGGAGCATTTTGTAGTAAGGAATTTGAAGAATTCTGTAAGAAGTGTGGTATAGCACAGCAAAAGACTACTCCATACACACCTAAGAAAAATGGAGTTGCAGAAATAATGAACAAGACGTTGATGGAAAGGGCAAGAAGCATGCTCAATGGTGTTGGGTTAGGACAGGAATTCTGGGCAGAGGTGGTGGAGACAACATGTTACCTGGTCAACCGATCACCTTCATCAGCGTTGGAGGATAAGAATCCACAAGAGGTATAGACTGGTAAGAAACCCTCTCTTTCACATTTGAGGGTATTTGGATGTGATACATATGTACATGTACCAAAAGAGAAACGAACCAAGTTGGATAGTAAATTTCAGAAGTGCATCTTTATTGGGTATAAGGATGGTTTAAAGGGTTATAAGCTTTGGAACCCGGTAACAAGGAAGGTTGTGTACAACCGAGATGTGGTGTTCAGAGAGGTAAAATATGTTATTAAACATGAATTCCAACCAAAGGAACTTGAGAAGATAGAGTTTGAGCTTAAGGAGGAAGAATCAGACTCTACAATAGAGGAGGAATCAGAAGATGAAGAGCCACAAACTCCGGGTGTGAGAAGATAAGTTCAAGAAAGAAGGAAGCCAGAAAGGTATAGTCCATCTAATTCCTGTTCAAATTTTGCTTTATCTGTTACTGATGATGATCCCAGAACTGTGAAGGAAGTTTTAGATTCAGAGGATGGAAAACTCTGGAAAGAGGCCATGGTTGATGAAATGGAATCTTTGCACAACAATGAGGCTTAGTATCTGGTGGAGTTTCCAGCTAGAAGGAAACCCATTGGCAGCAAATGGGTGTTCAAGAAGAAGAAAAATGTAGAAGGAAAGGTGGAGAAATACAAAGCTCGATTGGTAGCGAAAGGTTATTCCCAGGTGCCAGGAATTGATTTTGGTGATACTTTTTCTCCTGTTGCCAAGGTAGCTTCTATTAGATTACTTTTATCTGTTGTTGCTGCTTTTGATTTTGATGTAGGACAGATGGATGTGAAGACAACATTTCTTCACGGGGATCTGGAAGAGGAGATCTACATGAAGCAACCTGAAGGCTTTGCGGTGAATGGTAAGAAAGAACTGGTATGCAAGTTAAAGAAGTCTCTATATGGGTTAAAACAGTCACCAAGGATGTGGTATCAGAGATTTGATACATTTATATGGGGACTTGGCTTCACCAGAAGCAAAGTAGATCACTCTGTGTATTTTAAATGAATTGGTGACCGCGTTATTTATCTGGTCTTGTATGTGGATGATATGTTGCTGGTTGGAAATGAAAAAGAACTTATCCAGCATTTTAAGACCCAATTATCCTCCAAATTCGACATGAAAGATCTTGGTGCTGCAAACTATATTTTGGGCATGGAAATTAAAAGAGGTCAGGCAAAGAGGAAGCTCTGGCTAAACTAGAGGAAGTATGTTGAGACAATACTGTAGAGGTTTAATATTAAGGATAGTAAACCGGTGAAGGTTCCTATTCATGTAGGTGTGAAGTTATCTTCTAAAAAGTGTCCCAAGACACAAGAGGAGAAAGAGGACATGTCTTGTGTTCCATATGCAAGTGCAGTTGGTAGCCTAATGTATGCAATGGTCTGTACTAGACCAGACATTGCACAGGCAGCGGGAGTATTGTGCAGGTTTATGTCAAAACCAAGGAAGGAGCACTGGACAACAGTGAAGCGGGTTTTCAGGTATTTGCATGGCACTAGTGATTATGGTTTGTTCTACCAAGGAAGACCAGGATTGGACAGAGTGTTGGATATTCGTGGCTTTGTTGATACAGACTAGGCTAGAGATCAGGATCAGAGAAGATCTACAAGTGGGTATGTGTTTAACCTATTTGGAGGTGTAGTCAGTTGGATGAGTAAGAAACAATATGTAATGGCACTATCAACTATAGAGGCAGAATACATGCCAACCACTCATGCAAGCAAGGAAGTAGTTTGGTTGCAGAGATTGTGTTCAAGTATGGGGTTAGTACAGGGAGATATAAGGATAGATGTGATAGCCAAAGTGCAATTTTCTTGGCAAAGAACCTTGCATATCATTCAAAGACCAAGCACATTGATGTTCAGTATCAATTTGTGAGGGATATGATAGAAGACAAAAGAGTGTTGTTGGTAAAAGTGGACACTTTGAAGAATACTGCAGATGCATTGACAAAATTTGTGAGCTCTGAGAAGTTATCTTTGTGTAGAGAAACAATGGGAGTTGCAGGGCTAGATAAATGACTACACTCTCTTATGGCCCCCTGTGGAAAGAAAACAACAAGTGGGAGAATGTTGGGTTGTGTTATATTCTTTCCACAACTAGCCCACGTAGTTAACCAGGGGGTTAGAAGGGGGGTGAAGCCCCCCCTTCGTTGCGTCGATTGCGTAGTGGGGGGAGTGACAGGGGGTTTGAGGGGTGCAGGTAACTCCACTCTATGGGGTATGGGGAAACACCTTGGTAAATTTTGGTTTTGGACCCTATATTAGGTTGGGTAGACCTACCTATGGTTTTGTGCATCTTTTTCGCACATGGTTTTGGAGGTGATGGTTTTCGGTCCATGGTATTGGATGCTTTGACATGTATAAATATGTATTGTAACATTGAAAGGAACATAATGAAAAATCAAGCTGGTAGTCTCAGTTTTTCGGTCCAGGGGAAAATCTCTGTGTATATGTGTTTTATGTGTTATGCTCTTGCATTGTTTATTTTCTGTGTTTTAGAATTCGTATGCAGGTAATTTCTGTACAGGGTTAAAACCTACATTTCTACTAAAGTATAATGATAATTATGAGGTGAATGCTGCTACATCAATATTTGTGGCGTACACTAATACACCTCACAACTATCTGATGTACTTTTCGACCAGTGGGATGACAATGGTTCACAGGGATGTCAGATTTGATGAGGAGAAGGCCATGCGAGTTTCCCTTGAGAGGGAGCTTGTACTACATGTAGATGATGAGATTTTATCTCCTAAGGTTGAGAAGCCTCAGATTGATGTGGAGCATCCACATGCAGAGGATCCGGGAGTGGAGACATCCACTCAGGCAAAGTGTTCCAAGGAGGGAAGAAAGCACACCAGAGAGGCTGGCATATTGTTGGATTATGCACGGGAGAATGTGAAAGCACCCACTTCTCAGTGTAGGAAGAGGAGGTCACCTGAGAGGTACACTAGATACATGGCTCTTATGGGCGAACGTGTTGTGACAGAGCCATCTTCCTTTAAGGAAGTAGTGCAGTAGTTGATTTGGGTTGTTGCCATGGTGGAGGAGTATGACTCCATAGTTCATAACAGTGTTTGGTATGTGGTCCCAAGACCGGAGGACAAGTCAGTGGTGATCTCCCGTTGGCTTTTTAAGATAAATCAAGTTGTAGATGGTAGTTTGAAGAAGCATAAGTCTAGATTTGTGTCCCGTGGATTTTCACAGGTAGAGGGAATTGACTATGATTAGACCTTTTCTTCTATTGCAATGTACTTATCGATCAGATGTATATTGGCACTATCAACATAGATGGGTGGGAAGATACATTATATGGATGTAAAGACAACCTTCCTTAATGACATGATTGAGGAAGAGGTGTACATAGAGCATCCTAAAGGTTTTGACACCTTTGACCGTGAGTCACATGTGTGTCAGCTCAAGAGAGCGTTGTATGGGTTGAAGCAAGCACCACGTGCTTGGTACACCATGATAGATAGCTACTTCACTGGGTGCAAACCTATACCACATAGTGGTGAAGGTAAACTGTTGATCATTGTACTTTATGTTGATGATTTCATACTAATAGGTGATGATAAGTTGATCATGTCTTGTAAGGAGGACCTTGCAAGAGAGTTTGAGATTAAGTACATGGGGCTCATGCTTTAATTTCTTGGCACGGAGGTATGATAGGGAGATGGAGAGTTTTTTGTGTCTCAGGGAAAGTATGCCAACGAGATACTCAGGAGATTCCACATGGAGAGCAACAAACACATGGAGACTCCTCTAGCAGGTAACTGGAGGAAGGAAGATGCTACTTCAGGGGAAGTAGTGCAAGCTACTGTTTATAGGCAACTTGTGAGTTCACTCATATACTTGGTGAACACACGACTAAATATGTGTTATGCATTTAACCAGATTAGTCAAATGATGGTTAGGCCTACCACACTGCATTGGAAAGTGAAAAAGCATGTATTGAGATACCTCAGGAGCACTACTTAGTACATATGATGGTATAGACGGACAAAGGGAGTGAAGCTTCAAGGCTTCACAGATGTAGATTGGGAAGGGAGTCCATCTGACCGAAAGAGCACATCAGGATGGATCTTCAGTATTGGGTCAACGACAGTTTCTTGGTATAGCAGGAAACAAAGATTGGTTGCACTCAGTTTGACAGAGGCATAGTACATGGCTGCCAGTCAGGCAACATGTGAGGCCATCTAGATGAGGAAGATCCTAGTTTGTTTGTTTGGTTAGCAGATGGATCCAATTGTGATTACTGAAATAATGAGAGTTGTATCAAACTCTCTGAAAATCCAATTTTTCATGATTGTTCCAAGCATATTGATATCTAATATCATCATCTCAGAGATTGTGTATTGAGGCATATTATATTGTTATATTACATTTCAGAGGAGAAATATGTTGACATTTTGACAAAGGCATTGTCAATATGTAAATTCGAGTTTCACAGAGATAGGATCAGGGTAGCTGATAATCCCTTTCTTGTTGGGAGGGAGTGTTGAGAAATAGCAACACGAAATTCTAGTTTAATTTTTCCTTGAAAATCGAATTCTATTCTCATAGAAACTTGTAAATAGTTAATTAAGTTTAATTAACTTAATTAGCCTAGGAATTTCAAGTTGGAAGTCTTTCTGTAGTCATGTATATGTTCTCCTTAAATTTTAGGGGTCTAGTATGAGTTTAAATTGAGTTGGAAATTAGATCACTCATTTTACTAAGTTAAGTTTAGTTAAATTAGTTCCAAACTATTTAAGGAACTAATAGAGAGTTAACAGTCAGTTGACGCACTAGTGCATCCACAACTGTCACTCTAGTTAACTGAAGATTCCCTCATCAGAAACTCATGCATGTCAATTTTGAGAAAGACCCTGTTGATACTAGAGTGTAGGGACAATGTACTATCAGTTGTATTATTTACTGGAGTGTAAATATCATGCATGCATCAGAGATTGATCTTATGTTTGGATTGCGCAGTTTTGGAAGCATGAATTCCCTTTAAATACATATTATTCATCCTAGGAATTATGCAAGAGATTAGGGGCTTGGAGAGCTGCAAAATTGGCTAAGTGTTGGCCAAGAGCTAGCTTGTGAGTTGAGAGAGTTGAGCATACTTGTGCGGAATTGTTCTAGTGAGAACAAGCTTTGTATCTTCACTCATATTTCTGATATATGAAATACAGATAGCAAGGTTTTGAGCAGTGGCTTTCCCCAAATACATCTTGTGTTATGTGCCATTGATTTATCTTCTTCTTGTTCTTATTGTTTTCATCGATCTATTGGCTTCCACTGGTTGAAAGTAGAAGTAGATTCTTGTCATGTGCTTTAGTAAATTTCATGAGTTTTTGAATCTACAAGATTTTCTACATATTTTATAATACAATTTTTATGTTTATTTTAGATATCTACACCTAATTATAAGATTCATTCAAATGCAAAATGTACCATGTTTTGTAATTTGCAATTTTAATAGATTCATTTTAAATAACAAGTGACAAAACAACTTTAAACAAAACCTAAGAATCATCTACTAACATTATAACAATGATTATGCAAAATGTACCAACTAAATGCAAATTTACTTTCATTGCTACATATTCATGAACTTAAATATGTAAAACCAAGTTTTAAGCATCAAACCATGCATCATGCAAATTGTACCATGCAAAATGTACATAAACTCCAAAATTAGCATGTATTAAATCATAATAAAGAGTTATAGATTTAAAATATGTCCAAAATTTATATCATTATAAAAGTAAATATATAATAAAAAGTTGTCAAATAAAAATATGCATCAATTCATAATAAAGAGTTTTACTTTAAATATGTCCAAAATTTATATCATGATAAAAGTAAATATAACATAAAAACATTGTCAAATAAAAAGTTGCATCAATTTAGAGAATCTCGCTAAAATATATGATCTATCAACCTCCTCATGCTCTCATCTGAATCATGGGTGCCCTCCACAACATCTGTAATTGCATATATACATAAGATTTTGTACTTTAAAATTAAATTTTAATGTTTCAAAATTAAGTTAGCACGTAATCATCAAAACAAAATTATAAAAAGTTTCAAATTCCATGCAATACCTCATGTTGTTCCCCCTCCATTGTGCCCTTGTGGTGTTCTCCATGCATTACGCCCTCATGGATAAACTGTACAATACATGTGCATGTATATATACTAAAATTTTAAAATTCCACATGAAAATGCATAAACTAGAATAATATTAAAAAAATCAAGTATCAACTTTTTCAAATTATCTAGACGATTCAATCCATGTAACCGACTAAATTTTCAAATTCCATGCAATACCTTGTGGTGTTCCTCCTGCATTTCTCCCACCTAGATGCCCTGTACAATACATGTACATGTATGCATTAAAAAAGTAAAATTGCACATGAAAATCCATAAACTTGCAATATTAAAAAAAATGTTACATGACTTTTTCAAATTGTTTAGATGATCCTATCCCCATTGTTGACTCCATCGCTAAAGTCCCTGGAGAATGGAAATCGTCTCCACAAACCTAAAATTCAAAAATTTTAAAACTATAAGATAAATCTATCTCATTTTTTAATGAAACTTGCACTTGAATTTATAACAAAACATAAGTGAAATATTCAATACTTGTGACAATCAATTATTTGACACATCTCCTAGTAGGGAGGAAGAGGGTGGCGCTATGTTGAAAACATCAGATGGAATCAAAATCTGTTAAAATTTAATTATATATACATAATTATTTCTTTTAAAAATATGTCCTCACAATACCAATATAATAAAAGTAGAATAATTATTATATCAACTTGAACTCTTAAAAAAAAACTAACATCTCTCAAAATATCTTGATTGGAACCTGAACCTAAGACCATGATATTATCGAAATTTTCGTTCAACAATCAATTTAACTGCAAATGGTGAACATATGATACATTTGTGTTAGATAATATCTGAAAAAATTAACAAAATATTTGTGAATCGACATTAACACATACATTAAAAATTACATTAAAATATCCACCCTAACCATTAACACATACCAATCCCACACCCTCTTCTTCGTGAACGATTAGGTCTTGTCAACCTTTACGAAAACCCTTTGCGTATTCTTATAAGCTCCTCAATATTCATATTATCTATCTCCTCATCTATTTTATATAGAAAATTAGCACATGCATTAGCTCGTGCTCTTTGTCAATTTAGACCGATATCAATTCCAGCTAATGCACTCTGGATGTTGTCTATAATGGAATCTCTTCCTTCTCAACCAATTTGAGAAGTGGAATCCATTTCTAACCGCAAAGTTACCAGATGAGGAGGTTGGAATACCAAATGTGGTGAAGGGTGAGGAAATTCAGTATCACGTAATGCGCCCTTACGATCACATAGCCGACCTCTCCCAGTACCATAATATTCAGATGAAAGGTCATTATAATCAGTTTTCATACCCAAAAAGGATTATGCATAAAATAATTTTTCAAAATAAATTGGAATCTTGTTATTCCATGGCATCTTTCCATATGTTGCAAGGAACCTATCATACAAATAGCTGGCTATATTAGGGTGCTTGAAATATTGCACCTTGAGCATCTTTCTTTTCGACCCTTCTTTGAAATTAAACATAAATTTTTCATTTGCTTTTGTAACCCTTTTACTAACCTCGGCCCATTTATTGGGACCCATTATTGCTTCCTTTCTATGCCTCATCATATCTATAAAGAAATCCATGGTGGCCCAAGATTCTTGTAAATATCAAGAAATGAGCTTAGAGAGTGCAAACTATTTCTAAGTTTTCCTGACTCTCTACATGGAGCTCCAAATTCCCAAGATCTTTCCTCAATTTTGAATAATGAATTTTGCACCTCTATAATGTACATTGTTGGAGGTTTGTTTCCCAAGGAAGCTCATAAGGAATATCATATGGATAAGTGGTAGTTAGTTTATGACCTTCTTCTTGAATTACCCGACTTCACTTATGTCTACTTGGAGCAAAATTTTCACCTTCTGCATCAATATATAAAATTACATAAATATAAAAACATGTGAACAAATGTATTCACACACATGCAAGATAGACACGTACATGCATATGTACATACAATTCATTTACATGTACAAATTTGTTTTAATCTATATATATATCTATATATCTATATATATATTATATATATATATAATTTACCCAAATGATGAGGACCTTGATGATCCGATTTATATTGATGACCACCTGGAGATGGTTGAGCAGCATCACGCCCAAGTACATGTGTTGATTGAGATTGTTGACCACCAGGATAATGTTGACCACCCTCATGTGGCGACAAAGTGAGCAAAGCTTCTAAAAAAATAAAAAGATCAATTCTATATATATGTATACATACATATGATTCTACCTATTTATCATTTAAGTAAATGCACATGTGTGTGTGTGTGTGTCATACCATGATGGTGTGAACGATGGCCCTCCATTGATTGAGTAGATACTCTTTTCGACCTAGTTTGAAATGCTCGTAGAAAAATGAAATTTATTATAAATTAATTTAAAGCTAAATTGGTAAAAATAAATTCCACATGTATACATACATATGATTATATTCAAACATCATTTAAAAACTTTCACATAAACATATATATACCACGATCATGATGTACCTCCCCCGATTCATTTGATATTCTCTTTGATCCATGACCTCCCCCTCTAGTAGATGCATGAGACTCGATTGATGATCGCCTCGAAGAATCATGTGGAAAATGCTCATCCATGATATATATATATATATATATATATATATATATAGATATATATATACACATGATATTTAAAAAGTTACCTCATGCATTTAAAAATCTTGAAATTTCTATTTAAAAAGATTAAGAATTCAGAAAATTGATGTAACCCTTGAAGTTACCTCATGCATTTAATTGATGTAGCCCTTGAAATTACGTCATGCATTTTACGCTCTTAAAATTACAATTCAAAAACATTGAAAGAATTCAAAAAATTAATGTATCTGAAGCTCTTCATTTAAAATATACTCAAGACTAAAAACACAAATGTTAAAGCATGCACATTTTGAAAATTAAATATAAAATTTTCTAAAACATGTCAAGTTCACCAAGTTGTGCTTACATAGTGGGGGCACACTTGGTATAGAATTGAAAAAAACATATGGCCATTGAAAACAACACATTTATAACTAAAAACACACACACATGTAAAAGATATCTTACAATGTCCATCAATAAAATTTGATGGAGAGCTTCCTAAAACTAATTCATCTTTCACACACAAATCTTGAATTGGCATTGCCCCATACAATAGATCACTAGACATCATATTAACATTTGCACAATGTCTTATGCTAAATGATTGAAATTGACTAACAAGATTTTTTTCTTCTTCATGTAGTTGTTTTAACCTCTCCTTTTAAACTTGGTACGCGCCTTTCATCCGGTTGCACACAAGTTTGGAATTGGTGAAGACTACAATTCCATTGGATATATACTCCCTAGTTGTTCCTGAGCCTTCTATCAATGCAATATAATATGCTTCATTGTTTGTTGTTCTTCTAGGTACATTCATTTTCCTTTGGAGGACTTCGTTTGTCACAATATTGCATAGCACATAAATAATCATTGCTTGCCCTGGATTAGGATAACAAGAAACTTTATGAATAATGTCCATTTTTAAACCATATTTAATGGGTACTCTGATCCCTGCAAAAAAAAATAAATCAATTAAATGAATTTAATATATTTATTTATTACAAATGCCTTAGTTTATGGGAGAATAATAATAAATAAATACCTATTGTGATTGAATAATGGAATACTACAAGGATTTAGCTTAGTTTCAGGATTGTCTTCTATGCTATCCTTTAGAATTTATAAATGTGATAGATAATTTCATCAAGAAATTATAAATTATGATGTTAGAAATTTATTGATTTTAGGAACTAGGTCTATATAAAATCACTTTTTAAATGAATATGTGATAGTTTATTTACACCAAGGGTGCATGCCGTCTTATTATCATTGTCATTCCTCCCTTTTATTACTCTGCATAAGTTGATGGGAAACACTTTCAATGACGAATATAATGATGTTTTTGTCTTTTTTTTTTTTTTTCTGTAAGCTGAGGTAGAAATTCTATTACTTCAACATAGTAAAACATACAACCAAGCTATATACAAAGAGAGATAGGTCATTGCCCGCCCTTAAGGGAAACCGGGAACCTTCGATAGTTTTTAACCGCCATCCACAAAAAATACATATCCAGACTATCTATCCATACAAAATTTCCTACTATATGTTTCACAAGCGAACTGTATCTTGTTTGAGACATTTCCATTGAGGATTACAAAAATTGACAAACTAAAAAAGTTCCAGAAAACCTGTTGACAACATTGTCCATTCCTTAGTGAGTTGGGATATCCAGCTTTGGTCCACCTTCTGTCTTAATCTCGAAACCATTTTCCTTGAACAGCTGTAGAATTTTGTCCAGCTTATGGTCCTGCATGTTCAGAGTCATCTGTATGTTCCTTAATTCCCTTTTAAAAGTAGGGAATACCTGGGCTAATTCCACCATTTCAACTGCAACTTGCTCCATGGCCTTAGCCAGGAGTCGTTTCATGCCCCAGTAAGCATGCAGAGATTGTTTGTATAAAGACAACCTTCCTCTAGTGTGTCCAGGATCGGGTATGAAATTCTCCCAGTCCTCCATTTCCGGGTCTGAAGCTGCCTGCATAGCTTCCTCTTCCAAATGGTCAATAATTTTCCTAATATGTGGGCTAGTTCCCTGATTATAAGCTTCCTCTGCTTCAGTGAGTTTCCTCCTCATGTCCCGCTTGCCCCTGCCTCTAACCCTGCGCTCGGGCTGCCTACTCCCTCTACCTCCTTCTCCACTGCTCGTTCCCCGACCCCGTTGAGTCTCCCGAAACTTCGGTGGCCTTCCTCTTCCACATCGGCCACCCCTAGCCTCCTCGGAGTCTTCCTGCTCCTCCCTCTGGTCTTCTGAGTCCTCGAGGTCCTCACTCCGACGTATCCACTTCCCAACCTTCCCTCCTGTCACCCTTCGCTGTTCCTCATCAACCAAATACTCGTGTATATCAAAATCCTTATCAGATTCGTCAGTGATATCCAAATAGACGCGAGGTAAGAAATCCGCTGAAACACCTTTGCCCTTTGCGTCCTCAGACAGACCTTTTCCTCTCTGTTCTTCAGGCTTACCCTTACTCCGTGTCCAGCGGCCGTCTTCCTGCACTCTTCGCCCATCCATACTCGGCACTGTCGTGGGCTGTATACTACACTCACACTCTCTCTTGATACAGGGATTTGCTGTAAGTTTCAGTCGATACGCTTCGCATTTACATGCAGAGCATATGAAGACCCTCATCCACCCCCCTTCCAACTTAATACCGAAAACTCGTCTGACGCCTGCCTTAACACTTGCCCCATTAATTTTAAGGTGATGTGAAGCGTACCCAATATTCTCATCACATCGCGCTGGTGTCCTCGAAAGCGTACCCAAATCCGTCTTTGGGAAAATCATCCCGCTCGTTTGGTGATCACCATCGCCACCCCTATGGTTATTGCTATCCACGCGCTGCATAAACCCCTGTCGATCATTAACTACCATGTCAGGTCGCCTCCCTTTCTGAATAGGGAAACATTTAATGATTTTCTTGTAGTGCCATGGCCGCATCATAATCCGTTTGTAGTATATTGCGTAGTACGCTCCATCGTGGATCCTCGTGGTATGCATCCCAGCTCCCATCCATTATTCTTCCCGACGCTTCGCTACTCCAATTGGCTAAGAAATCTGCAGCTTGATTACCATTTCGTAGGATGTGAGTAACCATCATATACTCAATCCGATTGAGCAATTCTGCAATATCTTGTATGATCGCAGCTGTTCGCCAGCTCGTCGCCACTTGGTCCCACCGTTTGCCATTCCGCAATTTGCTTAGCATGTCAACTGTAATTTTGGAATCCCCTTCCACCTCAAGATTCCGGTAACCATTTCGAACTGCAATTCGAAGTCCGTTATAGAGGCCCCATAGTTCTGCTTCATTGTTGGTCATATCTCCACCCCATTCCGCATACACCCACCGTGTTCGCCCTGAATTATCTCTAAATAGGCCACCCCAGCCTGCGCTTCCCGGATTACCCTTTGACGCCCCATCAAATGTCAGTTTGATTCGCCTATCCCCTAGCAATCTGAAGTGATTTGGACTGTGTAGCTGATATCTATTTCCCCGGTCCAGGTTAGGGAAAATCATTGTATAATCTAGATTCAGCCTTACAAGAATTCGTTGCTCCTCCTGGGGCATTTTCCAATCATTCTCATCCCATGCTTTAGATAAAACTGTCTCCTTGATTGATCTGCAGATTGTTTCCCAAACTCTTACTTGTGGAGAAGCTTGTCCTCTAAAAATTCGCCGATTGCGCTCCTTCCAGACTTCCCATATTGCAAAGCCAATCACCAGAGTCCACAATCTCCGAACAACTTTACTCTGAAAATTCCCTTTACCCCAATGAAATAACGTAACCCTGAGACTAGTTGGGTCCCTGTTTGTTTGACCAAATAGTACTCTGATTTCCTCCCATATACTCTGAGCATAGAGGCATCGATTTAGTAAATGCTCCAGATTTTCTACCTCCTGACAACACAAATAACATCGGGAGGGTCCATGCATACCACGTTTTTGAATATTCTCCCATGTTAAGATCCGGCCATTGCAACCCAGCCACACAAAAAACGTTATTTTAGGCCACCATTTGGCCGCCCAGATCTTGTTCCATTCCAGTTGATCGCCAGCCCTTTCCTCCCTCGACTTCCAGTGATATGCTTCTTTGACAGTGAACATGCCTTTCATTGTTTTACCCCACCTTAGGATGTCTTTACCACCTCTAATCTTAATTTTCCGTGAATCCATTTCCTGGGTATACCGATGTTCTGTCTCCATACTGATACAATCTGCCCATTCCCTAGGCTGCTTCCATAGTCGCCAAATACCATGTACATCTCCTCGATGCCAATAAACTTTGACATGTATCATACCTACCCTTTGTCCTAGCACTTGAACATCATGAAGAGTTTGGACTCCATTTAACTTATGCCGCTGCTGCCACCCTCCATCCCAAAAACTTGCTGTACCACCCTCACGGATTTCCCAGAAAGCTAAATCCCCGACGATATCTTTATTGTTGCTTGCAAAGTTCCATATTTGTGACCCTCGGGGAGTTACTGCTAAACGTAAACGATCTTCAACTGTGCCTGGCATATTATATTTTAAGTTCCAAATTCTTTTCCATAGATCAGTACCCCCCTGTACCCATCTCCACCACAACTTTGCTCCTAACACCTGGTTAATAATTTCAGGATCACGAATTCCTAAACCGCCCTCCGCTTTGCTTTGGATAACCTTCTTCCATGAAACTAGGACCCATTTTCTCTGCTGTTGCGTACCACTCCACAAAAATTTTCCAAATATTTCCCTCATTTTAGATAGAACACCTTTGGGCGCTGCCATGATAGATAATGAATATATGGGAATAGACAATAAAACAGATTTTAAAAGAACAATGCGACTAGCCAAATTCAATGTCCGAAATGACCAATTAGCCAGGCGTTTTCTAACCCTTTCCAACAAATTCTGCCAATTTTTTAAGCGGTGGGAGTTTATATCCAGTTGGACACCCAGATATTTAGTTGGTAATTCACCCATTCTGAAACCTAATACTCTAGTTAAATGCGCTTTGACAATTACAGGAGTATTAAAAATAAAGGTGCAAGACTTGTCATTATTAATCGTCATACCTGAAGCCATCATAAAAACTGCTAGAACGGATTTGAAATTTCTAACCTCTCTGAGCGACGCTTCTCCGAATAGCATCAAGTCGTCAACAAATTGTTGGTGTGTGATAACTAAGTTAGGCCCCCACAATCTGAGACCTTTGATTCTATGTTCACTTACCTCCCTCTTGATCTTACGACTTAACCCTTCCATAGCTAATATGAATAAAAAAGGGGAGATCGGATCCCCCTGCTGAATACCCCTGGTTACATTAAAGGAGGCTGATGGGATACCATTGACCAATATTGAAAAATTAGGAGTAGAAATCATACTGGTAATCCAATGTATCCATCTTTTGTCAAACCCAAAAGCTCCCAATACTTCTTGGAGATACTGCCAATTTAATCGGTCATAAGCCTTAGATAAATCCAGCTTCATAAGCATTCCCTGATTTTTCCGCACCTTTAAAGAGTGTATCACCTCCTGAGATACCACTATACCATCTAGTATTTGGCGTCCTTCCACAAAACCAGTTTGCTCCGGCGATATTAAATTGGGTAAAATATGCTTTAGTCTTTTGACAATCACTGTAGAGATAATCTTGTAGATGACATTGCATAACGCAATGGGTCTAAATCCCTGAGGTTCATCCGAGGTGTTACTTTTAGGAATGAGAGTCAAAAAGGTTGAATTAATACCTGGCCATATATACTGTCTCATTCGTGATTCTTCCACCGCCTCCAATAATTCGTTTCCTATAAAGTGCCAGCTAGCCTGGAAAAATTCCGCCGTATACCCATCCGGACCTGGGGCCTTATTCTTACTCATATTCATAACCACTTCTTCTAATTCTTCCATAGTTACTATCCGCATGAGTGCCTTATTTTGATCCTAGGTAACTAATCTCGGTATCTCCCGACAGATTTGATGAATAGCCTGCCTTCGATCCTGTCGATCTTCCGTTAAAATTCCTTTAAAATAATCAAGTAAGAGCTTTTCAATATCTTTCTGTTCTAACACTCTTTCTCCTTCCTCATTCTTAAGTGAGAAAATCCGATTCCTCTGCCGATGTTGGATCGTGGCTTGATGAAAAAATTTTGTATTGCGCTCCCCTTCCCTTAGCCAACGGACTCTTGATTTCTGTTTCCACAAAATCTCCTCTTGTTTTCTTCGTTCCTCTAGCAAACTGAGAATTCGGCCTTCCTCCCGACTCTTTTCTTCATCTCGACCCTCCAAGATTATCCTCTGTTGGATGTTCTCCATTTCAACTTCTAGTTTATGCTTTGCCTCAAAAATGTTACCAAATTCTTTTCGATTCCAGTCCTTAATTTGCTGTTTGATTGCCTTGAGCTTCAGCTGAATAGTATGCATCTTACCTCTGCCAATAATGTTACTTTGTTTCCACCATTCTTCCAAATTTCTGATAAACTTTGGATCCCGCAACCAGAAAGATTCAAAACGGAAAGGTCTTCTCCCTTTGACCTGTTTCATGTCAATCTCTAACCGTATGGGCCAGTGATCGGACCCCAAGGTAGGTAGAATCTGCGCTTCAATAAACACATCACTGTTGAGAATTTGCTTTGATAGCAGAAATCGATCTAATCTGGATGCAATTTGGTTCTGACCCCCCCGTCGATTATTCCAGGTATATGTCCCATTAATTGTGTGAATATCGACTAACCGTAGATCTCTGATCATGTCATTAAATTCCTCCATTGACCCGTCCTCTCTCCGTAGCCCCCCTCTCTTTTCGTCTAAATTCCTTATCATATTAAAATCCCCACCTATTATCCACGGGGAGTTGGGACTGAAACTTCTCATCCTATGGAGGTTCCTCAGAAAATCTTTTCGATCCCTACAGGTATTAGGCCCATACACTCCAGTAAACAAAATCCGTTCCCTCATCCCTACCATTCGAAACAAACCGGAGAGTATCCTAGGCATAGTATACCAGTGTTCAAAAATTACCTGCTCAGGGTTCCACAAAATGGCCAGACCTCCAGCTGTTGCAGTAGCATCTAAGGCCATAACCTCATAACCTATTTTCAATTTCCGAATAATGTCTATCAACATCTGACTGTCCATTTTCGTTTCCTGTATTACCATAATACTCGGCTTACCTGTCTGGATTCGTTCCTTCAAATATCTCTGTTTCCCACGACTATTTAAACCCCTTATATTCCAGCTAAGAACAATCATTTATAACTTTTTGGAGGTTGGTAAAAAAACCTCTGATAGAGGTATCACCCGTCCTGAATTAACAAGAGTCTCTCCAACAGCTTGAATTGATTCATTCAAAGTTCTTCTACCTTTTTTCCTACCGCTCTTACCTGGGCTTTCTCCTTCCAGAGTCTGTAAATCCGGATTATCGACAGCAGCTACCCTCTTCTCTTTATAGCGCTGAAAAGTCTCCTTGTATAATTGCTTCTCTTTTTCTGGAATAAACCGTTCATCTAGTTTTTTCCAATCGGCAAGTAATTTCTTTAATATATGTTCTTCCTCGGTTCCTACTTCCTTTACAACCTCCTTTCCTTTTTTAGATTGATCAATAGCAACATCATTTCTTACTTCTACCTCCCCGTCTGGTTCGCGGCTTGGACTTCTGCTTTTCCTCTTGCCATCCTTTATAATCTCCATCGGAGCAACCACATTAACAGAGTCTTCCGGTTGTATTGGGATGGATGCATTATCTTCCATATCCTAGTTGTCCTGGTGTTCCTCTGCTGTCTGCTCCTTAGAGTCATGGAGGATATTGAAGCGATTCATACTCTCAATTGGTGAATTCGCAACCTTAGTATTCTTGGCTGGAGCCCCCGGGTTTTGTTTCCGTTTCCTCTGAACCTCTTGGAATTCTTGTTCGACTCCTTCCTTACCTTCACATGTTTGACTAACCTCCTTCAATTCCGGTTCAATTGTATCCGCATTTACTTGTGGACAATCTCTTACAAGATGACCGTACACATGACAACGCCTACAACGAAATGGTATATGCTCGTAATCAATGGGCTGTTGCCAGACTTCATCCTGATATTCAAGCTCGATAGACTCTGGTAGGGGGGCCGAAATGTTCATATATACACAAATTCGGGCATAAGAATTATATTTGCCCCGTTTCATAGATTCCGCAACCTTCACAAAAGTGCCTATAGAATTTCCAATTCCTTCCAGTATTTCAGGGTTCCAGAATTCATCTGGTAGCCCAAATAGCCGCACCCATAGCGGGGCTGCCGTGATTTTTTCCTCATTAGGGTTATAGCGATCCTCCCAGTATCGTATAAACAAACCTGCATTGTTCATAAAGTAGGGGCCATCTTCAAAGACCCGTTCTTTATCCTGTAAGTTTGTGAAGATGACAGTAAAAAATCCCTTAGCTCCCAATTTCAGATCAATGTGCCCCATTGGCTTCCACCTCTGATGAATCCATCTCGTTAGATCCCTTTCAGAGGGCCAATAACCGATAAATTTACATATTAACGCGTGATCCCTCATATAACACCGATAATCTTCTAGCGTGTTATTTGGGATGACATACCTGGGTTTTTTCTGAGCTCGGGGGAGGCACTTGTTCACCAGCCTAGCCTGCCATTGAGATCCCATAACCGGAATACCCTGTGGCCGCTCCGTCGCTCCCCCAGATCCACTACTGGTTCCAGACGTTCCAGCTGTAATATTACTGAAGGAGGGGATCTCTCCCCTCCCCTGCCGCGCTGCCATTAGGTAGTCCCGATCCACCAAAACTAACTGCAATACTACCTTGAAGCTGGTATCCAAAACCCCCGTGTTGATTATCACCAAAACCCTCGTGTGTATATTCGAACGTGTGTTTTAGCTCTACCTTTTCTATTCCATTCGTTAAGAAAATGAGATGTTTTTGTCTCTTTCAATTATAAGATTGCATTCTTATTATGAATGATGATTATCACACTTCCTAGCCTTATAATGAATATATTGACATATACGAGAAGTTGTGTGTTTCGAGTTACCATTTTGAAGAGATTGATTTGAGAACTTTATTTGAAATAGAATGAGACTTCAAGAAAATATAATCTTAACCACAAATTGGTAGTCATGTTTAATTATGCTTTGTCAAAACCCTGGAATTGAAAGTCGACTTAAAGACATGTACTTTATTTTGTCATTTCGGGGAGCATAATCTGAACCGGAAAAGGAATTCAAGAAAAATGTTTGGGTGAAACTAAACGGCCTTTTTGATCTTTACGTCTTTAGTGATATAATAAGGGTGGAACTAAAGTGTTTTAAATGAATTTACACCATTCAAATCTCAACAAAATTTCTTCACAGTTTGTAATGCAAGAACCGATTTTCATGGATTTGCAGGTAACTGAATATAGTCCAATCCACAGTAATAATAACTAAGCTTAAGTTGGGAATTTTTTTAAAGTAAATTGATAAAACAACTTCTATTTTTGGAAATTTGAATCTATGCAAACATATTTTCTAGTTATAAAACCAAAACGCGATAGAAATGCATTCGTAGTTACGCTATAGATATGCATTCATAATTATAAGAATTGAAAATTTAGAACTTCATTTCTTTTACCAAGAGGTACATTTAACAAGGGATATGCATCAACCATTTTTGTGTGTGCTCACACGATGTAATTTAATATAAATAAGAGAAAAAATGGTTGACATAAATATTATTTAACTACTCAAGGAGAATTTAAAAACATTGAGATTAGCACCTCATGCAGTTTGATACCCATGGTTCATAATAAATTCGTGTTTAAGATAGATCTGCATTGCTACAAACGGAATAATGGTACATTCTTTTCATTGCTCTCCAAGGTCATGGTATTGGTCCCATTTATCATCGGTTATGGGAATCTATGCAAAATCCAAGAGTCAACTTGCAGTTGGGCAAAAGTTTAAATACCCACACTTTCATATAAGATTGACAGAAAGAAGAGACAATTCCACTCTAGCACAAATTGAAGTCCATCATTCCAAATAATTTTTTTTTTTTTTTTGTGTATATACTATACAGGTGTCTGAAACTATAACATGCATTTTTAGTTTATAAACATTGAAGGTACGTAATCTTTAAGTTGATGATAGAAAGCTTGTAATTAATTAACACAATGCACAAAATCTGAAAGAAAAATTACCCAAATATCCTAAAATTACTCTAGTCTTCCTGAGAAAGGTGATCTTAGTTAGGGAAGCTTAAACATCCAAGGATCAAACAAATTCATGCCCAAGAACGACACTACAAATGCCTGCTACAATTGGAGATTACAACTTTGATATAAATTGAAAAGCAACTTGTTTTGAATCATTCTCCTTTTCAAATCATTCAAGGAGCTTGCATATTGAGTTGATTGCAGTTAATATTCTCTTAGAACCTTTAAATGATGAAGAACAAAAATTATCTATGAAAGTGTTGAGGAGGAGTGAAGTGTTGTTTTTTAAAGGGTTGATGGGACAATTTGATATGGTTGAATTGGAGGATGAATTTGAGGGACAAGTTTTGTTAAACTAGGTAAATTTTGATGCATGTTATTGAAAAGTGCCATGTCAAGCAAGTTTGACTTTATTTGTAGCAATCTTGACACGAATAAGCATAGTCAATTATACCAACTATGTGACTAGTCAATGTGGTAATAATATCCAATATGTCCATGTTTGATCACGAAAATACCTCATTGCATGCTAAGTGGTCCACAGATGAAATATTTTGTAGCATCTTAGGATTTTGATCGAGGATAGGTAAGAGCTGCAATGCATATATATGGTCTAAGTTATTTGTTTATATTAGGCATTAAATGAGCATATGATAAACATTGTTTAAACTAAAATTGGTCAGAATTTACGGGCTACATTCTCATCCCACATGCTTTGTTAAGATGGGCCTATCATGTTGTGCTTACTTATCTTTTAGAAACAACTATTGAAATAGACATAATATGTTTCTTCCAATAATATTGTGGTAGAAATTTAGAAAATTATAAGTTATAACCAGAGTTTTCTCAAGGTGGAGTGTAAATCCCTATAACTAGAGAAAATTTCAGTTCCACTCAATATATTATGTTAATTTTTTTCTTTTTGATCGATAATGATAACTACACTTATAAATCAATGGATTAGTTCTATGAGAAAATTGGGCCAATGATGCAGGAGCATCCTGCTCAAATGTCATTGTTTATTTGGTTGATTTAGGGGGTGATGTTTTTCTTAATTATTTTATAAATTATGTACATTTTAAGAGAAAAATCTGAGTGTGTGGTTTATTGTAAATATTCTCTTATAATTGAGAATATGAGAGGAGTTGGGTTGTATAGATATGTTAGGGATTATGGGCTCCTTGAATAGAAATTAGTTGAGTCAAAAGAGGGAAAATATATTTTAGGGATTTAGTTGAGTGATCTATAGAGAAAATCATGGATGTAGAATAATCCATAACTATGTAATTAATTCTATAAATGTAAGCCTGCGTATGAGGATAGATAGGATAGAGAGGATAGGGAGAAGTAGCGATAGAGGAAAAGATAGAGATGGGTGTGAGGAAATGTTTGAGGGCCATTTAAAATTTAGAAATTGGGCCAAGTATTTTATGTATATAGTTTGCTTAATGAAAGAAAGTTTTCATTATGTTATTTCATCTTGGATGATTGTTGATTGGTTGAATTCCTATTGAAGTCTTGGATAAGAGATTAGCTCCTTTAATGTTTTGCGTTGAAGCAATTCTATCATTTTAAAAGACCATTGTAATAAGTTGAATCTTTAGATCTAAAAATATGCATTGAAGAAGCCTGTGACGTCGAGCTGAAGTTATCATTGCAGAAGGCATTTGTAGAGGTCATGAAATTTGACCATCTATTACGAGATCTCTTAGTGATTGGAGCAGTGTAAAGTGTTTCAAGAATTTGGAGTGCGTATGGGTAATTTATTTACAGCGTTGAAGGAGGTATCTCGTTTGTCCATGAAGATCGAGTCATATCCATGAAAGAGAAATTTATTTTATGCAGAGTAAGAAGGTGAAATCAAGTTAGGAATTCGGAAAAAAAATAAAGTGTCATATATGTATGACATGTTGATTCTCTAATTGGGTAAGGTTGGTAGATGAATATGTGTCTGTGTTGAATAAGTGAAATTCCATGTTGCAGGATTGTTGATCGACCATCGATCAATATAAGGATCGATGGAGATCCAGTGTTGATATGATATATGTGTGTGAGGGTTTAAACAGAGTGTGTCAGAGTTAATATGTGTGGAAATGCGAATTCCATCATAAGAGTACAAGTGCAGAGGGAGCCGTCATATCATTTAGATCAATAGATATGAATAGTGGAAGAAAAATGGCGGAGGAATAGATCTGGATCGTCAGATCGACATATCTGTTAGATTGACGGTGATCAGCAACCATGGTGGGGGTAGGAGAGTGCGGAAATTATTTATCGTGGTTGGAGATCCGCACTCACTCCTAGTCGTCAATCTCCATTTCAAAATTTTGGGTCACAGTCAACGGCGTGGGTTAGGCCTGTTTTTAACCCGTGTGCAAATTAAGGTCCCGCAAGCGGTAGATTTGATGACCTTGTATATCTAACGAATATCGGGTCATAAAGTGTTCGGACATTAATCTCAGAACGGAACCGAACATTTATATATTAAGGATTTATAATCCTTATCGGCTCCGTAAGGGTGGTTAACCCTCGCGCAAGTGATTCGTCTGATATCGATGCTGATCGTTGGATCAAGTGTGCTTTGATCAATGACGGAGATTGAAGCCGATAGGACTTGGGCTTGAGTGGACCTGAGAAGTTTATGGATGCAAGTTTATTTTATTTGAGATCTGATCTTATGCATTCAGGTGGGAATGATGTTCGTTGGCAGGTTCTGTGTTATTCTGCTATTTGGTGATTGGTCGGGTTTTAGATAAATTCCACCAATGTAAATGATTCCAATTTGTATAGGTGGGCCATAACCCACAGATCAAGGAAATTGCCTTTAGGCGATTTTTCTTGCATCAAAGTGGTATCAGAGCAAGGATGTTCTTGCTTATCGATATTTATGATTACAAAGGTATGAAAGTTCGTAGCAGTTGAATGGATGATAAAGTTTGGCACAAGACTACAATAGTAAGACTGTAGTAAGAACTTTTGGAAGTTCTTAGAGATTGTAGCAGAACCTCATTCCAGTTGAGGCTCGGAATAGACAGGGACGGAGGAGTCCTTAAGAGAAGCGAGTGTAGCAACCAGAGAGAGAGAAAGATTGCTCAGTGCAAGTTCTAAGGAAAAGAGGACTTGGAAACCAGGTAGAGGAGAAGCTTGGTGAGAAGATAAACTCAGAAGGAAGTTGATTGGTTGCAGGTGTAGAAGCTCACACAGAAGAGAATATGGCTATGGAAAGTCATATGGAAGGTTCAGAAGAAGGCTACAAGATGAAGGAAAAGGGTGCTAAAACAATCCGTAGGAAATGGATGAGTCAAGTAGAGCTTGACAAGGAGATGGCTGAGATAAGAGAAGAAATCGATGTGTTAACAATGCTGCTAGGGGAAAACGAAAGACAAGGTTGGGTATTGAAGAAAAAAAACAGTGAAGTGGCCTAAGTTATAGAGAAGGCTACGACAGAGCCAAGTGAAGCGGTTGATGGAAAACCTCAGAGACGCAGAGTCAGAAATGGAAGTTTCAATTTGTGGACTAGAACAGGGTGAAATTTTGGGTGAAGAGGATAATGGGAGATCAATTGAGGATCTTGTGGACTATTGGAATAGTTTAGAACAATTCGAAGATATGTTGACAAGGGAAGCAGATGAGGCTATGAAGCCTTGTGTTTTTAAATCTCATAGTTTGTGTGTGTTTGCAGGATGTACAGAAGATGATGGACAGTCTGGTGAAACTATCACAAAGATGAATAAAGCTCTTGAGGTGAAGTATGATGGAGAATGCCTTTAAGAGGAGGAAGGTGCTGATTTATTGCAACAGAAAGAATTCATATATGAATTTATGTTTGGTGTAAGACAGTCAATTGAAGTTGTTATGAACTAGAAGCATAATGAAAATGCCATAGTGGTATTCCAAGGAGGCAAACAAAGGAATTTGTTTAATGAAATTGATGAGAGAATTTTGCAATGTGATGGTACAGAAAATAGGATAACTCAGGAGGATTGCCAGAAAAAGAATGAAGCTAAGAATGAAGGTTGTGATGAAATGCTGGAAAGATTTCATATGGAAATAGAATTCTTGGAAAGATTGCTCAAGGAACCTGAATGAGAAACGAAGCTTTCAGAACTTGATAAAGAAAATATTTCGGTTACCATGCTTGATAAGGATGAAATGTCTCTAACGTTTATAGAGATAAGTGAATGTTTCGACTCTTCAATTAATAATGTGGCTGTAGGTATGGAAGACAACATTAATAAATATGATGCTGAAATCAAAGAAATTGACCAGAGATTATTTGAAGATGAGATGAAAGATCAGGAGCAGCAAGAAATTTATGTCCTTAGAGACATGAAGGAAACAAAAGTATTAATCCAATAGGATAAATATGGAAGAAACCAACAATTTAAAAGAGATGATCAACAACATGAGAGTAAATTTGAGGAAGGCATTAGATTGCGAGAGCATAGAAATTTATAGTAGAATGAAGAGTGTGAGATTAGTCTGGTAGTAATGAGAGAAGAGGTAGATATATTAACGGAGTGGCTACAAAGAAAGACAAAAGAAGACCGAAGATACAGATGGAGAACGAAGAAATGGGTCAAGTGGAAGCTATTGCAACAGAAGCGGAATGGCAAGCTTATAAACGAGTTTAGAGAACTTGAACAAATTCATATTGATTTGTTAGAGAAGGAGAGACTCAAAGGAATGGGGTCACAGCAAAGAGGATCTGCTGAAATCCAAAAGGTCTATGATGGGAGATTGGTGCTTGAAGCATCAAAAGAGGGCGAAAGGTCTTGCATTTTAAAAACTAATAATTTATTGATGAATGCAGGTACAATATCGGATGAGAAATTTGTTACTATAGGGATAGTCAATGACTGTAGTTGTGATCAAGAAGAATTTCTTGATTATTCTTCATTACAGAAAGTTGAGTGTCCAACGCAATTGGAGAAGGAAGCAGCAGACAAAGAGCCAGAGGTCGAAGAAGATGAGTGTCTAGCGCAGTTGGAGAAGGAAGCAATAGACAAAGAGCCAAAGGCCGAAGAGGATAAGACCAGAGAAATTGCAATGGGAGGAGGAGAAGACACTACAAAAAACATCAATCGTATTGATGTAATTGATAAAGAGGAATTACTCTAAGGAATTGGTGGAAGTAATTGCTATAAAAACCGACGGAATTCGGTTGATAGAGTGAGTAATGTTGGTGATGGTGAGCTTTCAGATTTATCTCTTATTAATTTCAGCACTACCGAGTCAGCTGATAAAATTATAAGTGTTAATGTAGAGCTAGTTCGAAACCCATTCAAAATTCAGAGACCAGAAAAGTGGGTATTTGAGTTTCCACTTGCGGTTCACAAGTCTATATTTCCAGAGGTAAAGATGGTGTGGCATGGAAAGTCGAGAATCATGTTCAATAATTCTTTGAAAATACTATTCTGGGAATTATGTGCAAAATTACAGAATGGAGTTGATACTTTAAAGGATCGGTGGAAAAATAGAGTTTTGAATCTTGGAGGTAGCAAGTCACTAAGACTTGTGGCTGTTTCATTATTATAGAAAAGTGACAGACCTCATAGACAAGAGTCTATGGAAACTTTTCTACATGGGGAGTCTGATGCAGGAGCATCCTACTCATATGTCATTGTTTATTTGGTTGATTTAGGCGTGATTTTTTTCTTAATTATTTTATAAATTATGTACATTTTAAGAGAAAAATCTGAGTGTGTGGTTTATTGTAAATATTCTCTTATAATTCAGAATATGAGAGGAGTTGGGTTGTATATATATGTTAGGGATTATGAGCTCCTTGAATAGAAATTAATCGAGTCAAAAGAGGGATAAGATATTTTAGGGATTTAGTTAAGTGAAGTATAGAGAAAATCATGGATGTAGAGTAATCCATAACTATGTAATTAATTATATAAATGTAAACCTGCGTATGAGGATAGATAGGATAGAGAGGATAGGGAGAAGTAGCGATAGAGGAAAAGACAGAGATGGGTGTGAGGAAATGTGTGAGGGCCATTTCAAATGTAAAAATTGGGCCAAGTATTTTATGTATATAGTTCGATTAATGAAAGAAAGTTTCCGTTATGTTATTTCATCTTGGACGATTGTTCATTGATTGAATTCCTGTTAAAGTCTTGGATAAGAGATTAGCTCCTTTAATGTTCTGTGTTGAAGCAATTCTATCATTTTAAAAGACCATTGCAATAAGTCAAATCTTTAGATCTGAAAATATGCATTGAAGAAGCCTATGATGCTGAGCTGAAGTTATCAATGCAGAAGGTATTTGTAGAGGTCATGAAATTTGAATAGATATTACGAGATCTGTTAGTGATTGGAGCAGTGTAAAGTGTTTCAAGAATTTGGAGTGCGTATGGGTAATTTCTTTACAACATTGAAGGAGGTATCTTGTCTGTCCGCGAATATTAAGTCATATCCATGAAGGAGAACTTTTCTTTATGCAAAGTAAGAAGGTGAAATCAAGTTAGGAATTCGACAATCAAATATAGTGTCATATATGTATGACATGTCGATTCTCTGATTGGGTAAGGTTGGTAGATGAATCTATGTCTGTGTTGAATAAGTGAAATTCCATGTTGCAGGATTGTTGATCGACCATCGATCACTATAAGGATCAATGGTGATCTGGCGTTAATATGATATATGTGTGTGAGGGTTTAAACAGAGTGTGGCAGATTTAATCTGGGTGGAAATGTGAATTATATCATAAGTGAACAAGCGCAGAGGGAGCCGTCGGATCGTTTAGATCGACAGATATGAATGGCAGAAGAAAATGGCAGAGGAATAGATCTGGATCGTCATATCGACAAATCTGTTAGATTAACGGTGATCAAGAAAAGCGGTGGGGGTAGGAGAGTGCGAAAATTCTTGATCGTGGTTGGAGACCCGCACTCACTCCTAGTCATCGATCTCCATTTCAAACTTTTGGGTCACAGTCAACGGCGGGGGTTAGGCCTATTTTTAACCTGTGTGTAAATTGAGGTCCCGCAAGCCGTAGATTTGATGACCTCATATATCCAATGGATATCGGGTCATAAAGTAATCAGACGTTAATCTCAAAATAGACCCAGACATTTATAGATTAAGGATTTATAATCCTTATCAGCTCTTTAAGGGCAGTTAACCCTCGTGCAAGTGATCTATGCGATATCGCTGTTGACCGTTGGATCAAGTGTGCTTTGATCAACGATGGAGATTGAAGTCGATAGGACTTGGACCTGAGTGGACCCGAGAATTTTATGGATGCAATTTTATTTTATCTGAGATCCGGTCTTGTGCATTCAGCTGGGACCGACGTTCGTTGGCGGGTTTTGTGTTATTCTGCTGTTTGGTGATTGGTCGGGTTTTAGATAAAATCCACCAATGTAAACGCTTCTAATTTGTATAGGTGGGCCATAACCCACAGGTTCACGTAAGGTGATTATGAAGATCAGGGAAATTTCCTTTAGGTGGTTTTTCCTACATCAAGCAATAACTTTATAAAATTAGAAATTTTTTGGTATTGCGTTCACCAATAAAAATTCTTTTGCTATAGATAGTTCACCGATAAAAATGTATTTTTTAATTTCCCTTGTTCTTTTGCTCTATGATGCTCCTCTGTTTGAAACAACTTAAAATGTCCATCATTTCACAAATACAATGACATTCAACTTCCCTTGGAAAGAACCTAACAAATCAACATACCTGTTCTGGACAAGGAGGCTGAGGAAGCTGAAAGAATTCCCCCAGTGATGATGAGGTGAAACCAACCCTGGAGCCAACCAACCAACCTCGCACAAAATTCCTGCAAAAACTCCTCTGGTGTCAACCAACCCTACAAAAAAACCAACAAATTTTTTAAAAAATTGCAAAAATTCATAAAAAAAAAATCCATAAAAAACAACAATTCATGCACATACGTGTACGTACGCGATCGTTTCCTCTAGTGAACAAATGGGTCAACCAAAATAATAGCGCAATAACAATATTTCTCGTCACAATAACAATAACACACTAACAGTGCAGAAAATTCGACAACAACGTCAGGGCCCTCATATATATAGACGTTTTTTCATTCGAAAAACTAGTTCGGTCGAATATGTAGTTTGGCCGAACTATTTGTTTGGCTGAATTCAATAGTTCGACCGAACCATTTTTTTTCTGATTTTTTCAACCCCAGTAAAAAAATCATTTAACCGTCAATGTTAATCTAAACGGCCAATTGTTTGGCTGAATGTTAGTATAATAGTTCATCCGAATAAATATGGAAAATTTGGCTGAAGAAAATTTTGGTTCGGTCTAAAAATTGAGATTGTGAAATTTTCAGGGGCATTTCTCACAAAAGTGTAACCCGGCTTCACGTTTTCACCCACTTTTTCTGAATTCAATTTAACAAAGAGAGGAAATCTTCACTTCAAGGCAATAGAGATTCTAAAGACGTTGCTACCAAAAGAAACAATGTTGAGATGGGAGTTTACTAAACCCAGTCGTAGATCTAGAAGACTTTTGAAACCTGAAATGGTGGGCATTCATGTTGACTCAGATGGGGCACTAGTTGATGAAAGAGGAATATGGAACATATTCATCTGCATCTAGTCATTCATCTGAAGATGTGAATTCTGATGGTGTGCAAGAACATATGAGTGATTTTGAATAATTGTCTAAGACAATTTATATAACTTATGTTTGCATGATATCTTGAAATAAAAATTTTAATTTCCATATGATGTTACATGAATCTATGAGTCATTTTTATGTTTGTTGGATTATATGTTTTAATTATGATGAATTTATTTGTTTAGAATATCCACAATGCAACAATAACTTAGAGAAATAATTTATGTTTCATTCAATCTACAAGTATTGATATTTTGATTAATTTAGTCATATAATTTGTTCATAATGTCATGGTTGAAATATGTTGAAAACTTAAAGTTTTTTAATTCTATAGTTGAAAAATTGTCAATTTGTTTTTTAACTTTAATGTTATGGTTGAAAACAATTAGATTTTTAGTGATCTTTCGTGTCTTGTTATTATATGTTTAATGACATGGATGAAAATTGTTGGAATTTTAGTGTGTTTTGGATCCCATTATTTTATCTTTAACATCATTATTAAAAAATATTGAAATTGTACCCGGAAAAGAAAAATGTTATTCTACCAACAACATTAGTGTGTTTTTTCCATTTATTTTGCACATAAAATTTACTGCCATTTTTAAAAAATGTTGAAAATTAACCCTAAAAAAATAAAACATCATTCCAGAATACACACTTATTGTTTTTGGGTTGTTTTTCATGTTTTTTGGGATTTTTTTGGCTAGAGTTCTTGTTTTGAGTTTACAGTTCATGTTTGAAAGTTTACATCGTTTTTGGGTTTCTTCTTGTAAATTATAAATATTAGTTCTAAGAAGAGGGAAAGGGTTCCTATTGACTGCAATTTTGTGACTCCAAGAAATTTTGTAAGGAGAATCATAGTTGTAGGTAGAGAGCAAATGCTCAGATATGAGTGTTGGAGGTTTTCTTTTTCAAGATCCCATATCTGTTCTTGGATCAAATTTTTCACTATTGCAGTCTTTTACTTCAGCATTAGAGCTCATGGGTTTTATCAAATAATGTTGAGGAGATTCTTTTGGAAACAGAGCAAGGATTTCAAGTTCAATTATTGTATTTTCATATATTTTTATTTGTCAATTCAATTCATATTCATTCAATTATTGAAAATATGTGTTAATTATTCTTTATTCTACACTTTTGTAAGATTTGAGAATGATTGTGTGCAAGATCGCCTACTTGATCTTGTAATATCATTGATCTGTTATTGGTTTTCCCATTTTCTCTTGTACTAAAACAAATTTTTGAGTAACTACTTACTCGAAAAATTTCTATCTAAAACCAATTTAACTATCATTGGAATTAAGTGAATTTTTTCCTAATTTTAATGGCTTATCTTTCACTATTATAATCTCTAAAATAGATCATGCATGGAATTTATAAAATCAGTTGTTAGAACTTCTTCAACAATTGGGTATTCATCGCTAAAAGTGTGTTAAATCCCCAATTTGTTTAAATTCTTGCACTTGGTATTTGGGAACTATCTCTTAGATATCGAGTTAGATTAGTTTCTTTTAATTTTCCAGCATTGTAGTTATATCTAGATTCATAGTTAGATTAATTAATTCTTAGAAGTATCCTTATACAGGAGCATCCTTAGGTGTGGCTTGGCTGAGCCCTCAAGTCAGCTTGAATATTTCTTTCTTGCAACTACACTACAAGAGGGTTAATCTGACATCTCTCTTCTTGTTTATTATTAATTAGAGACATCATAAGTTAGTAGGAAGGGTGAGGGAGTAACTGGACCAAATAGAACTAGTCAGACTTGTAATAGCCCAGAGTTAAAAGCTCATGTGAAAAAGTTAATTAAGGAAAAATAAGACCAAGGTCATGGGACATGTATTCCAAGATGAATATTGGGAAAAACATCATAGTGGGCATCAATTTTTGTGTATGATGGCTAAGGGGAAATTGGAAAAGGCAATGTCAAAGGCTTTGAAAGGGAAAAAAGGAATTATTGACATAATATTTATGAAACAAAGGAAGTTAGGAAAAAATGGAGGTGAAAGGTCACATGTTGCATGTGAGAAGAAAATTGAAGGAAAATTAAGGAAAATCAAGAAATTAGAGGCATCAATAATAAAATTACATAAGAGAACCAGTTTGGCGCCTTTTGTCAATTCAATTTTGGAATTAGTCTCAGAGAGGAGAAGAGCACCAAGAGGAGAAGGAAATCAAAGGAAAGAAAGGAAAGCAAAGGAAGGACAAGGAAAAAAAAGGAATGACAAGGAAAGAAAGGATCAAGCAAGTAAAGATTGGATCAAGTAGCTTCAGTAAGAATGCTTGTAGGTAACAGGTTGCATGTATGATTTCCTAGCTAGTTTTAGCATGCATGGTATATGCATGTGTGTATTTGGTTTCTTTGCCTTCATTGACATGGAATTTATCGGGCTAAACAGTGGTTTTAGCCTTGCCTTTCAATTTCCGGATGACCATGGCATGATGGGATTCTTTCTTGATTGAGATTTGGATTGTCGGAAGGTTTTAGATCCGGGTGAGGTGGTCTTAGGAAAATACCAAGGGTTGGGAGTGGAGATGGTTTTCTTTGGGAAGCCCTCAACAGGCGGGTGGAGACAAGAAAATTCCTCAAGGGATGGTGAAATAATTTTGAGGCATCCAAGCTCGGTTTGGTTTTGTCATCTGAGGACCGATTTAGATGAGATCATGGTATGGTGAGGGTGGAGGTGGTTTAACCAATGTATTCAATTGGGTTTTTATGGATTGGTTTATCCCATGAGAACCCACATTCATGCTTGGAATATGGCACGGGGGTCATTGGATGAAGAAAATATTTTGTTCAACCAAAATATGGTTAGGTGGTAAGTGGAAGTCCCTGACTTGGTTGGCTTTTTCATATGGTTAATAAGAGCTAAGTTTCTCTTGTCTTTGAAGATAAATTATACTTTTTATTATGTGGCTTTAATGGGTTTTCTATCATTGTTATCTATTTGATTATATGCTGGTTGTAAGCACGATTATATGACAAATTTAAGTATGCATCTTATCATATTTTAATTAATGAATGTCTGGTTAATGAATGCATGACCTAATTGGTGTTATGACATCTATTGTGATAAGGCATTGGTCCTTCTTGTAAAAATTCAGATAATTTTCATATCCCTATGTTTAGATATGCATTCATGACCTGTAGATTGCATGTTTACCATGTGTTTGATGGAACACATGTCCTGGTTGGGAGGGGTCAGGTCAAGTCCTTGTTCATGTTTTTGGATTAGAAGATTTGTTTATATGTTATTTATCATTTCTATAAGTTTCACTAACTTCTAGGAGAGGCCTGAGTCCTAGCCTTGAAAAAGTGGCTTAGAATTCGTGGTTACTAGCATAGAACGGACTAGAAAAGTCCACAATTGCCGGGAAGCAGGCCTATGGAAGAAATTGGAGGCTTACATTTGCTTGAAGTCCTTGTCAAGGGAGCGACTGAGGCTCTAGGTCAGTGAAAATGAGATTTAACTTAGGGGTTAAACACCTGGAGGGGTTGGGTAGCTCCTAGAGGTCCTATAACACCTGAGGGAAGTCAGTAAGGTCTTAAGTTGTAGACTCCATTTCCTTAAGGTCATAAAGAAGGTTGAGTCTTATCATAGTGACCCTCAGCTCATTTTCACCTCGGGAAAACTGATGAAAGTGGGTAAATGTGGGAAGAGGCAATTACAGGAACCATCATTTAAATGGATAAGAGTTTGATTTGGGACTCTGACTGGATGGCCTTCCCAAATTTTAATGAGGTCATTTTTTGCCATCAAGAGGAGGTTGTCCTTATGTGAAGTACATTGGCCAGAATTAAGGAGAATGGGTCAATATATTTGATAGAATCATGGAAAATCATTCTTCCTATGTCATGCACTCTAGTCGAAATTAGGGATGTTATCCATGTATCAAGTACATTGGCCAAAATTAGGAAGAATGGTCTCATGGACAAAAATTATCCCAGTGTGAAGTATTGTGACTAGAATTAGGGATATTATCCTTGTTTCAAGTATCGTAATGACAATTAGGGAGAATGGTCTTGTATAGGCTACTCGAAAGAGTAGGTTCCTTTTCAGCATTATGCTCAGTTACTCATTGAGTGATCCCATATATCATCATTCCCTAGAATGAGGCCTATGGAGTGAGGACACGAATTTCCTTTAGGGTTTGACCATGGTGATGGAAACCCTATGGTATAAGGACGTGAATTTCCTTTAGGGTTTGACTATGGTGATGAAAAACCTATGGTGTAATGATGTGGATGTCCTCTAGGGTTTGTCCAACCCGTGGGGACTTCACTCAATGAACCTCTGACCTATCACCTGCGTTCGTGACATACTAAACAATCCCCCTAATTTGGCTACATATTGGAAAATACCTCTAAAAATCACATTATTTAACCCCCTACCAATACAAAACTAATACACCTTCCCAATTAAAAAAAACCCTTACTTTCACTAGATATTGTAGGTATCTATTTTTTCGTTAACATTTTTATATCCCTTTATATTTTTTCATTAAATTTTAACTCCATTTTTTATACATGCCAATATAAAAACCCTTTACACCCTATATCCCCCAATATATTATGTCATTTTTTCCTCAATATATATCCCCCAACATGAACCCATGTGGTACGGTATTGCTCCTCGAGTGAAGCCCTCGTGGTCCAACCCTGTGAAGTTGGAACATGGATGTTTCCTAAGGTTTGACTATGGTGATGGAAAACCTATACTAGTCCATATTCCATGAGATTGAGGCATCGACCAGATCATGGTGACTTGTTGTTGTACCATAGGCTAGGTGTGCTAGCCTTAATGAGGGTACCTAGTGCACATTGATGATGTACCATAAGTTAGGTGTACTAACTTAGATGATGGTGACTAGTACCGTATGTTAGGTGTGATAACCTAGATAATGGTACTAATTGGATGTTATAGGTCAAGTATATGTACTTGAATGATTATGATACTGTGAGTTGTGAAACCTTATTCTTAAAAAAATATTCCAACATAGAACATCTGGATAGTCTTTATGAATACCTCCCTAGCTAAGAGCGAGTGCTGAAGAATGCATCTATGGTAGATCTTCATATTGAATAGTTTGTACTTGTAAAATATAAATTATGTTTAGCACATTATTCATGCCTGTGATAAAAGAAAATTTATTTATTGTTTTTTCAAAAGAAAATTGTTAAATTCATGTTCTTCATCGCCTTTGCGAAAGAAGATATTTAATATTTAAAGAGTAGTTTTGTGTCCCTATGATGACCAAGTCACCCTCCAAAGAGTCATGTCTGCCTTCCCATGAGAGACACCCATTCACATAATTGGAAGGCTATAATTATCCTATTTGTATTCCTTCAAGAAAAATCATTGAATCATCTCATATATCTCTATTCAAATGAAGAAGAAAAGGATTACTTGAAGGCCAAAAAATAGAAGAATAAATATCATGTTATATACCTTGCTCAAGTGAAAAAGGAAGGTTGATATTTGTGTGACTTTATATGGTGCCATGTTGTGTGATAAAATCTGAATTCCATGGCAGAGTTACAGGCCAAATTTCAGACCTCTTGGAGACCTGTGACAAACCTTATTGCAAACCTCTTTGTGGATATATTTTAGGACACTTGTCTTGGTATTTGTGGAGGGTTGACTTGGCACTTGGTGGATGGTTATCTTGCTACTATGCTAGTCATTTTCTCTTGAATTTGATGTATATCTTGTTGAACTGAATATTTATCTAAGAAGAAGGTTGATGGGTTTTCCCCAAAGTAGATTTTCCTAGGGTAAAGCTTTTTGTTACTTTTTTTGGTTGTCTCTTTATGATCCTACTATCATAAATGTTATAATGTTGATGTATTCTATGTAATTACTTAATGATGAAATTATGAATAAGAAAGTGTAACATAACTAAATCATTGGAAGTAATTATCAGTATAGAAGACATCATAAAAATCAACACTTTTGGCACATATATCTTTGCAAAAACAGAAACAAGAATATAAATTCAACCATTTTAGAATAGAATGCCTCCTTTAATTATTAATACAATGAAAACATATACAAGTCATTAAAAAAAAAAGGTTTCTTAAAGAAACTGCCATGAGAAAAACATTCCTATCAGCTAAGGCGCTAAATTTTGAAATAAAAAAATGTGCCACAAGGCCACATCATGTGAAAACAAAATAGCCATGAGGCAAGTACCTTCTATTATAGAAAGCATAAAATAAAAAGGTCAGTTGGTCTGCACAAACATAGAAGTATTTCAATCCATAATCAAGGCCATAACAGAACCCAGTAGTGGGTATCTTCATGTTTGAGACTTTGCAACAGAAAGAAAAAAAAGATCAATATCTTTTAGGAAGCTACAATAAGTATAAAAATTAACTGCCTAAAATATAATCAATCCATGATATTGCAATAACATTAGGCACAATGGCTAAAATCATTCACAATACATGTTCTTGTTGGGTGGGTTGTTGTTGACAATATGAAGTATTATGAGGATACTGTAGAAAGTCAAAAAATGAATATAATCATGCTCCTTGTTAGTATTTTAAGTTCATATTCCACACAATATTTTATTTAGAAAAATATCTTTCTAAAACAAGAGTTGGAGGCAATGTTAGTCCTTTTTGGGCAAGTTAAAGGAAAAATTGGGCATGGTCAAAGTGTTTTTCTCTCACTAGATTCTCTTGCTCATATGGATTTCCCATAAAGAAACTATTCTTTATTCATCGGATTTTCCATGATATATTGTCCCAAAAGCACCAAAACCAAGCTCTCTCAATTATTCAAGGATAAAATGCATGCAAAGACGAGGAGGGAATCCTCAATTCTAGGGCATTTTGTGTGCCTACAATTTTGGCATTTTGGATAAGGCAAGGTTAAATTCAGCCATTTAACCCTTCTCCAAGAAGATAAAATCAATATCACATGGCATGAATTATGAGGGATTTATGGTATTTTGTGAATCTACAATCAAGCTGAGACAATGTATGAGCAATAATAAAGAAGTCTTGTATCAACACTTCCTTGACATTATAGTCATCTTATTGCAACAATTGCTTTAGTTTTAGGGCACATTTTTTAAAGAAATTTTAACATGGTTTTAAGGTACCAAAACCATCATGGAAAAGTATCCCTTATTGCAGTATTGGGTAAGTAGCCTCCATGAACAATTTTACATTACTAATATGGTTATAATGTGAAACGTTTGACATCAGAAATATGGTTATAATATGATAGTCTATAGTAGTTTGTTACCATCCTCCAAGGTCTTCAAACAAAGCAAAGAGATCACCATCTAAGTATAAGGACAACTCATCATATAAGATTTTTTGATGGGAGGTTATCTTCCAATATACCTTTACTCCATCCTCATGGTGCCTTTCCTCTTTCAGGTTATATAAAACCCATATTGTCTTTTCCTTTGAAATTGCAAAGAATAACATTTGAATCAGAAGGCTCCCCTTGTATTTAACAATATGATGCTAGTAGAATTGGGAGAGTGGGAAGACCTAGAAAATGAGGTAAAAGTAAATCAAGCCTTGGTGTTACTCATGATCCTGGGAAGAATCAGTTGATTTAGAACTGAAGTAACTTGTTTTTTCCTTGACAGACTCATAGGCAGACTCAAAAATGAGGCCAATAACATTTATTTGACAATTTTCCATGCTTATATACAACATTCTAACTTGGACATGTGGAAGACTATAATAGCAGGGAAGTACATAGTGCAACCAATTTCGGTAATGGGAAAAACTCCACTCATGCCCCAATGAAGTTTTATAATCTTGGAGATGCAAGTAAATCTCTATCAATGGTGTTAACAAATTTCTCCCTTTGGTAGATTGATGAACAAAGTGCTTCCATCTTCAACACAGAGGACTTACGCTAATGATTGGAAGAGAAAGAAAAGCATAAACAAAAAATAGAGGTAATGGAATGGAATCTTGGATTCATTAGATACGAGATCACATGGCTACAAGAGTTTCCTGAGATAGGTAAATCTCTGCCAAGGGTGTTGAAAACAACCACATTCTCCTTTTGGTAGCTAGAGGAACAAAAATGATCCCATATTCAATCATGAATTATGTTGATGATGAGAGGAGAAAGAAAAAACAAAAATATAGGTAATGGAATGACATTTCATTTTGAACTCATAAGGTCCTAACTCACATGGATTTAAAGGTGAGACAAATCCCCCTTGTTTGACAGTTTGGTACTTGTTGAATTGGGAGAGTGGATGCATTACTCTTCTCACTCCTACAATGTCTCCCTACTATTATGATGAGGTAAGGTTATACAAAATGGATATAATCTTAGATTTGATGTGTTCAATGAATTCAAAAGGAAATGTGGGAAGATTGGAAACAAAAGCAAAACTGTAGGATAGGGAAATACAATAGGTCCAAATGAAAAAAGTTAAAATATGAATATCAAAAGTAATAAACCTTTATGGACTTTCATAGGGGAAATCATTGAGAAATCAGATTTTACTTTCAGAGTTTGCAATACCTTAATGGAATATTTTCAGAGTAGAATTTTTCATTGTAAGATGCCTTCACATGATTTATTTTCCTTTTGAAAATGTGTATATTTTATATAGAATGAGGTTGTTATTTGTGAAGATAAATCCCCTCTGTGGACAAAGGTGATCTCTCTAGCCCAATGAGCGGGTCTAGCAACAAATTGAACAAACTAATGCAAACTTTCCTAGTTTATGTTTAAAAATGCAGAGAGAGAGAAGCTTACCTCTCTTTGATGCTAATTTCCCAATCCTTTGATGATGACTTTGATCCCTTAGCTTCCAGGTTCATTCCTTGCTTGTTCCTTATGTCCGAGTACTTGCAAGAAATATCAAAGGACAATACAAGATACAAGAGAATACATAGTATATATCAAACATAAAGTACCTGACAAATAAAGGAGTATCAAGCTAAATGCATAAATATTTAGAGATTTATGGAAACTGAACATCAGATGTATATACTAATAAATAAAAAAGGGAAGCATACAACCATTTCCTTGATGTTGGAGACCTTCTTTTGGTTGATGTACAAGTCCAAGCCAAGACTCTTCAAGCACTCCTCCAAGTTAGATGGGCAACATTTGGGCACAATCTTAGCATAGGAATGCATGCAATCAATGACCAACCATTTGGGGATGGAGGGGATTTGCTTTATAGGAAGGGAGAGGGAGTTAGGTATCCACAAAAGATGGAGGAAGGTCCACATCTCAAGGGGTAGGCCCTTAAAGGTAGGATCAAGAAATCCAAATGGGAGAGCTCGACCATATCTCTACCCAGCAACATCCAGCTCGTTGTTCTTGAAGTTTCTATCATGCGAAGCTTCTCCTCCATTTTGAGAAAACCTGTTAGAAGAGGTTCAGCATGGTATTTCATATCAATACCCGCACTGACAGTACTAGGTCAAAGAACTGCAGTGTGCCATTAGCACGAGCAACCAGTGGAGCAAAGAGCATTGGTCTAGAAATTCAGGGTTTCAGCTAGCCTTCTCTAGAATTGACTCAGGGCATTTTTTATTCCATTCTTAAGGGATGTTTGAGTATGTGTTTCATGATGAGTACACTTCACACTTTTCAACATTTTGGCACTTTGGGATGTGGAACAGGAAGTGAATAGGGAGTGCGACAAAATAATGTGTAATATATGCCCCCTAAAGCATGAAGGAAAAATAGGGAGTGATGGGTGAAATTCTTTACAAGTCAAGGTAAGGACCGCAAAAACACTGTCAGGAGACCTACAAATCATGCATATGCATATACATATCTGACATCTCTGATACAAACATGCCTAATGATACATGAATAGGAATTTAACAATACATGAATCCACAACATGGGCGGAACCATCAAAAGAGAAGGGATCACATGCATGGATCCAGGGTATGGATGTAGCCATCCAAATAGAAAGGATCATATCTATGGACCCACGGTATGGTTGCAACCATCCATATAATCATGTGTTCAATCATGAATAACTCATAACTCCATTCAACCTAGATTTATCAGATGAACCCTAGGGCCTTCATCTCTGTCTTGATCCAATCAATATATGAATTCTACCATGTGAATGGATGTCTTGAAGTTGAACATGATAGAAAACCACCTGATTACTGGTCAATTATGTAAACCGTTAATAGGAACGAGAGAAACCATCAATAATGACAATGGCTCTCAATGTACAATTAGCACAATTCAAGAGTGTGAATAATGAAGCTGAAGTCGAACACCCACATAATCATTCAATCGAAGGCCAATGATGTGAAACTATCGTCGAATGTGAAGAACTTTCCATTGAGGCATGAAGCTCCAAGGTACTGGAAGGGAGTTTCTAGATCATCTTCCTAGATAATGAGTTGAAGTTGATAGGAAGTGATTCATCAAAGGAGGGTTATAATGTATCCCACATCATCGACATGAAACAAAGGATATAGTAGAGTAGGTAAGTTTTATTCAGGACCGTGGCATAAAGTCAGACAATGTATAAGCTGTAAAAACTACAGATAGGACTTCTCTTGAACATATTGACAACACGACTTCAGAGTTTGGAAATGTTTGACTCAACATAGGATCAGAGGTCATGATGACAAAGCAGTATAATCAGATGAGAGGAAAAAATGGATTTCCAAAACCTAGGAAGGTAACTGATTGAGTGAGGATGTCCCAAACCTAACACCAGCAATAGATGAGTGTCATGTTGAAGAGTGACATGTTGCCTTTGCACAAAATAAAAGAGATGTTCATTTTCATTCCCCCCCACTATTTCTAGAGAGTACCTCATTATTTTTTATCGCAAACTTGACGGGGATAGCATATGCTTGTCATATAAGTTCATCCTTCGAATGAATCCATCCTAGTAAGTTTAACGAGTCCTATGAAGGAGAAACTCAGTCTCATCATTTTAACAAATCCTGCTTCGTTTACGTTTTATGAGTTCAATGGAGGTGAAAAAAACTCAACATATTTTTCATGTTTGGAAAGTTTGAAAAAGAGGCCAAAAAGAAAACTCCAAAGGTCCATTTTCGTAAATCATCTCTTGAATCCAAAAAGGTAGAAAACGATATCCAAGAGAACCTCTTAGCCATGTTCGGCTAAGGTATTCCTTTTTCAATAGTCTATCTCAGTTTGGAAAAGGGTTAAACTTATACTGAGTAGACACCATTTCATTTACTTTAATAAGTTCGAAATGACAAGTACTCAACAATATTTTCATGTTTCAAAAGTCAGAAAAGAGCTTAAAGATGACTCTAGGGGGTCTCTTTTTCATTTATTTTTGACGATTCTGAAAAATGATAAAATAAAAATCATTGAATTAGTCATAATTAATCACCGCACCATATACCATGACCTGTCGTTGCATAAGTGAAACACGCATTACCCATTTTGAGGAAAAATATTAAAATATAAGTGAAATATACCCTAATTTGGTAAAAATATCTTTTAAAAAACTTATAAAAACTCAAAAAAGTAAAACATTTTTACCATTTTACCATTTTGAAAATTAGAGAGCATTTTTACCCTATTTTACCTCGATTTTCAGGCGAGGAGTACGATCAATCCCAGACACCATTCGTCAAATCGTTTTCTATAGGTAAGAGATTTGTCCTTTCCTTTCAATTCGGTTGTAATTCCATGAATTTTCATCCATAGGTTAGGTTGTGAGGAGGGCTTAAGAAAATTTTATGTCGAGGGCGATCAATGCAGTTTTTACCCATCAGAACCGTAGTGCTCACCCTGTGTCCAACTGTGGTAGTGAACTGGAAGTGCAGAAAAGTATACAAACAGATGTGCCAGCACAAAGTTGCAATTTTTTTGGGTAATCCTTCATGTTTAATGATTTATTTCTATATTTATTTCCATAGAAACTCATGAAATGTTGCTTTATGGATGTTCCATAGGTTAATCAATCAAAAATGGTGATCGAACGAAAATAAAGAGGACATGAAGCTGAAGACCATGAAGCAGCCTAGGACCCAAATTGCATTGATGCCCTTTGAGAATGTGGGTTACTGAAATTCTTCCAGATTCCTGGGATTAGGAGCCAGGTTGAGTTAGTGCAACATTTGATTGGTTGGTGGGATGTGGATCACCAATTGTTTATGATTGGGAACCAAGAACTTGAGATAGATTTCACAGACATCTACTTCATTATGAGTTTGCCTAGAAGGGGACAACGGATTCAACTATCTGGTTCTCATACTGGAGGAGAAAGTACGGATATGTTGATTGTGAGACATTCCCAAGGCACTCAAAAAACTTAGAGTGGGAAGATAGACATAAAGACCATCAATAATCTCTCGCTAAGAACAATTATCCATACCATGGCCCGAATAGGTAGGGCTCAGAGTTTGCATGAAGCAACAAAGTCTCATTTTCAGTATGCCATTGATTGTTTAAGCCCCATAGTTTTTAACTAGTGTGAGGGATTGTTGGCCAACATGAAGATCTAACTCACAAAATGCAAGTTAGGAAAGTTGAGCCATTTCGGCTATGGATCCATCTTGGTGACGTTCTTCTTGGGACGTGTTCCATTGTTTCTATATCATTGGATAGAAGTGGATGCACCAATGTAGAGAGATCCACGATTGCTGAGGTGGGGTGAGCTGATGTCTCGACAAGGAGGTGGTTAGTGAATGTCATTTCCCCAGCATTTTTTGGATGGCTGCGATAGCAACTAATCATGGTATATCATTGGGCGTACTCAGGCATAGATTTCTAGGGAGATCTCAAGCTTCCACTTCTACCTGTTACATAGTGGACCGATGTATGTAATTTTTTTTTATAAGTTTTTGATTTTTTTTATATATGTGTACTAAGATTTGACACTTGTGATTTTTGCAGATGTTGGACCAGAGAGACCTTCAGGGGTTTCTTCGATAGCCAGGCAAGTGGCATGACAGATAGAGGATGCTCCTTATGAGGAGGGAGTTGACCCGATTATAGAGGTGGAACGTAACCTAGAAGTCTTGACAAGAGGCATTCCAGAATACATGTCTATTGATGAGGTGCCATTGCGATATCAGAGGCATACTGTAGGGGTGCCCGCCAGACTGCGTTGGTTGCTAAATCGATTCATTAGAGATTTTGTGTGCTAACATGAGCACCACATTGGTGGATATCCATCTCTAGTCTTTATTTTCCGCACTTATGTAGGCTTCACCATGTGTCTCAGAAAACAGTTTTTGACATTTTGATGTAATAAACTTTTTGCAAACACTCTACATATATACATGTTTTCTTGTTTACTATTCCTACTATGTAATGGTTTTTTTTACATATGTCGTAGATGTCTATATAATACATAATTAGCCAATGTATTTGTTAATGTGTTCAAACGTCTCAGAATATGTTGATAAGTGATATAATCAAAGTCGCATTCCAAGAGACAAACTCACAAATACATTCTCAAAATTTGAGGGTTTCTAACTGAATATTATATGTTAAGTTGTAGTACAATTAGTTGTGAATCAAGATTAATGACTAACTCTCTAATTCCAAGATGAATAGGTTCTGAAAAAATCTTGATAACTGCACTATATTCGGCAATGTTATTAGTGGTACGCCGTAAACATATGCCTTGTAAATTCACCAACTCACCACTAGGGTCATAGATTACCCATGCGGCGGAAGATAAACTCTATGTACTATGTCAAGCTCCATCAGTAAAATTGACATAAAGGTTCGATTATATTTATAAACCAGGTAGAACACGTGGTAAGTAGAGGAAAACACATTTGCAAAAACAAAAAAACAAACCAAAACCAAACTGCACACTAATGAAAAACACTAACGTACAAAGTATTGACATGAAATCACACGTAAACATTTTCATATGGAGCCCATTTTAGGATTTGGGTAATCAATCAAGAGAGAGTAAAACCATAGTTTCACCGTTGGCATGACATGTAAGCATTGAATCGGCCAAATAGTGGAATAACAAAAAAAGGACAATGCCCCCATGCCCCCTGGGTGAGTGAGGATTATGAGTCAGAGGATCAATGCCCCATTGTGATAATGGGTGAATGGTAAAAACTCGGTGAGAAAGTATCATGACAGGGAATGCAAAAATATTAAGCTCATCACAAGAAAAAGATGCACCCAAGTGAAAGATTTTGACAATCTCAGGTTCAACTGAGACGTGACTGGGAAAGGTAGCCAAAATGTTTCCCATGTTTCCTTCAGAAAACACTTCATGAAAAAAAATAGCTATCTGAAGTGGATGAATCGGTACATCAAAAACAAGGGTTTCTAGACAAGAATAAATCTCACCAAGGCTTAGGAGAAACGAGGAATGATGATGGGCATCCTTCCATGGAGTTTCCTCGAGAGACATAACTTTTGTGATACTCTTATTAGTTGGAAATGTCTCATTCAAAAGATCTGAAGAATCCCAAGCACCGAGTTACCAAGATTGTGAATATCCATCTAGACTCATACTAAAATAATCATTATTTTCAAAAGTTACCTCAGACGCCAAAACGATAGCTTGATATGCTTTCTCTACGGGGCTAAGTAGCATAACATCACCAAAAATGTCAATCTGATAAGGATGGGGAACGAACCAAGGATCGTGACGAGTCGAGATCATGTTAATTGAAGCAACGTTCAGAGGTGGAAGGGAAAAAATCCCATAAAGGAAGAGCCTTTGGAAATACCCCCACACTCCCCCCCCCCCCCCCCCCCACAACACTTTCGTAAGGGATATCATTATTCCCAACATATGACAAATTTCCAATTGAGGAGTTAGAAGAGAAAAAGGTGAGCTAATCGACAGTGAGCATTTTCCCTTGATGAGGAAAATAGAGCACATAAAGATTGTAATTCAGATTGTAATCAACAACTTCTACGACCAAGTAGAAGATTGTAATTCAGATTGCCATCAACAGCTTCTACATCCAGGTTAACAATTTTTTCTTCCAATTGAATTGGAAAGTCATTGAGAATACCATATGGATGAGAACCTCTACCTTAGAAAGCTTCCAATGTATTAGGGGACTAGTTGAGAGGTGGAGAGTGAATAGCTTTCCAGCATGAAAGGAACATGATGCAAGTAGAGGCACCCTCACATCTTCTCTTTGACAAAAACTTATATAAGAAAGGTAAGTTGATGTGGGAGATGATGAATGTGGTTTTCAAGATAAAAAATAATTAGATTCAAATCTGTAGGATCAATCCCTCCTATGGAAGATGTTATCACTCAGGTTTTCCCAAAATTTGTAAGAAAGGGAAGGATGCCAAGGTAACCATAGAACAATCTTTTAGATACAGAATCTAGCCAATCTGTATCCAGATAGGGCTCTCTCTTTATGATTTAGCTTTGTTTTTAAAGGTATTAGGCTAGTTATGAAGTTTTGGAGTTTTGTTTGAGTTTGGGTGGTGAGATTTAATAGAACAGAGAGGTAAAACAGGGTAGTTCAGTCCATTGGGTCAATGGAGTCAAAGAGGATGGCTTTCTGGACTTGGTTTCTTAACAGAGGATGGCTTCACAGGGCAAGGTAGTCAAACAGGGAAAAAATAAAGACTGGAAACAGATGGAATGGGTTCAAATGGGTGAAGGGCAGTTAAGAATCCTTCAACCTATTGAAAGAGGGAAAATGGATGATTACTGATAAGGAGAAGTTAAGTATTCTTTAGCAAATAATCAACATTGAAGAATCAAGGAACAGGAGAAATTAAGAGTTCACTACTTATCCAAATTCTGAAGAAAACACAGAGAACAATAAAGATTGAAAACAGAGTGCAATCAAGCATATTATGAAATTAACCTTTTCTTTATCATTCAGATTATGAAACACAGATGATATAATAAACCAGAAAACTTTAAAACACGAGATATAGAGGACTTATTGATCCAGTGGTTTATTCAAGAAATCTGTGACAAGTCCTCTGCTTCAATTCTTCATCCAGTAAGCCAGACAACAATTGATTTCCAACAGCTCTTTATTCCAAAAATTTAGTATTACAGCAAAGTCTAGAAATCCACACACCACCCACCACTTCAATGGAGGGAGTATTAATGCTCAAAATTACAAAACAAATATCTCATAACAGCTGTGAGATAATATCTAGGATGACTAATAATAAAATAGAAACAACTAGAAAAAGATGAACTGATGTTTGCACTGGAGGCAGGCCCTTTAATTCAGCTGGTAGCTGTCTTTTGTAGTATCTCTGCGCCGGCTGCCTGTCTTAACTGTGCTCTTTAATTTTGACCTGCTACTCTTTAATGCCAATTTGATACTCTTTAATTCTGATCTGACCCCTTTAATGCTGATCTGCTACACTTTGACTTGTTCTGATACTCTTTAATTCTGATCTGACCCCTGCTCATCTCTGTCTGATATTTAGCCCAAAATTTCCCTTTTTCCATAGGTAATAGTGCAGCTATGGGTAAACATCTATTGTTGGGACATTGGAGGTTTTTCTACGCCTTTTAATTCATAACATTTATATCTTTCTGTGGAGATTGCTGAGAGGTTTCCAGCAATCGGCGCACCAATTCATGGCTTCTGAGATAGCTGAAAAGGTACCTGTAATTGAGGAGGAAAACCATATTATGGAGGGTCAGTTGACAGGCGGAGGAGCTCGTCGATGTAGCCTTTCTGGTCGGAAACTAGAAACACGAACTCGGTTGTTGTTCTTCCCGGAGAACAGTTTGCAGCAAACTATAGAAAAAATGGCATTCTTTCGGTTTTATTTGACAAAATGAAGTTTTGGCGGGATTTTTTGATTTGAAGGGCGAATGACATAAGCAGTATGGATGACGTCAGCGGGAGTACGGGGGCAGATGACATGGCAGATGAGGTGGTGGGTGACGTGGAGGGTGACGTTAGCAAAAGGACAGATGACGTCAGTAGGGGGTGGTAAGCGGTTTTTCCCGCACCGCTTTTGGGGCTGGGCAGTTTCGGGCAGAGGGAAAATGATCATACTAGCAGCGCGACGCGTGGCAGAGGTACGGAGACAAATCTGCCGGCTGATCGCGCGTTAAAATTTGGTTGTTAGGGGGTCGCGATATTGATTATCAACCGTCGGATGAGAGCGGGTTGATCGGGTGGCTGTCGGGCATGAAATATGGCGGGAGGTTAATGTATGCGGGCCCGGTGTATTTAAACTATTTTTAATGGTATCAGGGCTGTTTTGATTGGTTTGGGGCTTGGTTTTAATTAACCCGGGCAGCTAATTAACCCATGGTTGCATGGCGGGAAGGTTCTTAACAGGTTTCAAATAAACCTGTTAATACATATTTAAACAACGTTTAACAGTTTTATGGTTATAATTAACCGGGGGTGGGAATATATATGATATCGGGGTTTTTTAACATATTTATATATAATACGGGATTGGGTAATAAAGTGGGATTTATATAATAAAAGTTAATAGTTAATATGAAATTTGAAATGAAAGCGCTAAGCCAATGTTCACAAGTTACATTAAAACTTAGGCTTTAAGGAAAAAAAGAGTTTATGGGTGAGATAGCTCACCTTCCTAAGTAAAATAGGGTTTTTAAGTAGGCCAACTTTGTGAAATGGAAGGAGTGGTATTTTGAGTCATATTAAGAATAGATTCTTAATATTTTAAGGGGGAAATTAGTAAATGATTTAGGAAAAAATGTGAAGGGGAGTTAGTTATGTAACCTTGCCTCGCTTGAGCTGCATCAAGAATAATGTCTGCCTTGCACTTGTGATGAAAGTGAAAGTTAACACATTTTTGAAACATTATCCATCACAAATATCATTATGCAACACCAATCTACCTACCCAGCCTACTTGGCCTAGCATTTTTTCCTTCTCTCTTTGGGTGCACTTAGATTGGCAAACCCTTATCAACTTTTATTTTCTTTGCATGGTAAGCCTACTACCTAAGTCTACACTTATAACATCCAAGGGCTCAGATTTAACTATTGAGCTCCTTTGCTTCTCTACCTATCTACTTATCTACCAAGATTAAATAGTTTGGTCAGATTTTTATTCTCTATCTCTAAAACATTAAATTCAAACATGAAATAGCCAAGATTAAGCTGTTTGGCCATTCATCAATTGTGGCATAAGTTAACAAGATGCACACAATGCTTATTGGAGAAAATGAAATAGTAGTGGCATTTTGGACTTGCACACTTTCTTGGTCTATTTTTGTTTGGGGTTCATTTCTTTTACTTTTTTGACCATTTTATTCTTTTTACCCTTTTATTTTTCTTTTAGGGCATACCCTCTTTACATTTTTTGATTTTTTGATAATATGGAAAACCTTTGCAACAAGGAAAGGGATGAACATATTACGGAGCTCAACAAGTCAATCATGAAATATGACACCTATTGGTATAGGAGTATAATAGTGGCTCCACTTGGGGATGGCTTTCCCTGGTTGAAAGTCAAGAATAACAGGTCAGATGGCCTTTTGAATAACTTTTAATGTGTTCTGAAATCTCCCTTTGCTGGTTGCTTTATTGTATGTATGACAACACACTTGTGAAGCTTAGGGCCTTCTCTTCGGGCTTCAACTGTAGCAAGCTACTATCCAATCCAAACTATGACCTTATTAAGGATATAGTATGTACATATTAGAGTTAGAATACATTAAAAAACTGGATCAAAGTAATGTTTCAGCATTCGACCATTCACTGGTCCTTCTTCTGTTTCTGTGCCATCCAGGCTCTTCAGAAAGTAAGTATTGTTCCCTTGCAATGCCTGGATGATAAATGGCCCTTTCCACAGGAAGTCAAACTTCCCATGTTTTCCTTTGTCTTCTCTCCTGGAATCCCACCTTAGAACTTTGTCTCCAAGGTAGAAGTCTTCTGCTTTGGTCCTTTTATCAAATATTTTCTTGAGTTTTTCTTGTAACACTTGGGATCTTTGGTGCACTTCTTCTCTGGTCTGCTGCAAATGGATGGTCTGATTTATTCTCCTTTGAATGTCATTGGGTTCCACCTGAGCTTCTTGTAGTAATTTCATTACAAGAACTCCTAAATATGAAGGAAACACAACCTCCATGCCATAAACTAACTCATAAGGGCTAGTTCCAATAGATCTCTTTGTAGTAAGTCTGTCTGCCCATAGTGCATTTGTAAGTTTCTTGTGCCAGTTTTTCTTGTTCTCTTCCAACAAATTTTTAATAATATTGATCAGGATTTTATTGGAAGATTCAACTAGACCATTACCTTGAGGGTAATAGGCTGTGGAATGGCCTAAACTGATATGGTATTTTTTATAGAAATTTATCATTTTCTTGGACCTGAAGGTAGCAACATTATCGGTTATAATCTTTTCAGGACAGCCAAATCTAGACAGTATGTTGGTTTCTAAGAATCCTATAATCACTGTATCATTGGCTTGTCTGGAAGGAATGGCTTCTATCCATTTGGTGAAATAGTCTGTGGCAGTAAGAATCCATTTATGTTGGCCAGAAGAGGGAGGGTGTATTTCTCCAATGAAGTCCAAACCCCATTGTTGAAAGGGTTTTTTAGTGGAAATTGGTCTCAAGGGTAAGGGTAACAGTTTCCTTTTGCCTTCAAAAATTTGGCATTTGTGGCAAGCAGTGACAAACTTCTTTACATCAGCAAACAAGGTTGGCTAGTAAAATCCAGCCCTTAGGATTTTGTCTGCAGTTGATTTCCAATAAAGGTGCGCACCGCAGTTCCCTACATGAAATTCTTTGAGAACTTTGTCAGCTTCTTCTTTTATTAAACAATTCAATAGAATACCTTCATGATTTTTCCAAAAAAGAGCATTATCTAAAATACAGAATTTTGAAGCTTTCATCTTTAAAAACATTTTCTTTGTTTTGGATAACACTGGAGGAGCCTACAGGTTTAATAATACATGAATTATATCAGCATACCAAGGTTATTCTAAGAAGGCTTGGCCGCTTTGTGGAGTTGCCATCTCCTGTTCATTATCTAGTTCATTAATATCCAGGGCTTGAAATTTTGTTTCAGTCATGACTTTAGCCAATCCTTGTCCTTTTATGAGCTTTATAGGTTTTATTTCAAATATCATACTCTAATATATTAGCTATCCATTTACCTTGTTTTCCTTCAACTCCATCTTGAGTCAGGATGTCTTTGACAACCGCGTTTGGTACATAATCTACTACATGGGAGTACAATATATAGACTCTGAAGTCTTTAATAGCTTTTACAAGTGCAAAAGCCTGTTTTTCCATGATTTTGTAATTTAGAGGTGCATCTCTAAGTGCTTTACTGAAAAAGGCTATGGGTTTTTCACATCCTTGATCATCCTTTTGCAGTAAAACAACTGCTATGGTGTGTTCTGATGCAAATGAAAAAATTATGAAGTCTCTATCAAACTTTGGACTTGTAAGGACTGGTGTTCTAGTCAAAGCCATTTTAATGTCTTCAAATGCTTGTTTGGCTTCTACTGTCCAGTTAACCTTTGAATCATTTTTTAACATATTGTTCAACAATCTAATTAATTCAGCGAAATTAGATATGAATCTTCCCAAAAAGTTGATTGTTGAGCTTTGAAATTACACCTCTCCTACACATTTTCCCAGACTTTTCCCCTCACTAGTACTCCATAAGCTATCAGAGATCATTGCATATTGATTCTAAAAGAGCATTTAAGTGGTTTTCTAACTATGTTTTTGTGATTGTTGTTTGACTTAGATTTTGCTCATTCGCTGCGGAATACAACCACTTTCCGCGGCTGATTCAACTTTCCACAGTTGTTTTTGTTAAACTCCAGGTTGCAGGTGACATCAGGCAAAACGAGACATGTGGGTAGATCAGGAATGACCTGGACATGGATCAGATCCTATTGGTTCAGCTGAATTCATTAAGGAAATACGTGGTCAACAATGGTCAAGTGGTGGTCAAACAGAGGAGTCCTACAACAATAGGACTCTGTTTTCAAGCACGTGAAGGATTCGTGGCCATTCCTAGATCCCTGGGGTCATGTTGACAGCTGTAGACTGCCCCACGATGCAAATCCAACAGCCACTTTTGATAGATTGAATAATCTCGGCAACCATTATGCTAAATTCATGGACGCTGTCTTTTACGTGTCCTCTGTTGACGTAGTTTCACAGGAAAACAGTTATAAAGCTTTTGTTATAAATAACGCATAGAGTTAGTCTTTGTTGATGTAATTTTGCTGTTAAAATTTACTGTGCTGTGACACTAGTCCCACTGTGGTAACGAGAGGATTATTCCTCTGTTTTGAATTATAAAGAAGACTCTGTTTTTATATGACTGCGTGAGCACAATTTTGGACTGATAGCCTGTTGACCAAGGCCGTGCAGAGGGCCCCTGCACGCTGAGGTTTTGTTTCCTTATTGCTGCACAGTTTTTATGTATTGTTTCCTTATTTCCATTGCACATGTTTCATAAGTTATCCACCTGTGTATATATTTCATTTGTTATGGTATTAACGTTTGATTTCTGTTTATGATTTTACAAGATTTGTATATTGCTATTAACGCTGATCAGTGTGTGTATGTTTCAGGATAGAGTAGGCTCGAGCATTGTCATATAATTTTCGCAATAACTAGTGACACGGGATTAGCCTCTCTGCTAACTTTGCTTTTCTTAGTTTTTTTAATTCCAGTTCTATTTTGTTGTTTTCAGTCTTATTCACTTGCTTTGTTAGTTAGTTTAGATATCAACTTGCTCATATCATTAACGATTATCTTCGAAAGCCATAGCTTAGACTACCTGGCGAGGTATTGGATTATGAATGATGTGATTTTATTTTAGTTTTACTTTTCTACAGTTAGACTCAACTTGCTCATATCATTGACGTTATCTCCGAAAGCCATAGCTTAGACTACCTGGTGAGGTATCGGATTATGAATGATGTGATTTGATTTTAGTTTTACTTTTCTGCAATTAGACATCAACTTGCTCATATCATTGACATTATCTCCGAAAGCCATAACTTAGACTACCTAGCGAGGTATCGAACTATGAATGATGTGATTTGATTTTAGTTTTACTTTTCTGCAATTAGACATCAACTTGCTCATATCATTGACATTATCTCCGAAAGCCATAGCTTAGACTACATGGCGAGGTATCAGACTATGAATGATGTGATTTGATTTTAGTTTTACTTTTCTGCAATTAGACATCAACTTGCTCATATCATTGACGTTATCTCCGAAAGCCATAGCATAGAATACCTGGAGAGGTATTGGACTATGAATGATGTGAATTGATTTTACTTTTACTAGATTGCAATTTTTTTGATTTATTTGAGTGCAGTAGTTTAATTCATTTTTTTGTATTTAGAAGGCAACAGAGATAATGGTTTTATGATCAGTAGTTCATTATTCGCTTGATTTGAATAGCAGCACATTTTTATTCTTGTTCAAGTATTAATTTCATCACTAGTATGTTCTAAGACCCTTTGAAGTGTTAAGTTCTGGAAATCATTATAGAGGACATAATTGCCTTAAAATCTATATCCATACTTTCCTTCTAGAGTATTCTTAAAACTCAGGAATAGGATTTCCATTCATATTAGGAGATAAACGAGGATAAAAACCTCCAAAACAAAATAAAAATTGAAAACGACAAAAAGGTAAGAAAGAGGATGTCTTGCACATATAGTGCGCCACACTTCATTAGTCTACAACTCCCAGATTGATAATTAATGTAGCAATTTAGGACACACTAAATTGACTAAATATTTTGGCGCCGTTGCCGGGGAAGTGTAACTAGGTAGCCAATCTCTTAAAAAAAAAAAAAAAAAAAAAGAAGGGAAAAACTGATAACTTCTTGAAGTATGCTCTCCTCTTGCACCTAGTGTGATCTGGAGGATCAGAAAAGAGAGTTGTTAGTTCAATAATTTCTTGATTATGCTCTCTTCTTGCACCTAGTGTGACCTGGAAGATCAGAAAGATAATTATTAGCCCGACTTGAAAAAATAAAAAATAAAAAATGATATGCATAGAGCAAGAGATTCTAGGGGAAGGTTTATAGCTAGGGCCAAAAGTTCGATTTTCAGAATTCCAGCTACTTCAAGGCATAGACAAGATACACCTCCATCATCTCCAACTCACACTCCCAGCCTTAGGATTCTTGGAATTCAAGGGGCAGCAGCCGAATTAGGAGACTCTCCCACACTATCCATTAAATCTGACCTAGGAGAAGAACCTTTCTTCACTTCTACAGAGGAACATATTGTAATCAAAGAAGTAGAATCACCTAAAGAAGAGGAGGGAGAAATTCTTCCTTGTTCGCCATTAATAGAAGAACCAGAGGACTCTGAGAACTCTGAGGAAACTATCATGACAGAGGAAGTAGTGAATGGATTTGGAGGAGGGGGTAGAGGTAGAGGTAGAGGAGGAGAAAACAATGGAGGAGGTAGAGGTAACAATGGGGGAAATAGGGATGGAGATAACTCATTTGGATTCCCTATAGCTGATGAGGAAACCCATACAACAATGAAAAAAATTTCACCATCTGTCGTCCCAAACTTTTATGGGTTGCGAAGTGAGGATCCTGAAACATTTCTATTTGAGTTTGAAGTCTTGTGCCAAACCTATGATTATATGGAAGACTCTCAAAAACTCAAACTGTTTCCTTCAACATTGAAAGGAGCTGCTTTGAAATGGTTCATGGGATTAGCCACTCAATTTATTAGGACTTGGAATGATATGAAACAAACATTTTTGGATAGATACCTGGATTATTGCATGCCCACCAATCATAAGGATGAGGTATTCAAGATGATGCAAAAAGAAGATGAAAACTTGGAGGATTTACTTGAAAGATTTCAATACAACTTAAAGAGAGCAAAAATGAGTAATTTAGATGGGGAAACCTTGAAAGCCCTTCTATTGAAAGCCATTAGAGATGAATGGATAGATATTTTACACTTGATGGGGAAGGGAGATATTTCTCAACTTCCACTCCATGACATAGCATAACTATGTGTCCATCTCTCAAGGGGAAAATCTAAAACTGGAAAAGGGCCTAGAGATCCTTCGCTTATTAGAGCAAACAACTATGCAACTGGATCAGTAAGTAGGGTAGAGATTGGCAATATGCTTGATGAGTTCAAAACTGATATTTTAGGGAGCCTTAGTGAACAACTAGACACCCTTAAAATACAAAACAAACAGAAAGTAGAAGCCGAAGCCTTAGCCATCTTTTTTCCAAAATGTAGAAAGAAACATGCTTTAAGAGAATGTCCCTTGGATGCAAAAGTTGTAGAAACATGTGTGATTTGCTCAGAAAGCCATGCGACCAAGGATTGTCCTTCAATTCGTGGGCTCAAAGTTGTCTTTCAGGAAGATCCAAATTCAGTAGAGTCCCTTTATTTTGTTTCAAGAAGACCATGGCAGGGGCCACAAAATCAAGGATTTAACAATCCTATGAACTTTCAGCTCCCACCAAATTGGAATTCTTGGCAACAACCTTGACCCCAATCTCAAAATTCATACCAATCATGGGCACAAGGGATGCAAAATCCTTATGGGAGATTTGCTCAATTTTATCAATATCCTCCATCTTTTCAAAATCAACAAAATCCACAAATTCCAAATCAAAACCCACAACTTTCATTACCATTTTCGCAACAACAACCTTCTCAACAAAATCCAAATTCTCAACTCTTGCTTCCATTTCAACAAAAGACAAATCAACTACCAGCCCAACCATTGCCAAATCCCAATAACAAAAATCCTCAGAATGCTTACACGGTAGAAGGACAACAATTTCCTACCTATATGATTGTTCCTCTTAATGATGTACAACTCAGGTCTGCTAGATTTTTAGAAAAACCTTCTATAGATGTTCAAGACAAAGATACCTCTGAGGAGGACTCTCTTAAAACCAATAAAGGTTCTGAGGAAGCATCTCTTCAAAACCCAAACATTAAAAAAGAAAAAGAAAAAGAGTCAACCCCCACAACTCCTATAGTTGAGCAACCTACATCTTCATCCACACCTCCTTTCCCTGAAAGATTACAAATTGACAAAGGGGTGGAAAAACAAATCTTGTTGCCTGAATATGATTTTTTAGATGAATTAAAGAATGTCTGTATCAAGATTCCCTTGCTAAAGCCATTAGAGAGATTCCTATTCTAGCAAAAACAATAAAGGAGTTGAGTCATAAGAGACCAAGAAGGAAACCAAGAGATACAAGAAGAATCCATCTGGTAGGAAAAATTGCAGATATCATGATGGGAAAAAGTACCATGTAGAAATATGTAGATCCAGGTAGTCCAATTGTCAAGACACATATAAATGGGATAGAAATTCCAAATACTTTAATTGACTTAGGGGCTGCTATCAACATTATGAGTAGACAGACTATGGAACAACTTAAACTTCCTAATCTTCTTTTTACACCCACCTTACTGCAACTTGCAGATAGATCAATAATCAAACGAGATGGTGTATTAGAAGATATTTTAGTCTCAGATTCTTGGGAATATCCAGTAGATTTCATGATTTTGATTCCCAAGAGTAATTTAGGAGGGCACCCAATTATCTTAGGAAGACCTTGTCTAGCCACAATTGATGCTTTCATTAGTTGTAGATCTGGAGATATGTACATTTCTGATGGTAGTTCGACAAAGAAATTCAATTTGTATCCTCCAGCAAAAGAAATTACAGAAGTAGGAGACAATGAATGGGTCGATGATGAGGACAGTATACAACCTGTCTTTACCATTTCTGAAATCAGTGAAGATAGTAAAATTCTGAACACATTAGAAAATTTTGAAACATCTTCAGAATATGACCACACACAATTTCAGTTAGATTCTGATATTGAGTACTTATCATAAAGACAAATGTCTCTTTACTCTATGGAAGAGTTTGGTAGTTCTACCATTGAGATTTTTCCAGGTAAGATATTGAATATCAACAAAAATTTGGAAATGTCACAACAAGAAGAGCTAACCAAAATTTTGCAAAAACATTCTACTGCATTTGCATGGGAGTATACTGATATGAAAGGTATTGACCCTAAGACTTGCATCCATCATATCTATATCGAGGAAAACAATAGACCAATCAGACAACCTCAGAGAATGATGAATCCAAATCTTAGGGAGATAGTGAAAGAAGAGCTAAAAAAACTACTCAATGTAAACTTCATTTATCCAATTTCAGATAGCTGATGGGTTTCTCCTTTGGTTATAGTACCCAAAAAGAATGGTAAATGGTGGGTATGCATTGATTACATGGAATTAAACAAAGCAACTTTGAAGGATCACTTTCCTTTACCCTTTATCGATCAAGTATTAGATACATTAGCAGGCAAAAAGTACTTTTTGTTTCTGGATGGTTTTAGTGGTTATAATCAAATTCAGGTAGCACCTGAGGATCAGGATAAGACCACATTTACCTGTCCATGGGGAACTTTTGCTTATCGAGTGCTTCCTTTTGGATTATGTAATGCACCCGCAACATTCCAAAGAGAAGTACTAGGAATTGTTTCTGATCTAATCCATGATTGTGTAGAGGTTTATATAGATGATTTTACAGTTAATGGTGATTCGTTTGAAGATGCATTAGAAAATTTGGAAAAAGTCCTTATAAGATGTAAAGAGACAAACCTTTCATTAGGCCATGAAAAATGCTTTATTATGTTTTACTGAAGGTATTGCTTTAGGACATCATATTTCAAGGGATGGGATTAAAGTTGATAGATCAAAAGTTGAAGTCATATCCAAATTGCCTATTCCAAATTGTCAAAAAGATGTTAGAAGTTTTCTAGGATTTAATGGATATTATAGAAGATTTATAGAAAACTTCACTAAAATAACATCTCCACTCTTCAAACTGATTACAAAAGACTGTGAATTCAAATGGGATCCTGATTGTCAATCAGCATTTGAAACTTTGAAAACAAGAATATCTGAAGCGCCTATCTTGAGAGGACCAAATTGGAAACTTCCTTTCCATATTTCTATAGATGCTTTAAATATATCTTTAGGAGCTGTGTTGGGTCAAAAAGATTTAGTTCTTTATGCCATTTACTATACTAGTAAAAATTTAACTCCCACTGAGTTGAACTATACTGTGACTGAAAAAGAGTTCTTAGTTGTTGTTCATGCAATCAATAAGTTCAGACATTATATAGCAGGCTATGAAACTTTTATTCATACTGATCATTCTGCAATTAGATATCTAATGAACAAACCTATTACTAATGGTAGAGTTACAAGGTGGCTCCTACTTTTACAGGAATTCAATATTACTGTGTTGGATAGGCTAGGGAAAAAAAATACAGTAGCTGATTTCTTGGCTAGGATTCAGAATAGTAAAGAATATTCTCCTCTAGAGGATAAGTTTCCTGATGAATATTTATTTGCAGTAACTAATAAGACCCCTTGGTATGCAGATATAGCTAACTATTTGGTTACAGGGAAACTAACTCCACATATATTTCCTGGTGAAAGAAGAAAGATTATTCAGGAGAGTTCAAAATATTCATGGATTTCTAACGAATTGTTTAAAACAGGGCTAGATCTTGTGATCAGAAGATGTGTTAGGGAAGATGAAATTCCTGATATCTTCAAAGCATGCCATGATGAACCATGCGGCAGACACTTTGCTGACAAAAGGACAGCCTATAAAATCCTCTCTTTAGGATATTATTGGCCATCGCTCTTCAAAGATGCAAAACAATATGTCAAAAGGTGTGACAACTGCCAAAGAGTAGGGAAACCTACCCTTTCAAATGAAATGCCATTGCAGCCACAGGTACTCATCGAACCCTTTGAAAAATGGGCTTTAGATTTCATTGGAACTATTAACCCACCATTTAAACAAAGAAAGTATATATTGGTATGTACTGATTATGTCACTAAATGGGTAGAAGCCAAAGCATTATTTTCTGTTACTGAGCATTTAGTTGTTAGTTTCCTTTATGAGGATAGTTTTACTCGCTTTGGTGTTCCAAGAGAAATTGTGACAGATCTCGAGCGATAAAAATGTGTCTTTTTAACTCCTAATTACCTTCACATTAATTATCAACCTAGGGACGACTTTTTATTTCAAGAGTGTACTCAGTCTAAGGCGGCTATTTACTCAAGAGTAATGTTTTGCAGTATAGTGCTTAAAAGTAAATGGATGCTTGAAAAGAAATCTAACTACAACAATATAAACTCAAATGCTCTGAAATCCAACTATTCACTCAGCAAACATCAATTGTGAATATAGTAGCAATAACTCCTTCCTCTAGAGATTGATGCAATTGAAATCAAACTAGAACAAGACAATCAATCTGGGAACGAGGAAGCAATAACCAATGTTCTCTACAATTGACAGTCCCGCTTTAAAGCAATTAAAAGGAAATAGAAATTGAACTGAAGCTGCCATTGAAAGTAAAATAGGAAAACTCTTTAAAAGCAAACTATTGCAATTAATCAACAGAAATGAACAACAAAGTAAATGGGCAGCAAACTATAATTAAAGGAATCTGAACAACAAACTCTAATTAATGGAAATGAACAACAACAAAGCCAAATTAATAGCAATCTTTACTTTAAGAATAAATCAGAAAACACACGGAAATAGAATAGCATTGATTAATGATGGAATATGAAACAACGCTGGAAAGTCAAATATAAATACATAATAACTTTACACACAGCACACTGTAATAGTAATCTGATACAGTAATCCAATTGTGAGTGTTAGTTATAAATAATACGATTGTATTTTAGAATGGAACAACAACATTCATAAATTCAACAATCGCAAGAAAATATAATCTCTAAGATGAATTCGGTAATACCAATGGATAAGTGTTACAACACAGACACGCTATAATTGAACAGCAACGGTATCCTATAAAAACCATTTATATCAGCACTTAAAGAAACAACAATGCGTTGCAAAGTCAATATGATATTTTTGCCTCAGAAAATGAGATTACGTAACAGAGCTGTGATGTAAAATAATAGAACATACCAGATTACCAAATAAAGTTGATAATGAAAACCACGCATAAACCAAAGAGATAATATACAGCAGCAGCACAATCCACCAGAGGTTGGGCCCTTAGCCGCCAATGGATGCTGCTGGGTTACTTCATACTCAATTCCATTATTCGAATCCATCCCCCTCTCTAATCTCTGTTTTCATTTAAATAGAGAGAGATCAGAGAGAAGTTACAACAGAGATAATTACAACATGATTTCTATTACAAAGTTAGATTGTTTCCAACCAATTGATCAACAAGAAGATATATTTCCATCCATCTTTCAACAAGAGCAAGGCGAATTTGGCTTTGCAGCTGAGATTTGGAAAACGGCCACACAGTGAATCTGAGAAAATCATGCTCAAAGAACCCTATGTTTCTCTCAATACAAGTTGAATTTTGGCAAACCGTTCCTTTGCTAAAGTTAGTTTGGTCCGTTCTGGGCAAAACCCATGTTCTAGATTTTCCAGATTCATCTTCATTTGCTCAGAATCCCAACCGCAAAACTGTCACTTCTTATTCCAGCGCATTTCTGAGTTGGCACTTTTAATGATCAAATCTTCAATTTGGACATTATCTTGAAGGCTAAAAATGGTGAATAACGTTATAACCAATTTATTAAACTTTCATTGATAAAATCATGCATAATCATCAATTTATTAGAAATAAAGGAGAATAAATAATATTTTTACATAAGAGCATAAATCATTGTAAAATAAAATTATATGATAAATTATAATAAATGATATGATAAAGAATGGTAGAAATGGGTGAAATAAGCGCTCAAAAGTGATAATAATAATGGCATATTAACAACCCAACATACCCCCACACTCAATATGTTGCATGTCCTCATGCAACCCAAAGACAAAACCCATGTGTTAACCAAGCAATAAAAATTTGTTCATCCCAACGCATGAAATGGATAGAACAAATGAATTCTTCCTTAATTAATGAATATTCAATTTTAAAAATCTTGATGAAGGCATAACAATGAAGTTGCAGCAAAATATGATATAAGTGACAGCAACCTTCATTAACCATTTTCTCAAAAACTACAAACCAGCTTTTGTTGAAATGTTGCAAGTAAATTTACAATATGTGAATGCCTCTATGATCCAAAAATCAGATCGTTTTGATGCACGGATCATGAGATATAAACAAAATGGTTGTAGGTGACAGTGCATGATTTCCGAAATTTTATGAACCAATATAACTTGAAATTGTCTAGGTTTGTATATTTTAATGATACGTCTGTGTTTTCCAGAAATCACAAGAATTGAGTTCATAGTTTTAAAAATATTATGGAAATCTATTTCTGCACTGTGTAAAAATGAAATTGTATGCCTTAAATGAGGAAGAAAGTAGAAAATATCTATCATGCATAGCAATTCCTCCCCCTCTCTGAAGAATTAGCATGCCCTCATGTGATGCTAGAAAACAAATAGAGGTGGTTGCTACCAGCTGTTGAATTCTATGCTTGGTGTAAAACAACATGGAATAAGGGAGGCATTGAGAAGGAATAAGAATAGCAATGGATGATAAAGAATATGAATAACATGGTTATAAGGAAGAAATGAATGAAAGCAACACTACCCCAAACTGAAAGATGATATGTCCCTGAAAAATGGGAAGTGGTACAGATGTGGACTGAAGGATGATAAATAATGCTCAAAATGGATTTTCATTAAATTCTCCTAAATTTGTAATAAATTAGAAAATTATGCTATTTTACCTCCAAAAAGAAAAATGTGGAAGGACATATATGTACTGGCATATGTTGAAGCTCATGTAGGCAGAGTTGGTGCTGAAAGTGATGCAAAAGGTGGAATCCAGGTAAGCACATCATGTCTGAAGAATTGTTCATGTTCGCGCGTTGCTCGAGCCTCTTCTGTTAGTTGCAATAGTGTGGTCATGCTGTGAATAGAATTCTGCCCATACTTGTTGTTCTCCTGTAAAAAAAGCACTATTTTGCATACAATGTTCTTGAATCCATAGTGTTAGCTTTGAATAGCAACAGATAAGATGCATGCAAAATTTCAATTAGAAAAACTTATGTATACATGGAATACTAATATGTTGTCAAATCAAGAAGTAATGGCAGAGTGAAGTAATCATATCGCATGCAATCCCATAATGCATACATTCCCCCCTCTAATTGGAAAAGGGATCCCATGACCATAAAGCATATGAAAGGTGGTGTTGATGACAAGGCAAGGGAATGAACAATACAACAGTAAATGAAGCAGAGTACACATATCAATGATAGGACAGCGGGATTTATGGTTATAATGAGAGCAGAGTGTGTAAAGATAGTTAGGAATAAGAGATAGGACGCTTTGGATTGATGATAAGTTATGAAAAAGAGAAAAAGGACAATAATATGCAAAAAAGATGCTTTACTAACGGTATTCTAGCTAAAAATGATGTGATTGATCATAAAACAATTTCTCATGCGTAAAGGTTCAAAATAGGGAAAAATTAAGGAAATAACTTCTCTGATAAAAAGAAAGAGTAAGAAAAGGGTATTATAGTAATAATTGACGATAAGATATAACTTTAATACCATAAGCAGAGCCGCTGCTGCCAGCAGGCGTCCATAGCCTCGGCAGGGTTACTTTTTAACCCATATGAGCCAGGATCCTCAATTTATAAATGGAGAGTTACAATGCTGTTCCACAGAAGAGATCAGTGTGCTCGCATGGTAACTAGATAACCACACTTCCATTCACTGAGATGTAGCAAAAGTGATCAGGCCGGTTCGTGATGAGACCTCCTGTTCCAAGGATAATTTGGCTATCCAATGGATCATAACCCTGGTGTGGTGGCCATAATGGGAATGTCACTCTGTCACAACCTTATGAACATGGTAGGTTGGCTCGTAATGAGACCCCCTATCCTCCATCTGCGAAAATCTTTTGTTGTTATTACACATTTTTATGATAAAAAGATGGAGGCTCAGTACTCCTTAAGAGCAGGGATGGTGGAAGAAGTTGAGCATGTCAATAGAAAACATATACCCATAATCTCATTTATTACAGACAGAGAAGATTATAACCAGGAAGGGTGGAACCAACATGGTATTAAGATGATCAATCAATATCATGTACATCAGAAAACAATGCAATAAAGTAGTATATAAATAATTGTGTCCATTTTGAAAATAAGCTATCATTAATGAGCTGTCCTGTTAAAGATCATAACGTGAATGATATTAACTCGCTTTAATAGAATCCATAATTCTTGTCCTCATAAAAGTAGTGTACTTCATGCATGAAAGGGAATCAGTGAAATGTGGTTGAGATGAACTAGGAATAATCCTACAAGAGGAAGAAAGGGTTTCTCTAAAAAATATTCCCAAAGTGTTGCTCTTTTGAAGGAACAGCAAAAACACTAAAAAAAGTGGTGTTCCTTGTAGGGAACAGCAAAGGAAATGCACACCAAAAAGCAAAAATACATATAAAAAGGTGTGAAAACGCAAATTTCATTTCTTTAAAAGTGTCGTTTCTTTAGAAAAGGAACAACAAAAATAAAAAGTGTCGTTCCTTTGGAAAATGAACATTAAAAATCAAGTGCCGTTCCTTTGAAAAATGAACAGCAAAAATGAAAAGTGTCGTTCCTTTGGAAAATGAACAGCGAAAATGCAAGTGCCGTTCCTTTGGAAAAGGAACAAAAAAAATGAAAAGTGTCGTTCCTTTGGAAAAGGAACAGCAAAAACGCAAGTGCCGTTCCTTTTGAAAAGGAACAACAAAAATGCAAGTGCAGTTCCTTTGGAAAATGAACAACAAAAATGAAAAGTGTCATTCCTTTGGAAAATGAACAGCAAAAACGCAAGTGCCGTTCCTTTGGAAAAGGAACAAAAAAATGAAAAGTGTCGTTCCTTTGGAAAAGGAACAGCAAAAACACAAGTGCCATTGCTTTGGAAAAGGAACAACAAAAATGAAAAGTGGAAAAGGAACAACAAAATGAACCATGAAAAAGGAACAACAAAATGAACAATCATAAAATGAAAGCATGCAAAAAACAAATTAGTTGTTCACATTGATGCTAAGGATGAGTTACACTTTGAATGAAGCAACACTTGAAACACAAAATATAAGAGAAATTAGAAAAGAAACAACAAAAAACAGTATGTAAATAAATAAATTAAGTTACAACAGCTATGATGTTATGTCAAAAAAATGATTTATTCAAAAAATGTTTTGGCAGCAAAGACATGACATGAATCTTCAAATGGAAATCAATTTTTCATTTCTTCTATTATGAATCCGTTGGGTAATGAGTTGGATGAAATTCCTTTGTTTCATTTAAAATTTCTTTCAAGAATCACTCGTCCATAAATTGACATTCTTTTTCTCCTAGGACCTGCAAAAAACGAGTGTCTACCTGCAATAAAAGATTAAATCATGGAGAAAGAGAGGTGCACGGCTCCCCTAATCTAATAATAATGCAAAAAACTAACAAGTAGTTACTGTGTAGAACAAATCCACGGAGAAAATAACAAAGTAAAATTGATTTGTCACTTGCGGGAGAGCAGTGGCCAATCATGCTAACCTGCAGTGTTTTGATTACAACTTCTTTGTTTTTCGTCCAAATTGAGTGATTCCAAAGCCAAATGAGAGCTAATTCAAAGTTTCATCTCCAGTAGCAATAGGTTTTAAAAATTCAATGATATGATATTTCAATTTTAGTTAGAACAACCTGCATAACAGAGTCATTTTCAATTACCCAGCTTAGACCAACAGTTGATACTTCAAGCATAAATTTTTTATTTGATGTCGGATTCGAATTATTCAAATTGGAAATGAAATTATATTCATTTATTTGTCTCCAATAGAAACAGGTTTTGAACACAAAAAGAATTGATAGGTCAAATACTATAAGGAACAACCGGAAATATATAGTTTTAAGGGTGCTGATTTACGATAGACAATCAATATTTTGATCATAAATTCCACATACGATATAAAAAATGAGTGATTCCAATTGAATTTTAAACTAGATTCACAGGGGAATATACCATAGAAACATATTTTAAAAATTCAAACATCTAGGCCTCCAAAAATTGACTGTCCTAACTCTGTTCTTGAGCTACCCGCTAGACACCCTGTCAATGTTTTGGTTCGAACTTTTTCGTTTCAAATCCAAATTGAGTGATTCAAATTGGGTTGGAAAGTATACATCAAGGGCTACTTAGGATAGAAATAGGTTTTAAAAATATTGCATTTTGGTCCCTCAAAACATGACTGTCCCGACTGTTTTTCAGAAATTTCATCAAGCCCGCAAGCCAAAAAAAATGTGATATTCAAGCATTTTTTCAAATTGATGATAAAAGTGAATATGAGTGTTTGTAGAACTATTATTTCCATTATAATTCATCTACATACACAAATGAATTAAAAAATTATCACCGATGTTGATTTCCATAGCATGTTGCAACAAAAAACAACTAGCTTTACAAAAATAAAAATAAAAAAGATGTGTTTGTTTTATTTGTTTATTTATTTTATTTTCTCCACTATCCTACTCTTATTTGAGAATCAAATATGTTTATGTATAAGGGTATTTCCAGTGGAACCATTTTAGAAATAAGGCTTTACGTATGCACATACCCAAATTTGAAAAATGCATGTTGATAAAAATTAGGGTATGAGAAGCCAACTTCCCTTGAAAAGATGGTATCAAAAATGGTTGAACTATGGAGTGATGATGCAAACACGTGATGGAGTGAAACCAATCTTCAATATATCCATTATTTTCTTGATTTCCCATCATACCATGAAGTTCTTGAGCTTTTAAAATGGTTTGTTGGTGCAACCTAAAAGAAACCTCATTTTCTTCCATAGCTTCTACAATTTTTGAATTTGAGACATTCTGAATCTCATTGTAAGTTTTCTCTAATGGCACATGTGAGATAGAATGGGTGGGAAGGTTGGGTAAATTTGGCAGTTCAACAGTGTAAGCATGTTGTACTGGTTTATTGTGGTGAGGATATGAAATTAGTTGAGCAGGAAATTCAGAAGTAAAAATGTTAGGAAGTTTTTTACCATAACAGAAGATGTTCTTCATGTGTTCCTTCGAAGCTCCTTCTTCCAATGTTCCTGTCAATTAGTTAGTGAAATGGGTGGTGCTTACATCACCACTTGAGTGAAATCATGTGATTCGTTTTTCAAAATTTCTATTTTTTCCCTAGTCATTCACACAAAAATTCAAACATCTATTTCTACACTAAGGTCTTTAACAGTTATGTTGAAAAGTGGGTGGGGGAGCAGGGCTTTTACATGCTCGTACGTAGGTTCTTACTTTCCGTTTTTAATACCCAATTATTTCCTAATAGACACTCATCGGATGCACACTACGCTTTTAAAAATGGCTACACTCTCCCCGGCAACGGCGCCAAAATGTCAAGCGATAAAAATGTGTCTTTTTAACTCCTAATTACCTTCACATTAATTATCAACCCAGGGACGACTTTGTATTTCAAGAGTGTACTCAGTCTGAGGCGACTATTTACTCAAGAGTAATGTTTTGCAGTATAGTGCTTAAAAGTAAACGGATGCTTGAAAAGAAATCTAACTACAACAACATAAACTCAAATGCTCTGAAATCTAACTATTCACTCAGCAAACATCAATTGAGGATACAGTAGCAATAACTCATTCCTCTAGAAATTGATGCAATTGAAATCAAACTAGAACAAGACAATTAATCTGGGAACGAGGAAGCAATAACCAATGTTCTCTACAGTTGACAGTCCTGCTTTAAAGCAATTAAAAGGAAATAGAAATTGAACTAAAGCTGCCATTAAAAGTAAACTAGGAAAACTCTTTAAAAGCAAACTATTGCAATTAATCAACAAAAATGAACAACAAAGTAAATGGGCAGCAAACTGTAATTAAAGGAATCTGAACAACAAACTCTAATTAATGGAAATGAACAACATCGAAGCCAAATTAATAGCAATCTTTACTTTAAGAATAAATCAGACAGCACACGGAAATATAATAGCATTGATTAATGATGGAATATGAAACAATGCTGGAAAGTCAAATATAAATACATAATAACTTTACACACAACACACCTTAATAGTAATCTGATATGGTAATCCAATTGTCAGTGTTAGTTATAAATAATACGATTGTATTTTAGAATGGAACAACAACGTTCATAAATTCAACAATCGCAAGAAAATATAACCTCTAAGATGAATTTGGTAATACCAATAGATGAGTTACAACACAGATATGCTATAATTGAACAGCAACGGTATCCTGTAAAAACCATTTATATCAGCACTTAAAGAAACAACAATGCGTTGCAAAGTCAATATGATATTTCTGCCTCAGAAAATGAAATTACGTAACAGAGTTGTGATGTAAAATAATAGAACATACCAGATTACCAAATAAAGTTGATAATGAAAACCACGCATAAAACAAAGAGATAATATACAACAGCAACACAATCCACCAGAGGCTGGGCCCTTAGCCGCCAACGGATGCTGCTGGGTTACTTCAAGATCAAAGATGGAATGGCAACCAGATTTATATTAAAATATCAAAGCAGAGTTACAGTGGATTACAACAAGAAATCTCTCCATCTCTCAGCCATTATCCATTCTCTCTGCCATCCTCAATTCTGAATCTCTAATTCATCCTCAATTCCATCATTCAAATCCATCCCCCTCTCTGATCTCTGTTTTCATTTAAATAGAGAGAGATCAGAGAGAAGTTACAACAGAGATAATTACAACATGATTTCTATTACAAAATTAGATTGTTTCCAACCAATTGATCAACAAGAAGATATATTTCCATCCATCTTTCAACAAGATCAAAGCGAATTTGGCTTTGCAGCTGAGATTTGGAAAACGGCCACACAGCGAATATGAGAAAATAGTGCTCAAAGAACCCTACGTTTCTCTCAATACAAGCTGAATTTTGGCAAACCTTTCTTGATAAAGTTAATTTGGTCCGTTCTGGACAAAACCCATTTTCTAGATTTTCCAAATTCATCTTCATTTGCTTAGAATCTCAACCGTAAAACTGTCACTTCTTATTCCAGCGCATTTCTGAGTTGGCACTTTTAATGATCAAATCTTCAATCTGGACATTATCTTGGAGGCTAAAAATGGTGAATAATGTTATAACCAATTTATTAAACTTTCATTGATAAAATCATGCATAATCATCAATTTATTATAAATAAAGGAGAATAAATAATATTTTTACATAAGAGCATAAATCATTGTAAAATAGAATTATATGATAAATTATAATAAATGATATGATAAAAAATGGTAGAAATGGGTGAAATAATCGCTCAAAAGTGATAATAATAATGGCATATTAACGACCCAACATACCCCCACACTCAATATGTTGCATGTCCTCATGCAACCCAAAGACAAAACCCATGTGTTAACCAAGCAATAAAAATTTGTTCATCCCAACGCATGAAATGTATAGAACAAATGAATTCTTCCTTAATTAATGAATATTCAGTTTTAGCAATCTTGATGAAGGCATAACAATGAAGTTGCAGCAAAATATGATATAAGTGACAGCAACCTTCATTAACCATTTTCTCAAAAACTACAAACTAGCTTTTGTTGAAATGTTGCAAGTAAATTTACAATATATGAATGCTTCTATGATCCAAAAATCAGATCGTTTTGATGCATGGATCATGAGATATAAACAAAATGGTTGTAGGTGACAATGCATGATTTCCGAAATTTTATGAACCAATATAACTTGAAATTGTCTAGGTTTGTATATTTTAATGATACGTCTGTGTTTTCCAGAAATCACAAGAATTGAGTTCATAGTTTTAAAAATATTATGGAAATCAATTTCTACACTGTGTAAAAATGAAATTGTATGCCTTAAATGAGGAAGAAAGTAGAAAACATTTATCATGCGTAGCAATTCCTCCCCCTCTCTGAAGAATTAGCATGCCCTCATGCGATGCTAGAAAACAAATAGAGGTGGTTGCTACCAGCTGTTGAATTCTATGCTTGATGTAAAACAACATGGAATAAGGGAGGTGTTGAGAAGGAATAAGAATAGCAATGGATGATAAAGAATATGAATAACATGGTTATAAGGAAGAAATGAATGAAAACAACACTCCCCCAAACTGAAAGATGATATGTCGCTGAAAAATGGGAAGTGGTACAGATGTGGACTGAAGGATGATAAATAATGCTCAAAATGGATTTTCATTAAATTCTCCTAAATTTGTAATAAATTAGAAAATTATGCTATTTTACCTCCAAAAAGAAAAATGTGGAATGACATATATGTACTGACATATGTTGAAGCTGATGTAGGTAGAGTTGGTGCTGAAAGTGATGCAAAAGGTGGAATCCAGGTAAGCACATCATGTCTGAAGAATTGTTCATGTTCGCGCGTTGCTCGAGCCTCTTCTGTTAGTTGCAATAGTGTGGTCATGCTGTGAATAGAATTCTGCCCATACTTGTTGTTCTCTTGTAAACAAAGCACTATTTTGCATACAATGTTCTTGAATCCATAGTGTTAGCTTTGAATAGCAACAGATAAGATGCATGCAAAATTTCAATTAGAAAAACTTATGTATACATGCAATACTAATATGTTGTCAAATCAAGAAGTAATGGTAGAATGCAGTAATCATATCGCATGCAATCCCATAATGCATATATTCCCCCCTCTAATTGGAAAATGGATCCCATGACCATAAAGCATATGAAAGGTGTTGTGTTGATGACAAGGCAAGGGAATGAACAATACAACAGTAAATGAAGCAGAGTACACATATCAATGATAGGATAGCGGGATTTATGGTTATAATGAGAGTAGAGTGTGTAAAGATAGTTAGGAATAAGAGATAGGACACTTTGGATTGATGATAAGTTATGAAAAAGAGAAAAAGGACAACAATATGCAAAAAAGATGCTTTACTAACAGTATTCTAGTTGAAAATGATGTGATTGATCATAAAACAATTTCTCATGTGTAAAGGTTCAAAATAGGGAAAAATTAAGGAAATAACTTCTCTGATAAAAAGAAAGAGTAAGAAAAGGGTATTATAGTAATAATTGACGAGAAGATATAACTTCAATACCATAAGCAGAGCCGCTGCTGCCAGCAGGCGTCCATAGCCTCAGTAGGGTTGCTTTTTAACCCATATGAGCCAGGATCCTTAATTTATAAATGAAGAGTTACAGTGCTGTTTCACAGAAGAGATCAGTGCGCTGGCGTGGTAACCAGATAACCACACTACCATTCACTGGGATGTAGCAAAAGTGATCAGGCCGGCTCGTGATGAGACCTCCTCTTCCAAGGATAATTTGGCTATCCAATGGATCATAACCCTGGTGTGGTGGCCATAATGAGAATGTCACTCTGTTACAGCCTTATGAACATGGTAGGCTGGCTCGTAATGAGACCCCCTATCCTCCATCTGCGAATTTTTGTTGTTGTTATTACACATTTTTATGATAAAAAGAGGGAGGCTCAGTACTCCTTAAGAGCAGGGATGGTGGAAGAAGTTGAGCATGTCAATAGAAAAAATATACCCATAATCTTATTTATTATAGACAGAGAAGATTATAACCAGGAAGGGTGGAACCAACATGGTATTAAGATGATCAATCAGTATCATGTACAACAGAAAACAATGCAATAAATTAGTATATAAATAATTGTGTCCATTTTGAAAATAAGCTATCATCAAGGAGTTGTCCTGTTAAAGATCATAATGTGAATGATATTAACTCGCTTCAATAGAATCCATAATTCTTGTCCTCATAAAAGTAGTGTACTTCATGCATGAAAGGGAATCAGTGAAATGTGGTTGAGATGAACTAGGAATAATCCTACAAGAGGAAGAAAGGGTTTCTCTAAAAAATATTCCCAAAGTGTTGCTCTTTTGAAGGAACAGAAAAAACACTAAAAAAAGTGGTGTTCTTTGTAGGGAACAACAAAGGAAATGCACACCAAAAAGCAAAAATACACATAAAAAAGTGTGAAAACGCAAATGTCGTTCCTTTGGAAAAAGGAACAGCAAAAACTAAAAGTGTCGTTCCTTTAGAAAAGGAACAGAAAAAATGAAAAGTGGCATTCCTTTGGAAAATGAACATTAAAAAGCAAGTGCCGTTCCTTTGGAAAATGAACAGCAAAAATGAAAAGTGTCGTTCATTTGGAAAAGGAACAACGAAAATGCAAGTGTCATTCATTTGGAAAAGGAACAACAAAAATGAAAAGTGTCGTTCCTTTGGAAAAGGAAAAGCAAAAACGCAAGTGCCATTCCTTTGGAAAAGGAACAACAAAAATGAAAAGTGTCGTTCCTTTGGAAAAGGAATAGCAAAAACGCAAGTGCAGTTCCTTTGGAAAAGGAACAACAAAAATGAAAAGTGTCATTCCTTTGGAAAAGGAATAGCAAAAACGCAAGTGCCGTTCCTTTGGAAAATGAACAGCAAAATGAAAAGTGTCATTCCTTTGGAAAAGGAACAGCAAAAACACAAGTGCCGTTCCTTTGGAAAAGGAACAACAAAAATGAAAAATGGAAAAGGAACAACAAAATGAACCATGAAAAAGGAACAACAAAATGGACAATCATAAAATGAAAGCATGCAAAAAACAAATTAGCTGTTTCCATTGATGCTAAGGATGAGTTACACTTTGAATGAAGGAACACCTGAAACACAAAATATAAGAGAAATTAGAAAAGAAACAACAAAAAACAGTATGTAAATAAATAAATTAAGTTACAACAGCTATGATGTTATGTCAAAAAAATGATTTATTCGAAAAAAGTTTTGGCAGCAAAGACATGACATGAATCTTCAAATGGAAATCAATTTTTCATTTCTCCTATTATGAATCCATTGGATAATGAGTTGGATAAAATTCCTTTGTTTCATTTAAAATTTCTTTCAAGAATCACTCGTCCATAAATTGACATTCTTTTTCTCCTAGGACCTGCAAAAAACGAGTGTCTACCTACAATAAAACATTAAATCATGGAGAAAGAGAGGTGCATGGCTCCCCTAATCTAATAATTATGCAAAAAAATAACAAGTAGTTACTGTTTAGAACAAATCCACGGAGAAAATAACAAAGTAAAATTTATTTGTCACTTGCGGGAGAGCAGTGGCCAATCATGCTAACCTGCAGTGTTTTGATTACAACTTCTTTGTTTTTTGTCCAAATTGAGTGATTCCAAAGCCAAATGAGAGCTAATTCAAAGGTTTATCTCCAGTAGTAACAAGTTTTAAAAATTCAATGATATGATAATTCAATTTTAGTTAGAACAACCTGCATAACAGTGTCATTTTCAATTACCCAGCTTAGACCAACAGTTGATACTTCAAGCATAAATTTTTCGTTTGATGTCGGATTCGAATTATTCAAATTGGAAATGAAAGTATATTAATTTATTTATATCCAATAGAAACAGGTTTTGAATACAAGAAGAATTGATAGGTCAAATACTATAAGGAACAACCGGAAAGATATAGTTTTAAGGGTGCTGATTTACGATAGACAATCAGTATTTTGATCATAAATTCCACATACGATATCGAAAATGAGTGATTCCAATTGAATTGTAAACTAGATCATAGGGGAATCTACCATAGAAACAGGTTTTAAAAATTCAAGCATTTAGGCCTCCAAAAATTGACTGTCCTAACTCTGTTCTTGAGCTACCCGCTAGACACCCTGTCAATGTTTTGGTTCGAACTTTTTCGTTTCAAATCCAAATTGATTGATTAAAATTGGGTTGGAAATTAGACATCAAGGGCTACTTAGGATAGAAATAGGTTTTAAAATAATTGCATTTTGGTCCCTCAAAACATGACTGTCCCGACTGTTTTTCAGAAATTTCATCAAGCCCGCAAGCCAAAAAAATGTGATATTCAAGCATTTTTTCAAATTGGTGATAAAAGTGAATATGAGTGTTTGTAGAACTATTATTTCCATTATAATTCATCTACATACACAAATGAATTAAAAAATTATCATCGATGTTGATTTCCATAGCATGTTGCAACAAAAAACAACTAGCTTTACAAAAATAAAAATAAAAAAAATGTGTTTGTTTTATTTGTTTATTTATTTTATTTTCTCCACTATCCTACTCCTATTTGAGAATCGAATATGTTTATGTATAAGAGTATTTCCAGTGGAACCATTTTAGAAATAAGGCTTTACGTATGCACATACCCAAATTTGAAAAATGCATGTTGATAAAAATTAGGGTATGAGAAGCCAACTTCCCTTGAAAAGATGGTATCAAAAATTGTTGAAGTATGAAGTGATGATGCAAACACGTGATGGAGTGAAATCAATCTTCAATATATCCGTTACTTTCTTGATTTCCCATCATACCATGAAGTTCTTGAGCTTTTAAAATGGTTTGTTGGTGCAACCTAAAAGAAACCTCATTTTCTTCCATAACTTCTACAATTTTTGAATTTGAAACATTCTGAATCTCATTGTAAGTTTTCTCTAATGGCACATGTGAGATAGAATGGGTGGGAAGGTTGGGTAAATTTGGTAGTTCAACACTGTAAGCATGTTGTACTGGTTTATTGTGGTGAGGGTATGAAATTAGTTGAGCAGGAAATTCAAAAGTAAAAATGTTGGGCAGTTTCTTACCATAACAGAAGATGTTCTTCAAGTGTTCCTTCGAAGCTCCTTCTTCCAATGTTCTTGTCAATTAGTTAGTGAAATGGGTGGTGCTTACATCACCACTTGAGTGAAATCATGTGATTCATTTTTCAAAATTTCTATTTTTTTCCTAGTCATTCACACAAAAATTCAAACATCTATTTCTACACTAAGTTCTTTAATAGTTCTGTTGAAAAGTGGGTGGGGGAGCAGGGCTTTTACATGCTTCGTACGTAGGTTCTTACCTTCCGTTTTTAATACCCAATTCTTTCCTAATAGGTACTCATCGGATGCACACTACTCTTTTAAAAATGGCTACACTCTCCCCGGCAATGACGTCAAAATGTCAAGCGATAAAAAGGTGTCATTTTAACTCCTAATTACCTTCACATTAATTATCAACCCAGGGACGACTTTTTATTTCAAGAGTGTACTCAGTTTGAGGCGGCTATTTACTCAAGAGTAATGTTTTGCAGTATAGTGCTTAAAATTAAATGGATGCTTGAAAAGAAATCTAACTACAGCAACATAAACTCAAATGCTCTGAAATCCAACTATTCACTCAGCAAACATCAATTGAGGATACAGTAGCAATAACTCATTCCTCTAGAAATTGATGCAATTGAAATCAAACTAGAACAAGACAATCAATCTGGAAACGAGGAAGCAATAACCAATGTTCTCTACAGTTGAATGTCCTGCTTTAAAGCAATTAAAAGGAAATAGAAATTGAACTAAAGCTACCATTGAAAGTAAACTAGGAAAACTATTTAAAAGCAAACTATTGCAATTAATCAACAAAAATGAACAACAAAGTAAATGGGCAGCAAACTGTAATTCAAGGAATCTGAACAACAAACTCTAATTAATGGAAATGAACAACATCGAAGCCAAATTAATAGCAATCTTTACTTTAAGAATAAATCAGACAGCACACGGAAATAGAATAGCATTGATTAATGATGGAATATGAAACAATGCTGGAAAGTCAAATATAAATACATAATAACTTTACACACAACACACCTTAATAGTAATCTGATATGGTAATCCAATTGTCAGTGTTAGTTATAAATAATACGATTGTATTTTAGAATGGAACAACAACGTTCATAAATTCAACAATCGCAAGAAAATATAATCTCTATGATGAATTCGGTAATACCAATGGATAAGTGTTACAACACAGACACGCTATAATTGAATAGCAATGGTATCCTGTAAAAACCATTTATATCAGCACTTAAAGAAACAACAATGCGTTGCAAAGTCAATATGATATTTCTGCCTCAGAAAATGAAATTACGTAACAGAGTTGTGATGTAAAATAATAGAACATACCAGATTACCAAATAAAGTTGATAATGAAAACCACGCATAAACCAAAGAGATAATATATAGCAGCAACACAATCCACCAGAGGCTGGGCCCTTAGCCGCCAGCGGATGCTGCTGGGTTACTTCAGGATCAAAGATGGAATGGAAACCATATTTATATTAAAATATCAAAGCAGAGTTACAGTGGATTACAACAAGAAACCTCTCCATCTCTCAGCCATTATCCATTCTCTCTGCCATCCTTAATTCTGAATCTCTAATTCATCCTCAATTCCATCATTCGAATCCATCCCCCTCTCTGATCTCTGTTTTCAATTAAATAGAGAGAGATTAGAGAGAAGTTACAACAGAGATAATTACAACATGATTTCTATTACAAAATTAGATTGTTTCCAACCAATTGATCAACAAGAAGATATATTTCCATCCATCTTTCAACAAGAGCAAGGCGAATTTGGCTTTGCAACTGAGATTTGGAAAATGGCCACACAGCGAATCTGAGAAAATCGTGCTCAAAGAACCCTACGTTTCTCTCAATACAAGCTGAATTTGGGCAAACCATTCTTATTAAAGTTAATTTGGTCCGTTCTGGACAAAACCCATGTTCTATATTTTCCAGATTCATCTTCATTTACTCAGAATCTCAACCGCAAAACTGTCACTTCTTATTCCAGCGCATTTCTGAGTTGGCACTTTTAATGATCAAATCTTTAATCTGGACATTATCTTGGAGGCTAAAAATGGTGAATAATGTTATAACCAATTTATTAAACTTTCATTGATAAAATCATGCATAATCATCAATTTATTAGAAATAAAAGAGAATAAATAATATTTTTACATAAGAGCATAAATCATTGTAAAATAGAATTATATGATAAATTATAATAAATGATATGATAAAGAATGGTAGAAATGGGTGGAATAAGCGCTCAAAAGTGATAATAATAATGGCATATTAACGACCCAACAACAGATCAGGGAAGTCAATTCACATCCAACCTGGTGGAGAAGCTGATGGAAGAATACAAAGTCAAGCACAGAAAATCTACTCCTTACCATTCGCAAGCAAATGGTCAAGTGGAGTCTACAAACAAAGTTATTGAAGGCATCATCACCAAGACCATTCATATACACAGAAGAGATTGGGAAGAAAGGCTTCCTGAAGCCTTGTGGGCCTACAGAACTACATGGAGAAATACAACAGGACATTCTCCCTATGAATTTGTTTATGGGAAAGAAGTCCTGTTCTCCATTGAGTTCCAAGTGAAAACTTTCAAGATGGCAGTTCAGTTGGGAATGGATCTATCAGAAGCCCAAAGGCATAGAATGGAGCAGTTGAATGAGCTAGATGAGATTAGACAAGAGGCAATCCTAAGAACTGATCTAGTTCAATATCAAAGAGCTAAGTGGCACGACAAATACATCAAGGAGAAAAAGTTTCAAGAAGGAGATTAGGCATTGCTATTTGATTCCAAGTTCAAAGATTTTAAAGGAAAATTTCAGACCCATTGGCTTGGGCCATATGAGATTGAAAAAATCTTTAGCAATGGAGTGGTAAGAATCAAAACCATTGATGAACATCAAACTCATCTTATTGTGAATGGCTACAGATTAAAGATCTATCATAAGCCACTCTCAAAAGAGGAATTTGTCAAAATCTTTCAAGATAGTTCTGCAATAAGGCTGGTGAAAAAGAATCCTACTTCTCCACCAGCCTATCCTTTGTTCTTTTCTGTTTTAAAATTTAAAAAATAAAATGTGTATAAGCTTGAAAACCATTCACTGATTGGCAGTCTTATACAAAAAATACAGGGCGAAAATTAGGAACTCCTGATGCCCTATATTTTCCAAAAAAAAATCGTCTCTCATTGTATTCATAGTTTCATGACATCTCACTTCACTTCATTTCACCTCATTTCACTTCACTTCATTTCATTTCATTTCATCATCTCATTCCGCCAATAAAATTCCTTTTATGACCATTTTCATTCACTCAGTCATCATTTATCCATCTCCATTCAGTCATATGATCACTGTGTCAGTTTCCGCAGCTGAACCCAGTTTCCATAGCTAGAAGCTGATTTCGTAGCCACCACTCTGTTTTTCAACACTAACAGTCAAATGTTAGTTAAATGATCATGAAAATCAAATGCAGGTATGGCAAAAGGAAGATATTCTGAAGATATAAAGCACCTAGAAGCATCATTAGGAAGCATCTAATCAAAGGTCAGTGGACGGAAGTGGTAAGTTCCAAGGTATGAGCAAAGTTCATTTCAAATAGCGTTTTAAAACACATTTTACATAGTTATGAAACCACCAGCTCCATTATATGTAATGATTCGCCTTGATAGCTTCCATAACCGCTCCATAGCCTTTACATAATTCCACCACGAACCTTGCATTAATTTCTAATGGCTTTATGATCCATCTCTGAACTTAACTCGTGTTCAATCGTACTTTGACACTCCATCTGTTAAACCGGGTAATTATGAGGACGTGATCGATTTGGTCACGACTCTTTCCTACCACACAAATTCTGCAGCCATTTTGTGAGCATGCTAACGTCTATTCCGCAACCGTCTAGTTCAAAACTTTGCCAGGTTCACTCTATTTCCATACTGCCCCATCGAAGTTGCATTTATATTTCTAGTCTGCTCACATAAGCCTTCATTCTGTGAACTCATTCTAGCCTTCGTTCTGTGAACTCATTCTCGCTACCTATTCTTTGTCCCTCCATTTACGACTACTAGTTTTTCTCCACAGTCCTTCTACATCCCCCGCAAGCACAAACGTCTCACCTCCGTCAGTTTATCATTCACGCGGACGTATTTTAAAGCAGGGGAAGGAATGGATCCTTTGTTGAGAGCAGAACCGGAAAGGCCCAAATTTAGGGAAGGGTATCTACAATTGAAAAGCATGCTAAGGAAGGCACGGTGGCTACAATTTATTAAGAAATTCAGAGGCTACAACAAGGAAGTTACGAAGACTTTTGCGAGGTCTTTTGATGGCGTGGAAACTGAGGTTGGAGACCTTAAATTCTCAGTCACAGAGGCATCCATAACAGCCGCAACGGAACTCCCACAGGAGGGAGAATGGTGGTTCAAAAATAAAAGCTTTGACGAGAGAGCATGGAGGGTTATCCTACAAAATCCATATATGGATATAACCATTTTCAAACATGGAATCCCTGTCTCTGCTTTAGAAGAAAATTGGGCTAGTCTATTATTGATAATCCAGAAATTCATTAACTGTGAGGGACGATTCGGGTCAATGTATATGTACCACACCCGGTTGTTGATGAATTTTCTAGAAAACCAAACTATTAATTTGCCCTACTTCTTGTTAAATAGCCTGAAGAAAATTTCCATCACCGTCCAAAAGAATCTAGGGGATGTAGAACCCCACTTGTATCATCACGACCTTGTGAAAATTTTGATTGAAAGACAATTAAAGGAAAAGAAGGACACCTGGGAGCAATTTTTGGTTAGAAATTTCTTTCAAGATCCACATGAAACCCCTGAAAACAGCACATCAAGGAAAAGCAGAAGAAAGAAAACAAGTGTTAGAATTCAGGACACTCCTACTAACATATTTAAAGAAACTAGTAGGGAAGAAAAACTGTCTGAAAGCAGGAAGGAAAGAACTGAGGGTAAGAAGCCAAGAAAATCAAAAGGGAAAAGAAATATTGAGGCTGTCTATCAAACCCTAGAACCTTCCTCAGAAGAGGACCACCAAATACTGTCTGAAAGACTAGTTTACCTTTAGGCACAGTTAGCTGCAGCAAAGAGAAAAGGGAAAGAAAAATAGATTGTGGAGAAAGAAGACACTAGTTCACAAAATTTAAGGAGGAGCTCCATACTTAAAGGAAAATTGAGGAAAATACAAACGAAAGGGCCCCATTTTATTGATTTAGGAGGGGAAACACCGGAACAACCTTCAGCAATCCCTCCTGGCCGTGGCCCACACCATACTTCTATTCCTCAGCCAGATTTTGAAAATAGTCCTTCTCGGCCAGAGCTTGAGATCAATCATTGTCAACCAGATTTTGGGGACATCCCAAGGAAGACTACACCTGAGATAGATCCAATCCAACGAGAAATGTATGATTATATTGAGACGTTGGAGAAAATGGCCACAGACCAAGGCACTTCATCTGCCCAGCCTAATACAGCTCAAGAAGCTCAAATCCAATCACTAAAATAGGAAGTTTTTGAGCTAGAGGTATTAAATAGACACATCAAAAGAGAAAATGAAACATTGAAAGAACAGGGCAGATTAGATAAGATTAGTCACGACAACACCATGTTGCATCTTGGGGTATGGCAGAAGAAAAATAGAAAATTAAAGAAAAAGAATAGGAGGTTGAGCAGGGCTCTCATCAACCTCAAGTTCAAGTGCCTAATGAGGAAGCCGAGGATGACAGTGGTCCCAAGAAAGAAGAAAAGAAGGTTGGATGTATTGGTAGAGGTCTCAGAACACATGAAATGAAAGGAGGATGATCAAAGTTTTGGTTGCACGGGGACATGCAACACGTTCACAGTGGGGGTATGTTGAGCTTTGAAATTACACCTCTTCTACACATTTTCCCGGACTTTTTCCCCTCACCAGTACTCCATAAGCTATCAGAGATCATTGCATATTGATTCTAAAAGAGAATTTAGGTGGTTTTCTAACTATGTTTTTGTGTTTTCTGTTTGACTTAGATTTTGCTCATTAGCTGCGGAATGCAACCACTTTCCATAGCTGATTCAAATTTCTGCAGCTGTTTTTGTTAAACTCCAGGTTGCAGGTGACATAAGGAAAAACGGGACACATGGGCATATTAGGAATGACCTGGACATGGATCAGGTCCTATTGGTTCAACCGAATTCATTAAGGAAAGCCTCGGTCAAAGATGGTCAAGCGGTGGTCAAACAGAGGAGTCCTACAGCAACAGGACTTCGTTTTCAAGCACGTGAAGGATTCGTGGCTGTTCCTAGATCCCTGGGGTCATGTTGACAGCTGTAGACTACCCCATGATGCAAATCCAACATTCACTTTTGATAGATTGAATAATCTCGGCAACCATTATGCTAAATTCATGGACGCTGTCTTTTACGTGTCCTCTGTTGACGTAGTTTCGCAGGAAAATAGTTATAAAGTTTTTGTTATAAATAATGTGTTTCCAAACTAATAGAGTTAGTCTTTGTTGATGTAATTTCGTTGTTAAAGTTTACTGTGCCATGACACTAGTCCCACTGTGGTAACGAGAGGATTATTCCTCAGTTTTGAATTATAAAGAAGACTCTGTTTTTATATGACTATGTGAGCACAATTTTGGACTGATAGCCTGTTAACCAAGGCCGTGCAGAGGGCCCCTGCACGCTGAGGTTTTGTTTCCTTATTGCTGTACAGTTTTTATGTATTGTTTCCTTATTTCCATTGCACATGTTTCATAAGTTATCCACCTGTGTATATATTTCATCTGTTATGGTATTAACATTTCATTCCTGTTTATGATTTTACAAGCTTTGTATATTGTTGTTAACGCTGATCAGTGTGTGTATGTTTCAGGATAGAGTAGGCCTGAGCATTTTCATATAATTTTCGCAATAACTAGTGACATGGGATTAGCCTCTCTGTTGACTTTGCTTTTCTTAGTTTTTTTAATTCCAGTTTTGTTTTGTTGATTTCAGTCTTATTCACTTGCTTTGTTAGTTAGTTTAGATATCAACTTGCTCATATCATTGACAATTATCTCCGAAAGCCATAGCTTAGACAACCTGGCGAGGTATCGGATTATGAATGATGTGATTTGATTTTAGTTTTACTTTTCTGCAGTCAGACATCAACTTTCTCATATCATTGACGTTATCTCTGAAAGCCATAGTTTAGACTACCTGGCGAGGTATCAGATTATGAATGATGTGATTTGATTTTAGTTTTACTTTTCTGCAATTAGACATCAACTTGCTCATATCATTGACGTTATCTTTGAAAGCCATAGCTTAGACTACCTGGCGAGGTATCAGACTATGAATGATGTGATTTGATTTTAGTTTTACTTTTCTGCAATTAGACATCAACTTGCTCATATCATTGACGTTATCTCTGAAAGCCATAGCTTAGACTACATGGCGAGGTATCAGACTATGAATGATGTGATTTGATTTTAGTTTTACTTTTCTGCAATTAGACATCAACTTGCTCATATCATTGACGTTATCTCCGAAAGCCATAGCTTAGACTACTTGGTGAGGTATTGGACTATGAATGATGTGAATTGATTTTACTTTTACTAGATTGCAATTTTTTTGATTTATTTGAATGTAGTAGCTTAATTCATTTTTCTGTATTTAGAAGGCAGCAGAGATAATGGTTTCACGATCAGCAGTTCATTATTTGCTTGATTTGAATAGCAACACATTTTTATTCTTGTTCAAGTATTAATTTCATCACTAGTATGTTCTAAGACCCTCTGAAGTGTTAAGTTCTGGAAATCATTATAGAGGACATAATTGCCTTAAAATCTATATCCATACTTTCCTTCTAGAGTATTCTGTAAACTTAGGAATAGGATTTCCATTCATATTAGGAGATAAATGAGGATAAAAACCCCCAAAACAAAATAAAAATTGAAAACGACAAAAAGGTAAGAAAGAGGTTGTCTTGTACATATAGTGCGCCACACTTCATCAGTCTACGACTCCCGGATTGATAATTAATGTAGCAATTTAGGACACACTAAATTGACTAAACATTGATCTTTCCTAGGAAAGCTTGAAGTTCTTTGACATTTATGGGGTGGGGTATTTGCAAAATAGCTTCTATTCTAGCAGGATCAATTCTGATGCCATCTTTGGAGATGATATGGCCTAACAGTTTGCCTTCTTCTAGACCAAACAAAGAATTTTTAGGATTTAATGAAATACCATACTTTCTGCATTTTAAAAACACTTGTCTCAAATGATCTAAATGTTGCTGATCTGATCTAGAAAACACAGTGAGGTCATCTAGATATATAACTAGAAAATCGTGAATTTCTTTTGCAAAATCTATGTCCATTGCTCATTGAAAGGTTGGCCCTGCATTCTTAAGTCCGAATGGAAGTTTAACATATTTGAATGTACCCCATGGTGTTGTAAATGCAGTGTTTTCTTGGTCATCAGGATGAACCAGAATCTGATTATAACCTCAAAACCCATCCAAAAGTGAAATCCTAGAAGCATCTACTACTCTTTGTAAAACATGATCCATCTTACGTAAAGGGTAATTGTCTTTCAAAGAAACCTTGTTTACATTTCTTAAGTCAACACATAATCTGATTTCTCCTGTTTTCTTCCTGGTAGGCACTAAATTAGACACCGACTTTGAAAATCTGATTGGAGCAATTATCCCTGTATCATGCATTCGTTTGATTTCTTTTTCGATTAAAGGAATCAATACAGGGTTAATTCTTCTGAGCTTTTGTTTGAATGGTTTTTGATTTTCCTTGAGGGGTATTGTATGCTGAATTACAGAGGTGTCATAAGATTTCAGGTCTTCATAGATCTAGGCAAAAACATCTCGGAATTCCTTGATTAGTTCAATATACTTAAGTTTTTGATCAAGGGGCAAAGATTTGGATAATTTTACCATTTTTGGATTCTCTTCAGTTCCTATATTGTAGTCTTCAATGTCTGCTTTTAGAGGTTCCATTTGGGGTTTCTTTGGAATATCGTTGAAATTAAAGAGATATTCCAAAGGAGTTAATCCTTTGGGCAAATGATTGCCTTTCAAATTGATCACTTCAGATTCTCCTTCAATAATCTCATCAAGACAGAGGTTAAGTGATCAATTTCTTCTTTTAGGTGATCAGGGTCAGAAATCCTGAGAGCCCTAACAACTAGAGTGTTTAAGACGCCAGATTTTTGGGAAGGATGATGGTATGAGTCAGCATGAAGATAGCTATCAGTATGAGTTTTCTTTCTATAGACCTGGTGTCCCAAAGTACCATCCTCTTTTCTACTGATCAGTACATCTAGAAAGGGGATCTTACCGTTCTCTTCAAGCTCCATAGTAAACTTGATTTCAGAAGATATAGAGTTAAGATGATTGAAAAACTTCTTCAGTTCAGCCTTGCCATGAGTCCATTTTAAGTTTGTGTCATCAACAAATCTTTTCCACCATGCTGGCTTCAAAGGGTATGAGTCAAGGGTTTTTCTTTCAAAGTACTCCATGTATAAGTTGGCGACAATAGGTGAGAGAGGGGAACCCATGGTGACTCCTGATATTTGTTCATAATAGTGATCTTGAAAGCTGAAAAAAGTGGACCGTAAACAAATTTCTGCAAGCTTTGATGTTTCAAGATTGGTGGCTATCTTTGTAACATGAATAGCTTCATCTAGAGGAATCTTTGTAAACAAAGAAACCACATCAAAGCTTACTAGAATATCATCTTTATCCACCCTTTCATTCCTAATAAGTTTTACAACATCATTTGAGTCTTTTATAAAAGATTCTGTGTTACCAACTAGAGGGTTTAGGATCTTAGCTACATACTTAGCTAATTCATAGGTAGGAGAACCAATGGTGTTAACAATTGGTCTAAGAGGGACCCCTTCCTTATGAATTTTTTGTAATCCATAGATTCTAGGAATAACCTCACAGGATGTAATCAGCGTATTTTTTATTTTATCTTCAAGGTTTGCTTCCATGATGGCTTTCTTGACTTGTTTTATCACCTTGGGAATAGGGTTGGAGTTGACTCTTCTATAACTCCCACAATTTAAATGCTCATTCATCTTATGAATGTAATCTTCCTTATTTAACACAACAATGGCCCCTCCTTTATCAGCTTTAAGTACAACTATCTTATCATTATTACGGAGAGATCTAAAAGCCTCCCGCCCTTCTTTATTTAGGTTACTCTTTGGGTGCTCAGATTTCAACATAACTAGGGAACATTCATGTCTTAATATCTCTTTATTATTTAATGAAAGGCCCTGAGTCCCATTCTCAATGTTGCAGATGATGCTTTCAAATGGAATGTTCTTGGGAGAGACCACGAATCCCAATCCTTTGCTAAGGGTATTAATTTCTTCAAGAGTGAGCATTACAGATGAGAGATTAACGACTCCCTTATCATGTTTATTTGGAACATTGGGGTTCCTAATAACAAAAGCAGAAATAGGAGGGCGAGATAGCATATCGGCCACTTTGTTGCTAGTGCCCTTCTTATACTTTATTACCAGATGAAACTGTTGAATAAAACCCATCCACCTAAAATGACGAGATTGCTGCAACTTGGTTTGTGACTGAAGGTAACACAAGGGTTGATGATTTGTATGGATGATGGTCTCCTTGCCGATCAGGTAGTGTTTCCACTTGTTCACACTTTGGATCAAGGCATAAAGATCCTTGTCATAAGTAGGATAGTTTATCACAACCTGAGAGAACTTCTCAGAATGGTAACATATTGGGTTCTTTTGCTACATCAGTATAGCTCCCATGGCATATCCGCTGGCATCTTTCTCGATCTCGAATGGCTGTTGGAGATCTGGTAAGGCTAAGACTGGTGCGGTGCTGATATTTTCCTTCAATGTTTCGAAGGATTTCTGTTGTTTCCCTCCTCATTGAAAGACTTATTTCACACTTGTCAATGTGTGCAAAGGTGCTGCAATAACATAGAAATTGGCAATAAATCTCCTCCAATACTGGACTACACCTAAAAAGCTGCAGACCTCGGTTACACTAGTAGGTTTAGGCCAATTTACAATTGCTTCAACTTTAGAAGGATCAATTTTTAACTGACCATGACCAACAATATGACCTAGGTAAACCAAAGAGGTTTACCCGAACTCACACTTTGACAATTTTACATAGAGTTTTTCTTTTTTCAATACATCAAACACTTCACATGACATACATGTTCATTCCAAATTTTACTAAAGACAAGGAGATCATCTAGATATACAAGAACAAATTCATCAATGAAAGGCCTAAAGAGATCATTCATGACCCTCATGAAAGTGGTTGGAGCATTGCAAAGTCCGAATGGCATCACCATCCATTCGAACAACCCCTGTTTGGTCTTGAAGGCGGTTTTACACACATCCTACTCTGCAATTCGGACCTGGCGATAACCACTGTGCAAATCCAATTTGGTGAAACATATAACATTCTTTAACTGATCTAATAAGTCATCAATGTGTGGAAGAGGGTAACAATTTTTCACTGTGATTTTGTTTAGTGCTCGGTAATCCACACACATCCTCCATGTGCCATCTTTCTTTGGCACTAAGACAATCAGTGAGCCACATGGAGAAGTGCTCTGTATGATGACCCCTTGGTCCAACAATTCCTGCACCTGTTTTTTTATTTCCTCCATCTCAATGGTCGACATCCTATACATGACAATATTTGGTAAAGGAGCGTCATGTTGCAAATGGATCTCATGTTGGATTTCCCTCTTTGGAGGTAATCCCTTCGGTTCTTGAAACATCTCATCATAGTTAGAAATTAATTCACATCATTCCTTTTTATGTTCCCGATCACAACTCTGGAAAGCGTCGGCTAATTCTGCCTCTTTTCCCCTTACAACCATAAGCATGCAACCCTTACTGGAATTCACCAACCTTTTCATTTGTCCTGCACTTACAAGGCTGGCATTAATTTTAGTTTGATGAGCCCTTACAATATATTCTACCCCATATTTTGTGATTTGGTATTTGTTTTCATGACAGAAGAAGATTTCATTTCGATCATATAGATATGGACTCTCTAACACCATGCCACAGATATCTAATGGTATCACATCAAGTTTTACCTCATCCACTAACTTAGAAGCAATCACAAATTTAACCTTACATTGCTTAGTTACATTTAGTTTTGCTTTATCATGTATCCATCCAAGTGGGTAAGGTTTTGGATGTGGTGTAGTTTCCAAGCCTAGCTTCTTTACTAAGGACTCTGAAATTAAGTTTGCTTGGGATCTGGTATCAAATAGAGTTTCCACCTTTGTATGATTTATGATAGCTCTAATATGAAATAGCTCAATTCTCTTTTGTTCATTAGGAAGAGACTCATCTATTGAACTAGTGCCTTCATGTGAGTCAAAATTAACATGAGGTGTAAGAGTATCTTTTTTTCATGCTTCTGTGATTAATGCTTCATCCCCCGAATCAGATCCAAGGTCTTGCTGCACAGTTGCCACTGTCTTCTGCTTTCCTTTTCCTCCATACTTCTTTCATCTCGTTTCTGGATGCATTTTCCAACAATGATCGTCATCATGACCTTCCTTTTTGTAGTGAGTGCAATAAGGCCTTTCTCCTTCTTCTTTCTTGGTTGATGCCGTCTTCTTCTCCTTTCCTTTCCATTTCGCTTTAGGTTTTCCATTGGGAAGTTTGAAAGGTGGTTTCTTGGAGTGATCATCTCTTTCATTTTATCCCCTTTTCTCAAGATGAATGGCCTTCAAGCTGGCCGAGTCAATGGTGGTTGGTTCAAACAACAATAATGAATTCCTAATGTAACTATGTAATGATCCAATATACTTAGTTACTACTTTAGGTGAATCAAGTGCAATACCCAAATTAAGTGCTTGCTTTCTAAACTCCTCTATAAAACTTTGAACATCATGACCTTTGCCTTGCCTTAAAGACTACCAATTCATTAATGCTTTTTGCTTGTAACCCAAGGGATAAAATTGTTCTTTTAATGCAGTAATGAAATTAGGCCATGAGGAAAAAAGGTTAACCACATTCTTACTACTTTGCAAATTTATCTCCCACCAAACGAGAGCGGTGCTACTCAGACGAAGAGAGGCTAGCTGAATCTTTGCCTCGTCCTCATCGATATGTTGAATCCTACAGTAGATTTCAATATGCCTAATCCAGTTGTTAAGCTTTTCTGCATTACTTTCACCGTTAAACATGGGAAGATCAAATTTGACATCTAATTTAAGAAAAGATTTCTTAGATGCATCCCTTGAATTTCTACAATTATGGTGATGAGAGGAGGAAGAACTTTCACTTGTGGAAGGAGAAGGAGGGGGTTCTTCTCCACAATTTCCATGTGCTGAACCTTGTTCTTCTGGTTTTCTCTCTTCTGCTTTCTCCAGTCTTGAAAGCAACTGACTGAAATTCTCTTCCATTGAATAGAAGGTTTAACGGAAATTATGCTCCTCTTTAAGACGATCCTCTTCATCTACCATGTTTCTCCTTCGATGTGCATGCCCCGCTTGGGGATCGAAAGACTCTAGTTTCCATTCGCCTCTTCGGAGCCTTTTTCTTGTTAGAATAAAAATATGCAATTCACATCTAAAAAGACCTGCTCTGATACCACTTGATATAATATCTTTTGCTTATAGATGTGTTAAAGAATTACATGCATAAATTGTAGTTTAACAGAGAAAACTTAATGTACACATGAAGAAAGAGGAGAAACACATAAAGCATGAAAGAAGACAACAAGACTTGATAATGGAGTTCGTCCATCTTGGACTACGTCTTTGGGCCCTGCTTGATCAATGGGGAGGCCTTCATTCATTAAGTGGCATGAAAAAGAAGAGTACAAGCATCAGTTACAAAAAGGAGTCTTATACCTCCATACTGAAAAATGACCGAAAAATTAAGAACTCAGATGGAGAAATGGATAGTGCCATTATGTTCGTGGCATTGAGAAGGGCTGAAACGATATAAAATTTGTCAAATTCTAACAAAATGAACTTTCGCCCCTCCTGCAAGTTCCTACCTCGAACCGCGTGCACTGCCCTCTCCCCCCTGCACTTTTCTATGTTCATCGTGTTTTATAACAATTTTTGTTACAAGGACGCTTAAAACGGGGAATCTATTTGTTTATAATCGAAGCTGTTCAAACGAAAGGATTAACAGGCACGATGAATCTGACCGTTCGACCATTCTTTGTAACGAAACCCCAAAAATAGCCCTTTTCCGTTCAAAACAATAATACACGGAAACACTAAAAAATCCTACCGCAAAGCTTTAAAGCCGGAACTCAAACTATATCTAGCCTGCCCTATTTCCCTTTTGGGTCCACGCTTTATCGCAAGTCATATATCGTAGTGCCAACATTCATGGTCCACAACCCTTTATATGTTACGATGCAATCAACATCATCGATCACCAATCATCGATATCGGCGTATTGCTATCGGCCCCATTGCTATATCACAATCACAATATCGCTGTTGCAACAACCCTTGTATCGGGTATCATCGATCGCCGATATCACTGATATCGGCGTATCGCTATCGGCCCCATCGACATATCGCAATATATAACGGCCCAGGGTTCTTTCCATATTCCATGGACTGTGCCGACCCGATCCACGGATCCGATCCCACCGATTCAATCCTGACTATTGATCTGGCAAATCCAACAACTCAGATTCAATGAAACATCATTTCCCGCTTCATTTGGGTTTTTGTCATTCCTTAATGTTTTTCCTTGCGATCCATGTTTTATGCCACTCCTTAGTGTTTTTGCTTTGATACTCTGTTTCTGATATATGAAGATTTTAGAGGTTTAGGATCCATTGTGGATCAATCCACCTGGATCAATCAACTAAAGCAACACCAAATCCGATTCAAAAGCACGTAAATGAAAATATCTTTTAGTTTTTCTTTTTGAACAAATAAACAATGCACTCTTTCCATCTTGAAAACCAAACAATTTAATCTATGCTTGATTCAAAACAAAGATGATTTCCAAATGAAAATGACCTAATGAAACTTGAAAAACAACTTTGTGAAAGACAAGCTAAAACAAATTTAAACTAATGTTTTTAATGATTTCCATAGAAAACAAGACTCAATCAATCAACAAACCAATATCTCAGTGACACAGACAAAGAGCAAGTGATGACTAATTGAACTTGAAACCCTACAACTCAATCAAATTTTCACTTCAATCACTTCAAAGCCAAAGGGACTAATTTGCTAATTAACCAAGACAACCAGCCAAAAACAATGGAAAATCCAAACATAGAGGACAAGAAAATACCTTTAGAGGCCAAGACACATTATACCCTAGGGAAGAAACCCCATTTTTTGTCAAATATCAGAGATCAACGTTGCTATCATAGCCAAACCCGTGCTAGAAGTGGTTCCAGCATGACTGTTTTAAGGAAAAGAGCATTGGTAGCGCCACTGTTTAGGGTAAAACTGTGCTGGGCAAGAAATTTGGGAAAAAATAAAAATAATTTCAACAAAAAGTCCAAAACTAGCACTCTAAAGTAGTGATCATTCAATGTGCATACCTATATAGACTCACACTAACTGATAATTCGATGGTCAGTCAAATTGATCAAAAGACCAAATCCAAAAAAGAGATTAAAGAGGTTATAGCTTCCCCAGTGGAGTAACCATTTTGTTTTGACGATAAATCCCCTATTCAGACAGAGGTGACGTCTCTAGCCCAAGGAGTGGGTCTAGCAAAAAACTAAACAAACTAATGTAGACTTTCCTAGTTTATGTTTAAAAATGTAGAGAGAGAGAGAGAGAGAGAGAGAGAGAGAGAGAAGCCTACATCACTCTAATGTTAATTGCTCAATCCTTTGATGATGACTTCAATCCCTTAGCTTCCAGGCTTACTCCATGCTTGTTCCTTACATCCAAGTAATTGTAAGAAAGATAAAAGGAAAATACAAGATACAAGAGCATAAATAGTATATATCAAACATAAACTAATTGACAAATCAAGGAGTATCAAGCTAAATGCATAAATACTTAGACATTTATGGAAAGTGAACATCAGATGTATATATTAATAAATAAAAAAGGCAAGTATACAACCATTTCCTTGGTGTTGGAGACCTCCTTTTGGTGGATGTCCAAGTCCAAGCCAAGACTCTTCAAGCATTCCTTCTCTAAGTTAGATGGGCAACATTTGGGCATAATCTCAGCATGGGAATGCAGGCAATCAATGACCAACCATTTGAGGATGGGGGGGATTTTATTTATAGGAAGGGAGAGGGAGTAGGGATCCACAAAAGAGGGAGGAAGGTCCAAATCTCAAGGGGAAGGCCCTTAAAGGTAGGATCAAGAAATCCAAATGGGAGAGCTCAACCATATCTCTACCCAACAACATCCAACTCATTGTTTCAAAGTTTCAGTGTGGTATTTCATATCAAAATCCACATTGGAAACACTAGGTCAAAGAACTGCAGGCTGCCATCAACACAGGAAAGCAGTGGAGAAAAGAGTGTTGGTCCTAAAATTTAGCGTTTTATTCAACCTTCTCCATAATTGACTCAGGGCAATTTTTCTTCCATTCTTCAGGGATGTTTGAGTATGTGTTTCATGATGAGTACACTTCACAGTTGTCAACATTTTGGCAGTTTGGGATGTGGAATAGGAAGTGAACATGAAGTGTGAAAAAATACTGTGTAACACTGTTATAAACATGTATAATGTGTTTGTACATATATGTGAACAAAAAAAACATAACAATCATTTTTAACCTGTTAAATATACAAGTCGATATCTATATAACATTAAAATAATAATATGAAATTGTCTAAAGCTTGCAACAATTTTTATAAAACTCACCAAAACCAAGTTCCCTTTCCAAGCGAATCCCTATAAATATGAGACTCAATATATTATCAAGTAGATGAATGACCCCAACATGTAGCCAGATACATGTGATAAGTCACCATCCATGGTGCTCTTTGGCCACATTATGTCACTCAAGAGCTCCCATCGTTTTCAAATTGTAGAAAAATGAATGACAAATGAGAATGGTCACAAGTTATAAAAATATAACATTAAATATTTAATGACATCTTGAACACATTCACCATTTTGCACCGGTAACTATAAATTACTCAACACTACTAAAACAGGAAGTATACATTACTCAACACTACAAAAAACTATTGGATTCAAGCCATACTCTCCAAGTCCATTGCTTGGATCAATATAAATATCATATTGCGCTTATATCTATTTCTTACCAAGACTTAGCCCCTACCACCACCAATAAGGGTATTGCAAAGGATCCCAATTTCCTATCACTACATGTTTTTAAAGAATGAAAAAGATTAAGTGCCAATATTTAAACATTTAGGTAATATATCTGTTACCCATCTAAATTTCGTCTAGAATACCAATAGTTCGAATATAAGCACCAATATACCCTGTAGTAAAAAAAAGGAAAAAATGATTACTTAGAGAAGTAGAATATTCCCAAAAATATTTTTCTCCTTTTAGGTGGGTGGCAAAGCATGTCTTGAATCTTAAATTATGGCCATTATAATCTACATATACACCATTTTATCTGTTTCATCTTCTTTCATCACTTGTTTCTCAAATGATGGCTTCAATCTATTGAAGTGCATGACGATTCAAATGAAATTTTTTCTTTCAATTAAGTGCATCCATATTCTAGAGATCTTGGTTCAAGAATGGATAAAAAATATGCTCAAAATCAAAGTGCTCAAAATCTCTCAAAATCAATGCCAAATTGTAGATCTTGTCATTCTGATTCCAATGACGTTTGAATCGCCTATATCTAACACCCCATATGAAAGTTATCACATTATGAAGTTTTTGGAAAATAATTAAAATTTCAACTTCTAGGGTCGACTAGGTAGCCCATATAGGTGAAGTGGCGCTGACCTTAGTAGGCTGATTGGGCGGTATGATGTGCAGTACGAAACAATCACATGTTGACACGTGGCATAACCATATTGGGAAAAATGGTTCAGTTTCATTGGTTATTGAGGTTTGGGTTAGACCAATCATGAGACATAACCACATGGCCCAATGGGAGGGTGCCATATGGCCCTCTGGATTTGTGCCAAATATTTGTTGGGTCGGCCAACTGACTCGGTGGGAGATTGAACCCACAACCTCTCCATAATTAACCAACAATCTTACCACCATACCATGCCTTTGATTCTTATTATAACATGGGGGTTGATAATATTGAATACAATGTATTTTGGTGTTGGTGAAGCAGGCGAGGCACATGTTCCCAACCCCTGGTTACGCAACACTACATATGATCGAGGAGGTGGTAGGGACAGGCGGTTAGCCTAGCCCACAGTCCCATACACTCAAACGTGACCATGGTTGTTATCGGGAAATCTAGTGTCTATGCAGAGCTGCTAGTCCCACTAAGACGAGCAACTATCTTAGAAACAAACAGATTAAAGTCACTTGTTTTTCCTTTATGAGAGAGAGATGAGAAAGAAGCAGAGAGTACCAACCTCAGTCTTCCACTTGGCTCCTTGCTTGTTTCCTTTCCCCTTTGACAGAATCTTGCCGTTGCTTCCTTACTTGTCCAGCTTCAAAGAACACCTGCAGATTCACAATAGCATAATACCATCAAAGCATAGAGATCTTTCACTGTAAACAATATAGGATCAAATATATATTAACCATACAAATGCATATATCAACACAATATTCAGAGATACAAAAGAATATGGAGGAAAACTCAAATAGCTTTATTAGTAAAAGTAGTAGAAGAGAGGATTACAACCACTTGGTCTGACCTAGTGCCATCCTCCCATCTTGAAAGCCCTCTTCACCTCACACAAAGCAAGATCACCCAACAATGTCTTCAAAGAGAAACCAGCAGAACCTCTTTGCAAATTACCAAATCCCAACCTTTGGATCTCTTGGATGAGGGATCCATTTATAGATATTTGCAAGGGGGTGAGTCAACTTCTAGGATTTTGATTAGTGTCATCTCTATGATAGTTCTTAGATCCACATGGAGATTTTAGATCTCTTACTCATCCCGGGGCAAACTCAGAGAGGCAAGTGTCAAATGAGCAGTTTCTAGAAGATTCTCTGGGTTTCCACCTAGCAAACTGCTTGTGCCATTTGTCTGCTCTCGCTCATCGCACCCTATAGAAGGGCTTTCTAGTATGCATCGCACTTTTGCATGTGGCAGGTGAGATGCATCGCACCTTTAGCACAGGGTAGTCTATATGGTCCTGCTTTGACCTATTCTGAGTAGCGTTTCATGGAGAACTTCTGGGAGATGATGTAATCAACTGACCTTGCTCCTTGAGGGTATGAAACAACACTTTTAGCGACTTAGAAGCCCTTGGTTTATGGACATGTATGATTGGGGTTGCAGTGCCCAAATATGTCTATAACAATGGTGCAATGGACGAACGGGCTTACAAAGGTTGGGGAGGGCTCGTGGCCCAGCCCCAGGCCACATGGGATGGAGTTTTGGTAGGCGCATGGCCTTTGGCCCACACCCCTAATCACATGGACTACATATGACCAGCTCGAGAGATAAGTAATAGGAGCTTTACCCTCATTGGAATGATTATCGATTGGATATTTTTCACCAATCATTACTAAATTAACGTCGAAAACACACGAATTTTTCACACGCGGACTTGCCAAAGGAGTAGTTTCATTGTTTGATTAGCCATTTTTTTAATTTTATAGGACAAATGATAGAGAAATGGAGAAAGAGGCATAACTTGGTCATTTTTAGTCTTTTTGAGCCCAAGAAGAGCCTACGCAGGGGTTTTCGGGTGTTTTGGACACAATGGAAACATTTGTTTTGTGATTTGAGTATCGTGTGTTGATGTAATTTACATTTTTAGCATTAACATTGGAAGATGGACTCGGAAACTTAGTCCAGGAGGGGTGAATTCCGTCATCAAATTGTTGTTTGTGTGATGTTACATATTGTCTATTTTTCTTTGGTTATATTTTTAAAAACTTAACTAAAAATTCTAAGTTTATGTGCTTGTTCAATTTCGATCCATTTCCCACAAGACATAAACTAGCTTGCAAACTTTTTCAAGAAACCTTCAATTTTTTAATTTCAGATCATCGACTATGAATTTTTGGGTATAGAATAACAATGTGAATTATCCCATAGAATTATAAACATACTTTCCATCATTCTTCAAATATGACAAAGAATGTAATTTTAGTTCTGCTAGATAATACAAATAAATGATTTCCTAGATTTTTTCAACATTCTAAAACTACTACTCTCAATTCTTTTCACTTCATACTTTGGTTTTGAAGGGACACTAATGATGTGAATTATCCCATATAATTTACTAATTTATAATATACTTTCCATCATTGTCTAAACTAAAACTAACGTCATGTTTTTGCAGCCTCTTATTTCAACCTAAAAACATGCAGGATGCCATAGCAAATTACAATTAGTAGAAATATTATGTCAAAGCAAGAAATTTGAGTTATTTTAGATGATGCATGTAAACAATTATTTATATTTTTCAACATTCTAAAGATGTTGCTCTCAATTATTTTTATTTTTAATTTTGTTTTTGAAGGAATAAAACTAATACAACTTTCTTCTCTATCTTTAAAATCTATTCTGGTATTAGACGATGACAATAATGGAGGGCACAATTGTCTAGTAGACCTTCCAGAGCATTATCCAATATCTGATAATAACGTATTTGTTTCTCCCAATATAGTAGTTATTGAATGTACACGACACAACAATCTAGATGGAGTGCTCAACCTCCACACACAAACTCAAATTATGTGTGTCCCTGTTGATCAGGTCGAACTCAGACCTCAAAAATCCTTATGATTGTTGGTTCTACATGTGTGTGTGTGTATGATGGCTTATTATTTACTAGTAAATATCGATAGTGGAATAAGACAATCGATATGCCAAAAAATTGGATGCGTTTGGTATCTAGTAAATTGGGCATGGTCAAAGTGTTCTAGTCTCACTGAATGTTCTTTCTCAGATGGATTTCCCATCAAGAAACGATTCTTTATCAATTTTATTTTCCATGATATAGTGTCCCAAAGATGCCAAAACCAAGCTCTCTCAATTCTTCAAGGTCAACATTTTTTATTGTTTGATAAAATGCATGCAAAGGCGAGGAGAGAATGTTGAATACCAAGGCTTTTGTGTGCCTACAATTTTGGAAATTTGGATAAGCCAAGGTTACAATTAGTCATTTAACCCTTCTCCAAGAAGATAAAATCAATAGAATATGACATGAATTATGAGGGATTAATGGCACAACTTACATAGAATCCATTTATGCTTAATAATATTCAGACATTTAATGCACTTTAAAATAAAAAATCAAGAAGGAAGGATAAATAAACTGGAATAATTATGTATGTATTGTAGTATGTATTGTAGATCCTAGAGACAACCCCTTGGTTAAGGATAGGTAAGTTCATAGGACATATTAGTCTCTCTTGAAGATAACTCATTGTTGCTCAAGAGATAAATGAAAAATGATTTTAAATCTGGTTCAATTTCCTTTCAAAGAGGTAGATTCAAACATACACATAGACAACATAGATCATCCCAAGAATAAATGTCCAAGTCTGGTGGCCTACACACAGTAAATGCAACTGAATTTGTCGTTGCAGTAAAGGTGGGAAGGAATTAACCATAGAGGGTTGGACAGACCCATAATCCTAAGTAGTAGATCCTAGTAGAATCATGAAAGAATAAGGAAATGAAATCCAGAAATTATGGAACGTATTTTAAGGTTTTTAGCTCAATATTTCATAGGTACTTTCCCCTATTGTATAACATAGTAAACATGCAATCTCGCAGGCATTGTCTGCTACAATATAACATAAGTAAATCCATTATTTGTGAGTGATCAAACAACTAGTACTTACATAATTTATGAGGAAAAGAAACACATATGAAGTGACATACAGAACAACTTCCCAAACTCACCTCTCTCTTCCACAAACCTAAGTGGCAAGCAACTATGTAGCACAATGATCAAATCCATGTCCATCAATTTTGGCAGTAGCAATCCCCTCAAGGTTTTCAACTTTGGAGAACAGCTAACACCCGACAGGCTATCTGGTAGGAGGAAACTTATGAAGAGATCGATCAAGAGCTCAAACTCAAGAAAATTAAACTCTCTGATCAGAAGGAAAAAGTGCGATGGGGATATACACCCAAAGGTATGTTCACTACCAAGGAAGCATACCAACTTCTCTATCAACCCACACAGATCATAAAGGATCAACTATTGGATCAGGTTTGCCAGCCAAGTATCTGGCCTAAGGTCTCTACTTTCCTTTGGCTACTAAGCAAACAACGGATCCTCACTTGGGACAATTTACAAAAGCAAGGATTTGCTGGGCCTTCCAGATGTCCCAATCGCAATCTTCACACAGAGACCATCTTGCATCTCTTGGACACCTGCCCATTAGCAACTCAACTTTGGGAAAGAATAGCACAATGCAACAAAAGAACGGGCAGACGTGTGGGAGATATTTTAAATACCATCAAGAACTAGCCTCGGCATCCTTTCCAAAGTCTACTACTCAATTCCCTCTAGAACCTCTTATCGAGCTTTGTCTATTGGATCATTTGGAAGGAAAGAAATAACAGGATCTTTAAAAATCACAACACGCCCCTTGACACACTTTGGCTACTTCTCAAACAAAACCTTCAAGAAACTCTAGCTCTAAGACACTGGCAAGACTCAGATTTGCCAGCTTCACCCCAGGAATGCCTCATTCTGGACAATTGGAACCTGGACCTCACTTTTTTAGCTCAAATCAAGCCCAGCTCCTCCATCCACACTGAGTCTCCCCAATTCTGGTCTCCTCCTGCCATCCACTCTTACAAACTGAACTTTGACGGAGCTGCTAAGGGCAATCCTGGGCTGGCTGGATATGGTGGTATCTTCAGAGATGCTAAAGGCTCTGTTCTACACATATATCATAGTTCGCTTGGAACAGACACCAACAACGCTACCGAACTTGAAAGCTTATGGAAGGGCATTTGTATAGCATAAATAGAAATTTTTTTCCCTCTAGAGGTAGAAGGGGATTCTCAAATCTTAATAGAGGCTAATATTTGGATTCACTCAAGCACTTTAGCAGCAAATATTGCTTCGATCTGGTGGCTCCTAAGCAGATTGGAACAAATTGAAGAATGGCTCAGGGCACCACGCAGCATCACCTTCAAGCACATTTGGCGAACAGCTAATAAGGTAGCCGATAGACTGGCTAATCAAGGCACTGATCAACAGCTCCCATTCTTCTCTGGTCCATTGAGCAGTTCTAATGACATACAACTCAAACAAGACTGCACTCTTCTGGTGCAACAAGATCTATCTCTCCCAGATCCGGGTGTTTAACAATGTGATCGGTACGTGGGCGGCTTGGTGGGTTGGCGCGTGGCTTATTACCACCACCACTCGGCCTCGCGCAATGACGGTCATTAATTCCTCTGCTTTCAATTTCAATGTTGTGTTAATGCAGCTCGTCCCTCCACACCAGCCTGTTAATTCTTCGATCATGGCGCCCCTCCCTGGACTCATTCACGCTCCTCCCCTACGCTCGCGTTATTCCCTTGCTATCACAGAGCCGCACTCTCGGACCAGCCCAGGGAAACGTTGGGCTTTGGATCGCTGTGTGGATTTATTGCCAGGCCTTCATGTTTCTCACAACCCTTTCTGCAATTTCAATAGTAGCTCGTCCTCTGTCCTTCCCAGTGCCCCTCTGTGTGCTAAAGCTAAGCCCCGTTCAGTCCCCCTTTGCCTCCACAGTATTGCAGCCCGTTCAGAACCTCCTATTCTTCTCACTATGCCCAGATTGCGCCAGAGAATGAGTTGCAGGAGGGGAAGCTCCCGGGGGCGAGTTATCTGCCAGCCCTCCTCCTCCACTACAGACTCCTCGTCATACTCCTCAGACTTCTGCTCTGACCGCTATCCTGTTACCAGGAGTGGTCGTGGACAGGGTCATGGGCAACTTAATTCAGCAGCACGCTCTCTCAATTCTCCATCTCATACCGCTCATTTTCAGTTCCCCTGTACTCTCAGTAATTTCTCCTTCTTAGCTTCAGTCACCATTGAGCTTCGAGAGGTTACTTCTGGTCAGGTTGCTGTGACCCCTAGGGTGACTCTAGAGACAATGGCAGAAGATAGGCATGGCACTTATCAAATTGACAACAAGCAGAGTAAGGATCCTGGTCCGAGTAAGGGCGCTGTAACCCAGGTCATGAATAATCAAGCTGGTCCGAGCGTCCCTACTGGTGGCAGTTCTTCAGGCAAAGAGGGCCATCCCTCTGAGGACGAAGACCCCTACAATTATGGGTGCCACATCATTGAAGAGCAACCTTCCACCTCTCATGAAGCTTAATCAGGTTTGCGTTCAATTGTTTTTGTTTCTCCATTGCTTGAAGGTGCTCAATTCCCTCCTATTTTATCGCCATTATATGCTATACAGTCCTCACACTCAGTACTTTGTTCCAAAATCGAATTGCCAGTTTCCCCTGCGTGGGCGGCATTCTTCTGGCTGTGTATTTGGGTCTCGATTTCGGTTACAGTTGTTTTTGGGGTCTGATTTCAGTTTTGATTTGGGTTTCACTTCTCTGTTTTCTTGCCTGGGCCCAGGTATCCTGTTTTGGTTGCTGAATTACCTCTGGTTAGTCTTCAGTTTCGATATTGGAGTTTTCTGTTTCTATTAACTAGTCATGGTCATGATCATAGAAGCCCTTCTGGTCAGTCTTCAGCAGGTCTTTTTGGTCAGTGTTCAACTATGTAATGTGAGCATTCCGCATCTTTGGGCTAGACTTCTCGAGGCTGAGGCCTCTTTTTAAAATTATTTTGTATCAATATAGGAGTAGACAAATTAAAAAAAAGAAAAAAAGAAAAAAAAAGTGACATACAAAGGAAGAACACATACTACACATTACTATGCTTGGAATCACCATATCTTCTTCATTAATATTAAAAAATGGAGTCCATATCACAGGCTTAAACTATTGAAATTTGTATAAAAATTACCACCTCAAGAACAAGCAATTGAACCAAAACTTGGAACGTCTCTCTACAAACAGAATTCAGAATCTTTGAAAAGGTAGAATTCAGAACCCTAATAAGAGAATTTTAAAACCCTTCTAATGAGTTTCCTCTTCACTTATATAGTGGGAGAGAGCTCGAACAATAGTTATAGAATATCCAAAAATGCTCCAAATTTTTGAACTACCAGTTGTCTGAGCGTGCAAATGTCCCAGTTGTCCTAATGATTGCATAACAAATTTGATTCTTTTCTTCAAAATGGAAAATTAACAAAACATGAAAAAAATGATGTGCCCTGATTTTAACGGAAAAATATCTTTGATGCCAAGTCTTTTGATTTCCTTTGATTACGCCACGCCTCTGCCATGGTATTCATCCACAGTTATTGTCTAATTCACTTGTGGCTTTCTCCCTTTACTTGAAACTTCCTCTTTTTTGGAGTTGGATGTGGTCGAGTGTGATGACTTTAGAGGTGATCTGTAGCTTAGCTACCGACCCATCCACCCCTTTATTAATTTTGTGGTACACTATCGGGGTCCAATACATCCTGTAGTATAGCATATCACAACCTCATAGCCATGACTCATTATAACTTTCTTTTAAATGACATTACAAAAATCCAAAGTTCTATTGCCTCTAGCCCTTCTGTGTTTATCTCCTTATTATTCATATACCATAGAACCACTGCCTGTGATCACCAGTAGAGCGCTTGGGGGTTGCATTATCAGAGCCTTCATCCATTGTAACTCCATTTGAAATAAACGTTATGAAATAATATCATACCAATGCTCTTAACCCATTTTATATTAGCCTTCTTATCGCAATTCCGCCATAGAACTAGGCACCATGACGATTGACCTCGCACTTGGGCGCTAAGGCCTTCGAGCTCCTGGCAGAGGCCTATTTCCATTTGTATTTTCTCTTCTGCCATTAGTTCCTTTAATTCTGCCACAACCATGAGCCATCAAGGTAGAAGATCTCCTTTCCGCGCAAGTTCCTCAAAATCGATTTACAACAGAGTTACGAAATCCTCCACCTCCTGTGTACTTCTGTAGCACGTAGGTGGTAGCCCTACTCTGGGCCCTTAGTTCTTTTGGGTCCATATGACCAGTCATTAGTATCATCGTCAAAGCTCTCTGGGCATAGTAACTTTTTTAAAATACTTCCACCATAGAGTTCTGATATCTCCATCCCCAATTTTCTTCATAGCACTTAGGTGCTAAACCATCTCTCCACTCTAGGTTCTTTGTATCTCTCATGGCTATGATCTACTCCTCATCAAAACCCCTCTCATCAAAACGTTTCAATTTTTTTTATAAAGGAGTTATGATATTTCCAATCTCTGATATTCTGACCTCTAAGGTGATGTCATGATGATGTCATCATTTCCACGTGGCATATCTGGAGTGGTGACACATGTCACACAGATTTTCCCCACTAGGCCACCTAAAAATGCTGAAACTAATTGCCACGTGTCTTGGTACAACCACTTCATGTTAACTTCATCTATCATGTCTGATTCTCGGGGCCAATCACCATCTGCCATGTGTCTTTTCGGAGGAAAGAAAAAAGCGCCCCTTGGTTCTTTGGTTTTCTGTGGTTTCCTTTTTATTTTCCCTTCTTCTCAACTTTAATGCTTTCAAAGGAATTGTATTTATTATGGAGTTACGAAACTCCGATGTTCTGATATCTCTTTGTTATGGGGTTCATCCTTCAGATATCAGGTGTTGATATGAGTTTGATCTGAGGTCTGACCTCCCGACATTTTTCTGCTTCGATATTCCTCTTATGATATTAGGTACCGAACGTTGGCTCCTGAATTTCAGCTCTCCCTTTTTATATTGACCTCCGAATTTCAGTTCTCCTTTGGATTTCGGACTTCGGCCCTTCCTTTTTGCTTTCCAAGATTGCACCCATCCTTTTCTATAGAATGGATAGAAATAAGACCGTTTGACATAATCTCAAGAGGGTAGGACAGGTGACAACATCAGCTCCAATTGGGGATAATGTATTGCAAGAAATGCATTAAGAACCTGTAGATTAGTGACTTCTATCCATTGGGCATGGAGTCATTTTATTCAAGTACATAAAAAGAAAAGACATAAACAATAAGAACTTAAAGCATTACTAGTATGTACAATGGCTCACCAGTATATACAGTGGGTGAAAATGGACCTCTTTAATGCTGAAAATAAAGCTTGAGAAACTCCGCATTCATAGGCAATTCAAGCACCTCACCATCCAAATTTTCCAATAGGAAAGTGTTGTTTCCCTTTGCTTCAGATATCTTGAAAGGTCCAAACTACAAGGGATCAAACTTCCTATGTTTTCCTTTGTCCTCTCTCCCAACATCCCATCTAAGCACCAAGTCTCTTGGCTATAAGGATATGTCCATTGCCCTTTTTTCAAAAAGAGACTTCATCTTTTCCTGATATTTAATCAAATTCAGAGTTACCTCCCCCCTGATTTCTTGAAGTTCTACCAGTTGATTGATTCTCCTAGTTAGAGAATTTAGCTCTTCCTATGTAGAATCTTAGCCACTGGCATGGCTAGTTGGATAGGGAAAATTGTACCCTTACCGTACACCGATTCAAAAGGAGACTTCCCAGTTGACCTCTTGGTAGTAACTTTGTTGGTCCATAAAGGAAATTTCAATTGTAAGTGCCAGTTTTTCTGATTTTTTGATATGGTATTTTTCAGGATCCTCACTAGAGTTTTATTTCAAGACTCAGTCAGTCCATTTCCCTATGGGTGGTAGGTGGTGGAGTACCCCACGACGGCGATGTTTTACTTTTGGTAGAAACCAAGAAACTTGGTAGACTTAAACACTTGAGCATTTCCAGTGACCATCTTCCTTGGACAACCAAATCTAGCAAGGATATTCTCCTCCATAAACTTGATGACCATGACATCGGTGGAATTTTTAGATGGGATGGTCACCACCCATTTTGTGAAATAATATGTAACTGTGAGTATCCATTTGTGTTGACCACTAGATGGAAGATGTGTTTCTCTAATGAATTCTAGTCCCCACTATCTAAAAGGATCTTCTACAAAAACAGGGATCAAAGGGAGGGGTTCCAACCTATGCTTCTGAGCAAAAATATGATATTTTCACAGGATCTGACATAAATATGAACCTCACCAAAAAAATTGAGCCAATAGAAACTTGCTTTAAGGATATTATGGCTTGTGGCTCTCCAACTGTAATTTCCTCCACAGACATTGTAACGGATTTCATCAATCACCTTGTGAATCTCTTCTGCTATGTACAATGGCTCACCGGTATATACAGTGGGTGAAAATGGACCTCTTTAATGTTGAAAATAAAGCTTGGGAAACTCCCCATTCATAGGCAATTCAAGCACCTCACCATCCAAATTTTCCAGTACGAATGTGTTGTTTCCATTTGCTTTAGATATCTTGAAAGGTCCAAACTACAAGGGATCAAACTTCCCATGTTTTCCTTTGTCCTCTCTCCTAACATCCCATCTGAACACCAAGTCTCCTATCTGTAAGGATATGTCCCTTGTCCTTTGTCAAAAAGAGCATTCATCTTTTCCTGATATTTAATCACATTCAGAGTTACCTCCCCCCTGATTTCTTGAAATTCTACCAGCTGATTGGTTCTCCTCGTTAGAGAATTTAACTCTTCTTATGTAGAATCTTAGCCACTAGCATGGCTAGTTGGATAGGGAAAATTGCAGCCTTACCATACACCGATTCAAAAGGAGACTTCCTAGTTGACCTCTTGGTAGTAATTCTGTTAGCCCATAAAGGAAATTTCAATTGTGAGTGCCAGTTTTTCTGATTTTTTGATATGGTATTTTTTAGGATCCTCACTAAAGTTTAATTTCAAGACTCAGTCAGTCCATTTCCTTATGGGTGGTAGGTGGTGGAGTGCCCCACGGTGATGTTATACTTTTTGCAGAAACCAAGAAACTTGATAGACTTAAACACTTGAGCATTTCAAGTGACAATCTTCCTTGGAAAACCAAATCTTGAAAGGATATTCTCCTCCATAAACTTGATGACCATGAAATTGGTGGCATTTCTAGCTGGGGTGGCCGCCACCCATTTTGTGAAATAATCTGTGGTTGTGAGTTTCCATTTGTGTTGACCACTGGATGGCAGATGTATATCTCCAATGAAAGGATCTCCTACAAAAACAGGGATCAAAGGGAGGGGTGCCCACCTCTACTTCTCAGCAAAATTCTGACATTTCTAACAGGATCTGACATAAGCATGAACCTCACCAAAAAAATTCGGCTGATGGAAACCTGCTATAAGGATATTATGGGTTGTGGCTCTCCAACTGTAATGTCCTCCACAGACACTGTTATGGAATTCATCAATCACCTTATGAATCTCTTCTTTTATGTACAATGGGTCACCGATATATACAGTGGGTGAAAATGGACCTCTTTAATGCTGAAAATAAAGCTTGGGAAACTCTCCATTCATAGGCAATTTAAGCACCTCACCATCCAAATTTTCTAGTAGGAACGTGTTGTTTCCATTTGATTCAGATATCTTGAAAGGTCCAAACTACAAGGGATCAAACTTCCCATGTTTTATTTTGTCCTCACTCTTAACATCCCATCTAAGCACCACGTCTCCTGGCTGTAAGGATATGTCCCTTGCCCTTTTGTCAAAAAGAGCCTTCATCTTTTCCTGATATTTAATCGAATTCAGAGTTACCTCCCCCTAATTTCTTGAAGTTCTACTAGCTGATTGATTCTCCTGGTTAGAGAATTTAGCTCTTCCTACGTAGAATCTTAGCCACTAGCATGGATAGTTGGATAGGGAAAATTGTAGCCTTACCATACACCGATTCAAACGTAGACTTCCCAGTTGACCTCTTGGTAGTAACTCTGTTGGCCCATAAAGGAAATTTCAATTGTGAGTGCCAGTTTTTCTGATTTTTTGATATGGTATTTGTCAGGATCCTCACTAGTGTTTTATTTCAAGACTCAGTTAGTCCATTTCCCTATGGGTGGTAGGTGGTGGAGTGCCTAACGGTGATGTTGTACTTTTGGAAGAAACCAAGATACTAGGCATACTTAAAAACTTGAGCATTGCCAGTGACAATCTTCCTTGGACAACCAAATCTAGCAAGGATATTCTCCTCCATAAACTTGATGACCATGACATCAATGGCATTTCTAGCTAGGATGGCCGCCACCCATTTTGTGAAATAATTTGTTGCTGTGAGTATCCATTTGTGTTGACCATTGGATGGAAGATGTATTTCTCCAATGAATTATAGCCCCCACTATCTGAAAGGATCTTCTACAAAAAAAGGGATCAAAGGGAGGGGTGCCAACCTCTACTTCTCAACAAAAATCTGACATTTATCACAGGATCTTACATAAGCATGAACCTCACCAAACAAATTGGGCGAAATGAAACATGCTTTAAGGATCTTATGGGTTGTGGCTCTCCAATTGTAATTTCCTCCACAGACACTATTATGGAATTCATCAATCACCTTGAATCTCTTCTTCTATCTGGCATAACAGAAAAATCCACACCAGGTCCTTCTAGCACAACTGGCCATTTGAAATAAAAAAATTAGGGGCTTGTAGCCTTAATTCCCTTTATTTAATTATTTCAAAATTCAATGGGAATTTCAAAAAAAGTAAATAAGAGCCCAGATACTTATACCATTGTGAGACAACGTACTTCATTTGGATTTTTTGTATTGAGGTCTCAATATTGATTTGTTCCTATGATGTTCCACCTTTTCCTTCCTTATCTGTCAACAAATTTATACATAGTGCCTGGTAGTTAGCCTCAGACAATATTTTAGCCAATCCTTGCACCTTGATCAACGTAGTGAGTTTGATCTCCATGTCATATTCTTTAATTTTGGTAATCCACTTTCCCCTCTTACCTTCACTATCTCCCTGCATGAGAATGTCTTTCACAACAACAATTTGAACATACACTATTATATTGGACTGTGGGACATAATTTGGAAGTCCTTGAAGGCTTTGACCAAGGCATAACCTTATCTCTCTAAGATATTATACTTCAGCTCTACATCTCACAACACATGACTGAAAAATGCGATCCACTGTTCCTGTCCTTCATTATTTTTATGAAATAGAACAATTGTCATCATGTTAGGAGAGGCAAAAGGGAAAATGAGGAATGGCCTTTGATAGTGTGGGCTAGCTAATATTGGGGCTTCTAGAAAATCCTTTTTAATTCTGGAGAATGATTCCCTAGCTTCTACAGTCCACTTTACTTCCCTGTCTTTCTTCAACATCTCTGTGATTGCTTAGACAATTTCAGCATAATTTGGTATAAACCTTCTTAAAAAGTTGATTCTGCCCAAGAAAACCTAGATTTATTTCATATTCCTTGGTAATGCAATATTTTTAATAGCTAACACCCACTTGGGATCAATATTTACTCCTTCCTTTTCTACAATGTGGCCCAATATATTCCCTTCACCTAAAGAAAACTGAGATTTCTTCAGTTTAAGGAGAGACCATATCTTCTGCACTTTTCAATTGTGAGTTGCAAATGCTTGAGATGCTCTTCATCTAACTCAAAGAAAATAGTTATGTCATCTAGATAGATTACTACAAATTTATCCCGTTGTCCAACAAATGTTATATCCATCACTCTCTGGAAAGTATCTCTAGAGTTTATGAGGCCAGAAGGCATTTTAGAATACATAAATGTTCCCCATGGTGTAGTAAAAGTTGTTTTCATCTGATCCTCAAGGTGTACAATGAATTGGTTATATATAGAGAAACAATTCATAATGGACATTCAGGCAGACCTTACCACTTTTTGTAGAATATAATCCATTTTAGGAAGAGGATAGTTATCTTTCAGCGAGGCCTTATTCAAATTTCTGAAATCTACGCATAGGCTTATTTCTCCATTTTTCTTCCTGACAAGAACCAAATTTTCTACCCAATCAGAGTATCTTAAAGGCAAAATTATCTTAGCCTATAACATTTTCTTCATCTCCTTTTCAATTGATGGGAGAAATCAAGGATTAATCTACCTGAGCTTCTGGTTATATGGCTTCAGCAAAATTTTTAAAGGAATTATGTGTTGTATGATGCCAGGATAAAAAGCCTTGTATTCCCTAGGAACTCCTTTGGCTAATTTGATGATTCTCAAATCTTCTTTAGTTCCAATATTACAATCCTCCACATCTACTTCAAGATCTTTCTTAGTTGGCTTTGTAGCCAGATCATTTGAGTCAAAAATCCTTTATAATGGAACCAATCCTCTAGGGATGGTATTCCCCTTTAGCTGCAATATCTTGTCACCAACACTGGTTTCCTCGCAACCATACTATTGTTCACATGTCATCTCCTCATCCTCTTGATCAATCACTGAGTTCAAGAATTCTCCAATGACCTCCATGACACACTTAATATGTTCTTCATCTTCAAACACTTGCCAGTACTTGACATTGTCTAATATCGATGGCCTGTACCTGACCTCGACTTCAAATCTGTGAAAGGGATTTTGGGGAGGATTAAAATTGCTAATAGTGATGGCCAAGGAGTCTACCATCCTATTATGTTCCCTGTGCAAAAACTAAATATTGAAGGCTAAGAAAACAAAATTGATCAACTCCCATTGTTCGTTCTTATAGGTCTTCAATATTGGATTACTGGTTTGACATTGATTTTTTATTTGCTTCACCACTAGTTTGCATCTCCAACAACAAAGTTTCATATTCCGCAACATTGTTTGTGGCTTCAAACTCCAACTTGAAAGAGAGAGGGATTAGGCTGCCTTATGGAGACACCAATAACACACCTACCCAATTTCCTTCTCTATAATAATCACCATCAAAATATAATTTCCATACCTTGTCATTCTCCAATGATTGTTTACTCAACTGAGTTGTACATTCCACCTGGGTGTCTCCCATGATTTGATCATATTCTTCTAACAATAGACAAGAAAAATCCTTCTCCTTACCATACACAAGAGCATGGTTTGAACAACCTTCCCTTGTAACTATCTTCACGAATCTAGATTCCCTATACAATTGGCGCTCTTCTCCACCAAAAACAAGAATGGTAGCATAGGTTAAATCCAGTTTAATGGAACCCCAAAGTTTCATTCCCCATGACTTGGAAAAAATAATACCAAATATTGCAGGGATATTAGCCACTACAATATGCATTACCATGTTTTTTTTGGGATTTGAGCCAAATTGACCACTACGTCCTTGATCATACCCAAGAACTTTACTCTTTTGGAATCAAAGGAGTATACTAGGTCTTTGTATGGTTTTCTTATCTAGAGTCCCAAGTGTTCCATCACATATAATGGCATTAAGTTGTGAGATTCTCCTGAGGCAAGCATACAATTATGTAGTAGCAGGTCATGAATTACCAAGGTGACATAGAATGGAGGAGTGGAGGGGTCTTTGTCCTCCACATGGATTCCAAACACAACCATAAGCTTCTCTTCTTGAAGGTTAAGGCTATCTTGCAGGAGGGTAGTGGTGGGTGAAATCATAAACTGAGAGACTTGAGCTTTCATACTTGGGCTGTTTCAATAATTAAATCAAAGGGACAACTATCTTAACTTTCTCTAACTCTTTTTGGAGACTGAAGGTAGAGGGATTTTTATCAATTTTAGTAGACTCAACAGGTGCTTTATCCTCATTACATATTGGCTTCATCAGTGGGGGAAATTTCTTTGTTTTAGAGGCTTGAGACTCATTTGGAATGGGATGGGAGGATTCTTTCTTGGTTGGTGGGACAGGGTTGAGTGGTTTCTTCCCTTTATCTGCTAGCTTAGGGGAACTTGGATGAGGAGTTTCTTCATTCTGATCTTTCCCCCTAGACCTTTTCCTAGACGACCTAAGATCATATTTCTTATGCAGTTGGGTTTGCATTAATTCAACAATTTTTTTACAATAGATGTCTATCTCATCATCATCCATTGGGGCCTCCAAATCATCCCCTTCTCCTTTGTGGGCTTCTATTTCATTTTCTCCCTCTGAGAGAGAAGAGAACTAATTTTCTTGAACTTCTATGGTTTCTTCAATATTCTCTTCAGGATCATCTTCAAGGTACATAGGAGGCTAAATGTGATCCCGTTGATCCTTTCTCTCCCTTTGCAAGAGCTGCAAAAGTGGCCTCTTGTATTGATAATTAAAATTTCTGTTTGTAGTTGGCCGACTTTTTTGAGGGGGATTTTTGTTCTCCAACTCCAGTTTTACCAGTTTTCTAGACAAATTCCTTATCATCTTGTTCATCTCTTCTAACTTTTGTCCTTGAGTTTCCTTTATATGGCTTGAAGAGTTTTCTTCTTCCTTTCCTCTCCTCCTATCACCATATTCAAATTTCCCTTTCCACTTTCCAGTAGAGGCGAAATTTTCTTCTACCTTCAGGGAATTAGTTCCAGAGTACAAGACTCTATTTCTTTGAGGATAAACCCAAACTCTAGTTCAAAGGATCTAGCAAAAACTGCTTTGGAAACAACCCGTCAACCGGAATACTATTGTATAATTTATTAAACCTCCTTATAAATTCTAAAACATCTTCATTGTGTTTTTTCTTCATTGCATTAAATTTTGTGAGAATATAGCCATAGTCCCTTTTCTCCCCCCATTCTACATGAAATCATTCTCCATCTCCTCCTAGGTATTAATTGAAGAATTTGGTAGAGTATTGAACCATTTCATGGCCTCTCCATCCAGGGACTGAACAAAGAGTCTCATTACTACATCTAGTTGTTCTATATTTAGATTCTTGGCAAATGGACAGAAAGTCTCTATATGCTTTTTGGCTGAAATATCGTCCTCCCCCATGAACCTTGGCATATTTTTAAGGTAATATTAGGTTATCCCATTCAGAGGTTGTGGTATTTTGAGTGGAGCATATCTATTAATTAGGAAACTAAGGACAACCATGTTTTGCAAAGGAGGTGGTAGGAGATTTACCAAAGGGTCTGGTTGAGGTGTTGTATGGATTATGGTTGTATGGAGTTGAGAAGAAGTGTTATCAATGCTCTGAGTGGGACTATTTATGAGGATATATTTTACTTCTTCAGTGATCCAGGTGGATATTGGCGGCCACCCTCCAATTCCACTTGGACCCCCACCATTGTTTCTTTCAGCTTTTCAATTTCCTTAATTGTAGCATAGTTTACTATTTTTAGCCATTTTACGTGTCCTGAACTTCTGGAGCCGTTTTGAGGCCCTAAGCGATGTTTTTCGGGAAAAATGGGAGAAAAATTGGTCCATGGGCCAACATTTCTCATCCTAAAGTTGTAGTCCTCAGATAGATATTTCTAATGAGGTATTGTGCACGTCAAACGGAGATCGTATGCCAAAGTTACAACCCTGGGAAGTTGATGTACCAATTTACCCAAAATGGGGCCCATATTTTGGTGCTTCATCTCCTAGGGTTAGTTTTTTGGATGTTTGGGGTTTTCCATTATTTCTCAACAATAAATAGGCCTTCGAGCCTCATTGTAAGATATTTCAGAGGCATGTAGCTACCACATCTCTCCTCATAGATAAGATACCATTGCCCGAGCTAGTTTATTTCCATTTCTATTTGTAAGCATATTTCAGTATTTTACATTAATGAAATGAAGTATTATTGTTCTGCATCTCTGTATTTGTGGTTATCTCTGTAATTTATTGCATTCTTTTTTAAATCTGGATCAGTGGTATTAGAGCGGTCTACTCTTTCTCTGTTTTTCTTTGCTTGAACTGGTTGAACCTTTGCAAGACCAGCCTTGCAAATCCCGATGGCCTCCCATGGCTGATGAAAAGAAAGAGGAGGGGCCAGGAGATCCTGTCAAAATCTTGCTCAAAGAGGCCCTTGAGTGACAAAGGAATGTGATGATGGATAACTTTGCCCAGATCCTTCAGCGGCTACCCAGGGGTGACACATCTACTTCTAGCAGCTACTCTGGAAGTGCCACACCCTTTAAGGTACAAGTTAACTTTGACATTCCCATATTTGAGGGTCAGATAGATGCAGATGCTGTAGATAAATCGTTAAATCTGCTAGAAGGGTATTTTTTTGTTCATGATTTTTCCAGCCCAGAAAAGCTTACTTTCACTCTTCTCAAAGTCACCCCACCTGTCAAGGACTGGTGGGAAACCTACTGCAAGCAGAAGGACGAAAGTACGACCTCACTGTTTTCAGCTTCACCCACTTGGAACTAATTCTGAAATGCCATCAAGGAGTAGTACTACACTATCAGAAGCTATGAGGATAAATACATAAAGTGGACCATGCTGCGGCAGGGAAGGGACCAAGACATGCCGAAGTTTACCAATATTTTTCATACCCTTCGCACAAAGTTGGGTATCAAGGATTCTGAGTTGTATTTGGTACTCAAATACCATAGTTGCCTACACAGGTACATCCAGGATGAGATGGAGTTCCTAGACATCTCCTCGCTCGGCACAGCATACCGATACGTTGTCCAGATCGAGTAGAGGTTTAAACAGACGAAGTGAGACTTTGGATCTACAAATTTGAAGCAAGGGAAAGGTGTCCCCAAACCGCTGAAAAAAGGACAAAGCCAAGGCGGGGTGGCCCAGGACAACCCGCCAAAGCTACAAGAAAAGAACAACATCGTGAAGCCAAAGAAGGACACAGGATAGTGGTGCGAGTTCCATAAGGGCTCCATTAACAACACAAGTGAGTGTCGGGCCAAGCAGCCACTGGTGGCTGAGCTAAAGTCTTCGGAATCAAATGCATGTTCCAACTCTAAGTCAAAATCCGATAAGGGCAATGACAAAGCGAAGAAGATTATCGATGCGGAACCTAAAGCCACCATTGCCACTACAAATATCCAGAAGGAGGAACCCGAAGTTCCAAAGGAGGAGGAGCACCTCTTCCACTCCCAGATGTGGGTAAAGGGCTCCCCACTACAATTCATTGTCGACAGTGGGAGCCAAAAGAACCACATTTCAGCAAAGGTTGTGAAGCAGCTGGGCTTACCCACCATAACACATCCACAACCATACACCATCGGGTGGCTTCAGCAAGGACAGGATCTTCATGTGAGCCTGTAGTGTCACCTTCCATACAACATCAAGCCCTTCACAGATGAGGTATTGTGTGACGTTGCTCCCCTTGATGTTTGTGATGTATTATTAGGCCAACCATACTTGTGGAAGTGACATGTTGTGTATGAGTCAAGGCTTTGTGTTGTTAATATTACTTTGGGAAATAAGTTGTATAGGATACCAGAGGTAGCACCGCCTACCGCCATCTCTTTGGTTACTGCAAAACAATGTAGTAAGCTCATTTCCAAAACCAGGATTTTTTTTTTCCTAATGATACGCCCTCAAGGAAAGAAGAAGACAGTGGCCACGACCTCCAGACAGGGCCCCTCCACATGACAACTACAGATGGACAAGTTCGTGGAGGAGTACGAGGACATCTTCACCTCCCCTGCAGGGGTTCCTCTACACTGCCAGGTCAAACACTCCATCGATCTAACCCCAGGTGTGCCATTGCCCAATGGACCAATCGATCGACGTTCCATTCTAGAGAATGATGAAATCAAGAGGCAGATTCAGGAATTGTTGCAGAAAGGTCACATTTGACCCAGTTCATCCCCTTGTTGGAGCCTGATCATGTTGGTATAGAAGAAGGATGGGACTTGGAGACTCTGTATTGACTATCGGGCGCTGAACAAGATCACCGTCCAGAATAGGTACTCAATCCCACGGATTAATGACCTTCTCGACCAACTGAAGGGGGAAAAATATTTCAGAAAGATTGATTTGAAGTCAGGATATCATCAAGTACCAATCGAACCCTTCGATGTGTGAAATACTACCTTCAAATCCAAGGAGGGCCTTTTCAAATGGTTGGTTATGACTTTTGGGTTGACGAATGCTCCTGCAAACTTCCTGAGGCTAATGGATGACATCTTGTGGCCATTCACCAACTCATTTGTAGTGGTGTACTTGGATGACATCCTAGTCTTCAGCTAGAGTTGGGAAGAGCAACTCCACCACATCCGAGAGGTTCTCCAAACACTGTGACAACACAAGTTATGCGCCAATTTGGAGAAATTCACTTTTGGCATGACCCAAGTTCAGTAGCTGGGATACATTATTGATGAACATGGGGTGCATGTCGATCCAACCAAGATCCAAGTCATTCGAGATTGGCCATCTCCAACCACTCTGACAAAGCTTCGCATCCTTCTGGGTCTTTCCAACTTCTACCGCAGGTCCATGTTGGGATTTTCTCATATCACTTGGCCCTTGAGTCAAGTCACCAAAGGAGGAGCAAAAGAAAAGTTCTTTTGCCATAAATCTCAACAGAAGGCATTCATAGAGTTGAAACATCGCCTCTCCTCGCCATGAGTGCTCGCATTACTAGACTTGCAACAACCATTTGAGATCGAGAGAGATGCCTTTGACTATGCTATTGGGGCAATCCTTACTCAACACGGGCATCTAGTGGCATATCACAGTGAGACACTTTTAGACATAGTCCCAAAGTATCCCACTTATGACAAAGAGATGTATTCCGTTGTGCAGGCCTGCTGAAAATGGAAGCATTACATTTTGGGGAAGGAAATGGTCATCCACACAGACCACCAGCCCCTATAGTTCATATAGACCCAAGGGAAGTTGCAGAATGATCGTCATCAGAAGTGGTCCATGTACCTAAAACAGTTCCATTTGAATATCATTTATAAGAAGGGCAACACTAATACTATTGCAGATTGCCTGAGTCAACCACCGATCATGGCGTTAACCACCGTGCTCAACTCTTGTGGGAACGATACTTTTGATTGGCCACTTCTCTACAAAAGTGACCCAGAATTTGGCCACACATACCAGACACTCTTGGAGGGTCAGCATGTTCCAGATTTTCACCTCCAGGATGCCCTATTATGCCACCTCGGTCACCTTTGTGTTACTTCAAGCGAGCGTGCCAAGATGATTTGGGAAGCACACTACAGTTGGACTACTGGGAATTTTAGGGTCGAGGAAACAGTGGTAGTACTGTAAAAGTATTTCTATTGTCCAAACCTTCAATAGTATGTCGGGAAGTACATCAGGTCCTGCACTGCCTATGTCATTGCCAAAATGACCATCTACAAGAAAGGCCTCTATACTTCGCTGCCTACCCCTAGTCAACCTTGGGAATGTATCTCCATGGATTACATGTCAGTCCTTCCTTCTACTAATCATGGAAATGACTATGTTTTTGTGGTCATCGACAGGTTCTCGAAGATGGCCATTATGGTGGCCTGCAAGAAGAATATCACAACAGAAGCCACTGCTAAACTCTTCTTTGAAAGAGTGTGGGTACACTTTGGTATCCGACAGTATATAATCTCTGATTGGGACATCAGGTTCCTCAGTACATTTTGGTCCAGTCTCTGGTCGATGTTGGACACCAAACTCACTAAGTCCACAGCCTTCCATCCCCAAACTGATGGCAAGGAAAAGGTTGTCAATAGGATGATCGTACACATTTTGTCCATGTAAAACTCAAAGCGTCCATGCACATGGGATGAGAGCCTCCCCTATGTTTAGCACAACTATAACCAGGCTCTCCACAGCTCAACTGGCCACAGCCCTTTGCAGGTGGGCTTGGGATTCCAATCACTATGTCCCATTGATGTGGCCATGCCATTTGCAGTTACTCAAGAAGATTCAGCTCATGTCCAGTCCGAAACAGATAAGGTAAGAAACTTCATTGAGCACATCCAACATATATGCCAGTAGGTCCATGACATTCTGTAGAAATTAAATTCCAAGTACAAGCAGCGACATGATCAACATCGGGTGCCACACAAGTTTTGGGTGGGCGACAAAGTCTGGTTGCATTTGAAAAAGGAACGGCTTACCAGAGCCTATGGGAAGCTCAGACCACTCTGATATGGTCCTTACACCATTACCAAGGCTATGGGAGACAATGAATTTGAGCTCAGGATTCCCCCATTCCTTGGCCTGCGCTAGTGTTCAATATGGACCACCTTCAGCCATACTTTTGACCATTACTAGACACAGCCGACATTGCAGAACAACTCACACTAACAGAGTTAAATCCAGATTGCATGGAACAATATGCAACTGATTGGATCATTGCAGATCAAGCACACTCACCAACAGAAGATCCAACTGTATCGAATTGTCAAAGTAGGCCAACTCCTTCACCAGGGTAAGTGGCTCACAAGGGACTAAGTTCAACAGAAGTTTCCTCATCTCATGGAGGAACTCAACGCAATGGGGACCATTGCTTCCTAAGGGGTGAGGAATGATCCAGGTGGATATTGGTGGCCCCCCAAAAATTCCACTTGGATCCCCACCATTGTTTCTTTCAGCTTTTCAGTTTCCTTAATTGTAGCATAGTTTACTATTTTTAGTAGTTTTTCGGGTCCTGAACTTCTGGTCCAGCTGTTTTGAGGCCCTAAGCGACGTTTTTTAGGAAAATTGGGAGCAAAATGGATCTATGGACTGATGTTTCTCATCCCAAATTTTTATTTCTCAGATAGATCTTTCTAACGAGATATTTTGCATGTCAAATGGAGATCGTATGCCAAAGTTCTGACCCCAGGAAGTTGATGTACCAATTTACCCAAAACGGGGCCCATAGTTTGGCGCTTCATCTCCTAGGGTTATGTTTTTGGATGTTTAGGGTTTTCCATTATTTCTCAACAATAAATAGGCCTTCGAGCCTCACTGTAAGAGAGTTCAGAGGCATGTTGCTGCCACATCTCTCCTCAGAGATAAGCTATCATCGCCCGAGCTAGTTTATTTCCATTTCTGTTTGTAAGCATATTTCAGTATTTTACATTAATGAAATGAAGTATTATTTCTACTGCATCTCTGTATTTATGGTTATCTCTATAATTTGTTGTGTTCTTTTTTAAATGTGGATCAGTGGTATCAGAGCGGTCTTCTCTTTCTCTGTTTTTCTTTGCGTGTCCCCAACAAGGTTGAGATATAAGGAGTTAGTGCTTGAATTGGTCGAATCTTTACAATACCAGCCTTGCAAATCTCGATGGCCTCCCATGGCGGATGAAAAGAAAGAAGAGGGGGCAGGAGATCCTATCAAAATCTTTCTCGAAGAGGCCCTCGAGTGACAAAGGAGCGTGATGATGGACAACTTTGCCTAGATCCTTCAGCGACTACCTAGGGGCAACACATCTACTTCCAGCAGCTACTCTGGAAGCGTCACACCCTTTAAGGTACAATTTAACTTTGAAATTCCCTTATTTGAGGGTATGATAGATGAAGACACTGTATATAAATGGTTAAATCTGCTAGAAGGGTATTTTTTTGTTCATGATTTTTCTAGCCGGGAAAAGATTACTTTCGCTCTCCTCAAAGCCATCCCACGCATCAAGGACTAGTGGGAAACCTATTGTGAGAAGAAGGATGAAAGTATGACCTCACTGTTTTCAACTGCACCAACTTGGAATTCATTCTGGAATTCCATCAAGGAGCAGTAGTACCATGTCAGAAGCTATGAGGATAAATACATAAAGTGGACCACGCTACGGCAGGGAAGGGACCAAGACGTGCCGAATTTTACCAATATTTTTCATACCCTTCGCACAAAGTTGGGTATCAAGGATTCTAAGCTAAATTTGGTACTCAAATACCGTGGATTCCTACATAGGCACATCCAGGACGAGATGGAGTTCCTAGACATCTCCTCGCTCGGCACCACGTAGCGATACGCTATCAAGATCGAGCAGAGGTTTAAACAGAAGAAGCAAGAATTTGGATCTACAAATCTAAAGCAAGGGAAAGGCGCCCCAAACTGCTAAACAAAGGAAAAAGCCAAGGCAGGGTGGCCCAGGACAATCGATCAAAGCCGCAAGCAAAGAACAACACCGCGAAGCCGAAGAATGACAAAGGAAAGTGGTGTGAGTTCCATAGAGCTTCACTCACAACACAAGTGAGTGTCGGGCCACGTAGTCATTGGTGGATGAGCTAAAGTCTTTAGAATCAGATGCATGTTCCGACTTTGAGTTGGAACCAGATAAGGGGAATGACAAAGGGAAGCAGATTATTGATGCGGAGCCCAACGCCACAGTTTCCACCACGAAAATCCAGAAGGAGGAACCTGAAGAACCAGAGGGGGAGGAACGCCTCTTCCACTCTGAGATATGGGTAAAGGGCTCCCTGCTACAGATTCATTGTTGATAGTGGGAGCCAAAAGAACCTCATTTCAGCAGAGGTCATGAAGCGGTTAGGATTACTGACCATAACACATCCACAACCATACACCATCAGGTGGCTTCACCAAGAACGAGATCTTCGCATGAGCCAGTAGTGTCACCTTCCATACAACATCAAGCCCTTCATAGATGAGGTATTGTGTGATGTTTCTCCCCTAGAGGGTATGCCCTTCACTGCCTATCACCATCTCTTTGGTTACTGTAAAACAATGTAGTAAGCTCATTTCCAAAACCGAGAAATTTATTTTCCTGATGATACGCCCTCAAGGAAAGAAGAAGATGGTGGCCACAACCTCCAGACAGGGCCCCTCCGCACGACAACTAAAAATGGATAAGTCCGTGGAGGAGTATGAGGACATCTTCACCTCCCCCATAGGGGTTCCTCTGCATTGTTAGGTCAAGCACTCCATCGATCTTAGCCCAGGGGCGTTGCTTCCCAATGGACCAATCTATCGGCACTCCATTCTGGAGAACGATGAAATCAAGAGGTAGATTTAGGAGCTACTGCATAAAGGTCACATCCAACCTAGTTCATCACCCTGTGGGAGCCCGATCATGTTGGTACAGAATAATGATGGGACTTGGAGACTCTGTATTGACTATCAGGCATTGAACAAGATCATTGTCCGGAATAGGTACCCGATCCCACAGATTAATGACCTTCTGGACCAACTGAAGGGGGCAAAATATTTCAGCAAGATCGATTTGAAGTCAGGATATCACCAGGTACGAATGAAACCCTCCAATGTGTGGAAGACTGCCTTCAAAGCCAAGGAGGTCCTTTTCGAATGGTTGGTTATGCCTTTTAGGTTGAAAAGTTCTCCTGCAACCTTCATGACTCTAATGGATGACATCTTTGTTATAGACATTTTTGGGCACTGCAACCCCAATCAAACATTCCCATAAACCAAGGGCTCCTAAGTCCCTAAAAGTGTTGTTCCATACCCTAAAAGAACAAGGTCAGCTGATTACATCATCTCCCAGAAGTTCTCCACAGGAATCTACTCAGAACTGGTCAAAACTGGACCATACAGACTGCCCAGTGCAGAGGGTGCTGTTAGGTTCCTATACCAATAGGTTTCATTTTTCATGATTGACTATGGAAGTGCCAAATATGTTCATCTTTTCATGCTACAAAGGTTCCATATTTTGTAAATAAATGAAGAAAATTAAAAAATGTAAAGAGGGTATGCCCTAAAAGAATAATCAAAGGGCAGGAAAAATGAATTGGTCAGAGAAAATAATAGAAATGAACCCCAAACCAAAAGACCAGGAAAGTGGCCAGTCAAATGCCACTGCTATCTTGTTTGCAAGTTCACAATGTGCAAATATTGTTTCTTATCACACTTGATGGATAGCTCAACAGTTCAATCTGGACCATTCCATATTTAAATTTGCTATTGTAGAATAGAGAAAGAATATCTGTCAAAACAGTTCAAGCTTGGCAGATGAGTAGATAGATAGAGAAAATAAGGAGCCCAACTGCTTAATCTGGGCCCTTGGAAGAGATAAGGGTAGATTTAGATAGGAGGGCAGTCAAAAGAAAAGAGTTATATTAGGGTTTGCAAGTTCAAATGCACCCAATCAAAATGAAGAAAAAATTCTAGGTATATTAGGCTGGGTAGGTAGTTTGAGGTTGCAGAAACAAGGTTGTGATCTTTTTTCCTTGTCAAGAAGGACTCATCTCATCAATGACACAAGTACCATGGCAGTTGTTGGACTGCAGAACAATGGAAGCATGACTAACTCCCCTTTCATTCCCCAAGAAATCACTTACTGACATCCCCTCAAGGACCTTGGGATCTGCCCAACAGTCTTGCTTCACTTCATTCTATGAGAAATACTAAGTTAAACTCTGAGTTTACTTAGTGAAAAGAAGCCACATTTCTTGTGTAAAAATCATTATTCCATACCCCTTTCATTTCCCTATGCGTAAGTTTTACTCTACAAACTTAGCTTTCGCCCATGCAATTTCATTCCACAAAGTCGTATTAACATTTAACTCTATTATGTAGCTCCCTCAATCATTTTCCCACCCCTATTCTACAAAAAACTATATAAAAACCCAAAAAATACTAAATACCCTTTCCCTTGGCAAATATAGCCATACAATATAGTTTTCGGGAAATATTAAGTCCATTCGGGACTTTATATTAACCTTTCCGCGTTCATTAAACCGTCGGGGTTTATTTAACGCCCGGTTAAATAAACAAACCGCGCTCAAACCACCCACCTAAGCCATATGTTAACCCCCCCCGTGTGTTTTATATTTGAGATTGGTTTAACGTCTAGTTAAACTAATAACCACAAGCGCCTGAACACACCACATAAACCCATATACCAAAGTTTTATGCCCCCAAAACATTATTAACGTTGATATAAATATGTGGGGCCCCTACCATAACCACCTGCCATCTATATTACCCGACGACCGTCCGATACTGTGCCCAACATCCAACGGCTGGCGGTAAATATCGCATGCCCTGATCCACCGAAGGTTAGCGTCCGGGGGATGGGCAGTATTGCTGCTGTACCCCTGCCACGTGTCAATCTCCTGGCGCGATCGGAGCCCCTCCCTGCAAAACCACCGTGGGGCAAAGGCGGTGCGGGGAAAGCCGCTTACCGCTCGCCACCTGCCCCCTGACATCAGGCCCACGTCACCCGGTGACGTCACGTCCACTTCACCCGCCGCTGCTCTGTACCACTGCCACATCACCTGCTAACATCACTGCCCTGCCAATGTGTCATCCGCCACGTCACCATACACGTCAATTGCCACGTCATCTTCCGTACCCGCTACGCGCCAAAATACATCATGATGACATCATCCCCGAAAAGCGCCAAAAGCGCTAAAATGTCCAAAATTCATTAAAAAGTCGTGAAAACGTCTATTTTTTTTATCTTCTATTTTGCGTCGATGAAGAACGTGCATGCCGTTTTATGAACAATCTGCCACCAAACGTGCACAATCTATCACCCTGCGAATTTGGCTCCATAGCTCGACCCTGCAACTCGAGTTGTACCTGCTAATTGCCCTCTACGGCATCAAAAACGGGTATTTACCCATTGCTCACCCGTAAACCCTGTTTTTTCGAAATTTCGCCATTAAAATTGACTGAGGAGCTAGAATTCATAAAGAATTGGACTCCTACATGTGCATCACCGCTTGTTAATATACTATGTGAGCCATTGTTTAGAAAAAAAACCAGCAAACGTGCCCTCCTCTGCAAACTGGCCATTAAAACGGACATTGAGCCCATTTCCCCTGGCATTTTCCCCAAACTGCTCATGCATTGAGTCCCTTTGTCAAAATCCTCTACAAAATTTCACTTGTTTAGTTAAAAATCAATCCCATTCCCTCTACAGTTTACTCACAGAGCCTATGAGTCCAGCGAATTCATTCAAAAAACCTGTCTAAATTCTGCAAATTTGCTGTTTTACCATAAACTTTACACAGTGAGGCCATATCTATATCAAACTCTAGTCTGCCAGCTCCCTTACAAAGCTCCAGAGGTGATTTTCACTGTTCAGTTGTTACACCAATCCAAATTTCAAATTACAGACACAGAGCATTCAAAATGGCCACTCTAGCAGCCTTGAACATCACTCCTCTCAATGCACCTCACAAGGAACTTGAAGCATTACCTTTGGCTGATAGGGACCACTTAATTCAAGATTTGGTTGGTGAGAGAAACCAATTGCAAGCCTTCTGTCAGCTGAGGAACAATTATTTGAACAACAGTGACATTTATGGCATTTGGGAATCAAACTTGCCCATCTACTTCCTCCCTTCTGTCAATGTCTTCCCTGAAATTATTCGCCTCTGCTGTGAAAACTATGACCCAACTCAAAGAGTAGTCAAGTCACCATCTGGGAGCACCCTCTTCCAAATAACTCCTAACTCAATCAACCAAATGCTAAACTTCAAGCAAACTCAGCTTCTGGTCCCTTTTTCTATGAAATTCCTGCTTGATGAAGGTCCTAGACTCTCCAGCTCAGAGATAACCAGAATTGCCAAAAAATTCATGAGAGCAGACTGCCAGCCTACAGGGCCACCTCCTTTTCTATATGTATGTTTCAATGAAGTGGGAAAACTACTAGTAGATATGATATCCTATGTACTGGGCTTCAAGACAAGTGAGCATATTGATGATACTGTATTGGTCTTGCTGTCAGCATTTACTCCAGGACAGCCACCTGCTGTCAAATACAACTATGCCAAATTTATTGCCAATAAGATACATGACCAACTATTGAAACTGGATAGGGAGGGAGTCTTCAAATATTCATCCTATATCTATCATTTGTTCATGTATTATCATCCAGACTGCTTCCAATGCCCTATCAAAATATTGGAGTCTAAAGGAGAAAAGAGGTCTGTGATTTTCTGGACCTCAGTCTTTCATGAAGTCCAGAACTCCCCCTACTCTTACTGTGAGTTCATTGAAATATTTGTGTATCCAGTCTCTTGTCTCCTAATGAGAACTCCTCCTGCTAGGCTATCCTATGACATGCAAAAAATATTGCAGCTTTCAAAGAACTACAAAATAGGTGACTGGTACTTTTACCAGAATCACACTGTCATTAGGATATATGGCTGTGAGCTCTGTCCCTACAGGCTGCCAAGATATGTACCAATGAGACTGTTTGCCTTGGAGTATTACAGGCAACTCATCAATTCATATTTAAATCATTTTCATAGTGCCAAGAAAAAGGCTCGCCTAAAATTCAAAGACCAACTAGGCCCCTTTGTCATGAACAGAAAGGAAGGGTGGCAAGATGCTGACCAAATATTGGGGGAGAAACTCAAGTTAAAGAGGAGTTTTTGGTGGGTCCCTTATGACCCAGATGGCTTTATCAATGCCAGAAAAATAAAATATAGGCTGTCAGCCCATGAACATTGTAAAATCCCACAGATTGAACAATTTGCTAATCAAGATGAGTGGGTGCAAGGGAATCTAGTTGAAGAGTTCATCCAAGAAGAAATAATGGAGCAAAATGTAAAAGATTTGGAAAAGACTCTTGACTTGGATTCTTTTGAGCAGGTAACATTCAAACTGCCACAATAAGTCAGAGAAGGCACATCAACTACTGTAGCTTCACAAGCTGCCCAAGAAAGGACTACACCAGCAACAAGTACAACAAAAGGCAAGGAGGTAACGGATGCAGAGGAAGAAACAGTGACAGAACAAATTACTACCTCACAGGAGAAGAGTCAAGGGCAGGTCCCTCCACTATAGACAGAGGCACTACATGTGCCAACTTTATAGACTCCTCTTAATGAGGAAAGAGGCAAGAAGCGGGATAGGGAAGAAACTACACCTGCTAGTGTGTCAACACAGCAACCAGAAGCCAAAAGATAGAGAATTGATCCTCAAGTTGAGGAGGAAATTAGTGAAGAGGTCATAGAGAGTCGCAGGAGGGGAAGAGAAACTAGCCAGCAAACACCTACTAGCTCATTCCAGCAAGGGCAAGAGAGGCAGCATGGTATGGAGGTGTCTTCCTCAAGGCAGCAAAGCAAGCAACCGCCTGGTATTAAAGGAACTTTCATGGAAATCAAGGCTCAAAATGAGTTGTTAAGAGTACGACTGTATGATCAATTCCGCAAGACAACACCCTCCAAATAGTAGAGATTAATGGCAGCTTATGACTTTAAGGAGGAGAAAATGATTCTAAGTCATTTCAAGCCTAAGATACCACAGCCCTAGACAACTGCAGATTATATAAAGACAAAATTAGAGGTCCTCTCCAAGGACATACACCCGATGGACCAAATTGAGCTGCACAAGTAGACAGGTGAGATGGTCTATGCTACTCTAGCAGACAAGGCAATGTTGGCCCATCAACTGAAGGAATCATTGAAAAATACAAACACTCAATTAGATTTGGAGAGAATGTCTTCCTCGGCCAAAGATAACAGAATAAAGTCATTGGAGGAAATCATTGTGGAACTAGGGCATGATCCTAAGAAGGATGCCAAAGGCATCCAGGCCCTCCTAAAAAAAAAAGAAGAAGATATTGTTGCACTGAGAAAGCAATTGAGGCTGCCTGCAACTATGCACCCTCAAACAACAGAACTTGTACAAGAGAAGGAAGGTGAAGGTATGATGGATCTGCTGATGAAGATGAACCAAAGGATAATTCAAATGGAGCAAGATTTGGAGAAAGCATTGCAAGGCAAGCAGGGAGAGTCGACCTCCCAACCACCTGAAACAGCTCCAACTGTTGCCACTATTCCTCCCATAGTAGCAGCAACAATCCCTCCTGTTATTCCAGCATCCACAACAGCTACATCAACTACAGATGCTACAACAGCAACAACAACAACACCAAAATCTAGCATGAGTATGGAAGAAATGATGAAAGTAGTCAAAGAGCTAGAAGTTCAGGTGACAGAAGTGAAAGAGGCCAAAGAAAAGTTGGCCAAGCTGGAGGCAAGCTATGACAAGTCCAAGATGACAGTGGCTGAGAAACAAAGGGAGATAAAAGCCTTGGACAACAAAATAAAAGCCTTAGAGAAGGAGCTTATTTAGACAAAACTCTAACTGAAATCAGGAAGATTTTGTGGGCCAAAATTGGCCAGTCAACCACCGACCAATGGCAATCAATTTAGACCATACATGAACAAATAGAATTGATAGGCTTAGCTCAATTTGAGACACAAAGGGCCAGAGCATCATTGGGAAATATGCATGAGCAAGCCAATAGAATGATTCAGTTCCTGAACACTCATACCAAAGAGCAGTTGGCAACATTAGATATTAGCAACAGGACAGATACTATTCTGACAGTGAAAAAGGTGCTGACCCTGCGAAATTTTGTGCAGACTCTAGAAAGAAAGTGCCAGGAAATGCAGGCAGAAATAAATGACTTCAAGCTAAAAATGGCAACATTACAGAGCAGAGGGTTGCCCAGCTTACTGACTAGTAGTGGCAGACTTCTGACCCGTGAACAATATACTACCAGGATCAATAGCTATGTTTCTAATCAAATTACAACATCCTCAAGTACCTTAGAAGAAACAGGGTCTCCCTCTGGACAGAGTCTCTATGACAAGTTAGAGAATCTGTTCTACATTGAACATGAGATTAATCACCTGTTTGAGGTTCAGCCCAACTTTTATAGATATACTGAAGCTGATGAAACACTAATTAAAATACAAAGACATCAGCTGCCTATAGAGGATTGGTGGCAGACAATGCTGGAAATTCTACCCAGGTAATTTGATTTTTGTTCCATTTGGAGTCAGCTATAGGTCAGCAACTCCACATACGTAGACCACTTGCCAAAGTGTAAAGATAGCAGAAAGAACAAGTCATATTGAAACTGCAGCTTATTAAAGACAAGACCGAGCACCGAGGACAGCAAAACAGCAAAACAACAGACATAGGAACACAAAGTAAAGACACAGCTCCAGCCGTCTCACTAAGTCAAAAAAGCCAAAAAATCTCTGACAGACTAAACCGCCAGCACAACAACATTTACTGTGTCATTTATTTCTCTTATTTACTTCTTTTTGAAGAGTTGGTGAAGAAAGTTATTGCATGAAAACTTATCTACAAGATATTTTGTATATCATTTTTGTATAAATACCTCCCCATAGAATGTATTTGGGGTTGGTGATTTTCTCTCTGGACTGCGCTGTAAATTCTGAGACTGTTTTAATACAAAAGCTGTTGAAGTTCACTGTTGCTGACCGTCTGGATGTGGATTTGATGTTCTAGGACCTGCTACAGAATTCCTGTGTCATTCTATGGATCAATAAGTTATTCTAAACTGTGTTTTATGTTTTCTGTGTTTGCAAATTTCATATATGTTCCATAATCTTGGTAACAGAGAAGAAGAATAGCCCAGGATTTGTTTAAATGCACCCTGTGTTCAATCTCTGCTATTAATTGTATTTTCTTCAGAATTAGTCATAAATATGAATTCTTAATTGCTCATGTTTGCACTAATTCCTTCATTTTGAATACTATTTAGGAATTCTTAAATTGCTCCTGGATAATATTCAAGCACATTCCCTCTGCCAGCATGATCAAGGATCCTTGATTGCCCTTCATCCACTGGCCTCCATTTCATTAATTCCAGATTTGAAAATTGTTCCAAAACTGCCTATCTTTCTCCTTAGCATTACCATTTACCCAAAAAACACTTTCAGCAGTACACCATCATTGACTCCATTGCCTAATAGTATAGACTGTTTTGGACTTGCATCCCAGCTCTGCCTGAAATCACCATCCAAAAAACTTAAAACAAAACCATGTGCATCATAACTAGCCTAAAATACTCCAAAAACAAAGCTAAATTACAAAGAGAGAGCCCTCTTTGGTTGCAGGTAGGCTAGAACCTACATCTAAAAGATTGGTTAGTGGTTACCTCGGTCGTATTCCCTTCAGGAGGCAAGGAACAACCTGAGTGATAACATCATTGGTGACTCCACTGGGGATATCTGAATGACCATTTGTAACTGCTGTCTATTTTTTAAAGCTACAGATGGAGACCGAAGTTAGCCAGCTCTGCATTTACAGGAGTAAATAAAAGTTGTTTCAGTCAATCTCCAGTATAGTTTTAGGCTTTTAACAGCTGTTCCAAAGATTTGATCAGTTTCGACATATTCAAAGGAAATCCCAAAGCCTCATATATTTCAAGAAACTCTTGTAGAATATTGTGAAAAACCGTGATTATAAAACATTCCCAGAAAATACCAAAAACAAGTTTAGAAGCTGGCTCCAAAGAAGAAAACCTGGTACACCAGGTCAAACCCTGACCCAGATCCTCCAGCTATTTTTGAAAATCCCAACTTGATCCCTAAGACCCTTAGGAAACAAGGAACTCAAGAAATTTTGCCGATTCAAACCTTCAAACAGTGCAGCGAAACTATATCCAAACTCCTGCTAAAGCGTCAGTCTGTCCTCACATTACTGCTGCTTCTCCTAGTTCTTCATCCACCTCTCAAAGCACCTTCTCCACACCTCCATCCACTGTACAAGTTTCCACCACTGTCCCTGCAGTTTCAGCTGTCCCATTTGTTCCTGTTGCCCCATTTATTCCTGTAAATATGGCGAACCGTTATGCTCCTTTACAATTACCTAGAAATCCAGGGGCTATGCCTCAGGATTATCAGAGTAAAATCACATATTTTGATGGTACTGGCTCCTATACAGCCCATCAACACACTAATAAAATGCAAGATTATTTTGAGAATTATGAAATAGATGATGATGATGTGAGAATGAAGATTTTTGTCCAAAGTCTAACTGGTGATGTAAGGATTTGGTTTAGAGCACTTGCTGCAAATTCAATAGCTGATTTTGAAGCTCTTTATCAATCCTTCCTAAACAGATGGGAAAAGAAGAAAGACCCTTTACACATCTTAATAGAATACGACAATTTGAAAAGAGGCCCACAAGAAACTGTCCAAGACTATTGTGCTAGGTTTAACAATGTTTATAATGCTATTCCTCAAAACCTTAGACCTCCACCTGATTTAGCTTTGATCAAATTGCCTGATGGATTTTATTCTGACATGGCATACCAACTGAGGGAAAGAGCCCCTCCAAGCTTATAAAACATGAAGAATATAGCTATTAGTGTGGAGGCAAACCTGATTGCTAAACGAAATCGGGCAAGATCTGAAAGAAGGACAACTTTCAAAGAAGAACCTTCAGCATTTGAACAAAAACTGGACGTAATCATCAAAGGTATGGAAAAACTTGGGGATAGGGTGGAAACTATTGAAAGGAAATCATCATGGGAAGGTCAACCAAGTAACACTGCAAGAAACCCAGACTTTAGAAAAAGTCAAAATCCAAATGTTGGAAGGGCTGGCCCTGACCAGAACATCAGACCTCGATTTCAAGAGAACTATGTCGAAGCCTCAACCTCTAGTGAGCCAATAGAGGATATCCAAATCAACCTAATGGGGTTAAACAGTGAGCAACAAATTTTTCTAACACAAGATGACCAAGAGGCTCACAATTTCAATCAATTTCAAACCAAATCTGGAGAGTCATTTGATTTTAGGGAAGGCTATGATGCAACAGTTTATGAGGTTCATAAACAGTACAAATTAAGAAGTAGAACCATAGATGTGCCTGAACCTACCAAACTGAAGGATACCAAAAAGCCAAAGAAAACAAAGGATAACGCTGTCCTGATAGAACCCTCCACTAAAACAGACCCAGACCCAAAGGAAGTCACTGTGGAAGACATATCAGACCTACAACCCTCGAAGAATCAACCATACACATCCCATTCTTCAAAAGAAAATCTAAACTGTTCTCCTGAAAATAATTTCAAATCAGATGTACCTCAAAACAACACTCATAATCAAGAGAAGATTCCTGAAAATCCAGCTGAAAAGGAAAAGTTTGTTGTCCACAACACAAAAATGTAGATAGAAAAACCTTTTAACTTAGAAACATAAATACGTAAGCTGAAAATAGCTATTCCTCTCTCTGAATTGGCCAAACATGAAGTTTACAGACAGAAAATCAATAGGTCACTGCAGATACCAGAGAACAGGGATGCAGTCAATGTTCTAGATGATTAATCAGAACTGATTTTTGGTCCTGAAGTCAATGGTAAAATGGTAGATGGAGGGTTTCCTCCATTCTATGTGAGCTTAAACATTCATGACAAAGTATTGCATAATGCTATGTTTGATTCGGGAGCTTCCCATAACCTAATGCCTAAATCTGTGATGGAAAGACTCGATCTAGACATCACAAGGCCCTACAAAGACTTGTTCTCATTTGATTCCAGCCAAGTCAGGTGTCTAGGCCTAATCAAAGACCTTTGTGTATCCTTGGTCCAATATCCAGCCAAGACAATCTTGATGGATGTGGTGGTGGCTGACATTCCACCTAAGTATGGTATGCTTTTGTCCAGATCTTGGGGTGCAAAACTCCAAGGGTCTCTGCAGCTAGACATGTCCTACGCCACTATTTCAGTCTTTGGACAGCCAAAGAGATTATACCGTGAAACATTAATGAAATATGTGGTTAGCAGTCAAGAAAAACCCAAAAACTTCCCCATCTATTCTATTCATTCCGATATGGATTCATTCATTTTATATAATGCTGGGATGTGTTCCAAAACTGATGTCAAATTCCTAGAAACAGCACAAACGAAAAGCATGAGTGAACAATCTAGTACCCAAGATCACAAATTGGTTGATGTGATTAATAAAATAAAGGAAAATGACATATCATATGAGTTACAAGAGCCAAATCTGCCCAATGAACAAGCTTCCAAAACTTTTAGGACTAGTCATAACCAAGAAATATTATGGTACTTGGAGTTTGATGGCTCTATGAACAAATTAGGAGCAGGGGCAAGGGTTTGGATACACAACATGCAAAATGACCATGTTGAAGGTCATGCATATAGGTTAAATTTCAGATGTACAAACAATATGGCCGAGTATGAAGCCCTGTTGTTAGGACTCAAACTGATCAGAGGTCTAGGGGCAACCAAGGTTTCAATTCTAGGGGATTCAGATCTGATTATACAGCAGATGAAGGGAAATTTTGTCACAAATGATCTTAGGTTGAGAGCTTACAGAGGGGCAGCCATTGAAATACTTAACGCCTTCTCAGAATCTCAACTCACCAAAATTCCTAGAAAGCACAATTTACATGCACATAGTCTGGCAACCTTTGCTAGCACTTGCAAGCTACCATTTGAACCCAACCACCATTTCACTGTTGAAATCAAACACAGACATGTTGTCCTAGATAATGTCAAAAATTGGCAGGTCTTTGAAAATGATACACAGATAAATAACTTCCTGACTTTGAAGGAGGAATTCTCAAGTATTAACATTGATACAAGCACCGTGCATGATCAACAACAGACAGACAAAAGTGAGAAAAGTATATCAGCTGAAATAGTAAATTTGATTTTGCACCCAACCACTTTTGATGACAAGAATTTACAAGAGCTGAAGCAAACAAACCTTGATGGAATAACTGAGGCAGAAGCTGAAGTAATTGAATTAAAAGATAATTTTCTGCCCACGGGCTTAACTCCTTTAGAGGACATATTTGACTCAAAAGACATTCCTAGGAAGCCAAAGATGCAACCTCTCAATGCAGAAATTGAGGACTGCAACATTGGAACCACAAAAAATCCCAAAATGATAAAACTCTCCAAGACATTTCCTGTTGATCAGAAGTTGAAATATATTGAGTTGTTTAAGGAGTTCCAAGATGTCTTTGCTTGGAGTTATGAGGACCTCAAGTCCTATGATACTTCAGTCATCCAACACACTATACCTCTGAAAGAGAATCAAAAACCTTTTAAACAAAAGCTTAGAAGGGTGAATCCTGTCCTCCTTCCCCTAATTGAAAAAGAAGTTAAATGAATGTATGAAGCCGAAATCATTGCACCTATCAGGTTCTCAGAATGGATTTCAAATCTAGTGCCTACTAGGAAGAAAACTAGGGAGATAAGACTATGCATTGACTTAGGAAATTTGAATAAAGTCTCTCTCAAAGACCACTACCCCTTGCCAAAAATGGATCATATCCTACAAAGGGTAGTGGGGGCTTCTAGGATCTCATTGCTAGATGGATTCTCAGGATTCAATCAGATTTTGGTCCACCCGGATGATCAAGACAAAAATGCCTTTACAACACCTTGGGGAACCTTCAAATATGTCAAAATGCCTTTTGGACTCAAGAATGCAGGGGACACATTTTAAAGAGCAATGGATATAACCTTTGCCAAAGAGATCCATGATTTCTTAGTCATATATCTTGATGATCTCACTGCTTTCTCAAAATCAGACCAAGAACACTTAAAACATTTAAAGCAAGTATTCCTAATTTGCAGAAAATATGGCATATAATTGAACCCAAAGAAATCATTGTTTGGCCTGGAAGAAGGAAAACTCCTAGGGCATATAATTTCAAGAAATGGCATTAGAATTGACCCAGATAGAATTCAAGCCATTGTCCGAGTTCCTCATCCAAGAAACATCAGAGAACTGTAAGCTTTTTTAGGAAAGATCAACTTCCTAAGAAGGTTCATTCCCAATTTGGCCGAGCTGATAAGACTGCTCAATAATATGCTGAAGAAAGATTCTAAAGTCAAATGGACAATGGAAGCTAAGAAAGCCTTTAAGAACATCAAAATAGCCCTAACAAAAACACCAGTCCTCACAAGTCCCAATTTGATAGAGATTTCATCATTTTTTACTTTGCATATGAGCATACTATTGCTGCTATCCTATTACAAAAAGATGACCAAGGATGTGAGAAGCCCATTGCTTTCTTCAGCAAAGCCCTTAGAGATGCTCCCTTAAAATATCAGATCATGGAAAAGCAAGCTTATGCCCTTGTAAAAGCCATCAAGGATTTCAGAGTTTATATCTTCTACTCACACGTGATTGCCTATGTTCCAAATGTTGTGGTTAAGGATATTTTAACTCAAGAAGGAATATAAGGTAAAAGGGGCAAATGGATAGCCAATATTTTAGAATATGACATTGAAATCAAGCCGACAAAACTCATAAAGGGACAAGGGTTGGCTAAATTAATGATTGAGACCAATTTCCAAGCCCTTGACATCAATGAACTGGATAACGAACAGGAGATGGCGACTCGACAGATCAATCAAGCCTTTTTACAATCACCTTGGTATGCTGACATATGTTTTGTATTGTTAAACCTGCAAGCTCCTCTAGGGTTGTCCATGACTAAAAATAGATTCTTGAAAATGAAGGCATTAAAGTTTTGTATTATAGACAATGTCTTATTTTGGAAAAATCATGAAGGTATTTTGCTTAATTGCCTAAAATTGGATGAAACTGACAAAGTCCTCAAGGAATTTCATGCAGGAGACTGTGGAGGACATTTGTATTGGAAATCAACAGTTGATAAAATCCTAAGGGCTGGATTTTATTGGCCCTCCCTGTTTGCTGATGTAAAAATGTTTGTAGTTTCATGCCATAAATGCCAGATTTTTGAAGGCAAGAGAACGTTGTTACCTTTACCCCTTAAACCTATTTCAACTGAAAAACCATTTCAACAATGGGGTCTAGACTTCATTGGTGAAATTCATCCTTCCTCTTCCAGCCAACATAAGTGGATTTTGACTGCCACAGACTATTTTACCAAATGGATAGAAGCCATCCCTTGTAGGCAAGCCAATGACTCAGTCATCATGCAATTCTTAGAAACCAACATCTTGTCTAGATTTGGCTGTCCAGAAAAGATTATTACAGACAATGCTGTTGCATTCAAATCCAAAAGAATGATCAACTTTTTCCATAAGTACCACATTACCTTGGGCCACTCCACAGCCTATTACCCTCAAGGTAATGGCCTAGCTGAGTCATCCAACAAAAGCCTCATCAACATCATCAAAAAGGTCTTGGAGGAGAATAAAAAGAATTGGCATAAAAAACTTGTGAATGCACTATGGGCAGACAGATTGACCACCAAAAGATCTATTGGTACAAGTACATATGAATTGGTTTATGGAATGGATGCAAGATTCCCTTCATCTTTGGGAATCCTTGTGATCAAGTTGCTGCAAGAAATACAAGCAGAGCCTAATGATATTCAGAGAAGGATCAATCAAACTATTCACTTGCAGCAGACAAGAGAAGAAGTATATTAGAGAACCCAGGTTCTACAAGATAAACTCAAGAAGATCTTTGACAAAAGAACAAAAGCTGAATATTTCTTCATAGGAAACAAAGTGCTGAGATGGGATTCTAGAAGAGAGGATAAAGGGAAACATGGGAAATTTGATTTTATTTGGAAAGGACCATTTATTATTCATAATATACAAGGTAACAACACCTATTTTTTAAAGAGTTTGGATGGTACAGATACTGAGGAAGGCCCAGTCAATGGGCGAATGCTCAAGAATTATTTTGATTCCCTTTGATCAACACAACACAACTGTATATTGTACATAAATAGTTGTATTTCCATCAATTTTCATTTACAGCAATTAGATAAGGAACAAGATGCAGCAGATCTTTAGGAAGAAGTCAAGGAATTACACCACTTTGGGTGTATATTTTGAATTTACCACAAGAGATCAAGAAGAAGACTTGGGAACTATAAAGATGATGATAAGCACTCAGAGAAACCAGCAAAGACAGAGCTGTAATTTTGCACAGATTAGCTCATGAGGAGTGCACACATGCTACAAAGGTTCAGATCATTGGTTTCTAGGAGAAGGAAGTTTTGAACTGCAGTAGCCAACTGAGAATAAGGCCATCTGACTTGTTGTTCTTGGCTTTTCACTAGGAAAATCCATCCCCAAGTGGAGCCACTGTTAGGTTCCTATACTAATAGGTTTCATTTTTCATGATTGACTATGGAAGTGCCAAATATGTTCATCTTTTCATGCTGCAAAGGTTCCATATTTTGTAAATAAATGAAGAAAATTAAAAAATGTAAAGAGGGTATGCCTTAAAAGAATAATCAAAGGGCAAGAAAAATGAATCGGTTAGAGAAAATAATAGAAATGAACCCCAAACCAAAAGACCAGGAAAGTGGCCAGTCAAATGCCACTACTATCTTGTTTGCAAGTTCACAATGTGCAAATATTGTTGCTTATCACACTTGATGGATAGCCCAACAGTTCAATCTAGACCATTCCATATTTAAATTTGCTATTGTAGAATAGAGAAAGAATATCTGTCCAAACAGTTCAAGCTTGGCAGATGAGTAGATAGATAGAGAAAATAAGGAGCCCAACTGCTTAATCTGGGCCCTTGGAAGAGATAAGGGTAGATTTAGATAGGAGGGCAGTCAAAAGAAAAGAGTTATATCAGGGTTTGCAAGTTCAAATGCACCCAATCAAAATGAAGAAAAAATGCTAGGTGTATTAGGCTGGGTAGGTAGTTTGAGGTTGCAGAAACAAGGTTGTGATCTTTTTGCCTTGTCAAGAAGGACTTATCTCATCAATGACACAAGTACCATGGCAGTTGTTGGACTGCAGAACAATGGAAGCATGACTAACTCCCCTTTCATTCCCCAAGAAATCACTTACTGACATCCCTTCAAGGACCTTGGGATCTGCCCAATAGTCCTGCTTCACTTCATTCTATGAGAAATACTAAGTTAAACTATGAGTTTACTTAGTGAAAAGAAGCCACATTTCTTGTGTAAAAATCATTATTCCATACCCCTTTCATTTCCCTATGCCTAAGTTTTACTCTACAAACTTAGCATTCACTCATGCAATTTCATTCCACAAAGTCATATTAACATTTAACTCTATTATGTAGCTCCCTCAATCATTTTCCCACCCCTATTCTACAAAAAACTATATAAAAACCCAAAAAATACTAAATACACTTTCCCTTGGCAAATATAGCCATACAATATAGTTTTTGGGAAATATTAAGTCCATCCGGGACTTTATATTAACCCTTCCGCGTTCATTAAACCGTCGGGGTTTATTTAACACCCGGTTAAATAAACAAACCGCGCTCAAACCACCCACCTAAGCCATATGTTAACCCCCCCGTGTGTTTTATATTTGAGATTGGTTTAACATCTGGTTAAACTAATAACGCAGGCGCCTGAACACACCACATAAACCCATATACCAAAGTTTTGTGCCCCCAAAACATTATTAATGTTGATATAAATATGCGGGGCCCCTACCATAACCACCTGCCATCTATATTACCTGACGACTGTCTGATCCTGTGCCCAACATCCAATGGCTGGCGGCAAATATCGCATGCCCTGATCCGTCGAAGGTTAGCGTCCGGGGGATGGGCGGTATTGCTGCTGTACCCTCGCCACGCGTCAATCTCCCGGCGTGATCGGAGCCCCTCCCTGCAAAACCACCCTGGGGCAAAGGCGGTGCAGGGAAAACCGCTTACCGCCCGCCACCTTCCCCCTGACGTCAGGCCCACGTCACCCGGCGACGTCACGTCCACTTCACCCGCCGCTACTCTATACCACTACCACATCACCTGCTGACATCACCGCCCCGCCAACGTGTCGTCCGCCACATCATCTTCCGTACCCGCTATGCGCCAAAATACGTCATGATGATGTCATCCCCGAAAAGCACCAAAAGCACTAAAATGTCCAAAATTCATTAAAAAGTCGTGAAAACGACTATTTTTTTTATTTTCTATTGTTGCGCCGACGAAGAACGTGCATGCCGTTTTATTAACAATCTGCCACCAAACGTGCACAATCTATCACCCTGCGAATTTGGCTCCATAGCTCGACCCCGCAGCTTGAGTTGTACCTGCTAATTGCCCTCTGCGCCATCAAAAACAGGTATTTACCCATTGTTGACCCGTAAACCCTGTTTTTTCGAAATTTCGCCATTAAAATTGACTGAGGAGCTAGAATTCATAGAGAATTGCACTCATAACTGTGCATCACCGCCTGTTAATATACTATGTGAGCCATTGTTCAGAAAACAAACCAGCAAACGTGCCCTCCTCTGCAAACTGGCCATTAAAACGGACTTTGAGCCCATTTCCGTCGGCAGTTTCCCCAAACTGCCCATGCATTGAGTCCCTTTGTCAAAATCCTCTGCAAAATTTCTCTTGTTTGGTTAAAAATCAATCCCATTCCCTCTGCAGTTTACTCACAGAGCCTATGAGTCCAGCGAATTCATTCAAAAAACCTGTCTAAATTCTGCAAATTTGTTGTTTTACCATAAACTTTACATAGTGAGGCCATATCTATATCGAAATCTAGTCTGCCAGCTCCCTTACAAAGCTCCAAAGGAAATTTTCACTCTTCAGTTGTTACACCAATCCAAATTTCAGATTACAGACACAGAGCATTCAAAATGGCCACTCCAGCAGCCTTGAACATCACTCCTCTCAATGTACCTCACAAGGAACTTGAAGCATTACCTTTGGTTGATAGAGACCACTTAATTCAAGATTTGGTTGGTGAGAGAAACCACTTGCAGACCTTCTGTCAGCTGAGGAACAGTTATTTGAACAACAGTGACATTTATGGCATTTGGGAATCAAACTTGCCCATCTACTTCCTCCCTTCTGCCAATGTCTTCCCTGAAATTATTCGCCTCTGCTGTGAAAACCATGACCCAACTCAAAGAGCACTCAAGTCTCCATCTTGGAGCACCCTCTTCCAAATAACTCCTGACTCAATCAACCAAATGCTAAACTTCAATCAAACTCAGCTTCTGGTCCCTTTTTCTATGAAATTCCTGCTTGATGAAGGTCCTAGATAACCAGAATTGCCAAAACATTCATGAGAGCAGACCGCCAACCTATAGGGCCACCTCCTTTTCTCTATGTATGTTTCAATGAAGTGGGCAAACTACTAGTAGATATGATATCCTATGTACTGGGCTTCAAGACAAGTGAGCATATTGATGATACTGTATTGGTCTTGCTGTCAGCATTTACTCTAGGACAACCCCCTGCTGTCAAATACAACTATGCCAAATTTATTGCCAATAAGATACATGACCAACTGTTGAAACTGGATAGGGAGGGAGTCTTCAAATATTCATCCTATATCTATCATTTGTTCATGTATTATCAGCCAGACTACTTCCAATTCCCCATCAAAAGATTGGAGTCTAAAGGAGAAAAGAGGTCTGTGATTTTCTGGACCTCAGTCTTTCATGAAGTCCAGAACTCCCCCTACTCTTACTGTGAGTTCATTGACCTGTTTGTCTATCCAGTCTCTTGTCTCCTAATGAAAACTCCTCCTGCTAGGCTAGCCTATGACATGCAGAAAATATTGTAGCTTTCAAAGAACTACAAAATAGGTGACTGGTACTTTTACCAAAATCACACTGTCATTAGGATATATGGCTATGAGCTCTATCCCTACAGGCTGCCAAGATATGTACCAATGAGACTGTTTGCCTTGGAGTATTACATGAAACTCGTCAATTCAGATTTAACTCATTTTCATAGTGCCAAGAAAAAGGCTCGCCTGAAATTCAAAGACCAACTAGGCCCCTTTGTCATGAACAAAAAGGAAGGGTGGCAAGAAGCTGACCAAATATTGGGGGAGAAACTCAAGTTAAAGAGGAGTTTTTGGTGGGTCCCTTATGACCCAGATGGCTTTATCAATGCCAGAAAAATAAAATATAGGCTATCAGCCTATGAACATTGTAAAATCCCACAGATTGAACAATTTGCTAATCAAGATGAGTGGGTGCAAGGGACTCTAGTTGAAGAGTTCACCCAAGAAGAAATAATGGAGCAAAATGTAAAAGATTTGGAAAAGACTCTTGACTTGGATTCTTTTGAGCAGGTAACATTCAAATTGCCACAACAAGTCAGAGAAGGCACATCAACTACTGCAGCTTCACAAGCTGCCCAAGAAAGGACTACACCAGCAACAGGTACAACAAAAGGCAAGGAGGTAATGGATGCAAAGGAAGAAATAGTGACAGAACAACTTACTACTTCACAGGAGCAGAGTCAAGGGCAGGTCCCTCCACTATAGACAGAGGCACTACAGGTGCCAGCTTTACAGACTCCTCTTAATGAGGAAAGAGGCAAGAAGCGGGATAGGGAAGAAACTACACCTGCTAGTGTGTCAACACAGCAACCAGAAGCCAAAAGACAGAGAATTGATCCTCAAGTTGAGGAGGAAATTAGTGAAGAGGTCATAGAGAGTCCCAGGAGGGGAAGAGAAACTAGCCAGCAAACACCTACTAGCTCATTCTAGCAAGAGCAAGAGAGGCAATATGGTATGGAGGTGTCTTCCTTAAGGCAGCAAAGCAAGCAACCGCCTGGTATTAAAGGAACTTTCATGGAAATCAAGGCTCAAAATGAGTTGTTAAGAGTACAACTGTATGATCAATTCCTCAAGACAACACCCTCCAAATAGCAGAGATTAATGACAGCTTATGACTTTAAGGAGGAGAAAATGATTCTAAGTCATTTCAAGCCTAAGATACCACAGCCACAGACAACTGCAGATTATATAAAGACAAACTTAGAGGTCCTCTCCAAGGAGATACACCCGATGGACCCAATTGAGCTGCACAAGAAGACAGGTGAGATGGTCTATGCTACTCTAGCAGACAAGGCAATGCTGGCCCATCAACTGAAGGAGTCATTGAAAAATACAAACACTCAATTAGATTTGGAGAGAATGTCTTCCTCGGCCAAATATAACAGAATAAAGTCATTGGAGGAAATCACTGTGGAACTAGGGCATGATCCTAAGAAGGATGCCAAAGGCATCCAGACCCTCATAGAGAAAAAAGAAGAAGATATGGCTGCACTGAGAAAGCAATTGAGGTTGCCTGCAACTATGCACCCTCAAACAACAGAACTTGTACAAGAGAAGGAAGGTGAAGATATGATGGATCTGCTGATGAAGATGAACCAAAGGATAATTCAAATAGAGCAAGAGTTGGAGAAAGCATTGCAAGGCAAGCAGGGAGAGTCGACCTCCCAGCCACCTGAAATAGCTCCAACTGTTGCCACTGTTCCTCCCACAGTAGCAGCAGCAATCCCTACTGTTATTCCAGCATCCACAACAACTACATCAACTACAGATGCTACAGCATCAACAACAACAGCACCAGAATCTAACATGAGTATGGAAGAAATGTTGAAAGCAGTCAAAGAGCTAGAAGTTTAGGTGACAGAGGTGAAAGTGGCCAAAGAAAAGTTTGCCAAGCTGGAGGCAAGCTATGACAAGTCCAAGATGACAGTGGCTGAGAAACAAAGGGAGATAAAAGCCTTGGACAACAAAATAAAAGCCTTAGAGAAGGAGCTTACTTTAGACAAAACTCTAACTGAAATCAGGAAGATTTTGTGGGCCAAAATTGGCCAGTCAATCACCGACCAATGGCAATCAATTCAGACCATACATGAACAAATAGAATTGATAGGCTTAGATCAATTTGAGACAAAAAGGGCCAGAGCATCATTGGGAAATATGCCTAAGCAAGCCAATAGAATGATTCAGTTCCTGAACACTCATACCAAAGAGTAGTTGGCAACATTAGATATTAGCAACAGGACAGATACTATTCTGACAGTGAAAAAGGTGCTGACCCTGCGAAATTTTGTGCAGACTCTAGAAAGAAAGTGCCAGGAAATGCAGGCAGAAATAAATGACTTCAAGCTAAAAATGGAAACATTACAGAGTAGAGGGTTGCCCAGCTTACTGACCAGTAGTGGCAGACTGCTGACCCGTGAACAGTATACTACCAGGATCAATAACTATGTTTCTAATCAAATTACAGCATCGTCAAGTACCTCAGAAGAAACAGGGCCTCCCTCTGGACAAAGTCTCTATGACAAGTTAGAAAATCTGTTCTACATTGAAAAAGAGATAAATCATCTGTTTGAGGTTCAGCCCAACTTTTATAGATATACTGAAGCTAATGAAACACTGATTAGAATACAAAGACATCATCTGCTTACAGAGGATTGGTGGCAGGCAATGCTGGAAATTCTACCCAGGTAATTTGATTTCTGTTCCATTTTGAGTCAGCTATAGGTCAACAACTCCACATACGCAGGCCACTTGCCAAAGTGTAAAAAAACAGTAGAAAGAGGAAGTCATAACGAAACTGCAGCTTATTAAAGACAAGACCAAGCACCGAGGACAACAAAACAGCAAAACAACAGACATAGGAACACAAAGTAAAGACGCAGCTCCAGTTGTCTCACTCAGTCAAAAAATTCAAAAAGTCTCTGACAGACTAAATTGCCAGCACACCAACATTTACTGTGTCATTTATTTCTCTTATTTACTTCTTTTTGAAGAGTTGTTGAAGAAAGTTATTGCATGAAGACTTATCTACAAGATATTTTGTATATCATTTTTGTATAAATACCTCCCCATAGAATATATTTGGGGTTGGTGATTTTCTCTCTGGACTGCGCTGTAAATTCTGAGACTGTTTTAATACAAAAGCTGTTGAAGTTCACTGTTGCTGACCGTCTGGATGTGAATTTGATGTTCTAGGGCCTGCTACAGAATTCCTGTGTCATTCTATGGATTAATAAGTTGTTCTAAACTGTGTTTAATGTTTTCTGTGTTTCCAAATTATGTTCCATAATCGTGGTAACAGAGAAGAAGAATAGCCCAGGATTTGTTTAAATGCACCCTGTGTTCAATCTCTGCTATTAATTGTGTTTTCTTCAGAATTAGTCATAAATATGAATTCTTAATTGCTCATGTTTGCACTAATTCCTTCATTTTGAGTACTATTTAGGAATTCTTAAATTTCTCCTGGATAATATTCAAGCACCTTCCCTGTGCCAGCATGATCAATGATCCTTGACTACCCTTCATCCAATGGCCTCCATTTCATCAATTTCAGATTTGAAAATTTCTCCAAGACTGCCTATCTTGTTCTGTAGCATTACCATTTACCCAAAAAACACTTTTAGTAGTACGCCATCATTGACTCCATTGACCAATAGTATAGACTATTTTGGACTTGCATCCCGGCTCTGCCTGAAATCACCATCCAAAAAACTTAAAAAAAAACCCTATGCATCATAACTAGCCTAAAATACTCCAAAAACAAAGTTAAATTACTAAGAAAGAGCCCTCTCTAGTTGCAGGTAGGCTAGAACCTGCAGCTAAGAGATTGGTTAGTGGTTACCTCGGCCGTATTCCCTTCAGGAGGCAGGGAACAACCTGAGTGATAACAGGTGTGATGCATCTCACCTGCCCAGTGTAAAAGGTGCGATGCATACTGAAAATCCCTTCTGTAGGGTGCGATGGGCGAGAGTGGACAAATGGCAGAGACAGTTTGCAAGGTGGATGATCATAGAATCTTCCGAAAACTTCTCCTATGACACTTGCCTCTCTGAATTCGCCCAGGGATGAGTAAGAGATCATCAATCTCCAAGTGGAATCAAGAACTATCAGAGAGAGGACACTAATCAAAATCCCAGAAGCTGACTCACCCCCCTGCAATCATCTATATATGGATCCCTCATCCCAGAGATCCAGAGGCTGGAATTTTGTATCTTGTAAGGAAGTTCTATTGGTTTCTTGGTGGAACATCATAGTGTTGGGTGATCTAAGCTTTTCATGAGGTGAAAAAAGGGCTTTCATGCTGTAGGATGATGCTGGTTCAGAACAATTGGTTGTAATCCTCTTTTCTATTCTTGATATTAATAAATCTATTCAAGTTTTCCTCCACATTCTTGTATGTTTGATGATATATGCATTTGTGTGTTCAATATATATCTGGTCCTATATTGCTTATGATTGTAGATCTCTGTTCTTCGATAGTATTATGATGTTTTGACCCCACAGGTGCTCTTTGAAGCTGGGTAGACGAAGGAGAAGTGGCAAAGATCTGTCAGAAGGGAGAGGAACCAAGCAAGGAACCAAGCACAAGACTGAGGTTGGTGTCCTTCATTCCCATCTTATCTAATTTTCATAAAGGAAAACGAAAGTGGTTTTAGTTTGTTTGTTTCTAAGATAGTTACCAGTCTTAGTGGGACTAGCAGCTCCGAGTGAACACTAGATTTCCCAATAAAAAAATGGTGACTCCACTGGGGAGTGAATAGATTGTTTTTTTGTCTATATTTGTTTGTTTTATAAACTTATAGACGGAGCCTAAAGTCTAGCTAGCTAGCCTTCGAACTGCATTTTCTATGAAAGTGCAAAGTAGATCAATGCTGCTTCAGTTTATCTCTGGGTTTTGTTTATAAACTGAACAATCGATTTGAAAACTTTCTAATTGCCCTAGTGGTGGCTCTAGTAACCTCATTAGATCAGCCCCTGTAATTTCTATTTACTGTACATCACTTGCTCGGCCTAAATCCCTGAACTGAGCTACAAAATGTGACCTGGGACCTAGTTGAAGTCTCGTCCCTGGACCATCGCACCTTCTACTCTTGGGAATCTGGATGCATCGCACCTCCCGTGTGCAGTAGGTGTGCTGCATCGCACTTTCCCTGTGTTACAGGTGCGCTGATCAGACAAGACCTCTTCTACTCTCAGTTTTTGGTTTCTGTGTTCA